>CM060912.1:711806598-714206598 GCA_030737875.1 Allium sativum
GCCATGATCACTCCGGATCGTTTTATAATCCCGTGATCACATATGAGTCAATACGAGATGTTGTTGAAAACATGCAAGCCAATAGCTGGTAGGATTATCACAATCGTAAGGCAGCAGGGGAGTTCATCATACTCTCAATTTGATGCAGTTGCGGATCAAGTCTTTGGATTTATGCTTGATTCGTTAGTTGGCTCACTTGGATGGTCAAGATGAATCACGTCATATTCTAAAGATATAATGTATACGTTCTGAATCATGCATTGAATAAGTGTAACAACCCGCAAATTCTGAACCAATTTAAAATTTTTATTTTAGAAATTTTAATAGTTAAAATAATTTATTTAAAATAACAATGATTAAAAATATATTTAAATCGAAGTTAGAACCAAAAATTTAATTTTAATTATAAAAGGAGTTAGAAATAGCATGGTAGTTTGAAAAGTCAAACTTGAACTTTGTCCGGATGTACAAGATGCAAAATAAAACGGATTTTAGTGAAACCAAAAATATTATAATCTATTAAAAAATATCTTTCCAACGAATCCGAAAAATCGAAATTTCATAGCGGGAATCAAAAGTTATGTCCAGTTTAAAATTTAGAAAAGTCGCTGTAGAATTTATATATATTTTAATATAATATATTGGCCTTAAAAATAGACATTTTGCAAACGACCTCTGTTTTCGACAAAACCACTTTTGTTGGAATCGAAATGTCAAATTATTGTTAAGTTTAATTTTTCATAATTTTTAGAATTAATATGTGACCGTGGCGGAAAGATTTGTGTTTTGCCAATTTTAGTTGATTTTACTCGACTTGAAAAAGATCATTTTTCAAACGGGCTCAGAATTGAACGAAATTAATTTTCCTAGGTCCGCAGCGTCAAAACATAGCTAAATATATTTTTCGGGAATTTTTGATGTTAATTTGTGGCCTCGATGAATTTATTTGTACGGTTGAATTAAAAATAAAAGACTTAAATTTTAAATTAAAGGAAACTGGGTCAAAACAGTCATTTGGGCCTGCGGGACATAGCCAGATGAGTCCGGAATGAGGGTAAATAGGTAAGAACGACAGTCGTTGGGCTGAAATCAGACAAAGTTGATAATCGGGTCTTAATGGGCTAATTAACTAATTAAATAATATAAATATATTCACTAATCCTTAACCCTAATCTCTCTTCACCAAATACACAGCCGCCATCTCTCCCAATTCACACAATGAAATCAATCCCTCCTTTAGACTTATTTGAAGAGATTTTCATCCTCTTTAATTCCATACGGTTATGATCATCTTTAAGCACACGGATCTCGAGGAAATCACCTCCAAACCCACGGCATAAACCCTCCACCGCGCGCACCCTCCCTTACGGCGCCGACACCCCTCACTCTTTTCTCTGTCGTGACACTTTCCGATCGCCCCCAAGCTTCCTCAATTTCGAGATAAATTCAAACCTAATTTTGAACATAATGGGTTCAAAGAACTCAAGTCACGACCATGACATATTGGAGGAAGAAGGTCATATTTTGCTTTTATTTAATTATTAATTTAATTCAAATTTTTTTCAATCTTAATTAAACCATATCTTGCTCGTACAGACTCGGATTCGAACGATTTCAGGTGCGTCGCGATTGTGAGACCAAGATCTTCGCGATGAAACTGACTAGACCTGATTCTGAGCAAGTTAAATTTTTGATAAATTTTGGATATGAACAGCGCAGAACTCAATAACGATGTGAGATTTCTATTTTTAAAATTATATTTTATTACTTGTTGTTTAAATCTCATATGTACGTATTTGTTTAATTGAATCTGCGATTGTTGTACTTAAAATTGTATTGGTTGTTGATGGTGACTGTTTGTACTATTCGTGTGAGATAGATCTGGTTTTGTAAAACCAGAATTCCCCCTTTTAATTTAATCTAAGTTGTAGATCTGAATTCTATTCCGAATCCATGTATGAAAAATATTCATTGTGTTTGTAAACATTAAAAGATTGTAACTTTGTTTGTTTTTAAAATAAAAGCTTTCATTTTGTTGGTTTTAAATGTAAATGTAAAAAGATATCATTTTGTCTTTGTTTTGAAAATGTAAAAAAAAGATATCATTTTGTCTTTGTTTTGAAAATGTAAAAAGATATCATTTTGTCTTTGTTTTGAAAATGTAAAAAGATATCATTTTTGTTAAAAAGAGAAGAATGATTTTCACTATCATTTTGTTAAGAATGAAAATATTCATGGATTTTGTTAAATGAAATTGACATTATTTTGCACCGTCATGTGTTAATAATGGAATGAATATTTTCACCGTCATGTGTTAATAATGGAATGAATATTTTCACCGTCATGTTTGTTATAAAAGAAAGAAAACATTTTTAATGTGAATAAGATTAAAGAAATGAAAGTTACATTTTTAATGTAATTAGATTTAAAAATAAAAATTACATTTTTCATGTAATTGAATAAAAGTAAAAGATTACATTTTTATGTAATGTTGTTTACAATAAAAAAAAGAATTTGAATAAATAAGGATGGTTCTTGTATTTGCATTCGTTTATGCAAATATACATAGAAATATAAAATGTACTTTTATTTGCATTCTTTTATGCAAATATACATAGAAATATAAAAATGCTCTTTTATTTGCATTCTTTATGCACGCTTTGAAATATAAAATATTCTTTTATTTGTATTCTCTAACGCAAACATGCATTGAAATAAGGAAAGTTATATTTTTGTTTGCTATTTTAGATGCAAACAAAACATTAGAGTTAAAATTTCATTTTTCAATTGTAAATGCAAACAAAAACACTAGAATGAATATGACATTTTTATTTTGTATTTAGAAAAAAATAAAAATATGATTTCAAAAGTTACATTTTTGCTTGTAAATTTAGTTGCAAACAAACATAAGGCATAAATTAATTATTTTATTTGCATAATTAGGTGCAAATAAATATCGTAGTTAAAAGATTATATTTTTATTTGCATTCTTTGATGCAAACAAACACAGTATTTGAAAGTTGAATTTTTCATTTGCCTTCTTTGATGCAAATAAAACATGAAATTAAAAGTTGTATCTTTATTTGCATTCTTTGATGCAAATAAATCATAAATTAAGATATTACATTTTTATTTGCATGTTAGATGCAAATAAAAAACATAGTTTAAGAAGTTACACTTTTATTACATATTAGATGCTAATAAAAGAATGGGATTAAAAATATCATTTTTTTAGAGTAAATAAAAAGATTATGATAAAATGAATTCATCTTTGTTGTAATTTTGTTAAATTAATTAAAATGTTTTTATTTTCATCATAGATTATAACAAAAAGATTAGAATTAAAAAGATATATTTTTAGTGTCATCTTAGCTAAAATAAAAAGAGTAATAGATAAATAAGGTTTATTTGTCCTTTTGTTGCAATACAAAAAGATACATTTTTATCATTTAAATTCAATGAGACAAAATTATTTAATTTGTCATTTTAAAAGGTTAAGACAAATGTATTCACTTTTGTCATTTTAGAGGAATGAGACAAATTATCCATTTTTGTGTTGCTTAAAAGAATGAAGCAGAAACATTCACCATTACCAATTTACAGTAGCTGAAATACATTTTGTCACTTTTATCAAACTGTAATGGCTAAAACAAAACATCATCATTTTGTCAACAAAATAAACTCATCACTTATATTTGTTTGTTGAATTAGATTTGTCAACAAACCAAAGTCGTCATCTTTGTTGTTTTGTTGAAATAGAGTAGTTAAGTCAAAATATACATTTTGTCAAAATATTCATTTTTGACAAAATAGATTAGTTAAAGCGAACCATATATTTTTGTCAATATATATACTTTTGTCAAAGTAGACAAGTTGAATCAAAATACCCATTTTGGACAAATAGCTTAGTTGAACCAAAATAATCATTTCTGTTAAAAATATTTACTTTAGTTAAAAATATAATAGTTGAATCAAAACTTACATTTTTGCCAACTGAAAGAGTTAAACACAAATAGAATTTTTGTGAAATAGGTTTGTGTCCCCATAGCAATATCCATTTTGATTAAAATATAATTGTCAGCAAAATGGAACTTCTTATACATTTTGTTGAGATAGAATTTATATGCAAATAAAATAATCATTTTTATTTGCATAACATACAATAGAATTTATTTGTAAATATAAAAATCATTTATATTTGCAAACTCAAATTAGAATTTATATTCAAATATAAAAATCATATTTTTGGTCTAAACATAGATTAGAATGTATAGGTGAGATAAAATGACATCTTTATATGTTAATGCATACATTAGAATTTGTATGCAATTTAAAATAAACATTTTATGTGTTGAGTTATACCTTAAAATAAATACAAATGAGATTATTTCTTTTACGTTAAGAATAATTACATACAAATTAAGTATAATGTAAATTATCTTTTATTTGTCATCCACAATAATGTCATATAAATAAATTACATTCTATTATATATTAGAAATGTAAAAGAAATTATGCGAGTCAACTTTATATTTTATTTCGACATTAGGAATAAAATATCATTTTTGTCCATCATTATCAACATGTTGATAGTATTAAAATTGGTTAAATTAATTAACCAATTATTTATTTATATGTACTGTTGTTGGTTGAAACCCCCACACGGGTATTGGGATGATAATTGATATACACTAGTCCCAATATTTATTCATATGTCAATCGATAGATTGACAGACCGCGATGAGCGTTATTATTTCATTTAATGCTCACACAGTTGAGAACTTCACTTTGGATGTTGAATGGATGGTTTGATGATTAATTATTATTATTGTTATTTACATACGATGTATGAAATCCATATAACCAAAGTTATATGGTAAATGATTGAGTCGCTTTCCGATTCAGAATATCTTTTATATAAAGAATATTTTTTTAAACAAAGGATTTCTTTTAAATAAAGAATAAATCTTTCGACTAAGATTATTGGTATTTCAATTTATATTTATTTATTGGAAAATGTTTTTGGGTTTATCGTGAACAATGTTTTTAAATGACATTGATTCTTTAACCCAGTTAAAAATAAGATTTATTCCTTAAATTGGAATAATTGTAAAGTAGTGATTTTTGATATTAAAACTGAATTGGAATTTTAACAAATCTTTGAAAATAAGATTTAAGAATAAATTTAAAAGATTTTATCTTTGATAAAATTAATGGGAACCTTTCCCTAATAATATGAACATTTTATTTAAAGAATATTCTGAATTGGAAAGAGGCGTTGGATGTATCCTTATAAATCTTGATTTTTAATTATAAAAATACGCGAGTTATTCGGAATGACTGGGTTTAACCCATTCTGAATAATTACTACGACGATTAAAAGACGAAGATGAAGACGGTGGTTGAAGACCGACGATCTTCACATCGAATGGATGAGGACTACTGATGCCTTTGATTGGAGTTGCTGCCTTGAAAAGGTTCCAATGGTAGTTGTCCGGACGTATTGTCGATCGTTCAGATATGCGAGGTATAAGGTGCCTCCTGTTTCGTTCAGACCCAGAACGGACTTGTAAATGGATGTGTGTCTGACATTGGATTTCATTCCATGTAAATTGGTTTCTATTTAATATATATCTGTTGGTGGCGGAGAATTTATTCTCTTGCTTAACACCCTTCTCTGAAACGCATGAGCGCAGAGGTTATATATTAGTAGTTATCGATCGCATGGTGTGGACTGTCAATGTGGCATGGCAAGATGCAATTGATCAAGGCTTTTGTTGAAAAGCAGAGCCTTGTGGATGATGATCAAAGCATAGCCTATTTAGGCATAGCTTTGTGTATTTCGTTGCCTCGTGAGCCTCACACCCCGGTATGAGTCAAAACCGGAGCAAGGGAACGCATGGAGTGCACACGTTTCTTTCTAGCTAGAAGTGGTGTTTAGGTTTAACACGACCCGACATTTTACTTATATGGTTGATGGATTTTGAGGCGTCTCAGATTTTTTATTGGCCGCAATGGCCAATTTATAGGTCCAATAGGATCGGGAAGCGTGTGTTCAGGCATATCTAATCCAACCCATTGCACTATTGGAGGACCGGCCTTGCAAGATCCAAGGGTTCGCCAGCGTCCGAATCCTGAGACATTGCTAGAGTGTCTCGAATCGGTCAGGAGATTATTCCTAGCCTTGATTCTTGATGGAAATCCAATTTCCAATACGACATCATGCGGTTTTGATTGTAGAACTAGTATGGCGACAAAGTATATGGTAGCTATGCCGTCTATTATTAATACATTATGATCGAAATGTTTTTAAAACATATATACACTAATAATAATATCAAATCCGTTTTATCGTATCAAGCATTTTTTACCATTATAAGGTAAAACTCTATCCTCCGGCTTGCGTTGCATTGTGTGATGGGACCTGAGTCTTATAATGGTTTCATTTTTCTAAAAAGCATTGCGTTGTTTAACGATTTACTTTATTTAAATTTATGCACTGGCAATCCAATGGAGTAAACCCGTTCCGCTTTAGCGGCGTGGTCCTGTGATTAGCCCACTTATTAGATAAGTTAAGTAAAGATTTCTCACACCAGTCCCATGACTGACCCGTAGTTTGTTTCACTTTGCAAACTCGGGTGCCCTCTTTTCCACACGGGCAGTCGAGTAGCTTATTTTGCAGATATTGAGCAGGATTCTGGATCAAAGCTTAAAGCTGTGTCCAGAGCATTGATGGTCTTCCGCTGTGATTAAATTAATTATTCCGCTGCATTGTATTAGTTTTGTTGTAATTAAATCTTCCGCTGTATTATTTATCAATGTACTCTGATGTAACATTATTATGATGTAATAAAAGTCTGTTGTTATTTGTTATGATGTGTTGTATTCCCAAAGTTAACGTATTCGGGTTTTGAACGGTCTTGGTCGATCTAACGGTCGATCGGGTCGGGTGAAATCCGGATCGTTACATTTGGTATCAGAGCTCTGGTTAGCTCAAATCTTTGGGGTACAACTCGTTAGAACTGAACAAAAGACTCATCAGAGATTGGATTAGTAATATCCAATAAGAATAACTCGTTAGAGATGGGATCGGTAGTATCCTAGAACGAGTGTGAAGAGTATTAATTTTTAAATTAAAAATGCAAACAAACTTAGTTTTGAAAATTTAAAATCTTATTATACGTATTTGAATATATTATTTTGGACAATCGAGTATATAAAGATTTCGCATATACGCCTGGCTAGTGTGTATTCGAAACCTCAAATATATTAGATAGATATAGAATCACACTTTAGTCGCCCGGAGTTGTTCTGATGGTGGTTCGAAACATCATCAGAATTTATGTTCGAGTTTCGAAAGTGGTATATCTATATATTTCCATTGACTGGTGTGAGAACCAAAACTAGATAGGGTCTATTGCTGTGATTTGCACTAAAAATATGATTTTTGACTATATATAAAAGTTATATATATTTGAAAAGTTAATCACCTAATTGATTGCTGGTTGTGATGTTTGATAATTAGTTTAACTAATTAAAATATTGGAATGATAATTAATTCAACCAATATATAAAAGAATGATAAATTTAACTAAATCAAATTTAATATTGAACTGAACTGAAAATTGATTAAAATTAAAAGTTGAGTTGGTTAATTAAACGACTTTTAGCATCGTTCCTTTTCGAGGACGAAAAGATTTTAAGTGGGGGAGATTGTAACAACCCGCAAATTCTGAACCAATTTAAAATTTTTATTTTAGAAATTTTAATAGTTAAAATAATTTATTTAAAATAATAATGATTAAAAATATATTTAAATCGAAGTTAGAACGAAACTTTTAATTTTAATTATAAAATGAGTTAGAAATAGCACGGTAGTTTGAAAAGTCAAACTTGAACTTTGACCGGATGTATAGGATGCAAAATAAAACGGATTTTAGTGAAACCAAAAATATTAGAATCTATTTTATCTCGTTTGTACTGGTCAATAGCTCAAACTCCAACTCGCCTCTCTAGGCCTTCTCCAATCGAAAAGAAAATCAAACAGCCAAGCGGCTTGCCAATTCGGCTTATAAAAGCCTCGTACCCAATATAAATATAAACTGGTACCTTTTTGTCGGGCATATCAATACATCCTTTCCATCTGTTACCAATTCTGCACATACCAATGTCATCCCAATCATTCAGTTAGACCCAAGCCAAATTCTGTCCTCAATTTAGATTCCATTGTCGATTTCAACCCTTAACTTACCAGTCGAATTCCATTTCGAATTATCTCTTATCCAATCTAATTAGATATTTTCTATCTTAATTCATTTTCCACTTAACTAGTTTCAATTCAATTTCTATTTCTATTTGCTTTTACAAATTCTGATTTAATTTGTTTCAGTCCAAACAATCTCCCTCAGGGAATTTTTAAACATTTTAGCTTTTAAAAACTTGATATCCTTTTTCAGGATTCAAAACAACTTGCTTTTCACAAAACAATTCAAAAACAAAATCCTTGGTAATAATCCGTCAGTTAGTAACTCAAAAAATGACACTGATGATGTAGCCATCATCGTCAGGGTTATTTTCCAAATTATCGAAGTGAGTTCAATACTATAACAATTTCAAAACCATATTTAAACACCTTCATTTTGAAATCACTTTCAAAATTTCCTTCACAATGCTTGTAAACAATTTAAAATCTCCCAGGATTTTAAAATTCTCATATATTCAATTCAATTCCATTTACAA
The DNA here is from genome assembly GCA_030737875.1 of Allium sativum. NCBI lineage: Eukaryota > Viridiplantae > Streptophyta > Magnoliopsida > Asparagales > Amaryllidaceae > Allium > Allium sativum. The sequence goes on from CM060912.1 coordinate 711,815,338, forward strand.
ACACTTTTTCATATTTCCAGAGTTTAAATTCCAATTCTGAATTTAAATTCAGATTTAATTAATTTCGTAACACTTATACGAATTTTGATTGGTTATTTACATAATCATTTCAATTATAATCTTATCTGATTATAATCACAACCAACACATCAAGTATACTAATTCCAATATATATTCTCTTTATATCAAAATATACTTTGGGAAAAATTATTTCATTTACCCTCTTTACAAAACATACCATGTTGGTTCATCGTATTCGAGTGTTTAGAAACTCCTACCGTTATAGTGGATCAAACTGATCGACCAGAATTCGTAAACAACTCAATCAACAAATCTCCACAATATAAAAATAATTTTATATTAAATAACAAATACGCGCTCATATATATACACTCAAACTCAATCCAGGGTATTGCTAACCCTATCTCTACTGAGTCACGCCACAGAGCCAAGGTAATTACTTAACCTTCAGCTCTAATACCACTGTAACGGCCCGGGTTTTCGCGATCCTGAGCAATCGACATATAACCCAATGACGACTATCAAGCTTGGGAAACACCGGATAGTCCATGAAAGAAAATAGAGGGTGAGAATAGATAAAATAGAAACTTAGAATAGATGAAGAAAAAGAAAATACAACATTAGAGTATACACAAATCTCATAGCGGAACGAACAATATATAATAGATATATATCTTTGAAATAAAATCAGTATATGTATACAGTAACATTATCAGAGTACAACACTTACATCACAGCGGAAATAAACAATAGCTATAAAATGATGCTGAAGCCTCCTGCTCTAAGCTCCTTCTAGTGTATCTGTAAATCCCGACTACTTGACTGCCCGTACAAATTTGGACACCCAAGAGTTTAGGGAAAACAAAACAAAATATACTCTGGGTCAGTCATGAGACTGGTGTGAGTAAACAATTTAAAACAGTTTGAAAAATTAAACGATATCTCATAAGAGCATGCCGCGTAACGGAACGGGTTTTTCCCTTATGAAAATCCAAAACATTTGACTTAACTTTCAAAATCCTTTTTGAAAGAAACGATGATCTTTTATATCAAAACTCCCTTGATATTATGATAATGTCTATTAACCACAATATAATAATCATCTAGCAGAACGTTTTCATCTCACGTTCCACATACATAATATATAATCAAAAACCGCGGGCACTTATTGGGTAATGGATTCCAACTGGCAAGGTATGGGACCACCTTCCGACAGTGTATCTCTAGAGAGGAATACACTGGGTTTAACAAGAACATCTTGCAACCCAGGCTAAACATGACCGGTCACTCATTTTGCTTGAGTGTACCGAATGTATTATCACTAACGGTTGGGATCAGCAACCGTTTCCCGAAAGGGACAACATCGAAATGGATTATAAAAGTAAATGAAACTCTAGATCAGGTGACAATACACCCTAATTGGCAGCTAACCACTTAGACGTGCGACCTATCAGATTTTATACCATTTCCTGGTTGTGAGGCTAGAGGCCATAACGTATAGATCACACCTTTAATTACTTTGAATGCCGCATCATCATACCCGCCAAATCATAAATTGATTTCCCCAAAAATACCACGGGTATACAGCTAAGAGAAATGAATTCCTCCGCCCACAAACATACATACGTTTGAAGAGATCAACTTACGCGATCTATTAAATATACTCCGTCATACATTCTTCCAAACAGGTCGTCCTGGGGCTGGACAAACCGAAGGCACTATTCTTTGAATTCATCTTAGGTAATCTCTACCTAAGATCGCCAGAACAGGCCTTGCGTAACTCCATCTTCAATTATCTTTATCATATTTGATTCGCAACGTTAATGCCCATACAGAGTGGTTTTCAAATAATGAATCTGATCCCGGTCTCTCCGTATTGATGGCGGAAATGGTCAAAAACTTCGATAGTTGGTGATTTAACTATCAAAGAAAAACCTGTGTGCAGACAACGATATTATTTCCAGATGGAAATTCTATCGATCAGTCACTAATTATCATTTATCTCTTAAATTAATTTATCATTAATTTATTCAGTTACCCATTCCCATATCTCCATAAATTCTTATTTTTTAAATTTAGAAAATATAACTTATTAACACTGGAAAACGTTTCCATTTCGGATTCATTCATCACTATCTTCTCTCATATATCAGTCTCTAACTGTAAACTAGTAAGATAACAACCCCCTACGTATTAACCTCGAAGGCCGAAACCAACATCAGATCAATACCCAGACAGCTGTTCAACCTAACAAATCTCCAATCAGTTTCTAGTTCCTTTAACTCCATTTTAATTCCTATTTCAAACCCTATTTCCTTTATAAATATTTTATTAGCAAAATATTTACTTAAATCCTTTATTCACATTAAATGTAAATAATATTTCTTCTTTGCAATCAAAACGGATTGATTTCGTATTTAAAACAATATCTCAAATCCAATTTCTATTTATACCTCTAATTATAGAATTATTTATATAAAATCTCATTTTATTCTTCTAACACATATAATCCTATTTATTTTCTAAACAAATATTCTTTTTATATTTCTATTTACTTTCTAAATAAATATTCCTTTTATATTTCTATTTACTTTCAAAATAAATATTCCTTTTATATTTCTATTTACTTCCTAAATAAATAATCCTTTTCAAAATACACTTTGAAAATTACCTTTTACATTACAGTATTTCTTATGGTATTTAAAATACCAATTAAATAGACAAGTGTCATCATAAACAATCACAGGGTTTTTATCACATCATATATCACAATATATGAAAACAAACAGTATTATAAATATTGAGGAATCCAGTTGGATTCCTCCAACCTGTTTCTCTACATTCACAGAGGTTAAACAATATAAATAACATTGATTTCATTTCAATATGAAATATTCTGATAAACAGAATCAATATTTGATTAATGATTTATATGTATATCGTTATCTATAATTTCAACCAATACATCAGCAATTTAACCAAATAATCAACACACAGCAGTCAATCATCATTGATCAATACTAGATTTTATTTATAAAAATATAACGGTATGGAGTTAGTGAGATTTACTCACATTGGATGGTTATCATTAAATTACGGTAACTGTCGGTTGATTCAGACATACAATTTATTTCACTATAAATTGTAACGAGCTCCAATCCACTCGCAGTCAGTTCCATGGTGTAGCCCTTGTCCATACGATCCCAACGGATATGGTTTCACTGAATTCCGATACGGTATGTATAAGTTATATAGTTTATAACTTAACACATTATTAAATAAAAATTTGAACTAAAATTCTTTGTATTTAATTGGGCTTCATTTTTAATTCTTTTGGCCTATTACTTGTTTGAAAAAGAAACCGACCTGCTAGCGTAAAAAGAAGCTCCCGTCTTCTTTCCTATTAAAATCCATGTCCTTCTGTAACTTCCACTATTTCCGATTTCTTTGTATTCACTTTTCGACCCCATTTCATCCCGAAAATGCAAACAAAAATCACTATTTTATCTCGTTTTCAATTCTCTTTTGCCTCCTCCTATCTACGAAAAGAGCTTCCATTAATTTCCTTGTGTTTAAACTACCTTATCATTACCAGTATGAGAACCCCATGCTCCGACTTCCCAATAGTCGTACTTCACACCGCCAGCTAACACTTAACCTCCATTGCGTTGGCAACAACTTCCTCCCATGGCCAAACAGTAAACATAGTGAAACTAAAACTCACTGGTCCCTGTAAACCTTGCAACACCTCGTTGAACTGTCTCTCGACCCTGACCTGCAACAACTCACTACACATTTTCATGGCAAATACCCCTAAAAACAGGCCACAGGTTTTTAAACAGAAACCAGAACAAATGGGGCAACGATTGAGGACCATCTTTCCAAGAAGGTCACGCGTGTTTACTGCTGATTCTAATGCTCTGTTAAACAATTTGTTAACAACGAACTGTTAAGAAATTTGAAGGAAATATTCTTTTGTACAGCATCTTCTTTCTACGTAAACACTTCCGCAAGCTCGAATATATATACCGCGCGTGCTCTATTCTTACCGTGGTGAATATATATTTTTTTCGTTTACAAGAAGTGAAGAAAATGGGAGTTAAGAGAAAATAAAAATAAGAAATTTGAAATGAATGCTCCAGGAAACAAAACGTGAATGGTTGGGTAGGTGCAAGTATATATAGGCTTCAATTACTTGGTTGTTAAGGGAAAAATACAAACAGTTCGGCTAATAGCAGCACTAGGGTAGGTACTGTTTGATGGATGACAATACATCGCAGAGTGTTCCTACGGGATTAAGTTTTGGAAAGTAGGTCTACATTCTTGTGTTTTGGCCTGCGTGATGGACATACGTGACAACATAGGGTATAGGAAGAACAAATTTTCTATTTAAATAATGTAGGGTTTTCGTATCCTATCTTTTAACATAGGGCTTAAACTTCTTGTTATCAGCTTCTAAGTATTTTCGTGTTCTTCTATTGCATGTATGGTGTAATATGGAACCAATCATTTTGGCTTAATTGGTCTGACCCCTTTAAGTATTGACAACTCACTACCCTATTTATACACAACATATCCCAAAATCCGATCGACATATGTTACTAATTATACACATCAAAATGAACACTTATGCAAACAAAAAATATGTTAACAACGTGGACCGCTTACTTTGTTTTATGTATATATCTTGTTTTTATAAAGTTTAATATACCCATTAGGGAAATTTCGTTCAGGTACAGACAACTATGGACAAAACTAAAATTACTGTCGTGACGAGCAATGTGCATTGATCCCAAAAATATAATAATATTGACCAGTTAGCTTATTCTGTAAAACCCCAAAATGCTGATATAGGGTGTGAAATACTTCAAAATAAAAAGTGCTTATTTTCCAAAATAAAAGTTACAGAAAAATTATATAAATTAAATTATAACTACGCCTCAAAGATCTTATCGAAATTCGAAACCAATATTTAATTAAAATTAAATATATCATTATGGTTTATAAACGATTCCATAGCAACTATTTGGAAATTTGATTTGGACATAACTCTCAATCTACACGACGGAATCCCGGTTTTTCTCTTTCATTAGAAAAATATCGTTCAACAGATTCGAACGTTTCTTGTTTTACAGAAATCTGACTTAAAACTGATTCTGTATATTCATTTAAAGTTCGAATCGCTAAATTACGAACTACAATGCCATTTCGAGCTCGATTATAATTATAATATAATTATAAGTTCAACTGTCGTTTATATAATATATTCGTTATTATAATTCAATTCTATATTGAATTAAATCTCTTATAATATCAAATCCACACAATATTGTCAATTCTACTATTTTCGATTATTTCGGAATTAAATATATTATTCTATTATTTATATTAATTAAATATTCAATATTATTTAATTAAACAACCATTAAATTCCCAGAATCACTATTTAAACAATTAAATAAATTAATTATTACACCGTAAAAATACAGGACGTTACACAAAATATGTTTTCTAATATAAATGACATATTTATTTAACATAACATGATTCTAAATGAAAGACATTTTTATTTAACATAACATGATTCTAAATTAAAGACATTTTTATTTAACATAACATGATAATAAATGACATTTTTATCTAACATAACATTTTCTAACAAAAATGATATTTTAAATCTAACATAATATTTTCTAACAAAAATGTCATTTTTAAATCTATAATAACATTTTCTAACAAAAATGATATTTTTAATCTAACATAACATTTTCTAACAAAAATGATATTTTAATATAGCATAACATTTTCTAACAAAAATGATATTTTTAATCTAACATAACATTTTCTAACAAAGATGATATTTTTAATCTAACATAACATTATCTAAGAAAAATGACATTTTTAAATCTAACATAACATTTTCTAACAAAAATGATATTTTTAAACTAACATAACATTTTGTAACAAAAATGATATTTTTAATCTAACATAACATTTTCTAACAAAAATGTCATTTTTAAATCTAACATAACATTATCTAAATAATTGACATTTTCATTTAAACAATTAAAGATTATATTTTTATCTTACAAAAATATAATTCAACAAATCATCACACCACAGTCAATCAATCAATCTAAATTTTATACGGTGCATATATTTAATATCACAACCACAATCAATATATATATATATATATATTTCTATATGTATACATAAATATATATTAATTTTAAATTTAAATCGAGAAATCTCACCATGATCGGTTTCAAAATCGTTAACTAACGATTGATTTAACTGAACTAAACAGCGCGTTCAATTCAGTCAAAAATTGCGGCTAGCTCTTATTACCGTCCCGTCAGTTTCATGAGGCAGATATCATCAATTCGTGTCCAATGCAATTCGTTTCACTGCATTCTGTTTTGATATGACGATGTTATTCAATTTTAATCATTGATACATTAGTTTATAAATTAAATGTAATTGATTATATTAATTACATCATTAGGGAATGTTAATCCCTTTTCTAACTTGTCTTCCTCTTCTAGATAACGCTACAGCTAAAGAACGCACTGTTGATTTTAAAAACCGTTCATCACACCTCCTCTGGTCAGCCGGAACACCATCGACCATCATCACGTTGGAGCCCTTCGAGTGAGCCGCCATCTCCTCCTCCAACCACGAGCAGCTTGCACCACTCTCCTTGTCTCGGTCAGCGTGCGAAGGCTGGAGGTACTAGCTCAAAATTCGAGCAACACACCATACTAAATATGATCAAAGCCGCATCATTTTAAAGAGGGTGGATTGCTTTTGGATTTGTGTTTTGATTTCATGATTAAATTCTAAAAGATGAGGGAGAATTTAAGGATCGAATTTTGGAAGATTGTGGCCATTGATCCAAGGAGAACGACGGCTGTCATTTTAGAATTAGGGTTTTGTATTTCTACCATATATTTATAGAGTATATTTTAATTATTTAATTCAAAAAAAATTGTTAAACCATCCAAACTCTAAACGAGACCCAACGACCGTCGCCCTTAGCTAAATATCCCCATTCCGGACACAATGGAGTATGTTTTGTATGCCAATTCTAATGTTTTGATCAGTTTTTACCAAAATTAAAATATAAATCAATATATATTAAATTCAAACGTACATTTTAATTTACCGAGGCCACATACTGACTCCAAAAATTCCCGAAAAATAAATCTAGCTATGTTTTGACATCCTAAAAAAATTAATTTCGTCGAATTTGGAGACCGTTTGAAAAATGGTCATTTTCTGGTCGATCCAAATTGACTGAAATTGACAAAACACCTTTATATTTACTGCGCTCACATATTAATTCCAAAAATTATGAAAATTGGAATCTTGAAATAATTTTACATTCCGGATCCAACCAAAGTGGCTTCATCGAAAACAGAGGGCGTTTGCAAAATGGGTATTTATTATATTAATATATATATATATATATAAATTCCATAGTGACTATTCTAAATATTTAACTAGCCATAACTTTTTATTCCCGCTATGAAATCTGGATTTTTCGGATTCATTGGAAAGATATTTTTAAGCAGATTTAAATATTTTCGGTTTTACTAAATCCGATTTATTTTGAATCTTGTACATTCATTCAAAGTTCAAATTCAAATTTTCAAACTATCGCTCTATTTCTAACTCCCTTTATAATTAAAATAAATATATTCGTTCTAACTTCGATTTAAATAAATTTTTAATCATTATTATTTAAAATAAATCATCTTAAAATTTCAAAATCCATTAAAATTGCTAAAATAAAAATTTTAAATTGGTTCCAAAATTCCGGGTTGCTATAGATTTGGACTACGATTATAAATTCAATTTAAGTGAAGCAATCAATTAATCTCAAATCCAAATAGCTATCAATCAACAAATCATAATATATCATAGAATACTAACACATTTCACACATTAGAAAATGGATTGATAGGCTGGTTTTTACGCACGAAGGAGGATTTATTGTAAATTTTTATTTGTTTCCTTTTTCTTTTCTTTTCTTTTTATTTAAGAGCACACTGACCACGTACCAGATCTTGGATTTTTAAATGAGGTCAGTTGCAATTTAAATAATAAGTAATCTCTTAACCATGCATGACTAGAGCTTGAATTTTTAAATGAGGTTAGAGAAACACTATGTATATTATATTTTTATTATTTCCTATTCCAAAAAAAACTCTACATTATATAAACCTAATACGGATGATATGATAGAAAAGTGGTAGGAATAGAAATGATTGTGAAATAAAATTTTAAATAAATCATATTATGAAATATGCTCAATTGTACCGGGATTCTTGAAAATTTTCAAATATCTCTATTTATGAAAAATAATACAGTCACATTTCCATCACAAATTTGAAGTCGTATATTTAAGATGATTTTAAAAGTATTAAACTCTCCACATTTATATAAAATCATGATGGATTGGCGAATGATGATAGAAACAGAAGATGGTCATGAAATAAACACCAATTCAAAGATATTATAAAAATGTTCAATCATCTTGAAAATTTAAATTAAATTTCCTCTTGTTGTGTAGTCATAATTCATTACAATTTCAAAATTCTGATAATAATTTTAATGAATTCTAAATACATGTCAATTTGGTTATTGATTTCAATTTCTGAATAAATAAACAATAAATAATTTTAAAATTTAAAATCAATTACAAGAGGGATATGAAGAATTTATACAAGATGAGAATTAGTATAAAGAATCAAAACAGATGAGTGAGAAAATTTCAAAGCATTTAAGGTTGATACCACTTGTTGTCTCTGCTAACAGGGATTTTAATACCATCCTAGTAGCTAAAAAAGGTACCTTAGAGATTGATTTTACATTTTCCACTCAACACAGAGTTTTTAAAAAAAACCAAGTAGTTAAATCTAATAGATCAATTCCATCTATCAGAGCAGCAAATAATTTTTATCAAAACAAGCATTCATTAAAACAATTTCAAAAATGATTCCTTTTTATCGGAGTCGCACACACGTTTCCCAAGAGAGTTTCAGAAAAATTACAACAAGTCAAAGAAGACAAATCATGATCCAAGATTTAAAGAACCAGATTATTTGAAATCGCTTGAAGGGAAGTGAAAACTTCAGGAGTCAATGAATCAATCAAACAAGATTATTAATTTCAACACCAAGAAGTGTGTGAGATTCAAGATATCAAACAAAATTTCAAATGATTTCAAACAAAACAATATGCAAGTAAATGATCATGATTTCAGAATGAATTTCAAGATGTAGCGCAAGAATTTGTGCCAATGGATTTTCAATTCAAAGTAGTTAAGCCACTCATAAACAACTCAGATTCAAGATGTGTATGAGATTCAAGATATCAAAAATTTCAAATGATTTCAAACAATCAAATATATAAGTCAAATGATCATGAATTAAAAGTGAATTTCAAAATACAAATCCATTCCAAGATGATTTTCAATGTTCAACGCAAAGGTTCAAGACAAAATTGATTTTCACTGCAGAAATATCCAAGCCAATCCAAAAACCAATGAAATTATCACAACCCAAAAATAGTAGTGTGCTATAATGAGTATAAATTTTCAAGTATTTCTAAAATGAATTAGAAGAAACTCAAAATAGCAAAGGTGTGTGAAATTTCATTAATTTTTCATATCTTTAAAAATTTAGAATCCAAAATAACAGTGTTCAAGATATAACAAAAATGCTTCAGCACTGTTAGGAATTCAAAAATCCGAAAAGAATTAAACTTTAAAAACATTGCATAAATTTACAATTTTGAATTCAAGATCTGGAAAACTTTAAAACATCAGAGTTTTATACAAATGGAGCAACTTTCCAGAAAATCATGAATTCTGCATTTGAAGTTAAGAAATCTCAGAAGGGAAAATATACCAGTGACAAATCAAATCAGAATAATCAGAAGAAAATTGATAGAGGAAGTGTAAGGAGGAAAAAGCCAAAAAGAGAAAAACAAAGAATATACACAAAAAAGTGAGTCTAGAAATTATACTTGAATTTGATGTGAGCAAATGAGTCTCAAACTCAACAAACTTGGCTAAGGAACTCTGAATGATATAGAAATATGGAATAGCTTGAAAAGAAGTTCCTTGGCCTCCTCCAGTACCTAACAGTTTAGGGGATTGAGTAGTCTAACAAAATTAGTGAAACCGCTCACAGTTTTGTTCGCGTCTTTCGGTACCCAAACCTGTTTGTATAACAATCCATTCAAATTTACCTTTGTACCCTTAGGAACCCAAATCTGTTTGAATTTAGTCAAAATCATTTTATTTCCATTTGGAATCCAACATTGTTTAAATGGTTTGTTACCAAACAAATTCTCATATTGTTTACGATTCAAAAATCCTTTGAAATTAATTTTCAAAATGATATTTTCCAAAACGGTTTGATGGATTTTTAAAACTATTTAAATTCAGCTTTTCAAATCCATTGATTTTCCCAAAGCTAAGACAATTCCTATTTCCAGAAGAAAATTGATTTTTCAAGAGCCTATTCAAAGATTTTTCTCTAGTTGAAAAACGTTTTAAACCCAAATCAAGATCATTGATTTTGGATTTAAGATCACAATTTTCTATAATCAGATTTGAACAATGATTAATGTTATTCTTTCTCCTTTCAGTATCATTTTGTTTCAAAATCAAAATTTCGTTTTCAAGCAGTTTGATTTTGGTCTTAGACTCATAGATTTCAGATTCAAAATGAATTTGTTTTTCAAACTCAAGTTTCTTGTATTTTCCAATCTCTTTTTCAAGCTCATTCAAGATTGAATTAGTTTTCTGTAAATTTTCTTTTTCATCAATTTTATGTTTGAAAGTTTTGATAGCCTTAAAAAATTTAAATTTTTTTTGCAAAAAATAGTATGTGATTTTTAGCTCAATCTTGTTATCTTTTAAAATCAGAATTTCCTCTTCAAACTTTTGAATGTTTTTATTGAGATGAACGAGAATAGATTTCAATTTCAAACAATTTTCGCAATCAGAATTTTATAATTTCATAATATTTGAAAGTTTTAATTCCAAACAGTTATTTTTGTTGGTCAACTCATGATTTTTAGATTTCAGAGATGCATTTTTCAGTTGGAGTTTATCAATAGATTTAGTTAAATTTGCGCACATATAAACTAAATCTTCAAACGAGAAATTTTCTATCTCATCGTCTATTGATTCTCCCATGTTTGATCTATCTGAATCTCCATCAGTAACTCCTGTTAAACACAAAGTTGAGCTTGATTTGACACTCTGGGGTTTTGAACAGTTGTCGTCTTTTCCATACAACAAGTCGAGAGTTTTCCAGATATCCTGCGCAGTTAAACAATCAAAGAAAAATTTTAGTTGATCATTACTAAGATAGGAATAAATAATATGCATAGTATGAGCATTGAAAACCTTATTCCTCTTATCTAGTATATCTCCCGTATTTTCAATAATATTCCATTATTCAACATTAACAAATTTTAAATAGAATCCATTTCTTTAGAGTTAACAGAAAATACCTGCTTTGATACCACTTGTTGGATCTAGATTAACCCTAGAGGGGGGTGAATAGGGTTTATTGAATTTTATCGAGATGTTAAAAAATATCACACCACAGATTGTAGTAGAGAAAATAAATGCAGAAAGAAAATAACATAGATTTTACCCAGCTTCGGCAAACCTTGCCTATTGTTGCATACCCCAAGGTTTTTACTAGGTATTAAACAGAAAACCGCATACAAAAACTTATAAACTCGCGAACCCCTCACTAACCGCTTATACAATTTGGTACACTCGCAAAACCTACTGCAGTTCTAATCCTACGCTCAAAATCCTGCACTGAATTCTGTCCCCGAAACCAGATTTTCCCCTAACTACTAACCCGTAGCTAGTATACCCTACTTTTTACAGACAACTAGAAAAACTGATTGTAACACCCCACCTCCGTTAAGGTCACTCACAAAGGGAATGCCTTAACTTTGATGGAGCGTTTTAGTAGATAGAACAGAAATTTACAAGACAGATAAAACAGTACTTGAAAAATTAATAACTTTATTACAACAGAAACCGAAGTAAGTTTGGGTTCATCTTTTCAAATCACAATATCAGAATTCAAGTACAAAATATCAGCCTTGTACAAAAGCCTTCAGAATGCATAGTTTTTAAAATCATAATCCCCAACATAAACTGCCATGGAAAGATAGAGCCAAGGCCAAGCGGTACTTCAAGCGGAGAAAATCCGAATCAAGCTCCTATACTTCCACCCTAAAAAAACCTGGGGGGAGAAACGAAAGAAAAGGGGCGAAAACAAGCAAAGTCAGACATAAAGTCTGGCAAGTCCAGTGACTTTCAGCATATGAATAGATAATAATATCATGAAATGAAAATAAAGCTGGATAAGAGACAACAACAACAGGAGTAACTGGTATACTTAAGCTAAACAGAAGAAACAGAATGATATAGCCCAAGTTATGCTTCTTACTTATATTTTACTTCTCTGAACTAATACTAGTATAACAGGATTAGGCGTTACCCTAATGTCCAAACTGAAACAGAAACGGAACAGAATAATCTATATAGGAACATAATGCCAGTAATGGGCCTTTACCAACCCCAACAGACAAAAGGTACACAAACGGAATCAGAGACGGAAACAGAATAATCCCTACAGAAACAGAATGTTAGAATTAGGTGTACACTAGTAAATGGGCCTTTACCACCTCCAACAGACGGTACCACACAGAAATAGACAGGTGTTACCACCCAACAGAAACAGACGGTACCCCAACGAAAACAGACAGAACTAAGTGTACCTTAAATCTACCCCAAGCGATCGGCTCCCTAATACATAAATACCCTGTGCCAGCCCCACAGAAGGGTGTATCACTCCCCAAAGTGGCAACCTTTAAATGACACAGACCTATTTACAGATGTCACGGCGTCTTACATCCTCAGAGGCAGACCGGGATCCTTGCACGCACATGACCCGGTTGGAACACACCATCAACACCCCTCGCCATTATCAGAATGAACCACTTATAATTAGATCAGTAAGCGTGCCTGGACCCTACCTACTGTTGGGTCATAGTTTTGATACCAGAAAGGGTTACTGACTAATATGGGTCCCAAACAACAGATGACACAAGTATTTTCCCTCCTAATCTTGTGTCCCCAGACTAACAGATTTCAGATTAACTTGTTTACAAGTTTTAGGCCTACAGAGTTCAGAATCAACTAGTTCACAGACCAGAAAATCAAGTCAACAGGTTTTCAGACTAACGGATCATATGTATAGTTTTAACAGACTTACAGATTGTCTAACGTTGTATTGGGCCTACAGATTCACGAAACAGGTTTATTAATTCATCAGTCCAGTTGGTTTAGCCTTATCCACCCAACACGTTTTAGACATCATATTTATCTCAGATTTGCATTAATTAAATATTAATGTGCAGACCTCTCACATTAGGTCGGAACCTTGTGGCCGCTGGATAAGCCGGGCGGTTCCGGGCAGACTTCTGCCACAAGCCAGACCTAACCTCGTGTCTAAGCATATTTTAGTTATGCCTACGACCTCTCATATTAGACTAGCAGTTTGCGGTTGCTGGTTAAGCCGGTTGGGTCCGGGCAGGCTTCTACCGCAAACATGAGTCTAACCTCGTGTCTCAACATTTTTATTTTAACCAGTTTATTCCATTACAAATTATTCAAATATCAGACTAATTATGTCAATTTAACAGATTTGACTTCTTTTCAAGTCGCAACAGATTAAACAAATTAACATGTTTTACACAAATTACAATCATTCAGCTTTTCAGCAGATTTAACAGATTTAGGAGCTCAGGCGGTTCAACAGATTTAGCAGATTAGGCAACTCAACAGATTTGGCAGATTAGGAAAAATTAGCAGATTAGGCGACTCAACATATGTAACAGTTTAGGCAATTCAACAGATTAAACAGGTAACAGGTTTAGCAAATTAGAAATTTTTTAAAAAATAAACAGATAATAGTTTTAGCCTATTTAAACATTCCTTAAAGTCCTATTCACATATCTTGCCTAATTCATAAGGTAAGCCTAAACTTATATGCCCAAATTATGGTCATAATCCACCATATAACATATGTCCCAATTTTTAGTTAAACTTCCATAGTTCAGAATATTCTCCAAAAACCTTACATATAAATTATGCCAAATATAGCCATTGATTACAATGCATGTCACATATCCAAAAAAAAACCTTACTTAGGTGTATTCACACTTAATAATTATCCAATCTTAATATAGGTCTTTACACCTAAGTTAAGTGCAAATTAATTCTCTTTTTTTTTAATTTCAGACTATAATATATATAGTATGTCCAGATCTAGATCTTGAATTACAACTTGTACTATGCATCCAAATCAGTTACATGTTCGCCACAAATCCCAAGTCATATGTCCAATATTCTTTATGCCTCAATACTCAAGACATATGTTAAATACACCTTATGTTATAAATACAACATACCCAATTATATGTCTCAGATTTATGTTCTAAGTTCAACCTATGTTCTTTATGTTCTAAGTCACAATAATCCTCTCCTTCCAAGTCATAGATCATCTTATACAATATGCCTCAAATTTATGTCCAGAATTACAACATGCGTTGTATCCTCAAATTAGTTACAAATCAATTATTCCCAAATATGCCTCATTCAATATTCTTCCCAGATTTAGCGTTTATGCGTTCATCTCTTATGAGATCCGGCTCAGGCTCGTGGTAGCCTGGCTATCAAACAAAAAGAAAGAAAGGAGGAAGAAATACAGAACAAACAGAATAATAAAACAGAGGAACAGATCTGATAAATAGAAAAAGGGCATAATCTCAGATTCAGTTTTATAATTATGTCAAGATCATAATTAAAATTCATATCGGAAAATAACTGCACTTGCCTTGATTGGATTATAGAAGAAGAGTTGCAGTAGTTCTCTTTTAATCTTATTCAGATTTGGAAGAAGATGCACTAGTTCTTGTTTTGATCCTAGTAGAGTAGCGACGCCATTATTTTATTTATTTATTATAGAGATAGAGTATAGGCAGAATGAAATTGTGTGGAGAGAAAGTGAGGTTTGGGGGTGTTTTTATAGGAGAATAGGGTGATTTAGAGCCTTCAGATCAGTCTAGAAGTTATCAGAACCACCCAGCTCGAAGACAGGTCATCCAGCCACTCAAAAGAAGACACGTCATCACAGAACACTCTAGAATTCTGTGCTGGATCGGTATGGGCGCACTTGACAGGTGCGCTAGTCTATTTTTGTACTGGCGCACTTCACAAGTGCGCCAGTGTATTCTGGCTTGTTTCCGGTTTTTCTGCCTAACTTCGTTCGTCCATATCTTCTACATACGGTATCCGTTTTACGCAAACTCGGACTCTATCTCAAGCAGAATTTCGAGACGAACGTAATGGCGCAACCCGTTTCCCTTAATTCTTCTCCTAAAAATTAAGTATATTTTAATTTGTTAATTATACGTTCATAGAAAATACGGGGTGTTACATTCTCTCCTTCTTAAAGGATTTCGTCCCCGAAATCTTCAAGTTAAGAAGAATGTGTCCTACCATCCAATCATCCATCTACTCAACCATCATCCACAAGCATCCATTGTCCTTAGAAAACTTCTAATGTTGTATGAACATATGCAAAAGTGGGTGTATATGTCTCTTATTTAATGCAAAGATCAGGCGGTCTATTGATTCAGTTGACCTCCTCAATGCGAACCATGTTGGTGCCACGAGTCCAATTATGTATGCAATTGATACACATCATTTCTATATGTGTGCATAACCATTCATCCAAATGCAACATCCATGTGATGAGTCAATCATTTTTCATCCACAAAAATTGAAAAATGCGCACACATTCATATGCAGTATGAGAGTGTTTTTGAGCCGATCTAGTGCCTAGTGTGTGTATATGTATCCACGAGCAACCACTTGCAACCATCAAACATAACATGTCTCAAACACATGTTTACACCCACTAGTTTCTACCTAAAGGTCGAAGACTCGATCGATAGGATACAGCCGAGTGATAGAAGCAAGTACAATTAAAATAAAAGTTCTACTCTCATTAGACATCGGTTAAGAAAATAAATCCCTAAGTATCAACCCTGAAGACCGAAATCAACATCAGATTGACACTCAGAGAATTACTCCCATTAAACAACGTCAAAACTGGAAATATACTTCACGCTTCGAGTAAAAACTCATATCATTTTCAGAAATATTCAGATACTTACAGACTACTGGTACATATCAGATTATCAATTGATTCTTAGGAAACTAAGCATGATAAAACCCTACCATATCCCACAAAATCCAGAATGTATGCGTCAAAGTCAACTTAACGCCTAACATAGATACCCTCAAAGCCCAACCTATCACAAATAGATGAGTCGTAACCCTCATGGGGTTTGAGACTATAGCGGGATCTGAAACAAGACTAGTATTAAAGTGCAGAGTCTCAATTACAGAATCAAAATGCCAGAATAAAAGAGATTTTTAACTCAATAATTAGATAAGTAAATTAAACCTTCTACAAAAATAATTTCCTATGTCTATCCTATCCACGAGAGCATTCGCTTGCCCTCCAGAAGTAGGTTCTTCCCTCTGCCCTTGCCTTCTAGGGAAATCCTTGATCAGATGTCCTGTCTCACCGCACTGAAAACAACTAGTCTTCTTACATGTTAACAAGTCTTTCTCTAAAGTTGCCACCATCGCGTGGAAAACCCTACGAAGCTCGAAAAAGGATTAGTCGTAGGTGAAATTACTGCGGCTACAGATGGAAGTTATTCTTTGCCCTTCGACAGACGTCGTAGTCTTATCATGCCTACGGAACCATGTCGGGATGAGGTTACCTCCCAGAAAGCCAGGAGCCCTGGAGACTCAGAAAAGAAGGAAACAAGGATTAAACAAAAAATCAAAAGATAGATATATGGCTTTGGGGACTATGTTTTTCAAAATAAACTCTACTTTTGAAAATACTTCCTTTTTAAAACCTTTTTGAAAATAGTTTTCAAAAACTTTTTATCAAATCTGGTAACCTTCAGCTCTGATACCAAGTGTAACACCCCACCTCCGTTAAGGTAACTTACAAAGGGAATGCCTTAACTTTGATGGAGCGTTTTAGTAGACAGAACAGAAATTTAAAAGACAGATAAAACAGTACTTGAAAAATTAATAACTTTATTACAACAGAAACCGAAGTAAGTTTGGTTACATCTTTTCAAATCACAATATCAGAATTCAAGTACAAAATATCAGCCTTGTACAAAAGCCTTCAGAACGCATAGTTTTTAAAATCATAATCCCCAACATAAACTGCCATTGAAAGATAGAGCCAAGGCCAAGAGGTACTTCAAGCGGAGAAAATCCGAATCAAGCTCCTATACTTCCACCCTAAAAAAACCTGGGGGGGAGAAACGAAAGAAAAGGGGCGAAAACAAGCAAGGTCGGACATAAAGTTTGGCAAGTCCAGTGACTTTCAGCATATGAACAGATAATAATATCATGAAAATAAAGCTGGATAAGAGACAACAGCAACAGGAGTAACTGGTATACTTAAGCTAAACTGAAGAAACAGAATGATATAGCCCAAGTTATGCTTCTTACTTATATTTTACTTCTCTGCACTAATACTAGTATCACAGGATTAGGCGTTACCCTAATGTCCAAACTGAAACAGAAACAGAACAGAATAATCTATACATGAACAGAATGCCAGTAATGGGCCTTTACCACCCCAACATATAGAAGGTACATAAACGGAATCAGAGACGGAAACAGAATAATCCCTACAGAAACAGAATGTTAGAATTAGGTGTTCACTAGTAAATGGGCCTTTACCACCCCAACAGATGGTACCACGCAGAAATAGACAGGTGTTACCACCCAACAGAAACAGACGGTACCCCAACGGAAATAGACAGAACTAAGTGTACCTTAAATCTACCCCTAGCGATCGGCTCCCTAATACATAAATACCCTATGCCAGTCCCACAGAAGGGTGTATCACTCCCCAAAGTGGCAACCTTTAAATGACACAGACCTATTTACAGATGTCACGGCGTCTTACATCCTCAGAGGCAGACCGGGATCCTTGCACGCACATGACCCGGTTGGAACGCACCATCAACACCCCTCGCCATTATCAGAATGAACCACTTATAATTAGTTCAGTAAGCGTGCCCGGACCCTACCTACTATTGGGTCATAGTTTTGATACCAGAAAGGGTTACTGACTAATATGGGTCCCAAACAACAGATGACACAAGTATTTTCCCTCCTAACCTTGTGTCCCCAGACTAACAGATTTCAGATTAACTTGTTTACAAGTTTTAGGCCTACAGAGTTCAGAATCAACTAGTTTACAGACCAGAAAATCAAGTCAACAGGTTTTCAGACTAACGGATCAAATGTATAGTTTTAACAGACTTACAGATTGTCTACGGTTGTATTGGGCCTACAGATTCACGAAACAGGTTTATTAATTCATCAGTCCAGTTGGTTTAGCCTTATCTACCCAACACGTTTTATACATCATATTTATCTCAGATTTGCATTAATTAAATATTAATGCGCAGACCTCTCACATTAGGTCGATAGCTTGTGGCCGCTGGATAAGCCGGGCGGTTCCGGGCAGACTTCTGCCACAAGCCCGACCTAACCTCGTGTCTAAGCATATTTTAGTTATGCCTACGACCTCTCACATTAGACTAGTAGTTTGCGGTTGCTGGTTAAGCCGGTTGGGTCCGGGCAGGCTTCTACCGCAAACATGAGTCTAACCCCGTGTCTCAACATTTTTTTTAACCAGTTTATTCCATTACAAATTATATAAATATCAGACTAATTATGTCAATTTAACAGATTTGACTTCTTTTCAAGTCGCAGCAGATTAAACAAATTAACATGTTTTACACAAATTACAATCATTCAGCTTTTCAATAGATTTAACAGATTTAGCAGCTCAGGGGGTTCAACAGATTTAGCAGATTTGGCAACTCAACAGATTTGGCAGATTAGGCGATTCAACATATGTAACAGTTTAGGCAATTCAACAGATTAAACAGGTAACAGGTTTAGCAGATTAGGCAAATTTAACATAATAAGCAGATAACAGTTTTAGCCGATTTAAACATTCCTTAAAGTCCTATTCACATATCTTGCCTAATTCATAAGGTAAGCCTAAACTTATATGCCCAAATTATGGTCATAATCCACCATATAACATATGTCCCAATTTTTAGTTAAACTTGCATAGTTCGGAATATTCTCCAAAAACCTTACATATAAATTATGCCAAATATAGCCATTGATTACAATGCATGTCACATATCCAAAAAAAACCCTTACTTATGTGTATTCACACTTAAAAATTATCCAATCTTAATATGGATCTTTACACCTAAGTTAAATGCAAATTAATTCTCTTTTTTTCCAAATTTCAGACTATAATATATATAGTATGTCCAGATCCAGATCTTTAATTACAACTTGTACTATGCATCCAAATCAGTTACATGTTCGCCACAAATCCCAAGTCATATGTCCAATATTCTTTATGCCTCAAAACTCAAGACATATGTTAAATACACCTTATGTTTTAAATATAACATGCCCAATTATATGTCTCAGATTTATGTTCTAAGTTCAACCTATGTTCTTTATGTTCTAAGTCACAATAATCCTCTCCTTCCAAGTCATAGATCGTCTTATACAATATGCCTCAAATTTATGTCCAGAATTACAACATGCGTTGTATCCTCAAATTAGTTACAAATCAATTATTCCCAAATATGCCTCATTCAATATTCTTCCCAAATTTAGCATTTATGCGTTCATCTCTTATGAGATCCGGCTCAGGCTCGTGGTAGCCTGGCTATCAAACAAAAAGAAAGAAAGGAGGAAGAAATACGGAACAAACAGAATAATAAAACAGAGGAACATATATGATAAATAGAAAAAGGGCATAATCTCAGATTCAGTTTTATAATTATGTCAAGAACATGATTAAAATTCATAACGGAAAATAACTGCACTTGCCTTGATTGGATTATAGAAGAAGAGTTGCAGTAGTACTCTTTTAATCTTATTCAGATTTGGAAGAAGATGCACTAGTTCTAGTTTTGATCCCAGCAGAGTAGCGACGCCATTATTTTATTTATTTATTATAGAGGCAGAGTATAGGCAGAATGAAATTTTGTGGAGAGAAAGTGAGGTTTGGGGGTGTTTTTATAGGAGAATAGGGTGATTTAGAGCCTTCAGATCAGTCAAGAAGTTATCAGAACCACCCAGCTCGAAGATAGGTCATCCAGCCACTCAAAAGAAGACACGTCATCACAGAACACTCTAGAATTCTGTGCTGGATCGGTATGGGCGCACTTGGCAGGTGCGCTAGTGTATTTTACTGGAGCACTTCACAAGTGCGCCAGTGTATTCTGGCTTGTTTCCGGTTTTTCTGCCTAACTTCGTTCGTCCATATCTTCTACATACGGTATCCGTTTTACGTAAACTCGGACTCTATCTCAAGCAGAATTTCGAGACGAACGCAATGGCGCAACCCGTTTCTCTTAATTCTTCTCCTAAAAATTAAGTATATTTTAATTTGTTACTTATACGTTCATAGAAAATACGGGGTGTTACATTGTCCCCTCCTTAAAGGATTTCGTCCCCGAAATCTTCAAGTTAAGAAGAATGTGTCCTACCATCCAATCATCCATCTACTCAACCATCATCCACAAGCATCCATTGTCCTTAGAAAACTACTAATGTTTTATGAACATATGCAAAAGTGTGTGTATATGTCTCTTATTTAATGCAAAGATCAGGCGGTCTACTGATTCAGTTGACCTCCTCAATGCGAACCATGTTGGTGCCATGAGTCCAATTATGTATGCAATTGATACACATCATTTCTATATGTGTTCATAACCATTCATCCAAATGCAACATCCATGTGATGAGTCAATCATTTTGCATCTACAAAAATTGAAAAATGCGCACACATTCATATGCAGTATGAGAGTGTTTTTGAGCCGATCTAGTGCCTAGTGTGTGTATATGTATCCACGAGCAACCACTTGCATACACTTGCAACCATCAAACATAACATGTCTCAAACACATGTTTACAGCCATTAGTTTCTGCCTAAAGGTCGAAGACTTGATCGATAGGATACAGCCGAGTGATAGAAGCAAGTACAATTAAAATAAAAGTTCTACTCTCATTAGACATTGGTTAAGAAAATAAATCCCTAAGTATCAACCCCGAAGACCGAAATCAACATCAGATTGACACTCAGAGAATTAATCCCATTAAACAATGTCAAAACTGGAAATCTACTTCACCCTTCGAGTAAAAACTCATATCCTTTTCTGAAATATTCAGATACTTACAGACTACTGGTACAGATCAGATTATCAATTGATTCTTAGGAAACTAAGCATGATAAAACCCTACCATATCCCACAAAATCCAGAATGTATGCGTCAAAGTCAACTTAACGCCTAACATAGATACCCTCAAAGACCAACCTATCACAAATAGATGAGTCGTAACCTTCATGGGGTTTGAGACTATAGCGGGATCAGAAACAAGACTAGTATTAAAGTGCAGAGTCTCAATTATAGAATCAAAATGCCAGAATCAAAGAGAGTTTTAACTCAATAATCAGATAAGGAAATTAAACCTTCTACAAAAAAAATTCCTATCTCTATCCTATCCACGAGAGCGTTCGCTTGCCCTCCAGAAGTAGGTTCTGCCCTCTGCCCTTGCCTTCTGGGGCAATCCATGATCAGATGTCCTATCTCAACGCACTGAAAACAACTAGTCTTCTTACATGTTAACAAGTCTTTCTCTAAAGTTGCCACCATCGCGCGGAAAACCCTACGAAGCTCGAAAAAGGATTAGCCGTAGGTGAAATTACTGCGGCTACAGATGGAAGTTATTCTTTACCCTTCGACAGACGCCGTAGTCTTATCATGCCTATGGAACCATGTCGCGATGGGGTTACCTCCCAGAAAGCCAGGAGCCCCGGAGACTCATAAAAGACGGAAACAAGGATTAAACAGAAAATCAAAAGATAGATATATGGCTTTGGGGACTATGTTTTTCAAAATAAACTCTACTTTTGAAAATACTTCCTTTTTAAAACCTTTTTGAAAATAGTTTTCAAAAACTTTTTATCAAATCTGGTAACCTTCAGCTCTGATACCAAGTGTAACACCCCACCTCCATTAAGGTAACTCACAAAGGGAATGCCTTAACTTTGATGGAGCGTTTTAGTAGACAGAATAGAAATTTACAAGACAAATAAAACAGTACTTGAAAAATTAATAACTTTATTACAACAGAAACGAAGTAAGTTTGGTTACATCTTTTCGAATCACAATATCAGAATTCAAGTACAAAATATCAGCCTTGTACAAAAGCCTTCAGAATGCATAGTTTTTAAAATCATAATCCCCAACATAAACTGCCATTGAAAGATAGAGCCAAGGCCAAGCGGTACTTCAAGCGGAGAAAATTCGAATCAAGCTCCTATACTTCCACCCTAAAAAAACCTGGGGGGGGGGGGAGAAACGAAAGAAAATGGGCGAAAACAAGCAAGGTCAGACATAAAGTCTGGCAAGTCCAGTGACTTTCAGCATATGAACAGATAATAATATCATGACATGAAAATAAAGCTGGATAAGAGACAACAGCAACAGGAGTAACTGGTATACTTAAGCTAAATAGAAGAAACAGAATGATATAGCCCAAGTTATGCTTCTTACTTATATTTTACTTCTCTTCACTAATACTAGTATAACAGGATTAGGCGTTACCCTAATGTCCAAACTGAAACAGAAACAGAACAGAATAATCTATACATGAACAGAATGCCAGTAATGGGCCTTCACCACCCCCAACAGACAGAAGGTACACAAACGGAGTCAGAGACGGAAACAGAATAATCCCTACAGAAACAGAATGTTAGAATTAGGTGTACACTAGTAAATGGGCCTTTACCACCCCAACAGACGGTACAACACAGAAATAGACAGGTGCTACCACCCAACAGAAACAGATGGTACCCCAACGGAAACAGACAGAACTAAGTGTACCTTAAATCTACACCAAGCGATCGGCTCCCAAATACATAAATACCCTGTACCAGCCCCACAGAAGGGTGTATCACTCCCCAAAGTGGCAACCTCTAAATGACACAGACCTATTTACAGATGTCACGGCGTCTTACATCCTCAGAGGCAGACCGGGATCCATGCACGCACATGACCCGGTTGGAAAGCACCATCAACACCCCTCGCCATTATCAGAATGAACAACTTATAATTATTTCAGTAAGCGTGCCCGGACCCTACCTACTGTTGGGTCATCGTTTTGATACCAGAAAGGGTTACTGACTAATATGGGTCCCAAACAACAGATGACACAAGTATTTTCCATCCTAACCTTGTGTCCCCAGACTAACAGATTTCTGATTAACTTGTTTACAAGTTTTAGGCCTACAGAATTCAGAATCAACTAGTTTACAGACCAGAAAATCAAGTCAACAGATTTTCAGACTAACGGATCAAATGTATAGTTTTAACAGACTTACAGATTGTCTAATGTTGTATTGGGCCTACAGATTCACGAAACATGTTTATTAATTCATCAGTCCTGTTGGTTTAGCCTTATCTACCCAACACGTTTTAGACATCATATTTATCTCAGATTTGCATTAATTAAATATTAATGCGCAGACCTCTCACATTAGGTTGGTAGCTTGTGGCCGCTGGATAAGCCGGACGGTTCCGGGAAGACTTCTGCCACAAGCCCGACCTAACCTCATGTCTAAGCAAATTTTAGTTATGCCTACGACCTCTCACATTAGACTAGCAGTTTGCGGTTGCTGGTTAAGCCGGTTGGGTCCGGGCAGGCTTCTACCGCAAACATGAGTCTAACCTCGTGTCTCAGCATTTTTATTTTAAGCAGTTTATTCCATTACAAATTATACAAATATCAGACTAATTATGTCAATTTAATTGATTTGACTTCTTTTCAAGTCGCAGCAGATTAAACAAATTAACATGTTTTACACAAATTACAATCATTCAGCTTTTCAACAGATTTAACAGATTTAGCAGCTCAGGCGGTTCAACAGATTTAGCAGATTAGGCAACTCAACAGATTTGGCAGATTAGGCAAAATTAGCAGATTAGGCGATTCAACATATGTAATAGTTTAGGCAATTCAATAGATTAAACAGGTAACAGGTTTAGCAGATTAGGCAAATTTAACATAATAAGCAGATAATAGTTTTAGCCGTTTTAAACATTCCTTAAAGTCCTATTCACATATCTTGCCTAATTCATAAGGTAAGCCTAAACTTATATGCCCAAATTATGGTCATAATCCACCATATAACATATGTCCCAATTTTTTGTTAAACTAGCATAGTTCAGAATATTCTCCAAAAACCTTACATATAAATTATGCCAAATATAGCCATTGATTACAATGCATGCCACATATCCAAAAAAAACCTTACTTAGGTGTATTCACAATTAATAATTATCCAATCTTAATATGGATCTTTACACCTAAGTTATGCAAATTAATTCTCTTTTTTTTCCAAATTTCAGACTATAATATATATAGTATGTCCAGATCTAGATCTTGAATTACAACTTGTACTATGCATCCAAATCAATTACATGTTCGCCACAAATCCCAAGTCATATGTCCAATATTCTTTGTAACAACCCGTATTTTGATAACGTGTTATAATCATAAATCTAGGCAAAATTAAATTATAAAATAAGAATCAGGGAAAACGGGTTGCGCCATTGCGTTCGTCTCGAAATTCTGCTTGAAAACGAGTCCGAGTTTGTGAGAATCGGAGTCCGTATGACCAAGTTATGGCCCTCCAAAATTTCAGAAAATATTCAGAGTTCAAAACAGCTCGAATTCGAATTCAAATTCAAAATTCGAATTTCAAACGCAGAACAGACTGGGCGGGAAATTTCCCGCCCAGACCCAGGTCGACTAGGGAGTCGACTGGGCAGTCGACCCCCCCAAACCATGTCGACTGGGCAGTCGACCCCCCAAACCATGTCGACTGGGCAGTCGACCTGGGTGTCGACCCGGTCCCCGAGCCCATTTTTGGGCCAGTGTTCGTTCTGATGTTTCTAGTCCGATTTCTGTCCAGATTCATCTTCCTAAACCTATTTAAACAGCCCCAAACCTAGCCTTCTCTACACACAATTCTATTCTGCTTCTACTCTGCCTCTGTTCTAAATAAAAATAAAAATGGCGTCGCTACTCTGCTGGAATCAAAAATAGAAGATAATCAACATCAACCTAAGCAACTCAATTCAAACTAGAGATTAAAGCTTCTGCAACGATCCTACAACAATTTCTGTTCTTAGTTCTCAAAAACCACGATCTGTAAGCCCCAGTTACTCTTAGATCTAAACTCTAAACTTAATATGGACATGTGTAAATTGAAGTTGAACACAAACATGATAACTACTTGAGACCTACTCTTGTATATCTTTGATCTATGACTATTCCTTTTTGATCTATTATTTTAGATCTACTCTTGTTCACCCTAGATCTATTCACCTTGAACCTAGTACCGTTCATATTGAACCTTGATTTGTGGAATACTGATAAGAACTTGATTTAGGGGCATGTTCATGTCATAACCTAAACCCTATCATTATTTTAACATGGCTGTGATGTTGTGATGTTGAAACTATGGCTAGTCACAAGTTTAGGATTACCATCTTATGTCATTTATAGCTATGTTTATCACCCTATTTCATATGCCAGTGATGTTATGATCATATCTCAAGTTACACCATGCTTGTCTTGAAATCACCTTTTCCACTTTATACCCATCCTTGTTATGTTATTCCCTAGTTACATCTATTGCCTTGATTCGAATTCACGAACGATTTGGGTAGTTTAGGAAAACCTGAATTTAGTATGAACTTGAAAACATGAATATCGTTATAACATGAGCTTGGATAGGAACATGAACTTGACATGAAATTATACTTGAAAATATGAATTTGGGACATGACACTTAGATAACTTGAACGTGGCCAACTCGAGGTTGGGTTGAGTTTGCAGTATAAATTTGCCCGGAACCGCTCGGCGAATCCAGTAACTGCAAACAATAGGACCCAATGTGAGTAGTTGGTCATATCGCACTCGAAACCCGAGGTTAGACTAGGTTATGGTGTAAAACTACCCGGACCCGCCCGGCACATCCAGTAACCATAACCAAGTCTAATGTGAGAGGTTAGGGGTGCATTAAGTAAATTAATGCCACTGGATAGGGTTAAGTCATGGACCACTTGAATATACTTAACCAATTTGACACGTTGATTTGATAGGGTTAAGTCATGAACCGCTTGAACACACTTAACCAACCTGACACATGATTCGTAGGACTAAGTCTTGAACTAGAACGACACACTTAGTCAATTTGACATGACACGTAGATGGGGTTAAGTCTCGATTTTAAATGACAACTTAACCTGCTGAACGAAACCCTAGTTACGCGGTCCTTTTCAACAGTAACCCACTAGATGTATCAAGGTACCCTGGGACAAGGCAGGGTGGGGCACGATTGCTGGCTGATTGTAAGCGACCAGAACGACGGCTGAGTTGGTGCGCCATTGTAGGTTCAGGCGGACTAGGGTCGTGCACTTAGCCCGGAGTTGAAAAAGCAGGCATTGGGCATCAGTAGGATTATCTATGCATTCTTGATTCGTGTCGGTGATTGGCACCCTAGGGCTTGATACACCCTATGGTGGACCTAGCACAGGTGACTACATTCGTGATAGGGTCGTATGACACAGACACACGATGAGCTAGACTTGTAGGGAGCCGATCAATTAGATCATACCGTTGGACCCCGAATTGGGTCACTTCACGATATTGGGCCAAGGGATTATTTCTTGATTTATAGTTGACACGGGATTAGTATACCAGTATAGTTGGTATGGCGGACCTTGAATACGCAATGTTAGACTTGAGTTATCTTGTTAGCTTAGTTATCATGTCAGACTTATCATCGTTCCTGTGTTTAATTCCAGTTTATTCATGTCTTGTTAACTTTACTAGTTTCTATGCTGATAGTCACTAGGGCTTACCAGTCTTTTTGACTGACCCGTTTTCTTTTGTCTCTTTGTCTTTCGTTTCCCCCCCCCCCTCCCAGGTTCTCAGGGAGGAAACTCTAGATCTTAGCTTGGACTTTGCTTGCTTTCTGACAGCTCATGTACAGTTTGGTCTTGAGCTATGCTATGACTTCACTCATGCACTTTTTGGGGAATAATATTTTACTTATGTTGTTTTAAGTACTTTGCTTCTTTAGAACTTGATGTAATGAAATAATGACTTGGCATTTTTATGTAAGAGGTTTTGACTCTATTTTTCAGTAATGAGATTTGGTTTTTAAGTTTATATCCGCTGCTTTATATACTCCATTTTATCTATGTTCTGTCTTGTGTTATCTCTGTGCCTGTTTACTAGATAATACCCCTCCAAAACTAGGGCATTCCCTTTGTGAGTGACCCTAGCGGAGGTGGGGTGTTACATTCTTTATGCCTCAAAACTCAAGACATATGTTAAATACACCTTATGTTTTAAATACAACATGCCCAATTATATGTCTCAGATTTATGTTCTAAGTTCAACCTATGTTCTTTATGTTCTAAGTCGCAATAATCCTCTCCTTCCAAGTCATAGATCGTCTTATACAATATGCCTCAAATTTATGTACATAATTACAACATGCGTTGTATCCTCAAATTAGTTACAAATCAATTATGCCCAAATATGCCTCATTCAATATTCTTCCCAAATTTAGCGTTTATGCATTCATCTCTTATGAGATCCGGCTCTGGCTCGTGGTAGCCTGGCTATCAAACAAAAAGAAAGAAAGGAGGAAGAAATACAGAACAAACAGAATAATAAAACAGAGGAACAAATTTGATAAATAGAAAAAGGGCATAATCTCAGATTCAGTTTTATAATTATGTCAAGATCATGATTAAAATTCATATCGGAAAATAACCGCACTTGCCTTGATTGGATTATAGAATAAGAGTTGCAGTAGTTCTCTTTTAATCTTATTTAGATTTGGAAGAAGATGCACTAGTTCTAGTTTTGATCCAAACAGAGTTGCGACACCATTATTTTATTTATTTATTATAGAGGCAGAGTATAGGCAGAATGAAATTGTGTGGAGAGAAAGTGAGGTTTGGGGTGTTTTTATAGGAGAATAGGGTGATTTAGTGCCTTCACATCAGTCCGGAAGTTATCAGAACCACCCAGCTCGAAGACAGGTCATCCAGCCACTCAAAAGAAGACACGTCATCATAGAACACTCCAGAATTTTGTGCTGGATTAGTATGGGCGCACTTGGCAGGTGCGCCAGTGTATTTTTGTACTGGCGCACTTCACAAGTGCGCCAGTGTATTCTGGCTTGTTTCCGGTTTTTCTGCCTAATTTCGTTCGTCCATATCTTCTTCATACGGTATCCGCTTTACGCAAACTCGGACTCTATCTCAAGCAGAATTTCGAGACGAACGCAATGGCGCAACCCGTTTCCCTTAATTCTTCTCCTAAAAATTAAGTATATTTTAATTTGTTACTTATACGTTCATAGAAAAAACGGGGTGTTACACTGATGGACGATTCAAAAGAAAATAAAAATACAATATAAAATTGAAGTAAAACTAAAAAAGCCTCCCCTTTTTAAAACATGAGCTAGGTTAACCTAAAAAGGCCGGTCCACTTTTCTTTGATAATGTCAGCCCTTCTGTCTAGAAAAATGGGGATGAGGGTTTTCTTCCCAAATCGATTTGCGTTTTCAAATTGCTAAAAATTTATTCTCTGATTATCTTCAGATGACGTTATTCTTGCTTGTCAGTGATTGGGAACTTATTATGATCGAAAACTTGGTGAGAATTCTTATTTGATTTTACTTTGCTTATTCCCAAATTGTTGTGGTTTTCAGTTCCTTATCAATGATGAAATGGGTGAAATATATAGGGATTTTAATCCCCTAATTTACACTCTAATTTCATAAAATGATTGATCTGATTTGCATGATTTTGGTTGCCTTGTTTTGAGATTATATCCATGGCCTTTGATTGTGTGATTGAATTTGTTGTCATGACTAAATGAATTGACCTTGAATTGTTTGCGTGATTTCTGGCATCAGACATCGAATTGTTTTCTTGGCCCATATAAACATTCAGATTATTGGAAAGCTTGCCAAACTTGATTGGTGATACTTGCGTGGTTTTTGGAATGCTTTAAAACCTTGAAAAATATTTCTTGCTTGTTTAAAACCATTTCAAGAAACAATAACATGCCAAAAACATGTTATTGTAATTTCTTTTGGAAATAAATTTTGAATAGTTCTTGCCCAAAATTAATGAGTATTTTCGGAAAACCCAAGTTTTATTTTTATGAAAGCATTGAATGTTGAATTGATTTCTTGCCAAAAAATGCTTTGTACATTGCCTTTTATGCTCTTGTCAAATTGAATGTTTTCCCAACAAGATTTCTAGAAATTTTGGCATGCCTTGAAACAATTGAAATTGTTCTAACTCATTCCTATGTATTACTGGAAACAAATTTGAAAAACAAGTTCAAATCTTTCCTAAAAAGAAACTATTCCCTGGTGTATCTGATTTCTGGACAGATTAAAATTGCTTGCCAAAGCTGTTTTGAAATTTTCTGGAAATTCTGGATAAAAAGTTCATACAGTTTTGCATGAGAAAAACACTTTGCCAAGATTGCAAATAAATCTTTCCATATTTCTTGCATGCAGATTTATATTCATTCACTTGTTTGTAAAAAAACAATTTTTGGTCTGTGTTGTGCAAAACTTGGCCATGCAGACCTGTTTTAGCCTTGTTTGCACCTCTTTCATTTTCTGTTTGAATTGATACCACTAGCACTTGCTTTTCTCTACCCATGAACCATACTTGTACCAAATGCTTTACAGTTCTTGTATGTACCTGACTTACTTGTTATATTGTCCTATCGAGTTCCTTGAATGTGTTTGCCACTCTTACCATGTAGCACTGTCCAAACCTTGGCAGACCTGAAGCATTACATGGTTTTGTATAAGTCATTATGCAGATGCAATGCATGCACCACTTCATTGTTGTACATTTTTTTTGAGTTGTGCATATCTCGGCCATGTCATGTATATGCATCTACTTGCTACATGCCATATTTTCCACTTGTTTGAACTTCTTGAGTTTTTTGTTGTTGTGTACACATTGACTTTAATGCTGCTTGAGTACTCCACACTATGCTAAGTTCCTTGAACCCTGCCTTTGAACATTGTGGCATTGAAATAGTTTGTAATGGCCATGTATTTACTGAAGCGTCATGACTGTGTGGGCTTGAACATATACTTGTACCATCCTGTTTGGCTTTTCTTAAACTTGATTGTGGCATTAAAAATTTATGTTGCCTTGTACCATTCACCTTTGTCCATAATTTTTAGATGCAAGTTGTTTGTAACTTGTTTTGGCATTTCATTAGCTTGGGTGATTTTTTCGAGCTGCATACGCTTGGGTTTGAATTGTTTTCACTTTGGCTTGAGTATCTTGAGGTCGCATACCTGTTCCATCAAAAAATCATGCTAAACCATTATTCCTGCTATGTATATACATACATGTATACATACATATATGTGTGCACATACGTGTATATATATGTATTTGTGTTTACATATGTACTGGATTTCTTGGTTCATGTCCATTTACGATGTTTGACCACATTGTCCCTGCATAGAAATATGTGTATATTCGTACACATGTATGTGTATACATGTATAGTGCATTTGTAGTGTGTATATATATATATGTGTTTGTGTGTGTGTGCGCGCGTGCGCACGCATTAGAAATACAGTCTACCTTGTGGTACTTGCAGTGTATCACTATGAATATCACAAGCTGTTTAGACATAGATGGATGTCCATATAAATTAGATCAAGTCAAGAAATATGATGAGAAACACACCAAAATTATGAGGAAAATAAATTTTAAAAATAAAATTATATTTTCTAGAATTTAAAAATATTTTTGTTCTAGATTACTGTGTGTGTTCCTGTGACAGCTTAGCAAAAGACTGGACTGACATTGAAGCTTGTAGAAGACAGAAGACAAGACTTTCACTATATAAGATTGAGTGACTATACAATTTGAGTGTTGAGTGTTGAATGTATAAAGTGAATGACTGACTGTATATGAGAGGTTGAGTGTTGTAGTGAGGAACAGTTTATATGAAGTTGAAACATGAAATGAAATGTATTGTATCATAATGAGATGTACAAATAGTGAAGTTATGAAATCTTTACTATTCAAATACAGAAATAAAATATTATATTCAAACAAAATATTTTTTGAACATTTAAATTCTTATGTAATAGTATTTTATAAATATAAATATTATATTCTGTCTGTGATGTAGTGAAATATTACAGTTACAGATACATTTATATATATATATATATATATATATATATATATATATATATGTGTTTTATATCATCAAACAAATATCATAGAATTGTTATATACAACAAGATTGAGTCTCGTTCCTGTGATAAGATCTTTCCAGATGTATTTTGAGTTAGTCATTGGCTTCAACCACAACAGAAAGATTTTGGGTAAAACAAACTAAAGATCTTTTGGAAAAAATTGGTAAGAGTAAGCATTTTTGGATGAGAAGTACCACTCATCTTTTCTACGAAGATGGATGTTTCCATTTGCTATGCATTAATCATAAGAAAGTTGTTCAATAGAATCATTATTCTTTTTATATAGATGGTCTTTTTGATTATTTAGTAAGAGCCAAGTTTTCCCATAGCTAGATTATTATTTTAATGATTTCCACCAGTTGTGAGTACTGGAAAAGGATTAGAGACGAAGATAATAGTATGAAACCCGGTGGATTTTAAGAGCAGTTGTCAAAACTTTTGGACTAGCTTGTTATAGAATGGATTGGGTAAGGTGTTTTGGTGAGGTTTTAGAGTAAGTTAGTAGGGGGTCTGGGTAGGTGACATGTTAGTTTAATCAAAGGATGGCAAGGAATAAATTTGTTATTTAAAGAAATCAGTAATCTATAAGAACATGAACCTAAGACCAAGTTCTCTAAGAATTACTTTTGGAAGGTAAGGAATTTTATTGGATTAGTGGATTATTACAGAAATGTTATTGAAATTTTTTCCTAGACGCAGATCTTCTTAACCTACTTCACCGAGAAAAGATTAGCTTTTATGGACACAAAGTGTGAAGCTATTTTTGAAAAAGAGTTATGATTAATACTTTAGTATTAGTTTTACTTAGTAGCATTATAGAAAGGACGTATGAGAATAGTTACCTTGGAATAAATACCTTTAGTCTTTTAATTAGGTCATGGAGGCATTATCTATAGGAAAAAGGTTTGAAATTTGAGTGACGATAGCTTGTTGGTTTATTTGTCCTCTACAAGAAATTGGAACTTGAGACAATAAAGAATTGACAATGTTCGAGTAACCAATGATTTCTGGTTTTTCATGTAATTTGAACAAAAATAAGGTTGTAGTTGACGTTAAATTCTTGGTTTTTGATATAAGAATTCTCAAAATGGAAGCGTTGGGAATATATATTGCTTTTATGGAAGTACCTCACAGCACATTTTTGGAGCACCTCTAAGAACGAGTAAGAACCAAAGCCAAATCTAAGCATATCAATTAGGACCTTGAAAAAATTTATTTGGGAAGTATACCTCGAATTGTGATAGGATATGAGGATGAATTTCACCATTAATTATGATTAATGATTGGGAGTTTGGTGGTCAACAAATTTTTCTCATTTGGACATTGGACGAGCATCCTAGAAAATCCATTTGCAGAACAATAACTTATGAGGATAACTTGATACTTAATTATCAAAATCGGATTGGTGGAACCTAAGAATGTTAGGTCCTTATACGATCACTAATTCAAAATAAGCAATAAGTTTAACTATTGGGAAATTGGGTAAACCTTTGTAGGCAGAATGGATGTAAAGGTTTCAAATGGATAAATGATAAGGTAAATACTTGTAAAATAAAAATAAGAAAGAGTATTTTATCAAAGAAAAATGAAATTTGTAAGTCCGCTTTGAGTCTAACCCCACATATCTGTACGAGCGTCATGGCACGCGCTTCGCGCGTGGTCGTGACACGCGCTTCACGCAAGGATTATTATTTTTAAAATATCAAAGTCAATATTTTAAATACTTCTATAGATAAGCATAATCCGTGGCATATTTCTTTTATTGAAAAAGGCAAAAAATTAAAGAAAAGAGAGTCTTTCCGCTATGCCAATAATTGGCATAATGCAATAAATATGGAAATGCATGAATAGATGGAAGGATTCAATTTTTACCAAGTGGAGCATGTGCTCACAATAATTAAACGCAGACTAAAGGAGTGGAACAGATGCAGGCATAAACAGCATAATAATATTAAAAAAAATTACAATAAATGTAAAGATATACAATAAAAATTGATCTGTCCTATGAAGTAAAGGCATGTATATAAATACTACCAAACATAGAGTACTCTCAAAGCCTAGTTGTTTTAAACTTTCTCATCTAAGCACACTGCACCCTCTCCACCATCCCTCCCTCACACACCCATACCTCCATCAGCCACTAGATCTGGCTCTCCACCGCCCTTGCCAACCTCCACATGTGCTACCGTAGCTCCTCCAACCTCGAAGCCTTCTACCGGATCCTCTTCCCCATCTGCAAATGTTAAAATGTCACAGATCTGATCATCAATTTCCTTGTCATTGACCGCCCCAAGAACATCACTGTGGCCTCCCCTACCAGCACAAATGGCCACATCCTGAATGAATCCACCTCATCACAATTACTACAATGTACACAGGAAATAAATCTTCCCTGCTACCATCACACTCCTCAGTCGCGACTCTAACCAAAATCACCAAACTCCTTCCACTCATGTTAGAAAATGAGAAGCTTCATCAAATTAATAAAGCAACCGAATATTTTAAGTTTAATTATATTTATTAAAGTAGAAAAGTTGTCTGAAAACACCAACCTTGCTCAGCATTGCTCAAACAATAAGTGCAGTAAAGAGACAAAGAAAAAGGCAGAACATCCTAATTTGTCAAAACATGTTTGCGAGTGGATTCTCACCTGTTAATGATGTTATCCTCCTCTACACATGTCTGTCTTCTTTGCTGCAGTGTAAGCCTATGTAAAATGCTGTAAAATTTAACAAAGCATTTAAAAATAAGAAACCGTCCAGTTGCAAAATTTAAGGTGATATTTTGAACTGTTCATGCACGGGTAACCGAATTTTAGCTGATACAATACTTATTGAAAATGTAATAAATGCTAGAAAAGAACATTTAAAAGTAAGGAACCATCAAGTTGCAAAATTTAAGGTGATATTTTGAACTATTAATAAAGATAGGAATGAATATGAGAATTTTAAAAAATTGACTGTTTCTAGAAATAGAGCAATTAATATTATAGGAATGAATATCAGAATTTTAAGGAATTGACTGTTTCTGGAAATAGAGAAATTAATAGTTTCTGGAAATAGAGAAATTAATATTATAGGAATGAGTATGAGAATTTTAAGGAATTGACTGTTACTGGAAATAGAGTAATTAATTTTGATTCAGCAAAGAGGAAATGTTGGATATAATTTCGAATAAAGGGCATTTTCGGTACTTTGCGCATTCACCAAAAAAGTGTGACACCAAACCTATTCCAACTATTAGTAAAGATGATTTTAAAATTGGAAAATTTTAAAGGATGGTATGATTTAATATGAAATTCACATTTTTGGGAATTTCCTAAAAGAACTACACACACACACACACACACACACACACACACACACACACACACATATATATATATATATATATATATATTCCAAAAAGGAATTTTTGGTAACTCCATAAATATTAAATTCTCTTGCTAGGATTTGTCGAATAAGATTTATAAGAATAAAAACGAGGTTTGAAAAAATAGAAAGTTTAAAAGAAGTGCGTCTTTATGGAATTGGACAATATAAGGGGAAGGATAAAATAATGCAAGATAGTAAAGGTAAAGACGTTAACTTTTTAAATGAAATTTAGTTAGCTTACTTGGAAGGTTTCTTCCTAGAGTATTTAAAGTGGTAAAGTTCTATAGTGGATTTGGTTAGAGTGACTCAAGAATATAAGATAAAAGATTCGGCTGATTAAATTGGAGGAGAAGTACGAGTCACTAATAAGTCATCATGTGATGAAGCATTAATAAATTTGGCAGCAAGATCTTTCAACTCATAGCGAGCTTCCAGATATAGCAACTTAGGTGCCTTAGGAGAATCCAAGTTTCCTACGCATGTTCTCTTGACAGACATTGCTTGGGCATTCTATCATAAAACTTTCCCTTGAATAGGATCTTCTTTATTTAAGTATCATTAGGGAGGGTAGATCTTAGGATTGAGCCTATGAATGGTAGGATTTGTTGTAAACATGTTGATAGAACATGTTATGTATGACGGACGTTAATAGTTGCAGGTATTTGCTAGTGGATATAAATGGACACATATACACACACTAGCACTATTAGAGATCAGCAAACTAGGACACTAAACATATGAATATGAATGCGTGTGCATTTTATTTTATTTTATTTCCATGATTTCTATAAATGAGTGATTATTATTTGGTTATTGCATATGGACAATGATTGCAACACGCATATAAAACTATCAGTTATCATTAGGATATTTTGCATACATTTGGATGCATGCTCAAGCATATTTGTATAAAAAATGGTTTAACTGGATCAGTGGACCACCTAATCTTTTATATTAGTTAAAGATATATATATATATATATACACAATTGCATAATAGCGTAAATTGCACGAGAAAATTTATGGACGATGGATGCAGTGGATGATGGTTGAGTAGATGGATGTAGGCATGGATTACAATTACATATTTCATTCCTCTATGCTTGGAGATTTTGGGGACGAAATCCTTTAAGGAGAGGATAATGTAACAACCTAAGATTTAAATATAATTGTTAAGAAATTAGTGTACTAAAAGTTAGCGTTTTATAGACATAACGTTACAAAATAATAAATAGAATTAATTAAAACGTTAATGGTAATGTTATAAAATATTAAATGGGAATTAATTAAAGGTTTACATTATATAAGCATAATGTTAAAAGTTAATAAAAGGATTAATTCATAAATGTTATCATGCGCATTTGAATTTGAAAAACTAACACACATCATAAAATTAAGAATTAAAGCGGGCATAAATGGAATATACAAAAAGTTAGCTAGTAATTAAAGGATTAATTAAATAATAGAATAAGTTTGTGATTTATTTAGAATTTAGCTACGTGAGTTAGTTATAAATAAGAAAAGAAACTAAAAAGAAAATTCTTGTAAACGTCTAAATTTGGCTACGAAACGTTTTCCATTGTTCCTATGGCAATTTTATGAGCAATTTACGTATGTAGCTTGTAGAATTCGGGGTTAATATGAAGAAGTTATTACAGAAACAAGTTATGAAAATAAATCGTAAATTAATTAGAAAAAAAAGTTATGTTGACCTAATTATAATTCAGGTCAACCTGTAGGTCGACCCGATCATAGTTTAAATCAACCCACATTTTTCACGTAAACGTATTTTCGTCTAGGTGCAAGCCGAACACAAGATTTATAATTTTTATGTTGAGAAGACTTAATTCAGAGTGTCTGGTTGTTAACGTGACGGTTTAAAAGCTAAGGACTACAGGATGTAATTATTTAGATTTTTTTGGTAATTTTGGTAAATAAGGATCTTAATGATTGTAATTTTTCCCGTAATTTTTCTTGTAGTTTTCTTATAGTTTTTAATGGTTTTTCCATAAGTCAATGTTTCTATATGTTGTTTTCTTTCTTCATTCTTACAATTTATTTTTAATTAAGTTTTGTATATCAATTTTCAGTCTTTTTTCTCATTGAAAGTGGAATAAAAAGTAATAACTTTGCAAACACGGATTAAAAGAAAAGTACAAAATTTACATAAATATGTGCATAAATTATAAATTTATGTTTGAAAAGGAATTAGACTAGATTAGGGAAATTAATGAGAATTTGTGGTAAATTATAACATGAGTTGTAATTTGAGAATGAGAATATTATTATTATGACTATATAGACATGTTAGTAAATCATAATAGACAAATTTGGGATATTTGCAACTAGAATCATAATATGTGGGTTATAATTAAAAAATTACATAAAAAGTCTATTATAATTAAAACAAAGATCATTGGATTAAGTCAATAATAAAGAAACAATAGTGGTCCATACCAGTAGCATTTCCATTTAGGTTTATTATTGATAGTCTCGACACGTGGATTGAGGCTGGGCATGCTGAAGTAGGTATATAAGTGACCAATAAATATGACCTAGATCAGAGGGACTGGGTAGTGAGTGCAAATTAGAATATTTATTTTCTAGGGACACATCGCAGCAGCATTCCCTTTCAGATTTATCACTGGTCTCACATTAGGGGTTGACGCTATGCACGCTTATGTTGAATGGGATAAATAAGTGGTCAACAAGAAATGGGCAATAGTGGATACGTTCCGACGATGTCAGAGCGTGTGGCAACATCGATAAGGGAAAATAAGTCACTAGTATGACCCAAAATTGGGGGTAAATAAGTGCTCAACAGGGAGGAGGCGAGAGTGTGGGCATTCCGGCGATTTCTGAGAATGCGACAATATCGACATAGAAAAATAAGTCACTACTCCGTTCAAACGTTATATTATGTCTTTGCTAGTGGATAAACTGACGGCGATCGACTTCACGACGGGTTGGTCCACAGTGACATACGTTCTACCATGCAAGGTGGTAGACAGATAGGAAAGGCTGATCAATGAGTAGTATTAGGAAATTGCTGTAACGACCCAGAAAATCTGAACCAATTTAAAATTTTTAAATTGGCTAAAATAATGGATTTTAAATATTTAAAATAAATATTTTAAATAATGGCAATGAAAACTAAGTTTGAATCGACAATTGAAAACGAATATAATTAATTATAATTATATATAGAATTGAGAATGGCGCGGTAGTTCGATAATTCGATTTCAAACTTCAATTGAATATACCGGGTGCAAAACAATCCGGATTTTAGTGAAACCAAAAACATTAGGATCTAATTGATGATATCTTTCCAACGAATCTGACAAATCGAAATTTGATAGCGGGAATCAAAAGATATGTCCAGTTGAAAATTCTGAATAGTCGCTATGGAATTCAGGCCCTTAAAAATGGACATTTTGCAAATGACCTCGGATTTCGACGAAACCACTTCTGTTGGATCCGCAGGGTCAATTTATTGTTAGGTTTCAAATTTCATAATTTTTCGAATCAATATGTGAGCATGGCAAAGGAAAACGCGTTTGACCAGTTTCTGTTGAATTTAATCGACTGGAAATTGGCCATTTTTCAAACGGTCTCAGAATTCGACGAAACTAGTTTTGTTAGGACCGTATCGTCAATACGAAGCTAGAAAATATTTTTCTAGGATTTTTCTAGTTAGTATGTGACCCCGGTAAATTGAAATGTACGTTTAAAATTCAATATAATGATTTAAATGTAAATTCAACGGGAACTGATTGTAACGATCAAATCAGCTTGCGATACATATCCCATTGTGTTCGGGATGGGGGTAAAACGCTATGGACGGCAGGCGGTGGGCCTCGTTTCGAGGTCGTATGTAAAAGTCAATTTTTTTTTGAAAAATTAAATAATAAAATAATAAAAATAAATTTTAATTCCCCCCTTTATCTTCCTTTCTGCCCCCCCCCCCCCCCCCCCCGTTCGTTTTAATTTCAAACGAAAAGAAAAAAAAACCTAAAAACCTATCGACAATCCCCGAAGCCCCCCCGAAGCGAACGCCGCCGCCGCCCATCACCGCACCCCCCTCCCGTCGTACGTCGAACCGCCAGTGGCGCAACCCCCGAAGCCCCCCCAGATCGCACGGGCTCCGACGAAGACGACGCCCCAATTCGCGAGGCCCCCATCGTTCGAGACACTGAAGCCGCCTGCTCCTCCTCTCGCCGCCGAGCTTGGCTGTCAACCCCCCCCCCCCCTGCGCAGATTGAGGTGAGAATTTGATTTGATTTGATTTGATTTTTATTTTTATTCTGTTAAAACTGATTTTAATTAGGTTTAAAAAAACTGATTTTTTTTAAAAAGGTAAAAACTGATTTTTATAAGATTTAAAACTGTCTTTTTTATAAAAGATGTAAAACTGATTTTTAAAAGGAAGAACTGAATTTAAAAAAAAAGATTATAAAACTGATTTTCAAAAGCATTTAAAAACTGGTTTTTAAAAGCAATTAAAACTGATTTTTTTTTTTTTTAAAAAAAAGGTTTAAAACTGATTTAGAAAAGGTTTGAACTTTAGAATAGAAAAGGTTTGAGCTTTAGAATAGAAAAAGGTTTGAGCTTTGAAATAGAAAAGATTTGAACTTTAGAAAGAAAAGATTTGAACTTGGAAAAAAAAATAAAGATCATATTTTTAAAATAGAAACGATCATATTTTTAAAATAGAAAAGACGGAATTTTTATTAAGTAGTAGAAGTAAGATATGATTTTTATATTTTTAAAGTAATAAAAATATAATCTTTACATCATAGGAATATTAAAAATATAATCTTTATTTTTGAAAAGGCGGAATTTATATTTTTGGAATTCGATTTTTATAAATTGAATAACATAGTAAAAATTCGATTTTTACATATGTAGAGAATACGGGCAACGAAAGCGACAAGCAAGAGAGATTGGCGAAGATTTCTATAAAGGAAGTGTCGTGTTATTGGATAGCTATTGGTGAGAATTTCTCACTCTTCAATTTCTTTTTCTATATATATATATGTGTGTGAAAATAAAAGTGAATTGCTATATATATATATATATATATATATATATATATATATATATATATATATATACACGCCCCTCGTCCACAAACCATGGACGATATTTATTGGTTGAAATTGTTGTGAAAATTGATTGATAGCGAATGATTGTTTGGGATTGTTTGTGATTGATATTGGTTGATTTTGGTTGAAAAATACCCATTTGTGGTTGAGAAATATTTGGTTGAAACCACATAGGATTAGTTTGTGGAAATGAAATAAATATATACATGCCGCCTGCGTGCGAACTAGATGCATGATCCCCATTGTCAAAAACCGCGAGGTTTTAAGGTAGAGTGAGGAGCCGTACTAGGGACGGTCCCGGTTTAACTACCCTGCCGTTATGCTGCCGAAATTTTGAATAATATTCGTGTGTTTGAATTATTTTCATATGCTTAAACTATATTTATTCATTGTATAGAAAACATTCATGTGTTGAATTGATATTCATTCGTTGATTAGAAATTCATGTGTTGAATGGTATTCATATTTTGAAATAAATTGTTTGATAATAAAAATCACCTTTTATCGACTATATGAACTGTGTAAAATAATCTCGTCTTAAAAGAAATTGTTTTATGATAAAAATCCCATTTTTAT
The DNA here is from genome assembly GCA_030737875.1 of Allium sativum. Lineage (NCBI taxonomy): Eukaryota > Viridiplantae > Streptophyta > Magnoliopsida > Asparagales > Amaryllidaceae > Allium > Allium sativum. Next base: position 711,856,032 of record CM060912.1, read on the forward strand.
CACCAACTTGAACTATATAGAAAATTAGTGTTTTGAAATGAATTGCTTTACAATAAAAATCACATTTTTATTGTATGCATAAATCGTTGAAATGTGAAGTGTTAAAAATAGCCACTTGTTCAAAATAAACATATATGAGATGAAATATTCATTAATTAGCTAATGAAATGATTTGCACCTATGTATGTAACATTAGTATGAATGGTGTTTTTAAACCAAATAGAAATCAAATATGAAGTTGAATAGAAAATGATAAATGATAAGAACTGTATATATATGTACATGCATATTCATTGAACAGGTTATAGCAAAGGGGCTAGAGAAGAGGAATAAAATTTTGTGCCCGACAAATAGGTACACATTTACTGCTTTGTTTGGGTGATGATTTTATGAGCCTGTTGGCTAGCCGCTTGGCTTTTTCTTTTTCTTTTTGAGATTAGAAGGACCGGGAAAGCTATTTGCGATTTCCCGATGCTCCCGGTGCAGGGGAGGTTATGGCAAAATTTTCCAAAATTTTAAGGTGTTAGAAAAATATTTGAAGTGAAAACGATATGGAAATCATTGAATGAACTATATTTATATAAATATATAAATATAAATAAAATTAAAACGAAACGAGGCCGTGCAGTTCGTATTTTGAAACCGTGATTTCAAACGACTAGTGCGGGAAATCCGACCATTGGATTTTCCCAAAACCTCAACCGTCGGGTTCGCCTTGGAATAATCTTTCCAACGGCACCAACCTTGTAAAAATCCAACGGGTGGGATTGTCTGGAATGTTTAATTCAAATCTGAAGAAAAACAGCGCCAGAAACGATTATATTTATATATATATATAAATATAATTATATATTTAATCGAATAACGACGCTGCAGTTCGTATTTTGAAATCGAAACTTCAAACGATTGTACCGGGAGATCCGACCGTCGGATTTTGCCGAAACTGGAACCATTGGATTCGTTTTGAAAAGACCTTTCTAATGATGTAAATTTTGTGAAGATCCAATGGTTAGTTTTTCAGATATGTGTAAACCAAATCTGAAGAAGAACAGCGCCACGGCCGCTTTATGGCCCGAAGCGTCATTTTGAATAAATGGGCTATTTTAAAATAAATAAAAATAGCGATAAATCATTATAAAGTACTATAAACAATATGGAGTGGAAATAAACTGAATTTGCTCGATTTATGTTGTATTTGATGGTTGAATGTGTTTGGTGTGAAAATTACAATAAAGGACAAAGTTGGTGTTGTCGAATAATTTAACCATTGAAGTAAATTGATTTGAAATTCTAAATATACGTGAATTATTTGAGAAGTCCGAGTTAATTCTCATTTCAAATAATTGACCGACGATTGAAAGTCGAAGATGAAGGTGATGGTCGAAGACCGGAGATCTTCACCTCGTTTGGATGGTAACCGAGGTCCTGATTGGGAGGCATCCCGAAATATGGACAATGAGTGGTGATCGTCCAGGCGTACGTGGTGATCGAAGGGTTTGCGAGGTATTTAGTGCCTCCGGTTTCGTTCAGACCCAGAACAGACTTGTAAATGGACTGTGTGTCTGACATTGGATTTTATTCTATGTTGATTGATCTCTGTTAAATATACATCTGTTTGGCGGCGGAGAATTTATTCTTTTGCTTAACGCCCTTCTCTGAGACGCACGAGCTCAGAGGTTGTATATCGATGGACATCAGTCTCATGGCATGAATTGCCTGTGTGGCATGCTAAGATGCAGTGATCAGGACTTCTGTTGAAAAGCAAAGTCTTGTGGTAATGATCAAAGCACCGCCTGTGTGGCGTAGCTTTGTGTATAACGTGAATTCGCGAGCCTCACACCCCGGTTTGAACCTAAAACGGGAGAAGGACCTCAGGGAGGGCATGCGTTTCTTTCTAGCTAGGGTGGTGTCAGTGACCTACCAGCCCTGACATTTATATACTTTTCACCTATGTGGTTGTTGCTGTTGCGAGGCGCCTCAGTTTGATCGGACGATCCAGGTCCGATGGAGTCATTCGTTGGCTCGTTGACGCCCCAAAGGGCGGGGAAACGCAGTGTTCAGGAATTTTAATCCACATCGGTGGACCGGCCCTGACGATTCTAGGGTCACTCGAGCTCTGATCCTGAGACACGGGCTAGAGCGTCTCGAATTCGGTAAGGACTATCTTTTGCCTTGGTTCATGACGGAAATCCTATTTCCAAATACGTGATCGTGCGGTTTCAGTTGTATATATATTTGGCGACATAGTGGCATGGGACGCTCATGTCGTCTATGATTGATAGTTATGATTTGAAATAGTTTTCAAAACATATAAACACTAGCAATAATATCAAATGCCTTTGTTTTATTCGTATCAAGCATATTTTGGCCATTATAAGGTAAAACTCTATCCTCCGGTTTGCGTTGCATTGTGTGATGGGAACTGAGTCTTATAATGGCTTCATTTTTTAAAAAAGCATAGCGATGTTTAAAAGAAAGATTTGTTTTAAAGCACTGGCGATCCAATGGAGTAAACCCGTTCCACGAAAGTGGCGTGGTCCTGTGATTAGCCAATTATATATGTGTTGAGTGGATTTCTCATACCAGTCCCATGACTGACTCGTAGTTTGTTTCACTTTCAAACTCGGGTGCCCCTTTTTCTACATGGGCAGCCTTGTATTCAGGTTTAGCTGGTTCTTTCTGGATAGCTGGAGCTGAAGATGGATTCTATCATTTATTTCTTTTTATGCTGTTCAGCTCCTATTGTGCATATTTTGTTTATTTCCGCTGTAGACATTTATGTATAGCTGAACTGTATTTGTACTAAGTAAGATCCTGTATACTGTGTAACTCTGATGATTACTTTTATCCAATATATTCTATTGTTCATTATCTGGTGTATTTATTTAATTTTGTTCTGCTATTTTCTGTTTCTGTGTTATATTCTAAAGATAACCCTGGTCTCCGTCTAAACGGGATTTCGGGTCGTCTCAACGTGGTATCAGAGCTTTGGTTAAGCTTAGTTCTGGAATATAACATTTGAACGAACTCGTCAGAAATAGAACCAGTAGTGTTCTAGGACGGGCAACTCTATACAGATAGGAACAGAATATATCCTAGTATGAGTATAGTAGAATCAGAACAACTCGTTAGAGATGGGGTCAGAAGTGCCTCAGAACGAGTCGAGAGTAATATGTTTTTAAAAAACGTATTTGTGATTATATATATAGCCTGGTTTTAGAAATATAATTTTTGAATATATAAAAGATATATATTTGAAAAGTTAAAAAGGTTAAAAACAATTGGATTGGTTGTTGTATTGTGGGATTGTAGATTTATCAAACCACTTCCGACTTTGTTCCTTTTCGGGGACGAAAAGTTTTAAGTGGGGGAGATTGTAACTACCCAGAAAATCTGAACCAATTTAAAATTTTTAAATTGGCTAAAATAATGGATTTTAAATATTTAAAATAAATATTTTAAATAATGGCAATGAAAACTAAGTTTGAATCGACAATTGAAAACGAATATAATTAATTATAATTATATATAGAATTGAGAATGGCGCGGTAGTTCGATAATTCGATTTCAAACTTCAATTGAATATACCGGGTGCAAAACAATCCGGATTTTAGTGAAACCAAAAACATTAGGATCTAATTGATGATATCTTTCCAACGAATCTGACAAATCGAAATTTGATAGCGGGAATCAAAAGATATGTCCAGTTGAAAATTCTGAATAGTCGCTATGGAATTCAGGCCCTTAAAAATGGACATTTTGCAAATGACCTCGGATTTCGACGAAACCACTTCTGTTGGATCCGCAGGGTCAATTTATTGTTAGGTTTCAAATTTCATAATTTTTCGAATCAATATGTGAGCGTGGCAAAGGAAAACGCGTTTGACCAGTTTCTGTTGAATTTAATCGACTGGAAATTGGCCATTTTTCAAACGGTCTCAGAATTCGACGAAACTAGTTTTGTTAGGACCGTATCGTCAATACGAAGCTAGAAAATATTTTTCTGGGATTTTTCTAGTTAGTATGTGACCCCGGTAAATTGAAATGTACGTTTAAAATTCAATATAATGATTTAAATGTAAATTCAACGGGAACTGATTGTAACGATCAAATCAGCTTGCGATACATATCCCATTGTGTTCGGGATGGGGGTAAAACGCTATGGACGGCAGGCGGTGGGCCTCGTTTCAAGGTCGTATGTAAAAGTCAATTTTTTTTTGAAAAATTAAATAATAAATTTTAATTCCCCCCTTTATCTTCCTTTCTGCCCCCCCCCCCCCGTTCGTTTTAATTTCAAACGAAAAGAAAAAAAAAACCTAAAAACCTATCGACAACCCCCGAAGCCCCCCCGAAGAGAACGCCGCCGCCGCCCATCACCGCACCCCCCTCCCCTCGTACGTCGAACCGCCAGTGGCGCAACCCCCGAAGCCCCCCCCAGATCGCACGAGCTCCGACAAAGACGACGCCCCAATTCGCGAGGCCCCCATCATTCGAGACACTGAAGCCGCCTGCTCCTCCTCTCGCCGCCGAGCTTGGCTGTCAACCCCCCCCCCCCCCCCCCGCGCAGATTGAGGTGAGAATTTGATTTGATTTGATTTTTATTTTTATTCTGTTAAAACTGATTTTAATTAGGTTTAAAAAAACTGATTTTTTTTAAAAAGGTAAAAACTGATTTTTATAAGATTTAAAACTGTCTTTTTTATAAAAGATGTAAAACTGATTTTTAAAAGGAAGAACTGAATTTTAAAAAAAAAAGATTATAAAACTGATTTTCAAAAGCATTTAAAAACTGGTTTTTAAAAGCAATTAAAACTGATTTTTTTTTTTTAAAAAAAAAAGGTTTAAAACTGATTTAGAAAAGGTTTGAACTTTAGAATAGAAAAGGTTTGAGCTTTAGAATAGAAAAAGGTTTGAGCTTTGAAATAGAAAAGATTTGAACTTTAGAAAGAAAAGATTTGAACTTGAAAAAAAAAATAAAGATCATATTTTTAAAATAGAAAAGATCATATTTTTAAAATAGAAAAGACGGAATTTTTATTAAGTAGTAAAAGTAAGATATGATTTTTATATTTTTAAAGTAATAAAAATATAATCTTTACATCATAGGAATATTAAAAATATAATCTTTATTTTTGAAAAGGCGGAATTTATATTTTTGGAATTCGATTTTTATAAATTGAATAACATAGTAAAAATTCGATTTTTACATATGTAGAGAATACGGGCAACGAAAGCGACAAGCAAGAGAGATTGGCGAAGATTTCTATAAAGGAAGTGTCGTGTTATTGGATAGCTATTGGTGAGAATTTCTCACTCTTCAATTTCTTTTTCTATATATATATATATATATATATATATATGTGTGAAAATAAAAGTGAATTGCTATATATATATATATATATATATATATATATATATATATATATATACGCCCCTCGTCCACAAACCATGGACGATATTTATTGGTTGAAATTGTTGTGAAAATTGATTGATAGCGAATGATTGTTTGGGATTGTTTGTGATTGATATTGGTTGATTGTGGTTGAAAAATACCCATTTGTGGTTGAGAAATATTTGGTTGAAACCACATAGGATTAGTTTGTGGAAATGAAATAAATATATACATGCCGCCTGCGTGCGAACTAGATGCATGATCCCCATTGTCAAAAACCGCGAGGTTTTAAGGTAGAGCGAGGAGCTGTACTAGGGACGGTCCCGGTTTAACTACCCTGCCGTTATGCTGCCGAAATTTTGAATAATATTCGTGTGTTTGAATTATTTTCATATGCTTAAACTATATTTATTCATTGTATAGAAAACATTCATGTGTTGAATTGATATTCATTCGTTGATTAGAAATTCATGTGTTGAATGGTATTCATATTTTGAAATAAATTGTTTGATAATAAAAATCACCTTTTATCGACTATATGAACTGTGTAAAATAATCTCGTCTTAAAAGAAATTGTTTTATGATAAAAATCCCATTTTTATCACCAACTTGAACTATATAGAAAATTAGTGTTTTGAAATGAATTGCTTTACAATAAAAATCACATTTTTATTGTATGCATAAATCGTTGAAATGTGAAGTGTTAAAAATAGCCACTTGTTCAAAATAAACATATATGAGATGAAATATTCATTAATTAGCTAATGAAATGATTTGCACCTATGTATGTAACATTAGTATGAATGGTGTTTTTAAACCAAATAGAAATCAAATATGAAGTTGAATAGAAAATGATAAATGATAAGAACTGTATATATATGTACATGCATATTCATTAAACAGGTTATAGCAAAGGGGCTAGAGAAGAGGAATAAAATTTTGTGCCCGACAAATAGGTACACATTTACTGCTTTGTTTGGGTGATGATTTTATGAGCCTGTTGGCTAGCCGCTTGGCTTTTTCTTTTTCTTTTTGAGATTAGAAGGACCGGGAAAGCTATTTGCGATTTCCCGATGCTCCCGGTGCAGGGGAGGTTATGGCGAAATTTTCCAAAATTTTAAGGTGTTAGAAAAATATTTGAAGTGAAAACGATATGGAAATCATTGAATGAACTATATTTATATAAATATATAAATATAAATAAAATTAAAACGAAACAAGGCCGTGCAGTTCGTATTTTGAAACCGTGATTTCAAACGACTAGTGCGGGAAATCCGACCATTGGATTTTCCCAAAACCTCAACCGTCGGGTTCGCCTTGGAATAATCTTTCCAACGGCACCAACCTTGTAAAAATCCAACGGGTGGGATTGTATGGAATGTTTAATTCAAATCTAAAGAAAAACAGCGCCAGAAACGATTATATTTATATATAAATATAATTATATATTTAATCGAATAACGACGCTGCAGTTCGTATTTTGAAATCGAAACTTCAAACGATTGTACCGGGAGATCCGACCGTCGGATTTTGCCGAAACTGGAACCGTTGGATTCGTTTTGAAAAGACCTTTCTAATGATGTAAATTTTGTGAAGATCCAATGGTTAGTTTTTCAGATATGTGTAAACCAAATCTGAAGAAGAACAGCGCCACGGCCGCTTTATGGCCCGAAGCGTCGTTTTGAATAAATGGGCTATTTTAAAATAAATAAAAATAGCGATAAATCATTATAAAGTACCATAAACAATATGGAGTGGAAATAAACTGAATTTGCTCGATTTATGTTGTATTTGATGGTTGAATGTGTTTGGTGTGAAAATTACAATAAAGGACAAAGTTGGTGTTGTCGAATAATTTAACCATTGAAGTAAATTGATTTGAAATTCTAAATATACGTGAATTATTTGAGAAGTCCGAGTTAATTCTCATTTCAAATAATTGACCGACGATTGAAAGTCGAAGATGAAGGTGATGGTCGAAGACCGGAGATCTTCACCTCGTTTGGATGGTAACCGAGGTCCTGATTGGGAGGCATCCCGAAATATGGATAATGAGTGGTGATCGTCCAGGCGTACGTGGTGATCGAAGGGTTTGCGAGGTATTTAGTGCCTCCGGTTTCGTTCAGACCCAGAACGGACTTGTAAATGGACTGTGTGTCTGACATTGGATTTTATTCTATGTTGATTGATCTCTGTTAAATATACATCTGTTTGGCGGCGGAGAATTTATTCTTTTGCTTAACGCCCTTCTCTGAGACGCACGAGCTCAGAGGTTGTATATCGATGGACATCAGTCTCATGGCATGAATTGCCTGTGTGGCATGCTAAGATGCAGTGATCAGGACTTCTGTTGAAAAGCAAAGTCTTGTGGTAATGATCAAAGCACCGCCTGTGTGGCGTAGCTTTGTGTATAACGTGAATTCGCGAGCCTCACACCCCGATTTGAACCTAAAACGGGAGAAGGACCTCAGGGAGGGCATGCGTTTCTTTCTAGCTAGGGTGGTGTCAGTGACCTACCAGCCCTGACATTTATATACTTTTCACCTATGTGGTTGTTGCTGTTGCGAGGCGCCTCGGTTTGATCGGACGATCCAGGTCCGATGGAGTCATTCGTTGGCTCGTTGACGCCCCAAAGGGCGGGGAAACGCAGTGTTCAGGAATTTTAATCCACATCGGTGGACCGGCCCTGACGATTCTAGGGTCACTCGAGCTCTGATCCTGAGACACGGGCTAGAGCGTCTCGAATTCGGTAAGGACTATCTTTTGCCTTGGTTCATGACGGAAATCCAATTTCCAAATACGTGATCGTGCGGTTTCAGTTGTATATATATTTGGCGACATAGTGGCATGGGACGCTCATGTCGTCTATGATTGATAGTTATGATTTGAAATAGTTTTCAAAACATATAAACACTAGCAATAATATCAAATGCCTTTGTTTTATTCGTATCAAGCATATTTTGGCCATTATAAGGTAAAACTCTATCCTCCGGTTTGCGTTGCATTGTGTGATGGGAACTGAGTCTTATAATGGCTTCATTTTTTAAAAAAGCATAGCGATGTTTAAAAGAAAGATTTGTTTTAAAGCACTGGCGATCCAATGGAGTAAACTCGTTCCACGAAAGTGGCGTGGTCCTGTGATTAGCCAATTATATATGTGTTGAGTGGATTTCTCATACCAGTCCCATGACTGACTCGTAGGTTGTTTCACTTTCAAACTCGGGTGCCCCTTTTTCTACAAGGGCAGCCTTGTATTCAGGTTTAGCTGGTTCTTTCTGGATAGCTGGAGCTGAAGATGGATTCTATCATTTATTTCTTTTTATGCTGTTCAGCTCCTATTGTACATATTTTGTTTATTTCCGCTGTAGACATTTATGTATAGCTGAACTGTATTTGTACTAAGTAAGATCCTGTATACTGTGTAACTCTGATGATTACTTTTATCCAGTATATTCTATTGTTCATTATCTGGTGTATTTATTTAATTTTGTTCTGCTATTTTCTGTTTCTGTGTTATATTCCAAAGATAACCCTGGTCTCCGTCTAAACGGGATTTTGGGTCGTCTCAACTGCCCTAAACATGTTTTTTATATTCAATAGTTAAATAAGTGCGAGCAATCGAATAATTGATCCAAGTATATTTCCTAATATATTTATCTTTTGTACTTATGCACGAACATTTTACCGTATTTACGCTAGAGCCTATATTGAGTATATTTCCTTTACCTCGGTCAATCATGCTAGTAATTACTTCATTCACTAGGCTTTATGGTTAATCTGCTCCTCTTTCTTCGTCAACCACATAGGTAAAAAAATAAAAATGTTGGGGCTTGCAAAACCTTGACACTACCCATAGCTAGAAAGAAATGTCATGTTCTCCTTGGGTCCCTTATCCTGTTTTTAACTCATACCGAGGTGTGAGGCTCGCGAATTAACGCTGTACACAAAGCTATGCTATATTAAAGGCGTGCTTTGATCATCAACCACAAGACTCTGCTTTTCAACAGAAGCCTTGATCATTTGCATCTCAGCATGCTACACAGGCAATTCACGCCATGCGACTGATGTCTATTGATAAATAACCTCTGAGCTCGTACGTCTCAGAGAAGGGCGTTAAGCAAGAGAATAAATTCTCCACCGCCAGATAGATATATATTTAATAGAGATCAATCAATACAGAATATAATCCAATGTCAGACACGCATCCATTTACAAGTTCGTTCTGGATCTGAACGGAACCGGAGGCATCTTATTCCTCGTTTCGTGTCCAATACACGAGAGAGGCCCTCGCATATCCGGTCGATCTCCAAGTAAGTACGTCTGGATGATCACCACTTATTACCTTGTCTTGGGTGTACAGCCCAATCAAGACATCAATAATCATCCAAACAATGTGAAGACCTCTGGTCTTCAACCACCGTCTTCATCATCGACTTATCGTCGAATCAGTTATTCAGAATGGGTATAAACCCGACCTTTCTGAATAACTTGCGTATATAACAAACAAGTGCTATAAAACACAACATACGCCTCATTCCAATTCTGAATATTCTTTTATTTAAATATTCATATCCTTTGGGAAAGGTTTCCATTAATTTTATCAAAGATAAATTCTTTAAATTTATTCTTTAATCTTCCTTTGGATATCAATTCAAACCACATTAAGGTTTTCCAAACTAGTCGGGATTAGCGCACCTTACCGAAGTAATCATTTGTTTAATTTCCCAATCCCAACCTATTCATCCCATGGAGCAAAATTGGTCGTACTCCATATCTAACACCACGGTGTTATCGGTAAATTTAATTACCATTTCTCGTTCAAATCTAATCAAAGATTTAACTATCGCTAGTAGCAAAACTGGTGATACTCCATTCTCGATCATTTCCCAAATTTGATAATTTAATTTATCAATTCCCATTTCAATCTAATTAAAGAATCATTAAAACTCCCCTTAGCTTTAATCTTCCCGAAAATCAATATTAATGATTATTTAACTTTGGAAACACTAACATGTCGCATCACACTCTACACCGTACTATTGATTTCTGCCGATATATAACCTCTAAGCTCGTACGTCTTAGAGAAAGGTGTTAAGCAAGAGAATAAATTCTCCGCCACCAACCAGATATATATTTAGTAGAGATCAACCATATAGTTTGAAATACAATGTTAGACATGTAATCCCGGCTTTAACTGGGTTAAAGAACCAATGTCATTTTAAACAAGGTTCACAATAAACCCAAATTCTCTTCCATAAAAATGGAATCTTCACGGAAAACAGATCAATATATAATCGATATCAATTTCCATATCTGACTAATAATATAAATGGAATAACGACAAAGCCTTTTAAATTCCATATATATTAACAATCTTCCTCCATAGAAGCTCATTTCGATTGTTATCAAATCGAATTCCATTCAATTCCAATTTAATATATTAAATTGGATAATTTTACTTTGGAAAATTCCCATTAAATCTTAATAAAAAGATTTATAAATTCCAAATCACATTTCACTGTAAATCGGGTTAAAGAACGAATGTCGTTAAAAACACAGTTCACAATAAACCCAATTCACATTCCATTTTCAATTCCAAATAATGTTAATTAATTGGTAATTCTTCTTTAAATCTTAATTAAAAGATTTATTCTTTTCACACTGGGTTTAAGAACGGTGTTAATAAAGACACCATGCACGGCAAACCCAAAATCCAATTCTATTCAATTCCAATTAAATATTAATTAATTGGTAAACTCTTCTAAATCATATTTAAAAGATTTTATCTTTTCTCAACTGGGTGTAAGAACAGTGTCATTTAAAACACATTTCATGACAGATCCAAAATCCAATTCAATATTAAATACAAGGCTCTGAATAGAAATTATATCGGCTTATATTCAATATCAAATTCTGAAATCAACAAATATCGTATTGGGAATAACGATATATATATATATCTTCCAAATTCCTCCACAATATCCGTACAATCATGGAATCCACTATCGAAATATTCCGAAGATAATTTTGATTCAAACCCATTCCAATTCATATATTGGAAATTCTAGTCATTTTTAAAACCATTTCAAATCCAATTTGTTTATTTTAAAAAAAAAATGGATTATAATTCTAGTTCATAACTAGTTCATTTTGATAAAAATATATTTTTATCTTTACAAACATGGAATTTTTCACCCAAATTCTTTCCAAATCATTCATTATGATTTTACACAAATTATTGATATTTTTAATAATTTTATCAATGCCCATACAGTCGATTTCCATAAACGGTCATCGAACTGCACTTACAACGACCTTTTCCAAATTTGTTTTTTTAAATTAGATTTGGACATGGAATGGTAATTAAATTTTCCTATAACACCGTGGTGTTAGATATGGAGTATTATCAGTTTTGCTACATGGGATGAATAGGTTGGGATTGGGAAATAAAATAAATGATTACATTGATATGGCTCGTTAATCCCAACTAGTTGATAAACCTTAAATTGGTTTAGGATTGATATCCAAAGGAAGATTAAAGAACAAATTTGAAGAATATATCATTAATAAAATTAATGGGAACCTTTCCAAATGATATGAATATTTAAGTAAAAGAATATTCAGAATTGGAATGAGGCGAATGTTGTGTTTTTATAGCACTTGTTTATAAAATATGCGGGTTATTCAGAAAGGCCGGTTTTATACCCATTCTGATTAACAGATTCGACGATAAGTCGACGATGAAAACGGTGGTTGAAGACCGAAGGTTTTCACATCATTTGGATGGTTACTGATGTCTTGATTGGGCTGTACACCCAAGACGAGGTAATAAGTGGTGATCGTCTAGTCGTACTTGGAGATCGACGAATATGCGAGGGCCTCTCTCCTATATTGGACATATGGGACGAGGAATAAGGTGCCTCGGGTTTCATTCAGGCCCAGAACGGACTTGTAAATGGATGTGTGTATGACATTGGATTTTATTCTATTTTGATTGATTTCTATTAAATATATATCTGTTTGGCGGCGGAGAATTTATTCTCTTGCTTAACGCCCTTCTCTGAGACGTACGAGTTCAGAGGTTATATATCGATAGATATCAGTCGCATGGCGTGAGTTGTCAGTGTGGCATGCCGAGATGCAAATGATCAAGGCTTGTGTTGAAAAGCAGAGGTGTAAAAACATAATAAATGATTTTTTTGAGTAGAACGGATGTGTAGCGCGAGACTACACAGCCGATTAAGCATAATATTAATATATATAATCCAAATGACAAGCCCAACTAGTGGCTAATAGTACGAAAGTTTAAAAGAGATAATTATACAATAGGTCACACCATGACATCAATTACAGCAAAAGCAAAACATCCCAAGAACAACTTCGATAATATGCAATACCATTGCTAGCCAAAATATGGAACCATAGAAGAAGAACATACTAAACCAGACAACCACATCCAGGTTAATGCAAATCTGGACATGAATCACCATGATTAGAAGCCACTGATACAGCTGGGCTATCAGTCGTTGATAGAGCAAGCATGAACCTAACTGAGAGGAAGAAGGTTGACCTGTCCAAAAGTTAAATTAGAAAATAATGAGTCTGCTTAATCCTCCAAACCGCTTTAGTGGTTTATTAAAAATCACCGCATTCCTTTCTTTCCAAATGCACCAACAATATATTGCTAAAAAGGAATCTAAAGCAACATTAGTAGCATTGAATTCCTAATAATCAAACACTGAAACAATGCTAGGCACCAATCCAAGCAAATGAGAGCTAGTGGCTGTAAGGATAGGGATGAGAATTCACAATCAAAGAAAAGATGATCAATAGTCTCTACATGATTTGCACAAAAAGCACAGAGAGGACTCTCAATCAAGTTAAGTCTATGCAACTTAGCTCTAGTACTGATTTTTCCATGAGTCAAACACCAATTAAAGAAGAGAACCTTTGGAGGCAGAAGAATTTTCCAAAGTCTTGGGAAAGAGAATACTCTACCAGTGAAATTAAATTGTTGAAGCAACTGAAAATCCTTTTCTTGGAGATAAAGCCCAAAGGTAGCAATCAGGAGAGTGAGAAGAATGAGTATGCAGGATCAAATTAGAAGCATCCAGGAGATTATCAAGGACATAAACATCAAACAAAGTTGATGGGCAAAGCGCAGAGGGACCAATATGAATCAAATTTGCCACTGAATAGAACTTATTGGAAGTAAAAGGTAAAGAGAAGAAAATGTTTGATAAAGAGGAAAATGACCATGCCAAATGTCATGCCAAAATAAACAAGATTCACCATTCCCCATCTTAACGTGAAATAAATTTTTAATACAATGAATGAAAGATATTACACCTGACCAAAAAGGAGAAGGAATAACAGAGGGGGCAGAGTGCAATACTAAGTGGGGATTACTTGAATAATAAAGAGAAAGGATCCAGTCTTTCCAAATCAAGGAACCTGATGATACTGTATGCAATAACCATTTTGATAGAAGAGCCACATTAAAATTAGAAAGATTAATAATGCCCAAACCCCCCTAATTAATATGTAAGCAAACAGTTTGTCAATTAACCAGTTTTTTGACCTTACTTCCATTCCAAAGGAAAGAACTTTTTATTGAATCAATTTTCAAAATTACCCACTTAGGAAGTTTGTGAAAAGACATCCAATAAGTTGGCAAAGCAGATAAAACCGCTTTAACCAACACTAAACGACCAACAGAAGATATGGAATTAGCCTTCCAGGAAGATAACCTCTGTTCGACCTTGTGAATGAGTGGCAACCAATCTGATTTATGAAGTCTAGTGGGTCTGAGAGGGATTCCCAAATACTAAATTGGGAACTTATGGATAGAACAACTAAGGATGGAAGAGATGGAAGGACCAAGATGATCAGCATTCCCTAACATAATGATTGAGCTTTTAGAAAAGTTAATGGACAGACTTGAGATAAGCTCAAATACACAAAGCACCACTTTTAGAAAATGAATGTGATTTAGGTCAGGAGTGGAAAAGATAATTGTGTCATCTGCAAATTGGAGGTTAAAAATTCCTAAAGAAGAATTAGGAAGATGAACTCCATCAAATAGATTGTTAGCAATCACTCTCTTAACCATTCGGTTAAAAACATCTGCAATTAGAACAAATATGAGGGGAGATATTGGATCACCTTGTCTTAATCCCCTGTTGGATTTAATTAAACCACCAATACTGCCATTAATAGAAACAAACGAATAACTTGTTTTAAGAATACATTCAATCCAATTGCACCAACACTGAGAGAAAACCCTATGCTTAAACATTTGTAAAATAAATACCCAATTCACAGAGTCAAACGCTTTTGAAAAGTCTAATTTGAGGAGGACACCAGGTGTATTAGAATTATAACAATACAAGATTACCTCTTGTGCAACTGCAATACAATAGAAAATGTTGCATCCTTGAATAAAAGCTGATTGTTCAACACAAATAAGATCAGAGATTGAAGCCGAGGAGCAAGAGTTTTAGTAATGATTTTGAAGGTGGTGTTGAGCAAACTAATGAGACGAAAATCAGAGAGCGAGATGGCACCAGAGAATTTAGGAAGAAGCACAATGTTTGCATATTTCAGACGAGAGATAAGACAAGGGTTATCATAAAATTTATTGCACATGTCCAAAATATCTTTTTTCACCACGGCCCAAAATGATTTAAAGAATGAAGGCCCAAAACCATCAGGCCCAGGGGCTTTGTCATTGTTCATTTCATTTAGAGCAGCCCACATTTCTTTTTTAGAGAAAGGTTGGTCAATAGAAATATCTATAGGAGAAGGGTAGAGAGAGCTCCAATCAATGAATGGGATATCATCAGACGATCAACCAAGAATGGAACGATAAAAATTAGAGAAAAGAAGAAGGATATCATCATGATTTGAATATGATTGGCCTTCATGAGAAATTTCAAGAATGCAGGAAGCTCTTCTCCTTCCGTTGGCAATTCTATGGAAGTAATCTATATTTTTGTCCCCTTCTTCTAACCATTTAGCTTTAGATCTTTGTTTCCTACCAATTTCTTCCTGCTTAAACAGACTATCCAATTCCATTTCAAGATTCTTCAAGGAGCTGAATTCCTCCTCATTTAAGGGACGAGATTCTTCCAAGATGTTGAGATCTAAAATGGCTTCTTAAATATTAGAAATACGAGCACGAATTGAACCCCAAATATTTTTGGCCTATGGTTTAATCAGCTTTCTCAGAGATCTCAATTTAAGGACAATTTTATGAGTACCCGATTGAGAGTGAATAGGTTGAACTTAGACTGTTTGGCTAAAATCCTTAAAAGATGGTTCAAGTAACCATAAACGTTCAAATCCAAATGGAGGCTTAAGATTAGAATGGGAATCCGAATCAAGGATAATAGGGCAATGATCAGAAATGATAGAACCAAGGTCAGCTACAAAAGATAAAGGATGAATCTCCTCCTAAGAAGAATTAAAGAGAAAGTGGTCAAGCTTAGCAAGAGAAGGATTCATTCTGTGACTTGACCAGGTATAAGAACGATTGCAAATAGGGGGGTCAATGAGGCAACAATCAAAAATAAAGGAATTGAAAGCATCAGTGTCAGATGAAATCTTTCTAGATTTTCTTTCATTAACACTTATTTTGGTGTTAAAATCACCCCCATAACCCAAGGGCCTTGAAAACAGTTAGCCATTTCTTTGCAATGTTCCCAAAGAGTTATTCTTTCATGAGAGTCTTGAGGACCATATACATTAGAGAAGAAGTAAATTGTGTTAGAGGCAATATGATTAAGAGCTACATGCAAAGTAGATTGGGAGGAAAAAGTTTGATATAATGACCACACAGATTCATTCACTACAGTAATGAAACCACCTCTAGTTTCAGTTGCATTAACATATGTTCATCCACTCAAAGATGACCCACCAATCAAACTAAAGTGGAAATTCGAAGGATCAGAGAGTTTGGTTTCTTGAAGGAAAAGAATATCTAAATTAAGAGGGGACAAAACTAGATTAATAGCATGACATTTTGAATGGTCACCCAACCCCCGTACATTCCATGTGACCACTTTCATTGATGTCTATTAATACGCTCTTGTTCTAATGCCTGCATGGCTTTATAATGTGTCACGTAAATTCACACCCATGCAGCTTGATATCTTTTTGTTCAAATGTTTATTAGTAGAGGAAAAAACAACAGGAGTTAGAAAACTACCTGTGACTTCAGGATTGTTGCGTCTCCCACTTCAACGAACGAAAATAGGAGAGAGAAAATGAGGCCAATCTTGATCATCAGACCACGGTTGTTGAGGAGGAGATTGCGGCGGGGGTATAGAGCTAATGTCAAATGGGATAGTTTGAATAGGGATCATAGAGAAATCATTGGCTTGAGTGGGAGCTTGATTGAAAGGTGGATTCAGATCAACATGCAAATCCAGACTCTGATCAACTTGCATATCTTGATTTACTTCATCTTGTTCATTTTGCGCTTGAGGATCAAAGTCTGATAAGTTGAAATTCATATTAACTTCTCTAAAAATGGATGGAAACGGTAGTAACATCACTGCCCCTTCAATCATAGCATCCATCCGATCCTCTAAGCTAAACTCTTGAAAATTATGGATACATGGCACCACTTGCTCCTCCTCATTACCAATAAAGACAAGTTCTAGTCTTGTTCCTGGATGTTCGTGTTTGCAACGTTGTACCTTAATAATATGGACTTTGTTGTTAAAACGGGCTGCAAATTCGTTCTTTGAATCTATTCCTTCGAAAAATTGCAACTTCACCAGAAAATCTCTATGATCAAAGTAACACAAGTTGCAGTCATCTGCAGCAAGAACCCTACACATAGGTTTTAGAATTTCCTTCACAGCTTTATCATTATTTTTGAGAAATTGCGGAAATCCTTCCACTTTAGCCCATGACTCAGTTTCCAATGCAGGTTCTAGTTCTCTCTCGTCGGCATCCCAAGCTTCCAAACATAACGCAGCTCCAGGTTTGGTCAGAATTTTGAGGAGTAATGCATGATCGCTTTTACCATAAGTAGGACAGTAAACCAAGAAGGAGTTGTTTGTGATGATCGACATCGGCCAACAGTCATATTCAAGGTTAACTTCCAAAGCTTGATGCAAAGTTTCTATATTCCATTTTCCAGTCAGTGTTTTGGCTACAATGCATTTCGAAGAATCTGCCATTCTAATGTTTCTTTTTTTATGGGATTGAATTTAAGGAGACCGAGCTGGAGGTTGATGTAAATTAGGCTCAGTAAATTTCGTAACATTTGAATTTACATGGTAATTAAGCTGACGGGTGGCATTACGAAGCAATGGATGACAAGCAGTATTTGCAGGGTAATTGATTTTTTTGGGACCCAGCGAGCGTGATAATTAGTTTTATTACTGACGGCTTTGTGTGCAGATGACGTGGAGCTTCCAACATAAAAAAATTCTTTGGACAACGATACACAGAGTGGCCCAACGTACCGCATTAGAAACAAATTTTTGGGTCTCTGCACGTGTTTGCCACGTGACCCTTGCATGCACATTGTAAACACCTCCTTTCTTTTTTCAACTGAGCAACTATTTGATGAACGGAGACAAATTCTGGCAGAGGTGGTTTGAACAACTTTTTAGGTGGAGGTTTGGGCGGCGCTGAAGGTGGCGAAGCCGCCGCCTGAGCATAAGACTTCGGTGGTAGTTCTACATGTTGATCAGAAAGAACAGAAAAACAGTTTGATGAGTGAAGAAAAGAAGAACGGGAATGAAGAGGATGAGAATAATTAGGGATAGATACATCAACAGATTAAGAGAAGGCAACGCAAGGAGGAATACGATTAGGATTCGGCTGGGCACGATTAGAATGAGGACGAAAAGATGAAGCACGAGAAGGCAAACAAGGAGCCTGAGAGCGAATAGAATTAGGATTAGAAGACCAAGCATGTTTAAAGGAAAGGGTTAATGGAAGAAGGAACAAAAGAGCGATGGGAAGTTGAAGATGACGAGGAAGAAACAGAACGCGGGAGAAGACAGGACCTATATCTAGAAGGATATTTTGAAAGAAAGGGAGGGGAAGAAGGAAGAGAGGACGCCATTAACGAGTATTAACGAGTATTGGATTTGAAAGAAGAGTTTTCAAATATAAAACTTTATAATAAATGATTTGGAAAGAATTTGGGTGAGAAATTCCACATTTGTAAAGATAAAAATATATTTTTATCAAAATGAACTAGTTATGACCTAGAATTATAATCCAATATTTTTTTTAAATAAATAAATTGGATTTGAAGTGGATTTAAAAATAACCATAATTTCCAATATATGAATTGGAACAAGTTTGAATCCAAATTATCTTCGGAATATTTCGATAGTGGATTCTGTGATTATACGGACTGATGTTTAACGATATATAACCTCTGAGCTCGTACGACTCAGAGAAGGGCGTTAAGAAAGAGAATAAATTCTCCGCCGCCAAACAGATATATATTTAATAGAGATCAATCAACAGAGAATAAAATCCAATGTCAGACACACATCCATTTACATGTTCGTTTTGGGTCTGAACAAAACCGGAGGCACCTTATTTCTCGTCCCGTGTCCAATACCGGAGAGAGGCCCTCGCAACTCGATTGTCCAAATCAATTTAAAATAATATATTCAAATACGTATAATAAGGTTTAAATTTCCAAAACAAAATTTGTTTTTGATAAATAATACGCTTCTAACTCATTCTAGGATACTACTGATCCCATCTCTAACGAGTCATTCTCATTGGATATTACTAATCCAATCTCTGATGAATTCTTTCGTTTGGTTCTAATGTGTCTTGTTCTCGAGCTCTGTAAACCAAAGCTCTAATACCAAACTGAGACGACCCAAACTTCCCCGTAAAGGAAAGCCTGGATTGAGTTGAGAACACGACAAATCACAATACAAACGACAGAACATTTCATTGCTTATTACAACAATTTACATCAGAGTATAAGAATATACAGAGTATGAATAAATATTACACATTAGAAAATATCAGAGATTAAAATACATTACATAGCAGTGGAAAAATAATACACAACACAACTGTAAGAAATACACGGATACAGAGCGTTCCGAATATAGCTCCAGCTATAAACCAGGATCCTGTGAATATAATATCTGCAAAACCAAAACTATTAGCTGCCTGTGTGGAAAACAGGGGCACCCAAAGCTTTGGTTAAAACAATAAACTCCAAGTTGTCAGGTAACTGGTGTGAGAACTAAAACAGTTATTAATTTGATTTTAAAGCTAGGTAAATCAAGGGACCACGCTGTACAACTTGGAATGGGTTTACCCCCAAGAATACCAGTGCATAAAACAAACAGCGCCATGCTAAAGAGAAAAATGAATCTATTATAAGACTCAGGTCCCATCACATAATGCAACGCAAGTCGGAGGATAGAGCTTTTACCTTATAATAGCCAAAAAATGTTTGGTATGTGAAATTTCATATTTTATTATTACTATAAGTGAAGAAATCAACTTCAAATATAAGTGTATCAATCATAGGCGGCGTAGGTACCCATATATTACGTCGCCATACTAGTTCTACAATTAAAACCGCACAATATCGATTTGGAAGTTGGATTCCATCTTTGAACCAAGGCCAGGGATCATCCTATGCACATTCGATACACCTTAGCAAGTGCCTCAGGATTCAGTCGCAACTGCACCTGGATCAGTAGGGTCGGTCATCCGTCGATGATTGGTTATACCATAAACTATATGTTTGCCGGTTCTATCGAACCTCTAAAATGGTCTGTACGCTGGCAAGCATGCCAGTAATCGATCATATCCCCATCGGCCCCGTAGTGACTGATATATCCGAGGCGCCTCTCCATCCAACAAAAAATAATAAGCAACATCCACATGAGTAAACAGTCTGGGCTCAATACCATGACGTTACTTGTAGCTAGAACTAACATATGTCCATTTCACTACTGTCCTTCCCGTTTTTGGTTCACACCAGGGTGCGAGGCTCGCGAATTAACGCCACACAAAGCTATGCTATTTAAAATCGTGCTTTGATCATCAACCACAAGACTTTGCTTTTCAAAAAAAACCTTGATCATTTGCATCTCAAGGCCACACAGGCAATTCATGCCATGCGACTGATGTCAATCGATATATAACCTCTGAGCTCGTACATCTCGAAGAAGGGCATTAAGCAAGAGAATAAATTCTCCACCGCTAAATAGATATATATTTAATAGAGATCAATCAACACAAAATAAAATCCAATGTCAGACACACATCCATTTATAAATTCGTTCTGGGCCTGAACGAAACCGGAGACACCTTATTTCTCGTCTCATATATCCAATACAGGAGAGAGGTCCTCGCATATCCGGTCGATCTCCAAGTACGTCTGAACGATCACCACTTATTACCTTTTCTTGGGTGTATAGCCCAATCAAGACATCAGTAATCATCCAAACGATGTGAAGATATCCAGTCTTCAACCACCGTCTTCATCGTCGACTTATCGTCGAATCAGTTGTTCAGAATGGGTATAAACTCGACCTTTCTGAATAACTCGCATATATTATAAACAAGTGCTATAAAACACAACATATGACTCATTCCAATTCAGAATATTCTTTTATTTAAATATTCTTATCCTTTGGGAAAGGTTCCCGTTAATTTTATCAAAGATAAATTCTTTAAATTTATTCTTTAATCTTCCTTTGGATATCAATTTAAACCAAATTAAGATTTATCCAAACTAGTCGGGATTAGCGCACCTTACACAAGCAATCAATTGTTTTATTTCCTAATCCCAACTTATTTATCCCATGGAGCAAAACTGGTAATACTCCATATCGGTGTTATCGGTAAATTTAATTACCATTTCACGTTCAAATCTAATTAAAGATTAACTATCGCTAGGAATACTGGTGATACTCCATTCTCGATCATTTCCCAAATTTGATAATTTAAATTATCAATTCACATTTCAATCTAATTAAAGATTCATTAAAACTCCACTTAGTTTTAATCTTCCCAAAAATCAATATTAATGATTATTTAACTTTGGAAACACAAACATGCCGCATCGACAATCTACACTGTACTATTGATTTCTGCCGATATATTACCTCTAACCTCAAACGTCTTAGAGAAGGGTGTTAAGCAAGAGAATAAATTCTCTGCCACCAAACAGATATATATTTAGCAGAGATCAACCATACAGTACGAAATACAATGTTAGAGATGTAATCCTGTCTTTAACTGGGTTAAAGAACTAATGTCATTTAAAACACAGTTCACGATAAACCCAAAATCACATTCCATTAATTATGGAATTTTCATGGAAAAACGGATCAATATATACTAAATATAAATTTCCGTATCCAACTAATAATATAAATGGAATAACGACAAAGCCTTTTAAATTCCATATATGTTAATAGTCTTCCTCCACAGAAGCTCACTTCGATTATTAAGAAATCGAATTCCATTCAATCCCAATTTATTTATATTAAATTGGAAAATTTACGTTGGAAAATTCCCGTTAAATCTTAATAAAAGATTTATAAATTCCAAATCACATTCCACTATCAAATCTGACTAAAGAACAAATGTCACTTAAAACATTGTTCATGTAAACCCAAAAATCCAATTCTTTTATTCAATTCCAATGAAATATTAATTAATTGGGAAAGCTTCACTAAATCTTAAATTAAAGATTTATTCTTTTCTCAACTAAGTTTAAGAACAGTGTTAATAAAGACATCGTTCACGACAAACCCCAAATCCAATTTGATATTAAATACAAGGCTCTGAATAGAAAATCTATCGGCTTATATTCAATATCAAATGTTGAAACCAACGGATATCGTATTGGGAATAATGATATCTGTATCTTCCAAATTCCCATAATAATATCCATATAATCACAAAATCCAATATCAAAATATTCCGAAGATTATTTCCATTCCAAACCATTCCAATTTATTTATTGGAAAATTATGGTTATTTTTAAACCATTTCAAATCCAATTTATTTTATTTAAAAATATTGGATTATTATTTCTAGTTAATAACTAGTTCATTTTGATAAAAATAAATTTTTATCTTTCCAAATATGGATTTTTTATCCAAATTCTTTCCAAATCATTTATTATGATTTTACACAAATTATCAATATTTTTAATAATTTTATCAAGGCTCGTACAGTCGGTTTCCAATAATGGCCACCGAGCTGGACTTACAGCGACCTTTTCCAAATTTGATTTGGAGAGTCCAAATGCAATCATTAGATTTCGGATCTCTTGTATTTGTTGGAAAGCTCTTTTTGATATGAACCCAACGATTCCAGTTTTAGGAGAATCAAACGGTCAGATCTCCCGTAATATTAATTCGAAGTCAATGGTCGAAATTCGTGAACGACCGTGGCGCGGCCCGTTCTATTCAGGCCATTAAATATATATAATATGTATATTATATATATTTCGTCGATTTCCATTTAAATCGTATTTTATAAATCATTTTAGTTTCGTTTTAAAAACAATTTCAACTTCATCTTAAATTTTAAATCAAAATTGAATATTCTATATCACTATTATATAAATGATAATATTTTCAAAATATCAGATTTTGAAATAATTTCCTTTTCGATATTCATTATAAAAATGAATAAAATCGATATAAATATCGTTCTTGTCCAAATGGCGCATATCTAATCAACACGGCTTCATATTTTTCAATATTTTCGTGTCCATCCCAAATTGGACATTAAAATCATATTTTGATCCATTATTGAATACTATTTTAAAATATTAGTTATTTTAAAATGTTCGTTCTTACTGAATTGGAATCAGATACAGTCAATTACCATATAATTTTATTTATATTGATTTCAAACACATGTGTACACAACCATAATCACACATAGTCAACCATCATCCAGAGTGCAATTTACAACTCTATAAGCGTTAAAATAAATAATTAACGCTCATCACAGCCTGTCAACCCATCGATTGACATACAACTAAATAATTGGGATTAGTGTACGTCAAATATCATTCCAATACACATGTGGGGTTTCAATCAACAAACACAGATTTTATTTGTGCAGTTGGGTGATGTGTAAAATATATCGTCCCAATCATTATTAGATAAATGGGTGTACATAAACAAATCGTCCAATTTGTTTATGAATATATATTTCAACTAATGACTATTTTATACAGTTCATATATACAATAAAAATGATATTTTTATTGTTCAAATATTTGATTTCATACATAAATATTTTATATATTTTATATATACAATAAAAATGATATTTTATTATCCAAATATTTCATTCAACACAATACATTCAACAATCACAATACAGTCCATTTCCACAACATAATACAATCAAACAAGCTGTCCATGGTCTGTGGACGACAGTGTCAGGAGCTACTAAGCCTCGTCTACAACCTAGTATATATTTAACTGTAAAATAATTAGCGAGAAGGAGTTCTCATATAGGGATCCACTCCATCAGTTATTATCTGAATTTTAGAACAATTTGGATTTGAATTTTTCCGAAATTCTGACGTGCTTCAAAGTGGACCCGGTTAGTTTTGCTGTGAAGCTCTCGGCTCCGCGATCACAACGGATCCTGTTTCACTGAATTCCGATAACGTATGAAGAAGTTATACATTTTTATACGTTGAACATATTTAATAGACATTAAATTTAATTAATAATATAATTAGTGTAAGCTAATCTTTCTTTACCACGTTAATTACCCCTCTCATCCCTTCTTCTCCCGTGAACACCTATAGCCGCTCCATCAAATAGCCATTGCGCCATATTTGAATCCTTCAATCTCCTCCTTTATTTCATGAAAAATCAATTAAAAATCACCATTAATCTTCTCTTAAACTCCTCTCTAGATTCATAAAAATGGTGCTAAACTCGCACCGCTCATTCAAAATCTATTATTTGGGTTTTCGCACACTGCCAGTATTTCCAGCGAATGAACGACGCTCGAGTTCGGAGAAGACCACATGGAATGAAGCGCAACCCACAACAATTCTGAATATATATGTATTAAGATTTGTAGGAATTTATTTGGATTGATATTGATTTTAAAACTTTGATTTTCATGGTGAAAATTTTTCCTCAGTTGCGGCCGGAAGAGAAGACCGCGGTAGTAAGGAAAGTAAGGGTTTTGACCGTATCCAATTGTATATATACCATATTATTTAATTTAATTCCAAAAATACCGGTTTATCGATCCGAACTCTAAATCGAACCCAACGACTATCGCCCTTAGCTAATTAACCCCATTCCGAACGTAATGGGATATGTCCCATAAACCAATTCGACTGTTACGATCCGTTTTTATCAAAATTAAAATATAATCAATATATATTTAATTTTAGCGCATATTTTAATTTATCGGGGCAACATACCGACTCCAAAAATTCCAGAAAAATAAATTTGGCTTTTTTTTGACGATACGGTCCTAACAAAACTAATTTCGTTAAATTTTGAGACCGTTTGAAAAACGGTCATTTTCCACTCGATTAAATTCAAACTGAATTGACCAAACACGTTTAAATTAGCCACGCTCACATATTGATTCCAAAAATTATGAAAATTGGAATCTAGCAATAATTTGACATTCCGTATCCAACAAAAGTGGTCTCGTCGAAAAAAGAGGTCGTTTGCAAAATCTCCACTTTTAAGGGCTATATTTTATATAAAATTCCATAGCGACTATCCTGAATTTTCAACTGGACATAACTTTTTATTCCCGCTATGAAATATGGATTTTTCACATTCGTTGGAAACATATTTTCAAACAGATTCAAATATTTCTAGCTTCACTAAAATCTGGTTTATTTTGAATCCTGTACATTCATTTGAAATTTGAAATCAAATTTTCAAACTACCGTACCATTTCCAATTCCTTTTATAATTATATTCTAATTTCGATTTCAATAAATTTATACATTATAATTCTATTCAAAATAAATTTCTAGTCGTAATTATTTAAAATAAATCATTTTAAATATTCAAAATTCATTAAAATTGCCAAAATAAAAACCTTAAATTGGTTCTGATTTTCCGGGTTGTTACAATCTCCCCCACTTAAAATCTTTTCGTCCTCGAAAAGGAACGGAGCTGAAAGTTGTTAACTAATCAACTCAACTTTCATTCTTCAATTTTTCAGTTTCTAAGAACTTGTAATTTTTCAAAAATTTGGCTGACACCCTAAATTTTTGAAAAATTTCGACATAAGGTCCTTAGTACCAGGAGACATTTAAAACCATAACTAGTCACGCAGGGCCCTCATCATCCAAAAAGAAAAAGAAAAAGAAAAAGCCAAGCGGCCAGCCAATCGGCTCATAAAATCATCATATCCCAAACAAAACAGTAAATATGTACCTATTTGTCGGGTATACAATTTTATTCCTCTTCTCTAGCCTCCTTTCTATGACCTGTTCACATATATATATATATATATATATATATATATATGTACATGCATGCATTTCCAAACAATTTTCAATTCAGTTCAATATTTGGTTCAACTTGGCTTAATAGTTCAAAATTTTAATTAATCAAACCAATAATCAAACAATACAACCAGCAATCAATTAGTGGATTATCGCTTCAAACACATAATTTATATATATATATATATACACTTTTGATGCCAAGTCACACAATAGACCCTATCTAGTTTTGGTTCTCACACCAGTCAATTGGAAATATATAGATATCCCACTTTCGTCACTCGAACATAAGCACTGGTAATGTGATCACAATTACCAGGATCATCTCCAGGTGACTAAAGTGTGATTCTATATCCATCCAGTATATTTGAGGCTTCGAATTCACGCTAGCTAGGCGTATTTTCAAAATCTTCATATACTCGATTGTCCAAATCAATTTAGAATAATACATTAAAGTACGTATAATAAGGTTTATATTTCCAAAAAAAAATTGTTTTTGATAAATAATACTCTTCTAACTCATTCTAGGATACTACTGATCCCATCTCTAACGAGTCATTCTCATTGGATATTACTAATCCAATCTCTGATGAATTCTTTCGTTTGATACTAATGTGTCTTGTTCTCGAGCTTTGTAAACCAAAGCTCTGATACAAAACTGAGACGACCCAAACTTCCCCGTAAAGGAAAGCCCGGATTGAGTTGAGAACACGACAAATCAGAATACAAATGACAGAACTTTCATTGCTTAAAGAATATACAGAGTATGAATAAATATTACAAATTGGAAAATATCAGAGATTAAAATACATTACATAGCAGCGGAAAAATAATACATAACACAATTGTAAGAAATACACGGATACAGAGCGTTTCGAATATAGCTCCAGTTGTAAACCAGGATCCTGTGAATATAATATCTGCAAAATCAAAACTACTAGCTACCCGTGTAGAAAATAGGGGCACCCAGAGTTTAGGTTAAAACAACAAACTCCAGGTTAGTCATGTGACTGGTGTGAGAACAAAAACAGTTATCAATTTGATTTTAAAGTTAGGTAAATCAAGGGACCATGCCGTATAACACGGAACGTGTTTACCCCCAAGAATACCATTGCATAAAACAAACAGCGCCATGCTAAAGAGAAAAATGAAGCTATTATAAGACTCAGGTCCCACCACACAATGCAACGCAAGCCGGAGGATAGAGTTTTTAACTTATAATATCCAAAAATGTTTGGTATGTGAAATTACATATTTTATTATTACTATAAGTGAAGAAATCAACTTCAAATATAAATGTATCAATCATAGGCAGCGTAGGTTCCCATATATTACATCGCCATACTAGTTCTACAATTAAAACCGCACAATGTCATATTGGAAGTTCAATTCCATCTATGAATCAAGACCAGGGATCATCCTGTGCACATTCGAGACACCCTGGCAAATGCCTCAGGATTCAGTCGCAACTGCACCCGGATTGGTAAGGCCGGCCATCTGTCGATTATTGGTTATACCATAAACTATATGTTAGTCGGTTCTATTGAACCTCTAAAATGGTCTGTACGTCGGAACGCATGCCAGTAATCGACTATATCCCCATCGGTCCCGTAGTGACTGATATATCCGAGGTGCCTCTCTATCTAGCAAGAAATAATAAGCAACATCCACATGAGTAAACAGTCTGCGCTCCATACCATGACGTTACTCGTAGCTAGAACTAACATATGTCCATTTCCCTACTATCCTTCCCGTTTTTGGTTCACACCGGGGTGTGAGGCTCGCGAATTAACGCTACACAAAGTTATGCTATTTAAAGCCGTTCTTTGATCATCAACCGCAAGACTTTGCTTTTCAACAAAAGCCTTGATCATTTGCATCTCAGCATGCCACACAGGCAATTCATGCCACGCGACTGATGTCAATCGGTATATAACCTCTGAGCTCGTACGTCTCAGAGAAGGGCGTTAAGCAAGAGAGTAAATTCTCCACCGCCAAACAGATATATATTTAATAGAGATCAATCAACAAAGAATAAAATCCAATGTCAGAAACACATCCATTTACAAGTTTGTTCTAGATCTGAACGAAACCGGAGACACCTTATTCCTCTTCCATATGTCCAATACAGGAGAGAGGTCCTCTTATATCAAGTCGATCTCCAAGTACGTCTGAACGATCACCACTTATTACCTTGTCTTGGGTGTACAGCTCAGTCAAGACATCAGTAATCATCCAAATGATGTGAAGACCTCCGGTCTTCAACCACCGTCTTCATCGTCGATTTATCGTCGAATCAGTTGTTCAGAATGGATATAAACCCGGCCTTCCTGAATAACTCGCATATATTAGAAACAAGTGCTATATAAAACAACATACACCTCATTCCAATTCAGAATATCATTTTATTTAAATATTCTTATCCTTTGGGAAGGTTCCCATTAATTTTATCAAAGATAAATTCTTTAAATTTATTCTTTAATCTTCCTTTGGATATCAATTTAAACCAAATTAAGGTTTATCCAAACTAGTCGGGACTAGCGCACCTTACTAAGTAATCAATTGTTTTATTTCCCAATCCCAACCTATTTATTCCATGGAGCAAAACCGGTAATACTCCATATCTAACACCACGGTGTTATTGGTAAATTTAATTACCATTTCACGTTCAAATCTAAATAAAGATTTAACTATCGCTAGGAGCAAAACTGGTGATACTCCATTCTCGATCATTTCCCAAATTTGATAATTTAAATTATCAATTCACATTTCAATCTAATTAAAGATTCATTAAAACTGCACTTAGTTTTAATCTTCCCAAAAATCAATATTAATGATTATTTAACTTTGGAAACACAAACATACCGCATCGACAATCTACACCGCATTATTGATTTCTGCCGATATATAACCTCTAAGCTCATACATCTTAGAGAAGGGTGTTAAGCAAGAGAATAAATTCTCCGCCACCAAACAGATATATATTTAGCAGAGATCAACCATACAGTTCGAAATACAATGTTAGACATGTAATTCTGTCTTTAACTGGGTTAAAGGACTAATGTTATTTAAAACACAGTTCACGATAAATCCAAAATCATATTCCATTAATTGTGGAATCTTCACAGAAAAACGGATCAATATATAATCGATATAAATTTCCGTATCCGACTAATAATATAAATGGAATAATGACAAAGCCTTTTAAATTCCATATATATTAACAGTCTTCCTCCATAGAAGCTCACTTCGATTATTAACAAATCGTATTCCATTCGATCCCAATTTATTTATATTAAATTGGAAAACTTTAATTTGGAAAATTCCCGTTAGATCTTAATAAAAGATTTATAAATTCCAAATCACATTCCACGGGCAATTGGATTAGGTACAATTGTCGTTTAAAACATCATTCACTATAAACCCAAAAATCCAGTTCTTTTATTCAATTCCAATTAATATTAATTAATTGGGAAAGCATCACTAAATCTTAAATTGAAGATTTATTCTTTTCTCAACTGGGTTTAAGAATAGTGTTAATAAAGACGTCGTTCATGACAAACCCCAAATCCAATTTGATATTAAATACAAGGCTCTGAATAGAAAATATATCGGCCTATATTCAATATCAAATGCTGAAACCAACGGATATCGTGTTGGGAATAATGATATCTGAATCTTCCAAATTCCCATAACAATATCCGTATAATCACGAAATCCAATACCGAAATATTCTGAAGATTATTTCCATTCCAATTTATTTATTGGAAAATTCTGGTTATTTTAAAACCATTTCAAATCTAATTTTTTTTATTTAAAAATATTGGATTATTATTTCTAGTTAATAACTAGTTCATTTTGATAAAAATATATTTTTTCTTTCCAAATATGGAATTTTTTTATCCAATTTTTTTCCAAATCATTTAATATGATTTTACACAAATTATCAATATTTTTAATAATTTTATCAAGACCCGTACAGTCGGTTTCCAATAACGGCCACTGAACTGTACTTACATCGACCTTTTCCAAATTTTATTTGGATGTATCTCCAAATCCAACCGTTATATTTCAAATCTCTTGTATTTGTCGGAAAGTTATTTTCGATATGAATCGAACGGTTCTGGTTTTAGGAGAATCCGACGGTC
This sequence comes from Allium sativum, assembly GCA_030737875.1. Classification (NCBI taxonomy): domain Eukaryota; kingdom Viridiplantae; phylum Streptophyta; class Magnoliopsida; order Asparagales; family Amaryllidaceae; genus Allium; species Allium sativum. Next base: position 711,886,060 of record CM060912.1, read on the forward strand.
GGATCTCCCGTAATATCGATTCGAAGTCAATGGTCGAAATTCGCAAACGGCCGCGGCGCGACGCGTTCTATTCAGCCCATTAAATATATAATATATATATTATATATATTTCGTCGATTTCCATTTAAATCGTATTTTATAAATCGTTTTAATTTTGTTTTAAAAATGATTTCAAATTCATTTTAAATTTTAAATCAAAATTGAATATTTTATATCATTATTATATAAATGATAATATTTTCAAAATATCAGATTTTGAAATAATTTCCTTCTTGATATTCATTATAAAAATGAATAAAATCGATATAAATATCGTTCTCGTCCAAATGGCACATATCTATTCAACATGGCTTCATATTTTTCAATATTTTCGTGTCCATCCCAAATCGGACATCAAAATCATATTTTGATCCATTATTGAATATTATTTTAAAATATTAGTTATTTTAAAATATTTGTTATTTTAAAATGTTTGTTATTTTAAAATGTTTGTTCTTTCTGAATTGGAATCAGACACAGTCAATTACCATATAATTTTATTTATATGGATTTCATACAGAGGTGTACACAACCATAATCACACGCGGTCAACCATCATCCAGAGTTTAATTTACAACTGTATAAGCATTAAAAATAAATAAATAATGCTTATCATAGACTGTTAACCCATCGATTGACATACAACTAAACAATTGAGATTAGTGTATGTCAAATATCATACCAATACCCATGCGGAGTTTCAATCAACAAGCATAGATTTTATTTGTGTAGTTGGGCGATGTGTAAAATATGTTGTCCCAATCATTATCAGATAAAAGGGTGTACATAAACAAATCGCACGACTTGTTTATGAATATTTATTTCAACTAATGACTATTTTATACAGTTCATATATCAAATATTTTATTTCATACATAAATATTTTATATATTTTATATATACAATAAAAATGATATTTTTATTATCCAAATATTGCATTCAATACAATACAATCAACAATCAACAATCACAATACAGTCCATTTCCACAACAAAATACAATCAAACAAGCAGTTCATAGTCTGTGGACGACGATGTCAGGAGCTACTAAGCCCCGTCTACACCGTAGTATATATTTAGCTATAAAAAAATTAGTGAGAAGGAGTTCTCACACTGGGATCCACTCCGTCAGTTTTTATCTGAATTTCAGAACTATTTGGATTTGAATTTGTCTGAAATTCTAACGTGCTTCAAATTGGACCCGGTTAGTTTTGTTGCGAAGCTCTCGGCTCCACGATCGCAACGGATCCTGTTTCAAAGAATTCCGATAACGTATGAAGAAGTTATACATTTTTATATGTTGAACATATTTAATAGACATTAACTTTAATTAATAATACAATTAGTGTAAACTAATCTTTCTTTACCACGTTAATTACCCCTGTCATCCCTTCTTCTCCCGTGAACACCTGTAGCCGCTCCATCAAATGGACATTACGTCATATTTTAATACTTCAATCTCCACCTTTATTTCACGAAAAATCAATTAAAAATCACCATTAATCTTCTCTTAAACTCCTCTCTAGATTCATACCAATGGTGCTAAACTCGCGCCGCTCATTTAAAGTCTGCCATTTAGGTTTTCGCACACTGCCGGTATTTCCAACGAATGGACGACGCTCGAGTTCGGAGAAGACCACATGGAAATGAAGCGCAACTCACAATAATTTTGAATATATATGTATTAAGATTTGTAGGAATTTATTTGGATTGTTATTGATTTTAAAACTTTGACTTTCACGGTGGAAATTTTTCCTCGGTGGCGACTGGAAGAGAAGACCACGGGAGTAAGGAAAGTAAGGGTTTTGACCGTATCCAATTGTATATATACCATATTATTTAATTTAATTTAATTCCAAAAATACGGGTTTATCGATCCGAACTCTAAATTGAACCCAACGGCTGTCGCCTCTAGCTACTTACCCTTATTCCAAACGCAATGGGATATGTCTCGTAAGCCAATTTGACTGTTGCGATCAGTTTTTATCAAAATTAAAATATAATCGATATATATTTAATTTTAAAGCACATTTTAATTTATTGGGGCCACATACTAATTCCAGAAAAATAAACCTGGCTATGTTTTGACGATACGGTCCTAACAAAACTAATTTCGTCGAATTTGGAGACAGTTTGAAAAACGGTCATTTTCCAGTCGATTAAGTTCAAACTGAATTGACCAAACATGTTTAAATCCGCCACGCTCACATATTGACTCCAAAAGTTATGAAAATTGGAATCTAGTAATAATTTGACATTCTGTATCCAACAAAAGTGATCTCGTCAAAAACGGAGGTCGTTTGCAAAATCTCCACTTTTAAAGGCTATATTTTATATAAAATTCCATAGCGTCTATCCTGAATTTTCAACTGGACATAACTTTTTATTCCCGCTATGAAATCTGGAATTTTCACATTCTTGGAAAGATATTTTCAAACAGATTCAAATATTTTTGGTTTCACTAAAATCCGGTTTATTTTGAATCCTGTACATTCATTTGAAATTTGAAATCGAATTTTCAAACTACCGCGGCATTTCCAATTCCTTTTATAATTAAAATAAATATTTATATTCTAATTTTGATTTAAATAAATTTATACGTTCTAATTCTATTCAAAATAAATTTCTAGTCGTTCCAATTCCTCTATACCGTGGTGTCATCGTTTATGCCAACATGCTTTATTTTAAATTGTTCTAAAAATTCTTTTTAGTTTACACATTTATTCCTTGTTTTCATTATTTTGGTCAATAAAATATGTTTCCTAACTTGTATCCAAATATTTTTAGTCATCGCCTTTATTGCTTGTCGATGTCATCAATGCCGACAAGGTATGTTTTTAACCTATTTTCAAAGTAGTTTGAGTTTATCGCCTCTAATCCTTATCGTCACAAACCATGTTGATAAGGCATGTTTCAACTTGTTGTAACCCATATACATTAGGTTAAACAATATTCGGTTAGAACCGAATTAACCGACTGAATCGGTTAATTTCGTTCGACTTGGTTCGGTTTTGAAACTAAATCGGATTGAGTTTGGTTTGAAAAATATACATTTTGTTAGTAGTTTAATCGAATTAACCAAAATTTTATAGTGTTATCCAATTATATGGAATTTTAGTGCTGGAAATAATTATTTAAATGATAAAATGCAAAGTTTACTCGTTAAAAATAAGTCAAAAATTATTGTAAACATTTAAATACAGAAGGAAAACTCTTCAAACATAAATTTATGTTTTCCTTTGAGTGAATTAATCATTTGAATAATAAAACACTTTGTAGTTTCGTTAATTTATTTACCTACTGAATTACTCGAACTTGATTCGATTAGATTTTGAATTTCTTTGGTTTCAATTTTGTTTGATACCTTTTTACCTCAAAACAAACTGAATCGACCTGATGCCCACCCTTAGTGTGTGTTGCCACTCTATGAATATGGTTTATAGATCATTGTCTATTATTATAGTTAAATTTGTGTAACTTTGACTTTATTTAAGACCCTATTAGGATAGGGTCGACCAGGGTTGTCGCACCCAATTGATTTGTTGTTACATTACCGACAGGGAACCATTTATATTGCTCATATGCTTCATCGACTCAGTCGATAATCTTGTCTCATATTTGAGATTGGTATATAATCGTAACATTTTTTACTATGTTTGAATGGGTGCATCATTGTTGCATATTATTGTTTGTATTGCTTGCACATAAATATATATATTGAGGACACCAATGAAAGTTAAGTAATTATGGATGAATTAAGGATACCAATAGATTTAAACATTCTTAGGAGATAAAATTTAAAATGAATTGATGAGCTCATAGTCATCCACAGATAAAACAATGGCATATGTGTGATGGATTGTCCAAATTATATATTTGATTGGTCAATAGCCACCATGTGGATAAAACAATGAAATGTGTGATATTTAATCCAGATTAATACAAAAATTAAAACACCAAGGGGATGCGTAATCCATTGGATAAAAGATGGATAATCTTTATGATTTTATGATAGGTAATCACTTGGATATATGGGTAATCTTTACATATTAAGATATGAGAAATCTTAATTTTTGAAGCATAAGTAGATAACTGGTACCTATGTAGTTAATTATAAGTTAATAAGATAGTTAATCATCAAACAAGGATGTGGAATCCACTGTATGATGTATGTTACAAATTATTATTATCATTATTGTTGCGTTTGATTTTTTTGACAATCGAGGGTATAGGAGTAAAGGATTGTTTAGTCTATATCAAGATAATAATGAGAGAGAAATTCGTTCTGCTAAGAAGTTTGGTATCACTTGATATCCATTGGTTTCAAGTAGTAGTTACTGTTTACACCATTCTGTTAACTGATCTGGAGTTTTTTCCCTTTGACTCTCAGGTACTCATTTGAATAGATTGAGAGTTAGGGTTTTCAAGTTCTTCTTCAAAAAATAAGCTTCTGGAGATGTGCAAGATGTAGTTCTCTAGTGTAGGAGTTTCTTTCCATTGTGTTTATCTATTTGGATGTATGTAAATGAAAATTTGTTTATTTCTATATTAGACTCTGATCAACCAAGGGGCATCTTCATATGTCGCTCTTGGATTTATATTTTGATCTGAAGATGGGGTTTTGCTAACAAGAAATGTAACGAATGATTATCAATGAGTGTTGATTTTCAAAAAAAATCATACTTCAATGTTCTCTGATGTTATGATTTATTAACATACCCATTTTCTATCATCGAAAGTTAATATTATAGATGATTTCATCATCTACAACACTTGGCTTTAGCTCTTTAAAAGGAGGGTGTTACAATTCTCATTTATCTAGGAGAAGGAGAGTTAAAATTACTTTTGATAAGCATATTTTTCCATAATTGAAGGCAATAAAGAAGAAGAAAATAGTAGATTTTATTACTAACAACTAGCAGTAGCACCAGGCAATCAGAGACTACGCTGTAAATGAGCAGCAGGTGTGAGCACTGGATTGGAGAAGATGTTTTGAACAACAGATGGTCTAGGATTTTCCTTTGCTTAGTTCGTTGTTGATTGATAGTAGTAATTTTTTTTTTTATGGTACGAGGGAAAGAATTTGGAGAAGGACTGGTATTTTTTCGAGGTTAATTTTTTTGATTGGGCTAGGTGCTTGCCCACCTGATCTTAGTGTTAGTGAAATTTTATAAAACAATCTTTTGTTCTAAATGAGAAGAAGAGAAAGAAAGGGAAATCTGAAGTCCCACATCTTGAGAAAAATGAAAAACATACTCACTACAAAATGTCTCTCATGAGAGGGTTGAATCCTTTGGACACCCGAAAGTTTGTTTTATTATAAAGAGGAAGGTCTTGCATAACCACACATACGCTCACCGACTGAGCTGTCATAACAATCCCAAAATTCAAATATTAAACAAGATTAAAAGGCTGGAGATTAGACTACTGTAAACAAGCAGTAAATAGGCGTGAACTTTTGAAAATTCAAATGAAACATAATGCATACGTTTAAATTGAAAATTATAATTGTTTTCAACATATAGAAAATAGAGGGATGCATCCGCTACAAATGCAAAAAAACATCAACTCACATCTACAAATAGTGACACCCATAAACTATTTCATATTCATATTTTGCTTCTTCTTCTTCTTTAGATTCACCAAAGATTATTTCAAATTCCTAAATTCATAAATGCCTAAAAGTGATGCAAGTTCCTGGATTTAGAAATATCTAAAAGCATTGCAAATCCATATCTTCTTACTCTCTTCTTTTCTTTCATTTCTTTCAAAATCATATTGATTTTGTGGTACTGCATATCACAAATTTGATAATTTTGTCACTACGATCAATTCAAGAGGTAGTTTAGAATGATTTCGGCGGTGCAATCAAAATCGATCAAGAGAGATATCATCTTGTATTCAATTTATCAACTTGGGAAGCAATTTACCTTAACTCATAACATCCATTTTTTATTAAACTAGTTGTGATGAAAAAACATCTTAAGCAAAACGTGATCGACGTGCCTTACAGTATTCTCTATAGATTTGAGTTTATCACCATGGTGGCATTTCACTATATTTTCAGAATCCACGAAGACGCTTGGTATGGTTACAGATGTACTTGCATTTCTTTTGGTATACACTGACCAATTTACATTTATTTGACTAAAGTACTATTGCTTTTGGATACACTAGCATTGAATCTACTCTTTTGCTTATGACATTATTGTTATTGTTTGTATCACTTTGACCTTGTTGCTACCATCTTATTGTTGGTCTATATCAGGTCTTCCATTATTCATTCCCATTTGACTCACTACACTACATCACCAACCCATGTTGCAAGTGTTGTTAATTTATCTTGGTTTTGCTTCTTCATCAGCGATGTTCATATTTTGACTTTAGGATCAGTTCATCTATGTTTGTGCCATATGTGTCTTGTGCGCTTGACAATATTTATAATGCCTAATTTTATGTTTTGCTTGTCTATCTTCTTTTCAACCATGCATCAAATCATGTATCCTTTTTTATACTAGCTTTATTTTCCCTACACCTTAGCTACTTTCAACATGTTTCATGATCATCCATTTGATGATTGCTCACTATGTGGTTTCCATTTATAATTTTTACTTGTTACTGTACTTCATTGAGTTGAGTTTAAAAAATTGGACCACGACAAATTCAAATTATAGAAGTGTAATTACGGGAGATTGGTTAGTGGATCCTTATGGTTGACACTAATTGGATAACCAAAACTTATATTAAAATTCAACATTTGATTTCAAAAATACATATTTAGTTGATTGTGTTGTAATCACTTTTCATGTATGGCTTGATTCTCACTTAGATCAACTTAAATAAGTTAGTTTTTCCTTTTTGAAATCCAAAATAAAGTGATTTTAATTATGGTAAAGTAAAAAAAAATAAGCACATCACTTTAGTTGAGATTTATGATTAGCATGTATGAAGTTTTAATGTTCAAACTATACCTATTTTGTTTTGTTTAAAAACTCATTATTCTAAAATTTGATATATTATTTTTTTGATAGCCCTCAAATTCACTACCTAAGACCTTGTAGTTTTTCAATTTGAGTATACAAACCAACTATAATTTTATTAAGGTAGATACTGATAAAATAAAAGCTACGAACATGTTTTATCTTTAATTCAGTTATAGCCTAGAAAAATGTTATTATACACTTCATTATTGTAACGAGCTGCATTTTTACATATTGGAGGATCGTAATTTAATTCCCTGAGGGTCGGATCATTCTTATATTTTGATATGTTGGTTATAAGGATGTGAGACATGTCCATAATTTTTATCAATTTTATTTACGACCATTTTTCCCTTATCAGTTTTGTACAGGGAATAACTTTTGATAGGGATCGAATCATGTGTTGAGATCGATCTCATTGGAAAGGAAATGATGTTTCAAATTCCATAGGATGGTCACATTAAAGTTTTGGTTCAGTGGTTTGGGAGGAATCGTTATTTTAGTGCTACATAAATTCTGTACAGGCTAACTAGTCATTAGTGGGCTGATTTGGTATGGTCCATTAGTGGGCTGGTTAGACGGCTATAATAGGGGGTAGAGGCAAAGAGAATGGTTTACTTTCTTCATTTCTTATTTGGTTGGGGTTTGATATTCCCCTCTACCCTAATCAAATACATCTCTCCTCCATTAAAATCTTAGATCTACATTAGAGGTTTGAAGATCTACATCAAGGAAGGCTAGATCACATCAAGTTGGGTGATTTGAAGATCATTCTTCACTGTCCGAATTTGTAGATCTTTATTTTCAAGCTAATTTGAAGATTTGGTGAGTGATAAGCATCTCTTGCATGGATTCAATCAATTATATGGGTTGTTTGATTTTATTTTCATCATTTCAAGTTGTTTTCACCTAGATCTATGTAATGGTAAGTGTATTTTCATTTGAATCGCCATAGGACTAATCTAGCAACTTAAATTGGTAAATCCTTATCTTAATTCATGTGTTTATGCAAGTTTAGATCCGTTTATTTGATCTTTCATTGTTTTAGCATGATTTGGTTAAATTTATGTGATTGTTTGATGATTTATTGTTGGGTTAATGTTTGTTGATGGTTATTTGTTGAAATTGATCGATTTTGGATGAGTTGTGTGTATGGATGTTCGTCGTTTGAAGCATGGATCAATGGATTGTTCGCCAAAAGGGTGGATCTGGGTATGGATCCCTCGGAAAATGATGGATCACCAAAAAATGATGGATCGCCTTGAAAATGATGGATCGCCCGGAAAATGATGGATCGCCTGAAAAATGATGGACCACCCGGAAAATGATGGATCACCCAAAAAATTATGAATCGCCCGAAAAATGATGGATCACCCAGGAAATGATGGATCACCCGAAAAATGATGGATGTTATTCATAGCAAAGGCTGATATGTTGTGAATCGAATATCGACCAAACGTTGTATGTTTTTGGTTCGATGATGGTCGTGGCTTCAAAGTGAATTTAAGAACGAATGTTCGAACTATTTTAAAGTGTTCATTGATCATCGAAATGCAACGAATGTGAAGATGAATCAAAGTTGTGAGTTCGTAAATAATGGTTGCTCGAGAAGTCGCTTGAGCTTATGAAACATCATCAGGTTGGATGGCTAAAGATACTGAAGGCTGAGGAATTATCATTGTCGTAGATTCTAGCGAACTAAAAGCAAGGGTATAATAGGGACGCCTAAAAGACTGGTTGAATAGTCGAGTACCCAAGGAAGTCACGATGGGCTTAAAGATATGAGTCACAATGGCGTATGGAGTTTTGCTAGAACTGGGGTTACTATTAACCCTTGACAAACGAGGTGTTGTAGCCAGTCATATGAATAACGATGGTTTTAAGACAAATTAGCGGTGATAGCCAGAGTCATGGATGATGATTTTTTGCTTGTATCATCTTGTGTAGATTATTCGATGTTGAAGGAGATATCTCTTGGGTGCTTGTCTGATGGTTGTTTAGGCCTTCTAGGCTTGTGCTTAAAGGGACAGAGCCAATTGAAGAGATTCAAGGGAGGCTTGATACTTGCACTCGGACTTTTGGAGACTTGGACATTGATGATGCTACAAAGAGGAAGCTTGCATCGAGACAGCTACAGGGCAGAGCTATAGAATGGTGGAACTTTGTCATTGTAGAGACTCCAGAAGATAAGATCTCATGGGAGCAATTCCAAGTCAAGTTTGAGACAAAGTTTATCTCTGCCGTTTAGAAGTCTATTCTATTAAAGAGGTATGTCGAGCTTAAGCAGAATGGTCGACTAGTGTAAGAGTATTTTTCTGATTTTGAAGCCATGTCAAAATATTCACATTCATATGTTGAGACCCCTTATCAGAAGAACGAGAAATTTGTCATGGACCTGGATAAATACCTTCGGAATCAGCTGGTTGATCACCTAGATGACTCTTATGAGAAGATCATCGAGAAAGCTTTGAGGCATGAAATTTTTGAAAGGCAATTATTGTTATTATTCCACACTAGAGTTATTACAATGGTAAATAAATGACCATAATTTGCGGCATTGAGAGAAATAATACTTGTACATTTACAGACAAACCAAAAAAACTCAATGCCGCAATCTAACTATACAACAAAACAAAACAAAGCCACTATAACTATCAATCTGCAACTACATCTACATGAACCATTAGCCTTCTACAACACTTCTACTACACTCACCATAACCACTTCACATGAACACTATCACTAAAACTTCTGCACTTCACCACTATAACTACTTCACTTCTACCCTTCAAACCACACAATCAAATTAGCATCAACAATGTCAAAACAGAGCACCCCAAATATAATAATACCTCAAATATAACTTGAACACATACACTAGTTCCCACCAAATAACAGCTTCTCGAAACTGAACACAAATCATGACATATCAGCAAGGAAACCATGAGCAGATAGCAATAATCAAATTAATCACCATTAGATAGGATTCCTCCTAGTGTGCCTAGACGGTAATTTCAAAGAATTTGGAAGAAAATCTTCAAGCGAATAATCAATACCCTCATCGTCGACTATGCTCTCAGCAGCCTTTTCGTTCGAGCACGCCTTTTGGCATTCTTGGAAGCAGTTTTAGTTTTAGCCGAAGATGAAGGAGATAAAGTAGATGATGAATTAGAGGGGGTTGGAAAAAAAATGTAAGAAGGAGGTTTTAGAAGCGAATAAGGAGAATTACTGGCATTAACTTCTCCAACATTACACTTAGCTGATAACTTTCCAGCTTGTCTGCTGTCATCTGCCTCTTCAACATCCTCCCAAAACTTCCCTTTTAAACTTGATGACGATGCTGAAAATTTGCATGTATAAGAAGACTTAGAATGACCATCTACGCGATTATGACTAGAAGAATTTGGTTTAGCAGGTATTTCCTATGCAGCCACATTTGAATTAAGAACAATCTGCACATCAGAGGCATTACCACCCTCAAATAAACTGCCTAGCCCATAATCCACACTCTCCTCTTCATTATTAATCTGATTACCATCTCGAGAAGCATTTCCTTCAGAATTAGCTTCATTATTAGAACGAGAGTTATTATCAATCAAGTCATTTTTTAGATCAGACTGATCCACTTTATTGACACCTTCATTACTATCAACACTATTATTAACCAAACCATCACCTTTATTAGCATTTCCAGCAATATCATGAGCAGTGCCATCTATATTAGTAGTAGTTCCAGTTGCTAAAGAATTAAAAGTGTTACCTCTCGCAATCCCTACTCCAAAAACACCTTCAATATTAGCCTTATTAATACTAAGAGCCTTCATCCTCCATGCCTGGTTTCTCCTATTATCAACAGTAGTCCAACTATTCCTATTAACTACAGTACAAGCCTGATGATCCAAAGGAATATGTTCATGAACTTCAAACTTCTCTACATTATGCCTATTATCCTTGTAATGAAACTCAAACAAAGCTATAACATGTCCAAAAACCCTACAGCTAGTACATATCAATGGTCTCTAGTCATATTTGATTTGAACTAAAGAACACTTATCACCCAATTCATCTATTTTAATAAACTCAGGAAGCTCAAAATATGGCGTCACCTCAACTAAAGCCTTGGCATATCTGAATTTATTCAACCTTTCAGTGGTAGCATCATAGCAAATTAACCTTCCTGATCTGAGATTGAGAGCATCCAATCGATGGATCCCATTTCATGATGATAAACATTCTGCCGCGTATGAAAATAGGATCAGAGCATAGCACTTTCTCTCGATCAGCATTATTAGAAAAATTAAAATAGAAATGGTAACCATCAGACTTTATATCAATTTCCCCACTAAAACGCCATCGCCTTTTCAAGAAATCAGTAACTATAGGATATGATAACGTACCATCAAGAAAGAATCCAACCAAAAAATTACTCCAGTATTTTTTACCTTCGTCCTTAACCAACTCGGGAATAGAGTTTCTTGATCCATCTCTTGCAATTACAAATTGTCTTGGTTGATACTTCCAGCATTTCTTGGAAGTGAATTAAAGAGAGAGGCATAGTCTGATTTCGTGAAAGAAGGAAAAGACGCATTCGAAGTATTGAATTGAAAACTAGGGATTTCCCGACCAAAAGGATTTGACGAATCAGAAACTTTGCAAGAAGGAGGAATCTCGTTGGAAGGAGGAGGAGGGGGATCAGGGGGTTTGGGAAGTGAAGAGCGAGATGGAAGAGGGGGGAAAGCCGAATCAAATGTGAAGGAAGAGGATGAAATTTTGTTTCCTAAGGAAGAGAATGGCGTTGTAGTTAAGGAGGAATAGAAGCCACAACAAGGTAGTAATAACAAAAAATGAAGCAACAACAACAGAAAAGATGGTCAGAAGAAGCAGGAAGGCAAAATGACTCTTTATAACTGCCAGCAGAAGGGCCATTTTTTCAAGGATTGTAAGAATCCGAAAGTTGAAAGGAAGTTTCACAACTGTGGCATCTCAAGAAGGATTGTCCAGAATCAGCTAAGGGTAAGCAGATAGTGAAGGTTTATGCTTTGAAAGTCATGCCATCTTCTTCAAAAGCTCCTACGGTAGGGGAGAAAGGGAAGAATGTCATCATTCAAGGTACTCTTTCTATCAGAGGTGCTTCAGTTCGAGTGTTGTTCGATACTGGAGCATTGTATTCTTCCATTTGTAATGAGCTTGTGAGCCGCTTGGGTTTGGAACCTGAGATTTGTGATAAACCATTTATTGTAACTAATCCAATTTGGGGTTCGTCCAGTTTGTGTACGATTTTTCATGGTATAGTGTTGTCGAGTCATGGTTGCTCCTTTGTGTGTGAATGCTTTGTTTTGAACTTCACTGGGTTTGGGATCATTTTGGGTATGGACTAGCTCAAGAGGTATGCGGAAAAAGTGAATTGCGAGAAGCTCGAAGTGACGGTCGGGAATATGGAAGGGAAAATGGTTGTGATTCGATGTAAGCTCGAAGATGGTGTCTTCGTAAGCTATTTATATTCGCTTTTGATTCCACGGGAAGGCTTGTCATCTGTGCCAATCGCTAGTTAGTTTGACGAGGTCAAAGGGTTGCCGCTGCATTGTGAGATTGAGTGTAGGATCGATTTGGTCGAAGGTGCTAGACCTGTCGTTATGCCTCTTAGGCGGATGTCGTCTAAGGAACAACGAGAGTTAGAGGTGCAAGTACGTGACCTTTTGGGAAAAGGATTCATTTAGAGAAGTGTATCCGAATGGAGTGCACTAGTTGTGTTTGCAACCAAGGATAATGGATCTTTGAGATTGTGTGTTGATTATATTGAGCTAAATATGGTGACCAAGAAGAACAAGTATCTATTGCCGAGGATAGATGATTTATTTGATCAGCTTCACGATGCCAAAGTGTTTTCTAAGATGGATTTGGCAACGGGATTCCACCCGTTGAGGGTGGCAAAGGATAGTGCGCCGAAGAATGCTTTTAGGACACCATCCGGTTTCTTCGAATGGTTGGCGATGCCATTTCGGTTGACTAACGCGCTACCATATTTCGTGGATCTTTTGAATAGGGTATTCAGAGATCAGTTGAACAAGTTCGTGCTTGTGTTCATGGACGATATTTTGGTTTACTCCCGGAATAAGCAAGAGCATAAAAAGCACTTGAGAGTTGTTTTGGAAATCTTACGAAAGCATCAACTGAGATCTAAGTTTTCGAAGTGTCACTTCTGGAAGAGCGAAGTGAGGTTCTTATGCCATGTTGTTTCTGGAAATGGAATAGCGGTTGACCCCGCTAAGTGGCAACAATTCAGGACTGGGATAGACCTAAGAATGTGACGGATGTGAGGAGTTTCCTTGGGTTGGCGGGATATTATTGTCATCTTATTAAGGATTTATCCAAGATAGTTTCACCATTAACATGATTGACAAAGAAGAACAAAGTGTTCACGTGGAATGTGAAGTGTGAGAAAGCTTTCGGGATCCTGAAAGAGAGACCCACGAGTGCTCCTGTTTTGACTATTCCGATCGGGAATAAAGAAATAGTGGTATACACTGATGCATGTGGTACTGGACTTGGAGCAGTGCTAATGCAGAAATATAGAGTTATAGCCTACACAAGTCGACAGCTAAATCTGCACAAGAAGAATTATCCAACTCATGATTTGGAGTTGGCAGCGATTGTCTTTGCTCTTAAGATGTACAGACATTACCTATTGGGAGTTCGATTCGAGTTGTTTATGGATCACAATTCGATGAAGTATCTTTTCTCCCAAATGATTTGAATCTTTGACAGCAATGGTGGTTAGAGTTTCTGGCATTGTATGATTTTGGAATAACCTATACTCTTGGTAAAGGTAAAGCAGTGGCAGATGTGTTGAGTCGAAGAAAAGCAAGTTTGGAAGCGATGTTTATGGAATGGAAGCACCCCGAGTACTTGGCAGGATTTTATTTCATACCACACTATGAGTTGGAACCTGAAATGTTAGCAAGCTTATCGGGATTGGAAAAAGTCAAAAGCATAACAAAAAACTTGTCGAGATTATCTAGAAGTTGGAACCAGAGGGTAAAGAATTCGAAAACGATCGACATGATTGGCTTCGAAAGCAAGGACGATAGGTTGTTCCTGATATTAATGGATTGAGATATGAGGTTCTGAGGGAATGTCATCACTCGAAGTTGACGAATCATCCTGGTGGTAACAAGACGTATGAAGACATGAAGAGAGCTTACTACTAGGATGGTATGAAGAGGGATGTTGGAAGTTCATTTCCAAGTGCATGAAATGTCAGTTGGTGAAAGATGAACAGAAGAAGTCGAGCGGATTGCTTCAGCCATTAGAAGTTTCTACATGGAAGTGGGAGCAGGTATCGATAGATTTCATCGATGGAATACCTAGAAGCAGGGCAGAAACCGAAGGAATTTGGGTCATAGTGGATCGCTTGACCAAAAGAAAAAGATTTATTCCTATTCGATCGACTAGGACAACATCGAAATTGCCTGAGCTTTATATTAAATGGATAGTTTGATTCCATGGTATCCCGAAGAGAATAGTGAGTGATCGAGATCCATTATTCACAAGTGGATTTTGGAATGTTTGCAAGAGACTTCAGGAACCGAGTTATGTTTGAGTACGGCTTATCATCCCCAGACTGATGGTCAAATAGAAAGGATTAACCGAATATTGGAAGATCTCCTAATAGCTTGTGTATTTGACTTCGAGCGATCGTGGGAAGACCATCTACATTTGGTCGAGTTTGCATATAACAACAGCTACTGGTCGAGCATTGGGATGACACCATATGAGGCGTTGTATGGGAAACCGTGTAATTCTCCGGCATGTTGGTTAGAAACAGGAGATAAGTCAATGCTTGGGCCAGAGATGATCAGAGAGACCTCGGATTGTATCGAGATCGTTCAGCAACGAATGTAGGCAGCCCAAGATCGTTAGAAGAGTTACGCCAATAAGCATCGAAAAGATTAGGAATTCGACGTTGCTGACATGATTTTCATGAAGATTTCACTGTTAAAGCATGTTGTTCAATTCAGAAGTAAATGAAAGTTAGCTCTCAGGTTCGTTGGACCGTTTTAGTTAGTCGAGCGGATTGGAAAGCCCCCGTATAGATTGGATCTATCGGAGAATATGTCAAGTGTGCACAATGTTTTCCATGTGTCAATTCCACGGAAGTATGTGCATGATTCGAATGTGGTGGTATCTTCGGAATAGTACGAAGACCTAGAAGTCGAGTCCATAGTTACAAGACCTCGTAAGCTGCTTCACATTGTAGGGAACGACATGCGACACCCCACGTCCGTTAATGTCACTCTTTATCAGAATGCATTAAGTTTTGTGAAGCGTTATAGGTAAATAGAAATAGAAACATCACAAGACAGATATAAAATAGCAGCGGAAATTTAAAACTTTATTTTCCAATAGAAAACATCGTAGTCTAAAAATCCGGTTACGACCTTAGTCAGAAATACTGAAAACCAACTACTTCAAATAAAAGTATCTGCCTTGTACTAAAACCATCAGAGTACAGTGATATAAAATCATAGTCCCCAAAAAGAGCCATAACAGAGTAGACAAATAGTCAAAACGGTACATATAAGCAGCTCCAATCAGAAACAGAAGAGAGATTCCTAATCAAGCCTGAGCATTCCCACCCTGAGAGCCTTTGGGAGGGAGGAAGAGATAGAAAAGGAAACAAAATGGGTCAGACATAAAGTCTGGCGAGTCCAATTACTTTTAGCGTATAAATAAGTAAAAGCATCATGACAGGCATATAAACTGGATGAGAGATAGCAGTATCATATAATAGGTATAACGGACTGAATATAATAAGCACGATGAACTGAACAGATTAAGCTTCTTAAATACTTTTCTCTGCACTAATAATAGTATAACAGATATGATTCCAATAGAAACATATGGTAGACTTAGGTGTACTTCTAGTAACGGTTTCTACCCCCAAACAATAATAACAGGTACCCTAACCGAAATAATGGGTGTTACCCAACCATAAACCACGGGCACCTAAACAAGCAGGACTAGATGTACCCTAATTACTACCCTCAATCGATCGGCTCCATATCCCGTAAATGCCTTGTGCCAGCCCCATAGTAGGATATATCACTCCCTAAAGTGGTAACCCCCAGAAGGACACAAACCTATTTACCGGTGTTATAGCATCTTATTTTCCCGAGCAAGCCGAACCTATGCATGCACATGACTCCGTTGGAACGCGCTATCAGAACACTTCCACCTATATGAACCTCTTATAATCAGTTCAGTAAGCATGCCCTAACCCCTACCTAGTTCGGGGTCCCCCTTTGATACCAGAACGGGTTACTGACTAATACAGGTCCAACGCAACAGAAGACACAAGCCACCCCATAGGCTCGTATCTCCAACTACTATGATTTTGATAGGTTATGCCTAACAGATTAATAAGCCCGTATAACCCCAACATATAAAACAAGTTAAGTTTATCGGGTTCGTATAAACCCCCATAGATTTAACAGATTTAATTAACCCCCACAGATTCAAACAAGTTTACTTAACCCCCACTATTTAACAAGTTCATATAAACCCCCATCGATTTAAACAGGTTAAGTATTACAGGTTAATAGGTTCATATAACCCCCATAGATCTAAACAGGTTTCACGTGTTGTTTAAGGTTCCATTACATGTTCTTCTTAATCTATAAATTAAGCCTACAGATTTTCATTCCCCAACCCCCAAGTCATAATTCACAATATAAGATATGCCCCAAATTTTAGTCATGCATCATAGTATAGGTTATGCCCCCAAATCCCAGTCATGATTCATAATACAAGATATGCCCCCAATTTATCCTTGCTAATCATTCCCAATTTCATTCATTCACATATTTTAGTAATAGGCCTAGGCTCGAAGGTAGCCCAGGCTATAAAAATAAAAGGGAAAGAGGGAGAGAAAAGAAAAAAAATAGGCATAATAACAGAATAGGCGTATGATAACAGAAATAGGCATATCAGAGACATCCATATAAGAACTGAACATTATATCAGGTATACATGTAATGACATATCTGTTTAGGTATGAATTAGATTCTTAACAGGCATAGATTTAGATCTAGATTTATAAACATGTCAGGATTACTTGTTAAATGTTTATATCTAAAAATAATATGAACTCACAGAGACCGGATCTAAAGAACAGAGAATAACAAGCAAATGTTGCAGAAGAATTTCTTGTATGCGTATAAGATGTTGTTAAAGAAAAATAGCCTAACTCAATCCAAGCAGGGGCAGCATCTCGTTGTCTTCATTATTTTTGATGTGTAAAACAGTAGAAATGAGGTTCTAATTATAGTCTTAAGCCAACGAATCTCGTTCAGAAACAAGTCAGGTTCATAAATGTACCTAGATGGATCGGGGGTGGGTCGACCCTAGGGTCGACACACCCTTGAGTGGGTTGACCTACAACGGGTCAAAATCCCGCATCCCTTTCCAGCTTGATTTTTGAACTATTTTGAATTTTCTGGACTTGATTTTTTTATATATGTTTCTCTTATACATATACAAACTTCTAGCTTAATAGCTTTCTCATACGATGTCCACTTTATGCAAACTCGGAGTCTATCTTAAGCAGAATTCCGAGACAAACGCAATGGTACAATTCATTTTACTTAATTTCCAATGTTTAATTAAGTATTCTTTAGTTTATCAATATAGTGTTCTTTAAAATTACGGGGTGTTACATGACACGAAACAACTTAGAAGGAAGACGGTTAAGCTAGTCAAGGTGCAGTGAAGTGAGGATGATGACGATTATACATGGGAAACAGAAGGGAGTATGAAGACGATCCATGCAGAACTCTTCGTTGGTATGACCCATAAATGTTGTGTCACCTTACACCATTGTAACATGTACTATTCAATTTAATTCCGCGTGCTAGGATAAGGCTATGGGTGCATGGCTTGATGGATGCAAGATTGGGTAGTAGATTGGCTGCTTGTGGATGATAGGTATGCGAATTGTTTTGGTTACTTGTGTTTGCTTGGAATTTCAGGGGCGAAATTCCTAAGGGGGAAAAATGTAATGAGACACATTTTTATGAACTGGAGGATCGTAAAATATTTTTATTTATTTCTATGAGAGTCGGATCATTCTCATATTTTGATATGTTGGTTATGAGGATGTGAGACATGTCCATAATTTTTATCAATTTTACTCGTGACCATTTTTCCCCTGTTAGTTTTGTACAGGACATAAGTTTTGATTGGGATCGAATAATGTGATGAGATTGATTTCATTTGAACGGAAATGATGTTTCCAATTCCGTAGAGTGGTCACATTAAAGTTTTGGTTCAGCGGTTTGGGAGGAATCGTTATTTTAGTGCTACACAATTTATGTACTGGCTAACTAGCCATTAGTGGGCTGATTTGGTATGGCCCATTAGTAGGCTGGTTAGATGGCTATAAATAGGGGGTAGAGGCAAGGAGAATGGTTTGCTTTTTTCATTTCTTATTTGGTTGGGGTTTGAGATTCTCTCTACTCCAATCAAATACATTTCTCCTCTATTAAATTCTTAGATCTACATTAGAATTGAGATCTATGTCAAGGAACGCTAGATCTACATCAAGAGAGAGTAGATCGCATCAAATAGGATGATTTGAAGATCGTTCTAGATCTGTAGATCTTTGTTTTCAAGCTAATTCGAAGATTTGGTGAGTGAAAAGCATCTCTCACACGGATTCAATCGAATATATGGGTTGTTTGATCTTATTTTCATCATTTCAACTTGTTTTCACCTAGATCTATGTCAATGTAAGTATATTTTCATTTGAATTACCATATGATCTAATCTAGCAACTTAAATCGGTAAATCCTTATTTTAGTTCATGTGTTTATACAAGTTTTGATCCATTTATTTGATCATTTATTATTTTATCATGATTTAGTGAAATTCATGTGATTGTATGATAATTTATTGTTGTCTTAATGTTTTTTGGTGATTGTTTATTGAAATTGATCGATTTGGGATGAGTTGTGTGTATGGATGTTCGTCGTTTGAAGCATGGATCGTTTTCCAAAAGGGTAGATCTAGGTATGGATCGCTTGGAAAATGATGGACCACCGAAAAATGATGGATCGCCCGGAAAATGATTGATCGCCCGAAAAATGATGGATGTTATTCACAGCAATGGCTGAAATGCTGTGAATCAAGTATCGACCAAAACATTGTATGTTTTTGGTTCGATGATGATCATGGCTTCAAAGTGAATTCAAGAAGGAATGTTTGAAGTATTTTAAAGTGTTCGTTGATCGACGAAATGCAACGAATGTGAAGACGACTTAAAGTTGTGAGTTCGTGGATAATGGTTGCTCGAGAAGTCGCTTGAGCTTATGAAACATCATCAGGTTGGATGGCTAAAGATACTGAAGGCTTAGAAATTATCGTTGTTGTAGGTTCTAGCGGACTCAAAGCAGGGGTATAATAGGGACGCATAAAAGACTGGCTGAATGGTCGAGTAGCCTTGGAAGTCACGATGGGCCTAGAGATACGAATCACGATGGCATATGGAGTTTTGCTAGAACCAGGATTACCGTTTTCCCTTGGCAAATGGCGTGGCATAGCCAGTCATACGAGTAACGATGGTTTCAAGGCAGGATTGGCGGTGATAGCCAGAGTCATGAAATATGATTGTTTTGCTTGTATCATCTTGTGTAGATTATTCAACGTCGAAGGAGATATCTCTTGGGTGCTTGCCTGATGTTAGTTTAGGCCTTCGAGGTTTGTGCTTGAGGGATGTCGAATTCGATTACGATGGTCTATGCTTGATAACTGGTTGCTATGAATGTATTATTTGTTTGTACAGGATTATTTTCAAAGGCTATCACTATTGGATATGGGGGAGACGAGTTAGGTTCTTCTCTGATGTATAAGTAGAATAGTTGATTGATCTACCTATTTCTCATATACTTTATTGATGATGTTAGATAGTTGTTTTATCGCTCATTAAGACTGTTGTCTGACCAAGGTTTTATGTTTCATCTTATTACCTTGGGTTGTTCATCCATTGTGTTGTGGATTGGTAGACTAGGTAGCATGTGACAGGTGATAGAACGATGAGGACGGTGCCGCAGAGCGACGAAGAATAGGTGGCTTACGTATTATGTTCTACTATACATATCTTGTTGTTTTCCACTGTTATGATATCTCTGAGTGATTGTAGTGAGGCATGTTTTACAGATTCTTAGGTTACTATCCTTAGTTTTATGGATCTTATTTCAGGTTGATATGAAACTTTAAGTTTCAGCTAAATTTTGCTTCACTATTATATGCATGTTGTAAATGTTCTGTTATATTTTATCCTTGCATTATGAGTTATACGACAAGTTTTGCTTGTGTTATCCTACCCTGATGACCGTCCATAGCTGCCTGGCATATCTTTCAGTGCATTATTCCTCTTGTTAAGTACGGGAGTAATGGGCGGTCGTCACAATTATACTTGTTGTTCAGCAAATATATTATAGTTTACAAACTCAAATTTTGATATAAGTAATTATTTAGGATAATGTTATAAATCTATAATCAAACTTAATTAGACATTGATAACTGTAATAAAACTTAACTAGAAAATTGACATCTATTATAAACTATACATAAAACAGATGCATTATTAACAAAAATACTAATAACATGTTTGCAAAAATAAGTTTAACATATAATTAACTACTTCATATAAATATTTACAATTATATCATACTAGCTGACTTTACAACAAAAAATAATCAATATCTAATCTGATTTAATTCAAGAAATTTGGGATCGAGTCAGATTTATGTGTCAAGCAAATCATATGCAAATCATATATTTGAGATCCAACAATAAATTGAATCGATTGACATGTCTAAATCGTTGGATCTGCCATCATGCATGCTACTACCTACTTTCCTTTTTTTCGTATCTTATATTTCATTTTATATAAACAATAAGTTTAACCAGCACCCTTGTCTGAGTGGTTAAGCACTTTGATTTGGACGCAAAGGTCACAGGTTTAAAATAACGTTAGCATGATTTGAATATATATTGACATGTAGTATATTACATACTACCTAGACTTATTATAATAACACGTATTTTACGTATCGAAGGATCATAGAATAATTCTTTCTAATTCATATGTGGTCATATCATTCTAATATTCTGGAGTATGCTTCTTTGAGATGTTTTACATATGTGTTCATATCATTCATATATAATCGTGTCATTCATATAAGTCAAGAGGCAAGTTGGGATTCTAGATCGAAGGTTACATATGGATGAGAATGAGAATTTAGTTGATACGATAAGGCATGTTTCAAAGGAGGATTGCAAAAATGGAGCTTGGAGTATGTTAACGGTGGTACATTCACTCCTAACATTAGACATATTAGGAGCTGACTGATGCTTAAATTACCAACATTTGAGAAGTATGACAAAAAATTTGACTATATAGTGCAGTTGATGAGGTTCATCATGTATATGGAAATGCTGGGAGGATCAGAAGAAATTATGGCATAGTGCATTCCTTTGTATTATACAGAATTAGATGCGCTGGTTTAAGCATCTAGAAAATGGTTCTATATTCTCGTAGATTGAGATTGATTTCTAAGGCAGTTTTGGGTATCTCATGATCTAAGAATGTGATAGTGTTGATGATAGTAAAGCAGAGGGACCCTTAATCCCTTGGTATTTTCTTAATAAGGTTTAATGTGGCACATTCTTTGGTAGATAGATCAGATCCATCAATAGTCTTAATAGCATTAGTTTTTGGAATTGCAGATAAGAATAATTTCAAAATGGATTTGGAACTGATCTTCCAATGGATCTCAATCAATCTTATCATAGGGCAAAGAGGTTCCTACAGTAGAAGGATGCAGAAACCGATAAAAAGACAGATGTGAACGTTGTAAAAGGCGAACGATCATATGAAGAAGGGTCTAACAGGGATAAAGGAAAAAGGATTATGGGTATGATATTTCAAAGCGACAAAGGAAGGAACTGAAGTTCTCTTCTTACACTGATCGGAACAAGAAGCTAGAAAGGATTTATATAGATATTAGAGGGAAAATCCCCGATCGCAAATGGGTTAGAGGGAACCTTCATAGCAAAAAAGAAGATTTACAAAGTATTGCATGTTCCATGATATGGATGGGCATACAATGAATGATTTAAGGCATCTCCGAGATATAATTAAGGAGCACATCAAGGATAAAAGGTACCACAGTATGTTAGGAATCAGACTCTTGTGATGTGATAAGAGTGGCAGTCGTTCGCCATAAGCCGCAACTGCCCTAGTTTATGGTCACAAATCATCATCTCTTATCCAAGATGGAATGAACTAAATAAACAATAAACTACTTGATAAAGCAGGGAATTACGTACACTTGTATGGGATCTCGATCGGTCCTTAGACATACTCTATGATGATGATAAAGTTTCATGCCTAAAGAGAAAAAATTTGGTTTTTCTAGTTTTCTAGTTTTTTGGTTGTTAAAAAAAATGTGGATTTCGAAAAACCTAAATTCACATTACAATGATGAAAAATATAGGTCGTGGTTACTTCAATCGTAGAGACTGGGCGATAATCACAAATTGCGAGTTCCTTCGCCGGAGAGCGACATGATGGACTTATACGCGTGGATTATCAAAAGTCTTGATCGAAGAGTAGAGGTTGAAGAAAGGAAGTTAGCACAATATTAATTGTGTTATAATCTGAAGAGATGGGACTTATGTGCAAAAGTCGCTTCGTTGAAGAGCGACACTATCGACGTACTTACAACTACGGCTCCCTCACTGGAGAATGAGTGTATGGGGCCTCATTAGGAATTAGATGGACCGGGATAGACATAGGAGGGGCATGACATCGCGTTATGTTGATACACGGAACTGGGGGCTAGGAAATATGCTACTTCATTTGTGAGCAACATGATCGGCTTACTTTTTATTGTCTTCCCTTTACCAAAGAGTGATTGGATGGGGACCTGCTTGAGACCAATGAAGCCATGGTCGACTCGCAAGGACCAATAATATCGCAATATGTTCCATCAGGACTGAAGTGTAGGGAGTAAGTGCTTCAGCCGAGAGCGCTAGAATTTTCCTACTAGTCATTAAGTTCCCTTGTAGGAGAGTGAGCATATTGGGCTTAACAATGGTTAAAGAGACCATTGATTGGCCCGAAGAGACCATGAACTTGGTTATCGACTCAAAGAGATTGCAAGCTTTAGTACAAACTTCCAACGGTTATGGATTTGGGCAATGATCCGCTGAGATCGAGGATTCGTCAAATGATCCAGGGAGATTGTAGATTTGACTACTAGCTTGGAACAGCTATGGATTTGGTAATGATCCGAAGAGATCATTGACATGGTTATTGTGAAGCCACACCTCAAGACCTATGCTAATGAAAAGTATTACTAAGTAATATCATTTGCTAATGTAGAGAAAATGGCTAGTCAGGAGTAACCATCTGTAAGCTTTGTCTTAAACGAGTATCGAATACATCGATTTGGTGCTCTATTTTTTCTTACTTCATTTGGATTGATGTACCCGATTTAGGTTTAACACAAAACTTTGGTGGCTAATGGGTCTACTCAAAAAAATATGACAATAGCCTATAATACAATACAGAACAACAAACTCATATATATACACACACACACACACAACAAAAGTATACCACACAAGTATCACAGAAATGATTTGTTCTTATGAACCATACTTAAAACGAGTTCATAAAATAACATATCAGAGTACAACCAAAATAAATACAAAATATATACTAACATCAAAAGAATGATAAGATAATCCATGGAGGAAGCAGGCATAGTGAGTGCCTAATAGCAGAGGACAATCCTGAAACTACTCGGTTTGACTCGTGTAGATAAAATACACAGTCCAGTCTAGCTTAAACATGATGATTAGAGTATGATAGGTGAAGTACAATGTCATAATGTGATAATTCTTCTTAATAGAGAAGAGGCAACATAATCTTGAATCAACAAAGGAACATGAGATAGTTTCAACTAGATCATTATATGATGGTCTCATGTAATAGGCAATAACAATCAGCTCAAATGTTTCCATTAATAATGAATTGCTTATGCTCTAAGGTTAAGCTATATATAAAATCCTAAAACATATAAAAACAACAAGATGGGAACCAATGTAATATCAACATATGGAACCCATTAAATAATTCAAACCAACATAAACATAATAACCATAAGTAATCAACCTAATAGTTCGTAGGCTATGTATATAATACTAACATCAACAAAATGGTGAAAACATTTGGAATCCAACGAAATCTAGAAAACAAGAATAATGGAATTTGGAAATAATAATAAAAATGATATAAAAATGGACCCATATCGATGTGGAGAGCATAAGCTATGCCACACGTGCATCAACAATGAATGACCAAAGTATGCTAAGTACTAATAATAACAAAAATGATGTCTACAAATAACCCGAAGGTCCAATGGATGACCGAAGCCCAACCAATGATCCCAAGGTCCAATGAATGGCCGAAGCCCAACAATTAACTTGAAGCTCTGCTATTGGAATCAACAAATGCCATGAATGTGTCACAAAACTTCCCAAAGTGAAACAAACAATGAAAGTAATGCATCTCCTACCATGTATTCTCACTTTTCGTTTTACTATAAGTCAGTCTACTTATACCAGTGTTGCTTCAATCAAACAAGTCCAGAGTTAACCAATATAATAAACCTATGTGTCCCATACCATTTGGTTCACTATATCATTTAATTCTCTTTCTCATTATTTCGAAGAGTGCAAAACAAGTTATTTTATAGGAAATTACTTATTTTGAGAACTCGAGTTTAAAACAGTTTTTTTAGAAAACGATTTGGAAAACTATTTCTTTAATAATTTCTTTATGATGGAGAATATTTATCCATATGAAATAGCTTGGGAAATGATTATATTCTTATTGATCGATTTATGAAATCTTTTATTTCAAAATTTAGTTTTGGATCAAAATTTTACTTTTAAATCAATTTAAAACATGTACACGAAACCAATAAAAAAATCAATAGAAACTCATAGAAATCAGGATACACAAAATTCACAAAAATTGTCAATTCCCTATACGAATTCATATTAATTGTCGGCTCTTCAATATTTGGAAATATCCTTTTTAAATTTAGGTCAAAATCATTAAGCAAAATCACAGAAGAAAACACCAGAAAAATCTAAATAGATCACCAAAAACACAGCATAAAGGATCGAATAGGTGCCATAATTGCTTGTGCACCTGGGTCGATACCCACCATGACACAAATCGATCTTAGGGTTGACCCATCTTGTTCAAGGGTCAACCTAGGGGTCCACCTAGGTCTAGACCCTTGCGGGTTCCAGGTCGACCAAGGGTTGTGAAAATTAGGCATGTTATATCTTATTTAGGTCATTTTTTGATCAAGATTTCAACAAGGCTTCAACATGAATCAGAGCTTGATTCTAAGCACACGTTTAGAACAAAACTCGGACAATAGTCCAAATTTTTTTGGCATGAATTCGAGTTAAATTGAAGGAGCAATAACCCCACAAGATCAGCATACAACACTAAGTTATTGTAAATATTTGAACTCGGACGTTTTGTTTACAGTGAACAAAAATGACAGAAATAACAAATTTCACATACAAGCCCGCTTATTTAAGCTAGATACGTAAGATTTACTCACCTTTGATTATTGCAGTGAATTGGCACATAAAACTTGGAGCTTTGGCTTTAAAATGGCATGAAGAGAGCTTCAGGAACCTGTAGATGGAGAAATAGAGACGTGCAACCCAAAATGAAACTTATAATACTTGACTTCTCTTAAATTTGAGAGTCGTGATGAAATAAATTTATAGTTTATACGAATTACCTATTAGGAATAATATATGCAAGCCTTATTTTATTTTAGATTTGAAAATAACTTGGATTTGGAAATTTTTGAAGAGGAAGGTTATATTCTCAGGTTTTTAGTTTATGGGAAAGGAGGAGGTTGAAGAAGGAAAATACATATGTTTCCAGACTTTTCCTTCTTTACCAAAATTAGTTTAGCTAATGGGCTTGGATTAAAACCCAAAACCCATCTATTAAGGCTAATAATATTTTAATTAGGCTATGTAACATCAATTAACACATGTTTTGCATTGTATTACACTATGTTACATAAATTAGCCTAGATTTCACATTGTTTTAGCATTGCAAAAACTGTTATAACATGTTTAATAATTATTATAACCATTTAAACACAATTTTAATATGGACACAACCTAAAATTAACATTTCTGATAAAATACATATTTTTACATTTTTATTCGTTTAAAACTTACATTTTTAACAGTTAATTTACCCAAAATTCAATATTTTTTCAAAATAGTAATACAACCTGCGACACCCTATGTCCGTTAATGTCACTCACTAAGGGAATGCATTATGTTTCGTGAAGCGTTATAGGTAAACAGAAACAGAAATATTATAAGATAGATATAAAAACAACAGTGGAATTTAAAACTTTATTTATAATATAGCATCATAGATCAAAAACAGAACATGTCTGAAATACACATAAACCATTACATCATAAAAACTACTGTCTTATACTTTAAAACATCAGAGTACATAAAAATCATAATTCCCCAAATAAAGCATAACCATAGTAGCAAGGATAAAAGCTTGAGCCATTCGTCAAAGCAGCTCCAACAAAAATAAGTAGAATCACGGTCAAGCCTGAGTATTCCCGCCCTAACAATCTGGTGGGGAGGGGACGGAAGAAAGAAGAGGAAACAAAAAGGGTCAGACATAAAGTCTGGAGAGTCCAGTTACTTTTAGCAAGTAAATAAATAAAAGTATCCTGACAGGCATATAAAGTGGATAAGAGAGGGATAAGTACATAAAAGGCAAGTATGACAAGGTGAACATGATAGGGTGTATACGCTTCTAATGATTACTCTGCACTACTACTAGTATATTTAGAATGAGATGATCCCCAACATGTATGAAATGGTAGACTTAGGTGTACTTATGGTGAGAGGTTTTAACCCCATACAATCCATAGGCAGCCGCAATAACGGACTCCTAAACTTACCAGAGTCTAGATGTACCCTAACTACTACCCTAATCGATCGGCTCCCTACTCCGTAGATACCCTGTGCTGGCCCCACGGTAGAATGTATCACTTCCTAAAGTGGAAACCCTTCATTTTCATGATGTGCACAACCATATCTACTGATGTCACAGCGTCTTAATTCCCATGGCAAGCCGGACCCATGCACGCACATGACTCCATTGGTTTCCTGCGTTGTTGACACATCCCCTTCGCTTTGGATCTCTTACAATCAGCCTAGTAAGCGTGCCCTTACTCCGACATAGTTCAGAGTACTCATTTGATACTTAGATAGGTTACTGACTGAAACGGGTCCCACACACAAGATGATACAAGCTCCCCCTAGGCTTACATCTCCACTACTAGGATTTCAACTGGTTATGCCTAACAGTCCAACATGTAAAACAGGTTAAGTTGTTGGGCCTATATATGTAAATATTACCCCACCGCCACAAGATTTACTTAACCCTCACTGATCCAAGCATGTTTACTTAACCAAGTTGCATAACCCCAAAGTATAAAATAGGTTAAGTTTGTGGGCCTATATATATAAATATTACCCACCGCCACAAGATTTACTTAACCCACCCACTGTTTCAACCAAGTTTAATTAACCTTTATTCAAGTTAACATGTTCATACAATCCCTATGAATTCATCTAGGTTAAGTATTCCAATTTGTTACCAAGTCCATTTATGGTTATAATGGGCTAGACCTCCAACATTAGGCCTACAACTCGTAGATGCTGGATATGCCGGTCGGGTCCGGGCAGACATCTTCCACAAGCTGGGCCTAACCTCGTGTCTTAGCCCGTCTCTTATTTGCGCACTTAGTCCCCTCACATTAGATTCAACATTTGCGGTTGCTGGATATGTCGGTCGGGTCCGGGCAGACTTCCACCAGAAATGCAATCTAGCCTTGCGTCATAAGTGTCGTTACAGTTTTCTAATTACTGTAATCCTAGGCGTTTTAATTATTAACCAATTAATTATACCTATGTCTTTATAGGTGTTCATTCTCATTTACCCAATTATATTCAAAATGGATTATATGTCCAAATTCATACTTGTTATTCAAGTTATGCCAATTCTAATGTTTTCACCCGTTCCCTAATGAACGCGTTCGTATATATTTGGCAACATGTCTAGGATAGAAAGTAGCCTAGCCATAAACAATAAAAGGGAAAGATGACAATAGTGATTATTTGAATAAAAGTGACATAAACATGTAATTGGCATAGTGATAAGGTAGACATATAAAAATAGATCTAGTGAGCATGTGATAATAAAACTAGATCTGACATACCAAGGATGTCGTAATAGGCATGAATAAATTATGATTCATATTTCCGATTAATGATAGATCTAAATTAATTACCACATGATAGGTAAAGTTTAAGATCCACAAATGTGACATGATAAATTAACCACAAGCGAATTAGATTTATAAAGGTAGATCTAGCATGACATGATAAATTAACCACAAATGAATTAGATCTATAAAGGTAGATCTACCATGACATGATAAATTAACTACAAGCGAATTAGATCTAAAAAGATCTAGAATGACATGATAAATTAACCACAAGCGAATTAGATCTATAAAGGCAGATCTAGTATGACATGATAAATTAACCACAAGCGAATTAGATCTAAAAAGGTAGATCTAGCATGATAATAATTTAAGATCCATAATTGTGACATGACAAATTAACCACAAGCGAATTAGATCTAAAAAGGTAGATCTAGCATGACATGATAAATTAACCACAAGCGAATTAGATATAAAAAGGTGGATCTAGCATTATAATAATTTAAGATCCACAATTGTTACATGAAAAATTAACCACAAGCGAATTAGGTCTAAAAAGATCTAGCATGATAATATTTAAGACCCACATCATAGTTGTGTCATAGATTCAAAAGTCCCAATAGATCGGATATGATAAAGATTTAGATCCAAGTCATAGAATATTATAAATTCACAAATTATGCTAGATCAAATATGATTCAATCACAGGCATATCCAAATCACAGTCATATCGCGTTTACTTTTAATCATTTAAATCTAAAAGTAACTAACTTAACGTGTTTAGGTTTTAGAAGATAGAAAAGAAATTGTTGGTGTTGAATATCAGATCTATAGTTGAAACGCTTGAATCTTTTTTTTAAAACTTGATTTTGGAGAAGAATAGGCTATTTAATTGAAGTTGCAGTAGAGCCTCGTCGTCACCATTATTTTTCCAATGAATAAAACCTAGGTTTAGAGTCCTTTATATAGTCACTGCACCCTGAATCTGGACACTGCGTGCATCTAGGAACATTCAGCCAATTCGACCCAGGTGTCAACCCATAGGTCGACCCATACTCCCTGAGTCGATCCCGGTGTCGAGACAGCGGGACTCAGGTCGACACCCCAAAAGGGTGGATTCAGCGTTTTGGCTTCCCAGTTTGTTGTTTTGATTTTTTTTGAATATTTATTTATTTAATTTATATATATATACATATATTTTTCTCATATGCATACAAACTTCAAGGCTTAATAACTTCTTCATACCCTGTCTATTTTACGCAAACCAAATGTCTATCTTGACCAAAATTTCGAGATGAACGCAATGGTAAAGTATATTTACTTAATTCGTAGTATTTAATCAAGTTATCAAATTATATTCATTGTAGTTAAAATGTCTAAAAATTTTGGGGTGTTACATTCTCCCCTACTCAAAGGATTTTGTCCCTGAAATCTCCAAGTTAAGAAGAATGTATATCCTACCATCCATATCCATCTACTCATCCACCGATCACTGGCATCAATTGTCCTTAAAAGATTTTTAATGCTTATATGAACATATGCAAAGGTGTGTGTATATGTCCCAATACTAATGCAAAGATCAGGCGGTCTACTGATTCAGTCGACCTCCTTAATGCAATATATGTTAGTGCCATGAATCCCGCATGTATGCAAATAATCCTATTATAACATGTAAGTTCAATATGTGTGCACAATCATTCGACCAAATGCAACATCCACTTGATAATACATTTATTTTCATCCATTAAAAGAAAAGAAAAATGCACACACATACATATGCAGTATGAGAGTGATTGAGTCGTGCCTAATGTGTGTGTATATGTATCCACAACCAACCACCAGAAAACACTTGCATCCATCAAACATAATGTGTCTCAAACATATGTTTACATCCATGGGTTCCCTACCTAAAGGTCGAAAATTCAATCGTTAGGATACAGACGAATGATAGAAACAAGTGTGAATAAAAGCTTTGGAAAAAAAAAGAAATTAAGAACATATTCCCAAAAAGGAAAGGGTATGAAGCTTGATCTTTGTCTTCAGTATCACAAGTCGCATCCTCACTGTCTTCTCCCATTGCACTTTTATTAACCTAACCTCTCTGTTGCACAGTTTCTTAACCTCTGCTCCAAGTATACGGGTAGGAACTTGTCTAACTGCCACCTCTGTTCTACCTCTACTTCCTCATGCATGTTTGGCTCAACTGCCTCTGTTGTATCGTGTAGACACTTCGATAAATAAGAAATGAGGAAAAACATCATGAATATCCACACATATGCGAAGCGAGCTGTACGCCTTAGTTGCGAATACTACCGGAGCACCCCATTCGGATATGCTTTGCCTAATAAACCCTTCCTCAAGCAGCTCTCCTACTTAGTTGTTAAGCTTCCTCCTTTCTCATGGAGCCATGTGGCGCACTGGTCATGCAACTGGCTATGCATTGTCTACTAAATATATACAAAAATCGATCTCGCGCCTTGGAGATAAACCCTGAACCTCCTCGAAAACATACGGATACTCACGGACTACCACTACAGATCGTAGATCGTCAATAGTTGCATCAAGAGATTATAGGAAACTAAGCATGATAGACCCTTTTGGGTCACAAGAAATCTCGAGGGTCCTCCTATAGCAAGTCAAAAGTCTAACGACCCTCCCCTCACAATCGAGAATGGCACCGTACATGGCTAGCCAACCTATCCCTAGAATCAAACCATAGCCCATGAAACCGAGCACATATGCGTCGCACTCGAACTCGATGCCCAATATAGATATTCTAAAACCCCGACAATCATGGATAAATGAGTCAAACCACCAATAGGTTTTGAGACAACAATGGGATCCACAACAATACTAGTATTTAAGTGCAGAGATTCAACCAAAGAACAAGATATAAATGAATGTGAAGTGCTAGAATCAAAAAGAGTTCTTATAGGATGATTGGAAAGAGAAATCAAACCTTCTACATAAACTTTCCTACCTCGATCTGGAGCACCAATTGTGAGAGCATGCACTTGCCCTCTAGAAGCTCCTGTCCTTTGATCTTGTCCTGGTTTCTTCGAGCAATCCTTAATAAGATGCCCGACCTCTCCACAATGGAAACAAGCGTTCTTCTTTCTTCTGCAATCTTTGCTTACATGACTCACGTATCCACAATTAAAACATTTCCTCTTATCCTTAGCCTTGTCATTCTCTCCGCCCTTCTTCTGTTGTTGTTGCGATCCTTTCTTTAGCCATACCTTTTTATTTTGTGTTTCCTCAACCTCAACTTCTTCCTTTTCAGATTTATTTGAACTTTATCTATGTTCCCTTCCTGGGCCATCATTTTTCTCATCCTTGGGTTGTGCTCCTGTGACGGCCCGCCCCGCACCAACCGACATTTCCTCCAAAAGTGCGATGTACACATGTCCAGTTAGCCCGGAACGGTCGTCAGAAGAAAAGAAGGAAAACGAAGAATCAACAAAGATCCTGTGGAATGTCTCACATCTCATGGAACAAAATATAATAACAACATACTTGACATAAAACAGGTGAGACAGTGTATAAGCTGAAACAAACTATCATAGCAGCGGAAAATCCAAAGTACAGCTTATGATCCAAAGCCAACATTATTACAAATTTTAAAAAAAGTAGTGACCAGCAACGACATAGGGAGGATATATATATATATATATATATATATATATATATATATATATATATATATATATATCATACGTGGAAGCCTCCTGCTCGCCTCCGAATCCGCTACTCGCGCATCACCAGCTAACCTATCTCTAGTCTGCTCGTGAGAGCACCCAGAGTAATAAGAAGAGACATAAAACTCTGGGTCAGACAAAAGTCTGGTATGAGCGATAAGCAGCTAAACAGAACAATAACAGGTATACTAAACCATACCTGAACCTGGACCTGCAACCAAAGAGTTAGCACTACATACTGTACAACACTCTAAGGTGCCACTGAACAAATGGTGTAAAAATAACGGGGGTGGGGGTGTGCATGTCATAGTGATGGCAAACAATCAAGCATAGCAACCATCCTCACATCTCTCACTCAGTGCGTAGCATACGATATCCATCACTTCGATCACCCAATACTTTGCTATGATCACTACGCCCCATGAAGTCACAACGACTTCACTGCACTAATCCATAGTCACTAATCCTTCGCCATGTCCACTTTGCCCCATGGAGTCGTACACACCCCACTGCACTGGCTCATAGCCTTACTAATCCTTTACTATGTCCACTCTGCCCCATGGAGTCACAATGGCTCCACTGCACTGGCTCATAGTCTTACTACGATCACTTTTCCCCTCGAGTCATGGTGACTCTACTGCACTGATACATAGTACCGCTACGATCACTTTGCCCCTCGAGTCATGGTGACTCTACTGCACTAATACGTAGCCCATCATTCCTTTTCAGTGGTGAATCGAAGTTATGAACATCGACAACTGCTTAGCACACGTCCCGCAGCAAAGCCCAATCATGAAGTGAACTCATTGGTTCCCAACTGGATCTTGAGCTCTAACTTCCATTTGGACTACCTTTGCATCTCGGGTTTTTGGTCATCACTGGATTGGTTCGGATCCTCAGCTCTTCTTCTCTGTCGGTTCGGATCGGTCTCTTCCAAGTGCTCCGGGTCGGATCGTGGCCTTCAAGTCCCTTCGTAGTACATCGGTTCGGTTCGGGTGCTCTCTGGCGGGTCGGATCGGGTAGATGCATCTTGGTTCGGTTCGGTGTACCCTTGCTCCATCGGTTCGGGTCGGGTTCCTGGTCTCCGATCCGATCCACTTCCCCTTCCTCTTCCGTTCCGATCCCCTTCTCTTCCCTTCAATCGATCCAATTCCCCCTTCTTTAGCTCGATCCGATCCCAGTTCAACCATTGTGGCCTTCCTTTTTGCCATACTTTCCCTTGTGCCAAGCCTCGGTTCAGTTCGGTGATCCCTTGCCCAGTCCACTATCCGGTCCGAGCCCATTCCCCCGATCCGATCCGAAAGCCTGCACCATTTTCCTGCAACTTTTCCAGCGAGTGTTTTACGCCATTCGACGGCGTTTTCGACCATTCTAACTATTCTAATCAATCGCAAAGCATACCATACAGTCATAGCAACAAGTAGAAGTGACCCCAAACACCAAAACATAAATATGATAGGTTAAAATGGATCAAACATAGCCAAAACCCTATATTTTCCCTTAAACATGTTCAAGCATAATTAATGATAGGATTAGCAAAACTTAACCAAGTTAACCCAAGTTCATATCAGAGGTCTAAAACATCATTTAAGAATTTATAAGTATTTTTCTAGATTTTTATCATGTTTAAATTCGCTAATTAACACTAATTACCCTTAATTAACCATAATTAGTGAGGAACTATGCAAATCACTCACCTTAGCCACAAATAAACCTTAGATCTAAAATAAATCTCTGATATGGCGCGAATACCAATGCTAAACAGCAGCTCTAATCTTGATTTGGTGAAGATCTCCCTTAATTTGATGATGTTAAGCTTAATCCTTGATTAGAAAGTGATTTGGAGGTGATTTAGAGGTTGGAGACCATTTTTAGGGTTTCTAAGAGGTAAGTGGAGGCTAGAAAACTGAAATGGAATGAAACCCTAACTCTTTTCAGCCTCCCCAAAACCCTATTCCCGAAATGGGTTATGGGCCCATTCACTAATCACCCTATTTGGCCCGGTTAAGCGGTTTTTCACCTTCCAAACCTTATTTCAGCCATTTCTCCTAAACAGTAAGTCCGTTTAGCTATTATGACCATTCTACGGAAAGGTAAATCATCAAATGAATCTAATGGAAGTGGTTTCAGGTCAAAATTCCTTTCCAGTCAAAAGTTATGGTCAAAACAGTATCAGCTTGGGGCAAAACGGTCATTTAAAAATCGGCAAAAATCATGAACATGGGAAATGACCCCAAGGGTCGTTTCCCAGAGCCACATGACCATACGACTTCATATAAGAAAGAAATAAATATTCTACGATCCTCCGATGTGTAGAATGCGGGTTGTTACCTTCCCCCCCCCCCTCCCCCTTAAGAAATTTCGTCCCCGAAATTCATTGACCCAAAACACATAAAGGGCCCAATATGCCTATTAGCCATAAAACAACAATCAAACATGCAAAACAAGTCTATCCTAGCGTGCGGAATAACTAAATTGCAAAGTAAATCTTACCAGGCAAAGATTTCTGGATACGTCTTCCTAATGCTCTCCTCTATCTCCCAAGTACAGTCATTCTCGTTCTCGCCCCACTGAACCTTGACTAGCTTCACCGCCTTCCTTCGAAGTTGCTTCGTATCGTGCTCAACAATACGAATCGGCTGGCGGTTCCCAACCGCCTCGGGTTCCACTTCGAAGTCCTCTAACTGATCAGGTGAAATAGTCATATCTGGGTCGTGCATGAACTTCCTTAGCTGGGAAACATGAAATACGTTGTGAACTCCCGCCATCGTCTCGGGTAAGTCGACTCTATATGCCGAATTCCCAACTTGTTCGAGAATTGGGAATGGGCCAACAAATCTTGGTGCCAACTTGCCTCTCCTGCCAAATCGTATCACGCTCTTCAACGGAGAAATCTTGACAAACACCAAGTCACCAACAGAGAACTTTAAGTCTCTTCTCCTCTTATCAGCATAACTCTTCTGCCTATCCTGGGTAACCTTCATTCGTTGTTGAATGATCTTAATCTTATCTGAAGTTTCCCTTACCACATCTGGTCCAAGTACAAAATTCTCACCAGTCTCTATCCAACATGATGGTGAGTTGCACGGTCTTCCGTACAAAGCTTCATATGGAGCCATACCGATACTGGATTGGTAGCTATTATTATATGCAAACTCTACTAGATGCAAATGGTCATCCCATTATCCACCAAAATCCAATATACAAGCTCTCAAGAGATCTTCCAATATACGATTCACCCTCTCTGTCTGACCGTCGGTTTGAGGATGATACGCGGTACTGAGATATAATTCCGACCCTAGAGCCTCTTGTAAGCTCTTCCAAAACCCACTAGTAAACAACGGGTCTCGGTCACTCACAATGCTTTTAGGTACTCCATGAAATCTCACTACCCACTTCATATACAGCTCTGCTAACTTAGCTGCCGTTCTGGTCGATTTGACTGGTATAAATCTTGCACTCTTGGTCAATCGATCCACAATTACCCAAATGCTACCATGTCCCGATTTAGTCCTTGGTAAACCATCAATGAAATCCATCGAGACTTGCTCCCATTTCCATTCGGAAATTTCTAATGGTTGAAACAAACCACTTGGCTTCTTTTGCTCGGCTTTGACTAGCTGGCAATTCATGTACTTGGATATAAACTTCCCAACGTCTCTTTTCATCCCTTCCCAATAGTAAGTCTGCTTCATGTCTCGATACATCTTATCACCATCGGGGTGTATAGTCAGTTTTGATTGATGACATTCCATAAGCACTTCATCTCTCAAACATTTCACATTGGGTACAACTAGTCTTCCATTCTTTCGAAGCCATCCTTCTCGATCAAGCCCATACAAATTCATCTCCTCACCGTCGATATTCATCTCTAACTTGGAGATGATTTCTAATAGATTAGGATCGTCCTTCTGACTGGAACCAATCCGCTCAATCAAAGTGGGTCTGATTGCCAAACTAGCTAACATCTCGGGATCCAATTCGCACTTTGGTCTCAAATCATACCCTGCGATATACTCCAGTTGCTTCCATTCAAAGAACATAGCCCCTAAACTGGCATGTCTCCTACTCAAGGCATCAGCTACTGCATTGCCTTTCCCAGGTGTATATGCGATATCAAAATCATACGAAGCCAAGAACTCTAACCATCTCTGCTGATGGAGATTCAGATCCTTCTGAGAAGAAATACTTTAACGATTTATGATCGGTAAACAACTCAAATCTCTCTCCCAAGAGATAATGTCTCCACATCTTCAACGCGAATACGATCGCTGCCAGTTCCAAATCATGGGTAGGATACCTTTTTTCATGCGGCTTTAGTTGCCGACTAGCATAAGCTACAACCCTACCTCCTTGCATCAATACAACACCTAGTCCGGTACCACAAGCATCTGTGTATACCGTCATCTCTTCATTCCCTTTAGGAATGACTAACACTGGCGCACGCATCAACTTTTCTTTTAGACTCTTGAATGCATTCTCACACACTCCGTCCCAGACGAAGGCTTGATTCTTCTTAGTCAACTGAGTCAACAGTGTTGCTATCTTGGAGAAGTCCTGGATAAACTTACGATAATATCCAGCTAACCCCAAGAAGCTCCTTACGTCTGTTGCATTCTTGGTCACCAATCCTGTACCGTAGCCACCTTCGCAGGGTCCACGGCAATACCATTCTCTGAAACAACTTGGCCCAAGAATCTCACTTCCCTCCTCCAGAAGTGACACTTAGAAAATTTTGCTTTCAATTGGTGCTTTCTCAACACCTCCATCACTATCCTCAAATGTTCCTTGTGTTCTTCCTCTGTCCTCGAGTAAACAAGGATGTCATCTACGAACACAAGAACAAACTTATTCAACTGATCTCTGAATACTCGATTCATAAGATCCACAAAGTATGTTGGTGCATTGGTCAACCCAAATGGCATGAACAACCACTCATAGAATCCAGACGGCGTCCGAAATATCATCATAGCTATATCAGCTGCTACTCGGAGCTGATGAAATCCTGTCGCGAGGTCCAACTGGGAGAACACTCTTGCTCCTTCCAGTTGATCAAACAAATCATCTATCCGCGGTAGAGGATACTTACTCTTCCTCGTCACCTTATTCAACTCGTGATAGTCCACGCATAAACGAAGGGAACCATCTGCCTTAGTGGCAAACAGAACTGGTGCTCCCCACTCGGAGACACTTCTTCTAATAAACCCCTTCTTCAAAAGATTGCTTACTTACACCCCGAACTCTCGCTGCTCCCTTAGTGCCATACGACGAAGTGGCATCACTATAGGTCTGGCATCTTTCAATAAATCAATACGGAACTCAATCTCTCGGTGTGGTAGAAGTCCGGCCACTTCCTCGAAGACGTCCGGATACTGGCCAACCATGGGCACATCTGACAACTCATCATGCGGGATGTCGAGGGAATTTATAAAACTAGCCATTACCCCATCACTAGGTAGACTACCAAACACTACCCTCCGCCCATCATCCGCTCTAACTGTCACCAAAAAGCCCTCACAGTCTACCACCACCCCGTATCTTTGGAGCCAATCCACCCCCAATATAATGCCATACCCAGTAAAGCCCAAAACAAAGCAATCACAAACAAACATACATCCATGACTCGATAAGACCAAATTTCAGCAAATCATACTAAGGTTAGTCAAACCACCAATCGGGTTCGTCACAACCAACGGTCTATCGACTATCTCGGGTTCCAGTCCCAACCTATCTACCAGGTCACTAGATATGAAGGAACGGGAAGCCCCAGTATCAAACAATACTCGAACAGGTATATCAAGAATAGAAAGCATACCTTGAATGACGACATTCTTTCCTTTCTCCGCCGCAGTTGGGGCATTCGACGAAGAAGGAACAACATTAATAGCATATGCTTTCACAATCTGCTTCTCTTTAAGAGGTTGTGGACATTTATCCTTATGATGTCCCACTTGGCCACAGTTGTAGCACTTCCTATCCGCTGGCTTGGCCCGACATTCTTTTGCATAATGGCCCTTCTTACCACAGCTGAAGCACTCAACATCTTTCTTGCTCTTTTTCTGGCCATCCTTAGTTTGGTTCTGCTTCCTTGTTCTGAGTGTTATTCTTGCCTCCACCGCCTGCTTGCGGCTTCAGCCCTTCTGCGGATGCAACCTCAGTCTTTGACTTAGGGTAAAGACTCTTTGATCTCAAAGCTTTCCCCACAATCGATTCAAAAGTCTCATCGATGTGGTTGATAAGCCTTTCCCCCAAGTATCCATCCAAACCAGTAATGAACTTCTCATTCTTCTTCTCAGGAGTATCGATAAGGGACAATCCATACTTCGACAAAGTGTCGAACTCAGCAATATAGTCCAAGACTGCCCTACCATTCTGCTTAGCTCCAAGAACTTCCTAAACAATTCTGACTTCTGAGCAGCTGGGATAAACTTGTCGCTAAAGAGAGCCTTAAACTGATCCCAAGTAACCTAATCCTCTGGAGTGGCTGTCCTAATAGCATTCCACCAATTCATCGCTCGCCCTTGCAGCTGACGAGACGCAAGCCTTCTCTTCATTGCATTCTCAATACCCAAGTCGTCGAAGATACGATCACAGCTATCCAACCAATCCTGAACATCCGTGGCCGACTCCGTTCCATGGAACGGCTTCCCACCAAGGTTAGTGTAATCCTTGGATAGCTTGGCGAAATCGGCCCTAGGCGCCTGCACTACTGGACCACCACCATTACCGGGATTGGGAACTGCTCCCTGAACATCCCTAAGCATCTCTCTCTTGAAGTCAGTGAACATCGTCATCATGTCAGGAGCATTCCCATTATTGGTCCCTCTACCAGCACCCCTCGTATCTCGACTCATCGTTCAATCTGTAAAGAGAAAACGATTAACTATCTCCATAGTGGTGCTAGTGCAGTACGACTTCATCCTTATACTACTAATAGTATATACATATATATAACTTTTGAAAACCAAAGTAATCACAAATACGTGCTCTCATATACATTTTATCTCTCCCTAGTATCTTTCCCTAGGTTAACTATGCAACCTAGAGCTCTGATACCAAATGTGACGGCCCGCCCCGCACTAACCGACATTTCCTCCAAAAGTGCGTTGTACACATGTCCATTTAGCCCGGAACGGTCGTCAGAAGAAAAGAAGGAAAACGAAGAATCAACAAAAAACCTGTGGAAAGTCTCACAGCGCATGGAACAAAATATAATAACAACATACTTGACATAAAATAGGTGATACAGTGTATAAGCTGAAACAAACTATCATAGCAGCGGAAAATCCAAAGTACAGCTTATGATCCAAAGCCAACATTATTACAACTTTTAAAAACTGTCTCAAAAAGCTAAACAAGAAAGGTACACTACTAATACCCAAAGTAGTGACCAGCAACGACATAGGGAGGATATATATATTATACGTGGAAGCCTCCTGCTCACCTCCGAATCCGCTACTCGCGCATCACCAGCTAACCTGTCTCTAGTCTGCTCGTGAGAGCACCCAGAGTAATAAGAAGAGACATAAAACTCTGTGTCAGACAAAAGTCTGGTATGAGCGATAAGCAGCTAAACAGAACAATAACAGGTATACTAAACCATACCTGAACCTGGACCTGCAACCAAAGAGTTAGCACTACATACTGTACAACACTCTAAGGTGCCACTGAATAAATGGTGTAAAAATAACGGGGGTGAGGGTGTGCATGTCATAGTGATGGCAAACAATCAAGCATAGCAACCATCCTCACATCTCTCACTCAGTGCGTAAAGCATACGATATCCATCACTTCGATCACCCAATACTTTGCTATGATCACTCTGCCCCATAAAGTCACAACGACTTCACTGCACTGATCCATAACCACTAATCCTTCGCCATGTCCACTTTGCCTCATGGAGTCGTACACACTCCACTGCACTGACTCATAACCTTACTAATCATTTACTATGTCCACTCTGCCCCATGGAGTCACAATGGCTCCACTGCACTGGCTCATAGTCTTACTACGATCACTTTGCCCCTCGAGTCATGGTGACTCTACTGCACTGATACGTAGTCCCCCTACGATCACTTTGCCCCTCGAGTCATGGTGACTCTACTGCACTGATAAGTAGCCCATCATTCCTTTTCAGTGGTGAATCGAAGTTATGAACGTCGACAACTCCTTAGCACACGTCCCGCAGCAAAGCCCAATCATGAAGTGAACTCATTGGTTCCCAACTGGATCCTGAGCTCTAACTTCCATTTGGACTACCTTTGCATCTCGGGTTTTTTGTCATCACTGGATCGGTTCGGATCCTCAGCTCTTCTTCTCTGTCGGTTCGGATCGGTCTCTTCCAAGTGCTCCGGGTCGGATCGTGGCCTACAAGCCCCTTCGTAGTACATCAGTTCGGTTCGGGTGCTCTCTGGCGGGTCGGGTCGGGTAGATGCATCTTGGTTCGGTTCGGTGTACCCTTGCTCCATCGGTTCGGGTTCCTGGTTTCCGATCCGATCTACTTCCCCTTCCTCTTCCGTTCCGATCCCCTTCTCTTCCCTTCAGTCGATCTGATTCCCCCTTCTTTAGCTCGATCCGATCCCAGTTCAACCATTGTGGCCTTCCTTTTTGCCATACTTTCCCTTGTGCCAAGCCTCGGTTCGGTTCGGTGATCCCTTGCCCAATCCACTATCCGATCCGAGCCCATTCCCCCGATCTGATCCGAAAGCCTGAACCATTTTCCTACAACTTTTCCAGCGAGTGTTTTACGCCATTCGACGGCGTTTTCGACCATTCTAACTATTCTAATCAATCACAAAGCATACCATACAGTCATAGCAACAAGTAGAAGTGACCCCAAACACCAAAACATAAATATGATAGGTTAAAATGGATCAAACATAGCCAAAACCCTATATTTTCCCTTAAACATGTTCAAGCATAATTAACGATAGGATTAGCAAAACTTAACCAAATTAACCCAAGTTCATATCAGAGGTCTAAAACATTATTTAAGAATTTATAAGTATTTTTCCAGATTTTTATCATGTTTAAATTCGCTAATTAACATGAATTACCCATAATTAACCATAATTAGTGAGGAACTATGCAAATCACTCACCTTAGCCACAAATAAACCTTAGATCTGAAATAAATCTCTAATATGGCGCGAATACCAATGCTAAACAGCAACTCTAATCTTGATTTGGTGAAGATCTCCCTTAATTTGATGATGCTAAGCTTAATCCTTGATTAGAAAGTGATTTGGAGGTGATTTAGAGGTTGGAGGCCATTTTTAGGGTTTCTAAGAGGTAAGTGGAGGCTAGAAAACTGAAATGGAATGAAACCCTAACTCTTTTCAGCATCCCCATAACCCTATTCCCGAAATGGGTTTGGGCCCATTCACTAATCACCCTATTTGGCCCGGTTAAGCAGTTTTTCACCTTCCAAACCTTATTTCAGCCATTTCTCCCAAACGGTAAGTCCGTTTAGCTATTATGACCACTCTACGGAAAGGTAAATCATCAAACGAATCTAATGGAAGTGGTTTCAGGTCAAAATTCCTTTCTGGTCAAAAGTTATGTCCAAAACAGTATCAGCT
Source organism: Allium sativum (assembly GCA_030737875.1). Taxonomy (NCBI): domain Eukaryota; kingdom Viridiplantae; phylum Streptophyta; class Magnoliopsida; order Asparagales; family Amaryllidaceae; genus Allium; species Allium sativum. Next base: position 711,927,793 of record CM060912.1, read on the forward strand.
AGGGGCAAAATGGTCATTTAAAAATCGGCAAAAATCATGAACATGGGAAATGACCCCAATGGTCGTTTCCCAGAGCCACATGACCATACGACTTCATATAAGAAAGAAATAAATATTCTACGATCCTCCGATGCGTAGAATGCGGGTTGTTACAGCTACTTAGCCCTAACTTCCTTGTTCTTCTTTTTACCATCCTTGTGTAATAATCTACCAAGTCTCTCGAAAGTTGCCTCCATCGCACGGAAATCCTTACAAAGCTCGAGAAAATTAGTCGCAGGTTATACTACTACAGCTACAGATGGAGGTTAGGCACTTCAACGCCCTTCGACATGTGCCGTAGTTTAAACATGCCTACGACATCATGTCGGAATAGGGACACATTTCGGGAAGAATCGGTTCCCCAGACATGCTGAGAAAGAAAAGGAAAGAGATTCAGACAAGGGATGGAAAGATATTACTTATGGATTTTTAGGGAATGTTTTTCAAAACTGACTTTTCTTTTGAAAATGCTTCCTTTTTAAAACCTTTTTGGAAATAGTTTTAAAAAACCTTTTATCTAATCTGGTAACCTTCAGCTTTGATACCAAGTGTGACATGCCACGTCCGTTAATGTCATTCACTAACGGAATGCATTAAGTTTTGTGAAGAATTATAGGTAAACAGAAACAAAAATATTACAAGACAGATATAAAATAACAGCGGAATTTTAAACTTTATTTATAATAAAGCATCGTGGTTCAAAAACAGCACATGTATGAAATACACATAAACCATTACACATAAACCATTACATCATAAGAACTACTGTCTTCTATTTTAAAACATCAGAGTACATAAAAAGCATAATTCCCCAAATAAATCATAGCCATAGTAGCAAGGATAAAAGCTTGATCCATACTTCAAAGCAGCTCCAACAAAAGTAAGCAGAATCACGGTTAAGCCTGAGTATTCCCGCCCTGAGAATCTGGAGGGGGAACGGAAGAAAGAAGAGGAAACAAAAAGGGCCAGACATAAAGCATGGAGAGTCCAATTACATTTAGCAAGTAAATAAATAAAAGTAGCATGACAGGCATATAAAGTGGATAAGAGAGGGATAACTACATAAAAGGCAAGTATGACAAGGTGAACATGATAGGGTGTATACGCTTCTAATGATTACTTTGCACTACTACTAGTATATCCAGAATGAGATGATCCCCAACATGTATGAAATGGTAGACTTAGGCGTACTTCTAGTGAGAGGTTTTAACCCCATGCAATCCACAGGTAGCCCCAATAACGGACTCCTAAACTTACCAGATTCTAGATGTACCCTAACTACTACCCTAATCGATCGGCTCGCTATAGATACCCTGTGCTGGCCCCATAGTTGGATGTATCACTTCCTAAAGTGGCAACCCTTCATTTTGAAGACGTGCACAACCATATCTACTGATGTCACAGCGTCTTAATTCTCATGGCAAGCCGGACCCATGCACGCACATGACTCCATTGGTTTCATGCGCTGTTGACATTGCCCCTTCGTTTTGGATGTCTTACAATCAGCCCAATAAGCGTGCCCCTACTCCGACCTAGTTCGGAGTACTCGTTTGATACCTAGATGGGTTACTGACTGAAACGGGTCCCACACACAAGATGATTCAAGCTCCCACTAGGCTTGCATCCCCACTACTAGGATTTCAATTGGTTATGCCTAACAGTCCAACATGTAAAACAGGTTAAGTTGTCGGGCCTATATATGTAAATATTACCCCACCACCCCAGGATTTACTTAACCCAGGTTGATCCAAGCAAATTTATTTAACAAAGTTGCATAACCCCAAAGTATAAAATAGGTTAAGTTTGTGGGCCTATATATATAAATATTACCCACCACCACAAGATTTACTTAACCCACCCACTGTTTCAACCAAGTTTACTTAATCCCTATTCAAGTTAACATGTTCATACAATCCCTATGGATTCATCTAGGTTAAGTATTCCAATTCATTACCAAGTCCATTTATGGTTATAATGGGCTAGACCTTCCACATTAAGCCTACAACTTGTGGATGTTGGATATGCCGGTCAGGTCCAGGCAGACTTCTTCCACAAGTTGGGCCTAACCTCATGTCTTAACCCGTCTCGTATTTGTGCATTTAGACCCCTCACATTAGATTAAATATTTGTAGTTGTTGGATATGTCGGTCGGGTCCAGGCAGACTTCCACCACAAATGCAATCTAACCTCATCTCATAAGTGCCGTTACAGTTTTCTAATTACTGTAATACCAGGCATTTTAATTATTAACCAATTAATTATACCTATGTCTTTATAGGTGTTCATGCCCATTTACCAATTTATATTCATAATGGATTATATGTCCAAATTCGTACTTGTCATTCAAGTTATGCCAATTCTAATGTTTTCCCCTGTTCCCAACCTAACGCGTTCGCATATATTTGGCGTCATGTCTATGCAAGAAAGTAGCCTTGCCATAAAGAATAAAAGGGAAAGATGACAATATTTATTATTTTAACAAAAGTGACATAAACATTTAATTGGCATAGTGATAAGGTGGACATATAAAAATAGATCTAGTGAGCATGTGATAATAAAACTAGATCGAACATACCAAGGATGTCATAATAGGCATGAATAAATAAGGATTCATATTTCCAATTAATGAAAGATCTAAATTAATCACCATACGATAGGTAAAGTTTAAGATCCACAAATGTGACATGATAAATTAACCACAAGCGAATTATATCTATAAAGGTAGATCTAGCATGACATGATAAATTAACCACAAACGAATTAGATCTATAAAGGTAGATCTAGCATGACATAATAAATTAACCAAAAGCGAATTAGATCCAAAAAGATCTAGCATGACATGATAAATTAACCACAAGCGAATTAGATCTATAAAGGTAGATCTAGTATGACATGATAAATTAACCACAAGAGAATTAGATATAAATAGGTAGATCTAGCATGATAATAATTTAAGATCCACAATTGTGACACGACAAATTAACCACAAGCGAATTAGATCTAAAAAAGTTAGATCTAGCATGACATGATAAATTAACCACAAGCAAATTAGATCTATAATGGCGGATCTAGCATGATAATAATTTAAGATCCAAAATTGTGACATGACAAATTAACCACAAGCGAATTAGATCTAAAAAGATCTAGCATGGTAATATTTAAAATCCACATCATAGTTATGTCATAAATTCAAAAGTCCTAATAGATCGGATATGATAAAGATTTAGATCCAAGTCATAGAATATTATAAATTCACAAATTATGATAGATCCAATATGATTCAATCACAGGCATATATCCAAATCACAGTCATATCGCGTTTACTTTTAGTCATTTAAATCTAAAAGTAACTAACTCACCGTGTTTGGATTTTAGAAGATAGAAAAGAAATTGTTGGTGTTGAATCTCAAATCTATAGTTGAAACGCTTGAATCTTTTTTTTAACTTGATTTTGGAGAAGAATAGGCTATTTAATTGAAGTTGCAGCAGAACCTCGTTGTCACCATTATTTTTCCAGTGAATAAAACCTAGGTTTAGAGTCCTTTATATAGCTGCTACACCCTGAATCTGGACACTGTGTATGTCTAGGAACATTCAGCCAATTCGACCCAGGGGTCGACCAATAGGTCTACCCATACTCCCTAACTCGACCCCGGTTTCGACCTAACGGGTCTCGGGTCGACACCCCAAAAGGGTCGATTCAGCGTTTTGGCTTCCCGCTTTGTCATTTTGATTTTTTTTTTGAATATTTATTTATTTAATATATATATATATATATATTTCTCATATGCATGCAAACTTTAAGGCTTAATAACTTCTTCATACGGTGTCCGTTTTACACAAACCAAATGTCTATCTTGACCAAAATTTCAAGATGAACGCAATGGTACAGTCTTTTTTAGTAAATTCGAAGTATTTAATTAAGTTATCACATGATATTCATTGTAGTTAAAATGTCTAAAATTTTCGGGGTGCTACACAACCCATATTAAAAATATTTTAACACTTAAATATTAAGTTTCATTTAATATTTAGATTTTTATATTTTTATTTGCATCTTAATTAATTCTAACAATAATTTATAATTTTATAATAAATTTCATTGTTTTGATAATAATTTATAAATTATTGCATTTAGATATGTAAAATCCTTTAACATATGTCTTTACTCCAAATTCACATCATAAAGTTTCAAAAACTTTTTTTTCAATTTTAATTTATTATAACAAAACATGTTGAATTTAATTCTTTTATTTTATCATTTAATTCCAACTTATCAGCAGACTAATATTATACTCATTTAACTCCAAAACCCATTGTTTATTCAATTTAAATGATTATATGCGCAATCCTCTCCACATTTTTGTTCATTTCTCAATTAGAAAAATTATAAACATCATTATGATTCACTTATACTGGTAATCACTAAACCAAGATTATTACAGGCCTCCCATGTAAAAACTTGATAAGAATTGTATCCAACACTATTTATTTCATCTCCAAATGGAAAAATAGATAAGCTTGAATTAAAATTCTCACCCTCGACACTAAAAGAAAGAAAATTAGGATAGGTTCGCATGATGAATTCTTCGGTAACCCAAGTATAATCATTGGTATTAACAGACCATTGAATCTTCATTAGCGGGATATCTTTGTTTCGAAGGCGTTTAACCTCTAAAGCTAGTACATGAATATGATGTTGCATGATGAATAAGTCGGGTGAGATATCAAGCTCTTCCAGAATACAAGGATCAACCATAGAATCTAACTCACGGAGACACTTTCGAAGCTGAGATATGTAAAATATCTCATGAATACCAGAAAACTGAACAAAAAGTGATACTCGATATGCAACAAGGCCAGTACGCTCAGTAATAAGGTATGGTCATATATGTCTAGGAACCACCTTCCTAGTTCGACTGAAATGTACTACGCCCTTCAATGGAGATACACGAATAAACATATGATCACCAATAAAGAGCTCTAGAGGCCAGATCGATTGGCATCGGTATAGACAACTAGATCCTAATTCCCTTCGAGGACCACTAAGATAGAAGCATGTGTGAGAAGTTCTTTCAATCTCTAAAAGGAAGCTTCGCACTTATCGGTCCAAATGAAATGAACACCCTTCATCGTAAGGCTAATGAAATGAAGAATAATGCAATATAAATCCATAATGAATCGACGGTAAAAACTCACCTATCCAAGGAAACTATGAAACTTGGAAACACTCTCTAGCCTTATTTAATTCTAAATGACTTCTACCTTCGATGGATCGATAGAAATACCATCATAAGATACAATGTGGCCGAGGAATTTCACCTTCTTCCCGGAGAAATGATACTTGGAGAATTTGGCTTTAAGTTAATGTTGACGAAGAGTGCTCAAGACAATTCTTAAGTATTAAGCATGATCAACTTCAAATTTAGAATATATAAGGATATCATCGGTGGAAGGCAAGATAAACTTATCAAAATATTCCCAGAACACTTAATTCATGAGATCGATAAAATAAGCTGAAGCAATCATCAAACCAAATGGCATAACTATCCACTCATAAGATCCATAACGAATGCAGAATATAGTAAGAGGAATGCTATCGTCCACAACTCGTAGGTGATGAAAACCGCTAGCGAGGTCAAGTTGAGAGAAGACTTTAGTGCCACACAATTGGTCAAGCATATCATTGATCATAGGTGGTGGATACTTATTCTTAATGGTAAACTCATTATCCTTGTGATATTCGATGTAAAGCCTAAGAGTACCATCAGATTTCTTAACAAACATGACCGCGACTCCACATGGAGATAAACTACGTTGGATGAATTATTTAGCTTCAAGTTCTAACAAATTCTTTGAATTCCTCATTCTTTTTTATGGACATCCTCATGGCAGGACAACTGATGGGATTAGCACCAAGAATGAGATCAATGCAGAACTTGATTGCTCGCTGGGGTGGGGAATCTGAAATAGACTCAAACATATCAGGGAACTCACACACAACTGGAATCTGAGATGTATCATCATCATCTTGAAATGGAAGAGAAAATAAAGATGCTTCAGAATCACAATCAACATTATAAAGATTAAGAGACAATTGATAAGTTTAATCAAGATGCCTAAGATATTGAATCCTTTCAAAACATAGGAATCTCGCTTCATATTGAATGAGCCAATCATACCCAAAATCATGTCAAACCCAAGATAGTGAATAACGTGCATATTCACATGAAAAGGAAACCATATAGAAAAATCTCAACATTCCCGCAAAGCATACTAAGTGTTATGGACCGTTCAATAGGATTCACAATCTTTAAAGAAGTTATAACGCAAGCACATCTAAAGGAATCTCGTCTACAAGTTCCTTTGATACGATTAAATGTGATGCTCATATCAAAGAGAACTCGAATAGTGCAATCAAGAAATAAAGTGGAACCTTCAAGAATAGAAGAAAGGGTACTTCTGGGCTGAGAAGATCCACCAAAAGCATTCGCAACATTAAGCTTGTCTGGTATAGGACCTTTGGGAGCTCTAGGACATTACAAAGACCAATGTCCCTCTTGCTTGCAAAAACGGAAAATGCGAGGCTTAGAAAAAACACAAAAAAGATGATCATGAGTTCCACAATTGTAACATCCCCTTTGACTAAGAGGTGCGACACTAGGATTAGAGTTAGAGCCCACTTTCTTCTTGTTGTGTGGAAAAGATTTGGATTTTTGGTATGGGAATTTCTTTTATTCATATTTTTTCAAATCTCTAGCTCATCGCTACTATCGCTTTCCTTCTTGACTGCTTCAAGTTGAACCGCTAAGTCAACTAGGTCCTTAAAAGAATTCTTGAGTTAGAGCATCAAAGATTTCTTTAAATATTTCTTCAACCCATAAACAAGTTTCAGATTCTTCATGTATAATACACTAATACGCTCAATATCGTACGTAGATAAGGCCTCGAAAGAAGATACATACTAAAAAATAGAAGATCTTCACTTTAACTTAAGGAGACGACGAGAAAGGAGAGCTTTCTCAGATTTAGGAACGAATTTGAGCTCAAACCATTCCTTAAAACTGTTTCCACACAAGAGTTGAGTCATCAACTTTGGGTACCGAGAGGTCGTACCAATCCAATGCACATTCTTATAACATGCAAGATTCCACGAGAATGCGATAGTGGTTGAAAAAGAAGAGATATGCTCGCATGTGCGCAATCATGCTTAGACTTCCAAAACAAATTCTAAGCCTTTAAAATGCTTAGATGTGAAAAGTTGATATACATGCGTGCAAAAGTAGACTAGCTCAGAGGAGATGATTGAGTAGGAGATGGTGGGTGAGTACTACAAAATAGCTCTACGAACTTCTTAACAGACATATAAACACCATCTGGATGTGGGTCGCTAGACTACCCATCACCAGAACTGTCACCGCTGCCTTTTTCGGACATAAGCTAAAAGGATAAGATAAGTTAAAGATTATTCACAGAAGTATATGATTGATAATAACATTCAATATGGAATACTCTGAAATTAGAATGTATTTCTTGATATATTTCCAGCTTATCTCTACCTCTAATGTAACACCCCGCATTTTTAAAATAATTAAAAATGTATATATATGCATAGATAGGTTAATAATGGTGATGTACAATGAAAATTACTTAACATGAATAAGAAGGAAAGATTAATTCAATGGCAGTGTACTTAACGGAGAAGATAATAAAATAAGGATACTTAATTTAAATATCAGGAATTAAGTAAAATGGACATCACCATTGCGTTCATCTCGGAATTCTACCTGAAATAGAGTCCAAGTTTTCGAAAATCGGACTCCGTATGAAAGAGTTATGGCCTTCGGAAGATTCAAAACAGTTCGAAATTCGACCCAGGCAGCCGGGCTGGAAATTTCCCGCCCAGAACAAGGCAGGTCGACCTGGGGTCAGGTCGACCAGGGGGTCGACTTGGGGGTCGACCTACCCCTAGGAGGTCGACCTAGGGGTTGACCTACCCTAGATCTGGTCAGTTTTTGTTCCTGTGACGTGGCTTAACGTGCTGTACGGACCGGATGGCTTCTAGGTCAATCCTAGGGCCCTAAAACGCTCTCTACACCTATAAAATAGTGCCTAGACCTAACCTAATTCATAAAAAATCTCTATGACGCCTCCATACTGCCAAACTTCAACTAAACATGGTCGCCGCCCCCCAAGACCTTAAACTAGATTGCAAGTTTTTAAGTAACATTGGAGTTTAATCAAATCAAGAAGCAAAATTCTTCATCAACGATTCAAGCTCTTCACCAATAATCAAATAAAAAGCTTAAATCAGCGTTCTACATCAACAAAAAATCGCCTATTTCTCTAATCTAGTCAATGTGAGTGGATTTGAACTATATTTGTTGTATAATGCTGCTTCTATCGTTTACCATTCCCCATAATGAATATGATGTTAATTTAATAAGATCTGTTATTTTATTTGTGCCTATGTTTGAGTTCTCTTTTTTTTACTCTTTCCCCTAATTATTTTTGAATCTAGGTAATCTCGTACCTAGACGAAATCTTATTATACAATACGCACTATTGGAATATGGGGATATTGGAATATAATCTGTAATTTTGGGGTTTGTGGCATAACAATTGTTATTGCATATATTGGGCATAATCTATTTCATGCAGTCGAGGAATATAATCTATAATGTTGAATTTATGTAAGTTTGACATAATTTTCATTGGATATGGAACTGGTATAATTCAATATTAACAACATGTAATTGGATAACATGGATTGGTGAAATTTATTCGTGACTGGAAAAATAAGCGTAGAGGGTGAATTAGATTATATGTATGAACTGGGAATGTTGGGATATATATATATATATATATATATATATATAGGGAAAATATTGATTATATGAAATTGGGTATAATTGGATATTGGAAATTGGCATGTTTGGGTATGAATAACATGGAATTAGTGAATTTGGCTATAATTGGAAAATTTGGGTAATATGAAAATTGGTTAACTATTATGTAATTGGGGTAGTGAATGGCAAATTGGAAATAGGCATAAAAATGAAATGTAATTAAGTTGAATTTGGAACATATGACATGAATTTGGGGTTTGGGTGAAAGACGATTGTTAATGAACGCCCATGACACGAGGTTAGACGCATTTATGGTGTAAGACGGCCCGGAACCGCCCGGCAAATCCAGCAACCACAAGCGGACGTCTAATGTGAGAGGTTAATGGCAAGACCTAGAGGCGTAACGGTTTATGACACGAGGTTAGGCGCGTTTGTGGTGTAAGACTGCCCGGAACCGCTCGGCAAATCCAGCAGCCACGAACGGACATCTAATGCGAGAGGTCATACATCATTACGGCATTATAAATAAATTAAGAAATACTAACCATAATAAGACATGTGGGTGACATGGGTATTGTTAGAGGGTTAAGTGGGTGATATAAATGACATGTAAAGCATGACTAATGTGGACTTTACGTTGTAAGACAGGTGATGTAAAACATGACTAAGGTTGACTTAACCATAGTAAGACATGTGTAAGATATGGAAACTATAATAAAGGGGGTTAAGTGGGACACGTGTGACATATGAAATAGAATTTAGATATGTTTAACCAAATGGGACCCGTAACGGTATCATAAATTAATTGAATTGGGTAAAGTTTAAGTAACGGGTTAAGTAAAAGGAAGGGTTAAGTCAAATCTAAAATTAATGACACGGTAATGGTGGAATGATAATTACCTATTATAAACTTGAGTTGTGGTGATGTAAAATTAAATAATAGGCAAACATGTCATAGGGACAAGGGCAGGTTATGACTTAAGATGTAATACAAGACTTGAAGGGTGGGGCGACTTATACTATGAAATAAGTCAAATCTAAAGTTAATGACAAGAAATGGGGAATGATAAATAACTTATTATGAATAAACTTGAATAAGGCAAGAAAGGATAATAGGTGGAAATTATAACTTATGGGACGAGATAAGTTATAGGAAACGATAAGGAAGATGAGATAACTTATATGTAAAGATATACTTAAATTAAGTGGTTTGGAAAGAAGAAATGTGAAATTAAAAATGATATAAGTTATATGAGTGGAAAAGAAGTGAATTAGAATCATATATGTTGGTTGGGTTGACGAATTCTCTGGTTGCCGGTCTGATGTTGATTTCGGTCTTCGGGGCTGGTGTTTAGAGGGTTATTCTCCTAATCAGTATGTATGTGGGATAAGGCATACTTAACCATGAGTTAAGTATAACATGTTGTTGTAACCCAAAAAGGGAATAATTTATGAAATTGGAAAATAACATGTTGTAGGCTTATTAATTGACTTAAGTGGGTTAAGTATAAATTGAATTAATAAGCAAGGGTAACTTGGTAAATACGAAAAAAGGAAGCTAATGTTAATAACCAAGTTAAATGAGAAAGTTGACGAGGTGGCACAAGTGTGAAATAAATGGTTAGACTCAGGGGCTAGTGACATACAAAACTAAGGCGCTTGAAGCAGTCCGTACATTGTAGGATGAATAACCCAATGAGGTAGATCATGATAGTGTCATAAGGCATGAGGAGAGCGCTCGTTCGCTATTTTAGCGGCTCCAACGGACTGGAAGGGGAAGCATGCGGCTTCCTGAGACATTAAAGGTGCTCTTGGTAGTCCTCTGTTGACACGACCCGAACTTCCCCGTGAAGGAAAGCGCGGATAGCCTTGAGTACAAGACAAAATGGAACACAGACGGAAGAACATTTCATTGTTATTACAACAATTCCATCAGATACAAGAATATACAGAGTATAATTGAATAAATTACATAGCAGCGGAAAAACAATATAAAACACAACTGAAAGTAATGCACGGATACAGAGCTTTCCGAGCATCGTTCCAGCTGTAAATCAGGATCCTGTGAATATAAATCTGCAAAACCAAAACTACTAGTTGCCCGTGTCGAAAATAGGGGCACCCAGAGTTTAGGTTAAAACAATAAACTCCAGGTCAGTCATGTGACTGGTGTGAGAACTAAAACAGTTATTTAAAACTTTACTTTAAAAGAGAGTAATTCAAGGGACCACGCCGTATAACACGGAACGGGTTTCCTCCCAAGAATACCAGTGCATATAATAAACAACGCAATGCTTTTTCGAAAAATGAAGCTATTATAAGACCCAGGTCCCATCACACAATGCAACGCAAGCCGGAGGATAGGGTTTTCCCTTATAATAGCCAAACATGCTTGGTACATTTAAAACAAATCATTTGATACTATTATAAGTGTATAGTGTCAAAACAATTTCAATCATAAATATCAATCCTAGGCGGCATGGGTACCATCTATCATGTCGCCATACTAGGCTCTACAAATAAAACCGAGATACACATATTGGAAATTGGATTTCCGTCATGAGTCGAGGCAAGGGGCAAGCTCCTCTCCGCTTCGAGACACTCTAGCAAATGCCTCGGGACTACACACTCTGGGTAACCCCTGGATCTTCAGGGCCGGTCCTCTCTTACGTTTGAGGATTAATTATGCCTGAACACACGTTTCCCGGTCCTTACAGACCTAAAATCGAGGCGCCTCATCCAACAACCACATAGGTGAAAATATATAAATGTCAGGGCTGGTAAGTCACTGACACCGCCAAAGCTAGAAAGAAACGTCGTGCTCTCCCTGCAGTCCTTATCCCGTTTTTAACTCATACCGAGGTGTGAGGCTCGCGAATTCACGTTATACACAAAGCTGCCACATAGGCCGTGCTTTGATCATCGACCACAAGACTTTGCTTTTCAACAGAAGCCTTGATCCATGCAACTCAGCATGCCACACAAGCAATTCATGCCATGCGATTGATATCTATCGATATATAACCTCTAAGCTCGTACATCTCAGAGAAGAGCGTTAAGCAAGAGAATAAATTCTCCGCCGCCAAATAGATATATATTTAGCAGAAATCAATCAACATAGAATAAAATCCAATGTCAGACACACAATCCATTTACAAGTTCGTTCTGGGTCTGAACGAAACCGGAGGCACTTTCCTCGCATATCCATCGATCTCCAGGTACGTCTGGACGACCACCAACTGATTCCCTCATCTTGGGTGTACAGCCCAATCAAGATCATCAGTAATCACCCAAACGATGTGAAGACTTCCGGTCTTCGACCACCGTCTTCATCTTCGACATATCGTCGAATCGGTTATTCAGAATGGGTGTAAACCCGGCCTTTCCGAACAACCCGCGTATATTAAAACAAATGTTACACGAACACAACATACGCCTCATTCCAATTCATTAGTCACTAACCGTAAATCAACAAGAGAACAATTTCCCAAACATTAACCCCGAAGGCCGAAACCAACATTAGATCAATACCCAGGAAACCATTCTTCTTAGCTAACCTACAGCTAGTTTCTGAATTTCATATTCTTAGGGAAAGGTTCCCATTAATTTTATCCAAGATAAATTCTTTAAAATTTATCTTTAATCTTACTTTGGATGTCATTTCAAACCAAATTATGGTTTTCCAAACTAGTCGAGATTAGCGAACCGTACCGAAGTAATTATTTATTTTAATTCCCAATCCCAACCTATTCATCCCATGAAGCAAAACTAGTAATACTCCATATCTAACACCACGGTGTTATCGGTAAAATTAATTACCATTTCACGTTCAAATCTAATTAAAGATTTAACTATCGCTTGGAGCAAAACTGGTGATACTCCATTCTCGTTCGTTTTCCAAATTTGATAATTTAGATTATCAATTCACATTTCAATCTAATTGCAGATTCATTAAAACTCCTTTTACTGGGTTATATAACTAATGTCTTTTAAAACACAGTTCACGATAAACCCAAATCACATTCTATTTATTATCGGGTTAAAGAACTAGTGTTATTTAAAACACCGTTCACGATAAACCCACAAATCAATTCTAATTCAATTCCAATCAAATATATTAGAAATTCCGATTATTTAAAACCCCTTTTTAAATCTAATTTATTTATTTAAAAATAACTGGGTTTTAAATTTAGTTCAAAACTAGTTCATTTCGATAAAAATTCATTTTTATCTATTCAAATATGGAGTTTTACATCCCAATTTTTCCCAAATCATTTCTTATGATTTTACACAAATTAATGATATTTTTAATAATTTTATCAAGGCCCGTACAGTCGATTTCCATCAACGGCCATCGAACTGCACTTACAGCGACCTTTTCCAAATTTGATTTGGACGTATCTCCAAATCCAACCATTAGATTTCAAATTTCTATATTCGTTAGAAAGCTCTTTTCGGTACGAACCCAACGGTTCCGGTTTTAGGAGAATCCGACGGTCGGATCTCCCGTAATGTTCGTTCGAAGTCAATGGTCGAAATTCGCGAACTGCCGCGGCGCGGCGCGTTCTATTCAGGCCATTATATTATACATATAATATATATAATATATATTTCGTCGATTTCTATTTAAAACGAATTTTATAAATCGTTTTAAATTCGTTTCAAAAACAATTTCAACTTCCATTTCAATTCAAATCAAAATTGAATTTTTCCTTATAAATTCGTTTTAAAATTCATTTCTATTCAATTCAAATTTCAATTCAATTTGAATTCATTTCAATTCGTTTTCAATTCAATTCGAATTCGTTTTCAATTCAATTCAAATTGGGTTTCTATTCGATTCAATTCAAATTGGTTTTCTATTCGATTCATAAAAACGAATATAATCGATATAAATATCGTTCGCGTCAAAATAGCGCATCTCTAATCAACACGGCTTTATATATTACAATAATTCCGTTATTCTATTCAACAAATGAATATTTTATTCTTGTCAACACAGGACTAATCTCAAAGAATGAGTACTGTCCACGTGTGACTATTTTTGTTATTTAATATATTTAATAAAAATTATGGTATCTATCGTTTGATATCAAATCAGACTCCAACCGTAAATTAGTAAGAGAACGATTCCCTGAATATTAACCCCGAAGGCCGAAACCAACATCAGATCAATATCCAGGAGACCACTCATCTTATCTATTTTCCAGTTATTTTCAAATTTTATATATGATAAAGATGTAAATTTTATTGTTAAAATTTTCGTTCAACACATGACTAATCTCAACGGATGAGTACTGTCAACACATGAACCTTTATTTTATAATATCCTTTATCTACTAAATTGGAATGAGGCCCAATCAATTACCATATAAAGTTAATTATATGGATTCCATACAACACATGTACATAATAGCAACGATAAATAATCAACCATCATCCAAAGTGCACTACACTGTATAAGCATCAAATATAGATATCTAACGCTTATCACAGCCTGTCAATCAATCGATCGACATACAACTAATTATTGGGATTAGTGTATGTCGTGTTTCGTCCCAATACCCGTGTGGGGTTTCAAACAATCAAACACAGATTTTATTTGTGCAGTTGGGCGATGTGTAAAATTTATCGACCCAATCAATATCAGTCAAATCAGTGTATATAAACAAATCGGCCGATTTGTTTATAAATATTTATTTATTCACTTTCACGTTAAAAAATTATTTTTTTAACGATAAAATATTTTATTTCAACATATGAATTTTTATTCAGTTCATTTATCAAATAAAATGATATCTTTATTTTTCTAACTTGTTTTAGAAAATTTCGGCGGCATAACGGCACGATACTAGAAACGGGACGAGGCCTAGCCTTATCCCCGGTCTAGTGATGGCCCACGCCATTCACACATCAATCAAATCAATTTCATTTCACCAAACAATTCAATTCAACCCAAATAATCTAACCAACTACACAACCAAACAAACAAGTCCATGGTCTGTGGACGATTGTGTCGGGTGCTACTAAACACCGTCTGCATCCTAGTATATATATATAACTAGAAAAAGAAATTGAAGAGTGAGAAGTTCTCATCAATAGCTAATCCAATCCTCTCTACTCTTCTTTTGAAGAAGTCTTCGTCGTTCTCGCCTTTTTGTCACCTTCGTTGACCTTAGCCACTACATATATAAAAATCGAATTTTTACTTCGCTATTCAATATATAAAAATCGAATTTTTACTTTGTTATTCAATATATAAAAATCGAATTTTTACTTCGCTATTTAATATATAAAAATCCTATTTTTACATCGCTATTCAATATATAAAAATCGAATTTTTACTTCGCTATTCAATATATAAAAATCGAATTTTTACTTCGCTATTCAATATATAAAAATCGAATTTTTACTTCGCTATTCAATATATAAAAATCAAATTTTTACTTGGCTATTCAATATATAAAAATCGAATTTTTACTTCGCTATTCAATATATAAAAATCGAATTTTTGCTTCGCTATTCAATATATAAAAATCGAATTTTTACTTCGCTATTCAATATATAAAAATCGAATTTTTACTTCGCTATTCAATATATAAAAATCGAATTTTTACTTCGCTATTCAATATATAAAAATCCTATTTTCACACCGCTACTATATATATAAAGACTTCGCCTTTTCACATATAAAGATTCAATTTTTATTTCACTACATATATAAAAATCTAACCCTTCTTATAGTAAAAATCTCACCTTTATGAAGTTAAAACTCTCGACTTTATGAAGTTAATAAAAACTAATTTTTAATTGCATACAAGAATGATATTGAAAATAAAAGTTCACCTTCGGTGTTGGGTTGTGGAGGGAGCTCGTGGAAGGTCTCAAACGGGTAGAAGACTGAAATGCGCTCGCCTAATACGATAAAAACCCGATTTTTTCATGGAGAGGGGGTGTGGTCGACAGGTGGTGCGGCGGATGTGGGTGGCCGAAGCAGCGGAGGTTGGACGGATTTAGGGTTTGGGCTTTGGGGATTTCGAACTGGAAAAGGGGAATCAGAGGGAGGAGGAGGGGATGCGCGACTGGGGAGGTGGCGTGGAGAGCGGTGGCCACGCACTGAGCGGCGGTGGCGGCTCAGTCGGAGGAGCGACAGCTCCTCCTTCTTCCTCCTCTTTTTTTATATTTTAAATCGATCTGAGGAAAAAGGAGAAAAGGGGGGCAACGGTTTATAAGGGGAGAGAGGTTTTTATTTTTATTTTATTTTTAATTATTTTAATTTCAAAAAAGTTGACTTTTACATACGACCTCTAAACGAGGCCCACCGTGTAACGGCGGGAATTTTCGACCCAGAAAATCAACATAAATACACTGTCAGTTTCTCTTAAGTATTTCTTTATTGCAAATATAAATTCCTACTGCTCTTAACTCGCTCTGCCATCCCACTTCATGTCAAGGCCCCGTTCATTTCTTTACGTCTAAAAATACTCCTCACGATGTGCCGCCACTTCGTCTGCTCACTCAAGACAAAACGTTCCACTCCCAAACAATACAGTCATTAACACACCCTCGCAAAATATGATGAATCCACACACTTCCTGTAATTTGCCAAAATGCACTCCTCTCCATATTCATCTTTTAAATCATTTATTTCTTCATAAAAGAACTCCCCTGCTGCTAAGTTTTGCAACGCACTCCTACTTTGCTTTCAGTTGCTTACTGGAATGATCATAGTGCACATGTGCTGCACACGTACCGTAGTCCGCATCATCGTGTAGCAATAGCTACATCAAGTTTTCTTCCATACCAATATTTACTTCAACACCACTCCATGCGTGTGTACCCCTTTGCAACCACTTCCCAGTACATCATTTTCGTCTTTCACCTTTTGCATTTCCATACTGGAAAATACCAAACATCACAACTCCTACCTCCTATACTATTTTGTACCAACTTCCTCTTCTCGCATGAACAAGTTCTTCCCATTACAAACCGTGAGCCACTTGCTGATAATATCTAACAGCCATACACTTAAAAATGCGCCTCCCCTGTTAATACAAGTCACACTCCACGTTTTGGCCACCTTCCATACTTAAATTGTCTAACTAAATTTCCTTTACTTCACCTACTTCGCTCACCAAGATCTCCGACAATACATCATTTACAAATGCGCTCGTCTTGTTCTCATATCCGTACATTCCCCCTCACGTCCTTCCAGTATTCACGCTCACCATCCCACAAAAGCCAGTAGCATCTCCCACTTCTTCTCTCAGTAACATCCACGCACCTGCTCTTGTTCATGCATACTTATGTAACTCAAACCCCACCTCCTCTTTTGTTCTATCCAACAGATGACTCCCAATATTTACTACATTTCCATGCGCCACGTCCCTCTCCCAATGATCCCATGCATACGCCCTGCACGTCCATATATGCACACGCAC
Organism: Allium sativum; assembly: GCA_030737875.1. Classification (NCBI taxonomy): domain Eukaryota; kingdom Viridiplantae; phylum Streptophyta; class Magnoliopsida; order Asparagales; family Amaryllidaceae; genus Allium; species Allium sativum. Next base: position 711,945,122 of record CM060912.1, read on the forward strand.
ATATCCATGTACACCCTCATTTCCATGCTGACCCTTGTTCTGCCTTTGCTGAAACCAACCCTTCCCACTACCGCACGTAACAGCTCCAGTTTCTCTCTCCTGGACTGCGGGTTTTCGAGCCGCTTCACTCCGAGAGTCCGACCACCCCCTCCACAGCAAATAAAACATTCCGCCACCTTTCTCAGTACCTTCCTCCACCTTTTAAAACACCCGAACCAGGAGGGAAACGGCACCATGTCCTTCATCCTCGTCGTCCAGAGCTCGAGCTTACTGCAACAGTTCTTGTCGCGGTCGCAGGTCAGTTTCACGGCAACCAAGGAGCTGGAAGCGATGTGATTCCCTGGTGGCACTGAGTTTTGAATGAAAAAGCAGGTTTCGTATTTGCAGTGTTTTCAGAATGAGAATAGGAGGGCTCTGATTTGGGAAAGAAGCAGAAGAAGCAGTGAGAAGAAATGTTCAGATCTGGGAAGGATTTCAGTGGACGATGGGGTATTTATAACTTCAGTACCCTTAGTTGTTAAGTAATAGGGGTAATGGCTAACATATAGGTTTGCACATCTCTGTGATTTAACTAGGCGAGTAGACTGTGTCCTTTCCCATTCTTAAGCATTAAGTATTAGGCCATAGCGTTATTGTGGTAGGGTAGGTGTATGGTCTTATAGAGTATAGACTGATGGTGCTACATGTGCTCTTGTCTGTGCAAGGATAGGTCTAAGTATGGGTTTCGGTATATGGGAAGGTATGGTGAAAGTGAACTGCATGTGCATGTTATACGGATGGTATTTTGGGAGGACTGTTTTCCACATGCGTTTGCATCATGAATGTATTTATTTGCTTTTACTCTTCACGTTTTTATTTTATGATCCATGAATACCGCATTGTATAAATCTTTGTTCATGTCCGAGCTGGTCTGGACAGAAGTAAGAACACGGTTGTGACCAGTGAGGTGTCAGCATCCCAAAAATATAATAATACCGGTAGTTTGACTCGTATTTTGAAACCCCGAAATACCGATAAAGGGTACACAATACTCCAAATAAAAAGTTGCATATTTAATTAATTAAAAATTACAGTAAAATTCTAAAAATTAAATTATCGCTGCGCCTCAAAAGAATCTTGTCCCGATTTGCACCCGATATCAAGTTATACTCAAATAACTGTTACGGTCGATATATGATTTCACAGCGACTTTTCGAATATTTGATTTGGACATATCTTGTAGTCTGTATGGCAAAATCTCCATTTTTCACTTCCGTTGGAAAGATACCATTCAACAGATTCCAACGTTTCTCGTTTCGAAGAAATCTGATTTAAAATGAGTCTGGTACATTCAGTTGAAGTTCAGAACGTTAATTTACGAACTGCTGCGTCGTTATGCGCTCGATTATAATTAATATATATCTTTATACGTTCAACTTCGTTTTAATTAATATATAAATCCACATATATTACAAATTCAATATTTAAACTGATTTAAATATTCAAATACAAACCGACGAAAATGCGGGACGTTACAGACCTTCCCCCTTAAAATAATTTCGTCCTCGAAATTGCTAAGATAGGGAAAATGCTACAATCTCTGTTATAACATGGTTAAAAATCTTTTTGGTTAACTTCATAACTTCAGTTTCAACTGAATTGATTAATTAAATATTAATTCTCTTTTTACTAACGAATATTTCCAATAACTCTGAAAATCTTCTAACATTTTAAACTCCTGTGATATTCCGTCAGCATCTACTCTGCATGGCTCAATTGGCACTACTACACTTCGCCCTCTCTCGACATCCTCCAATCCAAAAGAAAATCAAACAGCCAAACGGCTTGCCCAAACTGACTCATAAAAAATCTCATACTCGTATATAAACGTGTACCTTCTCTGTTGGGCATTCAACTCTATCTCTGCCATCTGCTATCAAACCAGCATATCCAAGCATCCTTGGTTGATCTCCCATCAATCCATTCTCAAACCAGTCTTTCGCTTTTACTAAGCCAAATTTCAATTTCAACTACGATTCCACTCTCAGTTCTTAACCTTGTTAAGTTTTATTACGACATTCCATTTACTGATTTATTTCTCAAATCAGTTATCTCCATCTCTAATTCAAAATTCGATTCTTATTCTCCAAGAATCAATTCATTTTTAATAACTCGAATCTCCAATATTTTTCTTTTATAATTTTCATTCTGGATCTTTCCAAATTCAGTCCAGTTCTGTTATCTTTGTTTAAATTCCATTTTTACCATTTTAACTCCATAAGTTAAATTTTTATTTCAGAATTCAAATTCCTGGGATTTATTTCAAATCAGTTTGAAATCATATATTTGCATATAATAATGGTAATTCAAACATTTGAATTTCTAGCAACTTGTTTCCTTACAATAATTCAAACAAAATCTTTGGTAGTAATCCGTCACTCTGCAACTCGAAAATGACACTGATGATGTGGCCAGCATCATCAGAATTACTTTCCAGTGGTCAAAGTGAGTTCAATACTATATCACTTTCAAAATTCATTTTTACAACACTTTCATTTTGAATTTGACTTCAAAATATCTTTCACAGCACTTGGAAAACAATTTCAAACATTTTCATTTTGAAATCCCTACAAAATATACAACGTTAAGAAAACATTTCCAAATTCACCCAGGATCTTAAAATCTCCATATATTTAATCCATATATTATTTCCAACTCTTTTCAAAGTTTCCAGAGTTTTATTTCAATTCTAGTTTTAATTTCAGATGTAGTTCATCTGATTTTGTATATTATACTTATATAACATTTCGATTTGTTATTTATATAACCAACTCAATTATAGATCTTATTTGATCGTGATAACGATCAACCCTATAATAATCTCAAAATATAGACTCCTTTTATATCAAAATATATTTTTCGCGTAAAATATTTTTATTTACCCCTTTTCAAAACATACTGTGTCGAATTACTCTGTTCAAGAGTTTAGAAACACCTATCGACGCAGTTTGCATTACTGTATCGACCAGAATTTGTAAACCACTCGACTGATCAGTCAACGCAATATAAAATAGTTTCTATATTAATCACAAATACGCGCTCATATATATACACTCAACTCAATCAAGAGTATTACTAACTCCATCTCTATTGAGTTACGCCACAGAGCCAAGGTAATAACTTAACCTTCAGCTCTGATACCATCTGTAACGGCGGGAATTTTCGACCCAGAAAATCAACATAAATACACTGTCAGTTTCTCTTAAGTATTTCTTTATTGCAAATATAAATTCCTACTGCTCTTAACTCGCTCTGCCATCCCACTTCATGTCAAGGCCCCGTTCATTTCTTTACGTCTAAAAATACTCCTCACGATGTGCCGCCACTTCGTCTGCTCACTCAAGACAAAACGTTCCACTCCCAAACAATACAGTCATTAACACACCCTCGCAAAATATGATGAATCCACACACTTCCTGTAATTTGCCAAAATGCACTCCTCTCCATATTCATCTTTTAAATCATTTATTTCTTCATAAAAGAACTCCCCTGCTGCTAAGTTTTGCAACGCACTCCTACTTTGCTTTCAGTTGCTTACTGGAATGATCATAGTGCACATGTGCTGCACACGTACCGTAGTCCGCATCATCGTGTAGCAATAGCTACATCAAGTTTTCTTCCATACCAATATTTACTTCAACACCACTCCATGCGTGTGTACCCCTTTGCAACCACTTCCCAGTACATCATTTTCGTCTTTCACCTTTTGCATTTCCATACTGGAAAATACCAAACATCACAACTCCTACCTCCTATACTATTTTGTACCAACTTCCTCTTATCGCATGAACAAGTTCTTCCCATTACAAACCGTGAGCCACTTGCTGATAATATCTAACAGCCATACACTTAAAAATGCGCCTCCCCTGTTAATACAAGTCACACTCCACGTTTTGGCCACCTTCCATACTTAAATTGTCTAACTAAATTTCCTTTACTTCACCTACTTCGCTCACCAAGATCTCCGACAATACATCATTTACAAATGCGCTCGTCTTGTTCTCATATCCGTACATTCCCCCTCACGTCCTTCCAGTATTCACGCTCACCATCCCACAAAAGCCAGTAGCATCTCCCACTTCTTCTCTCAGTAACATCCACGCACCTGCTCTTGTTCATGCATACTTATGTAACTCAAACCCCACCTCCTCTTTTGTTCTATCCAACAGATGACTCCCAATATTTACTACATTTCCATGCGCCACGTCCCTCTCCCAATGATCCCATGCATACGCCCTGCACGTCCATATATGCACACGCACATATCCATGTACACCCTCATTTCCATGCTGACCCTTGTTCTGCCTTTGCTGAAACCAACCCTTCCCACTACCGCACGTAACAGCTCCAGTTTCTCTCTCCTGGACTGCGGGTTTTCGAGCCGCTTCACTCCGAGAGTCCGACCACCCCCTCCACAGCAAATAAAACATTCCGCCACCTTTCTCAGTACCTTCCTCCACCTTTTAAAACACCCGAACCAGGAGGGAAACGGCGCCATGTCCTTCATCCTCGTCGTCCAGAGCTCGAGCTTACTGCAACAGTTCTTGTCGCGGTCGCAGGTCAGTTTCACGGCAACCAAGGAGCTGGAAGCGATGTGATTCCCTGGTGGCACTGAGTTTTGAATGAAAAAGCAGGTTTCGTATTTGCAGTGTTTTCAGAATGAGAATAGGAGGGCTCTGATTTGGGAAAGAAGCAGAAGAAGCAGTGAGAAGAAATGTTCAGATCTGGGAAGGATTTCAGTGGACGATGGGGTATTTATAACTTCAGTACCCTTAGTTGTTAAGTAATAGGGGTAATGGCTAACATATAGGTTTGCACATCTCTGTGATTTAACTAGGCGAGTAGACTGTGTCCTTTCCCATTCTTAAGCATTAAGTATTAGGCCATAGCGTTATTGTGGTAGGGTAGGTGTATGGTCTTATAGAGTATAGACTGATGGTGCTACATGTGCTCTTGTCTGTGCAAGGATAGGTCTAAGTATGGGTTTCGGTATATGGGAAGGTATGGTGAAAGTGAACTGCATGTGCATGTTATACGGATGGTATTTTGGGAGGACTGTTTTCCACATGCGTTTGCATCATGAATGTATTTATTTGCTTTTACTCTTCACGTTTTTATTTTATGATCCATGAATACCGCATTGTATAAATCTTTGTTCATGTCCGAGCTGGTCTGGACAGAAGTAAGAACACGGTTGTGACCAGTGAGGTGTCAGCATCCCAAAAATATAATAATACCGGTAGTTTGACTCGTATTTTGAAACCCCGAAATACCGATAAAGGGTACACAATACTCCAAATAAAAAGTTGCATATTTAATTAATTAAAAATTACAGTAAAATTCTAAAAATTAAATTATCGCTGCGCCTCAAAAGAATCTTGTCCCGATTTGCACCCGATATCAAGTTATACTCAAATAACTGTTACGGTCGATATATGATTTCACAGCGACTTTTCGAATATTTGATTTGGACATATCTTGTAGTCTGTATGGCAAAATCTCCATTTTCCACTTCCGTTGGAAAGATACCATTCAACAGATTCCAACGTTTCTCGTTTCGAAGAAATCTGATTTAAAATGAGTCTGGTACATTCAGTTGAAGTTCAGAACGTTAATTTACGAACTGCTGCGTCGTTATGCGCTCGATTATAATTAATATATATCTTTATACGTTCAACTTCGTTTTAATTAATATATAAATCCACATATATTACAAATTCAATATTTAAACTGATTTAAATATTCAAATACAAACCGACGAAAATGCGGGACGTTACACACCGCCTGTCGTCCATAGCGTTTCACCCCCATTCCGAACACGATGGGATGTGTACCATAAGCTGATTCGATTGTTTCGATCAGTTTTCGTCAAAATCAACATATAACTCTATATATTGAATTTGAACGCGCATTTCAATTTACCGGGATCACATACTAACTAGAAAAATTCCAGAAAAATACTTTCTAGCTTCGTATTGACGATACGGTCCTAACAAAACTAGTTTCGTCGAATTCTGAGACCGTTGGAAAAATGGCCATTTTCCAGTCGATTAAAATCAACTTAAACTGGTCAAACGCGTTTTCCTTTGCCACGCTCACATATTGATTCGAAAAGTTTTGAAATTTGAAACCTAGCAATAATTTGACATCACGGATCCAACAAAAGTGGTTTCGTCGAAATCCGAGGTCGTTTGCAAAATGTCTATTTTTAAGGGCCTGAATTCCATAGTGACTATTCAGAATTTTCAACTGGACATATCTTTTGATTCCCGTTATGAAATTTCAATTTTTCGGATTCGTTGGAAAGATATTATCAAATAGATCCTATTATTTTTGGTTTCGCTAAAATCCGGATTGTTTTGCACCCGGTACATTCAATTGAAGTTTGAAATCGAATTATCGAACTACCGCGCCATTTTCAATTCTATTTATAATTATTTATATTCTAACGATGGCGTATATAATATATACGTTCGATTTCTATTCAAAATAAATTTATCGTCGATAATATTTAAAATAATTCATTTTAAATATTCAAAATTCGCTAAAATTGCCAAAATAAAAATTTTAAACTGGCTCAGATTTTCGGGTTGTTACAACTGTAGTGGTTTAGCTTCGGGCTAGGATTACAGAGGTTGGGTCTACGCGGAACTACCAGGTGGGTGGGCCTTTACTGCACAAGTACGGGGCAGTCAGAATGTTGTACGCAGTGGCATTAAGGGTGGTTCGGCGATTGCCTCAGGCGGAGGTGGAAGGTCAAGACCAATCGACATCAAGATCGTCGGACGCCTGTCACCAGCAGCCTAAGGAATGCAAAAAGACAAGAGCTAACCCCTAAAGATCGTTAACCTTTGCTATCATGGGACGGGTGCTGGGAGACCCCACATGGATGTTTAGATTGTTTGCTTGTTAGGGGTCGTCGCTTAGCTCGTGTGGTCTTTACTAGTTGAGGGAGGGGCTAAGGTAGGGCCATAGCCACCATAGAAAAACCAGACCCGATGGATATATGTACATTGGACACTCTTAGAGGCGAGCCCGTACAGATATAGAAAAGCTCCCGACTGAGTTCCGTGTTTTCTGGTGTAGCCCTGCCATGGAACTTGGGTGCACAAGTAGAGGTTATGTGAAGTAGAAACATCGAGTACGATTGATGATACGTACGTGGGAAAGTCTAGGTATAACCATGTCTGCTCTGGGTGGTGTATCATAGACTAGAGGGCATTATTCGGTAATGGAACCAAACTCGATCGAATAGTTCGAGGATAGCAGTCAGTACGCTTACGTAGCACAGCGATAGTGGTTCTATGCGGATGTAGCGTTGTACGTTACTATGGCAGAGGATGAGGGACTGCGCATATTACTGTGGCGATACAGAGGAGACCGTGCGAGTGGGGTATCACGGGGTGTACCTCAGTTTGGGGGTAGCTACATATATACTATATTCGGTTAATCTACTGGAGGTAGATGGCTGTGACGTGTGTGTAAGCTTTGAGTGCTAATAACACGTATAACCTAATAAATAAGAAAGTGTAATTGAACGGTATATGTAGGATTATTCAAGAAGTGTAGTTTAAATTCATTCACACAGAACTTATGTTCTGACCCCCTCCTCATAACATTCACAGGTTAGACAGAGACTTATAGCTTTGGGAATACTCATTTAGCAGTATTGTGATTAAGGTAAAGCTATGTTTTAAATATATTATATTTTACTCCTTCTGCTGTGAGGTGTTTTCCGAACTCTGACATATCTCTTTTCTCTGTCTTTTTCTGCAAGATACCAGAGCAACCAACTCGGGTTTCGGTGGATTGGATTTTTTGAGGAAAAAAATCGGTCCGTCGGAATCTGGGTTGTTACATCTGATATCAGAGCATAGGTTAACGATTCCTATATAGATAACAAGTGAACGTATTTGTACTTTCTAAAATATAAATATATTATATATTTAAACCTAAATCCATAAAGTAGCCCACTAGGTAGGGAAAGAGTTGTATTTTTAGTTTGCACACTAAAGTAATAAACATAGAAATTTTTGAGACCCTTAGGTGGTTTGGTTGGAAAGTGTGCAATATGAATTGGTATTTGAGAAAGAAAGTATCCCATAGGATTAAAACTGGAATGTTATTTCAGAGTAGTGGGTTCGGAAGTGAAACCTTGTAGATTTGAAAAGGTTAAGATGTGGAAAATGGATTAGGAATATATATATAGTCGAGAGAATTGAATTTGCATAAGTGCCTAGGAAAGCCTAGTCGAGTTGAAGACCCGCTTTGAGTCTAACCCAATGATAAGCTTTTAAGAACTTGAATCTGTAAGAGAGTTGGTGGTATTTTTTTTCCAAGTTTTGATCTTAAAAGTATTTTGATGTTTTTAGTGCATGATGGGTTTTAAAGTAAAGTGAGGTATATTGGGTAAAACAATGATTTCTTGTTTTAAAAGAATTCTCTCATATTATGGAGCATAAATAGCTCGCTAGTTTTCATATATGAAAAGAAGTTTTGAAATCTCTATTCGGTTAACAATAAATTTTGATTATTGTTTTAAAAAGAAATTTTGTTGGGTAAACAAAATAAGCGGTAGAGTGCACGAATAGAGTAGATATTTGTGCCTTAGCAACCAAAGTTAACATTGTAAATAGGAATAGTGTAACTCATTAGTCATCCTTGTCTACTCCAGTTTGTGATTTGGAAAAAAAAATTGCAATTTTACTTTGTAACATGTTTTTATGGTTTGGCAAAAGCAAGTTTTTGAGAAAAGGATAAAAGTTTTACCACTTTAGTTTTTTTTAAAGAAGAATGTAATAAAAAGAAAGAAGGCCAAACCATGTTTTAAAAATGGAGTAGTTAAGGATTAAGGCCTAGAAAGAACAAGATAAAGTTAAAACTATTAGAACCAACTGAGAATTGGTTGAGATGAGAAATTCTCTGAGTATCAATCTGATGTTGATTTCATTCTTCGGGGTTGATACTTAGAGAGTTATTTTCTTGCCAATTTACAGTCAGGGATTAGATAATATTAAACTAATGGAAAATTTCCCATAGAATGCATAAGCATTGAGAAACCTAGGTTTGTTGCTTGAGAAAAAGAAAAAGGATTGTTGCTTGAAAGAGAAGTATAGGCTAGTAATACACAACATGGACTAGTGGTGACTACTAGGTAGTGAAGGGCAAGCAAGTGTATAGATCCTGTTGAGTGGACTCGTGACATAAGTCCTAAGATTCTTGGCCCATAGTAGCAGCTGTGTAGGATGTTGTTTGAGTTGAAAACGAAAAGGCTTATTTGAAAATAATAAACTTAAGTAATTTGATTAAGTCAAATAAGCTAAGAAAGAAACTAGCCTAACTAAAAAGAAAACAACAGAATCAATCAAGCAGTAAAACGAGTTGGGAAAAGAAAATAAAAATCTTGAGAAAAAGATGAATAAATATGAAATTTTTCCAAGATAAGTGGAAAAAGAGAAGAAATTTTCTTATGTGGTTGTACTTGGATAGGAAAATAGGAAATCTTTATAGAATAGTTATGTAAAAATCCAAGTGCAATTTGGAAAAGAAAAACAGAGGATGTAAAAGTTTCCGTTTTCATAACATAAGAAATCGAATTTGGAAAATTAGATTTTTCTAAATTTCGAATTTAATAATGGTTGGTAGGGTTTTGGATGCAAAAATTGGATGAACTATGCTCTAACTCTGTAAGAGTGTAGGAAAATGTGGATGAAAAACGTTTTGATTTTTCAAAAATATTGCATTCATATAGAACTACAAGTATATTTAGGATGTGAGCATCATGTTTTGAAAGAGTTTTTAAGATTTGCATACATATAGGTGGATCCAAATTAGGCATACATACTTTACTATGATTTATCTCACTTTCCACATGTGCACAATGTTTGCAACAATTGGATGCATACTTGATGGATGGATGTTGCGAGGGATTATCTATTTTACTCTTATCGAATTTTGGGGATGAAATTCTTTAAGGGTGGGAGAATGTAACACCCCGCATTTTTAAAATAATTAAAAATGTATATATATGCATAGATAGGTTAATAATGGTGATGTACAATGAAAATTACTTAACATGAAAAAGAAGGAAAGATTAATTCAATGGTAGTGTACGTAATGGAGAAGATAATAAAATAAGGATACTTAATTTAAATACCAGGAATTAATTAAAATGGACATCACCATTACGTTCATCTCGGAATTATACATGAAATAAAGTCCAAGTTTTCGAAAATCGGACTTCGTATGAAAGAGTTATGGCCTTCGGAAGATTCAAAACAGTTCGAAATTCAACCCAGGCAGCTGGGCGGGAAATTTCCTACCCAGAACAAGGCAGGTCGACCTGGGGGTCGACCTGGGGTCAGGTCGACCAGGGGGTCAACTGGGGGTCGACCTACCCCCTATAATGTCGACCTGGGGGTCAACCTACCCCAGATCTGGGCAGTTTTTGTTCCTGTGACGTGGGTTGACGTGTTGTACGAACCGGATGGCTTCTAGGTCAATCCTAGGGCCCTAAAACGCTCTCTACACCTATAAAATAGTGCCTAGACCTAACCTAATTCATAAAAATTCTCTATGACGCCTCCATACCGCCAAACTTCAACCAAACATGGCCGCCGCCCCCAAGACCTTAAACTAGATTGCAAGTTCTTCAGCAACTTTGGAGTTTAATCAAATCAAGAAGCAAAATTCTTCATTAACGATTCAAGCTCTTCACCAATAATCAAATAAAAAGATTAAATCAGCATTCTACATCAACAACAAATCACCTATTTCTCTAATCCAGTCAATGTGAGTGGATCTGAACTATATTTGTTGTATAATGTTGCTTCTATCGTTTACCATTCCCCATAATGAATATGATGTTAATTAAATAAGATATGTTATTTTATTTGTGCCTACGTTTGAGTTCTCTCCTTTTTATCCTTTCCCCTTTTTATTTTTGGATCTCGGTTATCTCGAACCTAGACGAAATCTTATTATACAATACGCACGATTGGAATATAGGGATATTGGAATATAATCTGCAATTTTAGGGTTTGTGGCATAACAATTGTTATTGCATATATTGGGCATAATCTATTTATGCAGTCGAGGAATATAATCTACAATGTTGAATTTATGTAAGTTTGACATAATTGTCATTGGATATAGAATTGGTATAATTCAATATTAACAACATGTAATTGGATAACATGGATTGGTGAATTTATTCGTGACTTGAAAATAAGCCTAGAGGGTGAATTAGATTATATGTATGAACGTGGGAATGTTAGGATATATATATATATATATATATATATTGGGAAAATATTGATTATATGAAATTGGGTATAATTGGATATTGGAAATTGGCATGTTTGGGTATGAATAACATGGAATTAGTGAATTTGGCTATAATTGGAAAATTTGGGTAATATGAAAATTAGCTAACTATTATGTAATTGGGGTAGTGAATGGCAAATCGGAAATAGGCATAAAAATGAAATGTAATTAAGTTGAATTTGGAACATATGACATGAATTTGGGGTTTGGGTGAAAGAAGATTGTTAATGAACACCTATGGCACGAGGTTAGACGCGTTTGTGGTGTAAGACGGCCCGGAACCGCCCGGCAAATCCAGCAACCACAAGCGAACGTCTAATGTGAGAGGTCAACGGCAAGAACTAAAGGCATAACGGTTTATGACACGAGGTTAGGCGCGTTTGTGGTGTAAGACTGCCCGGAACTGCCCGACAAATCCAGCAGCCACGAACGGATGTCTAATGTGAGAGGTCATACATCGTTTCGGTATTATAAATAAATTAAGAAATACTAACCATAATAAGACATGTAGGTGACATGGGTATGGTTAGAGGGTTAAGTGGGTGATATAAATGACATGTAAAGCAAGACTAATGTGGACTTAACCGTTGTAAGACAAGTGATGTAAAACATGACTAAGGTAGACTTAACCATAGTAAGACATGTGTAAGATATGGAAACCATAATAAAGGGGGTTAAGTGGGACACGTGTGACATATGAAACAGAAATTTGATATGCTTAACCAAATAGGACTCGTAACGGTATCATAAATTAATTGAATTGGGTAAAGTTTAAGTAACGGGTTAAGTAAAAGGAAGGGTTAAGTCAAATCTAAAATTAATGACACAGTAATGGGGGAATGATAATTACCTATTATAAACTTGAGTTGCAGTGATGTAAAATTAAATAATAGGCAAACTTGTCATAGGGACAAGGGCAGGTTATGACTTAAGATGTAATACAAGACTTGAAGGGTGGGACGACTTATACTATGAAATAAGTCGAATCTAAAGTTAATGACAAGAAATGGGGAATGACAAATAACCTATTATGAATAAACTTGAATAAGGCAAGAAAGGATAGTAGGTGGAAATTGTAACTTATGGGACAAGATAAGTTATAGGAAACGATAAGGAAGATGAGATAACTTATATGTAAAGATATACTTAAATTAAGTGGTCTGGAAAGGAGAAATGTGAAATTAAAAATGATATAAGTTATGTGAGTGGAAAAGAAGTAAACTAAAATCATATATGTTGGTTGGGTTGAGTAATTCTCTGGGTGCCAGTCTGATGTTGATTTCGGTCTTCAGGGCTGGTGTTTAGAGGGTTATTCTCCTAATCACTATGTATGTGGGATAAGGCATACTTGGGTTAAGTATAACATGTTGTTGTAACCCAAAAAGGGAATAATTTATGAAATTGGAAAATAACATGTTGTGGACTTATTAATGGACTTAAGTGGGTTAAGTATAAATTGAATTAATAAGCAAGGGTAACTTGGTAAATACGAAAAAAGGAAGCTAATGTGAATGACCAAGTTAAATGAGAAAGTTGACGAGGTGGCACAAGCGTGAAATAAATGGTTAGACTCTGGGTCTAATGACATATAAAACTAAGGCGCTTGAAGCGGTCCATACATTGTAGGATGAATAACACAACGAGGTAGATCATGATGGTGTCATAAGGCACAAGGAGAGCGCACGTTCGCTATTTTGGCGGCTCCAACGGACTGGAAGGGGAAGCACGCGGCTTCCTGAGACATTAAAGGTGCTCTTTGTAGTCCTCTGTAGTCGTTTAGCTTCGGGCTAGGATTACAGAGCTTGGGTCTGCGCGGAACTACTAGGTGGGTGGGCCTTGACTGCACAAGTAGGGAGCAGTCAGAATGCTGTACGCGGTGGCATTAAGGGTGGTTCGGCGATTTCCTCAGGCGGAGGTGGTGGGTTAAGACCAAACGATAGTAAGATCGTCGGACGCCTATCACCAGCAGCCTAAGGAATGCGAAAAGACAAGAGCTAACCCCTAGAGATCGTTAACCTTTGCTATCAAGGGACAGGTGCGGGGAGACCCCACATGGATGTTTATATTGTTTGCTTGTTAGGGGTGGTCGCTTAGCTCGTGTGGTCTTTACTAGTTGAGGGAGGGGTTGAGGTGGGGCCATAGCCACCATAGAAAAACCAGACCCGAGGGATATCTGTACATTGGACACTCGTAGAGGCTGGCCCGTAAAAATATAGAAATGCTCCCGACCGAGTTCCGTGTTTTTTGGTGTAGCCTTGCCATGGAACATGGGTGCACAAGTAGAGGTTATGTGCACTAGAAATGTTGAGTACGATTGATGATACGTATGTTGGAAAGTCTAGGTACAACCATGTCTTCTCTAGGTGGTGTATCGTAGACTAGAGGGCATTATTCGGTAATAGAACCAAACTCGATCGAATAGTTCGAGGAAAGCAGTCAGTACGCTTACGTAGCACAGCGATAGTGGTTCTATGCGGATGTAGCGTTGTACGTTACTATGGCAGAGGATTAGGGACTGCGCATATTATTGTGGCGATACGGAGGAGACCGTGTGAGTAGGGTATCACAGGGTGTACCTCAGTTTGGGGATAGCTACATATATACTATATTAGGTTAATCTACTGGGGGTAGATGGGTGTGACGTGTGTGTAAGCTTTGAGTGCTAATAACACGTATAACCTAATAAATAAGAAAGTGTAATTGAACGGTATATGTAGGATTATTCAGGAAGTGTAGTTTAAATTCATTCCCACAGAACTTATGTTCTGACCCCCTCCTCATAACATTCGCAGGTTAGACAGAGACTTATAGCTTTGGGAATACTCATTTAGCAGTATTGTGATTAAGGTAAAGCTATGTTTTAAATATATTATATTTTACTCCTTCCGCTGTGAGGTGTTTTCCGAACTCTAACATATCTCTTTTCTCTGTCTTTTTCTACAGGATACCAGAGCAACCATCTCGGGTTTCGGTGGATTGGATTTTTTGAAGAAAAAAAATCGGTCCGTCGGAATCCGAGTTGTTACATCTAAGGACACAAAAATATTAAGCACGGATTGAGGAAAGCAATCAAAGGACATTAAGCTAACTCAAATGTTATCCTTTGATGTATTGCGATACGTGTTCAGTTCTTTTTTTATACTTTGTTCTGAATTCAGGTCTGATACCAAGCTATGACTCCCCACTCTAAGACCTACATTAACTAAGAGTATTACTAAGTAATACTATCTACTAGTGCAGAGAATATGGCTAGTTAAGAGCAACCATCCGTAAATTTTGTATTGAACGAGTATCCAATACGTCAATTTGGTGCTTTATATTTGTTCTTACCTCATGTTTGTATACATACCCGATTGAGGTTTAACGCAAAACTATGTTGGTTAATGGATTTATTCAGAAAAAAATATAACAACAACACATAATATCGTCACAGAACAACACAAACACACACACACACACACATATATATATATATATATATACACACACGGATACAACAAAGGTATAACATAAAAGTATCACAAAAGTGGTTGGTTTTTACGAATCATATATACAAACGAGTGCACAAAGTAATATACAAATTATAGTATGATCAAAATAACTACATAACATGAACTAGCATAAAAAGAATGATAAGGCAATCCATGGTATTAGAAGACATAATGAGTGTCTAACAGTAGGGGACTATCCAGTATCTACTCGGTCTGACCCGAGTACATAAATACACAGGTCAGCCCAGCTTAAAAAAGATGATTAGAATATGATATGTGAAGTATGATGTCATAATGTGATAGTTATTCTTAATAGAGAAGAGGCAACATAATCTCGAATCAACGTAAGGAACATTGGATAGTTTCAACTAAATCATTATATAATGGTCTCAATGTAATAGGAAACAACAATCAACACAAATGTTCCGTTGACAACGAATAGCTTAAGCTCTGAGGCTAAGCTATATATATATATATGTATATATATATATATATATATATATATATATATATAAGGTCCCATGTTCAAAACCAAGTATGCTTAGCAGCGTTTGTGAATTCATTGTGGATAAGCTAAAGAACACCCTAGTTTTAAACGCATTATTAGTTAAGTCTGCGTATGAACTCAGTTTTTGGAAAATCGCATGTAATGTTGATGCATTTTGGACTTTAGATTTCCCAAAAATCATGAGGTTGAATGCATATGATAGATGAGTGATGGTAGTATGAAATTCAAAGGGAGGATGGAAAAAATGTAGATGAGTTGCTTCATCCATTAAGTAGGTGAAATATTGCATTGCTATAGTAAATAAATAAGGGGAGAGAGGGTCTCTTTGTCGAATCTGTCACGAGGATGTAATATAGCATATAGGAATACCTTGGATAAATACGATAATCACTCCTATTATGTTATATTGGCTTTTTTATCGATCAGATTTCAGAATTTACGTTGGATAAACTTGAATCTTTATATGGTGATTTTTTTGAGGTGGTTCCTCTCACAAGGTTGGATGGAATACACTATGTAAACCTAAGGCTGAGGGTGGAGCAGGCTTGAAGAAATTCTCAGATCTAATGAAAGCAACTTGCATCAAACTACTCTGGAATTATTTAGTAAAGAACCCATTGTGGAGTAAATGGATGAAAGCCAAATTTGTAAAGATAAACAATTCTGAACTCTAGCCATTAACAACAACTCATCATCAACTTGGAAATCTATCCTCAGACTTCGGACTAATTCAAAGCAACTTTTTAATAAAGTAATTTCAAATGGAACTGATACTTCCCTTTGGTTTAAACAATGGCTCAATTGTCGTTGCTTGGTGGATTTGTTAGGCATGAACAAATTTTCGATGATTAGAAGGAGCTCCAAACGGTTGACTCTATCATCAAAAAAGGGAAATTCGACCCCTTCTTGAATCCTGCAACAAGAGAATTATCCCAACAAATCAGTTGTGTTCCTTTATTCCCAAATAACTTGCAAGATAACTATGAATGGGAAGATGGAGACAAATTTCTGGGAAAATGGAGTTTTGATGACAACATCCTTATTTCAATATTAATTGATTATAAAATATATACTAACACTTTTGTAGAATATATATACATACACACACACATATGTAGAATTTATGTACAGGAATTATTACTGAAGACTGCACAGTTTAAAGATATCAGAGATTCAGAATTCAGAGATGATTCAAGACTCATGAGTAATTAAGATTTCAAGAGTTCAAGATAAATAGAGACTAGTTTATGTAAAACTCAGAATATCACTCCAGGTTCAAATTCAAATTCTGTTTTGCAATTTCTAATTTCAGGTTCTATTTTCAAATTCTATCTTCGATCTCTATCTTCTCTATTTTACTTTCTTTACTTTACTTTTGATTGTAAACTCAAGTTTTATAGTTTATAAGTTTTACATATTATATACTTTATATTTATATAGTTTTAAACTCTATAATTTTATAAATATGTTCGTATATCTTATTTATGTTTTCATATGATTTTCTACTTTATAATATTCATTTACAACACTATGTTTAATTCAAGAATTTCTAGAATTATATATATATATATATATATATATATCAAAACACTTCAAAAATGTTCAAAATTCAATTTTACAAAGGCATATCTCGTCATACGTTTATGCCTATGACGACATATAACTGTCATATTTTTTTATTTTCAAGGGAAGTGTCTTTTCACTATTTGTAACGTTCTAGAAATGTTGCAACCTTTAAATCTTATAAATAAGGGCTGATTTTGAATTTTTCATCATTCTTCTTCTCCATCTTCATCTCCTTTCTTTACACCATTATATTTTCTCATTTTTATGATTTCTACACCTATACTCGGCCGAATTCAATTCTATTTACATAAAACTTCTTCTCTTCTCACTCATTACTCTCTGAATCAAAGTGCTATTGAAGAGATATAGGGCTATTGTAATCATTTGGGAAGTGTTTGGGTAATCGGTGTTTCCCTTGTAGCCGTGAAATCAAGGAACAAGAGCGGTGTTAACCTTGTAGCTGTGAAATCAAGGGGGATATACTTGATCAAGTGTGTGGAATCGATGTTAACCTTGTAGCTGTGAAATCAAGGGGGTTGTACTTGGATATTGATATAGTAATAAAACTTTGTGCAATCCAGTGCTGTATAAGACTGAACGTAGGAGTAATCCGACCCAGTATAAAATCCGGTGTGTTCTTTCCTTTTCTGCATTATTTTGGTTCATCTTTGTGTTTGTTTTTGATTCTGTGTCTGTGATTGTTTATGTGGTGTGTGATTCATATAGTAGATCATATAAGTTTTAGATTTTGTTTAATTTCTTAAAAATGCTATTCACCCCCCTCTAGTGTTAGTTTTGCCTTAATGATCCATTCCGCAATCCCTAACAATTTGTATCAGAGTAAGAGCTTTCAAAAACTCAATAATCTGATTTTGAAAATAGCTATAATGGCAACCAACACTGGTAGTAATAATAGTTCTTTTGTAGAGGGTCAGTCCACTGTTAGACCACCACTGTTTAATGGTAGATATTATTCATATTGGGCATGTAGAATAAAAATATATTTACAATCAATAGGATTAGACACATGGAATAGTACACAAAATGAGTTTGTTGAACCCACAACTGCTTGTGCACAATGGACAACTGAACAAAAGGCTGCTGCACAAGGCAATTATAAAGCCATGAATATGTTGTTTTGTTCATTAAATAGGAATGAGTTTCATAGAATGTCAGTGTGTAAAACAGCTTATGAAATTTGGAGAACTTTACAAGTTACTCATGAAGTAACTAGTAAATTTAAACAAACTATGGTATAAAAGTTAGTTAATCAGTTCAAGTTATCCAAAATGAATGAGAATGAGTCTATCTCTGATATGTATTGTAGATTTCAAGCGATAGTGCATTCATTAACAACACTTGGAAAAACTTATTCTGAAGAAGATCAAGTCAGAAAAATATTGAGTTCATTGACTCCAGAATGGGATCAGAAAACTTTGGCAATTGAAGATGCCAACAATGTCAGTGAAATGAAGATTGAGGAGTTAATCGGAAATCTGGTGTCCTTTGAAGTCCAATTACAGAAAAGAAAGGAAAACATGCCAACTGAGAAGAAATCCATTGCATTTAAAGAAACTACAAATGATTCTAACTCAAGTAGTGAAGATGATGAAGAAACAACCCTAATGACAAGACATTTTAGAAGATTTCTTAAATATAAAAAGAAAAATTATTTTCAAAATTATAACCAAGGAAAATTAAGAAGAAATGATGATCGATGTTATAACTACAACAAACCAGGCCATATAAGGAGAATGTGTCCATATCCAGATAAATCAACTCAACAAATGGACAACAACAATTCGTCAAGGAAGAGAAAGAAAGCATACGCAGCAATGTTAGAAGATTCAGATTCATCATCAAATGATGAAGAGCTAAAAACTGGAAATTCAAATATGTGCTTTAAGGGAATTCAGAAAATTTCGAAAAAAGGATCTAAAAACTAGGTACATCTTAATTAATTTTAAATTTTCTTTGTTTGAATGGTTGCTTTATTTGTTTGCTTTGTTTTGAATTTAAAAATTCAAACTTTGACATTCAAACTTGAAATTTGAAATTCAAAATAATATAATAATAATAAATAATAAATAAAATAATAAAATAAATTTGTTGGATGTTTGTTAGGCTTAGAATTATTTCAGGAAATTGTTAAACCTGAAATATAAATCGATAATTTAAATAACATTTCACAAAAATCAAATTTCCTTTGAATATAGGTACATATGTTGACATACATATGTCTATATGTCGACATATCTGACTAGTAATTTTAAATTTAAATTTTTAATTTCAAAGGTTTAAACTTTCAAACTTCCCTCCAACTTTTTACCAACTCCCAAGGTCTGAAAAGGTGTCGTTGACTTCTGAAAAGTTGTGCCTATTTAATTCATATCCATTCAATTTCCATATATACACCTATTCTCTCTACCTTTCATTCACAATTCAAAACAATATTCTTCATATCTATTCTCTTCAAAACTATTAATTCAGTGGCTTCCTCAAGTTCATCTCAGAAATTGAAGTTAACCAAAACCATCAAAGGTTATCTCCATAATGACAAAGAATCTATCAAAACATGTGTTAACTATGTAGCAAATGCTAAAGTCAATACGGGTTCTTTCACCATCTTTGGAGAGTTTCCTTCTTATGATCTTATCTCTCTCTTTCAACACAATGAAGTCTTAAGTCTAATTGACTCACGGGATAATGACGAAGTGTGTTATCCTAAGCTTGTCAAAATGTTCTATGCGAATCTTAATCGCGGTGTAATGACCCGCATTGGCAGAGGTATTATAATTAATTTATTTAATTATTTAAAAGGTGAATTAAAGGATTTGATGGTCGTGGAATTAAATAATGGCGAATATTTAATTAAAATAATAAATTAAATAATATATTTAATTCTGAAATAATCAGAATTGGCCGAAATGGCGATATAGTGTGAACTGGATCATCTGTGATATTTAATTCAGTTTAGAATTGAATTTAAATAACGAATATATTATTTGAACGACAGTTTGAACGTATAACTATATTATAATTAAAAATCGAGCTCGAAATGGCGCTGCAGTTCGTAAATTGGCGATTCGAACTTCAATTGAATGTATAGGATTCGTTTTAAGCCGGATTTCTACGAAACAAGAAACGTGTGGAGCTGGTGGAGTATATCTTTCTAGTGGAAGAGGAAAATCGGGATTTCATCGGGTAGATTTTGATTTACGTCCAAATCAAATTTTAGAAAAGTCGCTGTGGAATTCCTTTATAATTTATAAAGGAATTATTTATATTTTTAAAAGGAATTTCAATATAAATCGAATATCGAATTGACCAGATTTGAAATATCAAGTTAGAAATTCATATAGGAATATTCTGAGTTGTATGGTATTCCACTGCGAATATATACGATAATATTAATTTATTAATATATTATTTAATTATATTTAAATATATTTATATATTTAAATGGGTCATCCAAAGCTTTAAAAATAGCCGGTTTTGCAAACGGAGTCGGAATTCGACGAAACTGATTTTGTTGGATCCACAATGTCAAATAGTTGCTAGATTTCCAATTTCGTGATTTTTAGAGTCACTGTGTGGCCGTACAGATTTTTAGAGTGAAAAACAGTCAGTATTTCGACGGTTAAAAATACGTTGTGTGAGCAAACGAAGTCGGAATTCGACGAAACCAGTTTTGTTGAGACCGTAATGTCGAACTCTAGCTACATGTCCAGTTTCGTGATTTTTCGGTATCGTGTGTGATCACACGGATTTTTAGAAGGTGAATTGAATATTTAAAAACTAAAATATCTCAACAAAACAAAATATCTAGATATTTTGAAAACCTTATAAATACCCCCTAACAATCCTTAAACCTAATTTCTTCATTTCACAGTCAACTAGTTTTCCGCCGCAACCTTTTTCTTTTCCAGTAAAATACCGTGTTCTTTATAAATCCACAACAAATCCGAACAAATTCTATAAATCATGAGATATATGTTTTTGAATTCCCTAAGGCCAGAGATTCAATCCTATACCAAGATTTCTGAGTTCGGTGAAGTTTTATGTCATTGGGAAATTATACAGTATGGGTTCGGCAAGCTAGGGCATGTTTTGTCGGAGCTAGAGAAGGAGATAGGGGAGGGGATCGATGCGGTTGAGCTCACGGTGGAAAGGAGGTTGAGTCCGCAAAGTTTGATGAAAATCAAACACAAAAAATGTCGATACTGTAACGCGAGCTACTGTAGAGAGCAGCAGGTCGCGAGTCATGGCGAGCAATCGGAGATGAAGGGCTGGTGACGGGTAGATGTGGATTTTGACGCTGAGTTCATTGGTGGTGGTGTCGGGTGAATTCATGGGGTAAGAGTGGATCGGTGGAAGCACAAAGGGCCGGCAATGGCATTGTTTTGGGCGAGTGGTATCCTGGAGCAATATCGTGGAAGAAGGATAGCCTTTAGGTGGATGCGGGTTTTGTTTTAAAGGGATGCTTGGGCTGGAAAGTGGTGGTAAAGCCCAATTATGAAATTCAATTTAAGTTTGATTTAAAATATGTGTATAGAACTTGTAAATGACATAACTTCCTCATACGATATCGAAATTCAGCGAAACAAGATCCGTTAGGATCGTATGGACGGGAGCAACACAATGAGACTGGCCGGGAGTGAATCCGAGCTCGTTACAATTTATGGCGAAATAAATTGTCCGACTGAATCAAATAACGCAAACCGTTATTTAACGGCTAACGCGCAAATGTGAGTAAATCTCACTAACTCTGAACAGTTTATAATTTCATGTTGTATTTTTAGAACTGTTAAATATTGATTGATTGATTGTGTATTGACTGTTTGATTGAACTGTTAGACAGTTAGTTGAATTTCTATATTGATTCTGTTTAACATAATATATCATATGGAACTGAAAGTGATGTTATCTATATTGTTTAACATCTGTGATGCAGGGAAACAGGTTGGAGGAACCCAACAGGGTTCCTCAACATTTATTTTACTGTTTTTCATATATTGTGATATATGATGTGATATATAATCTATTGTCGATTATATGTGTTTGGACGATACTGATCATCGTGATTTGATATGTTGAATACCATAACATACCGAAATGTTGATAAGGGAATATTTTCAAAGTGAAATTTGAAAATAAAATATTTATAAATGGAATATTTATAAATAAGAAATATTTATAAATTGGAATATTTATAAATAGGAGATATTTAGAAAAAGGGAAAACGTTATAAAAAGGAAACTGTTATAAGAAGGAAATCATTTTAAAGTGGAGAACCGTTACTAAAAGTAAATCTTTAAAAATGAATAAATGTTGTTAAAAGGGACATCTTTATAAAGTGAATAAAGGAGTTAAATCGAATATGGTATTCGAAAGGAGTTAAATCGAATATGGTATTCGAAAGTTAGTAAATCGAATTAGTTATTCGAAAGGGGTTAGTCGAGTCGAGTTAGTTGAATAGAGTTAATCGAATATTTGTTATTCGAATTAGAGTTAACCAGTTAGAGTTAAACCAGTTAGAGTTAACCAGTTAGAGTTAAACCAGTTAGAGTTAACCAGTTAGAGTTAAACCAGTTAGAGTTAAACCAGTTAGAGTAAATCGAACTAGAGTTATTCAAATGGAGTTATCGAATATTAGTGATTTGAATAAAGTAAAAGGAGTTATCGAATATTAGTGATTCGAATAAAGTAAAAGGAGTTATCGAATGTTAGTGATTTGAATAAAGTAAAAGGAGTTATCGAATGTTAGTGATTCGAATAAATTAAAAGGAGTTATCAAATGTTAGTGATTCGAATAAAGTAAAAGGAGTTATCGAATATTGTTTATTCGAATAGAATCAAATTGAGTTAATTGAATATAGTTTATTCGAATAGAGTTAAAGGAGTTATCGAATATAGCTTATTTGAAAGGAGTTAAGTGAAACGAGTAAATCAATAGCGTTAGTCCAATAGAGTTAATCCAATAGCGTTAGTCCAATAGAGTAAATCGATAAGGGTTAATCAAGTAGAGTAAATTGAATAGAATTATCGAATATACCTTATTCGAAGGAAAGAATTATCGAATAGAAAAGATTTGAAAGAGAGTTACGTAAGGAAGTTCGTTAAAGAATTAGAAGGGTGAACTTTGTCTATTTCAAGGTTAGAAACGTTGTTCAGTTAAGGTCTGA
The DNA here is from genome assembly GCA_030737875.1 of Allium sativum. NCBI lineage: Eukaryota > Viridiplantae > Streptophyta > Magnoliopsida > Asparagales > Amaryllidaceae > Allium > Allium sativum. The sequence goes on from CM060912.1 coordinate 711,968,236, forward strand.
GAGGTAGTATTACCCCAACTTGATTGACTTCATTTTTAACTAAGGAATGGTTAAGGTTCGATAGTAAGGGATGGTTAAGTGAATTTAGTAATTAAAGGAAATGGTTTGAGTTGGCATCGCGATGGTTTGTTTAAACATCTGTCTAAGTCCAATGAAGAAGCTTTGGAAATGTTTTCCAAAGAAGAAACGAGAAATGTTTTCTAATAAAGAAAACAAGAAATGGAAATGTTTTCCATTGTTAATAACATATATTTTCCAAATTTAGAAAATAAGAAATATTGAATATAGGGAAACAGGAGATAAGTATATTAATGAAATAAAGAGATAAATGTTGAATGATGTTTGATCGATATAAATTTCCATTTGGAAATAATATCGTTGTTTGCACACTTGTTTTCTTTGATGGTTAAATCACAGACTATCGAAGTTTTGACCATTTTAACGTTGTTAATATGGAGAGACCGGTTGGATTATTATCCAAAGAACCACTCTGTATTGGCATAAGCGTTGCGAATCATATATGCCAAAGGAAATTGAAGACAGAGTTATGCAAGGGCTATCCTGTTTACAGAATAGTGCCTTCGGTTCATCCTGTTCCTGGATGACTTATATGGACGGATGTCTGACAGAGTATTTCCAAACGATCACGTATATTGATTTCTCCAACCGTACCAAGAGTGGAAGCGGAGAAGGAAACTTCTTTTAGCTAACACATATTGTATGGTTAAGGACGTCAATCGGTGATTTGATGGATTTAACGATGTGGCATTCAAAGTGAATCTGGTGTGATGATAAAGCGTAGCTTCTAGCCTCACATCCGGTAAATGACAGAAATCGGGCAGGCAGCATGGCTAAGTCGATCGCACCGAAGTAGGGTGTATAATCACCTGATCTAGAGTTTCATTTACTTCTAAAAATCTATTGTTGATGCTGTCTCATTCGGGAAACGGTTGCTGATCCCAACCGTTGGTGATATACATTCGATACACTTAAGCGAAATGAGTTGTAACACCCTGTAATTCGGTTAATATTAATATTCACAAATTAAAGAATAACTAATCTCAGACGTGAGAATTGTGGGAAACGGGTTGCGCCAATGTGTTCGTCTCGGAATTCTGGTTGAAATAGAGTCCGAGTTTGCGTGAATTGGACTTCGTATGAAGAAGTTATGGCCATCGGAAGTTTCAGAAAATTCAAAACAGCTCGCAGAAAATTTAAAATTCAAACAGAAAGTGCAGAAGCGGGCTGGGCGGGAAAGTTCCCGCCCAAGCAGGTCGACTGGGGGTCGACACTAGTGTCGACCTGCCACCCCCCCCCCCAGGTCGACTATGGTGTCGACCTGGGTCTGGCGGGTAGGGTTTTTGATTGAGCCTGTTTTTGATTGAGTAATGACCCATTAGGGTTTTGACCTAATCTGGTTGGCTGGGATTAGTTCTGTGTTGATCTGACGGTCTAAAATAAATCCTAACTCTATAAATACCTAGGTACTCTCTCACCCTAATTCATAAGAAAAATAGAATAGCTACCGTCATACCGCCGCCATGGAACTCAGTGGAGCCGCCGCCAACTAAGAAGGAAGAAAAGCTAATCAAATACTAATTCTACTCAATTCTAAAGCAAAGCAAGACTCTTTTCTTCTCTAAATTGTGAGTATGATAGTCTTAACAAGATTATTATTAAATTAATTAGGTTAAGTCATGAATGGATTATGAGTAGATGATGTGAATTGTCATATATGTTGTTGTAAACTTTATGCTATCATGTATGTTATCAATCCTATGCTATGTATCCTATATGTTGTAAATCATGGTATGATGATGTTATGTATGTTGAGAGTTTCTATGCTAAATTGTGATAAATCATACATGCTTTAAAGTCATGATGTTATTGTTTATGCTAATTAGTTCATGTTAATCACATCATGATGTTAATGTTATTTGGGTTATGTTAATCTATATGACAAGTCACATATGAAAGTTTAGGTTGAGATTTTGAACATATGCTATGACCTCTATTTTGATCTAGAATTATGATATCTAGAATTATGCTATGACATATGTGAAATTCTATGCTAGTTCACACCATCATTATGTTGCCTAAAACCCCCTTATGCAAGTTTGTACATAAATTTGAGTATGATCATATCCTGTAAATTGTGACATTTAACAAGTTGACACCTTTACATCCTTAACATGGGTAGTTTATGCAAGTTTCACCCCTATTATGATTAGATTCATTTTAATTGTCTATATGTTGTGATAATTTATTTTGTGCTATGAGTTAGACTATTCGATTCTAACGTATATTATGCGTTGGATAAGCGAACGTATAAACGTGGGGTAGGGGTAATATTAAGGATTTAATAATAAGAAGTTGGGGTGCAATTGATATGATTTTGCATGCCATGAGTGGATGACCATAATTGAGTCAATTATGGACATTATTAAAAGTGGACTTAATTAATAATTTGAATAGGGAATTATTAAAACTGAGGGTAAAAGATTATAAGTGACAATCAATGCCTAGGACACGAGGTTGGACTCGTTTGTGACGTAAACCTGCCCGGAACCGCCCGGCAAATCCAGTGGTCACAAATGTCAGCCCAATTTGAGAGGTCCTAGGCCTAAACTAAAGCATAACAGTTGTAAAGACACGAGGTTAGACTCTTTTATGGTGTAAGACTGCCCAGACCCACCCGACAAATCCAGCTGCCATAAATGACGGTCTAATGTGAGAGGTCTTTACAAGGTTATGGCCTGAATGAATTAAGAAATACTTAACCAGATAAACATGTAAAGTGGGACATGGGGGTTAAGTAGGTACCTTGGGTGGCATGGGGAATCTAGTGGGTGCCCTTAGTGGCATGTGAAATACGATTAGTAAGACTTAACCAAACACACATGTAAATGAACATGACTAAGAGGGTTAAGTGGGATATACTAGTGGTGACAAGCTTAGGTGGGTAGCTTGTAGGGGCCCATTTCAACCAGTATCCCAAGCGTATCTTTGTGGGCTCGACCCAAGTCGAGGACGGGACACGCATACTGGGTTTGACTATAAGAGGCCAAAACGGGGAGCGGTGGCAACGCAAGTCCAACGGGTTTCATATGCGTGTGTTGACCCGGGCTGGTAGGAAAGACGTTGTTGCATCGTGTAGGTATAAGCCGTGCATTCTCAAGTTGTATCGGGTTGCCACTTTAGGGGAGTGATACACCCCCACTGTGGGGCCAGCACGGGTATCTACGAGTAGGGAGCCGATCGAAAGTCGGTAGTGGGGTACATCTAGTGGAGATAGGGGCAGACGGCACCTATGTAGTCAGCTAGGGGTACGTAAGGCTATTTATATGTTTCTGTGTGAAGCAAGTGGGATCAACCTTTAGGGTGACTGGTGCGGTGCAGTGTAGTAATGTGCAGTGCAGTGTAGTAATTATTCGTTAGTAATTAGGTGTGCCTTTACCGTTATCTTTAACGTTATCTTAAACACTATCTTTATCTTCCAAATAGTTCATAGACATTTACTTGTCTTCCAGCTTATGCCTTAGTCTAGTTATTTTGATAATAGTATTGTTAGAATTATCATACTCGCCAGACTTTATGTCTGACCCCGTCCATTTCTATCCTTTTCCCCCCTCCAGGTCCTCGGGTTGGGCCCAGCTCTAGTGGAGTTTGATTGGATTGCTTTCTCTCTCTTGGAAAGCTTGGACCGTTGAAGTAAAGTCCAGCTTGTTATCTTTTTAATGGCTATTTGTGTAATGGGATTATGTATTTTGTTTTATGAAGATGGATAATGTATTTGACTCTGATTAATGGTTTTGTGATGTAATAAACATGTTTCCGCTGCAATAAAATGAAGTTTTAGATTTCCAAGTACTACTTATTATCTGTCTTGTTGTAATTTTTCTGTTCTATATTCATTTATAACCTCCATGGAAGTTAATGCATTCCCTTTGTGAGTGACATTAATGGAAGTGGGGTGTTACAAGTGGTATCAGAGCTAAAGGTTACCAGAACAGATATTTTTTTTTTAGAAAAACTATTTTTCTAAAGTATTTTTGGAAGAAGTGCTTTCAAAAACATGTTTTAATGAGAAATTTAAAGAGGAAAGTTTTTAAGAAAATATAATCCCCAATAGCCATATATCTTTATCTTCTGAATTCTCCATTTTGAATCTTTCCTTTTTCGTTTCAGCATGGCTGAAGATCTTAACCTACCTGACAGTGTAACGATACCAGGATAGTATAGGAAGCTGTTAGAGGCTAGGGCCGCCGCAGGTCCGGCCAATGTTCCTCCACCACCAGTTGCACCCATTCCTCCTCCTCGCATAGATACTTTTGCAAAGACGTGCAAGGAATTTAAGGCTATGGGTGGAAAACCCTTTCAAGGGTCAGAAACGTTCGTGGAAGCTAGGGATTGGCTTAGGGAGGTGGAAGAATTGCTAGAAATCTTTGAAGTGGAAGAAGGGAGGAGAGTTAAATTAGCAGCTTGGTTGATGAAGGGAGAGGCCTCGTTCTGGTGGGAGGTCACTAATGGGGAGCGTCCTGTTGATTCTTGGGCGGATTTTAGGCGTAGTTTTAAGGCGAAGTTTCTCTCAAGGGCAGAAGAGAATTTATATATGGAAAAGTTCTTGACATTGAAGCAAGGAAGCTCATCAATGAAGGAATATGTCAACAAATTTAATCAGTTAGCAAGGTTTGGCTTAGACTTAGTGAACACGCCGGAGAAGAAGGAACTGAGGTTCGTTAATGGGTTGAATGAACCATTGCAAGGGTTTGCTATGACCCACATCCCTATGGGGGCCACCTTTGAGAAGCTTGTAGACATGGCACTCATGCACGAGGAGAAAAGCGCTAAAGTTGATAAGGCACCCGAGAAGAGAAACCACAACAGCAAAACAAGAAAGGTGGTAAAGACAATAATGGCAAGGGAAAGAAGAAATGCTTTAACTGTGGGACACCAGGCCATCTCAGCAAGGATTGCCGAAAGAAAAAGAAGACTTGCTGTTTCCACTATGGCGAAGCGGGACATCTAGTGAAGGACTGCCCAAAGAAGGGGCAGAGGGCGGGAGCTACCTCGGGAGGACAGGTGCAGGATCTTATGGCACCAGGGCAGGCAAGGGGACAAGTGCAGGCTCTCACAGTCCCACCGCTGCAAGAACGAGGTAGAACCATTTCTGTTGAAAGCTTAGTTTTTCTGTTTGATCAACCTGTCCGTACCTTATTTGATTCGGGCGCATCGCATTCGTTTATCTCTACATCATTAGTTGAATCACTGCACTTAAACACCAGTTTAGTAGAGGATCCCTTAGTTGTTTCGAATCCAATTGGGGGCTCAGCTTACTTGTCCATGATGTGTTTGGATTTGAAAATTTCTATACTTAGCGTTGAGTTTAGATGTGATGCTTATGTGTTGGGCTTCACGGCTATGGGCCAATTTTAGGGATGGATTGGTTATCCAGAAATGGGGTCGTTCTTGATTGTGAAAGGAGAGTAGTTAGGCTCATGACTCGCCATTGTAACGCTCTCGAAATCTTTTGTAATCCCATAAATTCCGTTATGCTAAGTTATTTAGAATCGCTTGACGCGTCTGAGGAAAATCTACAATCTGTTAGAGTGGTCCGAGAATATTCGGATGTGTTTGAGGAGGTGAAGGGATTGCCTCCAAAGCGGGAGATAGATTTTCGAATATATCTTGTGGATAATGCGAAACAAATATCTTTGCCAGTAAGCCACATGGCTCCACGTGAAAAGAGGGAACTCGATAAGCAAGTGAAGGAGTTGCTTGAGAAGGGGTTCATAAGAAGAAGTATATCGGAGTGGGGTGCTCCAGTAGTATTTGCCACAAAGGAGGATGGGTCCCTTAGACTTTGTGTGGACTATAGAGAACTAAATAAGCTTACTAAGAAGAACATACACCCACTGCCGAGGATTGACGATCTCTTCGATCAGTTAGTTGGCGCCTCAGTGTTTTCGCAGTTGGACTTAGCCACTGGTTTCCATCAGTTGAGAGTGGCTGGGGATAGCATTGACAAGACTGCCTTTAGGACTCCGGACGGTTTCTAAGAATGGCTAGTGATGCCCTTCGGTTTGACAAATGCCCCCGCATACTTTGTTGATTTGATGAGTAGGGTGTTTAGGGAGTACCTTAACAAATTCGTGGTAGTCTTTGTAGACGATATCCTGATCTTTTCTAAGGATGAAGAAGAGCATGCCCTACATCTTAGGGAAGTGTTGGAGACCCTACGAGCGCATAATCTTAAAGCCAAATTTTCTAAGTGTCACTTCTGGAGGAAGGAAGTACGATTCCTAGGGCACGTGGTTTCCAAGGAAGGGATAACTGTGGATCCCGTGAAGGTAGTGGTCATCCAAGATTGGAAGGTCCCTAAAAATGCTACCGAAGTAAGAAGTTTCTTGGGGTTGGCTGGCTACTATAGGAAATTTATCAAAGACTTCGCAAAGATATCAGCTCCATTGACACGCTTGAAGAAGAAGAACCTAGTTTTCACATGGGACGTAGATTGTGATAATGCGTTCCAACGTTTGAAGAGAGCTTTGACCTCAGCCCCAGTCTTAGTGCTGCCAGACGGGAGTAAGCCATTTACCGTTTATACTAACGCTTGTGGGACCGGACTAGGCGCAGTCTTAATGCAAGAGGGTAGGGTAATAGCCTATGGTGGAAGGCAGTTGAGAGCGCATGAGAAGAATTACCCCATGCATGACCTAGAGTTGGCCGCTATTGTTTTCGCGCTTAAGTCTTGGCGTCATTATCTTCTCGGCGAGAGATTCAAATTATTCACTGACCACAAATCGCTAAAATACTTATTCTCTCAAAAGTACTTGAACTTAAAGCATCAAAGGTGGATGGAGTTCTTAGCATCCTACGACTTCGAGATAGCATATACCCCTGGCAAGGGTAACGTGGTGGCAGATGCCTTAAGTAGAAAAAGATTATCTTTAAGTCCTTTGTTTGTTAAGCGGCAAAGCTTAGAATTCATTTTGATGTTTGACTTTAGACCTTCTGTTGACTTTGTACCCGGTTTGCTAGCATCCTTGGAGGTCAGATCTACACTTTTGGGACGGATTGGCAAGGCACAGCGAGACGACCCGCAGTTGGTTGAGTTACTAGAAAAGCTCAAAGGAGGGGAGTCATCAAGCCATCTCCGTAGGTATACCCTAGATGATAAGGGTTGGTTACGTAGGGACGGTAGACTTTGTGTACCAAAAGACGATGACCTAAGGAAGACTATTCTTGACTAAGCACATCGTTCAAAGATGACCATTCATCCCGGCGGGGACAAGATGTACATGGACATGAGACGAGTTTTCTTTTGGGCCGGTATGAAGAGGGACGTGGCCGAGTATGTCGCTAGTTGCTTGGTGTGCCAACAAGTAAAAGCGGAGCAAAAGAAACCCGGTGGGTTACTTCACCCATTGGAGGTTCCACTTTGGAAGTGGGAAAGCGTCTCGATGGATTTTGTGGATGGATTACCGCGATCGAGGAAGGGTAATACGGGGATTTAGGTTATAGTGGATAGACTTACTAAGAGCGCCCATTTCATTCCCGTGAAGAGTAAGAGGACTGCTCCATGGTTAGCTTCTGTATACGTCCGAGAAATAGTTCGTTTGCACGGTGTTCCTTCTAGCATAGTGAGCGACCGCGATCCTATTTTCACTAGCGAATTTTGGAGAAGCTTACAAGAGGCGGTAGGGACTCAGTTATGTTTGAGCACCGCATATCATCCTCAGACGGACGGCCAAACCGAGAGGGTGAATCGCATTCTAGAGGATCTTTTGAGACTATGTATCCTAGACTTTGGGGGTACATGGGAAGAGCATCTTCCATTGGTAGAGTTCGCATATAATAAACGCTTTCAGTCCAGCATTGGCATGGCACCATTCGAAGCTCTTTACGGACGACCTTGTCGTTCACCTACATGTTGGTGGGAATCTACGGATAAGATCTTACTTGGGCCCGATATGATTAGGGAGACTTCAGAGAAGATCGACTTGATTCGAAGGAGGATGAAAGCAGCGCAAGATAGACAGAAATCTTATGCGGATAAGAGGAGGACAGACCTTGAGTTTGATGTTGGGAACATGGTCTTTATCAAAGTGTCTCCAATACGAAACGGTGTTCGCTTTGGGTCCGTTGGGAAGTTAGCACCAAGGTTCATAGGGCCGTTTCCTATTAAGGAGAAGATTGGACAGATGGCGTATAGAGTGGAGTTGCCCGAGAGACTTAGCGGTGTACACGACGTATTCCATGTGTCACATTTGAGGAAGTGCTTGCACGAGACCGCAGAAGTGGTAGAGCCGAGCTTGCTTAGAGAGGTGGAGATCGAGCGTGACGCAACGATTCGACGAGCTCCTACGCGCATTCTTGGGTCATAGATTAAGAAGTTGAGAAATCGAGAGGTCAGACTAGTCAAAGTACAATGGGGAGATAATGAGAGCAACGCTACTTGGGAGACAGAAGAGAAGATGCGTTCATGATACCCTTTCCTTTTCGAGGGTATGTCCTTTAATTTCTCCTTTATCGCTTATCTTGTACTTATCTTACCTTTAGAGTATCCTCTCGCTAGTATTCTTGACCTTTAGATAGGATAATCCTATGGATGAAACATGTGTTTGAGACATGTTATGTATGATGGATGCAAAGTGGATGCAAGTGTTTGCTAGTGGTTGCTCGTGGACGCATTATTAGGCACTAGATCGGCTCAGTCACTTCATATTGCATATTGCATATATATGGATATATTTAGTAAAATGGATGTATGATGATTGTATTATCATATGGATACTGCATTCAGGTGATGATTGTGCACACATGTAGAGATAATATGTAGCATCAGGGAACTTTTGCATACATAATGGACGCATGGCACTATCATGGTTTGCATTAAGGAGGTCAACTGAATCAGTCGACCGCCTGATTTTGCATTAGATATGGACATATACACACACTGTGCATATAAACATGAAAGCATTAGAAGTCTATAAGGACAATGGATGCCTGTGTTTGATGGTTGAGTAGATGGTTGTTTGGATGTTAGGATATACATTCTTCTTAACTTGAAGATTTCGGGGACGAAATCCTTTAAGGAGGGGAGAATGTAACACCCCGTAATTCGGTTAATATTAATATTCACAAATTAAAGAATAACTAATCTCAGACATGAGAATTGTGGGAAACGGGCTGTGCCATTGTGTTCATCTCGGAATTCTGGTTGAAATAGAGTCCGAGTTTGCGTGAATTGGACTTCGTATGAAGAAGTTATGGCCATCGGAAGTTTCAGAAAATTCAAAACAGCTCGCAGAAAATTTAAAATTCAAACAAAAAGTGCAGAAGCGGGCTGGGCGGGAAAATTCACGCCCAGGCAGGTCGACTGCGGGGTCGACACTAGTGTTGACATGTCCCCCCCCCCCCAGGTCGACTATGGTGTCGACCTGGGTGTCGACCTGGGTCTGGCGGCTAGGGTTTTTGACTGAGCCTGTTTTTGATTGAGTGATGACCCATTAGGGTTTTGACCTAATCTGGTTGGCTGGGATTAGTTCTGTGTGACAGTCTAAAATAAATCCTAACTCTATAAATACCTAGGTAGTCTCTCACCCTAATTCATAAGAAAAATAGAATAGCTAATGTCATACCGCCGCCATGGAACTCAGTGGAGCCGCCGCCAACTAAGAAGGAAGAAAAGCTAATCAAATACTAATTCTACTCAATTCTAAAGCAAAGCAAGACACTTTTCTTCTCTAAATTGTGAGTATGATAGTCTTAACAAGATTATTATTAAATTAATTAGGTTAAGTCATGAATGGATTATGAGTAGATGATTTGAATTGTCATATATGTTGTTGTAAACTTTATGCTATCATGTATGTTATCAATCCTATGCTATGTATCCTATATGTTGTAAATCATGGTATGATGATGTTATGTATGTTGAGAGTTTCTATGCTAAATTGTGATAAATCATACATGCTTTAAAGTCATGATGTTATTGTTTATGCTAATTAGTTCATGTTAATCACATCATGATGTTAATGTTATTTGGGTTATGTTAATCTATATGACAAGTCACATATGAAAGTTTAGGTTGAGATTTTGAACATATGCTATGACCTCTATTTTGATCTAGAATTATGACATCTAGAATTATGCTATGACATATGTGAAATTCTATGCTAGTTCACACCATCATTATGTTGCCTAAAACCCCCTTATGCAAGTTTGTACATAAATTTGAGTATGATCATATCCTGTAAATTGTGACATTTAACAAGTTGACACCTTTACATCCTTAACATGGGTAGTTTATGCAAGTTTCACCCCAATTATGATTAGATTCATTTTAATTGTCTATATGTTGAGATAATTTATTTTGTGCTATGAGTTAGACTATTCGAGTCTAACGTATATTCTGCGTTGGATAAGCGAACGTATAAACGTGGGGTAGGGGTAATATTAAGGATTTAATAATAAGAAGTTGGGGTGCAATTGATATGATTTTGCATGCCATGAGTGGATGACCATAATTGAGTCAATTATGGACATCATTAAAAGTGGACTTAATTAATAATTTGAATAGGGAATTATTAAAACTGGGGCTAGCCGACATTTATGCGCCGTATTTAAATAGAATGCTCGACGAAAAGGTATGTATTTAAATGACTGTTTTACCCCTAGTTGATCTTGATTCGGCCATAACTTTTGATTGGTAAGGAGTTTTGACCTGAAACCACTTCCATTGGATTTAGATGATGGTTTACCTTTTCGTAGAGTGGTCACATTAGCCAAACGGACTTACTGTTTGGTAGATATGGCTGAAATAAGGTTTAGAAGGTGAAAAATAGCTTAGCCAGGCCTAATTAGGGTGATTCGCGGCTAGGCCCATAACCCATTCCGGGATTAGGGTTATGGGGAGGCTGAAATCAGTTAGGAAATGATTCTATTTCATTTTCTCGGCTGCCTAAAACATTTCTCTAACCCTAACAATGGCCTCCACCTTCTAAAATCATCCCAAAACACCTTCTAATCATCGTTTAATCAAGTTTTAGCCTAATCTATATCAAACCAAGGCTAATTAGCATAGAATTTGGGATAGAGCTGCTGGAACACATAGGGATTCGACTCAAATCCGAGATACTTTCAGATCTATAAATTATTATTGACTAAGGTGAGTGATTTGCATTGTTTTTCACTAATTACGGCTAATTAGGGGTGATTAGTGATAATTAGTGATATTATGGCTCAGAAAAATCGGGAAAAATTTGTAAAATTCTAAAATATTATTTTAGCGCTCTGATAGAAATTTGAGCTAATTTGGATAAGTTTTGCTAATTGTATGCTTAAACATGATTAAGGGAAATTAAGGGAAAACATGTGTTTTTGGGTATGTTTGATCCGTATATACATGTTAAATTGTTGTTTTGATGTTTGTGGATGATTATACATGTTGCTATTACTGTTTGGTATGATTTGTGATTGCATAGAACAGTTAAAATGGTCGAAAACGCCGTCATGTGGCATAAAACAGTCATTGGAAAAGTTGTAGGAAAATTGTGCAGGAACCGGATCGGATCGCCCCCTTTGAACCGACCTGATCGCGAGTCCAACCCCACGAGTTCGAACCGTGTACGTGTATCACGAGCCGCTTGCTCGAGTGGAGGAGCTGACCCGAACCGTCCAAGATGAAGGCTCACGAACCGAACCAAAAGGCATAGCCCGAACCGCGAACCGATGACCAGGAGGAGGTATCACGACCGAACCGATCTGACCAGGAGCACCACGAGCCGCCTTTGCTCGATTTCCACGAATTAGAAGTTCCGAACTGGTACAGCGCATTTCACTGGAAATGTCGGCTGGTGCGGGGCAGGCCGTCACACTTGGTATCAGAGCTCTAGGTTGCGTAGTTAACCTTGGGAAAGACACCAGGGAGAGATAATATACGTATATGAGAGCGCGTATTTGTGATATTTTGGTTTTCAAAAGCTATATATACTATTAGTATATCTAAGGATGGAGTCGCACTGCACTGGCACCACTGAAGAGATGGTTAATCATTTTCTCCTTACAGATTGAACAATGAGCCGATATACGAGGGGCACTAGTAGAGTAGCTAATAATGGGAATACTCCTGATATGAGGACGATGTTTAATGACTTCATGAAAGAGATGCTTAGAGATGTTCAGAGGACAACTCCTAATGCTGCAAATGGTGGTGGTGCAGCGGTGCAGGCGCCTAGGGCCGATTTCGCCAAGCTCTGTAAGGACTACACTAGTCTTAGTGGGAAGTCGTTCCACGGAACGGAGTCGGCTACAGAAGTTCAGGATTGGCTCGATAGTTGTGAGCGCATCTTCGAGGACTTAGGGATCAATGATGCGATAAAGAGGAAGCTAGCATCTCGTCAGCTGCACGGATGGGCTATGAATTGGTGGAATGCTATTAAGGCAGCTATCTCTGAGGATCAAGTTACTTGGGATCAGTTCAAGGCCCGATTTAGTGATAAGTTTATCCCAGCTGTTCAGAAATCAGAATTGTTTAGGAAGTTCTTGGTGCTTAAACATAATGGTAGGGCAGTCCCGGAATATATTACTGAGTTCGATACTTTATTGAAGTACGGATTATCTCTTATCGATACTCACGAGAAGAAGAATGAGAAGTTCATAACAGGCTTAGATCAGTACCTGAGGGGAAGGCTTATAAACCATATTGATGAACTTTTGAATCGATTGTTGGAAAAGCATTGAGATCAGGAGCCTTTATCCTAAGCCCAAGGCTGAAGTCGTTGTTGCATCTACAGAAGGGCCAAAACCGCAGGCAAGCGGTGGAGGCAAGAATAATTCTCAGAACAAAAGGAAATAGAATCAGACCAAGGATGGTCAGAAGAGGAGTAAGCTTTAGCTGTAGCAAGAAGGGACATTATGCTAAAGAATGTCGAGCAAAGCCAGCGGATAGAAAGTGCTTCAACTGCGGCCAAGTGGGACATCACAAGGATAAGTGTCCGCAATCCCCTAAAGAAAAGTAGCTTGTGAAAGCATATGCTATTAATGTTGTTCCTTCTTCGTCGAATGCCCCAACTGCGGCGGAGAAAGGAAAGAATGTCGTCATTCAAGGTATGCTTTCTGTTTATGATGTTCCTATTCGAGTATTGTTTGATACCAGAGCTTCCCATTCCTTCATATCTAGTAACCTGGTTTGGGATTAGAACCCGAGATAGTCGATAGACCTTTAGCGGTGACGAACCCGATTGGTGGTTCGACTAGCCTTAGTATGATTTGTTGTAATATGGTCTTATTGAGTCATGGATGCATGTTTGTTTGTGATTGCTTTGTTTTGGGTTTTACTGGGTTTGGCATTATTTTGGGAGTCGATTGGCTCCAAAGGTATGGGGTGGTGGTAGAATGTGAGGGCTTTTTGGTGACAGTTAGAGCGGATGATGGGCGGAGGGTAGTGTTTGGTGGTCTACCTAGTGATGGGGTAATGACTAGTTTTTTAAATTCCCTCGACATCCCGCATGATAAGTTGTCAGATGTGCCCGTGGTTGGCCAGTATCCAGACGTCTTCAAGGAAGTGACCGGACTTCCACCACACCGAGAGATTGAGTTTCGTATTGATTTAGTGAAAGATGCCAGACCTATAGTGATGCCACTTCGTCGTATGGCACCAAGGGAGCAGCGAGAGCTCGGGGTGCAAGTAAGTGATCTTTTGAAGAAGGGATCTATCATAAGAAGTGTCTTCGAGTGGGGAGCACCAGTTGTGCTTGCTACCAAGGCAGATGGTTCCCTTTGATTGCATGTGGACTACCGCGAGTTGAATAAGGTGACGAGGAAGAATAAGTATTCTCTACCGCGGATAGATGATTTGCTTGATCAGTTGAGTGGCGCGAGAGTGTTCTCCCAATTGGACCTCGCGACAGGATTTCAACAGCTCCGAGTAGCAGCTGAGAGTATTCCTAAAATGGCATTTCGTACGCCGTCTGGATTCTATGAGTGGTTGGTCATGCCATTCGGGTTAACCAATGCACCAGCATATTTTGTGGATCTTATGAATAGGGTATTCAAGGATCAATTGAATTAGTTTGTTCTTGTATTTGTAGACGATATCTCGGTTTACTCAAGAACAGAGGAAGAACATAAGGAACATTTGAGGATTGTGATGGAGGTGTTGAGAAAACACCAATTGAAAGCGAAGTTTTCTATGTATCACTTCTGGAGGAGGGAAGTGAGATTCTTGGGTCATGTTATTTCAGAGAATGGTATTGTTGTGGACCCTGCGAAGGTGGCTACGGTACAAGATTAGTCTACGCCCAAGAATGCAACAGACATAAGAAGTTTCTTGGGGTTAGCTGGATATTACCTTAAGTTTATCCAGGACTTCTCCAAGATAGCGGCATCGTTGACTCAGTTAACCAAGAAGAATCAAGCTTTTGTTTGGGACGAAAAGTGCGAGGTTGCATTTAAGAGTCTAAAGGAAAAGTTGACGTGCGCGCCAGTGTTATTCATTCCTAACGGGAATGAAGAGATGATAGTATACACAGATGCATGTGGTACTGGGATTGTAACACCCCACCTCCGCTAGGGTCACTCACAAAGGGAATGCCCTAGTTTTGGAGGGGTATTATCTAGTAAATAGGCACAAAGATAACACAAGATAGAACATAGATAAAATAGAGTATATAACGCAGCGGATATAAACTTTAAAACCAAATCTCATTACTGAAAAATAGAGTCAAAACCTCTTACATCAAAATGCCAAGTCATTATTTCATTACATCAAGTTCTAAAGAAGCAAAGTACTTAAAACAACATAAGTAAAATATTATTCCCCAAAAAGTGCATGAGTGCAGCCATAGCATAGCTCAAGACCAAACCGTACATGAGCTGTCAGAAAGCAAGCAAAGTCCAAGCTAAGAGCTAGAGTTTCCTCCCTGAGAACCTGGGGGGGGGGGAACGAAAGACAAAGAGGCGAAAGAAAACGGGTCAGTCAAAAAGACTGGTAAGCCATAGTGACTATCATCATAGAAACTAGTAAAGTTAACAAGACATGAATAAACTAGAATTAAACATAGGAATGATGATAAGTCTGACATGATAACTAAGCTAACAAGATAACTCAAGTCTAACATTGCGTATTCAAGGTCCGCCATACCAACTATACTGGTATACTAATCCCGTGTCAACTATAAATCAAGAAATAATCCCTTGGCCCAATATCGTGAAGTGACCCAATTCGGGGTCCAACGGTATGATCTAATCGATCGGCTCCCTACAAGTCTAGCTCGTCGTGTGTCTGTGTCGTACGGCCCTATCACGAATGTAGTCACCTATGCTAGGTCCACCATAGGGTGTATCAAGACCTACGGTGCCAACCACCGGCACGAATTAAGAATGCACAGATAATCCAACTGATGCCCAATGCCTGCTTTTTCAACTCCGGACTAAGTGCACGACCCTAGTCCGCCTGAACCTACAATGGCGCACCAACTCAGCCGTCGTTTTGGTCGCTTACAATCAGCCCAGCAATCGTGCCCCACCCTGCCTAGTCCCAGGGTACCGTGATACATCTAGTGGGTTACTGCTGAAAAGGACCGCGTAACTAGGGTTTCGTTCAGCAGGTTAAGTTGTCATTTAAAATCGAGACTTAACCCCATCTACGTGTCATGTCAAATTGACTAAGTGTGTCATTCTAGTTCAAGACTTAGTCCTACGAATCATGTGTCAGGTTGGTTAAGTGTGTTCAAGCGGTTCATGACTTAACCCTATCAAATCAACGTGTCAAATTGGTTAAGTATATTCAAGTGGTCCATGACTTAACCCTATCCAGTGGCATTAATTTACTTAATGCACCCCTAAACTCTCACATTAGACTTGGTTATGGTTACTGGATGTGTCGGGCGGGTCCGGGCAGTTTTACACCATAACCTAGTCTAACCTCGGGTTTCGAGTGCGATATGACCAACTACTCACATTGGGTCCTATTGTTTGTAGTTACTGGATTCGCCGGGCGGTTCCGGGCAGATTTATACTGCAAACTCAACCCAACCTCGAGTTGGCCACGTTCAAGTTATCTAAGTGTCATGTTCCAAATTCATATTTTCAAGTATAATTTCATGTCAAGTTCATGTTCCTATCCAAGCTCAAGTTATAACGATATTCATGTTTTCAAGTTCATACTAAATTCAGGTTTTCCTAAACTACCCAAATCGCATCCCCAACGCTCGTGAATTCGAATCAAGGCAATAGATGTAACTAGGGAATAACATAACAAGGATGGGTATAAAGTGGCAAAGGTGATTTCAAGGCAAGCATGGTGTAACTTGAGATATGATCATAACATCACTGGCATATGAAATAGGGTGATAAACATAGAAATAAATGACATAAGATGATAATCCTAAACTTGTGACTAGCAATAGTTTCAACATCACAGGCATGTTAAAATAATGATAGGGTTTAGGTTATGACATGAATAGGCCCCTAAATCAAGTTCTTATCGGTATTCCACAAATCAAGGTTCAATATGAACGGTACTAGGTTCAAGGTGAATAGATCTAGGGTAAACAAGAGTAGATCTAAAATAATAGATCAAAAAGGAATAGTCATAGATCAAAGATATACAAGAGTAGGTCTCAAGTAGTTATCATGTTTATGTTCAACTTCAATTTACACATGTCCATATTAAGTTTAGAGTTTAGATCTAAGAGTAACTGGGGCTTACAGATCGTGGTTTTTGAGAACTAAGAACAGAAATTGTCGTAGGATCATTGTTGAGATGTTGATCTATTCCCTTGAATTGTTGTAGAAACGTTGGCCTTCGATTTGGATCTAGTTTGAATGTTTAAGCTTCAAGTTGGAGGCGGCGGCCATGGTTCAAGAGGAGACTTAGCAGCATAATGGTGTTAGAAAGATTTGTTGTGGATTAGCCTAGGTCTTAGGGTATTTTTATAGTTGCAACAACTAGTTTAGGCCATAGGATAAACCCTAGAATCGATCTGAACCGCCAAAAATCGTCAAAGGCCCTCAAACAAGCCAACAGGGTCAAGCAGGAGCAACCAAGCCCAAACCAGGTACGGGGACCAGGTCGACACCCAAGTCGACTGTGCAGTCGACCTGGTCCTGGGGGTGTCGACTGCCCAGTCGACTCCCCAGTCGACATGGGGTGCTGGGCGGGAAATTTCCTGCCCAGTCTGTCTGGGTTTTGAAATTCGAATTTGAACTCGAATTCGAACTGTTTCGAACTCTGAAAATTTCTGAAACTTTGGGGAGCCATAACTTGGTCATACGGACTCCGATTTTCGAAAACTCGGACTCGATTTCATGTAGAATTCCGAGACGAACGCAATGGCACAAGCCGTTTCCCTTGGTTCTTATTTCAAAATTTAATTCTGCCTAGATTTATGGTTATAACACGTTATCAAAATACGGGTTGTTACATTCTCCCCTCCTTAAAGGATTTCGTCCCCGAAATCTCTAAGTTAGGAAGAACGTATCCTACCATCCATCATCCATCTACTCAAAACATCATCTACAAGCAAACATTGTCCTTAAGATATTTCTAATGCTGTATGAACATATGCAGAAAGTGTGTGTATATGTTCCTTATCTAATGCCAATGATCAGGCCTGATTGATCTTTCTAATGCAAAATATGTTTAGTGTCATGAATCCAACATGTATGCAAATAATCATAGTCACGTAAGCACTATATGTGTGCACAAACATTCATCCATATGCAACATTCATATGATAAAACATTCAATTTCATCCATAAATAAGTATAAACACTCATGCATATGCAATATGAAAATATGTCTGAGCCGATCTAGTGCCTAATGTGTGTTATGCAACCACGAGCAATCACTTGCAACCATTCGCAAACATCAAGCATAACATGTTTCAAATACATGTTTACATCATAGGATTCTACCTAAGGTTCTCAAGACAGGATCGAAAGGATATACAAGATAAAACAGAGTATCTAGGGAAAAGAAGTTAAAGATGTACCCCTAAAAGGTCCTTCTTGCTGGGCTTGCCCTTGCTTCTTAGGGTAGTTCTTGCTGATATGTCCAGTTTCACCACACTGGAAACATGCTCCCATCTTCATCTTCTTCTTTCTACAATCCTGGACTATATGCCCCTCATTACCACAGAAAAGGCATTTTCTTTTCTCGCGTGTCTTGTTATCATTCTTGTTGTTGTTGTTCTTGCCTCCTTTCTGGAAGACTTTCTTCTCGTTCTAAGACTAATCCGCCTTATCACTCATACCTTTCCTATGTAACATGTTAACAAGCCTCACGGAAACTATCTCCATCGTACGGAAAACCCTCTACAAAGCTAGAAAGAAGATTAGCCGTAGGTAAAACTACTGCGACTATAGATGGAGAAAAGAAGGAAAAGAGATTCAAACAAGGAAACAAAGGATAGTGCTAATGGCTTTTGGGGAATAGCCTTTTCAAAATAAACTTTTCTTGAAAAATGCTTCTTTATAAACGGTTTTGAAAATAGTTTCAGAAGGTTTTTAAAACTTTTGCCCAGTCTGGTAACCTTCTGCTCTGATACCAAATGTAACACCCCACCACCGCTAGGGTCACTCACAAAGGGAATGCCCTAGTTTTGGAGGGGTATTATCTAGTAAACAGGCACAGAGATAACACAAGACAGAACATAGATAAAATAGAGTATATAAAGCAGCGGATATAAACTTTAAAACCAAATCTCATTACTGGAAAATAGAGTCAAAACCTCTTACATCAAAATGCCAAGTCATTATTTCATTACATCAAGTTCTAAAGAAGCAAAGTACTTAAAACAACATAAGTAAAATATTATTCCCCAAAAAGTGCATGAGTGCAGCCATAGCATTGCTCAAGACCAAACCGTACATGAGCTGTCAGAAAGCAAGCAAAGTCCAAGCTAAGAGCTAGAGTTTCCTCCCTGAGAACCTGGGGGGGGGGGGGGAGCGAAAGACAAAGAGGTGAAAGAAAACGGGTCAGTCAAAAAGACTGGTAAGCCCTAGTGACTATCAGCATAGAAACTAGTAAAGTTAACAAGACATGAATAAACTGGAATTAAACATAGGAATGATGATAAGTCTGACATGATAACTAAGCTAACAAGATAACTCAAGTCTAACATTGCGTATTCAAGGTCCGCCATACCAACTATACTGGTATACTAATCCCGTGTCAACTATAAATCAAGAAATAATCCCTTGGCCCAATATCGTGAAGTGACCCAATTCGGGGTCCAACGGTATGATCTAATCGATTGGCTCCCTACAAGTCTAGCTCGTCGTGTGTCTGTGTCATACGGCCCTATCACGAATGTAGTCACCTGTGCTAGGTCCACCATAGGATGTATCAAGCCCTAGGGTGCCAACCACCGACACGAATCAAGAATGCACAGATAATCCTACTGATGCCCAATGCCTGCTTTTTCAACTCCGGACTAAGTGCACGACCCTTGTCTGCCTGAACCTACAATGGCGCACCAACTCAGCCGTCGTTCTGGTCGCTTACAATCAGCCCAGCAATCGTGCCCCACCTTGCCTAGTCCCAGGGTACCGTGATACATCTAGTGGGTTACTGCTGGAAAGGACCGCGTAACTAGGGTTTCGTTCAGCAGGTTAAGTTGTCATTTAAAATTGAGACTTAACCCCATCTACGTGTCATGTCAAATTGACTAAGTGTGTCGTTCTAGTTCAAGACTTAGTCCTACGAATCATGTGTCAGGTTGGTTAAGTGTGTTCAAGCGGTTCATGACTTAACCCTATCAAATCAACGTGTCAAATTGGTTAAGTATATTCAAGTGGTCCATGACTTAACCCTATCCAGTGGCATTAATTTACTTAATGCACCCCTAACCTCTCACATTAGACTTGGTTATGGTTACTGGATGTGCCGGGCGGGTCCGGGAAGTTTTACACCATAACCTAGTCTAACCTCGGGTTTCGAGTGCGATATGACCAACTACTCACATTGGGTCCTATTGTTTGCAGTTACTGGATTCGCCGGGAGGTTCCGGGCAGATTTATACTGCAAACTCAACCCAACCTCAAGTTGGCCACATTCAAGTTATCTAAGTGTCATGTCCCAAATTCATATTTTCAAGTATAATTTCATGTCAAGTTCATGTTCCTATCCAAGCTCAAGTTATAACGATGTTCATGTTTTCAAGTTCATACTAAATTCAGGTTTTCCTAAACTACCCAAATCGCATCCCCAACGCTCGTGAATTCGAATCAAGGCAATAGATGTAACTAGGTAATAACATAACAAGGATGGGTATAAAGTGGCAAAGGTTATTTCAAGGCAAGCATGGTGTAACTTGAGATATGATCATAACATCACTGGCATATGAAATAGGGTGATAAACATAGAAATAAATGACATAAGATGATAATCCTAAACTTGTGACTAGCAATAGTTTCAACATCACAACATCACAGGCATGTTAAAATAATGATAGGGTTTAGGTTATGACATGAATAGGCCCCTAAATCAAGTTCTTATCGGTATTCCACAAATCAAGGTTCAATATGAACGGTACTAGGTTCAAGGTGAATAGATCTAGGGTAAACAAGAGTAGATCTAAAATAATAGATCAAAAAGGAATAGTCATAGATCAAAGATATACAAGAGTAGGTCTCAAGTATTTATCATGTTTATGTTCAACTTCAATTTACACATGTCCATATTAAGTTTAGAGTTTAGATCTAAGAGTAACTGGGGCTTACAGATCGTGGTTTTTGAGAACTAAGAACAGAAATTGTCATAGGATCGTTGTTGAGATGTTGATCTATTCCCTTGAATTATTGTAGAAACGTTGGCCTTCGATTTGGATCTAGTTTGAATGTTTAAGCTTCAAGTTGGAGGCAGCGGCCATGGTTCAAGAGGAGACTTAGCAGCATAATGGTGTTAGAAAGATTTGTTGTGGATTAGCCTAGGTCTTAAGGTGTTTTTATAGTTGCAACAACTAGTTTAGGCCATAGGATAAACCCTAGAATCGATCTGAACCGCCAAAAATTGTCACAGGCCCTCAAACAAGCCAACAGGGTCAAGCAGGAGCAACCAGGCCCAAACCAGGTTCGGGGACCAGGTCGACACCCAAGTCGACTGTGCAGTCGACCTGGTCCTGGGGGTGTCGACTGCCCAGTCGACCTGGGGTGCTGGGCGGGAAATTTCCCGCCCAGTCTGTCTGGGTTTTGAAATTCGAATTTGAACTCGAATTCGAACTGTTTCGAACTCAGAAAATTTCTGAAACTTTGGGGAGCCATAACTTGGTCATACGGACTCCGATTTTCGAAAACTCAAACTCGATTTCATGCAGAATTCTGAGATGAACGCAATAGCGCAACCCGTTTCCCATGGTTCTTATTTTAAAATTTAATTCTGCCTAGATTTATGGTTATAACACGTTATCAAAATACGGGTTGTTACAAGGATAGGTGCTGTATTGATGCAAGGAGCTAGGGTTGTACCTTACGCTAGTCGGCAACTGAAACCACATGAGAAAAGATATTCTACCCACGATTTGGAATTGGCAACAATCGTGTTCGTGTTGAAGATGTGGACACATTATCTCTTGAGAGAAAGATTCGAGTTGTTTACCGATCATAAGTCATTAAAGTATCTCTTCTCTCAGAAGGATCTAAATATCCGACAGCATAGATGGTTAGAATTCTTGGCTTCTAATGATTTCGATATCGCATATACACCTGGAAAGGGCAATGCAGTAGCTGATGCATTGAGTAGAAGACATGCCAACTTAGGGGCCATGTTTCTTGAGTGGAAGCAACTGGAGTACATCGCAGGGTATGATTTCAGACCAAACTGCGAATTGGATTCAGAGATGTTAGCAAGTTTGACGATCAGACCCACTTTGATTGAGAGGATTGGTTCCAGTCAGAGGGACGATCCTAACCAATTGGAAATCATCTCCAAGTTAGAGATGGGTATCGACGAGGGGATGAACAAGTATGGGCTTGATCGAGACGAATGGCTTAGAAAGAATGGGAGACTGGTTTTACCCAATGTCAATGGGTTGAGAGATGAAATGCTTAGAGAATGTCATCACTCAAAGCTGACTATACATCCTGGTGGTAATAAAATGTATAGAGACATAAAGAAGAACTACTACTGGGAAGGAATGAAAAGAGACGTTGGGAAGTTTATATCCAAATGCATGAACTGCCAGCTAGTTAAGGCTGCGCAAAAGAAACCTAGTGGTTTGTTGTAACCAATAGAAATTCCAGAATGGAAATGGGAACAAGTCTCAATGGATTTCATTGATGGGTTACCAAGGACTAGATTGGGCCATGATACTATTTGGGTGATTGTGGATCGATTGACCAAGAGTGCAAGGTTTATACTCGTCAAGTCGAATAGAATAGCAGATAAGTTAGCAAAACTATATATGAAATGGGTAGACAGATTTCATGGAGTACCCAAAGGCATTGTAAGTGACCGAGATCCGTTGTTCACTAGTGGATTTTGGAAGAGCTTACAAGAGGCTTTAGGATCAGAATTACTTCTCAGTACCGCGTATCATCCTCAGACCGACGACCAGATGGAGAGGGTGAACCATATATTAGAAGATCTCTTGAGGGCTTGTATACTGGATTTTGTTGGATTATGGGATGACCATTTGCATCTTGTAGAGTTCGCATATAATAATAGCTATCAATCTAGTATTGGTATTGCTCCGTTTGAAGCTTTGTACGGAGGACCGTGCAACTCACCATCATGTTGGTTGGAAACCAGTGAGAAATTTGTGCTTGGGCCCGATGTAGTAAGAGAAACTTCAGACAAGATCAAGGTTATCCAACAGCGAATGAAGGCTGCTCAAGATAGGCAGAAGAGTTATGCTAACAAGAGATGAAGAGAATTAAAATTCTCCATTTGTGACTTGGTTTTTATCAAGATTTCTCTATTAAAGAGCATGATTCGATTTGGTAGGAGAGGAAAATTAACAGTAAGTTTTGTTGGTCCATTCCCAATTCTCGAGCAAGTTAGGAATTTGGCATATAAAGTTGAGTTGCCGGATAAGATGGCGGGAGTTCATAACGTATTTCATGTTTCCCAGTTAAGGAAATTCGTACACGACCCCGATGTGGCTATTTCACCTGATCAGTTGGATGATATCGAAGTAGAACCTGAGGCAGTTGGGAACCGCAAGCCAATTCGTATTGTCGAGAACGATACGAAGAAACTTCGAAGGAAAGCAGTGAATCTAGTCAAGGTTCAGTGGGGCAGGGATGAGAATGACTATACTTGGGAGACAGAGGAGAGCATTAAGGAGATGTATCCAGAACTCTTTGCCTGGTAAGGTTTTCATTTCAATTTAGTTTTTCCGCGTGCTAGGATAAGTTTATTTTGTTTGTTTTGTATGTATGACTGCGAGATATGGATGATAGGCATGCGGGACCCATTAGTTGTTTCTTAGTTGAGGAATTTCGGGGGCGAAATTTCTTAAGGTGGGGAGAGTGTAACGACCCGCATTCTACGCATCGGAGGATTGTAGAATATTTATTTTATTTTCATATAAGGTCGTATAGTTGTGCAACTTTGGGGCACGACTATTGATGTCATTTCCCATGTTCACAATTTTTGTCGATTTTTAAATGACTGTTTTACCCCTAGCTGATCTTGATTCGGCCATAACTTTTGATTGGTAAGGAGTTTTGACCTGAAACCACTTCCATTGGATTCAGATGATGGTTTACCTTTCCGTAGATGGTCACATTAGCCAAACGGACTTACTGTTTGGGAGATACGGCTGAAATATGGTTTAGAAGGTGAAAAACAGCTTAACCGGGCCTAATTAGAGTGATTAGCAGCTAGGCCCATAACCCATTTCGGGATTAGGGTATGGGGAGGCTGAAATCAGTTAGGAAACGATACTATTTCATTTTCTCATCCACCTAAAACATTTCTCTAACCCTAACAATGGCCTTCACCTTATAAAATCATCCCAAATCGCCTTCTAATCATTGTTTAATCAAGTTTTAGCCTAATCTACATTAAACCAAGCCAAATTAGCGTAGGATTTGGGATCGAGCTGCTGGAACACATAGAGGTTCAACCCAAATCAGAGATACTTTCAGATCTATAAATTATTTGTGACTAAGGTGAGTGATTTGCATTGTTTTTCACTAATTACGGCTAATTAGGGGTGATTAGTGATAATTAGAGAAATTATGGCTCAGAAAAATCAGGAAAAACTTGTAAAATTCTAAAATATTATTTTAGGGCTCTGATAGAAATTTGGGCTAATTTGGATAAGTTTTGCTAATTGTATGCTTAAACATGATTAAGGGGGATTAAGGGAAAACATGGGTTTTTGGGTATGGTTGATCCGTAGATACATGTTAAATTGTTGTTTTGATGTTTGTGGATTATTATACATGTTTCTATTACTATTTGATATGATTTGTGATTGCATAGAACAGTTAAAATGGTCGAAAATGCCATCGTGTGGCGTAAAACAGTCGTTGGAAAAGTTGCAGGAAAATTGTGCAGGAACCGGATCGAATCGCCCCCTCTGAACCGACCCGATCGCGAGTCCAACCCCACGAGTCCCAGCCGTGTACATGTATCATGAGCTGCTTGCTCGAGTGGAGGAGCTGACCCGAACCATCCAAGATGAAGGCTCACGAACCGAACTAAGGGGCATAGCCCGAACCGCGAACCGATGACCAGGAGGAGGTATCACGACCAAACCGATCTGACCAGGAGCACCACGAGCCGCCTTTGCTTGATTTCCATGAACCAGAAGTTCCGAACCGGTTTCTCCACCACGGCCCGACCCGGATGAGGCACCACGAACTGACTCGATGGGGAACCACCTTAGGAGGACCAAACCGAACCGAATGGAAGCTCATTTCTGAACCGATCCAGAGTAGACCCAAAGGTAGTCCAAATGAGGAGTTGTAGCTCAGGATCCAGATGGGAACCAACGAGTTAACTTCATGATTGGACTCTGATGCGGGACATGTGCAAAGGGGTTATCGACGTCCATAACTTTGATTCACCACCAAGACGGATGTTAGGATATGGATCAGTGCAGTGGGGTAGTTATTACACCATGGGGCAGAGTGATCGTAACATGGCTATGAGCCAGTGCAGTGGAGTCGTCATGACTTCATGGGGGCAGAGTGGACATAGAAAGGGATTAGTGGCTATGGATCAGTGCAGTGGAGCCATCATGACTCCATGGGGCAGAGTGGTCATAGCAAAGGATTTGGGTGGTCAAAGCGGTGGATGTCATATGCTTTACGCACCGAGTGAGAGATGTGAGGATGGTTGCAATGCTTGATTGTTTGATATCACTATGACATGCACACCCCTCCCCCGTATCTTTACACCATATGTTAGTGTCACCTTAGAGTGTTGTACATCCTGTTGTGCTAACTCTTTGGTTGCAGGTCCAGGTTCAGGTATGGTTATGTATACCTGTTATTGATCTGTTTTGCTACTTATCGCTCATACTATACTTTTGTATGACCTAGAGTTTTATGTCTCTTCTTATTACTCTGGGTGCTCTTAAACGGCCAGACTAGAGACAGGTTAGGTGGTATGCACGAGTAGTTGTACCGGAGACAAGCAGGAGGCTCCCACGTATGATATATATATATTCTCCCTGTGTTGTTGCTGGTCACTACTTTGGGCATTAGTAGTGCACCTCTTTCTTTGCTTTAGAGACAATATGTTGGAATTGTACTAAGTTGTATTTTGGATTTCCGCTGCTATGATGATTATGGTTTAGTTTTCAGCTTATGCACTGTCATGGCTGTTTTATGTCAAGTATGTTATTATTATAGTTTATTCCATGCGCTGTGGGACATTCTACAGGTTCTTTGTTAGTTCACCATTAAGTTTTCTTCCTTTTCCTTTCTTTGATGACCGTCCCGTGCTAGTTGGACATTGGTACAACGCATTTAATTCGAAATGTCGGCTGGTGCGGGGCGGGTCGTCACATTTGTGGATCTTGGTCTTAATATTGAATTGAGAATAAAAAGGGGCGGTGTGTTTCTACTTTATGTAATTTATCCTTATGTCTAAATATTTGATTGTAACCAAAAGGGTTTAGATTTGGTTTGGTTCATGATTTGATTAGGTTTGGGTTCTAATTTGAATCCAAATGTATTCATATTTGAAGCCTATCAAATATAAACGTTTTTATTTGCAATACACCAAAAAGGTGTGAATTAGATAAATTGGAGCCTATAAATATACATGTATATACTTATGAATATATGTGTATATATGTATATTATACTCTATTCTTGATCCATTATTAAAATAACTCCAATAAGCCTAGGATTCAAGTTGAAATTTGTACGTATGTTGTATCCATTCACTGTTATCTGTTATTATGCCAACATGCCTAAAATGTAGCGGTCAAAATATGGAAACTAGCTTATGTACCTTTAGACTTAGGACAAGATGAATTTTTTTATGTCATTAGAATATTCTCTTGTTCATACGAAATTTAGCATTATTTATACATTTTAAATATTTTACTTTTATAACGTAATTAACGTAATTGACATAATAAATGCGATTAGGATAGGATTCGAATTTGAAATATCCCCATATATATTGATTGCTTGTGTGTGTATATAATGGCTTTACATATATTAATAGTGACACACAAACACGAGGTTAGTTTCCATTTGTGATACAAGCCTTCCCGGAACCAACCGGCAAATACAACAACCACAAGTAGGCCCAACTAATGTGAGAGAGCTGGGTGCCATGGGTCATTCAAACTTAGTACACTATGACATGAGGTTAAACCTACTTATAGTAGAAGCCTGCTTGGAACCGCCCAACATATCCAGCATCTACAGGTATACGGTTTAATGTGAGAGGTCTAGTGTGTATATATATATAACTATAACTATATATATAAATCTATTATGTGTGAAAATAGGCAGGTTTACTACACCTTGAGATGGTCTTAAGTGGTTGACTCTCTTCTTATCTAATTTGGGTCTTAAGTGGTTAGGACTAGGATCCCCTCCGAAGGTTTATTCCTTTGAGAGGAACCAAAATCATGGGACCCCACCCTTATTAGATTCGAAGTAAGTCTATGGGTCCTCGTTCTCTAAAAGTGGTTAGGCATAAGCGATAACGCAGTGGGGTAGTTCACAGAGGATGTCATCTTCCTCTAGAAGCTTATAGGGACATGATTGGTATATAAAGATATGTGGCCATAGCATGCTCGCAAACTTTCTAAAGGAAGTCTTAAGCGACATAGGTGTTCTACCATAATACCAGGTAAGTAGTAACGTTCGTAATACTACTTCTCATATTATAAGTAAGAGTATAGACTTAAGAACGTTGACGTATTAGGACGGGGTCTTAAGATGATAGGGTCCGCCTCAGGGTTATAAGCGATCATAAGAATCCACCTTTAATAGGGCCATAAGTGACCGAGAATTCCTGCCTCGTTGGGTCTTTACCCTAAAAACACTAATGAGTGATTGACTTAGATATCCACCTCATTGGTTAGATACTTGGTGTTTGCGTGAATGTCGTGTTTTGCATAGACATACCTTAACATATGTAACCTGCTAAAAACTAGGGTATGGACTTTAAGTAAATACTATATTTCTGTCACACAGAACTTTATCTTCTCACCCTCTCCTTAACATATCCAACATATCAGTAGGTAGGGTAGAATCCATGAACGAAATAATGATGGAGGCTGAAGATGAAGACGAAGACGTTATGCTATTATTAGTTGTTATTGTTGTACTTCTTATGGAAACTTTTGAGAATGAATTTACTAATGTACCCATGGAACAAATGTAATATTGACCGTTGTGTTGGAATTCTGTGGTTTTTATAAATTGGTACATCTTATTTAAATATTATATGTTTCTCCTTCCGCTGTGTGAGATTTTCGTTTGAAATGTATATATATATATATATATATATATATATATATATATATATTATTCTATGCAAATGTAATTCCTTACAGGAACCAACGACCCGTTTAGAATGGCTCTAAGTTTCGATGGGCCTTTTCTGGGTCGAAATTCAAGCCCATTCTGGGCGGGTTGTTACATTTGGTATCAAAGCCTAGGTTACCCGATTATAAGGGAATTATACGTATGAGAGGCATATTTGTAATTTGAAAAGGGGTTTTCAAACTATATATGTATAATTTACCCTAATAAGTATATGCATCTATATTAGGCAAATTTATCATTTTCTTCCCTTTTTAGCTTAAATACTATCTCAGGAATATCCACTAAAAGATCCTTCCTTTTCTTTTAAGATAGTAGAATGACTGATAATCCTACCGAGCAGGGAAACCAAGCAAGGCCCCGATACTTGCCAGAATGGTTCCAACAGTATCTCCGTACTGTGGAATAAGTCCTTATTGCTAATCCCGCCCTAGCGGTGCCTACAGCTCCTGCCGTTGAGATTGCCTTTGACTTTTTTCACTTTTTTAAGAGCTTTGCGAATCTTGGAGGAAAATCATTCACTGGAAAGGAAGGTTTTACTAACGCCCAATCTTGGATAACGGACTATGAAAGAATTTTTGAAGCTACTGGCTGGCCCGATGAAGTGAAAAGGAGAATTGCAGCCTGGCACTTGAAAAAGAGGCCCTTGAATGGTTGAATTTAGTATCTAGAGAAAACGAGGGCCGGATATTTACATGGACTGAATTCAAAACTCGTTTCGAAGCAAAGTTTTTGCCAAGGGCTGAAATGACAATCTAGTTGGAGAAATTTATCCACCTCAAGCAAGGAAGCTTGAGCTTACAAGAGTATGTGGCCAAGTTCATCGAATTGAGTATGTTTAGTAGGGGTTTTGTAGACATCCCAATGAACAAAGCGTTGAGGTTTTTTAAAGGGTTAAACTCCCCGCTGAAGGAAACTTTATTAGCACAAGTAACATTTGCGGCAACTTTTGAAACCTTAGTAGAGACAGCTATCCTATGCACGGCTGAAGGCTCCAAGGAGGATAAAGATGGTGAGAAAGGAGAAGGAAGTTCCAACAAGAATAAGAAAAACGAATGGTGGAAGACCAAGAAGAAAGGGTGAAAATTCAAAAAGGAAGAGAAGACTTGTACAAGGTGAAACCGCAAGGGCCATAAGGTCAAGGATTGTAGGACCTCGTTGGCGAAGAAGGAATTCAAAGGAAAGTGTTTCAATTGCCATAAAAAAGGACACATGTCTAAGGACTTCCCAAAGCTGAAAGTCATCCAAAGTGGCCAGAATTATGCAATAGAGGCAACACCGATTCAAAGCCGACCCCAAAAGACCAAGGACAACCCGCACTTGAAGGTATAACTTCTGTTTTAGGAATTCCTGTATATACCTTGTTCGATTCCGGAGCGAACCATTCTTTTATCTCTACGAGACTAGTTAATATGTTGGACCTTCCCATATTTATCTCTAGTAATCTGATAGAGGTGGCCAACACTATTGGAGGATCTAAGTATCTTGAACTGTTTTGCAAAGACCTAGTATTGGAGGTCGACAATGTCGAGTTCCTTGGCGAAGTGTATGCATTGGATTTTATGGGGTATGACCTTATCCTAGGTATGGATTGACTATCATTTTATGGGGCCATCCTAGATTGCGACAAGAGAACCATTCGTCTTAAGAGCCGAGGAGGAGTTTGAGTACTCCTTGTAATGTTAGGAATAAGGATAAAACCTTATTATATTCCTTATCTCCTAATCTAGAAGGAACATCTTCGGTCCCTATAGTATGTGAGTTCTTGGACATCTTTGATGAGATCACGGGACTTCCACCCCATAGAGAAATCTCTTTTTGTATTGAACTAGAGAAGGACGCTAGACTAGTAGCACTATCCTTGGGGCATATAGCGCCTAAGGAAAGAAGGGAGTTAGATAAGCAGATTTCAGAATTATTGCAGAAAGGTTTCATTCGGCGAAGTACCTCATAGTGGGGTGTGCCTGTTGTATTTGCCACCAAAGCGGACAAATCTTTAAGATTTTTTGTGGATTATAGGGAACTTAATAAGTTAACCAAGAAGAATAGGTACCCCTTACCTAGGGTCGATGATCTTTTCGACCACTTAGGAGGATCCCAAGTATTTTCCCAATTAGATCTTGCCACTGGATTTCATCAGTTAAGAATTGCGGAGGACAGTAAGGACAAAATTGCGTTTAAGACGTCGGATGGACTATTCCAAATTGGAAGTTATGCCCTTCGGACTGATGAATGCACCCCCCTTCTTGGTTGAACTTATGAGCAGATTATTTAGGGGAATTCTAAATAAGATTGTGGTAGTCCTCGTAGATGATATCCTTATATTTTCAAAAGACCATAAAGAGCATGAAAATCACTTAAGACAAGTTCTAGGGATATTAAGGAAGAACCAATTGAAAGCAAAATTCTCGAAGTGCCATTTCTAGAGGGAAGAAGTTAGATTTTTAGGTAACATTGTGCCGAGTGAAGGCTTGGCCGTAGACCACACAATCATCGGGGCAATAAAGGAATAGAGGATACTTTGGGATGCTACGAAAATGAGAAGCTTCCTTGGATTGGCCGGATATTATCGAGAATTCATTGTAAACTTTGCAAAGATTGCTACTCCTTTAACCCAGTTAACAAAGAAGAATTTGGTGTTTTTTTGGAGTAATAAATGTGACATAGCCTTTAAGAAGTATTTACTAGCGCTTCAGTCCTAATTATACCCGATGGTTCGAAATTATTTACAATTTACACTGATGCATGTGGGACCGTTTCAGGGGCGGTCCTCATGCAAGAAGGGAGAGTAGTTGCTTATGCTAGTAGACAACTCAAGGATCCCGAGAAGATCCAGTTCAGACCTTGAGCTAGCTGCAGTAGTGTTCGCTCTTAAAATGTGGAAGCATTATCTTTTAGGGGAGAAACTTGAACTTTTTACCGACCATAAACCCCTAAAGTATTTATTTTCTCAACATGACCTAAACTTGAGACAACAACGGTGGATGGAATATATTACCTCATTTGACTTCATGATTCAGTATACCCTGGGAAAAGGTGATGTTATGGAAAATGCATTAAGTAGGAAACATGCAACCTTGAATGCGATAACAGAATGGAAACAATTAAAGTTACTCTCTAATTTTAATTTGCAACCCTCACCAATCACTTCTAATGGTTTCCTCGGAGCCATGATAATTAGACCTACTCTAAAGGAGAGGATTCGAAGTACACAAGATCTTGACTGTAACACCCTGTAATTTCAAATAATTCTATAATGATAAAATAAAGAATAATAAATTAAATATTAGGAATTAAGTAAAACGGACTGCACCATTGCGTTCGTTTGGAATTCTGCTTAAGATAGACTCCGAGTTTGCGTAAAACGGACATCGTATGAAGAAGATATTAAGGTTTGAAGTTTATATACATATAAGTAAAATATATATAAAAATCATGTCCAGAAAATCAAAAATCAAAGAGCGGGAAAGGAGGGAATTCGGCCTGTTAGGGGTCGACCCCATGCCCCATGGGTATTGACCCCATAACAGGGGTGCAGACCCTTGGGTCGACCCCGACCAGATATGGGGCAGATCCATTTCTGTGTACGTGGACTCATTTCTTAACCAGATTCGTTGACATTAGGCTATATATAAGACCTAATTTCTATTTTTTTATTCACCAAAAACAATGGAGACAAAGAGGTGCTGCCCCAACTCAAATTAAAATAGCCTATTCTTCTGCACCAACAATTTACATGTATTCAAGAATCTCTGCTATAAAGAGAAGAGAGAGATTCTTGAACCTTCTTCTTTGACACCTTCTGCTATAGTCATATTCAAGTGTCAATGGCGGCATCGACACCTTCTTCTTCGAAAACTTCTTCCTCTTCTCAACCCTTGTCCTTCAATGCAACCTTTCCCCCTCGGCCATCTCGCCCTCCTCCTTCTATACCTCCAGATCCACCACCATCTCATGATACTCCCTCTATATCTAGGGGTGATCCATCCAACATCAATTTGTCAAATCCATCGAAGGCATCCTTTCCATCTTTTGCCAAATCGGATTATGCTTCTTTGTTCAGATCTTCTCCACGAAATGTTGGTTCATACAAGCCGATTCACTTCGATATAGTCAGAGATGGAAAGAAGAAACTGATTCCAGATCTAGTGAGGCAAGAAGGTATTAATTACTGAAATAATTTTCTTATTGGTTTTTTCCTCAATGGAACTTTATCCTTTCAAGTAGTAGCTAATTACTTACATAGTCGTTGGAAATTAGTTGGGGAAGTTGATATTAAATTGGATGGATGTCATTTCTATTTCAAGTTTACAAATGATTCCGATAGGGAGAAAATTCTGAGATCTGATCCTATTTTCATTTGTGGTCGTATTTTTATCATTACTGTTTGGGATCCATCAATTGGATGTGCGCAATCGCAAATTCGTAAAATCCCTGCTTGGATACATCTATACAAAATCCCTATGATCTTATGGACTTTAATTGGAATTTATTGGTTAGTCAATCATATAGGTAGGCTTATATGTTATGACGCTAGCACCGAAAGGTTGAATAGATTTAGATATGCAAAAGCTTTAGTAGAAGTATCATCAGAATTTGAACTACCAGATTCAATTGATGTCGATGGGTTGGTTGATCATTGCCCTATTGTGAAAGTCAGCTATGATTGGAAACCTAAAATTTGTGTTAATTGTAAGCTTTTTGGTCATGATACCATACATTATGAGAAACATACAAATAATCAAGAGGAAAATCTGAATCAAGTTAAAGTGGATATGAAGAATTTTCATGAAAAAGAGGATGAGCTGAAACATAAGCAGTATAGGGACATAAATGCTAATGCTAACTTTGATAAGTGGACCAATGTCAATAACTAGAAAAAGAAGTATTGGAGGAAAAATGATGTAGGTAGAGATCATTGTAATGCAAACACTGCAGCTAATGTTAGGAAAGAAAGTGTTAACCCCTTTGAAAACTTAGACTACATCGTTGAAGAAGTAAATGATATTGATGGTCAATTTTATAATGAAGCTAACGAGCAATCAATACCAGATTTTAATGTTCATCCTGGGAATGTTGATACTTCTATTGCAGAAGTTAATCTGAATAAGGATACAAATGTTGAAATTGAGGGGGATGTTAATATTGGAAGTTTGTTTGAGGGTATTACTGAACAAGCTCAAGTACTATCAGGTCACACTACCAGTGCAAGTTCTAAAGGTATGAGCTCTTCAATTGCTTCTTCTTGCACTGGTATGTCTGCATCAGTTAATGTAGCTGCTTCAACAGCTGGTACCACTATGTCATGTTCTTCCACATTTAGCCATAGTTCATCTGCTATAGCCGGCTCATCATTGAAAGATTTTTCATCTCAGTTAGGTGCAACAAATTCAAGTGAGAAGCAGTCCATGTATGCTCATTTAAAGCCTCCTGATCATCTTGTTTTACCTCTACCTGTGATAGATCCTGCTATCCTCTCCATTGCAATGCCTACGAGTGCTCATCCCTCATATAAGTCGAAGGGCAAGAAACTAAAGGGTAAATTTTGGGATAATGATGATCTTGATGAGGGGATTTATTTTAATATAGAGGATATAATACCTGCTGGTAGTTCTGTCAAGTCGTCGAAAAGACACACGAGAAGAAATCCCTCACCTCTCTTCAATCCTTTCTTCACATGATTGATGGTAAGTAATCTATTGGGTAGCTGTTATCTTAACAGGTTCAGGTGATTGTTATGGTAATTGCTTATGCAATGTTGGTAAAAGGAGAAGCCTCTTATGTCATGACATTAAGGCATGCCTATTGGCAGTTTTCTTTTTTGTTGTTGAAATTTGTTTTTACTTTTAGTTACTCGTCTAAGGGAGTACTGGTTTGGTGTATCTTGAATTTTATATGACAAAGCATACATGAATATGCTTGGATATATATTGTAAATATTTTGGTGATTAATAAAATTTGTGCTTAACTTTCAAAAAAAAGAATCTCTGCTACAACATCAACAGTCAATTCTCTGTTCTTTAGATTCAGTCACAGTGAGTTCATGTTATTTTTAGATATAAACATTTAATAGTAACCTTGACATGTTTATAAGTTGGATCTAAACCTGTGCCTGTTAATAACCTGAATCATAACTAAACAGATCTACCATTACTTGTACACCTGATCCTCTATTTAGTTCTTACATGCCTAACTTTATTATGTTTATTCTGTCATCATGCCCATTCTGTTAATATGTCTAATCATGTCACCATATGCCTATCTTGTTAGTATGCTTATTTCTGTCATCATATGACTGTCTTGTTATTATGCCTATTCTTGTTCTCTTCTCTCCCTCTTTCCCTTTTTATTTTTATAGCCAGGTTGCCTTCGAGCCTAGGCCTATCGTTGAAATATGCGAGCGCACAAAATTGGGAACGGTTAGGAATGATAAATTTGGGGCATAACTTATATTGTAAAACATGATTGGGATTTGGGCATAATCTATACCTTGATCTAAAACTTTAATTTGGGGCATAACTTGTATTGTGAATTAGACTGGGATTTGGGGAATAATCTTGGATAAAGATGAAAAATTGGTTAATATGAACATGCCTAGACTTACAGTAATTAGAAATTGTAACCGCACTTAGACACGAGGTTAGATTACACTTGTGGTAAAAGTCTGCCCGGAACCGCCTGGCAAATCCAGCATCCATAAGTGGTTAATCTAATGTGAGGGACGAGTGCATAAATGTACACGTAACAGTGCCAAGACACGAGGTTAAGTCCGACTGGTGGTAGAAGTCTGCTCGAAACTTCCCGGCATATCCGGCATCCACAAGTAGTAGACTTAATGTGAGAGGTCTAGTCCATTAACAACTATAAACGGATGAATGATGATAACTTGTTAACCTGTGATACTTAACCTGTTTAAATCTGTGGGTTACATGAACCTGTCAAATTGAGTAGGGGTTAAGTAAACTTGCTTGAATCAGTGGGGGTTATGTTAATCTTGTTAAATATGTGGTTGTGGGTTTATATATATATATATATATATATATATATATATATATATATATATATATAAACCCAACAAACTTAACTTGTTTTACATGTGGGGGTTATGCAACCTTGTTAAACTGCTAAGCATAACCTGTCAAAATCCTAGTATTGGGGATGCAAGCCCAGGGGGAAGCTTGTATCATCTGTTTTATGAGACTCGTTTTAGTCAGTAACCCATCTTGGTATCAAACGGGGAACCCCGAACTAGGTCTGGATCTGGGCATGCTTACTGAGCTGATTATAAGAAGTCACTTGTGTGAGGGTGTTGATCGCGCATTCCAACGGAGTCATGTGCGTGCATGGGTCCGACTTTCTTGTGGAAATTAAGACGCTGTGACATCAATAGATATGGTTGTGCATCTTGAAAATAATGGGGTTGCCACTTTACGAAGTGATACATCCTACTGTGGGGCCAACATAGGGTATCTACGGGATAGGGAGACGATCGATTAGGGTAGTAATTAGGGTACATCTAGTCTTGCTTGTTTAGGGGACCGTTATTATTATTGGGGGTAACACCTATTATTTCTGTTGGGCTACCTGTTATTATTGTTGGGGGTAAAACCTGTCACTAGAAATACACCTAAGTATATCATCTTGTTCTTGTTGGGATCATTCTGTTATTGTTATACTAGTATTGGTGCAGAGAAAAGTAATTAAGAAGCGCAATATATTCTTTTTTCTTTATTCTATTTATCCTGCTTAGTTTGTTATACCTGTCTTATGATACTGCTCTCTCTCTCATCCAATTTATATGCATGTCATGATGCTTTTACTTATTTATATGCAAAAAGTAACTGGACTCGCCAGACTTTATGTCTGACCCGTTTTGTTTCCTTTTCTCTCTCTTCTGTTCCCCCAAGGTTCTCAGGGTGGGAATACTAAGGCTTGATTTGGATTCTCTCTTTCATTCTGCTTGGAGCTTCTTAGATGTATCACTTTGATTTCCTGTCTTCTCTGATGTAGCTATATTTTGGGGATTATGCTTTTTATAAATTATTGTACTCTGATGATTTTAGTACAAGACAGAAGTTTTAAATTGATGTAATGGGTTTTCTATATTTCAGACTTACGATGTAACTGGGTTTTGGACCTTGATGATTTCTGTTAAATAAAGTTTTAAATTTCGCTATTATTTTATATCGGTCTTGTGATGTTTCTGTTTCTATTTTCTTATAACGCTTCAAAAAACTTAATGCATTCTGATAAGAGTGACATTAACGGACGTGGGGTGTCACATTGACGAAGAATTAAGAACCTTAGATAGAAAGTGGGAAAGAAGAAAACTTTTCTTCATTCGAATAGATATTCGATTGACGATGATGGAAGTTTACTTTGGGATGGACGACTTTACGTTCCTAAAGACGAAAGACTGAGGAAAGAATTTCTAGAAGAGTGCCATAGGTCAAATATGACCATATACCCTGATGGGGATAAAATGTATAGAGATATGAAAAGGAATCTCCATTGGGAAGGAATAAAGAGAGGTGTAGCCGAGTTTGTGGCTAAATGCTTGACTACCGAAAAAGTAAAAGCGGAGCAAGGTAAGCCCGGAGGGTTATTACTGCCTTTAGAGATCCCTATGTGGAAGTAGGAACATATTTCCATGGACTTTGTAGATGGACTTCCTAGAAGCCAAAAGGGTAATGAGGCCATTTGGGTTGTGGTTAACTGTTTAACCAAAAGCTCCCATTTTATACCAATCAAGAAGACAAGGACTGCAACCTCATTAGCATAACTATATGTCAAAGAGATAGTCAGATTACATGGTATCTCATCGAGTATTGTGAGTGACAGAGACCCCTTGTTCACAAGCGAATTTTGGAGAAGCCTACAAGCAGCATTGGGAACGACCCTCAACCTAAGCACAACCTATCATCCGCAGACTGACGGACAGATGAAAAGAGTAAATAGGACTTTGGAAGACTTGCTTAGAGCTTGCATCATCGACTTTAGAGGATTTGGGAGCAACACCTACCACTCGTAGAGTTCAATTACAATAATAGTTTTCAAACGACGATTGGTATGGCCCCTTTTGAAGCGCTTTACGGGAGGCCATGCAAATCACCAACTTGTTGGTGGGAAACTAGGGACAAGGTTATACTCGGACCAAACTTCGTTCGTGATTCCACAGAGAAGATATCCTTGATTAAGTAGAGGATGAAGGCAGCCTAAGACCGTCAGAAATAGTATGATGATAAACGAAGAAGAGAACTTGAGTTTAATGTTGGAGATTTTGTTTGTAAAAGTATCCCCTCTTAAGAAGACTGTTCAATTTGGGAAGACTGGGAAGTTAGCTCCCACATTTATTGGGCCTTTTCGCATCATCGAGAAGATAGGAACTTTGGCTTATCGAGTGGATCTCCCAAAGCGTCTATAGGGAATCCATAATGTTTTTCATGTATCTCTTCTAAGGAAATGCCTTCATGATTCTGCTATCAGACTCGGGCTTGATGAAGTTGGGGACATAGATAAACTTGAGTTGGAGTCTAGGGTGCCTCGTGCCACTACAAGGATTGTAGAGCACAGAATAAAAAGACTCTACAATAAAACCGTTCACCTCGTCCGAGTATAATGGGGAAATGATCATGTGGAAAGCACATGGGAGATCGAGGACAAGATGAGACAGACTCACCTAGAGCTTTTCTCTGGTAATTTTTCCTTAAAAGAACACTTATGGATGCATCATAATTGCTAGACTGAATGTTAGGAAATGAATGCAACACCATTGCACAGCGCACTCATATATAAATATATGCATAATTAGGTTGTTTGCATACATATTGCATCACCTATCATACAAACATGCTAGGGTTGAGCTCACTTTAGTGGGTCTGCTGTTCATAATCAATGCGAGTCATGGATGCTTACGAATGAATTAAAAATAATATGGATGTACAACATAGATGTTTCGAGCGAGTTGTGTTTTTCTCCCCTTCAAACAGATTTCAGGACGAAATATATTTTAAGGGGTAAAGAATGTAGCACCCTGTAAAATATATCTAAAGGCATAAATATTAACAATAAGTAAAAATAAACAATTTAATAATCAGCTAGAAAATGAGAATATGTAGCTTTAAGAAATTTTCTACGAAAATCTTTTATCTGGATTCATGGCGAAATTCTGAATCGTTTTTATGTATAATATGTTGAAAATGGTGAAAGTATGAAGAAGTTACAAGAAAATGAAATTGGACAGTAAAACGCAAATATATATATATATATATATATATAATCAGATGAATAATATATATATTCAAAATATATTAAAATAAATATGGATGAGTTTGAATTTCAAACAGAAGATAAGATAGAGGGGACAAAGAATATTGTAAATATGGTAAGGTATAAAACAAATAAAGTAACGTTATATTTAATTAAACAACTTAGCCCCACATACGTTTATTGGGCACTTCAGCGATCTGGGGGTCGACCGCACCCTAGAAGGGGTGTCGACTGCCTGGCGACTGAAACTCCCAATGAGCCTAGGTTTAGTTAGGTTTTTAGGGTTAATATATACAAATGGATGACAAGGATTATATCTAAATAATCCAACGACACAAACTTACACAAACGACTGTATATAGACCCTTAGACCTCACAACTAAACCCTAGCCAATTTTCTCCAGTGTGTTGTCGCTCTGCCTCTGCCTCCATTGAAATCCAAAATTAGGTTTTTCTATCTTCTTCTAATCTATTTCTCCTTCTCTCTAACCTCTGCTAATAGATCCAAATTAGAAACATATTCTTAAATTCATATGATTTATATAAGAATCTGAATAATTTATTCTTATGCATATATAGGTTTCTAAGGTTGAGAATTTCATTCAAAAGGCACAATAATATTTGATTTACGCTCTTCAACTCGATGTGAGTGGAATATTGTATTTCTTAGGCATATTCTACTTTTTTTGTAGATTAACATATTGATTAGTATGCCTAAGAGGATTTGGCACAACGATAATATCAGTACAAAACCCCCCAAATCCTATATTTTATGTTTTGCACACGAATTGTCAATTTATTGGGTTTGTGGATCTTGGTCTTAATATTGAATTGAGAATAAAAAGGGGTGGTGTGTTTCTACTTTATGTAATTTATCCTTATGTCTAAATATTTGATTGTAACCTAAAAGGGTTTAGATTTGGTTTGATTCATGATTTGATTAGGTTTGGGTTCTAATTTGAATCCAAACGTATTCATATTTGAAGCCTATCAAATATAAGTGTTTTTATGTGCAATATACCAGAAAGGGGTGAATTATATAAAGTGGAGCCTATAAATATGCATGTATATATCTATTAATATATGTGTATACATGTATATTATACTCTATTCTTGATCCATTGTTAAAATCATTCCAATAAGCCTAGGATGCAAGTTGAAATTTGTATATATGTTGTATTTTCCATTCACTGCAATCTGTTATTATGTCGTCATGCCTAAAATGTAGCGGTCAAAATATGGAAATTAACTTGTATACCTTTACGTTTAGGACAAGTTGACAATTTTTATCTCGTTAGAACGTTCTCTCGTTCATACGAAATTTAGCGTTATTTATACATTTTAAATATTATACTTGTATAGCGTAATTGACGTAATTGACGTAATAAATGCAATTAGGATAGGATTCGAATTCGAAATGTCCCCATATACATTGATTACTTGTGTGTGTGTATAAAACGACTTTACATACATTAATAGTGACACACAAACACGAGGTTAGTTGTCATTTGTGGTATAAGCATGCCCGGTACCAACCGGTAAATCCAGCAATCACAAGTAGACCCAACTAATGTGAGAGAGCTGGGTACCATGAGCCATTCAAACTTAATACACTATGACACGAGGTTAAACTTACTTGAAGTAGAAGCCTGCCCGGAATCGCCCGGCATATCTAGCATCTACGGGTATACAGTTTAATGTGAGAAGTCTAGTGTATATATACAAAACTATATATATATATATATATATATATATATATATAAGTCTATTGTGTATGAAAATAGGCATATTTATTACACCTTCAGAAGATTTTAAGTGGCTGACTCTCTTCTTATCTAATTTGGATCTTAAGTAGTTATGACTAGGATCCACTCCGAAGGTTTATTCATTGGAGAGGAACCAAAGTCATGGGACCCACCCTTATTAGATTCGAAGTAAGTCTATGGGTCCTTCTTCTCTAAAAGTGGTTAGGCATAATCGGTAACAGAGTAGAGTAGTTCACATGGGATGTCCACTTCCTCTAAAAGCTTATAGGGGCTCAACTAGGGACAGGATTGATATATAAAATATATATGGCCATAGCATGGTCACAAACTTTCTAAGGGAAGTCTTTAGCGACATAGGTGTTCTACCGTAATATCAGGTAAGTAGTAACGTTCACAATGCTACTTCTAATATTACAAGTGAGAGTATAGACTTAAGAACGTTGACGTGTTAGGACATGGTCTTAAGAGGCTAGGTTCCACCTTAGGGTTATAAGCGATCATAAGAATGAACTTTATGTTCTGACCCCTCTCCTTAACTTATCCAACAGGTCAGCAGGTGGGGTAAAGTCCATGGACGAAATAACGATGTAGGGTGAAGACGAAGACGTTATGCTATTATTAGTTGTTATTGTTATACTTCTTATGGAAACTTTTGAGAATGAATTTATTGATGTACCCATGGAACAAATGCAATCTTGATTGTTGTGTTGGAATTATGTGGTTTTTATAAATTGGTACATCTTATTTAAATATTATATGTTTCTCCTTCCACTGTGTGAGATTTCCGTTCGAAATGTATATATACTATTTTGTGCAAATGTAATTCCTTACAGGAACCAACAACCCGTTTAGAATGGTTCTAAGTTTCGATGAGTCTTTTCTAGGTCGAAATTTAGGCCCATTCCGGGCAGGTTGTTACATCTGAGGTCTCAAATTTACAGCACGTCTCTTCCTTCTTCTTTCTTTATTCCTTAAGTTGTGTGCGACTTCCTCCGCGTTCTTTTTTTCCCCTTCCGCTCCTCAGTTCCTCCTTCCTCAGCTCCGCAATAAACGAGTGGCTTCTTCCGCTCCTCAGATCCACCTTTTTCCTATGATCGTCAAAATACGAGCGTGTTTTTCTCTCATTTGCTCCACACGTTCGTCTACGATGTTATTCCCTCTTTGTGGATGCTTCCCTGTGCAATGACCCAGTTTGCACTGGGCCAGGGCCGACTCTGCTTGGAGTAGTCACCAGACTCTATAGGTAACCTTGAGAGATCACAATGGAGAATTCAATTATGAATGATTTTGGAATTGGTTCTTATAAAAAGGGAATGGACTTAATTATGACTAGGTATGGATTAACATTTCCTCTTGGCAAGAGATCGGTACTTATCCCTTCCAAAAGTCAGGAGATCAGATTGGATTACTATGATTGTGTACAATTTCAATTGACCGTTCAACTCAATAGAAACGATAGATTACTCCAATTTTCACCTCAAAAATACAGAGACTCACCCAAAACATCAAGGAGAGTCGCCTCAATAAGTAGTAGGGTCCCACAATGCCTCCTTTG
The DNA here is from genome assembly GCA_030737875.1 of Allium sativum. Classification (NCBI taxonomy): domain Eukaryota; kingdom Viridiplantae; phylum Streptophyta; class Magnoliopsida; order Asparagales; family Amaryllidaceae; genus Allium; species Allium sativum. The sequence goes on from CM060912.1 coordinate 712,009,804, forward strand.
GGACTAGTTCCAAACTCCCTTTTAAGTTGATAAAATTTTAAGGTATTTATGTAGATTGATTAAAATGTGGTTTATCAAAATAATTTTACGACTTTTGAAGCATTTACTCTATTGTTTGTTCCATGTTTTGGCTATCAAACATTTTTTCATTTGGAATTACAATTGCATTCTAGATTTTATTGTGATCTTACCACTAAAAATACAAAAGATATAATGAAAAATTACATAAATGCTATATGATAAAAATAAAGTAAAAAATAGCTAGGTAATAAAAAAAATAATTATATCGGCAACCATTTTCTTGCATGACAACAGCACCACACTTTTATAATTCTAAAGGCAGGTTTTTAATAAACATTCTCAAGGTACACGCAACTTCAAAAGCCTTAGAAAAAGCTTATCTTGGAAATACTCCAGAAGAACCGAAAGGTGCCCAGAACGAACAAAAGTAGGCAATTTCGTATCCACTCGTCTTCTTTACAGTACGAGGTCAGCTTATTTGCTTCTATGCTAAACTAACTCCCGATATAATACTTTTATTTTCCAGAATATGTATTTTTCTCATAGAATAAACAAATCAATTATCAAAACAATAATCATGCAACTGCCTTCCAACTCCGATTCGAACCAGCCTTGCCAGTGTACTAACCACCCATAAATTACCAAAAAATCCATTCTTTTTCAAATAACTCCAAAGTAAAACGAAAGGGACGTACGAACCAACGGTGACGACCTCAATATTTATACGCGGTTTTCCTCTTTTTTGACTTTGCAATTATGCGATAGAAATGCCCATTTGCTTTTGATCGGTCAGTGTTAGATTCTCCTCCTGATTGTCTGCTGCTCCTTTTATCTCTGATTCAGTTAATCTTTCTGTATTGATAAGAACGATGATTGAATTTTCCAGTATTTGGGGTGAATTTTGATGAACTGGGTTTACTTTTTGTTTCAACTGGGTATTAATTTTCTGTCGAGGTATGCTCACTATTTACTTTTCTTTTGATTCATATTTTGTTGTCTGTCTGCGCTGATTTTTTTCTGGTAGATGAAACAGAAACTGATTAGCATCTGTGTCGTTTGAATACTATTTATGAAAAAAATGGTGGGGGTAAATCTTGTACCTAAATTTAGTTCATGTGCAATATTAAACTAGTCTGTTCTTGTTTCTTTACTATCTATATGAAAGTATCACCTATCGAAACAGTAGTTCAAGTTTTGTCCAAATGCCAAAAGCTACTGGATGCTTCTAAAAGAAACTAATAGAAAAATGGTAGCTTGGAAGCTGCAATAGAAAAGTTATTACTGAACTTACATTACAAAAAAGTATCTTAGGCTTAAGTAGTTCCAAATTTTCGTGCTAAAAAGAATTTTAGTTTGAAATACATACAACTTGATGTTTATGTTTGCCTTTGTATTGTTAGAAATATTACGAAATTAGCTAAAATTTGAGTTATTCTTGCATAATTGTATTTTATATTGTGGTCAGTAAGGCTGAATGGGTTGGCTGAACAAGATATTCAAAGGTTCCAGCCACAATATTTCAGCAGGGCAATACAATGGAAAGTACGATAATGACACCACTTGGAGTGAACCACCTGATTTATTGGTAATGATTGCTTTTGGTATTGAGTTACATTTACGCATATAAAATATTTTGTAGAGGGTGTTTGTAGGTTTAAATATGTTCCATTGGTTAACCAACATTACATGGTACCCTATGAAGCATAGACGCAACCAGTATAATACCAGTTTTAGCACATAAAACTTGAAAGCACTCCTAAATAATTTCTTTTGTTACAACAAGTGCTTGCCAATACCAAATTATATGCTCGATGGAAGGCGATGGGGATGTTCAATCGGGACGCCGGCATGAGAGACTTCGACCGTTGACTCCGACAGACACGGTGAAGCGCGTACAGTACGCAAGGAATGCCGAAACTCAACAATAATTTGGAAGCAAGAACGTTAAGAAAGATCATGTGTAACATCCTTTGAAAGCATTCCTAATCAGGTGGGTTGGGGCAGGTCTATTCCAACGTGTTCAACCTCCAACCCGCCCCCAATGGAAGAAAACACAAAGCCCCAATGAGGTTTTGTGTTAGTTCTTAGCTGGCATTCTTTTATTTGGCAAAGGTTAGCCGGAAGCCCACTAAATCCCCTACTTTCCTTAGCAGGCTTTCTTTTAGCCTGCCAAAGAAAAGTAGGGGGTTTTAGCCAGCTGAAGTCATGACCCCCTGGGAAGGTTACCAAAGCAATCCCGAAGAGAGCCACCGACCCCCCTGTTGAGGGTCGGTCACTTCCCAACGCTCCAATGCTCTAAGCAGTCATATTATGGCTATTTGCCATTAGCCATGTCTCTTCTTGCGCGGTCAATTCACATATTTTGGCTGTATATCCCAACTTTTTTATCTCGTTTCCTGTCTACATATGTTTGATTTTTATTCTCAGTTATCGTGATAACAAAATTCATAGTGATATATCAATGAATATTGGCTCAGTTGAAAATACGATGAGGTCTTACGACTAAGTCCTCTTTTGAGTGGTATGCCCTAAGCTATTTGAATTCTATTGCAGTTTTTACTGAGCCTATCCCATAGAGTTGTAGTATATATGGGAATATATAGAATTTGTGTATGAGAGGGTATTTTAGTGGAAAACAATATTGCCTGTCATCATGTATGCTATATGTGCTAAAAAGCTTTATTTGGGGATATACATTTGTAGGAAAACGAAGATGAAGATATTGATCATGCTATTGCTCTTTCCTTATCTGAAGTAGAAAATCAAAAGGGAAAGGAGATTGGTAAGTCGATTTTTGCTTCATGTTATATGATTATTGTCAAACTGGCTGCATACATCTGTAATCTACATTTGTACTCTTATTTCAAGATTCTTTTGCACGTTCTATGCGCCATTCTAATTCATAGTTATGTCCATATCTTCACATTTCTAATGAAAAGTCCAACTCAATGTAAAGATATGTCAAAGATGCTGAAAGCTTATATGTTAATGTGGTATGGTTTTCTCTCTGAAATATTCAGTTAAGAGATACAGTTTCACAAGACACCGTATGTTTTAATTCTTGTTTCAGTAAAAAGGACTTCATATTCATATCCCATGATACCTGTAGCACTTCCATATATACCGTATCTATCTATATGCTGTACAGTCAAGCTTCGTAGCATTTGTGTATACTTGTATCTTTCCATTTGTGTATACTTTAAAGGATTTATAGTGAAGGCATTTGTTTACATATGTCGAATTTTGCTTGATATTACAAAAACAATCATCATTGTGATGGTTGTTTTGCATCTGTATTATCATGGTTGTAATACATAACAATATTTAGTTTTGTACATATTTAGCTTTAAAAAAAGATGGCGTTTTATGCTTTGGCATACATGAGATATCATGGATACGCCGTGGTTTGTGATACATGTACTAAGTAATTAGTGTCTCCTTCCTTTGGTTCCAATTCATTAATTCTTGGATTCAGATAATGAAACTCATTTGGACGAAGATAATGAAACTCAGTTGGACGAAGATGAACAGCTGGCTAGAGCTTTACAAGAAAGCTTGAATGCTGAGTCAGAAATGCCTCGTGAAAGTACTCGCATTCATGAACCACTGCCTGTATTCTTCTCCTCAAGAGCAAGGTATTGTCCTTTGCTGTTGCTTAATTACGCTGCCATATTTCTGTATTCATATCCATGCACATGGAATTGTACATTCTGTATTTGAAGGATATGTGCTGGATGCAAAAGAGAAATTGGACAGGGTCGCTATTTAAGTTGCATGGGTGCTCTATGGCATCCTGGGTGTTTCTGTTGCCATGCTTGTGACAAACCAATCTCAGATTATGAGGTGAGCATTGTGTTATAAATTAGAGATTGCTAAATTGCAGCAAGCCCTTACTTTTTAGCTTTTGGTGCAATAAACTATTTTGGACTATAAACCATAATTTTGAAATTTAGTTCACTCTGTAATTGTTGCGATACTTGGAAGGGCTGGTATAAATAAAAATTAGATTAAGTGTTTGTAAACATGCAAGTTCTAGACTTGTCTTGCTAATGGAGATGCAATATAAGGGGAATCCTTGCAATTATGTCTTTAGAAATATAGAGAGGGATAATGTACTGCTAACCCTGTTTCCAATTCATACAGTTCTCTATGTATGGGGATCATCCATATCATAAAGCTTGCTACAAAGATCGTTTTCATCCAAAGTGTGATGTTTGCCGACAATATGTGAGTATTACTCCGTACTCATTATAACATGATTGTTCTACCAGCATAAAAACGGAACTTATTTTATTACATTTGCGGATGTATATGGTACAACTTAATCCTTAAGGTATGCATGCTTGGTGTCCTAATGTGCAGCATGGTTAATACAGCGCATATCATCATGAAATATGTCAACTCTTGGCATGTTGAAGTTTCTTTAGGTGTTTGTGCATGTGATGATAGCTTAGATTATAGTCAAAGATATTATCCAATAATTTTTTTTTTAAGTGGCGTGTAGATATGCACTATTTTTAACAAAGTACTTTCTGAACAGTGTATTGTGAACTTGCCATGAAATATCACACTTCAGTTCCTGTGTCTAAGCTAAGATAAACAAATTAAAATCCTTATGTATGCAGTCTGATGGATGAATTTGGGATGATGCAAATACATTCCATGTATCCTTGCATATTTCTGTAATCCATTGAGTAAATTTGAGATGGTGTAAATACATTTCATGTATGATGTATCCTCGTATATGCAGTCATTGACTAATTTGAGGAGTTGTAAATAATCCCATGTTTGGACAATAAATGTTATCTTCATACTCATTATAAAATTATTGTTGTTTCAAGTGCATGGTCTTTCCATCACTATAACTCATTACTGCGACAGTCTGCTTCAATATTTACTTTGTATAATATAGATTCCAACAAATACAAATGGCCTTATCGAGTACCGTGCTCATCCTTTCTGGATGCAAAAATATTGTCCTGCGCATGAGCGTGATTCAACACCAAGATGTTGCAGCTGTGAAAGAATGGAGGTTTGTATAATTAATTTTACTACTATTTTTTTGGTTAGGGGGGTTGTTTTTTTTTTTTTTTTTGTTTGGGGGGGAGGGGGGGTTGCTTGAAATTGGTGCTATGCATATTCAAGTTAATCATGTTTGTTGGAACTGTTGGCAATTCTAATTGTAAATCAAATGTCATTTCCTTTGGTTTTGGTTGCTTTGACATTAAAGCATGGTTAGCATTTATTTTGAGTGTAATCATGTAATTTCACAAACCTTGAAGTTTAGCTCGGTAACAAGCAAGCACCCAACGCTACTATTGTGACACAAACAAAAAACAAAATTAGGACGATAATTATTGGACACTGGATTTTTTAGCTTTACACGGGGGATGGAAATCGGGGGAGATCCACAGTCAAGATGTCTTATGTACATTTTGTATTACCAATTTGTGTGTGTATATACAGACACACACATACACATGTACATTGAGTAGTGTTCAGTATCACCTCAAATAGTGTAGTACCCCACTATTCCTTGATAACCATTATAAGTTCAGATTTAAATAATGGTGATATATAGTAGGAAAAGGGAGAAACAACTATTATTTAAATATGAACTTGTGGTGGGTATCAAGAGGCTAAGGGGATGCAACACCATTTTAAGGTGTCGTTAAGTGCACTTATACATGTGTGTGTCTATATATATACATATATATATATATATATATATATATATGTATGTATGTATGTATGTGTGTGTGTGTGTTTGATGAGCATTCCGGGGCACCCCTGTTTTGCAGCACCCCTACCCTTACCGTGAGCTACACTAATCCAAATTCAACATAATTTTGTATATGTTCAATCCACATATGTATATACCATATATGATATATCCAAAATTTGAGTTCGTTCCGACATTCGTAACATTTTCAAAATCTTAGCTCAATTATTCATCGTTCAGACATTTATTTGAATCGTTAAATTTAAACATTAGATATATTATTGTACGAATATCGGAATGAGCTCAAATTTTGGATAAATGATAATATATATGTGGATTGAACATCTACAAAATCTTGTTGGATTTGGATTAGTGTAGCTCATAGTAGGATAGGGGTGCTGCAAAACAGGGGTGTTCCTCTCTCTCTCTCTCTCTCTATATATATATATATATATATATATATATATATATATATATATATATATATATATACACACACACACACACACACACACACACACACACACACATATATATATATATACATATATATATATGTATATGTACATATATGTATATGAGGTGCGTTCCGGGGCACCCCTTTAGCATGCCTACTTACCACCGTGAGCTACACTAATTCAAAACCAACAAGATTAGTTTCAAAATGCATTTCTGTCCCTTCCTAAAAATAGGTTGCTCAAAAAACTCCTATAATTATTTTCTACACCATAAATATTTATTTTACGAACACTTTTGCAGTTTTAAACGCAAATCACATTTTCATTGAAATTAAATTAAAGCGTGTTCCGTGAAAACTGTTTTTCAGAAGGGTTTTTTGTGTATTAAGTTTGAAAATGAGGGGTGGATCCTAATTTTAACTGATGAGTTCTCTGAGTTCAAGTGGATTATAAACTGCATATGCTTTCAGTTCTATCTAATAGTTATTTTTGTACTTGGTACAATGAAAATTCAGCCAAGAGACAGTCAGTACATTACACTGGATGATGGTCGAAAACTTTGTCTAGAATGTCTTGATTCTTCAATAATGGATACACACGAGTGCCAGCCTCTTTACATCGATATAAGAGAATTTTATGAAGGCTTGAATATGAAGGTAGATCAGCAGATTCCTTTACTTTTGGTTGAAAGAGCGGCTTTAAATGAAGCTATGGTTGGAGAAAAGAATGTGAGAAATTTAGTTTGCGTAAAGTTGAGCTAATTATAATTTTCCCCTAACCATTATCTTTTTCGTGCCATCTCCCAATAAAAACATTTGTTTGCAACTTATATTGATAGGGCCATCATCATCTACCTGAAACTAGAGGTCTCTGCTTATCTGAAGAGCAGATTGTTAGCTCTGTAAGTTTTCTCTGAAGCATTATGAAATGCTATTTCATTTATTTATTTAAATTATCAGCTTAATTATTTAAAAAATATCAACAGATAGCGAGGAGGCCAAGGATTAGAGGAAATCGAATAATTGACATGATAACCGAACCATTTAGACTTGTTCGGCAGTGTGAAGTTACTGCAATTCTTATTCTGTATGGATTACCAAGGTATCACTTAGTTATATCCATCTTCACTTAATCAAAAATTTATTTTCCCTGTTTGTTAAGCCTCTATCATCCATATCAAATAAATGATCATTTGGATCCTTCTGCATGCAAATCAACTTCGTTCTTATCTTGTATAGGCAGGGAATAGTACATATGTAACTGTTGTTCAATGCAGATTATTGACAGGGTCTATTTTGGCTCATGAAATGATGCATGCATGGCTGCGCCTTAATGGTATTTCTACATCATTCATCCTTCCACTAGTTTATAGTGACATAACACATTATAATTTTGATGAACATGGTCTCTGCTGCATCTATCAGCTGTAAGATCATGCCTGACTGATAGGATCAAAGGAGAAAAGAATTAATTTTCAGTTTTTCTTTTTCTTTTTTCCTTGGCTTTATTTAGGATTCAGAACTCTTCCTCCTGAAGTTGAAGAAGGAATATGCCAAGTGTTGGCACACATGTGGTTAGACTCGGAAATAATAGCAGGCTCAGGAAGCAATGCAGGATCAAGTTCATCGCCGTCTTCTTCATCGAACGCACCAACGAAAAAAGGCACAAGGTCGCAATTTGAGAAGAGGCTTGGAGATTTTTTCAAACATCAGATTGAATCTGATTCTTCCACTGTTTATGGAGATGGTTTCAGGACTGGCATTAAAGCAGTAGAAGCGTATGGACTTAGAAGTACTCTTGAACATATCAGATTGACTGGAAATTTTCCATTATAAAATAGGACATGGGGTTATTTCCATGGCTTATCATATTTATACAATAATGTTTATAATATATATGTGCATGAGCTACGGTTTATATTAATAATAAATGTAAATGTGATTGCTAAATATGATCCTTAAATGTAAATGTGATCGCTAAATATAATCCTTGGATACAGGACATCTAAAAGTGAGTGTGAATGTTGTCAGTATTAGATGGTGTTCGGTTTACATTGGCTTGTATTTTCAACATTAATTATATATATATAAAAGAGTTGACATACGACGTAGGGAATGGAAGAACGATGGAGGGGATGACAGACGGAATGAAGGAACGATAGAAGAATGATTTTTTCTTGTTTTTCCGTTATTTTTCAAAATATGGAAAATAAACATAAATTGATTTTTGTGTTAAGTTTGTTTTTTAAAATGATTGTTTTTCATGATATATATGCATTATTCGCATTTTTATACGAGCAAGAATTTAAAAATAAAAGGGTAAGACATGCATTAATAGAAAATTGTTTCGTATAAATCATGACTTTTGGGAAGCATTTTGTCAAACAGAGGCTAAAAGCAAAAATACAGGCATCACATCTATGATAGGATTGAAAAAGGTACAAGCCTTGGGCAATTTGCCGAATAAAAGACTACAGTTAAATTTTTGCAATCATGTGTTAAGATTTTTCAATTTAAAATGGTTATTGTTAATGACATTTCAGATTTTAATGAGGAACCGTCATTTTTTAAGGGCACATCACTCAATTATTAATTGTTTAGGGGAGATTTTAACCTAATAATATTTCCAAAAATTTGTATGAAAATTAAGCCTTCTCATAGTTTAAAATTCTTAATTATTTCTTCTGTCTAAACGTTTTCTTCTCCATTGCAGATTGGTTTCATCACAAATATACAATTCATAAAAGTCTACTGTGGTAAAACCTAAAATCGCAAAAACTCCACATTGTCTTGTTGATTATTTACGATAAAACGTTCATTTTTTTGATTGGGAGTCGTGTTGTCTTACTTTCCCTTCAAATATTCGGATTTTGATTTCTTATGTTCCTTCATTAAGTAGATCGGTGATACACGGATAGGTTAGTGCATTAAGAAATTAAAGCTAAAAATATAAAAAGAGTAATTTGGTTATATTTTTATTTAAGAGTACACCCTATCGTAATTGGGAGAAAAAAAACTCACCCTTTGTTCAAATCTGCAAGGGTCTTTTAAATTACAGATGAATTTCTTTTCTAAGGAATTATTGCTTCTGAGTTGTTTTGAAGTGCTTCTAAAGTGTGTAACCGGATCGTGTGTAGATATAACCATAGAGCCACATGGTAACGAAAGTGGGAGTTGGTGAGGTTCACAGACATTGTGTGCCGATAGCAAATTTTGGGGGTGTAAAAATATGTCTGAGCCCAGGTTCGAACTGGGGACCTTTAGTGTGTGAGACTAACGTGATGACCAACTACACCACCCAGACAGTTGAAAAACATCAAGCCACCAACATAAAACAAATCTTGATGCTTTAGGTTCATTGTTATCCACCCTCTGATATATTATTGTTACAGCTTACTCGGGAAGGATTCCAATTTAATGATCATAACACAAATGGACCTTTTTATCCGAAAGAATCATATAAATTATATCTCTACTTTCCTAATACCACATATGCACTTGATTAAACCTAATGAATTGAAAATTTGCATAACGTCCCAACTTCCAAGTAGGGGTGAGCTTTCAGTTGGTTTGGACGTAAATATACTCAAACCGAATTGAGACAAAAAAAATTCCAAATCAAACTGAACCGAATTAATTTTGGTTAATTCGATCGGGAAACTATTTAACCGAACTTGAAGCATGTATTATTATTTAAATGATGGATTTACTCAAAGTAAAACATAAATCCATATTTAAAGAAATTTTATATAGTAAATTTTGCGTTTATGATAATATTTGATCTATTTACAGCAAATATCTTTGTATTATATAACTAAACTAACTATTTAAAGTACTACAATACTGTAAGATTAGATAATAAATTAAAAAGTTTGGTTAATTGGGTTAAACCAATAACAGAAAAAAAAAAATCATTTTTGCAAACCAAACTCAAATCGATTTGTTTTAAAATCGAACCAAACTGGCCGGAATGAGTCGGTTTGGTCGGTTAATTCGGTTTGAACTGAATATTGCTCACCCCTACTTCCTAGTGTACTATAAGCGAAATATATGTAATTCAAACAGCAAAAAACAATATAAAAAAATTAAGGAATTTATAATGATCCAATATATTCTATGGTCTAATTTTAATTTTAATCTTAATAGGGATTGACCGTCATGAGTACAAGAGTTTTACAATTCATTTTCAAGTCTAGAATAACAACTGTGAGTTCTAAAATGATAGGGGGAGATTCACGTACAAAATAAGAGGTGTAGCGGAATATTTCTCATATGTATGCATATATGTATGAGGAGCGTTCAATGGCACCCCAAATAGTGAGCACCCCATTTGCCCTCCCCCCCTCTCTTCATCTCTCATTTATTATAAATTAAGCTAGTGGAAGGAGAGAGAAGTAGTGGAGGGAGAGAGAAACGGAATGTGTGGTGGAAATCAGGAGGCATTTTGGGATGCTGCACTGTTTCGGATGCCATTGAACGCTCGCCTATATACATGTGTGTGTGTATATTGAAGCTTTAGTTATTTCGATTTGATATATTTTTTGTGATCAAACAAGGTTGATTATATCATTAACCTTTTTTTTTGTCGAGGAACCTATCATCATGAATCCACTAATTTCTACCGTGTTGGTTAGTTTTTGGGCCAAGCCACCAAGGATTTAACCATTTATATTTGAACAGAGAAAGGCTAATGTTTTTGCGGATTCAAGATATGTACACTGGCTCGTCAAAATGGCTCTTCACCCAAGCTTGCCGACCGGCTCACGATCGCCCCTCTCATTATTAGCTCGTGGCCCAATCCCTTGACCCGTTCGTGGTCCAGCGTCATCTTAACCCATTCGTGGTCCAGCGTCACCACGACCGACTCGTGCCTCCCTACCGCGACCCACTCAACATCAGGAAAGAAGAGTCAAGACTTGGCCATCCATGAACCGAAATTGAAGGATCTGGTGACATGTGTCTGTAATGGCTCCTCTGACCAATTCTCCATTAAGCCACGAACCGCTCCGAGATTCTCGTGATTGACGACACATGTCCTCATGAATCGCCTGCTAGAACTGCCTATAAATAGCTCAACACTTGGCATTTTTAAGGATCTTTTGGCAATTGAGAGTTCTAATTCCACCATTATCAAACTTCCCCCATTTCTAATCAGAAATATCTCGAATTTGTTGAGTGAATTATCATTGTAAAAGTGAGATTGAGAGGACGTTGTGATTGTACTTGCATTCAATCATATAATCAAAGTCATATAAAGTGGACGCAGCCTCTTTAACGCCGAACCACTATAAATTTGGTGTGTTTGCTGCATTTCATTTTATTTTTAGTTATAATTCTCTGCGATTCAAGATAATTTGGGTGTTAGAACCATATTTTGGTCTAACATTTTGGTGCTTTCACTGAGAATTGAATTCTTGACCTATCGGATTATTGTTCCACTATTTGGATTTTCAAGTCCGAAGAAAATAGTCTGCATTCCCACTGTTTCGTTTTTGAAGATTTCAGTAAAGTCAGGACATTATGGCCGCAAAGAAATCTAAGGATTCACGAGCCTCTTGAGCAAATGAGGCTAACGAAGAGAATGTTCAGGAATAGGCTGAGGTGGTCTCCTCGGCTCATGGCTCTCAGGAGGCGATCCGACCCCAGGAGGCGGTCATGACCCAGTCCCAAGAAGGGACCACGAGCCGCCACCAAGAAGGGACCACGAGCCGCACCCAAGAAGGGACCACGAGCCGCCCACAAGAGGGGGTCACGAACCGCCCTCAGCGAGGGACCACAACTCGACCTGGAAAGGAGATTATTACCCACTCCACTTATGTTGATGCTTTTGCTTGACCTGGCTCAAGTGCACCGCATAAACCGCGAATGTTAATGACTAGTTACCTGCCTCTGCTCCAGTGACAAAGAGAGACTTTTCCCGTGTTCTTGAGATGTTAGAAAGGACGAATGATGCTTTGGAAGATCAAAGGCGTGAGAGTTCCTTGATGTGGGAAAATATGACTGCGATGAGTAGGCAAATAGACGAGCTCCGAAGGCGGAGGACGCCTTCACCAACGCATCGCTTTACTCCAGATTATTCCTCCTCTTCAGAGGAGCCTCTGATACCCCAACGACGACCATTAGAAAGGCATGAGAACGTGGAACAACTTCGATTTGGATCACTTCCTTCTCGAGAAGAAATAACACTCAACCTAGGACCAAACAATCGCAATCTAAATGATCCCGCTCTATTTCGATTGGAAGGGTCCCGAGTGCTACCCAGGGATCGAAACATTGTAGACCTAACCCAGAATCATCCTCTACAACCCCCTCGCCGCGTGAATGACTGTAGCCATGGGGTGCAAGGGAGCTCTGCCCAAGTCCTAGATCGGGCAACGATGCACCGAAGAGATATTGGAGATTTCCATAGAGCAAGAAGTGTAGACCCTGAGTCCACTCTGACTAATGCCGACATTGAAGTGATGGTGAGACAAATCATGGCTGACAACCGTGGACAAAGAAATAAAGATTGGGGTGTAGACCGCAATCACACACCCTTCACTGATGATTGATTGACATAGAAATGTGTTTATTTTATGCTCTTATATCTTATCTTTTGTATATAAATAAATATTACTTGGGTATTGTTTTGCTATTTTTACAGATATTCCAACCCAGCCCGCATGCAACCAGAAATGTAGAGAAATAGAGATGAAATTGCTGTGTATTTGCAGTTTGAAGAATTGTAGATGAAGATATCACATCTAGTTGCTGTTGGACAAGAAAAGGAGTGATAAAAAGGCTTTGCACATCACAAATCAATGAAGAAATGTCAAGGAAGCAAGAGGAAAAAGAGTAAAGGCCCAAATTTGCTTTATTTATCTAAGGCCCATTTATGTTTTTCATTGTAAACAAATTAGTGGTGTAATGACCAGGCCCATTTACCATTAGGGTTAGGGTTATGGTTTGGCTATCTACCCTATATATACCCTTGTAATGGCATTGTAGCCACCATCATATCTCATCTCTTATTCCATTGTTCTAATAAAAGTTCTTCTTTCTCTTTTATTTTCTGCATTTTTTGTTTTCTTAGCAACTAGTGTTGTCTATACGATTAGATTCGGTAGAACACTATTTGTATTTTGCACTTATTTGCATTAGTGATTTACCGTCTGATTAGATTCAGCGGAAATCCTAATTTTAATTCTTGTTTGTTATTTCAATTTCTGCAATTTCAATTTCTGCTTTTTATTATTTTCTTAGGTCAAATTGGGTTTGATTAGATTCAATGATATACTAGACGTTCGATTCCCAAGACGATTTAATCTACCGACTATGAATCACTATGCGGGGAGGACAGACCCAGTCCAGCACTTGATGAGATACTCATGGTATATGAATGCCGCCGCCGCTCCAGACGCAGTGAAATGTAAAGCATTTTCGATATTCCTAGAAGATGTGGCACTAATGTGGTTTACTCGGCTACCACCACGCTCAATCGCCAACTTCAAAGAATTGTGCGAAAGGTTTATAAACCAATTCCGATTTCATGCTCAAAGATCCAAAAACGTCACTGAACTATCACTCATTAAGCAACGCCCTGATGAAACTCTAAGGTCATACTTGGATCGCTTTAATTTGGCAGTCACAGAGGTAAGAGACCCTCACGAGCAATCCTTCCTAATGGTATTAATTAACGGAGTAGACAAAGATACTGAGTTTGGTAAATACTTAGCTGGAAAACCATCACTGACTAGGGAGATATTTTATCAGAAAGTGAATATCTGCCTACGCCAAGAAGAGATATATGCTAATTGAAAGAGGACAGTCACGGATAAGGAAGATATACAGTGTAATGCGACCATCAAATAGTCTGGCGATAGCTCTGGGAAGTTAGAGGTCAATGTTGGAAATAAGAACCAGGGTAATGGCCGTCAAACTGGGAACGACAACAAAAAGAAGAATTGAGGAAACGACTCACAGAAGAGACCTCGGCTCAAAACATTTGAGAACCTCACCTCTTTGAATGACATGTTAGAGAATATCTACCTGGATACTTACAATGTTCTTCAATATAAGAAGCCTCCACCGAGAGATTCAACGGAGAAGGAGCGTGAAACGGGAAAGTTTTGCCTTTTCCACGAGACCTATGGGCACTCGACAAATATACGCCGACATTTAAGGGACTTGGTAGAGAAGCTTCTTACGGAAGGAAAGCTGGACGAATATAAGCATCCTCGAGAAACCGGGGGTAAGGTAGTCCAGAGCGTAATAAAGGGCAGCCACCTCAAAAGGCTACTGCGCAACAAAAAGCTAAAGGTATCATTATAAAAACTATAGTTGGAGGGCCCCATCCGGCTGGACATAGCTATAGGGAAATGGATCAATATGTTAATGCAGCCAAGAGCCCTGCGGTGGGGGAGAGCAGTAATCCTGAAGATACCGCCCCTGTAAAACAGCAGAAAACAATGTCCGATGATGTCTGAGATAGAGATAGTATTAGAGTCCAATCCCCTACCGAAGACCCTTTAGTGATCACTGCCACCATTGGACCTGCTCTAGTCCACAAGGTCTTAGTAGACAATGGAAGTTCAGTTAACATTCTATTTAATAAAGCATTTGATCAGACGAAGCTTGAAGCAAAGGATTTGAAGTCCTGCGATGGATGGATACGCGGCTTTAACGGAGCATCAACGACTCCAATGGGATTTGTAGAATTGTCAGTAACTCTGGGAGAGGGAGACCATCGGAGAGTGAGAATTCTCCCATTCGTAGTTTAGGATATTGACTCACCCTATACCGCCTTCTTGGGCCGATTGGTCCTTGTAGAATTCAAGGCCTGCATTGCATCCTGGTTTTTATTGTTGAAATTCCCAACCGAAGTGGGAGTGGGAGTAATCAAGGGTGACCAAGTGACTGGACGAGCCTGCTATATGGCGGAGTAAAAGTTGCTACGCAAAGGAAAAGACATAGAAACTAAAGGTGCTTCCTTCCCCCGCCCCCCCAAGGAGGATTCAGCATAGCAATTAAAGGGAATGACCCCAAAGGAGTCGCCCAAAGAATTTCCCGAGGATATAGATCCCAGAGAGGACGAGGAACCTGCGGACAGGATAGCGACACCTAATGAAATGACTGTAAATATCCCAATCGACGATAATGACCCAGAGAAATTTTTAAAGATCGGATCCCAGCTAGGCCCTCTCCGAGCAAAGGAACTGGATGACTTCTTAAAGGCAAACCTGGACGTGTTTGCCTGGACCCACGCTGACATGTGTGGGATATCTTCCTCAATCATGAGCCACTCATTGAGTATCAACCCGAACCATCCACCTGTTAAGCAGAAAAGACGAATGCTTGGCCCAGAGAGGTCAGCTGCCTTGAAGGAGGCAGTTAAGAAGCTACGAAGCAATGGGTTCATTAGGGATTCGACTTATCCAGAATAGATTTCCAACCCCGTTCTGGTTAGGAAGGCCAACGAGAAGTGGCATACATGGATCGATTTCTCGGATCTGAATAAAGCCTGCCCAGAAGATAGCTTTTCACTCCGTAGAACTGACCAGATAGTGGATTCAACAGTGGGTCACGAACTTCTCTCTTTTATTGACGTATACTCAGGATATAACCAAATTCCTATGCACATTCCAGATCAGGAGCATACTAGTTTCATCATAGGTTTGGGACTATATTGCTATGTGGTGATGCCCTTTGGCCTAAAGAACGCCAGGGCAACATACCAACGCTTGGTGAATAGGATGTTCTACAATCACATTGGGAAAACGATGGAAGTATATGTCGATGATATGATTGTGAAATCCAAGCGATCATCTGACGATACTGCTGATTTAGCTGAAATGTTTAATACTCTTCGATGGTACGTAATGAAACTCAATCCCCTGAAGTGTTCGTTTGGAGTCGCTTCTGGGAAATTCCTTGGTTTTATTGTTAGTTCGCGTGGAATCAAAATCAATCCAGAATAAATCGCGGCGATCAAGAACATTTAAGAACCAAGACAGTTCAAAGATGTACGGAGTCTCGCTGGAAAAGTCGCTGCATTGAGCAGATTCATATCTAAAGCCACAGATAAATGCATCCCGTTTTGCGATTTAATAAAGCGAGGCAAGTGTAACTTCCAGTGGACTCCTGATTGTATTGAAGCCTTCCGGAACCTTCTTACTCATTTGGAGACACCTCCAATATTATCCAAACCGGTCGATCACGAGGATTTATTCGTATACTTGGTCGTGTCATCCCATGCAATAAGTTCGGCCCTAGTAAGGGAAGAAGATAAAGTTCAGAGGTCGGTTTATTACATGAGTAAGAAGTTAGCGGTTGCGGAATGAAATTACCTGAGGGTAGAAAAATTCGCATACAGCTTGCTGATCGCATCTAGAAAACCTCGCCACTATTTAGGAGCTCACCCTATCACCATATACACCGACCACCCCATCCGACAAGTCTTACAGAAACCAGAAGCATCCGGAAGGCTGCTCAAATGGAATATGGAGTTAAGTCAGTTTGATTTGAACTTCCGACCTCGAAGATCGATAAGGTGTGTAATAACCCAAATTTTTATATAATTGATTTATGGATTAATTAATTAAGGAAGAAAATTCAAAAGTGCGCAAGAAAATGTAGAAACGCATTAATGTAAAGAAATGCATGTGAAAAATTAAAGGTAAGAAGACTAACATATTAGTACGTGCGTTAAATAAGGAGATTTAATGCAATAAAGCATACGGTAAACGTATTAAATAAATAGATGCATATATGTACATTTGTGCAATTATGTTATAAAGATAAATAAATAGATGCATATATGTACATATGTGCAATTATGTTATAAAGATACAAATTTAAAAATGTGTGAGTACAGAAGGAATCAATACATGCAATAAAGAAAACAAGTAATTTGTCATTTATGTTCGATTGATTGTCATATATGTTTATTTGATGATAATTTAGGAAACCATGTAATTAATTTTAATTTGTATGAATACTTATGCTAATTTGTCACTTATGTCAATTAACATTAAAGAGAATATGATAATTTGTCGCTTATGTTAATTGACAATTAAAAAAAGGAAAAAAAGGAGCGCATAAAAAATAATAAAAATATATACAGAAAATATATATCTATACATACATACATACATACATACATACATATATATATATATGACGTGTACGCATCATGTGGCGCACGTGGCACATTTTTGTTGGTCAAGGATTTTTTTTTTTTGAACGTGACCTTCTCTGCTTGGCCTGGTGACGAATTCTGAGGTATCAGGACACATGTGTCGTGCTGTGATTGGCTGAGTGACACATCTCTTTGGTTTGGATGACTCTGATTACTCCTAGACTGATCTAAAGGCTAGAATTAATCCTGCACTCTTATATAATCACATCTAACCTAAACCCTAAATCAAAACAAAAATCATTCTTAAGCCTCATGCTGCTGCAACATAGACTGAGCAAGCTTCTCTTATTCAACGAATTAAAACTTAGGATGGTGGAAAAAGGATTCTACGCTTAATCTATTATCTTCTTTAATCCGTTCATAGTGAGTACAACTCCTTTAACAAGATAATCGTTGAACGTAATTGTGATGGGTTTATAAGTTGGACTATATGAATATGACTAATTACATATACTTGATTAAGTCCATTTTATGATGTTAATTCATGTGTCTAATTGTGTATGCTCGATTAGATTCATTTTATGATGTTGTTGTATGCAAGTTCGTATGCAAATCATATGCAAGTTTATATGTAAATCATGTGATATTAGTCTACATATCTAATTACATATGCAAGTTTATATGCAAGTTTGTATGCAAATCATATGCAAGTTTATGTGGAAATCATATTCATACATGCAAGTTCCTATTTATATGTTTAGATCTATGCAAGTCATATTTTATATGATTAGATCCATGCCAGTTTATACGTTTATGCAAATTCATATTTTATATGTCTATTGCTTATGCAAGTCATTGATTATGAAAATTTATGTCAATGTAAATTATGATCATGCAAGTTTATGATCCATGCTAGTCTATTTTCATATGTTAATTGAGATCTAATTTGTTATGGAAGTCCATATGTTAATTTAGATCTAATTTGTTATGAAAGTCCATATGTTAATTTAGATCTAATTTGTTATGCAAGTCCATATGTTAATTTAGATCTAATTTGTTATGCAAGACCATATGTTAATTTAGATCTAATTTGTTATGCAAGTCCATATGTTAATTTAGATCTAATTTGTTGTGCAAGTCCATATGTTAACTTAGATCTAATTTGTTGTGCAAGTCCATATGTTAACTTAGATCTAATTTGTTGTGGAAGTCCATATGTTAATTTAGATCTAATTTGTTATGCAAGTTCATATGTTAATTTAGATCTAACTTGTTATGCAAGTTCATATGTTAAGTTAGATCTATTTTGTTATGCAAGTTCATAAATGGGATCTTTGTTATATGCTAGTTATGTTCATAATTGGATCTATATTGTTTTATACCAGTTTGGATGTTATACGTCTCTTTCTTTCCCTTTTTCTTATGAGTTAGGCTAATGGCGAGCCTAACGTATTATATGAATCATACGAACGATTGATGTTGGGAAACAGTTGGGAAACATTAAATATTGGACATTATGTAATTGACATAAAATGAGTTGTAATCATATAATTAATTTTGGACATATCTAGTAAATGTGGCATAACTTGAATTGACCACACTTATGGATAATTTACATATAAATCTAGACTTGGACATAAATGGGAAATATGTAAATTGGTTAAAAGATGAACATGCCTAACCCGAGGTTAGATTGAGTTGCGGTGCAAGACTGCCCGGAACCGCCCGACACATCCAGCGACCGCAACAACACAGATCTAATGTGAGAGGTTAGCACATTAATCCCAAAACCCGAGGTTAGAATGAGTTTGTGGTAGAAGTCTGCCCGGAACCACCCGGCACATCCAGCAACCGCAAATAACAGTTCTAACGTGAGGGGTTGGTGCATAAATAAATTAGTTAATGTCAATGAATAGACAATTGGGTGGGGTAAAGTAAATTGAGAACACTTAACCAATACAACATGTTAATCAGATAAGTGGGTGAGGTTAAGTAAATTGAGGACACTTAACCAATACAACTTGTTAATTAGATAAGTGGATGGGGTTAAGTAAATTGAGGACACTTAACCAATACAACATGTCAATTAGATTAGTGTGTGGGGTTATGTAAATTGAGAACACTTAACCAATACAACATGTTAATTAGACAAGTTGGTGGGGTTAAGTAAATTTAAAACACTTAACCAATATAACATGTTGAATGAACATGGTTAAGTTAATAAGAAACACTTAACCAATACAACATGATGTGTGGGTGGGTTAAGTTAACATGAATGGACAGCACTTAACCAATATTACATGATCAAAGGGGATAGGGTTAAGGCAAGCTTAGACAATAATACATATTGACTTAATAAGTAGGAGGGTTAAGTAAACCTTGGGTCGGTGGGTAATATTAGTGTATATAGACCCACAAACTTAACCGTTAAATAAACATGTTTGAATCAGTGGCAGGGTTACGTACATCTCGTGTAGGTGGGTAATATTTGCATATATAGGCCCACAAAGCTTAACCAGTAGGAAATCCTAGTAACGGGGACCCATTTCAGCAGTAACTTACATAGATGTATCATGGTACCCTGAACTAGGCATTGTGGGGCACGATTACTGGGCTGATTATAAGCGGTCAAAATTGTGGCGGGTGGTTCGGCAGTGTAGTTCCGGCAGAGTATGGGCGTGCACGTGCTCCGAAGTGGAAAAAGCAGGCACTGGGCATCAGTAGTATACACCGTGCATCTTGAATTGTGTCGGGTTGCCATCATAGGGATTGATGCACCCTATGGTGGGACCAGCATAGGTATCTACATACAAGCGGGGCCGAATGACACAAGTAATAAATACATGAGAGTTAGTGAGCCGATCGATTAAGCAATAAGGGGGTAGTGTGGGGACATATAGTATTTAGTATGGGCAAGTAAGGATTGTATGGGGTGAATACCTCTTGCTAGATGTTACACCTGAGGACTACTGATTACAAGATAGGGAACAACTTTCAGTATGGAACTAGTAACGGTGCAGTGAAATTAACATTGGTGCAGTGTAGTAATTATCCTTTAGTGATTAGAAGCGCGATCAACGTTTATCTTATTCATCCTACTTACCTTGTCATGCATATTTATGTATAGTCATTTCTTACTTTCCTCTTTATGTTCTTATCCTGTTACTTTAATGATTATATTGTTAAAGTCACTGGACTCACCAGACTTATGTCTGACCTAGTTTGTTTTCGCCTCTTTTCTTCCGTTTCCTCCCCCCAGGTTTTTAGGGAGGAAATACTCAAGATTAGTTTGGATATTCCTTCTTCTAGCTTGAAGTTGAAAGAAGAATTACTTGGCTTTGATTCATCTTATCTATGGCATTTTCTGTTGGGGATTACAGTTTTAATATTAAGTACTCTGAAGGTTTTGTACAAGACTGATATTATGTACTTGGTTTTGCTATTTGGAAATGTAATCAACTTATTTCTGTTTCCTCTGCAATAAAGTTATAAAATTTTTCAAGTACTACTTTCTCTGTCTTGTAATATTCCGTTCTGTTTACTTATAATACTCCATGAAACTTAATGCATTCCCTTTGTGAGTGACATTAACGGAGTGGAGTGTTACACTTGGTATCAGAGCTGAAGGTTACCAGATTAGATAAAAGTTTTTGAAAACTATTTTCAAAAAGGTTTTAAAAGGAAGTATTTTCAAAAGGAAAGTTTATTTTGAAAAACATAATTCCCAAAAGCCATATATCTTTCTTCCAATTCTTTGTTTCGAGTTCCTTCCTCTTTCCCTTTTGAATCTCTTCCTCCACGTATAGATGCTTTTTCTAAGATGTGTAAGGACTTCTGTGTGGAAAACCGCTTCATGGGACTGAGACGTTTGTCGAGGCTAGAAGTTGGCTCAACGAAGTGGAGGACTTGTTGGTACCTTTGAGGTAGACGATGGGAGGAAGGTTCAACCAGCTGCTTGGTTAATGAAGGATGAAGCTTCATTTTGGTGGGAGGTCATGAATGGAGAATGTGTAGGGGAGATATGGATAGGACACAGGATAAGAAAGTGGATCCAAAGAAAGGCGGTAAGGTTAATAAGGGCCAAGATAAAAAGGAAGTACCACAATTGTGAAATACCTGGCAACTTAAAGAAAGATGTTAGAAAGAAGAAGAGGACTAGTTGGAGAGACGGGACATCTTATCAGGATTGTCCAACAGGCAAGGGCAAGGGTAAGGACAAAGTACAGGATCTTTGGAAGGGCAGGTTGTGTTCTCGTGTTCAGTATATCGAAAAGAGATAGGAAGTTTTGGTTGAAGATTTGATTTCTTTTTCCTAGAACTCTTTTCGACTTTTGCGCTTCGCACTCGTTTGTATCTGCTTCGATAGTTGAAACACTGCACCTAAATACTAATCTAGTTATGGATCCCATTGTAGTCCCAAATATTATTGGTGGTTCGGCTCACTTATCTATGGTTTTTCGGGATTTGAGAGTGTCTATCTTGGGCGTTGGGCTTGAATGCAATGCCTTCGTTCTTGGTTTCGATGGATTGGCTAGCCAAGCATGGTGCCATCCTAGACTGTGAAAAGAGGGTAGCTGGATTGTTGACTCGTTGTGGAAAGACCCTTGATATTTCCTATGACCCTAGGGTTAGTGATGCTTAGCTACCTAGAATCTCTTGACGCATTCATCGATGATTTGAAATTTGTTCGTGTGGTCCGTGAGTTTGATGACGTCTTTGATGAAGTTCGGGGTTTACCCCCGAGGCGCGAGATAGACTTTGCGTATCACGAGATGAGAGCTTGAGGAAGACAGTCGTTGAAGAAGCGTTTACATGATACCGCGGAAGTAGTGGAGCCGAGCATGCTTAGGGAAGTGGAAGTGGAGCAAGATGCCACGATTAGACGATCTCCTACATGCATCCTTGGATCGGAGGTCAAGAAGTTACACAACCGAGAGGTCAAGTGGTTAAAGTCCAATTGGGAGATGATCAAGGAGATGCGACCTGGGAGACGGAAGACAAAATGCATACGCTGTACCCTTTCCTTTAGGAGGGTATGTTCTTAACTTCTCCTTTTTTCTATCGCTTTGTTTATACTTGTTCTATCATTCAGTATGTCCTCTCGATTACATCTTCGATCTTTAGGTAGGAAAATCGTATGGTTGTAAACATGTGTTTGAGACATGTTATGTTTGGTGGATGCAAGTGGATGCAAGTGTTTGCTAGTGGTTACTCGTGGATGCATTTACACACACATTAGGTACTAGATCGGCTCAATCACTTTCATATTGCATATGAATAAGTGTGCATAATTAATTTGATGGATGTATATTGAATGTGTTATCATATGGATGGTGCATTATAATTGTACAGGCATGTAAAAATGATATGTATCATTAGGATTCTTTTGCATACATAATGGACGCATGACACTATCATGAATTGTATTAAGGAGGTCGACTGCGTCAGTAGACCGCCTGATTTTGCATTAGAGTAGGAACATATACACACACTTTTGCATATGTTCGTTAAAGCATTAGAAATCTTTTAAGGACAATGGATGTCTGTGATTGATGGATGAGTAGATGGATTGTGGATGGTAGGATGGTAACATTCTTCTTAACTTGGAGATTTCGAGGACGAAATCCTTTAAGGAGGGGAGAATGTAATAACCCAAATTTTTATATAATTAATTTATGGATTAATTATTTAAGGAAGAAAATTCAAAAGTGCGCAAGAAAATGTAGAAACGCATTAATGTAAAGAAATGCATGTGACAAATTAAAGGTAAGAAGATTAACATATTAGTACGTGCGTTAAACAAGGAGATTTAACGCAATAATGCATACGGTAAGAGTATTAAATAAATAGATGCATATATGTACATATGTGCAATTATGTTATAAAGATAAATAAATAGATGCATATATGTACATATGTGCAATTATGTTATAAAGATACAAATTTAAAAATGTGTGAGTACAAAAGGAATCAATACATGCAATAAAGAAAACAAGTAATTTGTCATTTATGTTCGATTGATTGTCATTTATGTTTATTTGATGATAATTTTGGGGAACCATGTAATTAATCTTAATTTGTATGAATACTTATGCTAATTTGTCACTTATGTCAATTAACATTAAAGAGAGTATGATAATTTGTCACTTATGTTAATTGACAATAAAAAAAAGGAAAAAAAGGAGTGCATAAAAAATAATAAAAATATATATAGAATATATATATATATATATATATATATATATATATATATATGACGTGTACGCATCATGTGGCGCATTTTTGTTGGTCAAGGATTGTATTTTTTTTTGAACATGGCCTTCTCTGATTGTCCTGGTGATGAATTCTGAGGTATTAGGGCTTATGTGTCGTGCTGTGATTGGCTGAGTGACGCATCTCTTTGGTTTGGATGACTCTGATTACTCCTAGACTGATCTAAAGGCTAGAATTAATCCTGCACTCTTATATAATCACATCTAACCTAAACCCTAAATCAAAACAAAAATCATTCTTAAGCCTCATGCTGCTGCAACATAGACTGAGCAAGCTTCTCTTATTCAACGAATTAAAACTTAGGATGGTGGAAAAAGGATTCTACGCTTAATCTATTATCTTCTTTAATCCGTTCATAGTGAGTACAACTCCTTTAACAAGATAATTGTTGAACGTAATTGTGATGGGTTTATAAGTTTGACTATATGAATATGACTAATTACATATACTTGATTAAGTCCATTTTATGATGTTAATTCATGTGTCTAATTGTGTATGCTCGATTAGATTCATTTTATGATGTTGTTGTATGCAAGTTCGTATGCAAATCATATGCAAGCTAATATGTAAATCATGTGATATTAGTCTACATGTCTAATTACATATGCAAGTTTATATGCAAGTTTGTATGCAAATCATATGCAAGTTTATGTGAAAATCATATTCATACATACAAGTTCCTATTTATATGTTTAGATCTATGCAAGTCATATTTTATATGATTAGATCCATGCCAGTTTATATGTTTATGCAAATTCATATTTTATATGTCTATTGCTTTTGCAAGTCATTGATTATCCAAATTTATGTCAATGTAAATTATGATCATGCAAGTTTATGATCCATGCTAGTCTATTTTCATATGTTAGTTTAGATCTAATTTGTTATGCAAGTCCATAAGTTAATTTAGATCTAATTTGTTATGCAAGCCCATATGTTAATTTAGATCTAATTTGTTGTGCAAGCCCATATGTTAATTTAGATCTAATTTGTTGTGCAAGTCCAGATGTTAATTTAGATCTAATTTGTTGTGCAAGTCCAGATGTTAATTTAGATCTAATTTGTTGTGCAAGTCCATATGTTAATTTAGATCTAATTTGTTATGCAAGTTCATATGTTAATTTAGATCTATTTTGTTATGCAAGTTCATAAATGGGATCTTTGTTATATGCTAGTTATGTTCATAATTGGATCTATATTGTTTTATTCTAGTTTGGATTTTATACGTCTCTTTCTTTCCCTTTTTCTTATGAGTTAGGCTAATGGCGAGCCTAACGTATTATATGAATCATACGAACGATCGTCGTTGGGAAACAGTTGGGAAACATTAAATATTGGACATTATGTAATTGGCCTAAAATGGGTTGTAATCATATAATTAATTTTAGGCATATCTAGTAAATGTGGCATAACTTGAATTGACCACACTTATGGATAATTTACATATAAATCTAGACTTGGACATAAATGGTAAATATGTAAATTGGTTAAAAGATGAACATGCCTAAGCAGAGGTTAGATTGAGTTGCGGTGTAAGACTGCCCGGAATCGTCCGGCACATCCAACGACCATAACAATAGAGATCTAATGTGAGAGGTTAGCAAGTTTGCGGTAGAAGTCTGCCCGAAACCGCCCGACACATCCAGCAATTGCAAACAACTGTTCTAATGTGAGAGGTTGGTGCATTAATAAATTAATTAATGCCAATGAATAGGCAAGTGGGTGGGGTTAAGTAAATTGAGAAGACTTAACCAATACAACATGTTAATTAGATAAGTGGGTGGGTTAAGTAAATTGAGAAGACTTAACCAATACAACATGTTAATTAGATAAGTGGGTGGGTTAAGTAAATTGAGAACACTTAACCAATACAACATGTTAATTAGATAAGTGGGTGGGGTTAAGTAAATTGAGGACACTTAACCAATACAACATGTTAATTAGATAAGTGGATGGGGTTAAGTAAATTGAGAACACTTAACCAATACAACATGTTAATTTGATAAGTGGGTGGGGTTAAGTAAATTGAGAACACTTAACCAATACAACATGTTAATTAGACAAGTGGGTGGGGTTAAGTAAATTTAAAACACTTGACCAATATAACATGATGAATGAACAGGGTTAAGTTAATAAGAAACACTTAACCAATACAACATGATGTGTGAGTGGGTTAAGTTAACATGAATGGACAACACTTAACCAATATTACATGAACAAAGGGGATAAGGTTAAAGCAAGCTTAACCAATAATACATATTGACTTGATAAGTACTAGGGTTAAGTAAACCTTGGGTAGGTGGGTAATATTAGTCTGTATAGGCCCACAAACTTAACCGTTAAATAAACATGTTTGAATCAGTGGGAGGGTTAAGTACATCTCGTGTAGGTGGGTAATATTTGCATATATGGGTCGACAAAAATTAACTAGTAGGAAATCCTAGTAACGGGGACCCATTTCAGCAGTAACCCACATAGATGTATCATGGTACCCTGAGCTAGGCAGGGTGGGGCACGATTACTGGACTGATTATAAGCGGTCAAAATAGTGGCGGGTGGTGCGGCAGTGTAGGTTCCGGCGGAGTTTGGGCATGCACGTGCTCCGGAATGGAAAAAGCAGGCACTAGGCATCAGTAGTATACACCGTGCATCCTGAATTGTGTCGGGTTGCCATCATAGGGATTGATACACCCTATGGTGGGATCAACACAGGTGTCTACATACAAGCGGGGCCGAATGACACAAGTAATAAATACATGCGAGTTATGGAGCCGATCGATTAAGCGATAAGGGGGTAGTGTGGGGACATATATTATTTAGTATGGGCAAGTAAGGATTGTATGGGGTGAATACCTCTTACTAGATGTTACGCCTGAGGACTACCAATTACAAGATGGGGATCAACTTTCAATATGGAACTAGTAACGGTGCAGTGAAATTAGCATTGGTGCAACGTAGTAATTATCCTTTAGTGATTGGAAGCGCAATCAACATTTATCATATTCATCCTTCTTACTTTGTCATGCTTATTTATGTATAGTCATTTCTTACTTTCCAGTTTATGTTCTTATCCTGTTACTTTAATGGTTATATTGTTAAAGTCACTAGACTCACCAGACTTATGTCTGACCTAGTTTGTTTTTGCCAGTTTTCTTTCGTCCCCCCACCCCCCCCTAGGTTTTTAGGGAGGAAATACTCAAGCTTAGTTCGGATATCCCTTCTTCCAGCTTGAAGCTGAAATATGAATTGCTTGGCTTCGATTCAGCTTATTATGGCATTTTCTGTTGGGGATTACAGTTTTAATATTAAGTACTCTGAAGGTTTTGTACAAGACTGATATTATGTACTTGGTTTTAGTATTTGAAAATGTAATCAATTTATTTCTGTTTCTGCTGCAATAAAGTTATAAAAATTTTCAAGTACTACTTTCTCTGTCTTGTAATATTCCATTCTGTATACTTATAATACTCCACAAAACTTAATGCATTCCCTTTGTGAGTGACATTAACGGACGTGGGGTGTTAAAAGGTGGCAAGTATTGGCAGACTTTATAGCGGAATTTACTATTTCTGAATAAGATGTAGCAAGCGAAGAGGCCAGTGCCTCATAACAACCATTTGATCCCAACACTTGGAAGTTATTCACTGACGATGCCAAAAATGACGGGCGATCCGGTGCCGGAGTGGTCCTAGTCACTCCCGAAAAGCGGTCAATATATTAGGCTATAAGATTAGACTTGCTACTAATAATGACTCCGGATATGAAGCCCTGATTGCCGGGATGAGGCTTGCAAAGGAGTTGAGGATAACGAGGTTGGATATTTTCTACGACTCCAAGATAGTGGTGAACCAAGTTAGGGAGGAGTTTCAAGCTAAGGGTCCAAGACTTATGTCATATTTAAGAGAGGTAAGAAAACAGTTGGGTAGTTTTTGAACATTACAGTATCTACCAAATTCCTAGGATATAGAATAAGAAGGCAGATAAATTGGCCAAGATGGCTAGCTTTGACAATTCTGAGAATACGGAAATGGTCCCGATTGAAACCCTGGAGACCTCGAATGTTGATCGAATGGAAATTGATCCGATAATGGAAACTGAACCCGAAAGGGAGTCGTGGATGACCCCCTTAAAGAACTTCCTTATCAGCGAGATGCTCTCCCGACCAAGAAGAGTGAAAGGCGTGCTGTTATCCGTAAAGCTTCTAGATATGTTATGCAAGGCGAAGTTCTTTATCGTCAAGGATTCTCGATGCCCCTCCTCTGGTGTATAGCCCATGACAACATCGAGCGAATACTGAAGGAATTACACAAAGGTGAATGTGGCGAACACACCGGAGGCAAAACATTGGCTAAGTAAATATTATGGTATGGATATTTCTGGCATACTGTAAATAAAGATGCGGCTAAGTATGCACGGCGTTGCGACAGGTGCCAGAAATTCTCTAAGGTCCCTAGGGCACCTCACAGTCAATTGAAGACAAATGATGAGCCTGTGGCCATTCGCTGTGTAACACCCCACATCCATTAAGGTCACTCACAAAGGGAATGCCTTAACTTCAATGGAGCATTATGGGTACTGGAACAGAAATATTACAAGACAGACATATATAAAACAGCGGAAAGTAAAGTGGAAGTACTTAAAATCATTTATTAAATATAAATGTTTACAATAAAAGCCCATCAACTTCCAATACCCAATTACATAGTTAAGATATATGTCTTGCTCAAAAACAAAGAAGCATAAAAACAAACTGTAGTATTCCCCAATAAAGCAAAGCAAGCCATAGCCAAGAGAAATCCAAGCCATACATGAAAGAGCCTTGAAGCTTGGTAAGATCCGAACTAAGCTGTATTCCCACCCTGCGAACCTAGGGGGAAAACGGAAGAAAAAGAGGCGAAACAAAATGGGTCAGTCATAAAGACTGAGTAAATCCTAGTGACTTTCAGCATAAAAACAGGTAAAGATAATATGGCATGAGTAAACTGAAAGTAAACATAAGCATGATGACAAGATAAACAACAAGTAAGATAACTAAGGATAACATGATGTGATTTTTGTCAAGTAACATCGCAAGGTTCCCATTCAAGATAAACTAAGTATAATTTCGTAGGATTCCTATCAGGCATAACAAGATTCCTCTGCTTCGCCATTAAAATATTTCTATGAGATCTGTTTGCTCTGCACCACCTAACTAGCATCTTTACAAGTGTCTTACATGGAATGTTTCGTATTCCTACTAGTACTTCAACTAGTGTCCTATGTAACAAGGATCCTTACCCCCTACTAGTGTCCCAACTAGTAGCCCGTGTTATATAATAAGGTGATCCCACCCACTACTTAGAAATCATAATACTAGTCTTATGTACCCCTAGCTGACTACATAGGTGCCGCCTGCCCCTATCTCCACTAGGTGTACCCACCAACCCCCATGCGATCGGCTCCCTAACTCGTAGATACCCGTGCGGGCCCCATAGTGGAGTGTATCATTTCCCAAAGTGGCAACCCGATACAACTTGAGGATGCACGGCTTATACCTACACGATGCAACAACGTCTTACCTACCAGCCCGGGTCCACACACGCATATGAAACCTGTTGGACTTGCGTTGCCACCGCTAACCCGTTTTGACCTCTTACAATCAAACCCAGTATGCGTGTCCCGTCCTCGACATGGGTCGAGCTCACAAAGATACGTAATGGGCTACTGGTTTGAAAAGGGTCCCCTTTCCTCGACACAAGCTTCCCTCCTATGCTTGGTACCCTCTAGTAATTCTTACTTAACCCCTTCTTATTCATGTCCACTTACATGCTTAAATTTTGGTTAAGTATACACCAGTTATGTCTTACATGTTACCCATGTCCTCCACTTAACCCCTACCTCATCCTCATGTCTTAACACATGCTTTATCTTGGTTAAGTGCTTATAGGCTATATTTTACATGTCATTCATACTACCCCCAACGTCTGGGTTTAACCAAGCGCCTTGGCTTTATCTGCCATTAGACCCTATGTCTATCCATTAACTATGCGCTTGTGCTACCTCATCAGTCTTATCATTTAACTTGGTTATTTCCATTCATACCAACCTTCAACTTTGCTTATTACTTCAATTCTTAACTTGAACTATATTAAGTCCATTAATAAGCCCACAACATGTTATTCCTATGATTCATACATTAACCCCCGTTATGGTACAATAACATGTTCTTATTCAATATTTACAACCAAGTACCCCTTAACTTACAAACACACTGGAGAGAGAGAATAGTTCCCTAAATACCAACCCCGAAGACCGGAATCAACATCAGATTGGTACTTAGAGGATTATCCAACCTAACCAATGTTTTGTTCCTTGTTATAATATAATTTATGTCGCCTTCAATTGTAAATTCATTCTTGTCTTTACATATTGCTTAATCTACAATGAAGCACATCTTTCCTTATTACATAAGTTATCTCATCTTATCTTTTGTTCCCCATAACTTTCTGCATTAATTAAGGTTTACTTAACCCAACTATTCATGTCATAACGGTTAAGTGTCATTAGCCTAATCATATTACTTAACCCACCCATTCATGCCATATTGGTTAAGTGTCATTAGCCTAGTCATATTACTTAACCCACTCATTCATACCATATTGGTTAAACGTTCTTAGTTTACTTAACCCTTCCCACTGGTCTAATTACCATGTTATGTTGGTTAAGTATTACTATTCATGTTCCCACATGTCACCCACATGTCACCCACTTAACCTCCATATCCCACCACATGTTTTCTTTGTTTAAGTGTTATTTAATTTATTACTACCGCAATCCCATAGGACCTCTCACATTGGGCTACCATTTATGGTTGCTGGATTTGCCGGGCGGGTCCGGGCAGTCTTATACCATAAATGAGTCCAACCTCGTGTCCATACAGTGGTCACGCATCTAATTTTCAAATTAGGTTTTTAAGGTAACCATCCCGTCCGTCGGATCAGTTAGGGATAGCCAGGGAGGGCAGGAAACTTGTATTTTCCAAACCCAAGCCTAGACACTATCCTCTCTGTCACCCTAGAACATTCAGGTATATGTGTCATTAATCTATTCATAAATTCACTATAAAGTTATGCCAATTTATAGCCTTTTATCTACATGTAAATTATTCCTAATTTACTTACTCCATAATTATCCTCTTAATGTACATTATCAGCATTTATTATTATGGCCTTTTTCCCATAAATCAGATATAATTATACCATGTTTGCCAAGCCTAATGTACATGTCAATTATTCACAATTATGGCTAGATTCAAAATTATGCTAATATACTTATTATGCCAAATTAACTTAATTTAGCCAACCCAATTCTGATTTAATATTCTAATTTATAGCCTGTGCCTAAAACAAGGCTTACTTACCAGTACTAAATGTAATATGTCAAATTACACATTCCATTATTCATGTCAAATTACCAAATTTACATTTTAATAAGCATGTCATAACGCACATTCCAAATTATGCCAATTTACATATGTTCAACTTATGCCGAATTACATAATTTCCAAGTTTATGTCCAATCTACCCTTATTAAGTTTTATGACATATATCAAATTCTTGCCTAATTTACATAACCCAAGCCCCATGTCAAATTATATATGCTAATCCAAATTTAGCAATTACTATGACGATACCCAATTATCCAATGTCATGTTAATCGTAGTAATACCCAAATATCCAATTTTTATGTTATGCCATCAATTCCACCCAACACATATGTTCAATTAGGCAATATTCCAGTATTTTCCCCGTATTCAATCGTAAGCAAATCACGATTTAGTCCTAGATCCGAAATTGATCTAGGTTCATCAAAAGAAAATAAATAGGGGAAGTTATAATTGGTATAACAATAGGTACAGAGAGAAAACTGGCATAAAAGATAGATCTTGAGAATAATCTCAACATGAACTGATTTACAACAGGCTGAATAAACTTGATCTGAGAGTGAAGATAGCAAAGCCCAAAACTCAAGATTCAAGAGGAAACAGAAATAGACTTGAATCGATGAACATGCTTACATCCAATTACATTTTATTCCATGGCCATATTATAATTAAATATTTAGATCGGAAAGTAACTAGAACTTACAGATCGTGGTCTAAGAAATTGAGATCTAGAAACTAGTCGTCGAATTGTTGAGTCGTTGGATCTTGATTTGATTGTAGTAGCAAATCCCCAAATATGCAATTCCTAGCCGTAGTCTTCAAGCAATAGTCCTCTTGTTTTATTTAATTTTATTATTTAGATTTAGAGGAGGATGAAGAAGTCATGTCCATCCAGAATTTTAGCAGCATAAGGTTAGAGAAGAATGGTGCAAAGAGAAGGAGGCTAGGAGGCTGTTTATATAGTATTAGGCAGACGAACCTGGACAGAAAGCGAGACTAGGAACATCAGGATGCACCCAGACCCAAAAGTGGGCTCGGGGACCAGGTCGACACCCAGGTCGACTGCCCAGTCGACCTGGTCTAGGGGGGTCGACTGCCCAGTCGACTCCCCAGTCGACCTGGGTACTGGGCGGGAAATTTCCCGCCCAGCCTTTTCTGGGTTTTGAATTCGAAATTTGAATTCGAATTCGAGCTGTTTTCGATTCTGAAAATCCTGAAACTTCAGAGGGTCATATCTCTCTCATACGGACTCCGATTCTCGCAAACTCGGACTCGTTTTCAAGCAGAATTTCGAGAAGAACGCAATGGCGCAACCCATTTCCCTTGATTCTTATTTTAAAATTTAATTCTGCCTTGATTTATGATTTTAATATGTTATTAAAATTTAGGTTGTTACATTCTCCCCTCCTTAAAGGATTTCGTCCCCGAAATCTTCAAGTTAAGAAGAATGTGTCCTACCATCCAATCATCCATCTACTCAATCATCAATAACAGGCATTCATTGTCCTTAAAGGATTTCTAATGCTATATGAACATATGCAGAAAGTGTGTGTATATGTTCCTTATCTAATGCAAATGATCAAGCCTGATTGATCTTCTAGATGCAAAGATATTTTTAGTGCCATGAGTCCAACATGTATGCAAATAGTCCTAGTCACATAAACACTATATGTGTGCACAAACATCCATCCATATGCAAGATCCGTATGATAACACATTCAATTTCACCCACAAACAAGTGTAAACACTCATGCATATGCAATATGAAAGGTGACTGAGCCGATCTAGTGCCTAATGTGCGTGTATATGCATCCACGAGCAACCACTTGCAACCATCAATCATAACATGTCTCAAACACATGTTTACACCCAACTGTTCCTACCTAAAGATATAGTCGAATGATAGAAGCAAGTAAAACTCTGTGCCCATTAGGCAATGCCAAAGCTAGAAATCTACGTTACATATATACTGATTAGGAGAAGAACTCCCTAAGCACCAGCCCCGAAGACCGAAATCAACATCAGACTGACACCCAAAGAAATTCTCAACCCAACTAATATATATGTGATTCTAGAAACTAAGCATGATGGACTCCTTTTAGGTCACAAGAAATCCCTTCCTAAAACCAACCCATATCCTATAAAACCCAAAAGGTTTAATCAACCCAACGGACACCCTCAAGCCCCAACATGTAAAACTAACAGATGAGTCATACTCCCTATGTGGTTTGCAACAGAAATTGGATTGAGAATAGGACCAAGAGGATATACACAAAAGATAGCATGCAAGTAAGCTCTACAGGAAAAAGGAATCAAGAATATACTCTTAAAAAGAGATGTGATGCACGAATATGGTCTTCAATCTTCTAAGCCACATTCCCTTGAGCTTAACTCCATTGTGCTTTGACCGACTTTAACTTCACAATTTCATAGCTCCTTGATTCTTATTTCCAAAATACGAGTTGGAACTCATTTCACTGTTGCCTCTCGTTCCACTTTCACTTATTCTCCCTCTAGTATACTCGGTCTCAAACATAACTGTGTACTGAGGGTTCCATGTAAGCTCTCCAAAATTCACTAGTGAATCTTGGATCTCGTTCACTTACTAGAAGGTATTCCACATAGATGAATTATCTCTTGAAAATAAACAAATGTCAACCATGTTGCTAAATGTACTTACTAAGGCGATTTTCTACATCACATGCATAAGTGAAATGAACCATCCGCCTTAGTGGCGAACACTACTCGAGCGGATTACAGATTGTCAATAAATGTGTCAAGAGATTCTAGGTAACTAATCATGATAGAACCCTAAAGGTTACACGCGACTTCGAGGGTATTACCGAGGCAAGTCAAAAGTCTAATTACCTTTTTTTTTTCAAAACCGAGAATGTCACCCTTACTGGATAACCACTCCATCGCTAGGATCTACCCATAGCCCAAAACATAAACATTACTTCTAAACTAAACACTTAGCATAGACATTCTCAAATCCTAACAAATCTTGAATAAATGAGCCAATTCCCCAACAGGATTTGAGACAAAAATTGGGATCCTCCAATACGCTAATACTAAGGTGCAGAGACTCAACTATCGAAGCAGAATTATAAGGATGCGATGTACAAAAACAAAGTTCTAGCGGGATGATAGAAAAGAAAAGCTAACCCTTTAACGGTAACGTTACCACCTCCCTTAGGTACGCTAGTAGTGAGAGCATACAATTGCCCTCTCGATGATCCTGTCCTCTTCCCTTGTCCTTGTCCTATAATACTTAACTACACTCCCTCCTTACCATACTAAAGATACTCTCTCTTGTCATGGATTTCACTATTCTTTCACTTTGGCCTCTTTCCTTTCACCTTTTTCCTCCTTCGTGGATTAAGCTATAACAACTAGTCTCTTGTTCTTACTGTCCTTGTATAGTTTGTTGACAAGTCCTTCGAAGCTACCACCAATGCACGACAACTCTACACAACTTGAAATAAGATTAGACGCACATGGAACTACTACGACTACAGATGGAGGTTGGGCACTTCTTTGCCCTCCGACATATGTCGGATGCCTACGAAACTATGGTGAAAAGAGAGAGAGGAGAGATTTCAAGAGGGAATCAAAAGATAGTGCATATGGCTTTGGGGAATATGCCTTTTAATCAAAACAAAATTTTATTGAAAATTTGCTTCTTTGTAAATGTTTTGAAAACTAGTTCATAAGGTTTTCGAAAACTTTTGCCCAGTCTGGTAACCTTCTGCTCTGATACCAAATGTAACACCCCACATCCATTAAGGTCACTCACAGAGGGAATGCCTTAACTTTAATGGAGCATTATGGGTACTGGAACAGAAATATTACAAGACAGACATATATAAAACAGCGGAAAGTAAAGTGGAAGTACTTAAAATCATTTATTAAATATAAATGTTTACAATAAAAGCCCATCAACTTACAATACCCAATTACATAGTTAAGATATCTGTCTTACTCAAAAACAAAGAAGCATAAAAACAAACTGTAGTATTCCCCAATAAAGCAAAGCAAGCCGTAGCCAAGAAAAATCCAAGCCATACATGAAAGAGCCTTGGAGCTTGGTAAGATCCGAACTAAGCTGTATTCCCACCCTGCGAACCTGGGGGGGGGGGGGGGGGGACGGAAGAAAAAGAGGCGAAACAAAATGGGTCAGTCATAAAGACTGAGTAAATCCTAGTGACTTTCAGCATAAAAACAGGTAAAGATAATATGGCATGAGTAAACTGAAAGTAAACATAAGCATGATGACAAGATAAGCAACAGGTAAGATAACTAAGGATAACATGATGTGATTTTTGTCAAGTAACATCGCAAGGTTCCCATTCAAGATAAACTAGGTATAATTTCGTAGGATTCCTATCAGGCATAACAACATTCCTCTCGCCATTAAAATATTTCTATGAGATCTGTTTGCTCTGCACCACCTAACTAGCATCTTTACAAAGGTCTTACATGGAATGTTTCGTATTCCTACTAGTACTTCAACTAGTGTCCTATGTAACAAGGATCCTTACCCCCTAATAGTGTCCCAACTAGTAGCCCGTGTTATATAATAAGGAGATCCCACCCACTACTTAGAAATCATAATACTAGTCTTATGTACCCCTAGCTGACTACATAGGTGCCGCCTGCCCCTATCTCCACTAGGTGTACCCACCAACCCCCATGCGATCGGCTCCCTAACACGTAGATACCCGTGTTGGCCCCACAGTGGGGTGTATCATTTCCCAAAGTGGCAACCCGATACAACTTGAGGATGCACGGCTTATACCTACACGATGCAACAACGTCTTACCTACCAGCCCAGGTCCACACACACATATGAAACCCGTTGGACTTGTGTTGCCACTGCTAACCCGTTTTGACCTCTTACAATCAAACCCAGTATTCGTGTCCCGTCCTCGACATGGGTCGAGCTCACAAAGATACGTAATGGGCTACTAGTCTGAAAAGGGTCCCCTTTACTCGACACAAGCTTCCCTCCTATGCTTGGTCCCCTATAGTAATTCGTACTTAACCCCTTCTTATTCATGTCCACTTACATGCTTAAATTTTGGTTAAGTATACACCAGTTATGTCTTACATGTTACCCATGTCCTCCACTTAACCCCTACCTCATCCTCATGTCTTAACACATGCTTTATCTTGGTTAAGTTCTTATAGGCTATATTTTACATGTCATTCATATTACCCCCAACGTCTAAGTTTAACCAAGCGCCTTGGCTTTATCTGCCATTAGACCCTATGTCTATCCATTAACTATGCGCTTGTGCTACCTCATCAGTCTTATCATTTAACTTGGTTATTTCCATTCATACCAACCTTCAACTTTGCTTATTAGTTCAATTCTTAACTTGAACTATATTAAGTCCATTAATAAGCCCACAACATGTTATTCCTATGATTCATACATTAACCCCCGTTATGGTACAATAACATGTTCTTATTCAATCTTTACAACCAAGTACCCCTTAACTTACAAACACACTGGAGAGAGAGAATAGTTCCCTAAATACCAACCCCGAAGACCGGAATCAACATCAGATTGGTACTTAGAGGATTATCCAACCTAACCATTGTTTTGTTCCTTTTTATAATATAATTTGTGTCGCCTTCAAATGTAAATTCATTCTTGTCTTTACATATTGCTTAATCTACAATGAAGCACATCTTTCCTTATTACATAAGTTATCTCATCTTATCTTTTGTTCCCCATAACTTTCTGCATTAATTAAGATTTACTTAACCCAACTATTCATGTCATAACGGTTAAGTGTCATTAGCCTAATCATATTACTTAACCCACCCATTCATTCCATATTGGTTAAGTGTCATTAGCCTAGTCATATTACTTAACCCACTCATTCATACCATATTGGTTAAACGTTCTTAGTTTACTTAACCCTTCCCACTGGTCTAATTACCATGTTATTATGGTTAAGTATTACTATTCGTGTTCCCACATGTCACCCACATGTCACCCACTTAACCCCCATATCCCACCACATGTTTTCTTTGGTTAAGTGTTATTTAATTTATTACCACCACAATCCCATAGGACCTCTCACATTGGGCTACCATTTATGGTTGCTGGATTTGCCGGGCGGGTCCGGGCAGTCTTATACCATAAATGAGTCCAACCTCGTAACCATACAGTTGTCACGCATCTAATTTTCAAATTAGGTTTTTAAGGTAACCATCCCGTCCGTCGGATCAGTTAGGGATAGCCAGGGAGGGCAGGAAACTTGTATTTTCCAAACCCAAGACTAGACACTATCCTCTCTGTCACCCTAGAACATTCAGGTATATGTGTCATTAATCTATTCATAAATTCACTATAAAGTTATGCCAATTTATAGCCTTTTATTTACATGTAAATTATTCCTAATTTACTTACTCCATAATTATCTTCTTAATGTACATTATCAGCATTTATTATTATGGCCCCTTTCCCATAAATCAGATATAATTATACCATTTTTGCCAAGCCTAATGTACATGTCAATTATTCACAATTATGGCTAGATTCAAGATTATGCTAATATACTTATTATGCCAAATTAACTTAATTTAGCCAACCCAATTCTGATTTAATATTCTAATTTATAGCCTGTGCCTAAAACAAGGCTTACTTACCAATACTAAATGTAATATGTCAAATTACACATTCCATTATTCATGTCAAATTACCAAATTTACATTTTAATAAGCATGTCATAACGCACATTCCAAATTATGCCAATTTTCATATGTTCAACTTATGCCGAATTACATAATTTCCAAGTTTATGTCCAATCTACCCTTATTAAGTTTTATGACATATATCAAATTCTTGCCTAATTTACATAACCCAAGACCCATGTCAAATTATATATGCTAATCCAAATTTAGCAATTACCATGACGATACCCAATTATCCAATTTCATGTTAATGGTAGTAATACCCAAATATCCAATTTTTATGTTATGCCATCAATTCCACCCAACACATATGTTCAATTAGGCAATATTCCAATATTTTCCCCATATTCAATCGTAAGCAAATCGCGATTTAGGCCTAGATCCGAAATTGATCTAGGTTCATCAAAAGAAAATAAATAGGGGAAGTTATAATTGGTATAACAATAGGTACAGAGAGAAATCTGGCATAAAAGATAGATCTTGAGAATAATCTCAACATGAACTGATTTACAACAGGCTGAATAAACTTGACAAGAGAATGAAGATAACAAAGCCCAAAACTCAAGATTCAAGAGGAAACAGAAATAGACTTGAATCGATGAACATGCTTACATCCAATTACATTTTATTCCATGGCCATATTATAATTAAATATTTAGATCGGAAAGTAACTAGAACTTACAGATCGTGGTCTAAAAAATTGAGATCTAGAAACTAGTCGTCGAATTGTTGAGTCGTTGGATCTTGATTTGATTGTAGTAGCAAATACCCAAATATGCAATTCCTAGCCGTAGTCTTCAAGCTATAGTCCTCTTGATTTATTTAATTTTATTATTTAGATTTAGAGGAGGAAGAAGAAGTCATGTCCATACAGAATTTTAGCAACATAAGATTAGAGAAGAATGGTGCAAAGAGAAGGAGTCTAGGAGGCTATTTATATAGGATTAGGCAGACGAACCTGGACAGAAAGCGAGACTAGGAACATCAGGATGCACCCAGGCCCAAAAGTGGGCTCGGGGACCAGGTCGACACCCAGGTCGACTGCCCAGTCGACCTGGTCTGGGGGAGGGGGGGGTCGACTGCCCAGTCGACTCCCCAGTCGACCTGGGTACTGGGCGGGAAATTTCCCGCCCAGCCTTTTCTGGGTTTTGAATTCGAAATTTGAATTCGAATTCGAGTTGTTTTCGATTCTGAAAATCCTGAAACTTCAGAGGGTCATATCTCTCTCATACGGACTCCGATTCTCGCAAACTCGGACTCGTTTTCAAGCAGAATTTCGAGACGAACGCAATGGCACAACCCATTTCCCTTGATTCTTATTTTAAAATTTAATTCTGCCTTGATTTATGATTTTAATATGTTATTAAAATTCGGGTTGTTACACGCTGTCTGGGGAGTTGATATTATAGGAAGCCTACCAATCGCAAACGGCAGAGAAAAGTTCACAATCGTGGTCGTGGATTACTTTACGAAATGGGTCGAAGCAGAACCATTGACCATGATCACGACCAAGCAAGTGATAAACCTTATCGTCAGAAATATCATATGTCGGTTTGGGATCCCGAAAATCATCATAACATACAACAGGACCCCTTTTGATAGCACTGATTTCCGAGACTTCTGTTAGAAGTACCATATCAAAAAAATGGTACACCACTGTAGCACATCCACAGTCGATTGGACAAGTAGAAGTGGCAAACAAGGTAATTAAGTCCATTCTGAAGAAGCGATTGAAGCAGGGCAGAGCCATATGGGTCGACAAATTACCCTTGGCATTATGGGCCTATAGGACAACTTACAAATAAGCGACGGGTCACACTCCCTTCTCCCTCGCATTTGGATCGGAGGCGGTCATCCTAGTGGAATTAAAAGTACCATCCCACAGGACTACTTATTATGACCCGATGACTAACAATGAACTACTCCTCGAGCATCTGGACATGATTGACGAAAATAGGGATGAAGCAGATCTGCGTGCCTTGAGACGTAAACAACATGTCGCCCGATATTACGATAAGAAAGTTCGGGATCGAACTTTTGAACCTGGAGACCTGGTACTGAAACGTGTCTTCCCTGGCCCCGCCTTCTTGGATCCGAAATGGGAAGGACCATATACCATCCTACGGAGGCTTGATAATGGATCCTTCAAGCTAGCGACCGTGGACGAAAATGAAATCCCCAGAGTGTGGAATGCCCAGCATTTGCGGCTTACTTGACATGAAATTGTCATTTTTAGTCATTTGTTTTTAGGACCATGTAAAGAGGCATGACTTTCCTAGAATAGTCTGGTTGCATAAGCAAGAGATTATAAAGTGGACATAGGTCATGATTCGACCGAACCACTATAAACTATCGTGTGTCATTTTCTTTTACCGCACCGCTTCTTGTTTATTCTTTTGTTTTATTTCATATGAGCTATTATGATTGTGGTGTTCGTCATAAGCACCACGATAATGCTAAAACATGTAATTCAAAGAATCTTCTATCAAATTAGGAGGCCAATAACATACAGAGTATAAGGGGGCAATAAAGTAAATGATACAACCCCAAACACTCTAATTCTCGTGATTTGAGAAAGAGTATGAAGGACAAGGAAATGAATTGTCCACGAGGTGTGAAGGTGCACCGTGATTAAACGACCGTCTCGACTCCACTCTACCCTTGACATTCGAGGGGAGAGTATAAAGGCGCCAAGGATTGAGCGCTGCAAATGAACTTCTACCCCACTGAATGATTGGGGGGCAAACTAAAAGCTGAGTT
The DNA here is from genome assembly GCA_030737875.1 of Allium sativum. Taxonomy (NCBI): domain Eukaryota; kingdom Viridiplantae; phylum Streptophyta; class Magnoliopsida; order Asparagales; family Amaryllidaceae; genus Allium; species Allium sativum. Next base: position 712,050,284 of record CM060912.1, read on the forward strand.
CAAACTCTATCCCGGGCATACTATAGGAGAGTATAAAGGCATGTTGATTAGATGCTACAAAAGGGCTCCTACCCCGTTGCAGTATCGGGGGCAAGTGTAACACCTCGTAATTTTAAAACATGACATAAGGGATGATTAAAGAATACTTAATTTTTAGAAGAAGAATTAAGTGAAACAGGTTACACCATTGCGTTCTTCTCGGAATTCTGCTTGAGATAGAGTCCGAGTTTGCGTAAAACGGATATAGTATGAAGGAGTTATGGACGATGGAAGTTTGGTAGAATAATAAGGAAATGGGCTAGACTAGCTGGCGCACTTGTGAAGTGCACCAGAACAAAAATGCACTGGTGCACCTAGGAAGTGTGCCCAGGCCGAGCCCAGATCTATAGAATTCTGGAGAGTTCCATGATGGCGTGTCTTTTTATTCTGAGTGGTTCTGATGGTCTCTAATCTAATCTAAAGGTCCTAACTCACCTAACACATCTATAAATAAACACCTAAACCTAACCCTAATCTCATTGTTATCGTCCATGGTGCCTTCATGTTGCTCTAATCTAAATTAAAACAAGCTTTTCTTCTCCATCAAGTCAAATTAGAAGATCAGATCTACCAATCTACCAATAACAAAACCTAATTCTCTTCTTTTAGATCCAACCAAGGTGAGTTTATGTTACTTTCACATATAATTAAATTAAAAAGTAATTGTGATAAGTTTGTAATTTGGATCTAATGTATATGCCTATAAATGAGATGAATCATATCAAGTTTTGTAATTTGTTATCCTTTAGATTCATACCCAATTGCTATTATCACATGCCTAATTATATGTTTATGCCAATTTTGATGTTTTGATTCTCTCCCCTTCTTTTCCTTTTTCCTTTTGATATTAGGCTAACTTCAAGCCTAAGCATATTACGTTGAGATTTACGTACGAATAACGCTGGGATGATTGGGAAAAAGTTTGGGAAATATATAATAATATGAGATTTGGTATAAATTGTTGATGGCTATGGAAAATGGATTTGGGCATAATTTGGTACAACTTGTACACATGAGATTATAGTCATAATTTGGATTAAAAATTATAAACATAATTTAGATTGGAAATTATGGGTAATTGGAATATATTATAATCCAAGATTTGAAATTGGGACTTGAATCAAGAAAGCGAAAATGAACACCTAAGACACGAGGTTAGATTCGGATTGCGGTATAAGCCTGCCCGGAACCGCCCGACATATCCAATAACCGCAAACGCTAATCTAATGTGAGAGGTCAAAGGCAGAAATTAGATGCGTAATAATGCAAAGACACAAGGTTAGATTCAGATTACGGTATAAGCCTGCCCGGAACCACCCGACATATCCAGCAACCGTAAACGGTAATCTAATGTAGGAGGTCTTGCAAGATTATGGTTATAATGAATTAATGAACACTTAACCAAGATAAAACATGTGGTAAGACATGGGAGTAATAAAGGGTTAAGTGGGTAACATGGGTAGCATGTGAAACATAATTAAAGCACTTAACCAAGATGAGACATGTGATTAGACACGGGGATAAAGAGGGGTTAAGTGGGAATTCCTAGTGGGGACAAGCTTAGGAAGGAAGCTTGTGTCAAGTGTGTGGACCCTTTTCAACCAGTAACCCATTTTAGTATCTATATGAGCTCGATAGGCCGAGGACAAGGACACGCTTACTGGGGTTGATTGTAAAAGGTCAATAAAGAGTTAGTGAGTGCAAGTCCAACGGAATCATGTGCGTGCGTGGGTTCGGGCTGGTAGGTAAGACGTTGTTGCATTGTGTAGGTATAAGCTATGCATTTAAGTAGTATCGGGGTTGCCACCATAGGTAGTGATACACCCTATTGTGGGACCGACACAGGTATCTACGAGGTTAAGGAGCCGATCGAATGGGGAGGGTAGTGGGTACAACTAGTGGTGGTAGGAGCAAGTCGGCACCTACGAGAGTAGCTAGGAGTACACGAAGCTACCATTATTATGATTAGTAGGGAGGGATCATCTTTTAGTATGTAACTAGTATGTGGTATGGTGCAGAGCATATCTTATAGTGGCTAGGAGCGCAGTCGATGTTCTATCTTGCTTACCTTGTTTACCTTGTCATATCTGCTTATGTTACGGTCATCTCTTATATCCAGTTTATGTTCTTATCTTGTTACTTTACTGATTATATTGTTAAAGTCACTAGACTCGCCAGACTTTTTGTCTGACCCTTTTTGTTTCGCCTCTTTTCTTTATTTTCCCCCCAGGTCCTCAGGGTAGGATTAGTGAAGCTTGACTCGGATCTCTTTCTTCTTGAAGTGCTTGGAAGTGTTGAAAGTAATGCTCAGCTTTATCTCTTTTTCATTATGGCTATTTGGGGTGGGATTATGGTTTTTCTTTTACGTACTCTGATAATAATTTTGTTCAAGATGGATATTTGTGTACTTGGCTTTGGTATGTGGTTTTGATCTTGTAACCAAACATGTTTTTCTTTTCCGCTGCAATGAATAAATTTTGAATTTTTAAGTACCATTTTATATATATCTGTCTTGTGATGTTCTATTCTATACTCTTGTAACGCTCCATGAAAGTTAATGCATTCCCTTAGTGAGTGACATTAACGGACGTGGGATGTTACACGTGGTATCAGAGCTAAAGGTTACCAGAACAGATAAAAGATTTTGAAAACTGTTTTCAAAAGATTTTAAAAAAAAATAAGTATTTTCAAAAACATGTTTTAAAGAGGGTATTTTCAAGAGAAAGGTTTATTATGAAAAACATAATTCCTAAAAGCCATATATCTTTCTTTCGATTCTCTGTTTGAATCTCTTCCTTTTTCCTTTTAGCATGTCTGGGGAACCCGATATACCCGAGGGCGTACAGATACTAGGCTGGTTCAAAAGGTATCTGGAGGCTAGGGCTACTGCCGCAGGCCCAGTAAATGTTCCTACTCCCCCAGTTGCAGCCGCTCCTCCTCTTCCTCCCCATTTAGACGCTTTTTCTAAGATATGCAAAGACTTTCGTGCCATGGACGGAAAACTGTTTTATGGAACTGAGACGTTTGTTGAGGCTCGGAATTGGCTCAAGGAAGTGGAGGACTTTTTGGTGTCTTTGAGATAGACGATGGAAGGAAGGTTCAGCTAGCTGCTTGGTTGATGAAGGATGAACCTTCATTTTGGTGGGAAGTAAGTAATGGAGGACATGCAGTGGAGACGTGGATGGATTTTAGAAAAAGGTTCTTGTTGAAATTTCTTTCACAAGCAGAGGAGAGTTTATACATGGAGAGGTTCTTGGCTTCGAAACAAGGGAGTTTGTCTATGAACGAGTACGTTAACAAGTTTAACCAGTTAGCAAGATTTGGTATGGAATTAGTTAATACACTACATAAGAAGGCCTTCAGGTTTGCCAAGGGTCTGAATGAACCATTACACGGGTTGGCTATGTCCCACATTCCTATGGGGGCTACTTTCGAGAATCTTGTTGATATAGCATTGATACATGAAGAGGAGAAAAGTGTTGCCACAAAGGCTGATGGTTTGTTAGATTGTGTGCAGACTATAGGGAGCTGAATAAGCTCACGAAGAAGAAAAGACACCCATTACCGAGGATAGATTACTTGTTCGATCAGTTGGTTGGTGCTTCAGTTTTCTCTCAGTTAGATTTAGCTACAGGATTTCATCAGTTGAGGGTAGTTGAGGACAGCGTAGATAAGACTGCATTTAGAACTCTAGATGGTTTCTTTGAATGGCTCGTCATGCCTTTTGGTTTGACGAATGCAACTGCATATTTCGTGGACTTGATGAGTAGGGTGTTTAGGGAGTTTCTAAACAAATTTGTAGTAGTCTTTGTAGATGATATCCTGATCTTCTCAAGAAACGAGGAAGAGCATGCCTTACATCTTAAGGAAGTTTTAGAGACCCTTCGAGTACATCAGCTTAAGGCTAAGTTCTCCAAATGTCACTTTTGGAGGAAGGAGGTAAGATTCCTAGGGCATGTGGTCTCTAAAGAAGGGATAGCATTGGATCCCGCGAAGGTAGTGGCAATCCAAGATTAGAAGATTCCTAAGAATGCAATGGAAGTAAGAAGTTTTCTTGGTTTGGTGGGCTATTATAGAAAGTTCATCAAGGACTTTGCTAAGATATCAGCCCCACTTACCCGGTTAACGAATTTTTTTTGACGTTTTCTTGGGATGTTGACTGTGACGATGCTTTTCAACGTTTGAAGAGGGCTTTGATGATAACTCTAGTTTTAGTTTTGCCGAATGGGAGTAAACCGTTCACAGTGTATACCGATGCTTGCGGGACAGGACTGGGCACAGTTTTGATGCAAGAGGGAAGTGTGATATGTTATGGTGAAAGGCATTTGAAGGTCCATGAGAAGAATTACCTTACCCACGACTTAGAATTAGCTGCCATATTTTTTGCGCTTAAGTCTTGGCATCATTACCTGCTTGGTGAGAGGTTTGAGTTGTATACGGATCATAAGTCATTAAAGTACTTGTTCTCTCAAAAGGATTTAAACTTAAGACAACAAAGGTGGATGGAGTTCTTAGCATCCTACGATTTTGAGAGTGCATATACCCCTAGCAAGGGTAACGTTGTAGCTAACGCCTTGAGTAGAAAGAGATTGACTTTGAATCCTTTGTTTGTCGAGCGACAGAGTTTAGAGTATATATCTACCTTTGACTTTAGACCTTCTATCGATTATGTACCCGGTTTGTTGGCATCATTAGAGGTGTGACCTATGCTTTTCGGACAGATAGGAGCGGCACAGCGAGATGACCCACAGCTGATAGTGATAGTAGACAAGCTCATAAGAGAAGAGTCTTCGAGCCATCTTAGTTGTAACACCCCGTATTTTCTGAGAATATTAAAGTAACGAATTAAAGAATAATTAATTACAAATGTGAGAAATAGGTGAAACGAGTTGCGCCATTGTGTTCGCCTTGAAATTCTGCTAGGAATAGAGTCCAAGTTTTCGAAAATCGGACTTCGTATGAAGAAGTTATGGCCCTCGGAACTTTCAGAAATTTATATAAAACATTTCAGAAAATTAAATACCAAGGCAGGTCGACCTGGGTTCGTCCTACCCTGGGCCAGGTCGACTAGGGGGTCGACCTCCCTATATACAAGTCGACCTAGGGGTCGACCTCCCCCTCCCCCTCCCCCTCGGGTCAGATCTAAAATCTGACGTGTTTCTTTGTGTGACGATCTGCTATGTCATTAAGGCTCGTGTGGCAAGTTCTGCTTGGTTCTCTTAGGTTTGAAGGGCTTTGATTTGCTCTAGGTTAATCTGACGGCTCCTATTAAATCAAACTTCTATATAAGCAACCAAAATCTAAACCCTAAGCCACACAAAAATATTCCTAAGACCCTCATGCTGTCAGTACTTAGCCTAGAATAGCCGCCATTCTCCTTCAACTAGAAAGCAAATTAGAAATTACAAATCAAATCTAATTCAACTAAGAGAACTTAACGTCTACAACAAAGGAGAGCTATTCAATTTCAGAATACAGATCCCAGAAAAACAAACTTTCTTTTCTTTATAAGTGCTGTTATTATTTAGATGTGAACGATTAAAAGTTGTTTAGATCTACATTTAGATCTATGTTTATTGAATCATGCAAGTTGTTTAGATCTACATTTAGATCTATGTTTATTGAATCATGCAAGTTGTTTAGATCTATGTTTATTGAATCATGCAAGTTGTTTAGATCTACATTTAAATCTATGTTTATTGAATCATGCAAGTTGTTTGGATCTATGTTTATTGAATTGATTGATGACACTTAACCAGTATAGCATGATGAATGAGGAGGGTTAAGTTAATAGGAAACACTTAACCAACATGACAGGATGAATGAGTGGGTTAAGTTAACATGAATGGACAACACTTAACCAATACGACATAATGTACGAGAGGGTTACGTACATATCGGGCTGGTGGGTAATATTAGTACATATAGGCTGACAAACTTAACCGTTAAATAAACATGCTTGAATCGATGGGAGGGTTAAGTACATCTCATGTAGGTGGGTAATATTAGTACATATAAGCCCACAAACTTAACCGTTAAGAAACATGCTAGAATCGGTGGGAGGGTTAAGTACATCTCGTGTAGGTGGGTAATATTTGTATATATATATATATATATATATATATATATATATATAGGCCCACAAACTTAACCAGTAGGAAACCCTAGTAAAGGGGACCCATTTCAGCGGTAACCCACATAGATGTATCATGGTACCCTGAACTAGGCAGGGTGGGGCACGATTACTGGGCTGATTATAAGCGGTCAAAACAGCGGCAGGGGGTACGCCGGTGTAGGTTCCGATGGTTTACGGGTATGCACGTACTCTGGAGTGGGAAAAAGCAGACACTGGGTACCAGTAGTTATACACTGTGCATCTTGAATCGTGTCGGGTTGCTATCATAAGGATTGATACACCTTAGGGTGGGACCAGCACAGGGTATCTACATGCAAGAGAGGGCGATTGACACAGACACATGGAACAATAATGCAAGTAAGGAGCCGACCGATAGGGTAGTAAGGGTACATCTAACATGTTCATGGCAATTAGGCTGATTGAGGTGGAATCCTCACGGTAGATGTACACCTGAAGGCTACCACAGTTACGAGGATTGGGATCACGTTATCATTTTATACAGATTACTAGTTGGGACACTAGTTAGGTGGTGCAGAGAAGTAAAATGGGTGCAATAGCATATTCAGCCTTATTATCTTATTTCTAGGGTGATGTCCTAGATTCAGTTTATTCATGTCATAACCCTTTTCTGGTTTACATGCTAAATAGTCACTGGACTTACCAGACTCATGTCTGACCCATTTTCTTTCGTCTTCTTTTCTTCCGTTCCCCCCAATGTCCGCAGGAAGGGAATACTTCAGCTTAGATCGGATCATTTCCAGCTTGAAGAAAGTAGATGTATTGCTTGGAATATCTTCCTTGGGCTATGGCTTTGGATACCCTCTTATTGGGGATTTATGCTACCTTACTGTTGTTTTAATGCTTCTTTATGTTTTAATTCAAGACAGAAGTTCTATGTATTACTTTTAAGTATGATTGAGACAACTGTTGTAAAAGCTTGACTGAACCACATTGTTTATAAAATGATTTTTATTTTCCGCTGCTTTATTTGTCTGTCTTGTAATTCATCTGCATCTTTTACCTATATTGCTCCACCAAAATTAAGGAATTCCCTTTGTGAGTGACCTTAACGGATGTGGGGTGTTTCACTTAGTATCAGAGCTGAAGGTTACCGGATCAGATAAAAAATTTGAAAAACTATTTTCAAAACGGTTTTAAAAGAAGCATTTTCTAAAGAAAACTTTTGTTTTTAAAGGCATATTCCCCAAAGCCATATGCACTATCTTTTTTATCCTCGTTTGAATCCTTGTTTCCTTATTTCCTGAGTCTCCGGGATTCCTGGCTTTCTGGGAGGTAACCTCATCGCGACATGGTTTCGTAGGCTTGATGAGACTATGACACCTGTCAAAGGGCGAAGAAGTGCCCAACTTCCAACTATAGCCGTTTATTTCTGCTAGGAATAGAGTCCAAGTTTTCGAAAATCGGACTTCGTATGAAGAAGTTATGGCACTCGGAACTTTCAGAAATTTATATAAAACAATTCAGAAAATTAAATACCAAGGCAGGTCGACCTACCCCAGGCCAGGTCGACCTCCCTATATACAGGTTGACCTGGGAGTCGACCTCCCCCTCGGGTCAGATCTGAAATCTGATGTGTTTCTTTGTGTGACGATCTGCAGTGTCATTAGGGCTCGTATGGCAAGTTCTGGTTGGTTCTCTTAGGTTTGAATGGCTTTGATTTACTCTATGTTAATCTGACGGCTCCTATTAAATCAAACTTCTATATAAGCAACCAAAATCTAAACCCTAAGCCACACAAAAATATTCCTAAGACGCTCATGCTGTCAGTACTTAGCCTAGAATAGCCACCATTCTCCTTTAACTAGAAAGCAAGTTAGGAATTACAAATCAAATCTAATTCAACTAAGAGAATTCAACGTCTACAACAAAGGAGAGCTATTCAATTTCAGAATACAGATCCCATAAAAAAAAGACTTTCTTTTCTTTGTAAGTCCTGTTATTATTTAGATGTGAACAATTAAAAGTTGTTTAGATCTACATTTAGATCTATGTTTATTGAATCATGCAAGTTGTTTAGATCTATGTTTATTGAATCATGAAAGTTGTTTGGATCTACATTTAGATCTATGTTTATTGAATCATGCAAGTTGTTTAGATCTATGTTTATTGAATCATGCAAGTTGTTTAGATCTACATTTAGATCTATGTTTATTGAATCATGCAAGTTGTTTAGATCTATGTTTATTGAATCATGCAAGTTGTTTAGATCTACATTTAGATCTATGTTTATTGAATCATGCAAGTTGTTTAGATCTATGTTTATTGAATTGATTGGTGACACTTAACCAATATAGCATGATTAATGAGGAGGGTTAAGTTAATAGAACACTTAATCAACATGACAAGATGAATGAGTGGGTTAAGTTAACATGAATGGACAACACTTAACCAATACGACATAATGTACGAGAGGGTTAAATACATATCGGGTTGGTGGGTAATATTAGTACATATAGGCCCACAAACTTAACCATTATATAAACATGCTTGAATTGATGGGAGGGTTAAGAACATCTCGTGTAGGTGGGTAATATTAGTACATATAGGCCCACAAACTTAACCGTTAAGAAAACATGCTAGAATCGGTGGGAGGGTTAAGTACATCTCGTGTAGGTGGGCAATATTTGTGTATATATATAGGCCCACAAACTTAACCACTAGGAAAACCTAGTAACGGGAACCCATTTCCCACATAGATGTATCATGGTACCCTGAACTAGGTAGGGTGGGGCACGATTACTAGGCTGATTATAAGCGGTCAAAACAGCGGCAGGGGGTACGCCAGTGTAGGTTCCGACGGTTTACGAGCGTGCACGTACTCCGGAGTGGGAAAAAGTAGGCACTGGGTACCAATAGTTATACACTGTGCATCTTGAATCATGTCGGGTTGCTATCATAAGGATTGATACACCTTATGGTGGGACCAGCACAGGGTATCTACATGCAAGAGAGGGCCGATTGACATAGACACATGGAACATTAATGCAAGTAAGGAGCCGATCGATAGGGTAGTAAGGGTACATCTAACATGTTCATGACAATTAGGCTGATTGAGGTGGAATCCTCACGGTAGATGTACATCTGAAGGCTACCACAGTTACGCGGATTGGGATCACGTTATCATTTTATACAGATTACTAGTTGGGACACTAGTTAGGTGGTGCAGAGAAGTAAAATGGGTGCGATAGTATATTCAGCCCTATTATCTTATTTCCAGGGTGATGTCCTAGATTCAGTTTATTCATGTCATAACCCTTTTCTTGTTTACTTGCTAAATAGTCACTGGACTTACCAGAGTCATGTCTGACCCATTTTCTTTCGTCTTCTTTTCCTCCGTTCCCCCCGGGTCCGCAGGGAGGGAATACTTCATCATAGATCGGATCATTTCCAGCTTGAAGAAAGTAGATGTATTGATTGGAATCTTTTCCTTGGGCTATGGCTTTGGATACTCTCTTATTGGGGATTTATGCTTCCTTACTGTTGTTTTAATGTTTCTTTATGTTTTAATTCAAGACAGAAGTTCTATGTATTACTTTTAAGTATGATTGAGACAACTATTGTAAAAGCTTGACTGAACCACATTGTTTATAAAATGATTTTTATTTTCCGCTGCTTTATTTGTCTGTCTTGTAATTCATCTGCATCTTTTACCTATAATGCTCCACCAAAGTTAAGGCATTCCCTTTGTGAGTGACCTTAACAGAGGTGGGGTGTTTCATTAGTAGGTATAATATAGATGAAAAAGGTTGGTTGCGTAGAGATGGGAGACTTTGCGTATCATGAGACGACAGTTTGAGAAGGACAATCCTTGAAGAAGCACATCGATCTAAGATGACCATACATCCGGGTTGTGACAAGATGTATAGGGACATAAAGCGAGTTTTATTTTGGGCCGGAATGAAGAAGGATGTGGCTGAGTTCGTTTCCAGATGCTTAGTGTGCCAGCAAGTCAGGGATGAGCAAAAGAATCTTGGTGGTTTGCTTCACCCTTTAGAGGTTCCACGGTGGAAATGGGAAAGTGTTTCCATGGATTTCATCGACGGGCTGCTGAGGTCAAGGAAAGGTAATATGGGGATTTGGGTTGTAGTAGATAGACTTACCAAGAGCGCCCATTTCATTCCCGTCAAGAGTAAAAGAACAGTGACATGGTTAGCATCTGTTTATCTCCGAGAGATAGTTCGTCTACATGACATACCTTCTAGTAATGTGAGCGATCGAGATCCCATTTTCACTAGTTAGTTTTGGAAGGGCTTGCAAGAGGCAGTAGGAATGCAATTATGTTTGAGCACTGCTTATCACCCTCAGACGGATGGCCAAACAGAAAGAGTGAATCGGATTCTAGAATATCTTTTGAGGTTATGCATCTTGGACTTTGGAGAAACATGGGAGGAACACCTTCCATTAGTAGAGTTCGCCTACATCAACAACTATCGGACTAGTATTGGCATGACACCTTTTGAAGCTCTATATGGGCGACCTTGCCGATCACTGACTTGTTGGTGGGAATCTACGAATAATATTTTGCTTGTGCCCGAGATGGTTAGAGAAACTTTGGAGAAGATGGACCTGATTCGAAGACGCATGAAGACGGGACAAGACCAGCAAAAGTCATACGCTGATAAGAGACGAACCGATCTTGAGTTCGATGTTGGAGACACGGTTTTTATTAAAGTATCACCATTGAGGAATGTAGTTCGTTTTGGATCTGTAGGGAAATTGGCACCAAGGTTCGTAGGGCCATTCCCCATTACAGAAAGAATGGACAGATGGCCTACAAAGTGAAGTTGCCTGAGAAGCTTAGTGGTGTTTATGATGTATTTCACGTGTCGCATTTGAGGAAGTGTTTACACGATACCGCAGAAGTAGTAAAGCCGAGCATGCTAAGAGAAGTGGAAGTAGAGCGAGATGCCATGGTTAGACAAGTTCCTACATGCATCCCTAGATCGGAGGTCAAGAAATTACGCAATCGAGAGGTCAAGTTGGTTAAAGTCCAATGGGGAGATGATCAAGGAGACGCGACTCGGGAAACGGAAGACAAGATATGTGCGTCGTACCCTTTCCTTTTTGAGGCTTTGTTCTTAACTTCTCCTTTTTCTACCGCTTTATACTTGTTCTATCGTTTAGTGTATCCTCTCGATTATATCTTCGATCTTTAGGTAGAAAATCCTATGGTTGTAAACATGTGTTTGAGATATGTTATGTTTGGTTGATGCAAGTAGATGTAAGTGTTTGATAGTGGTTGCTCGTGGATGCATTTACGCACACATTAGGCACTAGATCGGCTCAATCACTTTCATATTGCATATGAATGAGTGTGCATATTTAAATTAATGGATGTATATTGAATGTGTTATCATATGGATGTTGCATTTGGATGAATGGTTGTGCACTCATATAGAAATGATATGTATCATTAGGATTCTTTTGCATACATAATAGACGCATGGCACTGTCATGTTTTTCATTAAGGAGGTCGACTGAATCAGTAGACCTCCTGATTTTGCATTAGGATAAGGACATATACACACACTTTGCATATATTCATGAAAGCATTAGGAATATTTTAAGAACAATGGACGCTCGTGATTGATGGATGAGTAGATGGATGATGGATGGCATGATACACATTCCTTTCAGCTTCAAGATTTCGAGCGCGAAATCCTTTGAGTAGGGGGGAATGAAAAATCCTGTAATTTTAAAACATGACATAAGGGATAATTAAAGAATACTTAATTTTTAGAAGAAGAATTAAGTGAAACGGGTTACACCATTTGCGTTCGTCTTGGAATTCTTCTCGAGATAGAGTACGAGTATGCGTAAAATGGATACAGTATGAAGGAGTTATGGACGATGGATGTTTGGCAGAACAATCAAGAAATTAGCCAGAATAACTGGCACACTTGTAAAGTGCGCCAAAACAAAAATGCACTGGCGCACCTTGGAAGTGTGCCCAGGTCGAGCCTAGATCTGTAGAATTATGGAGAGTTCCATGATGACGTGTCTTTTTAATCTGAGTGGTTCTGATGGTCTCTAATCTAATCTAAAGGTCCTAACTCACCTAATACATCTATAATAAACACCTAAACTTAACCCTAATCCCATTGTTATCATCCATGACACCTCCATGTTGCTCTAATCTAAATTAAAACAAGCTTTTCTTCTCCATCAAGTCAAATTAGAAGATCAGATCTACCAACAACAAAACCTAATTTTTTTTAGATCCAACCAAGGTGAGTTTATGTTACTTTCACATATAATTAAATTAAAAAGTAATTGTGGTAAGTTTTTAAATTGGATCTAATGTATAAGCCTGTAAATGAAATGAATCATATCAAGTTTTGTAATTTGTTATCCTTTAGATTCATACCCAATTGCTATTATCACATGCCTAACTATATGTTTATGCCAATTTTGATGTTTTGATTCTCTCCCCTTCTTCTTTTCCTTTTTCCTTTTGATATTTGGCTAACTTCGAGCCTAAGCATATTACGTTGAGATTTACGTATGAATAACGTTGGGATGATTGGGAAAAGTTTGGGAAATATGTAATAAAATGAGATTTGGCATAAATTGTTGATGACTATGGAAAATGGATTTGGGCATAATTTGGTACAACTTGTATACATGAGATTATAGGCATAATTTGTATTGAATATTATAAACATAATTTAGATTGGAAATTGTGGGTAATTGGAATATATTATAATCCAAGATTTGAAATTGAGACTTGAATCAAGAAAGTGAAAATGAATGCCTAAGACACGAGGTTAGATTCAGATTGCAGTATAAGCCTGCCTGGAACCGCCCGGCGTATCCAACAACCGCAAACGGTAATATAATGTGAGAGGTCAAAGGCAGAAATAAGATGCGTAATAATGCAAAGACACGAGGTTAGATTCGAATTGCGGTATAAGCCTGCCCGGAACTGCCTAGCATATCCAGCAACCGCAAACGGTAATCTAATGTGGGAGATCTTGCAAGACTATGGTTATAATGAATTAATGAACACTTAACCAAGATAAAACATGTGGTAATACATGGGAATAATAAAGGGTTTAGTGGGTAACATGGGTAGAATGTGAAACATAATTAAAGCACTTAACCAAGATGAGACATGTGATTAGACATGGGGATAAAGAGGGGTTAAGGGGGAATTCCTAGTAGGGACCAAGCTTAGGAGAGAAGATTGTGTCAAGTGTGTGGACCCTTTTCAACTAGTAACCCGTTTTAGTATCTATATGAGCTCGAACTAAGTCGAGGATAGGGACACGCTTACTGGGGTTGATTGTAAGAGGTCAATAAAGAGTTAGTGGTGGCAGTGCAAGTCCAACGGAATCATGTGCGTGTGTGGGTCCGTGCTGGTAGGTAAGACGATGTTGCATCGTGTAGGTATAAGCTGTGCATTTCTGTAGTATCGGGGTTGCCACCATAGAGAGTGATACACCTTATTATGGGACCAGCACAGATATCTACGAGGTTAGAGAGCCGATCGAATGGGGAGGGTAGTGGGTACAACTAGTGGTGGTAGGAGCAAGTCGGTACCTACAAGAGTAGCTAGGAGTACACGAAGCTACCATTATTATGATTAGTAGGGAGGGATCATCTTTTAGTATGTAACTAGTATGCGGTACGATGCAGAGCATATTTTATAGTGGCTAGGGGCGCAGTCGATGTTTTATCTTGCTTACCTTGTTTACCTTGTCATATTTGCTTATGTTACAGTCATCTCTTATATCCAGTTTATGTTCTTATCCTGTTACTTTACTGATAATATTGTTAATGTCACTAGACTCGCCAGACTTTTTGTCTGACCCTTTTTATTTCGCCTCTTTTCTTTCTTCCCCCCTCCCAGGTCCTCAGGGTGGGATTAGTGAAGCTTAACTCGGATCTCTTTCTTCTTGAAGAGCTTGGAAGTGTTGAAAGTAATGCTCAGCTTTATCTCTTTTTCATTATGGCTATTTGGAGTGGGATTATGGTTTTGCTTTTATGCACTCTTATAACACCCCGTAGTTCTGTTAATATTAATATTAAAAAATTAAAGAATAACTAATCTCAGACGTGAGAATTGTGGGAAACGGGTTGCGCCATTGTGTTCGTCTCGGAATTCTGGTTGAAATAGAGTCCGAGTTTGCGTGATTTGGACTTCGTATGAAGAAGTTATGGCCATCGGAAGTTTCAAAAAATTCAAAACAGATTTCAGAAAATTTAAATTTCAAATTTGGAGTCAAAACAGGATAGGCCGGAAAATTCCCGCCCAGCACCCCAGGTCGACTGGGGAGTCGACCCCCCCAGGTCGACTGGGGAGTCGACCTGGCAGTCGACCTGGGTGTCGACCTGGTCAGTCGGCTAGGGTTTTGACTGAGCCCAATCTTGAGCTGCTGATGTGTCTTTAGGGCTGAGTTGGCAAATTTAATGGTTCAGTTTAGTTCTGAGTTGATCTGATGGTATAAATAAATCCTAAACTCTATAAATACCTAGGTAGTCTCTCACTCTAATTCACATGAAAAATAGAATAGCCACCGTCATACCGCCGCCATGGAACTCAGTGTAGCCGCCGCCGACTAAGAAGGAAGAAAGATAATCAAACCCTAATTCTACTCAACTCTAAAGCAAATCAAGACTCTCTTTCTCTTCTAATTGTGAGTATGATGATCTTAACAAGATTATTGTTAAACTAATTAGATTAAGTCATGAATGGATTATAAGTGAATGATGTGGATTGTCATATATGTTGTTGTAAACCTTATGCTATCATGTATGTTATAAATCCTATGCTATGTGATGATGATATCCTATATGTTGTAAATCATGCTATGATGATATTGTATAGGTTGTAGTTTTCTATGCTAAATTGTGATGAATCATACATGTTATAAAGTCATGATGTTATTGCCTATGCTAATTAGTTCATGTTAATCAAATCATAATGTTTGGGTTATGTTGATCTATATGACAAATCATGTATGCAAGTTTAGATTGATTAGTAAAGACTATGAACATATGCCATGACATCTATTTAGATCTAGAATTATGACATCTAGAATTATGCTATGACATATGTGAATTCTATGTATTAGATGATAGTTCACACCATCATTATGTTGCATAAAACCCCATGTGCAAGTTTATACATAAATTTGGGTTATGATCATATCATGTAAATTGTGACAATTAACAAGTTGACACCTTTAGATCCTTAACATGTGTAGTTTATGCAAGTTTCACCCCTATTATGATTGGATTATTTTATTTGTCTATATGTTGTGATAATTTATCTTTGTGCTATGAGTTAGACTATTCGAGTCTAACGTATACTTTGCGTTGAATAAGCAAACGTACAACGTGGGATAGTGGTAATATTGAGGATTTAATAATAAGAAGTTGGGTGCAATTGATATGATTTTGCATGCCATGAATGGATGGCCATAATTGAGTCAATTATGGACATCATTTGGAAGTAATTAATAATTTGAATAGGGAATTATTAAAACTGGGGTAAAAGATTATAAGTGATAATCAACGCTTAGGACACGGGGTTGGACACGTTTGTGACGTAAACCTGCCCGGACCCGCCCGGCAAATCCAGTGGTCACAAATGTCAGCCCAATGTGGGAGGTCCTAGGCCTAAACTAAAGCATAACAGTTGTAAAGGCACGAGGTTAGACTCTTTTATGGTGTAAGACTGCCCGGACCCGCCCGGCAAATCCAGCTGCCATAAATTCCAGTCTAATGTGAGAGGTCTTTATGAGGTTATGGCCTGAATGAATTAAGAAATACTTAACCAGATAAACATGTAAGGTGGGACATGGGGGTTAATTAGGTACCTTGGGTGGCATGAGGAATCTAGTGGGTGCCCTTAGTGGCATGAGAAATACGATTAGTAAGACTTAACCAAACACACATGTAAATGAACATGACTAAGAGGGTTAAATGGGATATACTAGTGGTGACAAGCTTAGGTGGGTAGCTTGTGGGGGGCCCATTTCAACCAGTAACCCAAACGTATCTTAGTGGGCTCGACCCAAGTCTAGGACGGGACACGCATACTGGGTTTGACTATAAGAGGCCAAAACAGGGAGCGGTGGCAACGTAAGTCCAACGGGTTTCATATGCGTGTGTGGACCCGGGCTGGTAGGTAAGACGTTGTTGCAACGTGTAGGTATAAGCCGTTCATTCTCAAGTTGTATCGGGTTGCCACTTTAGGGGAGTGATACACCCCACTATGGGGCCAGCACGGGTATCTACGAGTAGGGAGCCGATCGAAAGTGGGTAGTGGGGTACACCTAGTGGAGATAGGGGCAGACGACACCTATGTAGTCAGCTAGGGGTACGCAAGGCTATTTATATAGTTTCTGTGTGAAGCAAGCGGGATCAACCTTTAGGGTGATTGGTGCGGTGCAGTGTAGTAATGTGCGGTGCAGTGTAGTAATTATTCGTTAATAATTAGGTATGCCTTTAACGTTATCTTTGATGTTATCTTTATCTGCTTTTCCATACTCAATGGTTCATAGACAATTCCTTGTTTTCCAGCTTATGCCTTCGTCTAGTTATTTTGGTAATAGTATTGTTAGAATTATCATACTCGCCAGACTTTATGTCTGACCCCCTCCATTTCTATCCTTTTTCCCCCTCCAGGTCCTCAAGTTGGACCCAGCTCTAGTGGAGTTTGATTGGATTGCTTTATCTCTTTGGAAAAGCTTGGACCGTTGAATTAAAGTCCAGCTTGTTATCTTCTTTAATGGCTATTGGTGTAATGGGATTATGTATTTTGTTTTATCAAGATGGATATTGTACTTGACTCTGATTTATGGTTTTATGATGTAACAAACATGTTTAATTTCCGCTGCAATAAAATGAAGTTTAAGATTTCCAAGTACAACTTATTATCTGTCTTGTTGTAATTTTTCTATTCTATATTCACTTAAAACCCCCGTGGAAGTTAATGCATTCCCTTTGTGAGTGACATTAATGGACGTGGGGTGTTACACGTGGTATCAGAGCTTAAGGTTACCAGAACAGATAATTTTTTTATAGAAAAACTATTTTTCTAAAGTAGTTTTGGAAGAAGTATTTTCAAAAACATGTTTTGATGGGTAATTTAAAGAGGAAAGTTCGAATTCTCCATTTTGAATCTTTCCTTTTTCGTTTCAGCATGGCTGAAGATCTTAACCTTCCGGACGGTGTAACGATACCAGGATGGTATAGGAGGTTATTAGAGGCTAGGGCCGCTACAGGTCCAGCCAATGTTCCTCCACCACCAGTTGCACCCGTTCCTCCTCCTCCTCCTCCTCGCGTTGATACTTTTGCAAAGACGTGCAAGGAATTTAAGGCCATGGGTGGAAAACCTTTTCAAGGGTCAGAAACATTTGTGGAAGCTAGAGATTGGCTTAAGGAGGTGGAAGAATTGCTAGAGATCTTTGAAGTAGAAGAAGGGAGGAATGTCAAATTAGCAGCTTAGTTAATGAAGGGAGAGGCCTCGTTTTGGTGGGAGGTCACTAATGGGGAGCGTCCTGTTGACTCTTGGGCGGATTTCAGGCGTAGGTTTGTGGAAAAGTTTCTCTCAAGGGCAGAAGAGAATCTATATATGGAAAGGTTCTTGACATTGAAGCAAGGAAGCTCATCAGTGAAAGAATATGTCAACAAATTTAATCAGTTAGCAAGATTTGGCTTAGACTTAGTGAACATGCCTGAGAAGAAGGCTCTGAGGTTCGTTAATGGATTGAATGAACCGTTGCAAGGGTTGGCTATGACCCACATCCCTATGGGGGCCACCTTTGAGAAGCTTGTAGACATGGCACTCATGCACGAGGAGAAAGGCACTAAAGCTGATAAGGCACCCGAGAAGAAAGGGGATCAGAAGAAACCACAACAGCAAAACAAGAAGGGTGGTAAAGACAATAATGGCAAGGGAAAGAAGAAATGCTTTAACTGTGGGACACCAGGCCATCTCAGCAAGGATTGCCGAAAGAAAAAGAAGACTGGCTGTTTTCACTGTGGCGATGCGGGACATCTAGTGAAGGACTGCCCAAGGAAGGGGCAGAGGGCAGGGTCTACCTCGGGAGGACAGGTGCAAGCTCTTATGGCACCAGGGCAGGCAAGGGGACAAGTTCAGGCTCTCGCGGTCCCACCGCTGCAAGAACGAGGTAGAACCATTTCTGTTGAAAGCTTAGTTTTTCTGTTTGATCATCCTGTCCGTACCTTATTCGATTCGGGTGCATCACATTCGTTTATCTCTACATCATTAGTTGAATCACTGCACTTGAACACCAGTTTAGTAGAGGATCCCTTAGTAGTTTCGAATCCAATTGGGGGCTCAGCTTATTTGTCCATAATGTGTTTGGATTTGAAAATTTCTATACTTAGCATTGAGTTTAGATGTGATGCTTATGTTTTGGGCTTCACAGGCTATGGGCTAATTTTAGGAATGGATTGGTTATCCAGAAATGGGGCCGTTCTTGATTGTGAAAAGAGAGTAGTTAGGCTCGTGACTCGCCTTGGCAACACTCTCGAAATCTTTTGTAATCCCATAAATTCCGTTATGCTAAGTTATTTAGAATCGCTTGACGCGTCTGAGGAAAATCTATGATCTGTTAGAGTGGTCCGAGAATACTCGAATGTGTTTGAGGAGGTGAAGGGCTTGCCTCCGAAGCGGGAGATAGATTTTCGAATATATCTTGTGGATAATGCGAAACTAGTATCTTTGCCAGTACGCCACATGGCTCCTCGCGAAAGGAGGGAACTCGATAAGCAAGTGAAGGAGTTGCTTGAGAAGGGGTTCATAAGACGTAGTATATCGGAGTGGGGTGCTCCAGTAGTATTTGCCACGAAGGCGGATGGGTCCCTTAGACTTTGTGTGGACTATAGAGAACTTAATAAGTTTACTAAGAAGAACAGACACCCACTGCCGAGGATTGACGATCTCTTCGATCAGTTAGTTGGCGCCTCAGTGTTTTCGCAGTTGGACTTAGCCACTGGATTCCATCAGTTGAGAGTGGCTGAGGATAGCATAGACAAGACTGCCTTTAGGACTCCGGACGGTTTCTATGAATGGGTAGTGATGCCCTTCGGTTTGACAAACGCCCCCGCATACTTTGTTGATCTGATGAGTTGGGTGTTTAGGGAGTACCTTAATAAATTCGTGGTTGTCTTTGTAGACGACATCATGATCTTTTCTAAGGATGAAGAAGAGCATGCCCTACATCTTAGGGAAGTGTTGGAGACCCTACGAGCGCATAATCTTAAAGCTAAATTTTCTAAGTGTCACTTCTGGAGGAAGGAAGTACGATTCCTAGGGCACGTGGTTTCCAAGGAAGGGATAGCTGTGGATCTCGCGAAGGTGGTGGCTATCCAAGATTGGAGGGTCCCTAAAAATGCTACCGAAGTAAGAAGTTTCTTGGGGTTGGCTGGCTACTATAGGAAGTTTATCAAAGACTTCGCAAAGATATCAGCTCCATTGACACTCCTGACAAAGAAGAACCTAGTCTTCGCGTGGGACGTAGATTGTGATGATGCTTTCCAACGTTTGAAGAGAGCTTTGACCTCAGCTCCAGTCTTAGTGCTGCCAGACGGGAGTAAGCCGTTTACTGTTTATACCGATGCTTGTGGGACAGGACTAGGCGCAGTCTTAATGCAAGACGGAAGGGTAATAGCCTATGGTGGAAGACAGTTGAGAGTGCATGAGAAAAATTACCCTACGCATGACCTAGAGTTGGCCGCTATTGTTTTCGCGCTTAAGTCTTGGCGTCATTATCTTCTTGGCGAGAAATTCGAATTATTCATTGATCACAAATCGTTAAAATACTTGTTCTCTCAGAAAGACTTGAACTTAAGGCAGCAAAGGTGGATGGAGTTCTTAGCGTCCTACGATTTCGAAATAGCATATACCCCTGGCAAGGGTAACGTAGTGGCAGATGCCTTAAGTAGAAAAAGATTATCCTTAAGTCCTTTGTTTGTTGAGCGGCGAAGCTTAGAATTCATTTCGATGTTTGACTTTAGACCTTCCGTTGACTTTGTACCCGGTTTGCTAGCATCCTTGGAGGTCAGACCTACGCTTTTGTGACGGATTGGCGAGGCACAGCGAGACGACCCACAGTTGGTTGAGTTAGTAGAAAAGCTCAAAAGAGGGGAGTCAACAAGCCATCTCCGTAGGTATACCCTAGATGATAAGGGTTGGTTACGTAGGGACGGTAGACTTTGTGTACCACGAGACGAGGATTTGAGGAAGGCTATTCTTAACGAAGCGCATCGTTCGAAGATGACCATTCATCCCGGCGGGGACAAGATGTATAAAGACATGAAGCGAGTTTACTTTTGGGTCGGTATGAAGAAAGATGTGGCCGAGTATGTCGCTAGATGCTTGGTGTGCCAACAAGTAAAAGCGGAGCAAAAGAAACCCGGTGGGTTGCTTCCCCATTGGAGGTTCCACTATGGAAGTGAGAGAGTGTCTCGATGGATTTTGTGGATGGATTACCGCGATCAAGGAAGGGTAATACGGGGATTTGGGTTATAGTAGATAGACTTACTAAAAGCGCCCACTTCATTCCCGTGAAGAGTAAGAGAACTGCTCCATGGTTAGCTTCTGTATACGTCCGAGAAATAGTTCGTTTGCATGGTGTTCCTTCTAGCATAGTGAGCGACCGCGATCCTATTTTCACTAGCGAATTTTGGAAGAGCTTACAAGAAGCGGTAGGGACTCAGTTATGTTTGAGCACCACATATCATCCTCAGACGGACGGCCAGACCGAGAGGGTGGATCACATTTTAGAGGATCTTTTGAGGCTATGTATCCTAGACTTTGGGGGTACATGGGAAGAGCATCTTCCATTGGTAGAGTTCGCATATAATAATAGCTTTCAGTCCAGCATTGGAATGGCACCTTTCGAAGCTCTTTATGGACGACCTTGTCGTTCACCTACATGTTGGTGGGAATCTACGGATAAGATCTTACTTGGGCCCGATATGATTAGAGAGACTTCAGAGAAGATTGATTTGATTCGAAGGAGGATGAAAGTAGCGCAAGATAGGAAGAAGTCTTATGCGGACAAGAGGAGGACAGATCTTGAGTTTGAAGTTGGGGACATGGTCTTTATCAAAGTGTCTCCATTACGGAACGTTGTTCGCTTTGGATCCGTTGGGAAATTAGCACCAAGGTCCGTAGGGCCGTTTCCTATTAAGGAGAAGACTGGACAGATGGCGTATAGAGTGGAGTTGCCTGAGAGACTTAGTGGTGTACACGACGTATTCCATGTGTCACATTTGAGGAAGTGCTTACACGAGACCACGGAAGTGGTAGAGACGAGCTTGCTTAGAGAGGTGGAGATAGAGCGTGATGCAACGATTCGACGAGCT
Organism: Allium sativum; assembly: GCA_030737875.1. Taxonomy (NCBI): domain Eukaryota; kingdom Viridiplantae; phylum Streptophyta; class Magnoliopsida; order Asparagales; family Amaryllidaceae; genus Allium; species Allium sativum. Next base: position 712,071,828 of record CM060912.1, read on the forward strand.
CCTACGCGCATTCTTGGGTCGGAGATCAAGAAGCTGAGAAATCGAGAGGTCAGACTAGTCAAAGTGCAATGGGGAGATGATGAGAGCAACGCTACTTGGGAGACAAAAGCGAAGATGCGTTCGTTGTACCCTTTTCTTTTCGAGGGTATGTCCTTTAATTTCTCCTTTATCGCTTATGTTGTACTTATCTTATCTTTAGAGTATCCTCTCACTAGTATCCTTGACCTTTAGTTAGGATAACCCTATGGTTGAAACATGTGTTTGAGACATGTTATGTATGATGGATGCAAAGTGGATGCAAGTGTTTGCTAGTGGTTGCTCGTGGACGCATATACACGCACTATTAGGCACTAGATCGGCTCAGTCACTTCATACTGCATATTGCATATAAATGGCTATATTTAGTAAAATGGATGTATAATGGTTGTGCTATCATATGGATACCGCATTTTGGTGAATGGTTGTGCACGCATGTAGAAATAATATGTATCGATAGGGTTCTTTCGCATACATAATGGACGCATGGCACTATCATGATTTGCATTAAGGAGGTCAACTGAATCAGTGGACCACCTGATTTTGCATTAGATATGGACATATACACACACTGTGCATTTAAACATGAAAGCATTAGAAGTCTATAAGGACAATGGATGCCTGTGTTTGATGGTTGAGTAGATGGACGATTGGATGTTAGGATATACATTCTCCTTGACTTTAAGATTTCAGGGACGAAATCCTTTAAGGAGGGGAGAATGTAACACCCCGTAGTTCTGTTAATATTAATATTCACAAATTAAAGAATAACTAATCTCAGACGTGAGAATTGTGGGAAATGGGTTGCGCCATTGTGTTCGTCTCGGAATTCTGGTTAATATAGTCCAAGTTTGCCTGATTTGGACTTCGTATGAAGAAGTTATGGTCATCGGAAGTTTCAGAAAATTCAAAACAGATTTCAGAAAATTTAAATTTCAAATTCAGAGTCAAAACAGGCTAGGCGGGAAAATTCCCACCCAGCACCCCAGGTCGACTGGGGAGTTGACTAGGCAGTCGACCCCCCCAGGTCGACTGGGGAGTCGACCTGGGTGTCGACCTGGTCAGTCGGCTAGGGTTTTGACTGAGCCCAATCTTGAGCTGCTGATGTGTCTTTAGGGCTGAGTTGGCAAATTTAATGGTTCAGTTTAGTTCTGAGTTGATCTAACGGTCTAAATAAATCCTAAACTCTATAAATACCTAGGTAGTCTCTCACTCTAATTCACATGAAAAATAGAATAGCCACCGTCATACCGCCGCCATGGAACTCAGTGTAGCCGCCGCCAACTAAGAAGGAAGAAAGCTAATCAAACCCTAATTCTACTCAACTCTAAAGCAAATCAAGACTCTCTTTCTCCTCTAATTGTGAGTATGATGATCTTAACAAGATTATTGTTAAACTAATTAGATTAAGTCATGAATGGATTATAAGTGAATGATGTGGATTGTCATATATGTTGTTGTAAACCTTATGCTATCATGTATGTTATAAATCCTATGCTATGTGATGATGATATCCTATATGTTGTAAATCATGCTATGATGATATTGTATAGGTTGTAGTTTTCTATGCTAAATTGTGATGAATCATACATGTTATAAAGTCATGATGTTATTGCCTATGCTAGTTAGTTCATGTTAATCAAATCATAATGTCTGGGCTATGTTGATCTATATGACAAATCATGTATGCAAGTTTAGATTGATTAGTAAAGATTATGAACATATGCCATGACATCTATTTAGATCTAGAATTATGACATCTAGAATTATGCTATGACATATGTGAATTCTATGTATTACATGCTAGTTCACACCATCATTATATTGCATAAAACCCCATGTGCAAGTTTATACATAAATTTGGGTTATGATCATATCATGTAAATTGTGACAATTAACAAGTTGACACCTTTAGATCCTTAACATGTGTAGTTTATGCAAGTTTCACCCCTATTATGATTGGATTATTTTATTTGTCTATATGTTGTGATAATTTATCTTTGTGCTATGAGTTAGACTATTCGAGTCTAACGTATACTTTGCGTTGAATAAGCGAACGTACAACGTGGGGTAGGGGTAATATTAAGGATTTAATAATAAGAAGTTGGGTGCAATTGATATGATTTTGCATGCCATGAATGGATGGCCATAATTGAGTCAATTATGGACATCATTTGGAAGTAATTAATAATTTGAATAGGGAATTATTAAAACTTGGGTAAAAGATTATAAGTGATAATCAATGCTTAGGACACGAGGTTGGACTCGTTTGTGATGTAAACCTGCCCGGACCCGTCCGGCAAATCCAGTGGTCACAAATTTCAGCCCAATGTGGGAGGTCCTAGGCCTAAACTAAAGCATAAACAGTTGTAAAAACACGAGGTTAGACTCTTTTATGGTGTAAGACTGCCCGGACCCGCCCGGCAAATCCAGCTGCCATAAATGCCAGTCTAATGTGAGAGGTCTTTATGAGGTTATGGCCTGAATGAATTAAGAAATACTTAACCAGATAAACATGTAAGGTGGGACATGGGGGTTAAGTAGGTGCCTTGGGTGGCATGAGGAATCTAGTGGGTGCCCTTAGTGGCATGTGAAATACGATTAGTAAGACTTAACCAAACACACATGTAAATGAACATGACTAAGAGGGTTAAGTGGGATATACTAGTGGTGACAAGCTTAGGTGGGTAGCTTGTGGGGGGCCCATTTCAACCAGTAACCCAAACGTATCTTTGTGGGCTCGACCCAAGTCGAGGAAGGGACACACATACTGGGTTTGACTATAAGAGGCCAAAACGGGGAGCGGTGGCAACGCAAGTCCAACGGGTTTCATATGCGTATGTGGACCCGGGCTGGTAGGTAAGACGTTGTTGCATCGTGTAGGTATAAGCCGTGCATTCTCAAGTTGTATCGGGTTGCCACTTTAGGGGAGTGATACACCCCACTGTGGGGCCAGCACGGGTATCTACGAGTAGGGAGCCGATCGAAAGTGGGTAGTGGGGTACACCTAATGGAGATAGGGGCAGACGGCACCTATGTAGTCAGCTAGGGGTACGCAAGGCTATTTATATAGTTTCTGTGTGAAGCAAGCAGGATCAACCTTTAGGGTGACTGGTGCGGTGCAGTGTAGTAATGTGCGGTGCAGTGTAGTAATTATTCGTTAGTAATTAGGTATGCCTTTAACGTTATCTTTAACGTTATCTTTGACGTTATCTTTGACGTTATCTTTATCTGCTTTTCCATACCCAATGGTTCATAGACATTTCCTTGTTTTCCAGCTTATGCCTTAGTCTAGTTATTTTGGTAATAGTATTGTTAGAATTATCATACTCGCCAGACTTTATGTCTGACCCCCTCCATTTCTATCCTCTTTCCCCCTCCAGGTCCTTAGGTTGGACCCAGATCTAGTGGAGTTTGATTGGATTGCTTTATCTCTTTGGAAAAGCTTGGACCGTTGAAGTAAAGTCCAGCTTGTTATCTTCTTTAATGGCTATTGGTGTAATGGGATTATGTATTTTGTTTATCAAGATGGATATTGTACTTGACTCTGATTTATGGTTTTATGATGTAACAAACATGTTTAATTTCCGCTGCAATAAAATGAAGTTTAAGATTTCCAAGTACTACTTATTATCTGTCTTGTTGTAATTTTTCTGTTCTATATTCACTTAAAACCCCCATGGAAGTTAATGCATTCCCTTTGTGAGTGACATTAATGGAGGTGGGGTGTTACAACTCTGATAATAATTTTGTTCAAGATGGATATTTTTGTACTTGGATTTAGTATGTGGTTTTGATGTTGTAACCAAACATGTTTTGCTTTTCCACTGCAATGAATAAATTTTGAATTTTTAAGTACCATTTTATATATATCTATCTTGTGATGTTCTATTCTATACTCTTATAACGCTCCATGAAAGTTAATGCATTCTCTTAGTGACTGACATTAATGGACGTCGGGTGTTACAACAAGAGTGAAATCTGTCCCCAAACCCTTCATTTCCGGACATATGGGTAATATGTATTCGATCCTAATCAATCCTCAACAAGCCCTGGCCAGGCATCATGCTAATGATTGATTGGGGGCATATTTGTATATACACATTACGATGAAAACACAATAGAATTTTTTATCTTTTGCCTGCAATGACGGCTTATGATATAGTTTTACGACTTGAACATTTATTAACATGACTAAGTATGAGAAATTTTCAGGTACATGACAATGCAAAAGAAATAGGATTTTAATTTACAAAATGCAGAGCTTCAAACTGGTCAACGTGTGAGGGCCACTCTCACAACTACAGCAAAAGGTCAGTGGAAACTTAAAACAAACAAAAGCAAGTAAACTCTATTTAGGCTTTGGAGATGACCTTGACTTCTTCTCCTTCTTCTGTTTCTCTGGATCCTCCTTGCTAGCATCGGAAGTACATGCTTTTTCCTTTTCTTCTTCCCCAAAGGAGGATCCTGTGGAGCGTCAGAGGACTGGGATGCAAGCTGTGTAATAATGGACCTAGATAGTCTTACGATCAGTCTAGAACAAGGAGCAGCCGCAGCAAGTGGAGGTACATTTAAAGGCTCTTCCTCAGCCTTAATTTTCAAAAGCTCATCATTTTTAGCCTTTATTTTGGCTAAGGTCGTAGTATCATCCTCTTTAGTCTCTCCCGTGATGGCAACATCCTCCTCTTTATCTTCGTCGTCATGATCAGTGTCCTTCAGAGCTCCAATTATATCAGCATCTTTAACGACATCTATGCTTGGTGGTATAATGGCCTTCTCGATTGCCTCAGTCTCTATTTGCTCCTTCTCAACCCTTCAGTTGGCTTGGCACCTACAACACGAGAAGAAACTGTTATTAATTTAGGAGAGAATGCAGTCCTCTCAACTGTTTGCTCCACAACACGACAACATGTTATGATAGCTTTGACAAATTGTGGAGAGAATGTGGAGATACCTTCCGCCGATTGCTCGTTTCGAGCAATGATAGAAGCCTCAACAGGTGGAAGTATGGGAATTTTGGGAATTAGCGGATCATCAGGATTGTACTCCTCGATCTCAACAGTGGCTGAGCTAGAGCCCTCCTCAATCTGATTCTTACCTTTGGCGTTACGCCTCTCCTCCATAGACTCTTTAATTAGAGGTCTACAATCTGCTAGTCTCTCAGGTTCTTCACCTCTGAGAAAAGTCCGCATAAGCTGATCCTCGTCAACAACCTCGACCTTTAAACGTTGCTTCTCACTTTCGACAATCTGGTCCCATATGTCAACTAGAGTGGTGGGATAATTCTTGATCCAAGAGATGTCCCGGGTTCGAATGACCTGAGCGAAAAGTCTATCAGCAATTCATCAAACTCTTCTATCTCTTGTTCAGCCGTGGCAAGTTTAGCGGTAACATTTGAGGCGGACACGAGGGCTTCATTAGTGTGTCCTTCCAGGAGAGCTGCTCTCTCCTCAGCATGAGCCAGCTTGTCTTTCAAACTTGCAATTTCCTTCTCCTAAGCAGCTTTTTCTTTGGCAAAGTGAGCATGGGACAGTTTCATCTTAGTGTTAACAGACATGAAATCCTCTGTCCCTTTCCTCATAGCTGTACCCTCTTGCTACTAGAGTCAAGCTTGGTGTGAAAACGTCTTTCTGCTTCCTTGAACTGCTTCTTATAATTTTTAGCATCCCTCCGGACCAAGGCCATCTAAGCTTGGGTATTCTCTAATTTTTTCTCGGCCTTACCTCTGGACTTAACATCATACTCGGCCTTTTCCCATGCATCCTTTACATCCACTTCCAGATGGCGGATGACCTCGGAGAGCTTCTTGGCATGCTTCTTCATTGCTTTGTATTGTGTAGCCACATGGCTTATTCGGTCCATGACTTCTGTATCCCAATCAATGGGAACTAGTTCAAGATCGGGAACGAAGTGCATCTTTCTGAAATAGATTTCGGGGAACTGCCCCCGCAAGTGCTCCAGTTTCGACTGGTTTTCAGTGGTAAGGACCACCGATTGTGTAGTAGTAACGTCAATGTTGCGTTGTCTAGAAGGGACAGGAGCTTTCTTCCCCTTTTACAAACCTTTGCTTGGATCTTTATGCTTGTCCTTGGACTCATAATGCTCCTTGGAGGATTTATTATGAGACGGGACACCCGTAGGGGGAATCGAAGATTTGGGTGGCTGTTTTCCTCCTGCATGCTGCGTTTGATGACTTTGGTGCTTCTCAAGATCACGTATTGAAGGAGAGAGGGAGCATGAAGAATGAGGTTGATGAGATTCATAGTGCTTCCTGCTATCTCTCCCACGACTGTCACTACGGTCATGCTCAGTAACAGGATTGAATCTGGACGTGTACTCACGAAGATCATGACGAGAATAGTGGCGACGAGTCATTTTTCCTGCAAAAGTAACAAACAAGTATAAAAGCCATGAGTCGATACAGTGTATAAATGTTGTGATGTGTGATGCATGTGATGTGTGTGTCTTGTGTGATCCCCCCTAACAGACCAGGGTCCGGAGCTAGGCTTATCTGTACAATATCTCTCTATTTAACAGGACTAGGCTCCTCCTCAGAAGTAGGAAAGAATGACCCACTTCTAATATCCTAAGAGGTGTAGATATCATCAGGCAAGGGAAGCCTGCCTAAATGCCTATATATTTGTTCTTCTGTTAATGAATCATGAGTCCAAGGCTTAGTCAATGGCGGTGTCTTTGGTGTTGATTGCCCTTCGGGAATGGAAACACCCTTCGGTTCCTCAGCTTCCGCGTCACCTCCAGTATATACGTTCGTCTCCTCATCATCTTGAACAACCTTCGACGAAGGACTTTTGGGAAGCTCAATTTTTGTTGTAATTTCTGTGGACACCTATCCCTCGATCGGGGGCATGCTACTAGACTCCCTAGGAGCTTGAGTTAGGGGCACATATTTGTAAGGTTTACCGCCCTGACCGAGCCCCCGTCTTATATCTAGAAGTTGGTGTTTATGGAGGTTCTCATCGGTTTTGCATTTCTTGATCTTTCGAAAATCCGACTCAGTCTTTATGAGGCGGGACAAACGATCTTCGTATACTTTTCCCTCTTGCTTCTTAGGATTGGGGACTGCAAAAAGAAACAAAGTGTTAGTATGTTGGTTTATGCAGTTGAAACAGACGCTTAAGAATTTGAAACTTACTTGACTGCAGCCACTTTCTCGCACACCCAGCTTGGTGCTTTATATAGAACCAATTAGATTTAGCATCGCCTAAATTGTTGTCCATCAGTCAAGACCTTCTTAGTAGGGATCGACTCAAAGAAAACGAAGTTCGAGGTCCCCGTGGAACGATTATTAAAGTGGAAATAGAATTTCAAATCCTCATAGAAAAGCACGGTTCCTATAATCTCTACGTATGCAATGTACAAGGTATATAAAGCAACATAAGCGTTGGGATGAAGCTGCAAGGGGGTAATACATAGTCATCTCAACAGATCAATGACAATCGGAGGAAACGGAGGAATAACGCCTATTAGTCACATGACCTTACTGATGGCCATAAACCCTTCCAGAACAGAATGGGGCTTACCCTTTTTCTCCGGAGTCTTAACATCATCCCATGGAATCCCATGCTTTAAATATATTTTATTTAACTTTATATCATCAAGTGTGGAAGCTATGGAATCACTTGGATTAGTTAATACTATGGCACCCTCGAATTCGCCGGGAGCCCGATCATCTTCCTCTTCTTCAAGTGATGTGCTCTCAGAATATGTTGATTCCGCATCAATATGTAACAACCCAAATTTCCCTGCCCTTCGAATCGAACGTAAGGCCCTATCTGAAAGTCGGAAATCATCGGATTATTAACTTTAGGCGCACAACACATCAGAACAAATAACAAAAGACTTTTATTAACATTATAATAATGTTACATCAGAGTACAGAATATCAAAGTACATCGAAAATTATATAGCAGAAGATAAATTTACAATAAATGTAATACAATGCACAGCGAAAGACTATCAATGCTCTGGACACAACTTTAAGCTTCAATCCAGATCCTGCTCAAGGAAAATAATCTACAAAACAAGCTACTCGACTACCCATATGGAAAATATGGGCACCCGAGTTTGCAAGGGAAAAACAAACTATGAGTCAGACATGGAACCAGTGGGAGAACTAAAACAGTTATTAAAACTTTACTTTAAAATATGGTAAATCACGGGACCACGCCGCATGTCACGGAATGGGTTTACCCCCATGAATACCAGTGCGGCAGTGCCTAAACAATAACCAATAATAGATATATGGATCTATAATGCATCATACAACATGTAATTTTCCAATCTACCCATTTAGGCTTAATCCCCAAATTTAGTTTTTTTTGAAATCCAATTCACTTTACAGAAATTATTCCTTTGGACTTTAATTTATAATTTCTTATTTCAAATCATTTGAAATACATATCTAGCTTTTATATCAAAGTAGATTTCACTTCGGGTTCTCAAACCAAAATCTTTGGAAATATGAATTCCAAAACATCACAATGCATACAAATAAGTTTGCAACCGAATATCGGGCTCCTCTCAGACAAGACAAAGGGTACGTACCTTACCAACTCGATATATATATATATATATATATATATATATATATATATATATATATATATATATATATATATATGCGCACCTCCCACGATGGAGCAAGCTACATTGACGATGGACAATCCCACGCCCTCAGGGACTACACCGCCATCTCACCCATACGTTTAATAGTCCGGGTTGCCAGAATCTATAGCCACATACTGAATCATTTTTATATCCCAAAGTAGGGAAAATCATTTCATAAAATAATAATCATAAGTACTTTCTAAAATATAGTACTTCACATTAGCAATTCACACATATGATCTGTCACTATTAATCACATAACCTTTGAGCTCGTACGTCTAAAAGAAGGGTTTTAAGCAAGAGATTAAATTATGCACCACTAAACAGATTCATCATCAATACCAATTAATCGGTTATGTAACACCCCATCTCCATTAAGGTCACTCACAAAGGGAATACCTTAATTTTGGTGGAGCGTTTATTGTGTATAGAACAGAAAAGTAAAAAAGACAGATAAATATATTGGTACTTGGAAAATAAAAAACACTTTTATTGCAGCGGAGAAATAGTTTGGTTACATTACATCAAAAAAACCAAATACACTTATTATCCATCTTGACAAATAAGTTCTGAGTACATAAAATAAAGGACATAACCCCAACATAAAATAGCCATAAATAAGATAGGATGAACTTTACTTCAGCAATCCAAGCAACTTCCAAAAGAAAGGGATAAAGCTGTCCAATCAAACTCCACTAGTACTAGTCCCACCCTGAGCACCTGGGGGTGGGGGGGGGGGAAGGAAGAAAAGAGGTGGAAATAAAGGGGGTCAGACATAAAGTCTGGCGAGTGCAATAACTTTAACAATATAATCATTAAAGTAACTAGGATAAGGTATAAGATGGAAAATAAGGAAATGACTGTGAACAAATGGGCATGACAGAGCAACAAAGGAAATAAGATGAACAAAGATAACGTTAAAGGCACACCTAATCACTATAAGATAATTACTACATTGCACCACACCAAACACCCTAAAAGTTGATCCCTCCTGCAGAACTTAATAATGATGATGGTATTGGGTTGCCTCAAATTAATTGTTTGCCTTTTAAGGCCATTACATGCCAATTCTCAATGAGTATATTCAATATTACCCCCATCGTCCCCACGTTGTTCGTTCGCTTATAATGACATATATATATATATATATATATATATATATATATATATATATATATATTAGACTAGCAATTAGTCTAATCACATAAAAGGGAAGTAACATCGCAAATTTGCATAACACACAAAAATGGATCTAACTTACAAATAAGGATTCCAACATATCTTGCATAAACTTTTATTGTCATGAATCTAAACATAGGCCTAAAGGTGTGAACTTGCAGGTATGGACATAGTTTTCACCCAAACTTGCATAGGCCATAGTCACAAACTTGCATAAAACTATGTATGTCGTAGATCTAAATTTAAGGGTGTAAACTTGCGTATATGTGAATCCAATTTCTACCTAAACTTGCATATAGTCATTTTACTTGATTCACATGTAAACTTGTGTACAATTTACATAGAAACTAGCTATAATCTACACCCAAAATTGCATATAAATTGATGTCAAACATGAATCAAGTTGAACATAGGTGATTGGGCATATAAAAAGGGATCCACAACAAGACTATCATTATGAACAACTAGCATATATTCACAAAATATCACATTTTTCCAATGATTCACAAACATAGCCATATAAACCAAATTATAACTCAACCTAATTAACTTGTTGATTATCTTATTAAAGAAATCGAACTCACAACTCAAAGAAGGTCTTGAGTTCTGGGATCTATGTTCTGAAATTGATTTAGCTCGCATTTGAAGTAGACAAATTAGTTGTTGTTGTTGTTATAGACTTGAGTTGAATTGAGTTGATTAGCTTTACTTTTCCTCTAGTTGGTGGCGGCTACTCTAGGTTGCGGTTAGATAGCATGACGACCATGGTTCTAATTTTGATTAGGTTTTAGGGTTTGAGTCTACATGTGTTTATATAGAGATTAGGATTAATTTAGGCCATCTGATCAACCTAGAAGCAACCTGAACCATCCAAAAATCCAACTCATCCCTAATGACTTAGCACTGAGTCACAAAATCGTCATCTTTCAGATCTGCCGGGGGGGAGGGGGCAGGTCGACACTATGGTCGACCCCCAGGTCGACACTAAGGTCGACTTGTATAGGAGGAGGTCAACACTAGGGTCGACCCTTAGATCGACCTGGTCCCTGTTTTGAATTCAAATTTTGAATTCCAGAATCCTGAGCTGTTTTTAATTTAATTAATTTCTGAAACTTCGGAAGGCCATAACTTCTTCATACGAAGTCCAATTCACACAAACTCGGACTCTATCTCAAGAAGAATTCCGAGACGAACGCAATGGCGCAACCCGTTTACCTTAATTTCCACATTTGAAATTAAGTATTCTTTATTTTGTTAACTTTAATATTTAAAATTACGGGGTGTTACATTCTCCCCTCCTTAAAGGATTTCACCCCCGAAATCTCCAAGTTAAGGAGAATGCATATCCTAACATCCAATCATCCATCTACTCAACCATCAAACACAGAATCCATTATCCTTACAAGATTTCTAATGCTGTATGAACATATGCAAGAAGTGTGTGTATATTTTCCTTATCTAATGCAAAATCAGGCGGTCTACTGATTCAGTTGACCTCCTTAATGCAAATCATGATAGTGCCATGCGTCCATTATGTATGCGAAAGAATCCTATCGATACATATGATTTCTACATGTGTGCACAACCATTCATCAAAATGCAGCATCCATATGATAACACAACCATTATACATCCATTAATTTAAATATGCACACACATTTATATGCAACGTGAAGGTGATTGAGCCGATCTAGTGCCTAAGGTGTGTGTACATGCATCCACGAGCAACCACTAGCAACCACTTGCATTCATCAAACATAACATGTCTCAAACACATGTTTCAATCATAGGGTTCTTCCTAACTAAAGATCGAAGATGTCATCGCAAAGATAATACTAAAAGATAGGACAAGTATCAACAATGAGGTAGAAAAAGGAGAAAATAAAACATACCCTCAAAAAGGAAAGGGTACAACGTATGCATCTTTTCTTTCGTCTCCCAAGTCGCGTCTCTTTGATCATCTCCCTATTGCACTTTGACCAACTTGACCTCTTTGTTGCGAAGCTTTTTGACCTCCGATCCGAGAATGCATGTAGGAGCTCGTCTGATCGTGGCATTGCTCTCTACTTCCACTTCTTCGAGCGTGCTCGGCTCTACCACTTCCGATGTATCGTGTAAACACTTACGCAAATGTGAAACGTGAAACACGTCATGAACTCCGCTGAGCTTCTCTGGTAACTTTACTCTGTACGCCATCTGCCCAATCCTCTCCGTAATTGGAAAGGGTCCTACGAACCTTGGTGCCAACTTCCCTACTGATCCAAAACGGACTATGTTTCTCAACGGTGACACCTTAATAAAAACCATGTCCCCAACATTGAACTCAAGATTGGTTCGTCTCCTATCAGCATTTGATTTTTGTCGGTCCTACGCCGTCTTCATTTGCCATCGAATCAGGTCTATCTTCTCCGAAGTCTCCCTAATCATGTCGGGTCCAAGCAAAAACTTATCCGTGGATTCCCACCAACATGTAGGTGATCAGCACAGTCATCCATAAAGAGCCTCAAAAGGTTCTATACCAATGCTAGCCTGAAAACTATTATTATAGGTGAACTCTACTAGTGGAAGGTGCTCTTCCCATGTTCCTCCAAAGTCTAGGATGCATAGCCTCAGAACGTCTTTTAGAATCCGATTCACCCTTTCGGTCTAGCCGTCCGTCTGAGGATAACAAGCGGTACTTAAGCATAACTGCGTCCCAACCGCCTCTTGTAAGCTTTTCCAAAATTCGCTTGTGAAAATGGGATCTCTATAGCTCACAATACTGGAGGGTATGCCGTGCAAACAGACTATATCTCGAAGGTAAACGGATGCTAACCATGCGGCAGTCCTTCTACTTTTAACGGGAATAAAATGGGCACTTTTAGTAAGTGGTCTACAATTACCCAAATCCCCGTATTACCCTTCCTTGATCTTGGTAACCCATCTACAAAATCCATGGAAACGCTTTCCCATTTCCAAAGCGGAATCTCTAAGGGATGGAGCAAACCTCCAGGCTTCTTTTGCTCCTTCTTGACTTGTTGGCACACTAAGCATCTAGCAATGAACTCGGCCACGTCCTTCTTCATTCCGGCCCAAAAGAAAACTCGCTTCATATCCCTATACATCTTATCACTACAGGGATGTATGGTCATCTTAGAGCGATGTGAGTCTTCAAGAATTGCCTTCTTCAAACTTTCGTCTTATGGTACACAAAGTCTTCCATCTCTACGTAGCCAACCTCTCTCATCTATAGCATATCTATCAAGGTGTCTTGAGGACTCCCCTCCTATAAGCTTGCCTACTATCTCAACCAACTGTGGGTCGTTTCGCTGTGCCTCTCCAACTCGACCCAAAAGCGTAGGTTGCACCTCTAACGATGCCAATAATCCGGGTACATAATTGACAGAGGGTCTGAAGTCAAAGGAAGATATATACTCCAAGCTCTGCCGCTCTATGAACAAAGGACTTAAAGTTAACTTCTTTCTACTTAAGGCGTCGGCTACAACGTTACCCTTGCCAGGGGTATATGCAATCTCAAAATCGTAGGATGCCAAAAACTCCAACCATCTTTGTTACCTCAAGTTTAGGTCCTTCTGAGAGAATAAGTACTTTAGCGACTTATGGTCTGTATACAACTCAAACCTCTCACCAAGCAAATAATGACGCCATGACTTAAGCGCAAAAACTATGGCCGCCAACTCCAAGTCGTGGGTAGGGTAATTTTTCTCGTGGGCTTTCAAATGTCTTCCACCATAGCATATCACCCTTCCCTCTTGCATTAAAACTGAGCCAAGCCCTGTACCACAAGCATCGGTATATACAGTGAATGCTTTACTCCCGTCTGGCAAAACTAAAACTGGAGCTGTCGTCAAAGCCCTCTTTAGACGTTGGAAAGCATAGTCACAGTCAACGTCCCAAGTAAAAGTCAAGTTCTTTTTCGTTAATCGAGTGAGAGGGGCTGATATCTTCGTGAAGTCCTTAATGAACTTCCTATAGTAACCAGCCAGCCCTAAAAAGCTCCTTACTTCTGTTGCGTTCTTAGGCGTTTTCCAATCTTGGATTTCCACCATCTTAGCGGGATCCACAACTATCCCTTCCTTAGAGACCACGTGTCCTAAGAACCTCGCTTCTTTTCTCTAAAAATGGCACTTGGATAACTTAGATTTAAGTTGATGCGCTCGTAGGGTCTCTAAGACTTCCCTAAGATGTAGGGCATGCTCTTCTTCATTTTTAGAGAAAACCAGAATATCGTCTACAAAGACTACCACAAACTTGTTCGGAAACTCCCTAAACACCCTACTCATTAAGTCAACAAAATATGCGGGTGCATTCGTCAAACCAAAAGGCATGATGAGCCACTCGAAGAAACCGTCAAGAGTTCTAAATGCAGTCTTATCAATGCTATCTTCAGCCACCTTTAGCGGATGAAACCCTGTAGCAAAATCCAGTTGCGAGAAAACTGAAGCACCCACCAACTGATCGAATAAATCGTCTATCCTCAGTAACGGGTGTCTGTTCTTCTTTGTTAGCTTATTCAGCTCTCTATAGTCCACACACAATCTAAGTGAACCATCAGCTTTTGTAGCAAAAACGACTGGAGCACCCCACTCCGAAATACTTCTTCTTATGAACCCCTTCTCAAGCAATTCTTTCATTTGCTTACTGAGTTCTCTTCTCTCTCTTGGAGCCATGTGGCGCACTGGTAATGCAACTGGCTTTGCATTATCTACGAAGTATATTCGAAAGTCTATCTTATGCCTCAGGGGTAAACCTCGAACTTCATCGAAGACATCTGAGTACTCACGGACCACTCTAACAGACTGCAAATTCTCAACAGACAAGTCAAGCGATTCTAGATAACTTAGCATAACAGAATTCATGGGATTACAAGAGATTTCGAGAGTGTTGCCCGAGCGAGTCATAAGCCTAACCTCTCTCTTTTCACAATCTAGGACGGCTCCATATCTGGATAACCAATCCATGCCTAGAATTAACCCATAGCCCGTGAAGCCCAAAACATAAGCATCACATCTAAACACAACGCTAAGTATAGAAATTTCCAAATCCAAACAAATCATCGACAAATAGGCTGAGCCCCCAATTGGATTTGAAACAACTAAGGGACCCTCTACTATACTGGTGTTTAGGTGTAGTGTCTCAACTAAAGCAGTGGATATAAAAGAGTGCGATGCACCAGAATCAAAGAGTGTGAAAACAGGATGATCAAAAAGATAGACTAAACTTTCAACGGAAATCGCTCTACCTCGTTCTTGTAGCGGTGGGGCCACGAGAGCCTGGACCTGCCCCCTTGCCTGCCCTGGTGCCATGAGAGCCTGAATCTGCCCTCCAGAGGTAGGCCCTGCCCTCTGCCCTTTCTTTGGGCAGTCCTTAATCAGATGTCTTGCCTCGCCACAGTGGAAACAACCACTCTTCTTCTTCTTCTTCCTACAGTCTTTGCTTAGATGGACTGGTGTCCCACAGTTAAAGCATCTTTTCTTTCCCTTGCCATTATTGTCTTTACCACCCTTCTTGTTCTGCTGTTGCTATTGTGGATTGTTTTGATCCCCTTTCTTCTTAGGTGCCTTATTAGCATTGGCGCCTTTCTCCTCTTCATGCATAAGCGCCATGTCAACTAGTCTCTCAAAGGTGGCCCCCATTGGGATGTGGGTCATAGCTAACCCATGTAGCGGCTCATTCAAACCCTTAACAAATCTCAGGGCCTTCTTTTCGGGTGTATTCACCAAGTCCAAGCCAAATCTCGCCAACTGATTGAACTTGTTGACGCACTTTTTCACTGATAGATTTCCCTGCCTCAATACCAAAAACCTTTCCATGTATAGATTCTCTTCGACTCGTGAGAGAAACCTTGCCTCAAACCTACGCCTGAAATCCGACCATGTATCAACTGGACATTCTCCATTAGTGACCTCCCACCAAAACGAGGCCTCATCCTTCATTAACCAGGCAGCTAACTGGACATTTCTTCCATCTTCTACCTCAAAGATTCCAAACAATTTTTCTACCTCCTTTAGCCAATTTCGAGCTTCAACAAACGTCTCCGACCCGTGAAAAGGTTTCCCGCCCATTTCCCGAAAGTCCTTGCATATCTTTGCGAAAGTATCAACACGGGGAGGAGGAGGAGGAGCATTTGCTGGGCCTGCGACATTGGCCCTAGCTTTCAGATACCTTCTAAACCGCCCTGGTATCAGTATCCCCTCGGGTATCTCAGGAATTGCAGACATGCTGAAAAGAAAATGAAGAGATTCAAACGAAGAATTCGAAAGAAAGATTTATGGCTCTTGGGGGTTATGTTTTTAAAATAAACTTTTCTCTTGAAAATACTCTCCTTATAACGTATTTTTAAAAGTATTTCTTTATAAAAATGCATTTTGAAAAATAGTTTTCAAAATTCATATCTGGTCTGGTAACCTTCAGCTTTGATACCACTTGTAACACCCCATCTCCATTAAGGTCACTCACAAAGGGAATGCCTTAATTTTGGTGGAGCATTTATTATGTATAGAACAGAAAAGTAAACAAGACAGATAAATATATTGGTACTTGGAAAATATAAACCACTTTTATTGCAGCGGAGAAATAGTTTGGTTACATTACATCAAAAAAACCAACTACAAAACCAAATACACTTATTATCCATCTTGACAAATAAGTTCTGAGTACATAAAATAAAATACATAACCCCAACATAAAATAGCCATAAATAAGACAGGCTGAACTTTACTTCAGCAATCCAAGCAACTTCCAAAAGAAAGGGATAAAGCTATCCAATCAAGCTCCACTAGTACTAGTCCCACCCTGAGCACCTGGGGGGGAGGGGGGAGAAAGGAAGAAAAGAGGTGGAAACAAAGGGGGTCAGACATAAAGTCTGGCGAGTGCAATAACTTTAACAATATAATCATTAAAGTAACTAGGATAAGGCATAAGCTGGAAAATAAGGAAATGACTGTGAACAAATGGGCATGACAGAGCAACAAAGGAAATAAGATGAACAAAGATAACGTTAAAGGCGCACCTAATCACTATAAGATAATTACTACATTGCACCACACCAAACACCCTAAAAGTTGATCCCTCCTGCAGAACTTAATAATGATAATGGTAGTTTCGTGTACCCCTAGCTGCCTTCATAGGTGTCGTCTGCCCCTATCTCCACTAGGTGTACCCACTACTCCTATTCGATCGGCTCCCTAACTCGTAGATACCCATGCTGGCCCCACAATGGAGTGTATCACTCCCCAAAGTGGCAATCCAATACCACCAAAAATGCACGGTTTATACCTACACGTTGCAACAACGTCTTACCTACCAGCCCGGGCCCACACACGCATATGACCCCGTTGGACTTGCGTTGCCACCGCTGACCCGTTTTGACCTCTTACAATCAAACCCAGTACGCGTGTCCCGTCCTCGACTTGGGTTGAGCCCACAAAGATACTTAATGGGTTACTGGTTTGAAAAGGGCCCCCATGCATGACACAAGCTTTCCACCTATGCTTGGTCCCCTCTAAGGTTTTCCCCACTTAACCCCATTCTTATTCATGTCTTCTTACATGTTTCAATCTTAGTTAAGTGCATCTAATCGTATTTCACATGCCACCCAAGGTACCCTCTTAATTTCACATGCCACCCAAGGCACCCACTTAACCCCCCATGTCCCACCACATGTTTATCTGGTTAAGTGTTTCTTAATTCATTAAAACCATAACCTCATGAAGACCTCCCACATTAGACTGGCATTTGTGGCTGCTGGATTTGCCGGGCGGGTCCGGGCAGTCTTACACCACAAACGAGCCTAACCTCGTGTCTTTACAATTGTTACGCATTTAATTTGTGCCTTTGACCTCTCACATTAGACTGGCATTTTTGGCTGCTGGATTTGTCGGGCGGGTCTGGGCAGTCTTACACCACAAACGAGTCTATCCTCGTGCCTCAGGCGGTTAATTAATACATATCTTTATTTAACCCCAAAGTGGATTTATATCCCTATTCAAATTTGTCAATAAATTCAAAATATACTTATGTCCATAATTGTCACCTAAATTATGTCCATTTATTTCAGGTATAACAAATTTTAATTATTGCCTCAAATTAATTGTATGCCTTTTAAGGCCATTACATGCCAATTCTCAGTATGAGTATATTCAATATTACCCCCATCGTCCCCACGTTGTTCGTTCGCTTATCATGATATATATATATATATATATATATATATATATATATATATATATTAGACTAGCAATTAGTCTAATCACATAAAAGGGAAGAAACATCGCAGATTTGCATAACACACAAAAATGGATCTAACTTACAAATAAGGATTCCAGCATATCTTTCATAAACTTTGTATTGTCATGAATCTAAACATAGACCTAAAGGTTTGAACTTGCAAGTATGAACATAGTTTTCACCCAAACTTGCATAGGCCATAGTCACAAACTTGCATAAAACTATGTATGTCATAAATCTAAATCAAAAGGTGTAAACTTGCATATATGTGAATCCAATTTCTACCTAAACTTGCATATAGTCATTTTACTTGGTTCACATGTAAACTTGTGTACAATTTACATAGAAACTAGCATATAATCTACACCCAAAATTGCATATAAATTGATGTCAAACATGAATCAAGTTGAACATAGGTGATTGGGCATATAAAAAGGGATCCACAACAAGACTATCATTATGAACAACTATCATATATTCACAAAATATCACATTTTTCCAATGATTCACAAACATAGCCATATAACCCAAATTATAACTCAACCTAATTAACTTGTTGATTATCTTATTAAAGAAATCAAACTCACAACTCAAAGAAGGTCTTGAGTTCTGGGATCTGTGTTATGAAATTGATTTAGCTTGCCTTTGAAGTAGACAAATTCGTTGTTGTTGTTGTTATAAACTTGATTTGAATTGGGTTGATTAGCTTTACTTTTCCTCTAGTTGGTGGTGGCTACTCTAGGTTGCGGGGTGATAGCATGATGGCCATGGTTCTAGTTTTGATTAGGTTTTTGGGTTTGAGTCTACATGTGTTTATGTAAAGATTAGAATTAATTTAGGTCATCCGATAAACCTAGAAGCAACCTGAACCATCCAAAATATCAACTTAGCCCTAATGACTCAGCACTGAGTCATAAAATCGTCATCTTTCAGATTTTCCCGGGGGGGTGGGGGGGGTGGGGGCTGGTCGACACTAAGGTCGACCCCCAGGTCGACAATAAGGTCGACCTGTATAGGAGGAGGTAGACACTAGCGTCGACCCCTAGGTTGACCTGGTCCCTATTTTTAATTCAAATTTTGAATTCCTGAATCCTGAGTTGTTTTTAATTTAATTAATTTCTGAAACTTCGGAAGGCCATAACTTCTTCATACGAAGTCCAATTCACACAAACTCGGACTCTATCTCAAGCAGAATTCCGAGAAGAACACAATTGCACAACCCGTTTCCCTTAATTCCCACATTTGAAATTAAGTATTCTTTAATTTGTTAACTTTAATATTTAAAATTATGGGGTGTTACAGGTTACGTGATGAACCATAATGTCAAACACATAATACATTTCGACAACATCGGGTTTAGGCCTCGAAATCCTTTCTGTTTTATAAAACAATTTTATAAAACATTCCCTGTCCAAAATCGGGGATACATTTCTTTTCACTTAAGAAAAATATCATTTCAAAATCATTCATTAAATTTGAGATGAACACAACAACATCGCTAAACATCTCATAGTCAAATCGTGAAGTGTTTCACAAGATGTTAGCGTATAGATATTTCTACCCAACCCAATGCTAAATGTAAAAGCATATCTACTTATAAACTATTCGAGCACAATCCAAACAATCAATCAATCGCAATCTATATCAACAACCAAGTATATATGGTTCATACCACATCTCATGTTTTGGAAAATTTACTTACCCTTCATTCATTCAAATCTAATTAAAGATTTGTTAAAACTCTTCTTAGTTTTAATCTTCAAAAATCATTACTTAATGATTATTCAACTTTCTGGAAATTAATCCTGCTTTTACTCGGGTTAAAGAACAAATGTTTTTTAAAACACAGTTCACGATAAACCCCAAATTCATCTTCCATTTAATATGGAATCTTCACCGAAATTTGAACAATTCATAATCGATATAAATTTTCCCTATCAAACTAATACTATAAGTGGAATAGCGGCAAAGCCTTTTAAATTCCATAAATAGTAGCGGTCTTCATCCACAGAAGCTCATCTCGATTATCACTAAATCGAATTCCGTTCAATTTCAATTTAGTTTATTTAAATTGGAAAAAAATTCACTTTGGAAATTTTCCATTAATCTTTAGTTAAAATATTTATAAATTCCAAATCGTAACTTCGTTGTTAATTGCCGAAATCTATGAATTAGAGAAACTGAAAAGTCATGAAAAAAGGCCAAACGGTCCGGGCTCCGGTCGGGAAACATCCTGGATCAATGTAGATTGTGGACCGAGGTCCTTTGGTCCACAACCAAAAATCAGTCGACTTGTCCATAATGGACCCGTCGACTGGTCAGAGACCTAGGCTTCTGCCTGGGTCATTACCGGTCGACAAGCCCATATTGGACCAGTCGACTGGTCAGAGACTGGGTTGTTGCTAGGCCCGGCCTCCTTTATATTTTTGTTTTCTATCTTCACATGAATCGTTTCCGGCAAACTATGGACTTGATCAAGATGATAACAAGGTCTCATAAGCTTATTGAAACAACTCACGATCATAATCAAACATGCACAAACATACATGCATGAGATTGCAATGTTTTTTGGTTATAAATTCCAAAACGGCTAATTCACTAACCAAAGCAACCGAATATGATTCAAGCGGCTTGTGAAGACTTAGAACTTTGCCGAGTGGCAACAGAGCTTCACAATATCGCCAAATCAATTAGTAGCTTATGAATTAGATTGTATGGACAATTCTAATCATAATTTTCAATTCAATGAAAACATGAACACATGAAATCAACTATGTTACACTAACATACCTAACTCACTAGCATATCATCAACCAACAATCATTCATCAACCCAAACGATTGACTAGCAAACGATTAATCATAATCTAGCCCTCTTTAGTGAGTAGTTTCTCACCTATAGTGGATAAAAATCATATTTTTAACATGCTAATCATGATTTAACATCCTATTATACATGTATGATCAATCAATAACATCAATCCAAACTATTAGCTAAATATAACTAACTAGCTAGCCCTTGCTTAGTTCCGATTTATCACCTTTGCTTACTAGAAGCAACAAATCAATCCTATGACAAGCTAGAACAACCTCTCTTCCAATTTAGCTTGCTAATCTCCAATCTAAACCTGAATTGGCAAATTTCGTAAAAGTTAGGTCATAGGAAATGCCGAAAATTGAAGAGGAAACAAGATGGAGAAGATGAAAAGGAGGCTTACTAAGGTTTCCTCTTTGATTTCCCCTTTGATTAGAGCCACTAATTGAAATCCCTAGCTTATGAATTTTAATTTCCCTTTCCCAAACCCCATTTTCTATTTTGTGGAGTATGAGGAAATGAATGAAGAGAGTAGGCTGATTTGGGCACTTAATTGAATGGGCTAGGTGGCTAACAAAGGTGCCAAAATTCCAAAGCTCGGATTATATCGAAGTTTATACTTTTCGAACTCCTAAACGACATTTCAAACTCAATGGAAGTTGTTTTGAGTTCAAATTCATCTGTATGCAAAATGTGAGTTTTCTATAGGCTATACGATGATTTAAAAATAGAAATTTTAATTTCTAATGGATTTTCCTATAAAATTATATTAAATATAAATTTTAAATTTGTTCCAAAATCTCAGGGATGTGACCCTCCCCTAGTTAAAAAACTTTCGCCCCCGTAAAGGAATGAAGACGTAAGTAAGCTTATTATTTAAAATATAACCTTTCAAAATCAATTTTGGATATATATTTCTTATTACGAATACGCTTTCTCATATACGTAATACTCTTAACTCATTCTAGGGCATTACTAACCCCATCTCTAATGAGTTACTTATTCTAGGATAATACTGATCCTATCTCTAATGAGTATTCTTATAGGATGTTACTGATCCCATCTCTGATGAGTCTTTTATTATTCTAACGAGTTGTACCCCAAAGATTTGAGTTAACCAAAGCTCTGATACCACTTTGTAACAACCCGAATTTCCCCGCCCTTCGAATCGATCCCCTATCCGAAAGTAAGAAATCATCGGATTATTAACTTTGGGCGCACAACGCATCAGAACAAACAACATAAGACTTTAATTAACATCATAATAATGTTACATTAGAGTACAGAATATTAGAGTAAATCAAAATTATATAGCGGAGGATAAATTTACAATTAATGTAATACAATGCACAATGTAAGACTATCAATGCTCTGGACACAACTTTGAGCTTCAATCCAGATCCTACTCAAGGAAAATAATCTACAAAACAAACTACTCGACTGCCCGTGTGGAAAATATGGGCACCCGAATTTGCAAGGGAAAAACAAACTACGAGTCAGTCATGAGACTGTTGTGAGAACCAAAAAAGTTATTAAAACTTTACTTTAAAATATGGTAAATCACGGGACCACGCCGCATATCACAGACGGGTTTACCCCCATGAATACCAGTGCCTAAACAATAACCAATAATAGATATATGGATCTACAATGCATCATACAACAGGCAATTTTCCAATCTACCTATTTAGGCTTAATCTCCAAATTTAGATTTTTCGAAATCCAATTCAGTTTACAGAAATTATTCCTTTGGACTTTATTTTCCGATTTCTTATTTCAAATCATTTGAAGTACATATCTAGCTTTTATATCAAAGTAGATTTCACTTCGGGATCTCAAACCAAAATCTTTGGAAATATGAATTCCAAAACATCACAATGCATACAAATAAGTTTGCAACCAAATATCGGGCTCCCCTCAGACAAGGCAAAGGGTACGTACCTTACCAACTTGAGAGATATATATATATATATCTCTGTGTGTGTGCGCGCGCGCACCTCCCACGATGGAGCAGGCTACACTGACGATGCACAATCCCACGCCCTCAGGGACTACACCGCCATCTCACCCATACTTTTAGTAGTCCGGATTACTAGAATCTTTAGCCATATACTAAATCATTTTTATATCTCGAAGTAGGGAAAATTATTTCACAACATAATAATCACAAGTACTTTAAAAAATATAGTACTTTACATTAGTAATTCACACATATGATCAGTCACTATTAATCACATAACCTTTGAGCTCGTACGTCTTAAAGTAGGGTGTTAAGCAAGTGATTAAATTATCCACCACCAAACAGATACATCATCAATAGCAACTAATCGGTTATGTGATGAACCACAATTTCAAACACATAATACATTTCAAAATCATTTCGACAACATCGGGTTTAGGCCTCGAAATCCTTTCTGTTTTATAAAACATTTTTATAAAACATTCCCTATCCAAAATCGGGAATGCGTTTCTTTTCACTTAAGAAAAATATCATTTCAAAATCATTCATTATATTTGAAATGAACTCAACAACATCGCTAAACATCTCATAGTCAAATCGTGAAGTGTTTCACAAGATGTTAGCATACTGATATTTCTACCCAACCCAATGCTAAATGTAAAAGCATATCTGCTCATAAACTGGTCGAGCACAATCCAAACAATCAATCAATCGCAATCTATATCAACAACCAAGTATATATGGTTCATACCACATCTCATGTTTTGGTAATTTTAATTACCCTTCATTCATTCAAATCTAATTAAAGATTTACTAAAACTCTTCTTAGTTTTAATCTTCAAAAATCAATACTTAATGATTATTCAACTTTCTGGAAATTAATCCCGCTTTTACTCGGGTTAAAGAACAAATGCTATTTAAAACACAGTTCACGATAAACCCCAAATTCATCTTCCATTTAATATGGAATCTTCACAAAAATTTGAACAATTCATAATCGATATAAATTTTCCGTGTCAAACTAATACTATAAGTGGAATAGCGGCAAAGCCTTTTAAATTCCATAAATAGTAGCGGTCTTCATCCATAGAAGCTCATCTCGATTATCACTAAATCGAATTCCAGTCAATTCCAATTTAGTTTATATAAATTGGGAAAAAATCACTTTGGAAAATTTCCATTAATCTTTAGTTAAAAGATTTATAAATTCCAAATCATGACTTCGTTGTTAATTGCTGAAATCTATGAATTAGAGAAACTGAAAAGTCGCGAAAAAAGGCCAAATGGTCTGGGCTTTGGCCGGGAAACATCCTGGATCAATGTAGGCTGTGGATCGGGGTCCTCTGGTCCATAGCCAAAAATCAGTCGATTGGTCCATAATGGACCAGGTGACTGGTCAGAGACCTGGGCTTCTACCTGGGTCATTACCAGTCGACTGGTCCATCATGGACCATTCGATTGGTCAGAGACTACGCTGTTGCCTAGCTCTTTTCCAGCCTCTCTTATATTTTTGTTTTCTAACTTCACTTGAATCATTTTCGGCGAACTATGGACTTGATCAAGATAACAAGGCCCCATTAGCTCGTCGAAAAAACTCAAGATCATAATCAAACATGCACAAACATACATGCATGAGATTGCAATGATTTTGGTTATAAATTCCAAAATGGCTAATTCTCTAACCAAAGCAATCAAATACGATTCAAGCGGCTTGTGAAGACTTAGAACTTTGCCGAGCGGCAACGGAGCTTCACAATATCGCCAAATCAACTAGTAGCTTATGAATTAGATTGTATGGACAATTCTAATCATAATTTTCAATTCAATGATAACATGAACATATGAAATCAACTATGTTACACTGGCATACCTAACTCACTAGCATATCATCAACCAACAATCATTCATCAACCCAAACAATTGACTAGCAAACAATTAATCTTAATCTAGCCCTCTTTATTGAGTAGTGTCTCACCTATAGTGGATAAAAATCATATTTTTAACATGCTAATCATGGTTTAACATCCTATTATACTTGTATGATCAATCAATAACATCAATCCAAACTATTAGCTAATTATAACTAACTTGCTAGCCCTTTCTTAGTTCCGGTTTCTCACCTTTGCTTGCTAGAATCAACAAATAAATCCTATGACAAGCTATAACAACCTCTCTTCCAATTTAGCTTGCTAATCTCCAATCTAAACATGAATGCACAAATTTTCTAGAAGTTAGGTCATAGGAGATGCCAAAAATTGAAGAGGAAATAAGATAGAGAAGATGAAAAGGAGGCTTACCAAGGTTTCCTCTTTGATTTCCCCTTTGATTAGAGCCACTAATTGAAATCCCTAACTTAGGAATCCTAATTTCCCTTTCCCAATCCCCATTTACTATTTTATGCAGTATGATGAAATGAATGAAGATAGCGGGCTGATTTGGGCACTTATGTGAATGGGCTAGGTGGCTAACCAAGCCCTAACCAAGGTACTAAAATTCCAAAGCTTGGAATATATCAAAGTTTATACTTTTCAAACTCCTAAACGACATTTCAAACTCAATGGAAGTGGTTTCGAGTTCAAATTCATCTGTATGCAAAATGTGAGTTTTCTACCGGCTATACGATGTAACGACCCAGAAAATCTGAGCCAATTTAAAATTTTTAAATTGGCTAAAATAATGGATTTTAAATATTTAAAATAAATATTTTAACCAATGGCGATGAAAACTGAGTTTGAATCGACAATTGAAAACGAATATAATTAATTATAATTATAAACAAGGCCTGAAAGGGCGCTGTAGTTTCAAAAATTGAATTCAAACTTTGTCGGACTATACCGGGTGCAAAACAAAACGAATTTTAGTGAAACCAAAAATATTTAAATCTGTTAGTGAACACCTTTCCAACGAATCTGTCAAATCGAAATTTGATAGCGGGAATCAAAAGATATGTCCAGTTGAAAATTCTGAATAGTCGCTATGGAATTCAGGCCCTTAAAAATGGACATTTTGCAAACGACCTCGGATTTCGACGAAACCACTTTTGTTGGATCCGTGATGTCAAATTATTGCTAGATTTCAAATTTCATAATTTTTGAAGCTAATATGTGAGCGTGGCAAAAGAAAATGATAAATGATAAGAACTATATATATGTACATGCATATTCATTGAACAGGTTATAGCAAAGGGGCTAGAGAAGTGGAATAAAATTGTGCCCGACAAATAGGTACACATTTACTGTTTTGTTTGGGTGATGATTTTATGAGCCTGTTGGCTAGCCGCTTGGCTTTTTATTTTTCTTTTTGAGATTAGAAGGACCGGGGAAGCTATTTGAGATTTCCCGATGCTCCCGGTGCAGGGGAGGTTATGGCAAAATTTTCCAAAATTTTAAGGCGTTAGTGAAATATTTGAAGTGAAAACGATATTGAAATCATTGAATGAACTATATTTATATAAATATATAAATATAAATAAAATTAAAACGAAACGTAGTCGTGTAGTTCGCATTTTGAAACCATGATTTCAAACAACTAGTGCGGGAAATCCGACCATTGGATTTTCCCGAAACCTCAACCGTCGGGTTCGCCTTGGAAATATCTTCCCAACGGCACCAACCTTGTAAAAATCCAACGGTTGGATTGTCTGGAATGTTTAATTCAAATCTGAAGAAAAACAGCGCCAGGAACGATTATATTTGTATATATATAAATATAATTATATATTTAATCGAATAACGACGCTGCAGTTCGTATTTTGAAATAAAAAATTCAAACGATTGTACCGGGAGATCCGACCGTCGGATTTTCCTGAAAGTGGAACCGTTGGATTCGTTTTGAAAAGACCTTTCTAAGGATATAAATTTTGTGAGGATCCAACGGTTAGATTTTCAGATATGTGTAAATCAAATCTGAAGAAAAACAGCGCCACGGCCGCTTTATGGCCCGAAGCGTCGTTTTGAACAAATTAGCTATTTTGAAATAAATAAAAATAGCGATAAATCGTTATAAAATATCATAAACAATATGGAATAGAAATAAACTGAATTAGCTCGATTTATGTAGTATTTGATGGTTGAGTGTGGTTGGTGTGAAAATTACATTAAAGAACAAAATTGGTGTTGTCAAATAATTTAACCATTGAAATAAATTGATTTGAAATTCTAAATATACGTGAATTATTTGAAAAGGCCGAGTTAATTCTCATTTCAAATGATTGACCGACGATTGAAATTCGAAGATGAAGACGACGGTCGAAGACCAGAGATCTTCACCTCGTTTGGATGGTAACCGAGGTCCTGATTGGGAGGTATCCCGAAATATGGATAATGAGTGGTGATCGTCTAGACGTACGTGGTGATCGATGGGTTTGCGAGGTATTTAGTGCCTCCGGTTTCGTTCAGACCCAGAACGGACTTGTAAATGGACTGTGTGTCTGACATTGGATTTTATTTTGTGTGGATTGATCTCTATTAAATATACATCTGTTTGGCGGCGGAGAATTTATTCTTTTTCTTAACGCCCTTCTCTGAAACGCACGAGCTCAGAGGTTGTATATCGATGGACATCAGTCGCATGGCATGAATTGCCTGTGTGGCATGCTAAGATGCAGTGATCAGGGCTTCTGTTGAAAAGCAAAGTCTTGTGGTGATGATCAAAGCACCGCCTGTGTTGCGTAGCTTTGTGTATAACGTAAATTCGCGAGCCTCACACCCCGGTATGGACCAAAAACGGGAGAAGGACCTCAGGGAGGGCATGCGTTTCTTTCTAGCTAGGGTGGTGTCAGTGACCTACCAGCCCTGACATTTATATACTTTTCACCTATGTGGTTGTTGCTGTTGCGAGGCGCCTCGGTTAGATCGGACGATCCGGGTCCGATGGAGCCATTCGTTGGCTCATTTACACCCCAAAGGGTGGGGAAATGCAGTGTTCAGGAATTTTAATCCACATCGGTGGACCGGCCCTGACGATCCAAAGGCTTGACTGAGTACTTGCCTGAGGGGCGGGCTAGAGCGTCTCTAATTCGGTAAGGACTATCTTTTGCCTTGGTTCATGACGGAAATCCAATTTCCAAATACGTGACTGTGCGGTTTCGTTTGTATATATACATTTGGCGACATAGTGGCATGGGACGCTCATGTCGTCTATGATTGATAGTTATGATTTGAAATTGTTTTCAAAACATATAGACACTAGCAATAATATCAAATGCC
This sequence comes from Allium sativum, assembly GCA_030737875.1. Lineage (NCBI taxonomy): Eukaryota > Viridiplantae > Streptophyta > Magnoliopsida > Asparagales > Amaryllidaceae > Allium > Allium sativum. The sequence continues at coordinate 712,099,881 of CM060912.1, forward strand.
TTTGTTTTATTCGTATCAAGCATATTTTGACCGTTATAAGGTAAAAACTCTACCCTCCGGTTTGCGTTGCATTGTGTGATGGGAACTGAGTCTTATAACGGCTTCATTTTTATAAAAAGCATAGCGATGTTTGAAAGAAAGATTTGTTTTAAAGCACTGGCAATCCAATGGAGTAAACCTGTTCCACGAAAGTGGCGTGGTCCTGTGATTGGCCATATTATATATGTGTTGAATAGATTTCTCATACCAGTCCCATGACTGACTCGTAGTCTGTTTCACTTTCAAACTCGGGTGCCCCTTTTTTCTACACGGGCAGCCTTGTATTCAGGTTTAGCAGGCTTTATCTGGATAGCTGGAGCCGAAGATGGATTCTATCATTTATCTCTTTTTATGCTGTTCAGCTCCTACTGTACATGTTATGTTTGTTTTCCGCTGTAGACATTTATGTATAGCTGAACTATATTTGTACTAAGTAAGATCCTGTATACTGTGTGACTCTAATGATTACTTTTATCCAGTATATTCTATTGTTCATTATCTGGTGTATTTTCTTAATTTTGTTCCTCTATTATCTGTTTCTGTGTTATTTTCCAAAGATAACCCTTGCCACCGTCAGTACGGGGTTTCAGGTCGTCTCATACGATGATTTAAAAATAGAAATTTTAAATTTTAATGGATTTTCCTATAAAATTATATTAAAAATAAATTTTAAATTTGTTCCAAAATCTCAGGGATGTGACACAATATCCATCTCATAATCAAATCTAGAATTATTCCAATCCAGGTACGAAGCAAGTACGTTAGGATTGTAATAACTTATAGCCCCGAAGCTGCGCTCTTGTCTGATAATCTTGTTGAGCATCAATCTGACATTTTTGCTATGTTGATGAACAAGCATGAAAGATTTGAATCTAGTTGCTCGTAAACCCTATGTGTGCAAAGGCTGGCATGTGCCAGTGCGTGCAATACTGAAAGGAAAAACATGAAGTAAAGCAGATAAGAGAGTAGTTGATCATTTCATGTATTTAAGTTAAGCTATCGTCCAGTCCAGAGTAATTGGTTTGAAGGCTCTATCCTAACTGTTGGTTGATTTGTTCGAGTTATAGCTGAATCTCAGCTAAAGTATATGCTGGCATGTTTAATTAATTGGCTCTACTTAGTCGGAAATGAATCATAGACTAAGAGTTGGTTCGAGGAAAGTCAGATTATGCAAATTTATGGCTCGGCTCGTGGGGGAAGTCCAGCTCGTGACATGGGCTTGAATGGTGGACATGCATCGGCTCGTGTCGGGCATTCACTCGCGATTGGTATAAGTTTGTGTTTGAGTCCTGCTCGCAAGGGAGTTGCGGTTCGTGTGTCGAACCAGCTCGTAATTCTGGGGTTAGGATGTGTAACCACGCCAGCTCGTGTTCAGTCGGCTCATGGGCTCTCATCGCGAAACGTCTCTATCCCTCATTTCATGACCTGTTCCGCTATCCTCTTTATGGACCTGATCGCCAAAGCACATCTCTCCTCTAACTCTCCTACTTTCTATCTTCACGAGCGGGCCTTAAATTACTCTGCTGCCTCAATCGGCTCGCCCACCTCAACTAAATACCCTTCACGAACCGGGTTGCTGGAGTTTGGTCCAGCAGCATCGCCATCACTTACAACTTCCATAACTCGATTAATCTCCCTACAAACAAACCCGTAATAATCAAAGTATCCCCACACCACTCCTACGAACTGCCATCAAACAACTCTCGATGAATTACTCTCCTCTTAAGAATCCGCTCATGAATCGGTAAACACACGCGCCTTGGGCCACCATCCGAGAATGGCTAACGCCGCTAACATTGGCGATGACATCATGAACAGCGACGTTGAGATTCTCAAGGGGAGAGGATCAAAGTACAAATAAGAACCGACTTCATTCATGAATTACAAGACATGAATCATTGGTAGGGAGTTGGATACCTATTAATCGGGTTCAAGGGTCTGTGATTCGGTTTTCTGGAGCTAGGGTTTTGGACGCAGTTGAAGATATAATCACCACAGTAAAATGTAAATAAGAAGACAAGTAAAATTACCTTTATAGGGAAAAGAGCTGGGCCATCCATGTTTCTCGTGACCAAGTCATCAAAATAGGCCCGATGGCCCAATAAGTTAGCTGACTCAAAGCTTAAAAGGCCCTGTGTCTTGCCTCAATGCAATTCAAACTGAACGGTGCTACTTATGATTTAACTCGACAACTGGGACTTCGAAGATGATTAAAAAGGGGATCCAGAGCTATTGATCGAGGATCATATGTAGATATGCTAAAAACTAACAAGATGATGTGACTAATAATGTCGTGCTCTTCAAATTCGACTAAAGAAATTTAGGAAACTTACTTGTTAAATTGTTTGTAAACCTCTTTAAAAATTGGAATCGCCCCACATAATAGAATAATTGGAAATTGAGGTATGTATTTATACTTGTTTCGAAGCCCAAGAGATGCGACTTCGAAAAGCGATGCGACTATACGGATAAATATGACTATTGGAGCTTACTATTTCAAAAATAGACAGATAAGCAGTTTTGTAGTATGTTCCATCTTTAATGAAACGTGCTTCGAGGAGGCAAAATGTTGGCTAGCTTTTGGGCCAAGCCACCAAGGATTTAACCATTTATATTTGAACAAAGAAAGGCTAATGTTTTTACGGATTCAAGACGTGTACACTGGCTTTTCAAAATGGCTCTTCACCCAAGCTCGCCGACTGGCTCGCGATTGCCCTTCTCACTATTGGCACGTGGCCCAATCCCTCGACCCATTCGTGGTCCAGCATCATCTCGACCCATTTGTGGTCCAGCATCACCACGACCCGCTCGTGCCTCCCTACCACGACCCGCTCAACTTTAGGAAAGAAGAGTCAAAACTTGGCCATCCATGAACTGAAATTGAAGGATCCGGTGATATGTGTCTGTAATGGCTCCTCTGACCAATTCTCCATCAAGCCACGAACCGCTCTGAGATTCTCGCGATTAACGCCATGTGTCCTCACGTACCGCTGCTGGAATTGCCTATAAATAGCCCAACACTTAGCATTTTTCATGATCTTTTGGCAATTGAGAGTTCCGATTCCACCATTAACATACTTCCCCCATTTCTAATCAGAAATATCTCGAATTTGTTGAGTGAATTATCATTGAAAAAGTGAGATTAGGAGGAAATTGTGATTGTACTTGCATTCAATCATATAATCAAAGTCATATAAAGTGGACGTAGGCTCTTTAACGTCGAAGCACTATAAATTTGGTGTGTTTGCTGCATTTCATTTCATTTCTAGTTATAATTCTCTATGGTTCAAGATAATTTGAATGTTAGAACCATATTTTGGTCTAACATACTGCTTCCATTATTATTGTAGGATTGGTTGTATAGCTTGCTTTTATTGGACCTGGAATTGGTCAACGTACAGCTACAAGCCAAACCGTAGAAGGTATTGTGGGACAACCAGAAGCAGAAGGAAAAATAAGAGTCACCTTATTGCTTAGTCTTTCTTTTATGGAAGCTTTAACCATTTATGGGATCATTGTGGCATTAGCACTTTTATTTGCAAATCTTTTTGTTTAATTTCATCCTAGAACGAGAATGTAAAAAAGTGCATTACAAACTTTTTCTTATTTTATTAATTCATTGCGGTTTGCTCCTGTGAATTATATCACTACTTTATTCCTACTGTTATGTATTTGTTGGAACAATACTCCAGGGATGACTGATTTGAGGATGACGAATTAGTGGATTTACTCGCTATATTCCTTCCCGTCCTTCGGTTAATACGATGAAATTTTTACTTTTTAGGAAGTGTTAGAGACGGGGAACTATTTTGCGTTTTCTATAAGATCTAGGACCTAACTTAATAAGTGTCTTATCAGAAACTTAAAACAATGAAAAAAATTAAGAAAAAGAAATCGATCAAAAAGGGGCGAGTCAAGTGATACAAAAAGAACTCTGTTCTTTGTTAGTCCTATATATAAGAGGAGAACATATGAAAAATGTAACAGGTCGTTTCCTTAGGCAATTTTAGATCTTAATCAAAGTTATGTCGGTTTTGAGGCATGGCATGCTCAAAGTTAGGGGTAAACGTTTAGTCGGTTTTGAGATAAAAAAACTTAAACCGGATTGGAGCAGAAAATTTTCCAAACGGAATCGAACCATATAAATTTCGATAAATTCAGTCGATAACCGATTTAACCGAACTTGAAGGACGTATTAATGTTTAATTGATGAATTCGGCCGAAGTAAAAGATAAGTTAATGCTTGGAGATATTTTATATAGTAAATTTTATGTTTATAATAAAATTTGAACTATTCACAACACATGCTTTTGTATTTTATCACGAAACTAATTATTTAAAGTACTACAACATCGTGAAATTATATAATAAATTAAATTTTTGGTTAATTCAATAAAACCAATAATAATAAAAAATTATTTTATAAATCGAAACCAATAATAAAAAAAATTATTTTATAAATCGAATTCAAACTGATTTAGTTTTAAAGCCGAATCGAATCGACCAAAATGAAGCGGTTTGGTCGGTTAATTCGGTTTGAACCGAATATTGCTCACCCCTACCGGAAGTTTGTTTCTTGTTGAAAAAGGCGATGACTATGATTTTTGTCCAATCATCACTTAAGCCTTATCCTACTTGGCTGTCTAAGGGTATATCTCCAATCCTATCTGAAGTCGACATCATATATCTATAAAAAAGAGGTTATATCCTTACTGAGTGATTGCTTCGCATTACTATCATGATTCCTTTTTCTTTTCCTCTTTTACTTCTTGTTTTTTGGGTTTCCGTGAAATGCCTTAGCTACACACTGCAAATGCCTCAAGTTCTTACATACCAAACTGTTTTGACTAGTTTTTATCAAGGCTAGGCTGGTCATAAGTCTATGTCTAAACTTTAATGAGATAGTTCTAGAGAACAGTCACGTCAAATGCACTTCGATATCAAATGGTTTTACTTGTCAGCATTCACAGTCGTAGCATATTCTTGCATTCTTACAAAGAAGGCTCTGGGTCTCTTCAGACAACGGTTTTGACAGTTTTTACTGTACAACTAGGGGTAAGATTCTATATACAGTTACATCCCGCAACAGAGCTTGTTTGCCAACACAGGTGCGCTATGAACACTGTTAGCCTACTTTGTGAACTAGGCTACACAAAGTTAAAAGGGGAATTGTTGAAGAGCATTGATAAGAAAAGCGTGCACTGGTAGCTCAGATCAGATCGACGGTCTCAAGCTGAAACCCAAGGAAGTGAAGCATAAATAAAGGAGGCTGGGACAAATCCGTATCGGGTCGAGGGAGCCCGATCCGCCCCTCTTTTTCTCAACACATCCGACCCAAGCTGGATGCTGGACCGGTTATCACCCACGATCTCTTGAAGTGTGGAGCGATTATGCACATGTAACGACCCGTATTTTGGCCGTAAAATATTTAATTTAATTTATTATTTTAAATATTATATTTGAAGTATTAATGAATTTTAATATTTAATTCGTTATTTAAAACGAAGTTTGAACGTTAATTTTATTTATAATATAAAACGTGCTCAAAATCGCACGGTAGTTCATAATATGGAGTTTTGAACTTCAACTGAGAATACATGACCCGATATAAGTCAGATTTCTGTGAAACGAGAAACGTGGAACCGTATTGATGATAATTTTCACATAAAAGAGAAAAATTCAGATTTTGTTTTATAGTTTGTTAGTTATGGCCAAATCAAAATTTGAAATAGTCGTTATGGAAAATCGTTATTAAAAAATACGCGTTAAAATAGCCTTTTTGCAAACGGACTCAGATTTCGGCGAAATCAGTTTCATTGGCACCGTATCGTTAAATTATTGTACGGTGTTGAATGGCGTGGCAAACCGATGTCGTATGTGACCACGGTAGCCGTAAATGCCTTTTCAATTTCTATAGCGCGTAATTAATTTAATAAAGGGCTATTTGGGTATAACTTGAACAGACGATCGAATTAGGCCGCGAAACCAATTCCGTTGAGTTTATATCGTCGATTAGAGTCAGAATAGATATATAGTTCGTTATTTTTGGAGACCGTGAAATTTGGTGTCCGAAATAGCATTGCGGTGCGCGTAAAAATAGCCTACCGGGGAAACAGTCTCAGAATGCGACGAAACTTGTGCCGTTGGGTTCTTATTAAAAAATTATTGTAGGATCTCAAAGTTTCGAGTTGATCGGATTTATCGAGTGATCGTGAAAAATTGAAACGCGTGTTTATTTCTGGTTTTATAAAGGAAAATTTTCCAAACGATGTCGGAATTTGACGAAATTTGTCCCATTGTGTCCGGAATACTTTTTTCACCAAGATTAGTTTTTTTATCAGAAAACAAAAGTCGTTTGTAATTTTTTTATCGCGTTACTTTAGGACAAAGTTTCATTTTATTAAAATAATAATATAACCTATTCTAATTACTATCTAACTCAGTCCAGACGTAGCTACCCTACCCTAAACCATTGCCATGTATTTTCACATCGATTAGCTGTGAAACTTCCTCAGCCTATAGTACTCTGCATCCTTACGTCTTTCATAACTGAGTTGAAAGAATGAAAGCACGCTGACTTCATTGTCCATCTCAGCACACATATCTTCTTTCTCTTAAGTCATATGATCGGACTAAACATGCACATGCACAACTCCAGTGGATCTCTCCTGTAACGACCCACCATTTCGAATCATTCAAATCGACAATAAACCACGCATGTCGGACTTGAATTACTCAAAACAGTGAATCGTTATTTTAATTGAGGCAAATGTAAATCAGAACACAGAATTACAGACACAGAAGAACAGAGTACTAACAGCGGAAGTAAACAGTGCATAGTCACAACCCAAAATATGTCATACACATAGGTACACAAAAAGAGTCATAGCTCATACAGACCATAAAATACATATACATTAGACCTAACCATATACTAGACATAAACTAAAGCTGGCAAGCTAAACCCAAAATCACTGAAAGATGATAGAGCTCCAAAATGAAATACCATGCTCCAAAGCTCGTCACGAACTGCTGCGATACTCAGGCTGACCCGAGAATTAAGCAAAGAAACAAAAATACCCGGATCAGGACTAATATTCTCATTTAAGTAAACTTACTCTAATGAATCGTTCACAGAAATGTACTATAACTTAAAGAATGTTGGGATTCCGTTCTTTAAGGATCCGTGAAATTAATACCAATAATCATACGTTATTATTATAATGTCTACAGTAAATATAATATCAAAATTAACGTAAGTGGGATCACCATGTTACCCTTACGCCGTTTACACATTGCCGTACAGTTTGCATATAACACACCAGTACGTCGGTGGATAGGGATGCGCCGTGATACGACAAAGTTAAAATCAAATCGTACAGGCTCGATCAGGATAATATGACAAGGCACTGAGGAAATACCCCCGGTAGGATTCTACCGTAATTGCGGCTCTCGGATCGGTGGTAACGCATAGCCGCGACCACCGCCCACCTCGAACGACACTCCCAATCAAAAGGGGTACCCCAAATCAGTCACATAGTAATAGAATTGGTTTCGAAGAAGCGTGTTCGATCAGAGGGGCTACCTCACTTAATCCGAGTATGGCTCCTGTTTTAGTCATTTTAATCATGACCCGAAGGTCAAAGTCAACCATCAGCGTTCTCTTTCTTCAAATCCAGTAATCGCCTCCATTCCATCCTACTCCAGTTCTGGAACTTCACCACGTACACAGTTGTTAAAGTGGTGTCGGCACTGACAGAGAGTATGCCGCTTACCGACTCCGGTCTCTTTAACAACCGAACGTTTACAGTTTTCACACCGTGGCCGTTAACTTTGAAATCAAAATTTCAAATATCGCAAAATCGCTTTGTTTCAAATGAATACTCCAACCATGAATTTATTTTGAAAACCCGTAATTACCATTTCCGTCGAATGAAATATCATTATTCTCATAATTCTTTATTTCTTCCTTTGTTTTCCCAAACTGGATTGGAATTTAATTTTTTATAAAAAAAAATATTTAGAAAGGTAGATTTTTTTTTGAACAAGGTATGAGTATTTAAAGGAAATTAAGGTATATGAAAAATATATTTTTATATATATATAATTGAAAATTTTATAGTTTAAAATAACTTGAAATAACATATTTTATATAAAAGGATGTTTATAAAACTCCATACTATTTTATTTAATTATATGAAATACCGAGTTAAGAAGGAGAATTCATTCTGAAAAATCATTTCAAGTTTCAATTTGTCTTTTAAAACAAACTATATGCATTTCGCTTCATAAATTCCAAACATTTCTTTTCCGTCATGCGGAACTTCATATGTTACATCTTTCAAAAGTCGATAATAAAACTAAAAAAATAATTAATTTGTATTAACCACGGTATCCGTATAAATTTTCTATCCTATGGTCAAGTGATACAGATGTTTATCATTTCAATCCGTCCTTAAAATATTCGAACCTCGGGTATGTATCATTTCAACCCGAACCCCAAACTGATTCGAATACAATGTCCGGGTATGTATCATTTCAACCCGCAATGGTTCCTATTACTAAGTGGACTTGCGGTGATGTCAAATAAACAGGTCACAGAATGTCAGCATATGTCAATACATGTCGTTTGATCAAATTTGTGTCATATGTAGCATTCATGCGTGTCATCGGTGTACAGTCATAACAGTGCAATCAACATTTCTAAACAGCCTTAACATTTCGCATGTCGGTTCAAAAGTTAAATCTACTTAAATAAACAATATTAGTCAGGCGTGAGTTGATACTCACCTTTCGTAGCGAACGAGAAGACACACTCTGAGAAGAACAATGCTAACCGCTATTTGGAGGAGTTTGCGCTACCTAGAACAACGAGATTTCTCTCAGAAAAGCAAACACATTTATTCATGCGAAAATTTTTAAACAAAAGATTTTTTTTGTTGACTAAAATCCACAGCTAATCAGTTTTGAACTGCGCGTGTACCGACGAACGGTTGGGAGGATATTCCACAACACCATTTGTTGAGACCCGCTTGTATATCCTACCGCTGCCGTGTTATACAAAGCCGTGTAACGACAGATGGTGTAAAACAAATCCATGATTCCTCTCTCTCTCTCTCTCTCTCTATCTTTTTTTTCCCGCATGCGACAGTCAGAAAATATTAACTGGTACTCAAACTCTAAATCCAAGGATGAACTCACGCACACTTAGATGGCACTACACGCAACTCACGGCACTTAAATTTTTGCGAACTGAAATGGGCTTCAAACACACACAACCCGGTTCTCACCTTTCATGCGTTTTGAATATCTCACATATATATATATATATATATATATATATATATATATATAGTGTAAGAAAATAAATATAATATAAATAAAATAAAAGGAAGAAGCATCAAGACTCACGGCCAAACAAGGAGAGAAAGCGAACTTAAAATTGGAGGCTTCTACACACGCAAAGGACAGTCGGGTGCAAAGTTTGGACGTGATGGCTTCCTTTGGAAGTGAGGTGCTTGCTTTTGGCCTTCAAGATCTGGACGTGGAGACAAATGGAGGAGGGGTGTTCGGCATTAGATGAACTGGACGGTGGAGTGCTTTGGACGTAGGTGCTTCCGGATGATAAAAGAGGGAGAGGAATGGCCGAACAAAACGATATAGTGCACAGGAGAATAAAAGAAAAGAACAAGAGAGAGAGAGAGGCATCCAACAAAGGGGAACACGTGCATTGAAAGGGGCATGTGGACATCACAAAGGGAAACCACGTGTGGAAGAAGGTCTTCCAAATCACCACCTGGCAGCCGAAAGAAGGGAGGAGAGGACGCCTGTTTCATGCATGCATGCGTGTACTCCAAATGCCATGATGCGCACCGAAGTGTTGTCTCCCAATTCATACCCCGTTTCACTCCAATCCCAGTAGCGACCGTTAACCGTTTAACCGAATCTGCATACTTTGCTTTTCGGGTGTCAATGTTATCATTAATAATTTTTTTTCTCTTTTTTTTTCTTTTTTTTTCGCTAATCAGTTCAACGACCATAACTCTACTGTTAAATACGAACTGACACTGCATATCTGCGTTAATGGACGATGTTTGGTTCACATAAGCTACTCATAAAATTTGTCTAATGCGCGCTATAACCGATCAACGCTAAAACAAAACACTGTAGTATTACAATTTCAAAGATTAACTTTTAATTTAGTATTTTATTTAATTATTATTATAAATTTTCTTTTTCTATTCTTTATTAATAATAATATTTACAGAAATTTTGAGATCGTTACATTCTCCCCCACTCAAAGCTTTTCGTCCTCGAAAAGAAATCGGTCAAAGAGTAGATAGTACATCAACAGATATAAAAGATAAATTCAACGAATATTACCTGGGAAAATAATTCCGGATTTGAAGCACGCATATTTTCTTCCGTCTCCCAGGTGCAATCTCGTTCATCTTCACTCCACTGCACTTTGACTAAATTTACTGATTTTCTTCTCAGCTGCTTTGTACCTCTGTCAACAATACACAAAGGTCTCTTTTCCACAGTTAAGTTTGGCTCGATGTTCATATCATCTAATGCAGTTGGCTGAACATAAGCAGAAGGATCATGTAGACATTTACGGAGATGGGATACGTGAAATACGTTATGCACCCCCGCAAGTTTTTCTGGAAGCTCTAATCGGTAAGCCAAAGAACCAATCTTCTCAGATATTCGAAATGGACCAACGAATCTCGGAGCTAGTTTTCCTTTCTTTCCAAATCGAATCACATTCTTTAGTGGGGATATTTTTAAAAAGACTTGATCGCCGACTTCGAATTCTAAATCTCTTCTCCTTCTATCAGCATATTTCTTCTGACGATCCTGTGCAATCCTCATTTTATTTCTGATATCAGCGACTTTCTGCGATGCTTCTAAGATCATATCCGGTCCAAGAAGTAGACGATCTCCAGTTTCGATCCAACCTGCAGGAGATCTGCACGGCCGCCCATATAAAGCTTCGAATGGGGCTACTTTAATACTTGCCTGATAACTATTGTTGTAAGTAAATTCGACAAGATGGAGGTGATCTTCCCACGATCCTCCGTAATCCAAAATACAGGCGCGAAGGAGATCTTCAAGGATTTTATTCAACCGCTCCGTCTGACCATCAGTTTGCGGATGGTATGCAGTACTAAGATTTAACTGAGTGCCTAAGGCTTCCTGAAATGCCATCCAAAATCTACTGGTAAATAAGGGATCTCTATCGCACACAATGCTGGAAGGAACGCCATGCAATCTGACTATCTCTCTCATATACAACTCAGCCAAATTGGAAGCAGTACGATTGGCTTTAACTGGGAGAAAATGAGCGGATTTAGTTAATCGGTCAACTATTACCCATATACTCTCGTTTCCTTTTCTTGACCTCGAAAGACCATCTATGAAATCCGTAGACACTTGATCCCACTTCCAACTGGGAATTTCAAGAGGTTGCATTAATCCTGCCAACTTCCGATGGTCTGCTTTAATCTGTTGACAAGTCGCACATCTACTGACAAAGAGAGAAATATCGCGCTACATACCACTCCACCAAAACACTCTTTTCATATTTTGAAACATTTTTGTAACGCCTGGATGGATAGAAAGTTTGGACCAATGATTTTCTTTTAATACTTCTTGTCTCAAACCATCTACATTAGGAACACAAATTCTATTCCTAATTCTTAAGATTCCATATCTATCAATTCTTGCATCCGTTTCGCTATGATCCTCAACTCTTCTATTGTATATATTTTCTTTCATAAGCTTAAGTTCTGGGTCTTCATCTTGCTTTGCTATGATTCGCTCCATAAGAGGTAATGAGACTGAAATTCGGTACAACATTGCCTTCTTCCGGCTTAAAGCATCATCTACTATGTTTGCCTTTCCAGGTGTATAATTAATATCGAGATCATATGAAGCGAGAAATTCTAACCATCTAACCTGTCTTTGATTTAGGTCCTTCTGCGAGAAAATATACTTAAGGGATTGGTGATCGGTGTATAACTCAAATTCGGTTCCTAAAAGATGATGTCTCCATAATTTCAAAGCGAATACTACGGCGAGTAATTCCAAGTCATGGGTTGCGTAATTAACTTCATGATTTTTCAACTGTTGACTGGCGTACGCAATCACCCTTCCATTTTGCATTAGAACAGCTCCCAGACCTTCTTTACAAGCGTCGGTATAGACAGTGAACCCCTCATTTCCATCAGGTACAGTAAGTACAGGCGCAGATGTAAGTTTTTGCTTCAACTCTTCAAATGCAGCCTCACACTTGTCACTCCAAACAAATTTTACATTCTTCTTAGTCAACGCTGTCAATGGAGTGGAAATGCGAGAAAAATTCTCTATGAATCTACGATAGTATCCAGCAAGTCCTAAGAAACTACGAACATCGGTTGGTGTCTTAGGCACTTTCCAATCATTAATCGCAGCAGTTTTTGCTGGATCAACCGATACTCCGCTTTCAGAAACGATATGACCAAGATAACGAACTTCATTCTGCCAGAAATGGCATTTTGAAAATTTGGCTTTCAGTTGGTGCATTCTAAGAATTTCTAGCACAAGTTTCAAATGCATTTCGTGTTCCTTCTCGGATTTGGAAAAAACAAGAATATCATCGATGAAAATAAGGACGAATTTGTTAAGGACTTCACGGAAGACACGATTCATCAGATCAACAAAGAAAGCAGGAGCATTGGTTAGACCAAACGGCATGACTAACCATTCGTAGAAACCATTCTCAGTTCGAAACGCCGTCTTGGGAATACTTTCCTCAGCGACTCTAAGCTGATGGAATCCGGTTGTAAGGTCAAGTTGAGAGAAAACTTTCGCACCGTAGAGATGGTCAAACATATCATTAATTCGTGGCATCGGATATCGATTTTTCAAAGTGAGCTTGTTCAGTTCTCGATAATCTACACACATGCGTAAGGAACCATCGGACTTGGTCACGAATACTACCGCAGCGCCCCATTCTGAAAAGCTTGGCCTGATTAGTCCCTTGGAATATAGATCCTCAACTTGCGCTTTCAATTCAGCTTTCTCTTTTGGCGCCATTCTTCTAGGAGGGAGAACCACTGGACGTGCTCCAGGAATTAAATCTATACGAAATTCAATTTCTCTTTTGGGAGGAAGACACGTCACTTCACCAAAAACATCCGGAAAGCGTTTTACGACTCGAGTGGAATTAAACTCCGCCATATGCGACTCCAGTGAAAAGACAAAACTTCCAGCAAACTCCGTTGGCATACGACATACAATCTTTAAAGGATTTCCATTATCATCGATCAAAGAAACCTTCCTCGCCTTGCATGAAATAGTCGCATCGTGCTTCTTCAACCAGTCGTTGCCCAGTAAAATATCAAATGTGTCGAAACCAAGAACATAAAAATCACCAACGAATATGTGTCTTTTGTAAAGGAGTTTCACCCCTTTACAAATCATGTTAAGGTTAGCGGGACCGCCAATCAGATTCGATACACACAAAGATTGAATCTCACATAAAGGTTTTAAGGTGTCTTTAAATTTTTCACACAGATAAGAGGAGATAAAACTATGCGAAGCACCAGTGTCGAATAAAACACGTACAGGATGTGAAAACAAAGTAAAAGCACTAAGAAGCGTACCCTTATTATCATCTCCGGTAGAAGGAGGATTAGATGAGGTCACCGCAAATACTCCCGATGTCTGTCCCTTCTTCTGAGTTGGGCAGTTCTTCTTAATGTGTCCCGGCTGAAGACATGCATGACAAAGGTCATTACGGGGACTGTAAGGTGTTTGAACAGAGGTCTTAAGTGGGTGAGGACAGCTCGACGAGTAATGGCCTTTCCCGCCGCAATTAAAACAAGTGATTTTCGACAAATCTGCAGGAGGCTTCTGAGCTTGATATCCAATACCATGAGTGTTCTGCCACTTCTTCTTCTGCTCCAAAAACTTTGACTTCCTCTTCTTTGAATTGCTAGAAGGTCCAGATCCATGAGTCTGAGGAACATGTTCAGCTTGCTTTCCCTTAATGTTTGGCGATTTCTCCAATCTAATGGCATAATTCATGAGTTCCGAGAATGGCTGGTTGAGATGGTTCATCAAATGCTCGTAGTATTCTGGCCGTGCACCAAGTATGAATTTCTCGTTTTTCTGCAATAGTGTCTCGATTAGGTTTGGGCCAAACTTAGATCACTCATTGAATTTTCTCTCATATTCCGTGAAAGTCATGCTGCCCTGCTTAAGATCTAAGAATTCTCGATACAACTGAGACTTTCCTGATTGAGGCATCCATTTTAAGATAAATGCATCCTTAAACTGCTGCCAGGAAAAATCAGTCTCGTTGGAATGTGCGATAATGGATTTCCACCAATGTCGTGCAGCATCCTTAAGTTGCCAAACAGCCATCTGACGCTTCTGTGCGTCGGTGATCTCAAGACTAGTGAATATCATCTCCAAGTCCTCCAGCCACTGCTGGGCTTCCACAATAGATTCTGACCCAGCAAACTTAACACCCCCAAGCTGAGTGTATCCTTTACATAACTGTGTGAACCTGACCGGCTGAACAGGAGTGACTGGAAGTTCAGGCTCAACTGGGGTACTTCCTCTACCCCTTCCACGTCCCCTGGCGGATCTACTCCTAGTAGTCATCTGGAATCAAGAATGAATCAACCGAGGTTAATAATTGATTCAAAAGGAAAGTTTACTTAAGTGGATACCAGACTTAAGAATCAAAAGCTAAAGAGACAGACCTTAAAGGAAGTCCTAAATACTAGGAAAACTTAACGCTATACTCATAGTTTCTTTCCCTACCTATCCATATCCTAGAATTCGCTTTCTCAAGGATTATTTCTGTTACTGATTTAACCCATTCTAGGGTAATTCTACCCTATCTCTAATGAGTTATTTACCTCAATTACTAAGGATAAACCTCAGCTCCGATACCAACTGTAACGACCCACCATTTCGAATCATTCAAATCGACAATAAACCACATATGTCGGACTTGAATTACTCAAAACAGTGAATTGTTATTTTAATTGAGGCAAATGTAAATCAGAACACAAAATTACAGACACAGAAGAACAGAGTACTAACAACGGAAGTAAACAGTGCATAGTCACAACCCAAAATATGTCATACACATAGGTACACAAAAAGAGTCATAGCTCATACAGACCATAAAATACATATACATTAGACCTAACCATATACTACACATAAACTAAAGCTGGCAAGCTAAACCCAAAATCACTGAAAGATGATAGAGCTCCAAAATGAAATACCATGCTCCAAAGCTCGTCACGAACTGCTGCGATACTCAGGCTGACCCGAGAATTAAGCAAAGAAACAAAAATACCCGGATCAGGACTAATATTCTCATTTAAGTAAACTTACTCTAATGAATCGTTCACAGAAATGTACTATAACTTAAAGAATGTTGGGATTCCGTTCTTTAAGGATCCGTGAAATTAATACCAATAATCATACGTTATTATTATAATGTCTACAGTAAATATAATATCAAAATTAACGTAAGTGGGATCACCATGTTACCCTTACACCGTTTACACATTGCCGTACAGTTTGCATATAACACACCAGTACGTCGGTGGATAGGGATGCGCCGTGATACGACAAAGTTAAAATCAAATCGTACAGGCTCGATCAGGATAAAATGACAAGGCACTGAGGAAATACCCCCGGTAGGATTCTACCGTAATTGCGGCTCTCGGATCGGTGGTAACGCATAGCCGCGACTACCGCCCACCTCGAACGACACTCCCAATCAAAAGGGGTACCCCAAATCAGTCACATAGTAATAGAATTGGTTTCGAAGAAGCGTGTTCGATCGGAGGGGCTACCTCACTTAATCCGAGTATGGCTCCTGTTTTAGTCATTTTAATCATGACCCGAAGGTCAAAGTCAACCATCAGCGTTCTCTTTCTTCAAATCCAGTAATCGCCTCCATTCCATCCTACTCCAGTTCTGGAACTTCACCGCGTACACAGTTGTTAAAGTGGTGTCGGCACTGACAGAGAGTATGCCGCTTACCGACTTCGGTCTCTTTAACAACCGAACGTTTACAGTTTTCACACCGTGGCCGTTAACTTTGAAATCAAAATTTCAAATATCGCAAAATCACTTTGTTTCAAATGAATACTCCAACCATGAATTTATTTTGAAAACCCGTAATTACCATTTCCGTCGAATGAAATATCATTATTCTCAGAATTCTTTATTTCTTCCTTTGTTTTCCCAAACTGGATTGGAATTTAATTTTTTATAAAAAAAATATTTAGAAAGGTAGATTTTTTTTTTGAACAAGGTATGAGTATTTAAAGGAAATTAAGGTATATGAAAAATATATTTTTATATATATATAATTGAAAATTTTATAGTTTAAAATAACTTGAAATAATATATTTTATATAAAAGGATGTTTATAAAACTCCATACTATTTTATTTAATTATATGAAATGCCGAGTTAAGAAGGAGAATTCATTCTGAAAAATCATTTCAAGTTTCGATTTGTCTTTTAAAACAAACTATATGCATTTCGCTTCATAAATTCCAAACATTTCTTTTCCGTCATGCGGAACTTCATATGTTACATCTTTCAAAAGTCGATAATAAACCTAAAAAAATAATTAATTTGTATTAACCACGGTATCCGTATAAAATTTTCTATCCTACGGTCAAGTGATACGGATGTTTATCATTTCAATCCGTCCTTAAAATATTCAAACCTCGGGTATGTATCATTTCAACCCGAACCCCAAACTGATTCGAATACACTGTCCGGGTATGTATCATTTCAACCCGCAATGGTTCCTATTACTAAGTGGACTTGCGGTGATGTCAAATAAACAGGTCACAGAATGTCAGCATATGTCAATACATGTCGTTTGATCAAATTTGTGTCATATGTAGCATTCATGCGTGTCATCGGTGTACAGTCATAATAGTGCAATCAACATTTCTAAACAGCCTTAACATTTCGCATGTCGGTTCAAAAGTTAAATCTACTTAAATAAACAATATTAGTCAGGCGTGAGTTGATACTCACCTTTCATAGCGAACGAGAAGACACACTCTGAGAAGAACAATGCTAACCGCTATTTGGAGGAGTTTGCGCTACCTAGAACAACGAGATTTCTCTCAGAAAAGCGAACACATTTATTCATGCGAAAATTTTTTAACAAAAGATTTTTTTTGTTGACTAAAATCCGCGGCTAATCAGTTTTGAACTGCGCGTGTACCGACGAACGGTTGGGAGGATATTCCACAACACCATTTGTTGAGACCCGCTTGTATATCCTACCGCTGCCGTGTTATACAAAGCCGTGTAACGACAGATGGTGTAAAACAAATCCATGTTTCCTCTCTCTCTCTCTCTCTCTCTCTTTTTTCCCGCATGCGACAGTCAGAAAATATTAACTGGTACTCAAACTCTAAATCCAAGGATGGACTCACGCACACTTAGATGGCACAACACGCAACTCACGACACTTAAATTTTTGCGAACTGAAATGGGCTTCAAACACACACAACCCGGTTCTCACCTTTCATGCGTTTTGAATATCTCACATATATATATATATATATATATATATATATATATATATATATATAGTGTAAGAAAATAAATATAATATAAACAAAATAAAAGGAAGAAGCATCAAGACTCACGGCCAAACAAGGAGAGAAAGCGAACTTAAAATTGGAGGCTTCTACACATGCAAAGGACAGTCGGGTGCAAAGTTTGGACGTGATGGCTTCCTTTGGAAGTGAGGTGCTTGCTTTTGGCCTTCAAGATCTGGACGTGGAGACAAATGGAGGAGGGGTGTTCGGCATTAGATGAACTGGACGGTGGAGTGCTTTGGACGTGGGTGCTTCCGGATGATAAAAGAGGGAGAGGAATGGCCGAACAAAACGATATAGTGCACAGGAGAATAAAAGAAAAGAACAAGAGAGAGAGAGGCATCCAACAAAGGGGAACACGTGCATTGAAAGGGGCATGTGGACATCACAAAGGGAAACCACGTGTGGAAGAAGGTCTTCCAAATCACCACCTGGCAGCCGAAAGAAGGGAGGAGAGGACGCCTGTTTCATGCATGCATGCGTGTACTCCAAATGCCATGATGCGCACTGAAGTGTTGTCTCCCAATTCATACCCCGTTTCACTCCAATCCCAGTAGCGACCGTTAACCGTTTAACCGAATCTGCATACTTTGCTTTTCGGGTGTCAATGTTATCATTAATAAATTTTTTTTCTCTTTTTTTTTCTTTTTTTTCTTTTTTTTTCGCTAATCAGTTCAACGACCATAACTCTACTGTTAAATACGAACTGACACTGCATATCTGCGTTAATGGACGATGTTTGGTTCACATAAGCTACTCATAAAATTTGTCTAATGCGCGCTATAACCGATCAACGCTAAAACAAAACACTGTAGTATTACAATTTCAAAGATTAACTTTTAATTTTGTATTTTATTTTTATTTAATTATTATTATAAATTTTCTTTTTCTATTCTTTATTAATAATAATATTTACAGAAATTTCGAGATCGTTACATCTCCCTCCCCAGATACTTACGAAAGTAGGTATCACTGCAGCAACCTATCATTAATTTTTGCCATCAATGTAGACTTAGACAGGATAGAAATGAAAATACAATGCAACCATATGCCGAACTGAAACATACCCTGTGATGGGAAAAATCGCTGCCTCCCTATTGTTTTTCCATACAGACTATAGCCACCCTATGATGTAGCCTTGAAAGACATTGATTCTATCCGTTTCTCCTTGCTCCTATATATACGATCTATTGTTCTGCATTTTTCTTTAAGCATTATTCCCATTTCTTTCCCATAAGTCCATGATAAAATCGAACACTCATACTTATATATATTTAAAAATACAAAATGGAAACGTGGAGTTGGGAGTAGCAGAACAAAGGGGCGGTGATCAGTTTGGATGCAAGTAGAGAGAACCGGAAACTACATGGGGACCGTGAATTTCTTGGCAAGCAGTTCAAGGTGGATGACGACATGGCTTCATGGGGGAGCGGTATCCGGTGGTGATGTTTTCATGGGAACGGTTTTTTGTGTGGCCTGAAGGGGTGTTCACGGTACGAGTAGTGTTATGAAGTTAACGTGAGCATGTTTGAGGAGAAGAGCAGTGTGAAGAAGTAACAGGGGGAGCAGTTTCAAAACAAGGAAGTTTCGTAAATGGGAAGACAGAGCGTGTGGAGGGGCGTATGGAGAAGAAGGAGATATAGGATGGGTTGTCGTTCTGGGCTTTGGGTCATTATGCAAATAAAAAAAGGGAAAAGAAGTGCTGGGCTTTTGAGTTTACAGAGGAGATTGGAAGAATAAAAAGAAAGTAAAAAGAGGGGGAACAAAAGGATTAGAGTGATGCGCTACGCTACGAAAGGATGGGGACTATTTTGGTGCGGATAGAAGAAAAGGAAAATATATGGCAATGATCAGGACATTGAAAGAAGTAATCAACACAAAGCCCAACATTATGTGGAAGTTTGATTGAACTTGAGAAGAAGGTTACATATGTACCACATGAATGAGTCAGGTAAGATTAATTAGCGGAAATTATTAATTAAAAACTTAACCATAACGATTTAATGTACAGTGTAACTAAATATAATTTTAACGTGTTCATATATTGTCAGAAGTCGACCAAACAAGTAGCGGCAGAACCGTATTGGCAGACACGACACTTTAGAACTATTTTGGACAGAATAGGACGAAGATGGAAATTTTAATTAAATTAAACGCTAGCTTAATTTAATTAAAACGAACCGTTTCAGCAACAGAGGAAATTAAGGTGAGTTAAACTCACTCAGTTTTTCCCCATTTACAATTTATATAAATTGGGTTTTTATTTTGTGTGCATTGTTTATCGATGATTGACTGTTTTCTATTCATATATTTATTTGTTGATTTAACTGATGAAATTAAACCGTTGGTTAATTTTAGTAAAATACCAAATTGTTATTTTAACGATTGGTTCCAATAACGGTAACTTACCTTGTTGGTCACGTTTATCAATAAACGTGTTTAATGGTTTGAATTATTTGACCTGTTTTGAATTGTTTGATCTATTTGAATTGTTTTAAACTATGTGGAGATAACCGTTTGTATACAGGGAAGGACATGTTAGAGGAATCCAACCGGATTCCTCAAATATATTATTTATTTTCATATAATCAAATATGAACTGTCATGATTGGGTAATTGATTTTAGTAGTGATCATTGACTAAAAAGTCAACCTGTGTTGTGTTTTAACCAATGGGCTATATTGGTTGAGTAATCGGCAGTAAATGGCCTAAAAGTAAATTATTTTGATTTACCGTCGGGAGAATCGATAGAACTGAAGTTATAAAATTTATTTTATAACTGGAGATAGACTTTGAAATATATATTGTGAATAAAGGTTTATAAGAAGGAAATAAATATTTATTTTTATAAATTGATTTTACAAAGTCAATTCTGATGTTAATCCGATTTGTAAATGTGAGAATAAGGAAATTAACCTAACGGTTAAATATGGATAATTGTGTTGTTGAGAAACAATTCAATGGAATTATTTAAATTAATTCATTATACTATTAATTATTTTAAAGAGAAAACGAATTGGAATCGGTTAAATAGATAATCGTGTTTTGAGTGAATAAATCGAATTTGTAATTCGAATTGATTTTAAATTAGTTTGATTTGGATTAATTTAATAAAATGGTTTAGTGAATATTGTTTTAATTTTAATAAGATCTTTAAAAAGGGAATTAATATTTATTTTAGTTAATAAAGAAATTAACTACTGAAGTAGTTAATGATTGAAGAAAAATATTATTTTAATTAATAATAATTTAGAGAATTACTTTTTAATTGAAACCCATTTAAAAGGTAGTCGAAGTTTAAAATAATTCCAAATGAATTTGGTGAAAGAAGTTTATGATCAGGATTTATTTTAAACCTGAGTTTTATAACGAAATGATAAAGAGAATTTTAAGCGAACAGGGCAGCTTAAAATAAATGTTACTTAATTATTTAAATTAAGTAAAAGGAAATTAAGAGAAAGGGTTTATCATAAACCAGGATTTTTATAAGTGAGGATTAAGATGTTAAAGCGTTAATTTTACATTAACGTTACTTAATAATGGGATTAAGTAAAGGTGGGGATTTGAGAATAAGATTCCAAAGTGGAAAATGGTGTAATGAATTTGGGAAGGGATTGATAATAGTAAATATGGTAAAAGTAGTGGATCGTAGGATTTGATAAACAAATCCGAATTATGGAATAAAATTGTTAAGAAAGGTAAAGGTTAAAAGAAGTGTTTTTATAAGGAATTACTTAATTATTAAATTAAGAATTAATGATATATTCGAGAAGAGATTTTCAAAGAGATGATATGGTTTATGAAATCGTATTTTGAATAAAATAGTTCAATGGTATTTGTATTGGGATTAGAATGAAATAATGGTTTTGGATTACAACTTATATTTATTGTAAGGTATGAACATTGTTGATCAAGGTCTGAGAGGTAGCTAAAATACCCCAACTTGAATGACTTCGGATTATCTGTAATGACCCGCATTGGCAGAGATATTATAATTAATTTATTTAATTATTTAAAAGGTGATTAAAAGGATTTAATGGTCGTGGAATTAAATAATGGTGAATATTTAATTAAAGTAATAAATTAAATAATATATTTAATTCTGAAATAATCAGAATTGGCTGAAATGACGATATAGTGTGAATCGGATCATCTGTGATATTTAATTTAGCTTGGAATTTGAATTTGAATAACGAATATATTATATAAACAACAGTTTGAACATAGAATTATAATATAATTAAAATCGAGCTTGAAATGGCGCTGTAGTTCGTAAATTGGCGATTCGAACTTCAACTGAATGTACAGGATTCGTTTTAAATCGGATTTCTGTGAAACAAGAAACGTGTGGAGATAGTGAAGTATATCTTTCAAGTGGAAGAGAAAAATCGGGATTTCGTCGTGTAGATTTTGATTTATGTCCAAATCAAATTTTAGAAAAGTTGCTGTGGAATTCCTTTATAATTCGTAACACTTTATTTACGTTATAAAAGGAATTTTTGTATATAATTGAATATCGATTCAACCAGGACTTGGAATATCGAGAATATAATTATTCTGGAGCTGTATGATATTCCACTGTGAATATACACGATAATATTAAATTATTAATATTTTATTTAATTATATTTAAATATATTTATATATTTAAATGGGTCATCTAGAGCTTTAAAAATAGCCACTTTTGCAAACGAAGTCGGAATTCGACGAAACTAATTTTGTTGGATCCGCAAATGTTAAATTATTGCTAGATGTCAGTTTCTGTGATTTTTAGAGTCACTGTGTGGCCGTACGGATTTTTAGAGTGGAAAACAGTCATTATTTTGACAGTTAAAAATACGTTGTGTGAGCATACGGAGTCGGAATTTGACGAAACCAGTTTTGTTGGGACCGTAATGTCGAACTGTAGTTGCATGTCAATTTTCGTGATTTTTTGAGATAGTATGTGATCACAGGAATTTTAGAGGATGAATAAAAACAGCAGTTACTTAAAATTTAATATAATATTCGAAAAATAAATATCTAAACTCTCTATAAATAGGCCACCATCAAAATTCCTAAACCTAATTCATTTTCTGAAGTCAACGAGAATTTTCCGCGCCTCCATTTTTTCATTTACAGTAAAAACCACCCTCTTTGTGAATTCAAAATCAAATGAAGGAAATTCCTATAAATCCGTATTCATATGTATTTGCACTCCTGAATAAAAGCTCCTCATTTTGGTGTGCCTTTTGCTGAGTTCGAACTTGAGGTCCATCGCTGTCGTTTTGGGTTCGGTAGCTAGGGTTCGAGTTTAATCTCGACTTCAACATCATTGTTGAAATTGGAGGTTGCTTTGGGATTGTGGTTGAGGTTAGCTATGATTTGGGGTCTTTGAGGAGAATCCGTGATAAAACATTGTCGTGAGTTATCAGCACTGGCGGTTTCATCCTGTTCGAACGCAACAGAAAAAGGTCGACCGAGTTGTATAAGAATGGTAGGAGGTTGAAGAGGAGGAGATGAGGAGATTTGTTGTTATTTTAGTTTGAATTTAAATGAAGTAATTAAGGAGGAAGAGGAGCTGGAATTTTCGAAAATGGTGAGTGAAAAACCTGGAGCGTGCTTTCTCAGATTTTAGAAGATGAAGGTGCGGATTTAGGTATATACGGGTATGGGTGTATAGAAGGAAATGGGCCGGAAAGAAGGTATAAGGCCCAAGTTAATTAAAATCCATATTTTTAATTTCTTTTAAAAATGTATTAACTTCAAATGTGTATAACTTGGTCATATGAAATCAGAATCACGAACCGTAAGTTGCATTGGGACCGTATGGATGAGAGCTTCACAATGAAGCTGACTGGAAGGGGATTGGGGCTCGTATGAATTTACGGCGGATTTAATTGTTTGATTCAAATCAAATAACAGTTTATCGTTCTTTAACGATGAACTACAAATGTGAGTAAATCTCACTAACTCTAAACAGTTTATAGTTTCATGTTGTATTTTTAGAACTGTTAAATATTGGCTGATTGACTGTGTGTTGACTGTTTGATTGAACTGCTAGTCAGTTAGTTGAATTTCTATATTGATTCTGTTTAACAGAATATATTATATGGAACTGAAAGTGATGTTGATTTTATTGTGTAACATCTGTGATGCAGGGAAACAGGTTGGAGGAATCCAACTGGATTCCTCAACATTTATTTTACTGTGATTCATATATTGTGATATATGATGTGATATATAATCTGTTGTTGATTATGTGTGTTTGGACAATATTTATCGTTGTTATATGGTATGTTAAATACCATAAGAAATACTGGATGTGGGAAAGGGGATTTTCAAAGTGTATTTTGAAAATGAATTATTTATATAAAATCGATGGATTTTATATAGAAAAGGAAAAAGGGTTTTATAAAAGAAGGAATTTATAAAATCGAAGGATTTTATAAAAGGAGATATTTATTTAGAAATAAATAAATAGGATTATAAAGGTTATTGATTTAGGAAATAAGTAGAATTAAAAGGAGATATTTATTTGTTAAATAAATAGAATAAAATAAAGGAGATATTTATTTGTTAAATAAATAGGATGAGATAAGGAGATATTTATTTGTTAAATAAATGGAGTTAAAGGGGAGTTATTTGAATATAGTTTTAATCAAATAGAGTTAAAAAAATTATAGAGTTAAACAAGATTAGAAACTGACTAGAGATTAGTTAAGTTGAATAGTTTTCTGAGTATCGATCTGATGTTGGTTTCGGCCTTCGGGGTTTATACTTAGAGAATTGTTCTCCTACTAGTTTACAGTCAGGGACTGGTAGTTGTGAAATGATAGTGATATGTAAATAACAAATAGAAATGTTTTCCAGAGTTAATAACGTAGATTTTCTAAACATAGAAAATAAGGAAATATGAATAGATATATATATGATTGATGATTGATTGATAGAATTTCCATCTGGAAATAATATCGTTGTTTGCACACCTGTTTTTCTTTGATGGTTAAATCATAGA
Source organism: Allium sativum (assembly GCA_030737875.1). Taxonomy (NCBI): domain Eukaryota; kingdom Viridiplantae; phylum Streptophyta; class Magnoliopsida; order Asparagales; family Amaryllidaceae; genus Allium; species Allium sativum. The sequence goes on from CM060912.1 coordinate 712,124,567, forward strand.
CTATCGAAGTTTTGACGATTTTAACGTTGTTAATATGGAGAGACCGGTTGGATTATTATCCAAAGAACCACTCTGTATTGGCATAAGCGTTGCGAATCATATATGCCAAAGATAATTGAAGACAGAGTAAAGTGCAAGGGCTGTTCTATAAATCTTAGATAACAGTGCCTAAGATGGATATACTGAATAGTGCCTTCGGTTCATCCTGTTCCTGGATGACTTGTATGGATGGATGTCTGACTGAGTATTTCCAGACGATCACGTATATTGATTTCTCCAACCGTACCAAGAGTGGAAGCGGAGAAGGAAACTTATTTTAGCTAACACATAATGTATTGTTGAGGACGTCAATCGGTGATTTGATGGATTTGACGATGTGACATTCGAAGTGAATCTGGTGTGATGATAAAGCGTAGCTTCTAGCCTCATCAACCGGTAAATGACAGAAATCGGGCATGCAGCATGGTTAAGTCGATCGCTCCGAAGTAGGGTGTATAATCACCTGATCTAGAGTTTCATTTATTTCTAAAAATCTATTGTCGATACAGTCCCATTCGGGAAACGGTTGCTGATCCCAACCGTTGGTAATATACATTCGATACACTCAAGCGAACTGAGTGGTCGGTCATGTGTGGCCGGGTTGCAAGATGTTCTTGTTGAACCCAGTGTATTCCTTTCTAGAGGTACACTAGCGAAAGGTGGTTCCATACCTTGTCATAGTTGGAAATCCATTACCCAATACGTGTTGCGGTTTTGATTGTATACTATATATGTAGAACGTGAGATGAAAGTGTTTCTACTAAATGGTTATTATATTGTGGTTGATAGACATTATTATAATATCAAAAGGTTTTTGATATAAAGATATTTTGGATTCTCATAAGGGAAAAAACCCGTTCCGTTATACGGCGTGGTCTTATGAGATATCGTTTACTTGTTGAACTGTTTTAAACTGTTTTACTCACACCAGTCCCATGACTTACCCAGAGTTTATTTTGTTGTTTTCCCTAAACTCTTGGGTGCCCAATTTTGTACGGGCAGTCAAGTAGTCAGGATTTACAAATATACTGGAAGAGCTTGGAGCAGGAGGCTTCAGGATTATATAGCTATAGTTATTTCCGAGGTGTTGTAAGTGTTGTACTTTGATAATGATGTATATTAAAGTACAGATGTATATTTCAAGTTATGTTATATATATTATATGTTATTCGTTCTGCTCTGAGGTTCGTGTTACTCTGATGTTGTGTTCTTCTTCTTCTTCTATTCTAAGTTTCTATCTTATCTATTCTCACCCTCTATCTTCTTTGTAATAACCCGAAAATCCGAGCCAATTTAAAAATTTTATTTTGGCAATTTTAGCGAATTTTGAATATTTAAAATGAATTATTTTAAATAAAAACGACGAGAAATTTAATTTGAATAGAATCGAACGTATATATTTATATATGCGTCGTCGTTAGAATATAAATATTTATTTTAAATTATAAAAGGAATTGAAAATGGCGGGGTAGTTCGATAATTCGATTTCAAAATTCAAATGAACATACCGGGTGCAAAATAAACTGGATTTTAGTGAAACCAAAAATATTAGAATCTAATTGATAATATCTTTCCAACGAATCTGAAAAATTGAAATTTCATAGCGGGAATCAAAAGTTATGCCCAGATGAAAATTCAGAATAGTCGCTATGAAATTCTAGCCCTTGAAAATGGAAATTTCGCAAACGACCTCGGATTTCGACGAAACCACTTTTGTTGCATCCGTGATGTCAAGTTATTGCTAAGTTTCAAATTTCGTAATTTTTTGAATCAATATGTGAGCGTGGCAAAGGAAAACGCGTTTGACGAGTTTTAGTTGATTTTAATCGATTGGAAAACGGCCATTTTTCAAACGGTCTCGAAATATGACGAAATTAGTTTTGTTAGGACCGTATCGTCAATACGAAGCCAGAAAATATTTTTCTGGAATTTTTCGAGTTAATATGAGACCCCGGTAAATTGAAATGCGCGTTCAAATTCAATATATAGAGTTATATGTTGATTTTGACGAAAACTGATCGAAACAGTCGAATCAGCTTACGATGTATATCCCATTGTGTTCGGAATGGGGGTGAAACGCTATGGACGACAGGCGGTGGGTCAAGTTCTGAGGTCGAAATAAAAAGTAACTTTTTGAAATTGAAATAAATAATAAAATATATAATTCCATTATATATTCTCTCTTTATATTGCCCCCCCCGGTCAGTTTTTCCAAATCAGAAATCAAAAAGAAAGAAAAAAAACCTAACACCATCGCGTGCCCCCCCATCGCGGCGCCTCCACAGGCGGAGGAGCCCCTCTTCCCCTCCTTCTTCCTCTTCCTCCATCCCCCCTTGTGCCGCGAGCCCCCCTTCTTCTTCTCCCCGCACCGCGTCTAATCCCCACGACCCCCCCAGGCGGCGCCGACATCGCTGAATCCCCCTCCCCCCGGGCCTGAGTCACGCGCATACCCCACTCACCGCACCCTGCCTCCTCTCCTCCGAGCGCAGGCCAAACCCCCTCTTTGCTAACCGTAAGTCTTTGTGTTTTATCATTTATTCACTTTTAATTTCAGTTTTGAATATAAATTTAGGCTTTGATTTAAATGCAGATATATATATATATATGTTGAATTAAATTATGATTTTTGTGTAGGCAAAATAAAGGTAAGATTTTAGTGTAGAAAAAGAATTGATTTTTATTATGAAATCTTCATATATGTAGCGAATAGGAGAGGAGATGTTTTTGTTTGTATAAAAATATGATCTTTGCTTAGTAAAAATATAATTTTTATAATATAGAAAGGATAAAAATATAATTTTTATACTAGTGGCATATTAAAAATATGATTTTTATTCATGTAGAGTAGTAAAAATATAATCTTTATTGGGAGAAGAGCAATATAAAAATATAATTTTTATAACGAAGTGAAGATAAAAATTTGATTATTATATATTGAATAGCAAAGTAAAATTTTGATTTTTATATATTGAATAGCAAAGTAAAAATTCGATTTTCATATATTGAATAGCAAAGTGAAAATTCGATTTTTATATATTGAATAGCAAAGTAAAAATTCGATTTTTATATATTGAATAGCGAAGTAAAAATTCGATTTTTATATATTGAATAGCGAAGTAAAAATTCGATTTTTATATATTGAATAGCGAAGTAAAAATTCGATTTTTATATATTGAATAGCAAAGTAAAAATTCGATTTTTATATATGTAGTGAATACGGATGACGGAAGTGATGAAAGAAGGAACGGCGAAGACTTCTACATTCGAAGAGTCGAGGCGTTTGGATTAGCTAGTCGGTGAGAACTTCTCACTTTTAATTTATTTCTAGTTAAAATATATACTAGGATGCAGACGGTGTTTAGTAGCACCCGACACCCATCGTCCACAGACCATGGACGGCTTATATGCTTGTTTGTTTGATTTGATGTGTAGTTGATTGTGTGATGTGACACAAAATAAAATATTTATATAGTTAAAAATATTTTATAGTTGAAAATAGAATTTTTAACGTGTATTTAAAATGAAATAAATATAAACAAATCGGAGATTTGTTTATATACACTGATTTGATTGATATTGATTGGGACGATAAATTTTACACATCGCCCAACTGCACAAATAAAATCGGTGTTTGATTGTTTGAAACCCAACACGGGTATTGGGATGATATATGACATACACTAATCCCAATAATTAGTTGTTTGTCGATCGATTGATTGACAGATTGTTATAAGCGTTAAATATTTATATTTGATGCTTGTACAGTGTAGAACGCACTTTAGATGATGATTTATCGTTGCTGTTATATACGTGTGTTGAAGAAAATCCATATAATTAACATTATATGGTAATTGATTGGGCCTCATTCCAGTTTTGAAATAGAAATATTTGAAAAAGAAATATTTGAAATAGAATATTTGAAAATAGAAATATATGAAGCTGTGTTGATTTGATTGACGCCATTTTGACGTGAACGATATTTATATCAATTATATTCAACTTTCAATGTATATTGAAAGTGATTTCGAAATTTGAATTATATTGAAAGTGATATCAAAATTTGAATTATATTGAAAATAATCGAAATTCGAATTATATTGAAAAGAATTGAATTCAAATTGAAATTGAATAGAATTGAATTCAAATTCAAATTGAATAGAATTGAATTCAAATTGAAATTGAATAGAATTGAATTCAAATTGAAATTGAATAGAATTGAATTCGAATTGAATATAAAACGAATTCGAATTGAATTGAATATAAAATGAATTCGAATTGAATTGAATATAAAACGAATTCGAATTGAATTGGATATAAAATGAATTCGAATTGAATTGAATTGAAAAGAAAACGAATTCAAATCGAATTAAAATCGATTTGAATTGAAATCAATTTGAAAGGAACTTAAAACGAATTTATATTGAAAAATTCAATTTTGATTTGAATTTGAAAAAGAAGTTGAAATCGTTTTGAAAACGAATTTAAAACGATTTATAAAATACGTTTTGAATTGAAATCGACGAAAAATATATTATATATATTATATATATAATATAATGGCCTGAATAGAACGCGCCGCGCCGCGGCAGTTCGCGAATTTCGACCATTGACTTCAAATGGATACTGCGGGAGATCCGACCGTCGGATTCTCCTAAAACCAGAACCGTTGGGTTCGTATCGAAAAGAGCTTTCTAACGAATATTAGAAATTAGAAATCTAATGGTTGGATTTGGAATTATGTCCAAATCAAATTTGGAAAAGGTCGCTGTAAGTGCAGTTCGATGGCCATTGATGGAAATCGACTGTACGGGCCTTGATAAAATTATTAAAAATAGTAATAATTTGTGTAAAATCATAAGAAATGATTTGTGAAAAATTGGGATGAAAAAACTCCATATTTGAAAAGATAAAAATAGATTTTTATCGAAATGAAATAGTTTTGAACTAGAATTATAATTCTATTTATTTTTATAAATAAATAAAGTGGATTTGAAATGGTTTTGAAAATAACCAGAATTTCCAATAATTGCATTGGAATGGATTTGAATTGAAATTGTCTTCGGAATATTTCGATGTTGGATTTCGTGATTATACATATGTTGTTATGGAAATTTGAAAGATATATTTATATATTGTTATTTCTAATACGATATTTGTTGGTCGTAGAATTTGATATTGAATATAAGCCGATATATTTTCTATTCAGAGCCTTGTATTTAATATCAAATGTGATTTGGGTTAGTCGTGAATGGTGTCTTCATTAACACTTTTCTTAAGCCCAGCTGAGAAAAAGATTAAATCTTTTTATTTAGATTTAATGAAGTGTGCCAATTAAATAATATTTAATTGGAATTGAATTGGTATTGATTTTTGGGTTTATCGTGAACGGTGTTTTAAATAACACTTGTTCTTTGACCCGATAATTAATGGAATGTGATTTTGGGTTTATCGTGAACCGTGTTTTAAATGACACTGATTCTTTAACCCAGTTAAAGATTAAAACTGAGTGGAGTTTTAATGAATATTTAATTAGATTGAAAAGATCGAGAATGGAGTATCACCAGTTTTGCTCCAGGCGATAGTTAAATCTTTAATTAGATTTGAACGTGAAATGGTAATTGAATTTACCAATAACACCATGGTGTTAGATATGAAGTATGACTAGTTTTACTTCATGGGATGAATAGGTTGGGATTGGGAAATAAAATAAATGATTACTGCGGTGTGGTTCGCTAATCCCGACTAGTTTGAATTGATGTTCAAAGAAGATTAAAAAATAAATTTAAAGAATTTATCTTTGATAAAATTAATGGGAACTTTTCCCAAAGTATAAGAATATTTGAATAAAAGAATATTCTGAATTGGAATGAGGCGTATGTTGTGTTTGTGTAACACTTGTTTATTATATACGCGAGTTATTCAGAAAGACCGGTTTTATCCCATTCTAAATAACTGATTCGACGTGGTGTCGAAAATGAAGACGGTGGTGAAGACCGGAGGTCTTCACGTCGTTTGGGTGATTACTGATGATCTTGATTGGGCCGTACACCCAAGAGGAGGGAATCAGTTAGTGATCGTCCAGACATACTTGGAGATCGATGGTAATGTGGGGTACTAGGTGCCTTCGGTTTCGTTCAGACCCAGAACGAACTTGTAAATGGACTGTGTGTCTGACATCGGATTTCATTCTGTGTGATTGATATCTATTGCATAGCGTGAATTGCCTGTGTGGCATGCTAAGATGCAAATGATCAAGGCTTTTGTTGAAAAGCAAAGTCTTGTGGTTGATGATCAAAGCACAACCTTTATGGCGTAGCTTTGTGTAGCGTGAATTCGCGAGCCTCACATCCCGGTTGTGAACCAGAAACGGGAGAGGACATCAGGGAGGGCATGCGTTTCCTTCTAGTTAGAAGTGGCGTCAGTGGTTTTACACGCCCTGACGAGTTTGACTTATGTGGTTGTTGCTGTTGCGAGGCGCCTCGGATATATCGGTGATTTTGTGAAGCCGATGGAGTCATTCGTTGGCTCATTGACACCCCAAAGGGTGGGGAAACGTAGTGTTCAGGCATAATAGTCCACATCGGTGGACCGGCCCTGACGATCCAAGGGGCAGTTGTGGCTGTTCCTGAGACACGGGCTAGAGCGTCTCGAATCGGTTGAGGACTATCTTTTGCCTCGGTTCACAGATGGAAATCCAACTTCCAATACGTGACATGTGCGGTTTTAATTGTAGAGCCTAGTATGGCGACATAGTAGCATGGGATGTTATGTCGTCTATGATTGATACTTATGATTTGAAATTGTTTTGACACTATACACTTATAATAGTATCAAATGATTTGTTTTAAAACGTACCAAGCATGTTTGGCTATTATAAGGGAAAACCCTATCCCCCGGCTTGCGTTGCATTGTGTGATAGGACCTGGGTCTTATAATAGCTTCATTTTTTCAAAAAGCATTGCGCTGTTTTGTTATATGCACTGGTATTCTTGGGAGGAAACCCAGTCCGTGTTATACGACGTGGTCCCTTGATATATCTGATTTAAAGTAAAGTTTTAAATAACTGTTTTAGTTCTCACACCAGTCACATGACTGACCTGGAGTTTATTGTTTTAACCTAAACTCTGGGTGCCCTTATTTTGACATGGGCAGCTAGTAGTTTTGGTTTTGCAGATTTATATTCACAGGATCCTGACTTACAGCTGGAACGATATCCGGAAAGCTTTGTATCCGTATATCTCCTTCTAGTTGTGTTTTGTATTATTTTCCGCTGCGATGTATTTAAATGTAATTTAAATCTCTGATATTTTTTGATGTATAATATTCATTTATACTCTGTATATTCTTGTATTCTGATGGAATTGTTGTAATATACAATGAAATGTTCTTCCGTCTACGCTCTAATTTATCGTGTTCTCAAAACAATCAGGCGTTTCGAACGGTCTGGGTCGGTTTAGCGACTGATTCGAATCGAGCGGAATTCTCGGTCGTCACATTTGGTATCAGAGCTTTGGTTTACAGAGCTCGAGAACAAGACACATTATAACCGAACGAAAGAATTCATCAGATATTGGATTAGTAATATCCAATTAGAATGACTCGTTAGAGATAGGATCAGTAGTATCCTAGAACGAGTGTGAAGAGTATATTTTTAAAATGAAAACAAATTTTGTTTTGAAATTTAAATCGTTTATACGTATTTGAATATTTATTTATATTGAATTTGGGCAATCCAATATATAAAGATTTTGCATATACACGTCATGAACGTATATTCAAAGTTTTAATATACTGGATAGATATAGGATCACATCCTAGACACCCGGGGATAATTCTGGTGATGTCCGGACATCATCAGTATTTATGTTCGTGTTTCGATGGAGGGATTTCTATATATTTCCATAGACTGGTGTGAGAACCAAAATTTACTTAGGATTATTTGTTGTGATTTGGCATCAAAAACATGATTTTCTGTATATATATATCAAAATTATGAATTGGAAATTCTAATCAACTAATTGATTGATGGTTGTGTTGTTGTTTATTTGTTTGATAATTTTGAACCATTTAGCCTAATTGAACCGAATATTGAATTGGATTGGAAATTGGTCGCATTTGCATGCATATACATATATAATGTGTGAACAGGTCATAGCAAAGAGGCTAGAGCAAAAGAATAAAATTGTTTGCCCGACAAATAGGTACATGTTTACCATAATTTACTGTTTTGTTTGGGTGATGATGATTTTATGAGCCGATTGGCTAGCCGCTTGGCTTTTTCTTTTTCTTTTTGATTGAAGAAGGCCATGGGAGGCTATATGAAATATCCCGAAGTCCCCGGTGCAGGGGAGGTTTTGGCGAAATTTTTCGAAAATTTAGGGTGTTAGCCAAATTTTTGAAAATTTTGAAAAGTTCTTAGAAATTGAAAAGTTGAAGAACTTAAGCCGTAATGAAAATATGGAAAGTTGAGTTGATTAGTTAAACAACTATCGGCTTCATTCCTTTTCGGGGACGAAAAGTTTTAAGTGGGGTAGATTGTAATAACTCGAAAATTCGAGCCAATTTAAAATTTTTTATTTTGGCAATTTTAGCCAATTTTGAATATTTAAAATGAATTATTTTAAATAAAAACGACGAGAAATTTAAGTTTAATAGAATCGAATGTATATATTTTTATATACGTCGTTGTTAGAATATAAATATTTATTTTAAATTATAAAAGGAATTGAAAATGGCGCGGTAGTTCGATAATTCGATTTCAAAATTCAAACGAACATACCGGGTGCAAAATAAACCGGATTTTAGTGAAACAAAAAATATTAGAATCTAATTGATGATATCTTTCCAACGAAACCGAAAAATTGAAATTTCATAGCAGGAATCAAAAGTTATGCCCAGATGAAAATTCAGAATAGTCGCTATGAAATTCTGGCCCTTGAAAATGGAAATTTTGCAAATGACCTCGGATTTCGACGAAACCACTTTTGTTGGATCTGTGATATCTAGTTATTGCTAGGTTTCAAATTTCGTAATTTTTCAAATCAATATGTGAGCGTGGCAAAGGAAAACGCGTTTGATCAGTTTCAGTTGATTTTAATCGACTGGAAAACGGCCATTTTTCAAACGGTCTCGATATATGACGAAATTAGTTTTGTTAGGACCGTATCGTCAATACGAAGCCAGAAAATATTTTTCTGGAATTTTTCGAGTTAATATGAGACCCCGGTAAATTGAAATGCGCGTTCAAATTCAATATATAGAGTTATATGTTGATTTTGACGAAAACTGATCGAAACAGTCGAATCAGCTTACGATGTATATCCCATTGTGTTCGGAATGGGGGTGAAACGCTATGGACGACAGGCGGTGGGTCTCGTTCCGAGGTCGAAATAAAAAGAAACTTTTTGAAATTGAAATAAATAATAAAATATATAATTCCATTATATATTCTCTCTTTATATTGCCCCCCCACGTCATTTTTTCCAAATCAGAAATCAAAAAGAAAAAAAGACAAAAAAACCAAACACCATCGTGCCCCCCCCCCCAATCATGGCGCCTCCACAGGTGGCGGAGCCCCCTTCCCCTCCTTCTTCCTCTTCCTCCACCCCCACTTGTGCCGCGAGCCCCCCTTCTTCTTCTCCCCGTACCGCGTCTAACCCCCACGAACCCCCCCCCCAGGCGGCGCCGACATCGCTGAACCCGCCCTGCCTGAGTCACGCGCATACCCCACTCACCGCACCCTGCCTCCTCTCCTCCGAGCGCAGGCCAAACATCCTCTTTGCTAACCGTAAGTCTTTATGTTTTATCATTTATTCACTTTTAATTTCAGTTTTGAATATAAATTTAGGCTTTGATTTAAATGCAGATATATATATATGTTGAATTAAATTATGATTTTTGTGTAGGAAAAATAAAGGTAAGATTTTAGTGTAGAAAAAGAATTGATTTTTATTATGAAATCTTCATATATGTAGCGAATAAGAGAGGAGATGTTTTTGTTTGTATAAAAATATGATCTATTGTAATAACCCGGAAATCTGGGCCAGTTTAAAAAAATTTATTTTGCCAATTTTAGCGAATTTTGATTATTTAAAATGAATTATTTTAAATAATATCGACGAGAAATTTATTTTGAATAGAATTAGAACGTATATATTTATATACGTCGTCGTTAGAATATAAATATTTATTTATATATATAAAAGGAATTGAAAATGGCGCGGTAGTTCGATAATTCGATTTCAAATTTCAATTGAACATACCGGGTGTAAAATAAACCGGATTTTAGTGAAACCAAAAATATTTGAATCTATTGGTGAATATCTTTCCAACGAATCCGAAAAATTGAAATTTCATAGCGGGGATAAAAAGATATGTCCAGTCGAAAATTCTGAATAGTCGCTATGAAATTCAGGCCCTTAAAAATGGAATTTTTGCAAATGACCTTGGATTTCGACGAAACCACTTTTGTTGGATCCGTGATGTCAAATTATTGCTAGGTTTCAAATTTCATAATTTTCCGATTCATTATGTGTGCGTGACAAAGGAAAACGCGTTTGACCAGTTTCAGTTGATTTTAAATCGACTGGAAAATGACCATTTTTCAAACCGTCTCGAAATTCGATGAAACTAGTTTTGTTAGGACCGTATTGTCAATACGAAGCTAGAAAATATTTTTCTGGAATTTTTCTAGTTAGTATGTGGCCCCGGTAAATTGAAATGCACGTTCAAAATTCAATATATAGAGTCATATGTTGATTTTGATGAAATCTGATCGTAACGATCGAATCAGCCTACGATACATATCCCATTGTGTTCGGAATGGGGGTAATTAGCTATGGACGACAGTCGGTGGGTTCAATTTTGAGGTCGAAATAAAAAGTCAACAATTGGAGAATTAAATATAATATTAATTAAATTATAAAACACTTAACCTCCCCCCCGTTACCTTCATATTCTCTCTATCCCTCCCTCATCTGTTCAATTCGAACGAAAAAAAAGAACCCTAATGGACGCGCTACCCCCCCCGTCAGAGCCGCCACCGCGATTTACCCCCCCTCCTGCTGCAGACGCACCCCCCTCCTACTGGGCGGCGCCGCGATTTACCCCCCCTCCTGCTGCAGACGCACCCCCCTCCTGTTGAGCGATTTACCCCCCCTCTCTTCCGCCTGCGCGACCCCCTGCCTCCATCTCCTCCCCCTTGGCCTTCCTCCCTTCCAATCCGCCCTGAGGAGCCTCCCTGCCACCTCAGCAACTCCGGTGCTACATCTTTACCCTCCTCGCCACGTGTTGTAAGTTCCTCCATTTATTTTATCTTCATTTATTTATTAAAAATCAGTTTTATTTTTATTGAATAAAAAGATTTGATTTTTATAAGGGAAAGATTATATTTTTCTATATGGAAAGATTACATTTTTATAGAAGAAAAGATTAGATTTTTATTCATATGAACGGTATGTAAAAAAATTAGATTTTTATTCATTTGGAAAAATTCGATTTTTATATATTGAATAGCAAAGTAAAAATTTGATTTTTATATATTGAATAGCAAATTAAAAATTCGATTTATATATATTGAATAGCAAAGTAAAAATTCGATTTTTATATATTGAATAGCAAAGTAAAAATTCGATTTTTATATATTGAATAGCAAAGTAAAAATTCGATTTTTATACATAGAATAGCGGTATAAAAATGTGATTTTTATATATGTAGTGAAAGCGGACAACGAAAGTGACAAAATGAAGAACGATGAAGATATCCTACATTTGAAGTGTCGTGAGATTGGATTAGCAATTCTATGAGAACTTCTCACCTTTAACTTAATTTTTCTAGTTAATAATATATACTAGGATGCAGACGGTGTTTAGTAGCACCCGACACCCATCGTCCACAGACCATGGACGGCTTGTATGCTTGTTTGTTTGATTTGATTTAAATGCAGATATATATATATATATATATATATATATATATATATATATTGAATTGAATTGAATTATGATTTTTGGGTAGGAAAAATAAAGGTAAGATTTTAGTGTAGAAAAGAATTGAATTTTATTATGAAATCTTCATATATGTAGCGAATAGGAGAGGAGATGTTTTTGTTTGTATAAAAATATGATCTTTTGTAATAACCAGGAAATCTGGGCCAGTTTTAAAAAATTTATTTTGGCAATTTTTGCGAATTTTGATTATTTAAAATGAATTATTTTAAATAATATCGACGAGAAATTTATTTTGAATAGAATTAGAATGTATATATTTATATACGTCGTCGTTAGAATATAAATATTTATTTATATATATAAAAGGAATTGAAAATGGCGCGGTAGTTCGATAATTCGATTTCAAATTTCAATTGAACATACCGGGTGTAAAATAAACCGGATTTTAGTGAAACCAAAAATATTTGAATCTATTGGTGAATATCTTTCCAACGAATCCGAAAAATTGAAATTTCATAGCGGGTATAAAAAGATATGTCCAGTTGAAAATTCTGAATAGTCGCTATGAAATTCAGGCCCTTAAAAATGGAATTTTTGCAAACGACCTCGGATTTCGACGAAACCACTTTTGTTGGATCCGTGATGTCAAATTATTGCTAGGTTTCAAATTTCATAATTTTCCGATTCAATATTTGAGCATGGCAAAGGAAAACGCGTTTGACCAGTTTCAGTTGATTTTAAATCGACTGGAAAATGACCATTTTTCAAACGGTCTCGGAATTCGATGAAACTAGTTTTGTTAGGACCGTATCGTCAATACGAAGCTAGAAAATATTTTTCTGGAATTTTTCTAGTTAGTATGTGGCCCCGGTAAATTGAAATGCACGTTCAAAATTCAATATATAGAGTCATATGTTGATTTTGACGAAATCTGATCGTAACGATCGAATCAGCCTACGATACATATCCCATTGTGTTCGGAATGGGGGTAATTAGCTATGGACGACAGTCGGTGGGTTCAATTTTGAGGTCGAAATAAAAAGTCAACAATTGGAGAATTAAATATAATATTAATTAAACTATAAAACACTTAACCTCCCCGCTTACCTTCATATTCTCTCCCTCCCTCATATGTTCAATTTGAACGTAAGAAAAAAAAAGAACCCTAATCGACGCGCTACCTCCCCCCCTCACCGTCAGAGCCGCCACCGCGATTTACCCCCCTCCTGCTGCAGACGCACCCCCCTCCTGCTGGGCGGCGCCGCGATTTACCCCCCCTCCTGCTGGGCGGCGCCGCGATTTACCCCCCCTCCTGCTGCAGACGCACCCCCCTCTCTTCCGCCTGCGCGACCCCCCTGCCTCCATCTCCTCCCCCTTGGACTTCCTCCCCTCCAATCCGCCCTGAGGAGCCTCCCCGCCACCTCAGCAACTCCGGTGCTACATCTTTACCCTCCTCGCCACGTGCTGTAAGTTCCTCCATTTATTTTATCTTCATTTATTTATTAAAAATCAGTTTTATTTTTATTGAATAAAAAGATTTGATTTTTATAAGGGAAAGATTATATTTTTCTATATGAAAAGATTACATTTTTATAGAAGAAAAGATTAGATTTTTATTCATATGAACGGTATGTAAAAAAATTAGATTTTTATTCATTTGGAAAAATTCGATTTTTATATATTGAATAGCAAAGTAAAAAATTCTATTTTTATATATTAAATAGCAAAGTAAAAAATTCGATTTTTGTATATTGAATAGCAAAGTAAAAATTCAATTTTTATATATAGAATAGCGGTATAAAAATGTGATTTTTATATGTGTAGTGAAAGCGGACAACGAAAGTGACAAAAGGAAGAACGATGAAGATATCCTACATTTGAAGTGTCGTGGGATTGGATTAGCAATTCTGTGAGAACTTCTCACCTTTAATTTAATTTTTCTAGTTAATAATATATACTAGGATGCAGACGGTGTTTAGTAGCACCCGACACCCGTCGTCCACAGACCATGGACGGCTTGTATGCTTGTTTGTTTGATTTTGATGTGTAGTTGATTGTGTGATGTAAAATGAAATAAAATATTTATATAGTTAAAAATATTTTTATAGTTAAAAATTGAATTTTTAACGTGTATATGAAAGGAAATAAAAATAAACAAATCGGACGATTTGTTTATATACACACATTTGACTGATATTGATTGGGACGATAAATTTTACACATCGCCCAACTGCACAAATAAAATCTGTGTTTGATTGTTTGAAACCCCACACGGGTATTGAGATGATATTTGACGTACACTAATCCTGATTGTTTAATTGTATGTCGATCGATTGATTGACAGACTGTTATAAGCGTTAAATATTTATATTTGATGCTTATACAGTGTAGAACGCACTTTGGATGATGGTTGATGATTTATCGTTGCCGTTATACACGTGTTGTAGAAAATCCATATAATTAACATTATATGGTAATTGATTGGGCCACATTCCAGTTTTGAAAAAGAAATATTTGAAATAGAAATATTTGAAATAGAATATTTGAAAATAGAAACATATGAAGCCGTGTTGATTAGATTGACGCCATTTTGATGTGAACGATATTTATATCGATTATATTCGTTTTTATAATGAATATTGAAAAGTGCTTTCAAAATCGAATATTTTGAAATGAAATTCGAATTATATTGAAAAGAATAGAAATTCGACTTAAATTGAAATTGAATTGAATAGAAAATGAATTCGAATTAAACTGAATAGAATTGAAATTCGAATTAGATTGAAATAGAATTGAAATCGTTTTGAATTGAATTTAAAACGTATTGAAATTGAACTGAAAATCGATTGGAATTGAAATCAATTTGAAATGAATTTAAAACGAATTTGTAAGGGAAAATTCAATTTTGATTTGAATTTGAAAAAGAAGTTGAAATCGTTTTGAAAACGAATTTAAAATGATTTATAAAATTCGTTTCGAAAGGAAATCGACGAAGTATATATTATATATATAATATAATGGCCTGAATAGAACGCACCGCGCCGCGGCAGTTCGCGAATTTCAACCATTGACTTCGAACGGATATTACGGGAGATCCGACCGTCGGATTCTCCTAAAACCGGAACCGTTGGGTTCATATCGAAAAGAGCCTTCTAACGAATATTAGAAATTTGAAATCTAACAGTTGGATTTGGAATTATGTCCAAATCAAATTTGGAAAAAGGTCGCTGTAAGTGCAGTTCGATGGCCATTGATGGAAATCGACTGTACGGGCCTTGATAAAATTATTAAAAATAGTAATAATTTGTGTAAAATCATAAGAAATGGTTTGTGAAGAATTGGGATGAAATACTCCATATTTGAAAAGATAAAAATATATTTTTATCGAAATGAACTAGTTTTGAACTAGAATTATAATTCTATTTATTTTTAAATAAATAAATTGAATTTAAAAAGGGTTTTAAAAGTAACCAGAATTTCCAGTAATTGAATTGGAATGGATTTGAATCGAAATTGTCTTCGGAATATTTCGATGTTAGATTTCGTGATTATACAGATGTTGTTATGGAAATTTGAAAGATATTTATATATCGCTATTTCCAATACGATATTTGTTGGTCGTAGAATTTGATATTGAATGTAAGCCGATATATTTTCTATTCAGAGCCTTGTATTTAATATCAAATGTGATTTGGGTTTGTCGTAAATGGTGTCTTTATTAACACTGTTCTTGAACCCAGTTGAGAAAATATTAAATCTTTTTATTTAGATTTAATGAAGTGTACCAATTAAATAATATTTAATTGGAATTGAATTGGTATTGATTTTTGGGTTTATCGTGAACAGTGTGTTAAATAACACTTGTTCTTTAACCCGATAATTAATGGAATGTGATTTTGGGTTTATCATGAACCGTGTTTTAAAATAACACTGATTCTTTAAACCAGTTAAAGATTAAAACTAAGTGGAGTTTTAATGAATCTTTAATTAGATTTGAACATGAAATGGTGATTGAATTTACCGACAACACCGTGGTGTTAGATATGAAGTATAACCAGTTTTACTTCATGGGATAAATAGGTTGGGATTGGGAAATAAAAATATTATTACTTCGGTGTGGTTCGTTAATCCCGACTAGTTTGAAGTGATATTCAAAAGGAAGATTAAAGAATAAATTTAAAAGAATTTATCTTTGATAAAATTAATGGGAACCTTTCCCAAAGTATAAGAATATTTGAATAAAAGAATATTCTGAATTGGATTGAGGCGTACGTTGTGTTTGTGTCACACGTTTTTATTATATACGCAAGTTGTTCAGAAAGACCGGGTTTATCCCATTCTAAATAACTGATTCGACGTGGTGTCGAAGATGAAGACGGTGGTTGAAGACCGGGGGTCTTCACGTCGTTTGGATAATTACTGATGATCTTGATTGGGCCGTACACCCAAGAGGAGAGAATCAGGTTGTGATCGTCCAGACGTACTTGGAGATCAATGGATGTGCGGGGTACTAGGTGCCTCCGGTTTCGTTCAGACCCAGAACGGACTTGTAAATGGACTGTGTGTCTGACATTGGATTTTAGTCTGTGTGATTGATTTCTATTAAATATATATCTGTTTGGCGGTGGAGAATTTATTCTCTTGCTTAACGCCCTTCTCTGAGACGTACGAGCTCAGAGGTTATATACTGATGGATATCAAACGCATAGAGTGAATTGCCTGTGTGGCATGCCTAAGTGGCGAATGATCAGGGCTTCTGTTGAAAGCAATGTCTTGTGGTTGATGATCAAAGCACGACCTTTGTGGCATAGCTTTGTGTAACGTTTACTTCGCGAGTTTCACACCCAGTATGAACCAAAAACGGGAAAAGGACCTCAGGGAGGGCATGCGTTTCTTTCTAGTTAGAAGTGGCGTCAGTGGTTTTACACGCCCTGACGAGTTTGACTTATGTGGTTGTTGTTGTTGCGAGGCGCCTCGGTTTGATCGGACGATCCGGGTTCGATGGAGTCATTCGTTGGCTCACTTACGCCTCAAAGGGCGGGGAAACGCAGTGTTCAGGCATTTTAATCCACATCGGTGGACCGGCCCTGACGATCCAAGGGCCCACCTGAGTCTGGGTCCTGAGGCTCGGGCTAGACAGTCTCGAATCGGTAGAGGACGATCCCTGGCCTCGGTTCATAGATGGAAATCCAATCTCCAAATACGAGATTTTGCGGTTTTATTTGTAGAGCCTAGTATGGCGACATAGTGGGATGGGCCACTTATGCCGTCTATGATTGATACTTATGATTTGAAGTTGTTTTATACACTATGCACTTATAATAGTATCAAATGATTTGTT
Source organism: Allium sativum (assembly GCA_030737875.1). Classification (NCBI taxonomy): domain Eukaryota; kingdom Viridiplantae; phylum Streptophyta; class Magnoliopsida; order Asparagales; family Amaryllidaceae; genus Allium; species Allium sativum. Next base: position 712,141,895 of record CM060912.1, read on the forward strand.
TTAAACGTATCAAGCATTCTTGGCTATTATAAGGTAAAAACCCTATCCTCCGGCTTGCGTTGCATTATGTGATGGGAACTGGGTCTTATAATAGCTTCATTTTTCTTTATTTAGCATTGCGTGGTTTGTTTTATGCACTGGTATTCTTGGGAGGAAACCCGTTCCGTGTTATACGGCGTGGTCCCTTGATTTGCCTAACTTTAAAAATAAAGATTAATAACTGTTTTAGTTCTCACACCAGTCCCATGACTGACCTGGAGTTTATTGTTTTAACCTAAACTCTGGGTGCCCTTATTTTGACACGGGCAGCTAGTAGTTTTGGTTTTGCAGATTTATATTCACAGGATCCTGGTTTACAGCTGGAACGATATCCAGAAACTTTGTATCCGTATATCTCCTTCAGTTGTTTATTGTATTATTTTCCGCTGCGATGTATTTAAATGTAATTTAAATCTCTAATATTTCTATGTAATATTTATTGATTCATACTCTGTATATTCTAGTATTCTGATGGAATTGTTGTAATATACAATGAAATGTTCTCCCGCCTGCGTTCTGTTGTGGCTTGCTCTGATACTATCCGCTCTTTCCCTTCACGGGGAAGTTGCGGGTTTTTACAGTTGGTATCAGAGCTTTGGTTTACAGAGCTCGAGAACAAGACACATTAGAACCATACGAAAGAATTCATCAGAAATTGGATTAGTAATATCCAGCGGGAATGACTCGTTAGAGTTGGGATCAGTAGTATCCTAGAACGAGTGTGAAGAGTATTCTGTTTTAAAAATGAAAACAAGAATTGTTTTGAAAATTTAAATTCAATAATTCGTATTTGAATATTTATTTATATGAATTTGGACGATCCAATATATAAAGATTTTGCATATATGTCTTGGAAACGTGTATTCGAAGTTTTAATGTATTGGATAGTTATAGAATCGCACTCTAGTGCCCGGGGATAATTCTGGTGACGGGGCACCATCGCCAGTATTTATTTTTGAGTTTCGAAAGTGAGATTTCTATAAATTTCCAATTGACTGGTGTGAGAACCGAAACTAGATAGGGCTTATCGTTGTGATTTGGCATCAAAAATCTGATTTTTGACTATATATATCAAAGTTATGCATTTGAAATGATAACCAACTAATTGATTGATGGTTGTGCTGTTTGATTAATTAAAATTTGTACCATATAGCCAAATTGAATCAAATAGTGAATTGTATTGAAAATTGGTCGCATTTGCTTGCATATACATGTACTTACATTGAACAGGTCATAGCAAGGAGGCTAGAGCAGAGAATAAAATTTGTTTGCCCGACAAATAGGTACATGTTTATCATAATTTACTGTTTTGTTTGGGTGATGATGATTTTATGAGCCGATTGGCTAGCCGCTTGGATTTTTCTTTTTCTTTTTGAGATCGGAGGGTCTGTATGGCAATTTCGGGATTTTCCCGTGCTCCCGGTGCAGGGGAGGTTATGGCGAAATTTTTCGAAAATTTAGGGTGTTAGCCAAATTTTTGAAAAATTTGAAAAGTTCTTAGAAACTGAAAAGTTGAAGAACTTAGGCCGTAATGAAAATAGAGGAAGTTGAGTTGATTTGTTAAACAACTTTCGGCTTCGTTCCTTTTCGGTGACGAAAAGTTTTAAGTGGGGGAGATTGTAATAACCCGGAAATCTGGGCCAGTTTAAAAATTTTTATTTTGGCAATTTTAGCGATGATTATTTAAAATGAATTATTTTAAATAATATCGACGAGAAATTTATTTTGAATAGAATTAGAACGTATATATTTATATACGTCGTCATTAGAATATAAATATTTATTTATATATATAAAAGGAATTGAAAATGGCACGGTAGTTCGATAATTCGATTTCAAATTTCAATTGAACATACCGGGTGTAAAATAAACCGGATTTTAGTGAAACCAAGTATATTTGAATCTATTGATGAATATCTTTCCAACGAATCCGAAAAATTGAAATTTCATAGCGGGGATAAAAAGATATGTCCAGTTGAAAATTTTGAATAGTCGCTATGAAATTCAGGCCCTTAAAAATGGAATTTTTGCAAACGACCTCGGATTTCGACAAAACCACTTTTCTTGGATCTATGATGTCAAATTATTGCTAGGTTTCAAATTTCATAATTTTCCGATTCAATATGTGAGAATGGCAAAGGAAAACGTGTTTGACCAGTTTCAGTTGATTTTAAATCGACTGGAAAATGACCATTTTTCAAACGGTCTCGGAATTCGATGAAACTAGTTTTGTTAGGACCGTGTCGTCAATACGAAGCTAGAAAATGTTTTTCTGGAATTTTTCTAGTTAGTATGTGGCCCCGGTAAATTGAAATGCACGTTCAAAATTCAATATATAGAGTCATATGTTGATTTTGATGAAATCTGATCGTAATGATCGAATCAGCCTACGATACATATCCCGTTGTGTTCGGAATGGGGGTAATTAGCTATGGACGACAGTCGGTGGGTTCAATTTTGAGGTCGAAATAAAAAGTCAACAATTGGAGAATTAAATATAATATTAATTAAATTATAAAACACTTAACCTCCCCCTTAACTTCATATTCTCTCTCTCCCTCCCTCATCTGTTCAATTCGAACGAAAAAAAAAGAACCCTAATCGACGCGCTACCCCCCTCCCCCCCCCCCCCGTTAGAGCCGCCACCACGATTTACACACTCCCCCTCCTGCTGCAGACGCACCCCCCTCCTGTTGGGCGGCGCTGCGATTTACCCCCCTCCCTTCCTGCTGCAGAAGCACCCCCCCTTTCTTCCGCCTGCGCGACCCCCCTGCCTCCATCTCCTCCTCCTTGGCCTTCCTCCCCTCCAATCCGCCATGAGGAGCCTCCCCGCCACCTCAGCAACTCCGGTGCTACATCTTTACCCTCCTCGCCATGTGGTGTAAGTTCCTCCATTTATTTTATCTTCATTTATTTATTAAAAATCAGTTTATTTTTATTGAATAAAAAGATTTGATTTTTATAAGGGAAAGATTATATTTTTCTATATGAAAAGATTACATTTTTTATAGAAGAAAAGATTAGATTTTTATTCATATGAGCGGTATGTAAAAAAATTAGATTTTTATTCATTTGGAAAAATTCAATTTTTATATATTGAATAGCAAAGTAAAAATTCGATTTTTATATATTGAATAGCAAAGTAAAAATTCGATTTTTATATATTGAATAGCAAAGTAAAAATTCGATTATTATATATTGAATAGCAAAGTAAACATTCGATTTTTATATATAGAATAGCGGTATAAAAATGTGATATTTATATATGTAGTGAAAGCGGACAACGAAAGTGACAAAAGGAAGAACGATGAAGATATCCTACATTTGAAGTGTCGTGGGATTGGATTAGCAATTCTATGAGAACTTCTCACCTTTAATTTAATTTTTCTAGTTAATAATATATACTAGGATGCAGACGGTGTTTAGTAGCACCCGACACCCGTCGTCCACAGACCATGGATGGCTTGTATGCTTGTTTGTTTGATTTTGATGTGTAGTTGATTGTGTGATGTGATGTGAAATGAAATAAAATATTTATATAGTTAAAAATATATTTTTATAGTTAAAAATATTTTTATAGTTAAAAATAGAATTTTTAACGTGTATATGAAAGGAAATAAACATAAACAAATCAGACGATTTGTTTATATACACACATTTGACTGATATTGATTAGGACGATAAATTTTAAACATCGCCCAACCGCACAAATAAAATCTGTGTTTGATTGTTTGAAACCCCACACGGGTATTGGGATGATATTTGACGTACACTAATCCTGATTGTTTAGTTGTATGTCGATCGATTGATTGACAGACTGTTATAAGCGTTAAATATTTATGTTTGATGCTTATACAGTGTAGAACGCACTTTGGATGATGGTTGATGATTTATCGTTGCTGTTATATACGTGTGGTAGAAAATCCATATAATTAACATTATATGGTAATTGATTGGGCCTCATTCCAGTTTTGAAAAAAAAAATTGAAATAGAAATATTTGAAATACAATAGTTGAAAATAGAAACATATGAAGTCGTGTTGATTAGATTGACGCCATTTTGATGTGAACGATATTTATATCGATTATATTCGTTTTTATAATGAATATTGAAAAGTGCTTTCAAAATCGAATATTTTGAAATGAAATTCGAATTATATTGAAAAGAATAGAAATTCGACTTAAATTGAAATTGAATTGAATAGAAAATGAATTCGAATTAAACTGAATAGAATTGAAATTCGAATTAGATTGAGATAGAATTGAAATCGTTTTGAATTGAATTTAAAACGTATTGAAATTGAACTGAAAATCGATTGGAATTGAAATCAATTTGAAATGAATTTAAAACGAATTTGTAAGGTAAAATTCAATTTTGATTTGAATTTGAAAAGGAAGTTGAAATCGTTTTGATAACGAATTTAAAACGATTTATAAAATTCGTTTCGAAAGGAAATCGACGAAGTATATATTATATATATTATATATATAATATAATGGCCTGAATAGAACGCGCCGCGCCGCGGTAGTTCGCGAATTTCGACCATTGACTTCGAACGGATATTACGGGAGATCCGACCGTCGGATTCTCCTAAAACCGGAACCGTTGGGTTCGTATCGGAAAGAGACTTCTAACGAATATTAGAAATTTGAAATCTAACGGTTGGATTTGGAATTATGTCCAAATCAAATTTGGAAAAAGGTCGTTGTAAGTGCAGTTCAATGGTCATTGATGGAAATCGACTATACGGGCCTTGATAAAATTATTAAAAATACTAATAATTTGCGTAAAATCATAAGAAATGATTTGTGAAGAATTGGGATGAAAAAATCCATATTTGAAAAGATAAAAATAGATTTTTATCGAAATGAACTAGTTTTGAACTGGAATTATAATTCTATTTATTTTTAAATAAATTGAATTTAAAAAGGGTTTTAAAAGTAACCAGAATTTCCAGTAATTGAATTGGAATGGATTTGAATCGAAATTGTCTTCGGAATATTTCGATGTTAGATTTCGTGATTATACAGATGTTATTATGGAAATTTGAAAGATATTTATATATCGCTATTTCCAATACGATATTTTTTGGTCATAGAATTTGATATTGAATATAAGCCGATATATTTTCTATTCAGAGCCTTGTATTTAATATCAAATGTGATTTGGGTTTGTCGTAAATGGTGTCTTTATTAACACTGTTCTTGAACCCAGTTGAGAAAAGATTAAATCTTTTTATTTAGATATAATGAAGTGTACCAATTAAATAATATTTAATTGGAATTGAATTGGTATTGATTTTTGGGTTTATCGTGAACAGTGTTTTAAATAACACTTGTTCTTTAACCCGATAATTAATGGAATGTGATTTTGGGTTTATCGTGAACCGTGTTTTAAAATGACACTGATTCTTTAACCCAGTTAAAGATTAAAACTAAGTGGAGTTTTAATGAATCTTTAATTAGATTTGAACATGAAATGGTAATTGAATTTACCGACAACACCGTGGTGTTAGATATGAAGTATAACCAGTTTTACTTCATGGGATAAATAGGTTGGGATTGGGAAATAAAATAAATAATTACTTCGGTGTGGTTCGTTAATCCCGACTAGTTTGAAGTGATATTCAAAAGGAAGATTAAAGAATAAATGTAAAAGAATTTATCTTTGATAAAATTAATGGGAACCTTTCCCAAAGTATAAGAATATTTGAATAAAAGAATATTCTGAATTGAATTGAGGCGTATGTTGTGTTTGTGTCACACGTGTTTATTATATACGCGATTTGTTCAGAAAGACCGGGTTTATCCCATTCTGAATAACTGATTCGACATGGTGTCGAAGATGAAGACGGTGGTTGAAGACCGGAGGTCTTCACGTCGTTTGGATAATTACTGATGATCTTGATTGGGTCGTACACCCAAGAGGAGAGAATTAGTTGGTGATCGTCCAGACGTACTTGGATATCAATGGATATGTCGGGTACTAGGTGCCTACGGTTTCGTTCAGACGCAGAACGGACTTGTAAATGGACTGTGTGTCTGACATTGGATTTCATTCTGTGTGATTGATTTCTATTAAATATATATCTGTTTGGCGGTGGAGAATTTATTCTCTTGCTTAATGCCCTTCTCTGAGACGTACGAGCTCAGGGGTTATATACTGATGGATATCAAACGCATAGAGTGAATTGCCTGTGTGGCATGCCTAAGTGGCGAATGATCAAGGCTTCTGTTGAAAAGCAAAGTTTTGTGGTTGATGATCAAAGCACGACCTTTGTGGCATAGCTTTGTGTAACGTTTACTTCACGAGTTTCACACCCGGTATGAACCAAAAATGGGAGAAGGACCTCAGGGAGGGCATGCGTTTCTTTCTAGTTAGAAGTGGCGTCAGTGGTTTTACACGCCCTGACGAGTTTTACTTATGTGGTTGTGGCTGTTGCGAGGCGCCTCGGTTTGATCGGACGATCCGGGTCCGATGGAGTCATTCGTTGGCTCACTTACGCCCCAAAGGGCGGGGAAACGAAGTGTTCAGGCATTTTAATCTTCATCGGTGGACCGGCCCTGACGATCCACGGGCCCACCTGAGTCTGGGTCTTGAGGCTCGGGCTAGACAGTCTCGAATCGGTAGAGGACGATCCCTGGCCTCGGTTCATAGATGGAAATCCAATCTCCAAATACGTGATTCTGCGGTTTTATTTGTAGAGCCTAGTATGGCGACATAGTTGGATGGGGCACTTATGCCGTCTATGATTGATACTTATGATTTGAAGTTGTTTTATACACTATGCACTTATAATAGTATCAAATGATTTGTTTTAAACGTATCAAGCATTCTTGGCTATTATAAGGTAAAAACCCTATCCTCCGGCTTGCGTTGCATTGTGTGATGGGAACTGGGTCTTATAATAGCTTCATTTTTCTTTATCTAGCATTGCGCGGTTTGTTTTATGCACTGGTATTCTTGGGAGGAAACCCGTTCCGTGTTATACGGCGTGGTCCCTTGATTTGCCTAACTTTAAAAATAAAGATTAATAACTGATTTAGTTCTCACACCAGTCCCATGACTGACCTGGAGTTTATTGTTTTAACCTAAACTCTGGGTGCCCTTATTTTGACACGGGCAGCTAGTAATTTTGGTTTTGCAGATTTATATTCACAGGATCCTGGTTTACAGCTAGAACGATATCCGGAAAGCTTTGTATCCGTATATCTCCTTCAATTGTGTATTGTATTATTTTCTGCTGCGATGTATTTAAATGTAATTTAAATCTCTAATATTTCTGTGTAATATTTATTGATTCATACTCTGTATATTCTAGTATTCTGATGGAATTGTTGTAATATACAATGAAATGTTCTCCCGCCTGCGTTCTGTTGTGGCTTGCTCTGATACTATTCGCGCTTTCCCTACACGGGGAAGTTGCGGGTTTTTACATCTTTGCTTAGTAAAAATATAATTTTTATAATATAGAAAGGATAAAAATATAATTTTTATACTAGTGGCATATTAAAAATATGATTTTTATTCATGTAGAGTAGTAAAAATATAATCTTTATTGGGAGAAGAGCAATATAAAAATATAATTTTTATAACGAAGTAAAGATAAAAATTTGATTTTTATATATTGAATAGAAAAGTAAAATTTTGATTTTATATATTGAATAGCAAAGTAAAAATTCGATTTTCATATATTGAATAGCAAAGTGAAAATTCGATTTTTATATATTGAATAGCAAAGTAAAAATTCGATTTTTATATATTGAATAGCAAAGTAAAAATTCGATTTTTATATATTGAATAGCGAAGTAAAAATTCGATTTTTATATATTGAATAGCGAAGTAAAAATTTAATTTTTATATATTGAATAGCAAATTAAAAATTCGATTTTTATATATGTAGTGAATACGGATGACGGATGTGATGAAAGAAGGAACGGCGAAGACTTCTACATTTGAAGAGTCGAGGCGTTTGGATTAGCTAGTCGGTGAGAACTTCTCACTTTTAATTTATTTCTAGTTAAAATATATACTAGGATGCAGACGGTGTTTAGTAGCACCCGACACCCGTCGTCCACAGACCATGGACGGCTTGTATGCTTGTTTGTTTGATTTGATGTGTAGTTGATTGTGTGATGTGATGTGAAACGAAATAAAATATTTATATAGTTAAAAATATTTTATAGTTGAAAATAGAATTTTTAACGTGTATTTAAAATGAAATAAATATAAACAAATCGGAGATTTGTTTATATACACTGATTTTGATATTGATTGGGACGATAAATTTTACACATCGCCCAACTGCACAAATAAAATCGGTGTTTGATTGTTTGAAACCCCACACGGGTATTGGGATGATATATGACATACACTAATCCCAATAATTAGTTGTTTGTCGATTGATTGATTGACAGACTGTTATAAGCGTTAAATATTTATATTTGATGCTTGTACAGTGTAGAACGCACTTTGGATGATGATTTATCGTTGATGTTATATACGTGTGTTGAAGAAAATCCATATAATTAACATTATATGGTAATTGATTGGGCCTCATTCCAGTTTTGAAATAGAAATATTTGAAAAAGAAATATTTGAAATAGAATATTTGAAAATAGAAATATATGAAGCCGTGTTGATTTGATTGACGCCATTTTGACGTGAACGATATTTATATTGATTTTATTCAACTTTCAATGTATATTGAAAGTGATTTCGAAATTTGAATTATATTGAAAGTGATATCGAAATTTGAATTATATTAAAAATAATCGAAATTCGAATTATATTGAAAAGAATTGAATTCAAATTGAAATTGAATAGAATTGAATTCAAATTGAAATTGAATAGAATTGAATTCAAATTGAAATTGAATAGAATTGAATTCGAATTGAATTGGATATAAAACGAATTCGAATTGAATTGAATATAAAATGAATTCGAATTGAATTGAATATAAAACGAATTCAAATTGAATTGGATATAAAATGAATTCGAACTGAATTGAATTGAAAACAAAACGAATTCAAATAGAATTAAAATCGATTTGAATTGAAATCAATTTGAAAGGAACTTAAAACGAATTTTTATTGAAAAATTCAATTTTGATTTGAATTTGAAAAGGAAGTTGAAATCGTTTTGAAAACAAATTTAAAACGATTTATAAAATACGTTTTGAATTGAAATCGATGAAAAATATATTATATATATTATATATATATATATATATAATATAATGGCCTGAATAGAACGCGCCGCGCCGCGGCAGTTCGTGAATTTCGACCATTGACTTCAAATGGATATTGCGGGAGATCCGACCGTCGGATTCTCCTAAAACCGGAACCGTTCGGTTCGTATCGAAAAGAGCTTTCTAACGAATATTAGAAATTTTTAATCTAATGGTTGGATTTGGAATTATGTCCAAATCAAATTTGGAAAAGGTCGTTGTAAGTGCAGTTCGATGGCCATTGATGGAAATCGACTGTACGGGCCTTGATAAAATTATTAAAAATAGTAATAATTTGTGTAAAATCATAAGAAATGATTTGTGAAAAATTGGGATGAAAAAACTCCATATTTGAAAAGATAAAAATAGATTTTTATCGAAATGAAATAGTTTTGAACAAGAATTATAATTCTATTTATTTTTTTAAATAAATAAAGTGGATTTGAAAATAACCAGAATTTCCAATAATTGCATTGGAATGGATTTGAATCGAAATTGTCTTCAGAATATTTCGATGTTGGATTTCGTGATTATACATATGTTGTTATGGAAATTTGAAAGATATATTTATATATCGCTATTTCTAATACGATATTTGTTGGTCGTAGAATTTGATATTGAATATAAGCCGATATATTTTCTATTCAGAGCCTTGTGTTTAATATCAAATGTGATTTGGGTTAGTCGTGAATGGTGTCTTCATTAACACTTTTCTTAAGCCCAGCTGAGAAAAAGATTAAATCTTTTTATTTAGATTTAATGAAGTGTGCCAATTAAATAATATTTAATTGGAATTGAATTGGTATTGATTTTTGGGTTTATCGTGAACGGTGTTTTAAATAACACTTGTTCTTTAACCCGATAATTAATGGAATGTGATTTTGGGTTTATCATGAACCGTGTTTTAAATGACACTGATTCTTTAACCCAGTTAAAGATTAAAACTGAGTGGAGTTTTAATGAATCTTTAATTAGATTGAAAAGATCGAGAATGGAGAATCACCAGTTTTGCTCCAGGCGATAGTTAAATCTTTAATTAGATTTGAACGTGAAATGGTAATTGAATTTACCAATAACACCATGGAGTTAGATATGAAGTATGACTAGTTTTACTTCATGGGAGGAATAGGTTGGGATTGGGAAATAAAAAAATGATTACTGCGGTGTGGTTCGCTAATCCCGACTAGTTTGAATTAATGTTCAAAGAAGATTAAAGAATAAATTTAAAGAATTTATCTTTGATAAAATTAATGGGAACTTTTCCCAAAGTATAAGAATATTTGAATAAAAGAATATTCTGAATTGGAATGAGGCGTATGTTGTGTTTGTGTAACATTTGTTTATTATATACGCGAGTTATTCAGAAAGACCGGGTTTATCCCATTCTAAATAACTGATTCGACGTGGTGTCGAAAATGAAGACGGTGGTGAAGACCGGAGGTCTTCACGTCGTTTGGGTGATTACTGATGGTCTTGATTGGGCCGTACACCCAAGAGGAGGGAATCAGTTAGTGATCGTCCAGACGTACTTGGAGATCAATGGTTATGCGGGGTACTAGGTGCCTTCGGTTTCGTTCAGACCCAGAACGAACTTGTTAATGGACTATGTGTCTGACATCGGATTTCATTCTGTGTGATTGATATCGATTGCATAACGTGAATTGCCTGTGTGGGCAAATGATCAAGGCTTTTGTTGAAAAGCAAAGTCTTGTGGTTGATGATCAAAGCACGGCCTTTGTGGCGTAGCTTTGTGTAGCGTGAATTCGCGAGCCTCACACCCTGGTTGTGAACCAGAAACGGGAGAGGACATCAGGGAGGGCATGCGTTTCCTTCTAGTTAGAAGTGGCGTCAGTGGTTTTACACGCCCTGACGAGTTTGACTTATGTGGTTGTTGCTGTTGCGAGGCGCCTCGGATATATCGGTGACTTTGTGAAGCCGATGGAGTCATTCGTTGGCTCATTGACACCCCAAAGGGTGGGGAAACGTAGTGTTCAGGCATAATAGTCCACATCGGTGGACCGGCCCTGACGATCCAAGGGGCAGTTGCGGCTGTTCCTGAGACACGGGTTAGAGCGTCTCAAATCGGTTGAGGACTATCTTTTGCCTCAGTTCACAGATGGAAATCCAACTTCCTATACGTGACATGTGCGGTTTTAATTGTAGAGCCTAGTATGGCGATATAGTAGCATGTGATGCTATGCCGTCTATGATTGATACTTATGATTTGAAATTGTTTTGACACTATACAATTATAATAGTATCAAATGATTTGTTTTAAAACGTACCAAGCATGTTTGGCTACTATAAGGGAAAACCCTATCCCCCGGCTTGCGTTGCATTGTGTGATAGGACCTGGGTCTTATAATAGCTTCATTTTTCCAAAAAGCATTGCGCTGTTTTGTTATATGCACTAGTATTCTTGGGAGGAAACCCGGTCCGTGTTATACGATGTGGTCCCTTGATATATCTGATTTAAAGTAAAGTTTTAAATAACTGTTTTAGTTCTCACACCAGTCACTTGACTGACCTGGAGTTTATTGTTTTAACCTAAACTCTGGGTGCCCTTATTTTGACACGGGCAGCTAGTAGTTTTGGTTTTGCAGATTTATATTCACAGGATCCTCACTTACAGCTAGAACGATATCCGGAAAGCTTTGTATCCGTATATCTCCTTCTAGTTATGTTTTGTATTATTTTCCGCTGCGATGTATTTAAATGTAATTTAAATCTCTGATATTTTCTGATGTATAATATTCATTTATACTCTGTATATTCTTGTATTTTGATGGAATTGTTGTAATATACAATGAAATATTCTTCCGTCTGCGCTCTAATTTGTCGTGTTCTCAAAACAATCAGGCATTTCGAACAGTCTGGGTCGGTTTAGCGACTGATTCGGATCGAGCGGAATTCTCGGTCGTCACATTCTTTCTATTAATTTCCTGGTTTTCAGTACAATTTGGGGTTGGACTTTGGTTATTTGGTCAGCTCAAATTGGACCGGATTTTCGGGTCATTACAGTTGGTATCAGAGCTTAAGTTAAGTGAATTACCTTGGCTCTGTGGCGTGAATCGATAGAGATAGGGTTAGTAATAACCTAGATTAAGTTTGAGTGTTTATATACGAGCGCATATTTGTTATTGATATAAAAATTGTTTTATATTGTAGAGATTTATTGGTTGAGTTGTTTATGGGTTCTGGTCAATCAGTTTGATCCACTGTATCGGTAGGAGTTTATAAACACTCGAATACGATGGGTCGACACGATATGTTTTGACAAGAGGGTAAATTAAAATAAGTTTACCCAAGGTATATCTCGATATAGAGAAGATATATATATCAAAATTATAATATAGTGGACATATTGGTTGTTATTATAATCGAGTAAGATTATAAATAAAATGGTTATGTAAATAACCAATCATAATTCATATAATTGAAATACGTGAAATCAGATGAGTAAAATCTGAAATTTAAACCAGAAATTGAATTAAAATTTTGGAAAATTGGATAAGTGTTTGTAAATAAATTTGGATTAAAAATAAGGAAAATTTAAGATCCTAGGAGATTTTAAATTGTTTTACAAGCAGTGTGAATTATATTTTGAAATGAATTTCAAAGTGGAAATGTTTAGAAATGGTTTTATAGTATTGAACTCACTTCGATCGCTGGAAAATAGATTCTGATGATGATAGCTGCATCATCAGTGTTCATTTTCGAGTTGTAAGTAGCGAATTACTACCAGAGATACTGTTTTGAATTTGTTTTGGGAAAGACAAGTTGTGTTGAATTTCAAAATAGGATTTATAATATAGAAATTGAATATAGAAATTCAAATAGAGTTTGAATATAGAAATTCAAATGGAATTCAAATATAGAATTTGAATATAGAAAATATAAAGGAAATTCAAATATAGGATTTGAATATCGAAAGTGAAATGAAATTGAATATAAAAAGAGAAAATGGAGTTTGAATCAATAGAATTCAAATAGAAGTTAAAATAGAGTTAGAATATTTGGAATTCAAATAGAATATAATGGAATTTGAATATAAAGAAATTTGATATATAGAATTTGAATATATAAAATTTGATATATAGAATTTGAATATAGAAATTCAAATGGGATTTATAATATAGAATTTGAATGGAATTTGATATATAGAATTTGAATAATAGAATTTGATATATAGATTTGAATAATAGAAGTGATATAAAATTCGAATAGTAATTGAATAGAATTAACTAAGTCGAAGAGGAATTAGTTAATCGAGTTTTGAATTTGAAGTTGAACTTTGAAAGGTGAATTGGATTGTAAATGGATATTCGAAATCGAATATAGAACTTAAATTTGAAATTTGGATTCAAATTAGTTAATAAGCAAGTTAAATTATATTTGAACATGTCATGTTCAAATATAAAAGTGAAATAGACTAAAGAGTTAATTAACGAATTGAGTTAAAACGATTAGGTATAGTTAAAATAGATTGGGCAGGTATAAATATACATGAGATAGGTATGGATAAGGTATGAAGGTATATAAATAGAATGCTCGACGAAAAGGTATGTATTTAATTCATATATGTGATTTTATGCGCCGTATCGGCTAGCCGCTTGGCTTTTTCTTTTTCTTTTGGATTGGTGAGGGCCATGGGAGGCTATTTGAAATATCCCGATGCTCCTGGTACAAAGGAGGTTATGGCGAATTTTTCCGAGAATTTAAGGAGTTAGAATATTTTTAAGATAATTTGATAGTTAGAAATCAACGTATCGATATATATATATATATAGAAGTCGATAAGGAAACGAACTTAGAAATAGAATAGTAAAAATCAAAAAGGAAGACTAAGAATAAAATCTAGTAAGAATAAAAAGAGGAAGCTTATATGTGTTTAAAAGTGAATAAGCAGTTGTATGGTATTGATTATTCGAGTAAGTAGTCATATCTGTTTTGACGTTATAAATGTTATTCAGTCAAGGTCTGAGAGGTAGTTATACCCCAACTTGATTCATTTCGTTATTAACAAATAAATAGTAAGATTTCAGGCTCGAAGATCAATGTTGAATAAGAGTTAGTTGAATATAGTATTTGTGTTGTCGTAACGATGTTTTACACAACATCCGTTTTAACCCAAATAAATGTAAGCTTGGAAATATAATAAAGAATACTTCCTAAGTATAGAAATAAACGAGATTGAAAAAGAGATGAGTAATTGGAATATTTTCCAATTATAAATAGCATATATTTTCTAAAGTTTAGAAAATAAGGGAAGGCGATATTCGGAAATGTTTTCCAAATAACGTAAAAGGCCAATATGGTTATTGAAAATATTTGGTTAACAAATATTGATAAAGAAATAGAGAAGTGATTTAACTAACGGAATATTAATTAAGGGCTCAGTGACATGTTCAAAAGGAAAATTTGATTTTTGAAAAGAGTAAACTGTTTGAAAACTCCCAGCGAAAGACTATTTGAAACAAAAACAAATTTAACAGAAATTTGTGAAAGCAAAATTGAATTAAAGTAAAGCCAGTAAAGTGGTAACTGAGATTGAATTAGAATGATATCAAGACAAATTGGATTGTGAGATTCAAATTTGAAGTGTAATGGGATAATCAAGTTAAGAGTTGGGAATCGAGAAGAAACTCGAGTTAAAATGATATTTGGCTCGGATATAAGTGAATGGTAGTGTTGTGGATAAAAGCAGATTGGAATTTGGTTGGGATGACCCTTGTATCCGCTGAATTGATAACAGGTGGAAAGGATATAATGATATGCCGACAAAAGGTACAAGTTTATATTTCTACTGGATATAAGATTTATGAGCCGAATTGGCAAGCCGCTTGGCTGTTTGATTTTCTTTTGGGTTGGAGATGGCCCAGAGAGGCGAGTTGGAGTTTGACCGATTGACCAGTACAAAGGAGGTGCTAGCGAAATTTTTCGAAAAGTTAAGGTGTTAGAAAATTTTCGTTGATAAGAATTAATTAATAATTTAATTAAAATTAAATTAGTCTAGTGGAAACTGAAGTTGGAAAGTGAACAAATAAGTTCTAACCAGTCTATAGGGTTGTCTTCTGGCTTAGCAATTTCGAGGACGAAATTATTTTAAGTGGGGAAGATTGTAATGACCCGCATTGGCAGAGGTATTATAATTAATTTATTTAATTATTTAAAAGGTGATTAAAAGGATTTAATGGTCGTGGAATTAAATAATGGTGAATATTTAATTAAAATAATAAATTAAATAATATATTTGATTCTGAAATAATCAAAATTGGCTGAAATGACGATATGGTGTGAACCGGATCATCTGTGATATTTAATTCAGCTTGGAATTTGAATTTGAATAACGAATATATTATATAAACAACAGTTTGAACATAGAATTATAATATAATTAAAATCGAGCTTGAAATGGCGCTGTAGTTCGTAAATTGGCGATTCGAACTTCAACTGAATGTAAAGGATTCGTTTTAAACCGGATTTCTGTGAAACAAGAAACGTGTGGAGCTGGTGAAGTATATCTTTCTAGTGGAAGAGAAAAATCGGGATTTCGTCGTGTAGATTTTGATTTATGTCCAAATCAAATTTTAGAAAAGTCGCTGTGGAATTCCTTTATAATTCGTAACGCTTTATTTACGTCATAAAAGGAATTTTAGTATATAATTGAATATCGATTCAACCAGGACTTGGAATATCGAGAATATCATTATTCTGGAGCTGTATGATATTCCACTGTGAATATACACGATAATATTAAATTATTAATATTTTATTTAATTATATTTAAATATATTTATATATTTAAATGGGTCATGCAGTGCTTTAAAAATAGCCACTTTTGCAAACAAAGTCGGAATTCGACGAAACTAATTTTGTTGGATCAGCAATGTTAAATTATTGCTAGATGTCAGTTTCTGTGATTTTTAGAGTCATTGTGTGGCCGTATGGATTTTTAGAGTGAAAAAACAGTCAGTATTTTGACAGTTAAAAATACGCTGTGTGAGCATACAGAGTCGGAATTTGATGAAACCAGTTTTGTTGGGACCGTAATGTCGAACTGTAGCTGCATGTCAATTTTCGTGATTTTTGGAGATAGTATGTGATCACAGGAATTTTAGAGGACGAATAAAAACAACAGTTACTTAAAATTTAATATAATATTCGAAAAATAAATATCTAAACTCTCTATAAATAGGCCACCATCAAAATTCCTAAACCTAATTCATTTTCTGAAGTCAACGAGAATTTTCCGCGCCTCCATTTTTTCATTTACAGTAAAAACCACCCTCTTTGTAAATTCAAAATCAAATGAAGGAAATTCCTATAAATCCGTATTCATATGTATTTGCACTCCTGAATCAAAGCTCCTCATTTTGGTGTGCCTTTTGCTGAGTTCGAACTCGAGGTCCGTCGCTGTCGTTTTGGGTTCGGTAGCTAGGGTTCAAGTTTAATCTCGACTTAAACATCATTGTTGAAATTGGAGTTTGCTTTGGGATTGTGGTTGAGGTTAGCTGCGATTTGGGGTCTTTGAGGAGAATCCGTGATAAAACATTGTCTTGAGTTATCAGCACTGGCGGTTTCATCCTATTCGAACGCAACAGAAAAAGGTCCACCGAGTTGTATAAGAATGGTAGGAGGTTGAAGAGGAGGAGATGAGGAGATTTTTTGTTATTTTAGTTTGATTTTAAATGAAGTAATTAAGGAGGAAGAGGAGCTGGAATTTTCGGAAATGGTGAGTGAAAAACCTGGAGCGTGCTTTCTCAGATTTGAGAAGATGAAGGTGCGGATTTGGGTATATACGGGTATGGGTGTATAGTGTTGAATATATGATTTTTGTTTGATGATAACAAATATATTTTATCGATATGTTTAATAGTGGAATAGTAAGTATTATTGATTAAATAGTGCTTTACACTGAATACATGAAATTTACACAAGCATTTGTTATTCAATAATATTTATTTCACAAAAACAATTATATACAAATCTTTTTTGGAACACTCATTTGTTTACACAACTTTACAACTCTCTTTACACTTCATACACAACTCTCTGCTGGATAAACTCTGCTTTGCACACTCTTACTGTCCCAAGTTTCTGTTGAATCATCCTGAAACTTGCTACACAAGAAAAGATACACACAGTACACTGGAACTAAAATAAACATTGAACAAATAGAATTTTATAGTTTTTTGTTTCTCTATTTGTCTCAGTTTTCTGTGTGCTTTTTCTCAACATATTTCAGACTTGAACAGCCACGCCATAACCATACTGGTTTGCTGATCAGAACCAGCCGATTATGACCAGCCTCAACTCAGTACAGTTTGACTGCTGTTTTTTTTTGTTTCTTTTGTGTCAGGGTCACAAGTCAAAAATCAAAAGAGAAATGGAAGTGCAAACTTTCAGACCAACAAACACAAGCTGGAAATCATGAACAAACAGAACAAAGAGTGCTTTTCAAGTTCAAGAAAAGATGGCAGTATGATGCAAACAAATGCCACAGCAGTACAACAATAATACATCATGGATGGGGTTCACAAACAATTCTGCACATGGATCTTGGTGTGCAACATCATATACAAAAGAATTCATTTTTCATACATGGTGCACATGAGTGTATACAAGTGTAGACAACCAGTTCTAGCAATGATAAAACAGTTTTTACTCAGAAAACAATGTTCAAGATGGTTCCAAAAGTCACAAGTTCTTTTCAGTTTTTAAATGCTTCCAGAGATCACAAAATTAACATGGGTACAACCACGAAATGATGTTGGGCATGTATCAATTAGACAGAAACAGAGATAATTAAGAGACTATTTCCTGAAATGGTTTCAGTGATCAAGTTAAGAAATTGCAATGCCCATTTGAAGCAAGAAACAAATTTCGAATTTGGATTAATGGTTCCCTGAAATACATCCTATATATATAAGGAAATTGTTAAAACAGTATTGGTCAAGAATAATTCAAATTAATTCCAGTATTGAATAAAGTCATGGAGCATATGTGGGAAGATTTCTTATTTCCAGGTTTTGACTTTTACTGGATATCATGCGTATGTTTCAGATTCTTTTGAAATCAATACAAGAATCTCGACTTAAATTCATTTCCAGATTTACTCAATCACATATGGAATAATGAAGTAATTAAAGCATTGGACTCAATCATATATGGAATGGTGATGAGTGGTTTCACGGCAATCATATGCAAATGTGCAGTTTTAATAATGCAAAGGAATTTATCCAAATACATAGAGAAGGAGAAAATCATGGGATGGTTTACACAAAAATTTGGGACTGTTTTTCAAATTCGAAAAATCAGAAATTACAAGCAAATATGTTTTCAAAATATTTCCCAAATTGATCGACTTAAAATCAGGGGACAAGGAACTGACTTTATTTTTTTTTCCAAAATTCACGGCTGTTTTTCAAGGGGTCTATGATGTTTAAATCAAGCAAGAAATGTGGGAAATAAATTCACTCTTTCCAAGTATTCAATCACAAAATTCACGGTTTTTTAATCAAGGCATCAAATTCTTTTTCAGCCAAATTTAACAAAAAAATCATAAAGGGAAAGCAACAGCAAATCAGTCGAGCCAGTATATTAAAATCAAAGCAAATCAAAAGGGGCAAGTCTTTAAAGGGAAATCAGAGAGCAAGGGTTTCTAAACCCCTATATAAACACACCATTCATCATCGACAAAGACATTGAATGCTCACACAGAAGAATCAGAACCACAAACAAATTCCAAACGAAAGAAGTAAATCAGAAAAACTCACGTTTCTTCTAGATTTCAATCAACCTCATCGCAAATCAGTTACGAAAGAACGTCCAAGAAAATCTACAGATTCAAAGCTTCGGAAAGGATCTCAGATCAATCACGAAGTCGATCGTTTTGGGTTTCAAATTGCAAACCCTAGTTTTTCCTTTTTTTTTAAAAGCCGCCATTTTTAATTTCCTGAAAAAGGAGATCGGGCTAACCAAATGAACGGGTGAAACAATTACAAGTGGGGCCGGCCTAGGTTACTTGACTAAGTCAAGTTGTTTATTAAAGGGGGTACATTTATCTTGTTCTTCCTTTTTAAGTTAGCTTGTATTTGTTGATTGTATTTTTTTTTTAAAAAAAATCTTTTTCTAGTTTCTTGTAAAACTAGTACTACAGAGTGCTGAATTGTAGTCTGAGAAAATCTGGTCTAGGGTACATAGGCCAGTCTATGATTCTGAGCTTAGGGTTAGACAGGAGCAGGAGCTGCAAGTTTACATAGGATTGTAAGCGGGATCTGTTTGTAACTCCTAGTAGAAATCTTAGAAAGGCAGCAGTAGGCACAGTTTGCCAAAGCTGGGTATCTCTGCGTGTGATTTTCCTTTACTGCATATTTTATATCTCTGTGTTTGTTTTAATTTTTTGTTAAACCCTATTCACCCCCCTAGGGTTATTATCGATCCTACAATTGGTATCAGAGCCAGTATTTAACCCTAGAATCATGACATGAATGAATAATACTTTTTCTAAAGGACAATCTATTGCTAGACCACCTATGTTCAATGGTGGTGATTACGCGTATTGGAAAGCTTTATCTTGTGTCTGTAGATTATGAGGTTTGGGATATCATTGAAACTGGATATAAACCTCCTACTGAAATTGTTAACGGAACTGTAACACCTAAACCAAAAAGTAGGTGGGATGCGAATGATAAGAAACTGTATTCTATTGATTCTAAAGCTATGAATGCTCTGATTTGTGCTTTTGATAAAACAGAATATAACAGAATCTCTCATTGTAATACAGCTCAGGAAATTTGGCATACTCTGGAGGTGACACATGAAGGAACTTCTCAGGTTAAAGAATCTCGTCTTGCCATGTTCAGCAATGAATATGAAAAATTCATCATGCAGAAGGACGAGAGCATCAAGGACATGTATGGTCACTTCTCAGTGCTGGTCTACAATGCTAGATCTCTTGGAAAGATCTATACAGAAGTGGAGCTTGTGAGAAAGATTCTACGTGTTCTGCCAATGAACTTTGAAGCAAAAGTCACAGCCATTCAATAATCTAAAGATCTGAGTAAGTTGAGCATGGAAGAGCTTATCGGGAATCTAATGACGTATGAAATGGAGCTAAAAGCAAGAGAAGATCGTAACAACTCAGATCTGAAGAAGAAGTCAATAGCTCTGTCCAACACCGTCACCAGCGATAGTAAGGATCCTATTGAACAGCTTGCTATGGCAGTCAGACAACTCACGAAGTGGAGAAAATTCAAACCTCGGAGAAATAAACCAAAGACCAACAATTCAGATGACGAACCACTCTGCTACAACTGTCAAAAGCTTGGACACATAAAACCAAACTGTCCACTTCTCCAACACAAAAGAAACAAGAAGAAGAAAGCTTTTGCTATAACTTGGGATGACGAGGAAGGAGAAGAAGATTCAGACAGCAGTGAGGAAGAAAGCAATCTGTGCTTCATGGCAAAGTCAGATCTAGAAGATACCAGCGAGGAAACCACTGAGGTATACAGTTATGATGATCTAGTTTTAATGTGTAAACATCTTTCTGAAATTATTGAAACATTAGAATCAGATGCAGAGAAACTGAAAGCAAAAAACCTTGATCTTGTTCACAATAATAAGAAGTTGAAATCTGAACTTGAAAATGTTTCAAAAATCAATAATCTAGATTGTGAAATTTGTAAGGCTGTGAATCTAGAACTATCAACACTCAAGTGCACCATTGAGAATCTGGAAAAAGTAAATTTGACGCTAAAAGAAGATGATGACACCAAAAGAAAGAACTACGTTAAACGACGCACTTCTCTTGTGAATGAGAACACAATCCTAAGAGCGAAAGTTCAAGATCTTGAAGTTACTTTGAATAAGTTTTCAATTGGTCAAACATCTTTTAAAATGTTACTTGGAAACCAATTGTTTGCAAATAATAGAAAAGGACTTGGTTTTGGAAAGTTACAAGAAAAAATGACTAGGATTGACAATGCTAAAGGTAGAGGTATCTTTCCCAAATGTGTAAAATGTGGAGTAATTGGTCACAGTCATGAAAACTGCAAGAATGGTAATAAAATTCAAAAGTTCAAAAAGGTTTGGGTTCCTAAACACTTGGCACACAATTATCATAATGATTGGAACACAAATAAGAGGAAAAGTCAAATCTGGGTTCCAAAAGAGTCTTATGATTATCATTTTTCTACTACTGATATGCTTGGACCTAGAAGATTCTCTGGGTCATCCTCTTCTCTGTTTGTGTAGGTATGTTGGCGGGCTCAGGAGCAATAGAAATGGTATTTGGATTCAGGTTGCTCCAGACATATGACAGGAGACAAAAGACTGTTCCTTAGCCTTGAAAAACATAAAGGTGGGAATGTGACTTTAGGTGACAACAACAAATGTAAAATTATTGGTAAAGGAAAAGTAGGTAACAGTATTTTTGCCTTAACCGATGTCTTATATGTTGATAATCTGTTTCACAATCTTATCTCTATCAGTCAATTTTGTGATAAAGGAATGAATGTTGTGTTTGATAGTAATGTTTGCAAAATCATTGAAATATCCTTTGGAAAGGTTTTTTTACTGGGAAGAGAAAAGGAAATGTCTACACACTCTCTTTCGATGATGTAACTATTTCTAGGTGCTTGGTAGCAACGGAAGAGGAGGCAATTTTATGGCACAGAAGGCTGGCACATGCAAGTATGGGTCTTCTTGAAAGACTGGAAACGAATGAGATTGTTAGAGGTTTACCTCATCAGAATTTCAAAAATAACAAAGTGTGTAAAGCCTGTACCATGGGAAAACTTAGTCGTGCATCTTTACGTCCAAAAAATGTTGTTAATACTTCACGCGTGCTTGAGTTGATTCATATGGATTTGTTTGGACCTACTGACACTGCTAGCTTAAATGGTAAACGTTATTGTTATGTATTGGTTAATGATTACTCTAGATTTACATGGGTTTACTTTCTAGCCAAAAAGTCTGAAGCTTTTGATTATTTTTCAAAGTTTTCAAAACTTGTTCAAAATGAAAAAGGAGTTTCAATTAAAACTTTGAGAAGTGATCATGAAGGTGAATTTGAAAATTTATACTTTGAAAAACTTTGTGAAGAAAATAGTTTTAAACATGAATTTTCCGCTCCTCGAACACCTCAACAAAATGGGGTGGTTGAAAGGAAAAATCGTACATTACAAGAAATGGCTAGATCTATGTTATGTGAATATAATTAGCCTCAAACCTTCTGGGCTGAGGCAGTAAATACTTCATGCTATGTAATGAACAGAGTTATGATTAGACCAATACTTAATAAAACGTCATATGAACTTTGGTCTGACAAAAAGCCTAACATTTCATACTTTAGAGTGTTTGGATGTCCTTGTTATATCTTGAACACAGGAGAACTGTAACACCCCACCTCCGCTAGGGTCACTCACAAAGGGAATGCACTAGCTTTGGTGGAGTATTATCTAGGTAAACATGCACAGAAATATTACAAGACAGAACATATAAAAACAGCGGAAGAAAACATGATTTCATTACTTAAAACCTTTTACATCAAAGTGCCATTAAGTTACTTACATCGAAACCTGTCTTGCAATAATAAAGAAGCATAAAAACATAGTCATAAATTATTCCCCAAGTAAAGCAGTAAAATAGCCACAGCCAAGGAAAGTCCAAGCCATAGATGATAATCTTGAAGCAGAAAGATCCGCACTAAGTAGCAACATTTCCTCTCTGTAAACCTGGGGAGGGAAACGGAAGAAAAAGAGGCGAAACAAAACAGGGTCAGTCATAAAGACTGAGTAAGTCCTAGTGACTTTCAGCCTAAAAACAGGAAAGAGTAACATGACATGTATAAACCGAAAGTAAATATAAGCATGATGACAAGGTAAACAGATCAAACTAAGATAACAGGATAAACTCAAGTAACAAGATAACCAAGGTAACAGGATAACCAAGGTAAACTCGGAATAGCATCGCATGTCTAACGTCCTCTGCACCAACCGTACTAGCATCCTAACTCGTATCATCCCTTCCATGTATATGTATAGACCCTTGCCGTACATCGTACGGGTTCCATCACATTATTCTATACTACTACGACGTAGTGTCACCATCCTTGAAATCGCTCGGACTGCCATCCTTGTTCTGGCCCGATTCCCTTGTCATGAATTATCGCGTGTTCAATTAGGATTTACACCACCTAGGACCACTAGGGATTATGCTATCTATTGAACAATTTCTAGATTTGATTAGGGTTTATGCCACCTAGGACCACTAGGGATTACGCTACCTAATGGACGTTTTTGACTAGGGTTTATGCCACCTAGGACCACTAGGGATTACGCTACCTATCGAACAACGCCCTACGTCACGCTTTAGTCGATCGGCTCCCTACAAGACCTAGCTCGTCGTGTGTCGGTGTCATACGCCCAATCACGAATGTAGCTACCCTGTGCTAGGTCCACCCTAGGGTGTATCAAGTCCTAGGGTGTCAACCACTGTCACCATTCCAAGCACGCACAGTGTAAAACTAGTGGTGCCCATGCCTGCTTTTTCAACTCCGGACTACGTGCACGACCATAGTCCGCCTGAACCTACAATGGCGCACCAAACTCAGCCGTCGTTTTGGTCACTTACAATCAGCCCAGTAATCGTTCCCCACCCTAGCCTAGTCCCTAGGGTATCGTGATATATCCAAGAGGGTTACTGCTGAAAAGGACCGCGTAACTAGGGTTTCCGTCTAGCAGGTTAAGTGTTGTCATCTAAATTCAAGACTTAACCCCTATCAGTCTAGCATATCAAGTTGGTTAAGTGTGGTCATTCCAGTTTGTGACTTAACCCGTCTACATGTCATGTCAAGTTGGCTAAGTGTTGTCATTCAAGTTCATGACTTAGCCCTACGAATCACGTGCCAAGTTGGTTAAGCGTATTCCAGCGGTTCATGACTTAACCCTATCCAAATCATCGTGTCAAATTGGTTAAGTATATTTAGGCTTAACCCCATCAAATTACCGTGTTAGATTGGTTAAGTATATTCAAGCTTAACCCCATCAAATTACCGTGTTAGATTGGTTAAGTATATTCAAGCTTAACCCCAACAAATTACCGTGTTAGATTGGTTAAGTATATTCAAGCTTAACCCCATCAAATTACCGTGTTAGATTAGTTAAGTATATTCAAGCTTAACCCCATCAAATTATCGTGTTAGATTGGTTAAGTATATTCAAGTGACTCATGACTTAACCTCATCAAGTTATCATGTTAGATTGGTTAAGTATATTCAAGTGATTCATGACTTAACCTCATCAAGTTATCATGTTGGATTGGTTAAGTATATTCAAGCGATTCATGACTTAACCTCATCAAGTTATCGTGTTGGATTGGTTAAGTATATTCAAGAGATTCATGACTTAACCCCATCCCCTAATCAAATTATAACGGTTAAGTGTTTCCCCTTTTTAGTTTACTTAACCTTACCATGCCTCGCGTTGTACTAGTCGGGTGTTATCGACCCATTCAGGTTAAACTAACCCATCATCTAATCGTGTTATATGGTTAAGTGTCATCTAGAAATCAAGTCCGGTCTTACTTAGCCCACCCATCCATGTTATATTGGTTAAGTGTCATTAGTCTAATCAAGTTACTTAACCCACCCGTCCATGTCATATTGGTTAAGTGTCATTAGTCTAATCAAGTTACTTTACCCACCCGTCCATGTCATATTGGTTATGTCATTAGTCTAATCAAGTTACTTAACCATCCCGTCCATGTCATATTGGTTAAGTGTCATTAATCAAATCAAGATATTATTTACTAATGCATCAACCTCTCACATTGGACTTATTTGCGGTCACTGGATATGCCGGGCGGTTCCGGGCAGAATTACACCGCAAATCCATTCCAACCTCAGGTTCATGCATTACCACAATCTAATCTTTGCCTACGACCTCTCACATTAGACTATTATTGTTGTGGTCACTGGATATGCCGAGCGGTTCCAGGCAGAATTACACCACAACTCAAGTCTAACCTCGTGTCGAAGACGTCCGTTAGATTTTTAATTACATATGTGTCATCTAAGTCAAAATCCCCACTTTACATGTTACTATACATATGCCCAAGTTCCACCTTACATGCCCATGAAAAATATGTACCCAATTCTAGCCACTTTACATATATCCAATTCTCGCCTATTTGCATGTATGTCAATTTTATGCCAATTTGCCCAAATCAAGTTCTAACCAAAATTACATTTTGTCACGTCCATGCCCAAATAAACCCATATCATGGTTCATGTTCCTAATTTCGCTTATGCCTAATTTACATAAGCCAAATCCCTTGATTTAACTTGCATAGTCCCCAAAACTCGTGATTTAATTCATATGCCAATTCATGCATGCCCAAACTTGCAAATTACATTGGCAATACCCCAAATTTCCCCGTATACAAATCGCATGTAAATCGTAGTTTAGGCCTAGGTCCGAAATCGACCAAGGTTCATCCAAAGAAAATAAATAGGGGAAGGTAGAAACTTTGCATAAAACAAGATCCGAGAGAAAAACATCATTACATGCATGATAAGGACATGAAAGAGTGATTTGCAACATGCATAGGTTCAAATTAATGCTATAGCAACATCCCCAAAGGTCAAGATCAAAAATGAACAAGAAAGAACATGGATTGAATATCGCACATAGACCCAATTTCAACTTTATCACATATCATGTTCAAATTATCGTTTCAATCTAAAAGCATCTAGAACTTACAAATCGTGGCTAGAGGATTAAGGGAAAGAATCGTCATAGAATGGTGTTGAGATGATGCTCTACTTCCTTGATTTGATGTAGAAAGCTTGCTCCTTTGTCATGGATCTAGTTTGAAAGCTCAAGCCTTTGAAGTAGGAGATGGAGGCCATGATCAAGATAGATTTTGGCAGCACTTAGTTTATAGAATGATTTTTAGTGATTTAGGTTAGGTCTTAGGGTGTTTTTATAGAAGTTAGGACTAGTTTAGGCCCTTAGATTAACCCAAGGATAGATCAGAACCGTCAAAATTCGTCACAGGCCATCAGAACAGAGCACAAGACCAAGCAGGTGCACCCAGGCCATCTTGGCCGGACCACCCAAGTCGACTGGGCAGTCGACCTGTCCCTAGGCGTGTCGACTCCCCAGTCGACACCCCAGTCGACCTGGGGCTTGGGCGGGATTTTTTTCTGCCCAGTCTGTTTGGTTCAAATTTAAATTTCGGAGCTGTTTTGAACTTGAAATTTTCTGAAAATTTTGACGGGCCATAACTTGGTCATACGGACTCCGATTCTCGAAAACTTGGACTCTATTTCGCGTATTTTTCCGAGACGAACGCCACGGCACAGCCCGTTTCCCTTGATTCAGATTTTAATATTTAATTCTGCCTTGATTTATGTTATAACATGTTATTCAAAATACGGGTTGTTACATTCTCCCCACCTTAAAGGATTTCGTCCCCGAAATCTCTAAGTTAGGGAGAACGTATCCTACCATCCATCATCCATCTACTCAAAACATCATCCACAAGCAACCATTGTCCTTAAAAGATTTCTAATGCCATATGAACATATGCAGAAAGTGTGTGTATATGTCCCTTATCTAATGCAAATGATCAGGCCTGATTGATCTTCTAAATGCAAAATATGTTTAGTGCCATGAATCCACATGTATGCAAATAGTCCTAGTCACATAAACACTATATGTGTGCACAAACATTCATCCATATGCAATATCCACATGATAACACATTCAATTTCATCCATAAACAATTATAAACACTCATGCATATGCAACATGAAAATGTGTCTGAGCCGATCTAGTGTCTAATGTGTATTCATGCTTCCACGAGCAACCACTTGCGACTACTTGCAACCATTTCACAATCATCAATCATAACATGTTTCAAATACATGTTTGCATCCATAGGGTTCTACCTAAGGTCCTCAAGAAAGGATCGTGAAGATAAGCAAGATAAACTCCTTTTTGGATTACATGAAATCCCTTTCTAAGCCCAACCCATATCCTATAAAGCCCAAAAGGTTTAATCAACCTAACAGACACCTTCAAACCCTGACATGTATTACTAACCGATGAGTCATACCCTCTATGGAGTTTGCAAAAGAAATAAGATCAAAAATAGGACCGAGAGGATATGCATAAAAGATAGCATGCGAGTAAGCTCTACAGAAAAACAGGGATCAAGGATATACTCTTAAAAAGAGATATGATGCTCGTATCTAGTCTTCAGTCTTCTAAGTCGCATTTCCTTGAGCTTAACTCCATTGTGCTTTGACCATCTTTAACTTCATGATTTCATGGCCTCTTAACTCCTATTTCCAAATATGAGCTGGAACTCACTTCATTGTCGCCTCTCGTTCCACTTTTACTTATTTTCCCTCTAGTATAATTGGCTCAACCATATCCGTGTACTCTTGGTTTTCATGCAAGCTCTCCAAAATTCACTAGTGAATCATGGATCTCGTTTACTTGCTCTACGGCATTCCACGCAGAAGAATTTATCTCTTGGAAACAAACAGATGCCAACCATGTTACCAAGTGTACTTACTAGAGTAATTCCCATAACTCATGCACAAGCGAAATGAACCATCCGCCTTAGTGGCGAACTCTACTCGAACGGATTACCAACAAATGCATCAAGAGATTCTAGATAACCAATCATGACAGAACCCTAAAGGTTACACGAGACTTCGAGGGTATTACCGAGGCAAGTCAAGAGTCTAACTACCCTCCTTTCAGAACCAAGAATGGCACCCTTACTGGATAACCACTCCATTCCTAGAATCAACCCATAGCTCAAAAACATAAGCATTATTCCCAAAAGTCATAGATGTCCTCAAATCCAAACAAGTCATGAATAAATGGGACGATCCCCCAACAGGATTTGAGACAAAACGGGACCCTCTATTGTGCTAGTACTAAGGAGCAGAGACTCAACTATCGAAGCAAGATTTAAAAAGGATGCGATGTACAAAACAAAGTCCTAACGGGAGGATAGAAAGGAAAACCTTTAACGGAAATGTTACCATCTCTCTTAGGTGAGAGTATACAATTTCCCTCTCAACGATCTTGTTCTTTGCCCATGTCCTTGTCCGATAGTACTTAACTACCTTCTTGTGCTGAGTCTTATTCGCCTTATCCACTCCTATCCTTTCTTGTATAACACAGTAACGGGTCTCCTGAGAACTTCCTCCATCGCACGGAAAACATTTACGTAGCTAGAAAAGGATTAGTCACAGTTAAAACTACTGTGACTACAGGCGGAGGAAAGAAAGGAAGAGAGATTCAATCAAGGTAACGAAGGATAATGCTAATGGCTTTTTGGGGAATAGCCTTTTTCTTTAAAACTTTTCTTGAAAAAAAATGCTTCTTTATATACGGTTTTCAAATAGTTTCCAAAAGGTTTTAAAACTTTTGCCCAGTCTGGTAACCTTCTGCTCTGATACCAAATGTAACACCCCACCTCCGCTAGGGTCACTCACAAAGGGAATGCACTAGCTTTGGTGGAGTATTATCTAGGTAAACATGCACAGAAATATTACAAGATAGAACATATAAAAACAGCGGAAGAAAACATGATTTCATTACTTAAAACCTTTTACATCAAAGTGCCATTAAGTTACTTACATCGAAACCTGTCTTGCAATAATAAAGAAGCATAAAACCATAGTCATAAATTATTCCCTAAGTAAAGCAGTAAAATAGCCATAGCCAAGGAAAGTCCAAGCCATAGATGATAATCTTGAAGCAGAAAGATCCGCACTAAGTAGCAACATTTCCTCCCTGTAAACCTGGGGGGGAAATGGAAGAAAAAGAGGCGAAACAAAACAGGGTCAGTCATAAAGACTGAGTAAGTCCTAGTGACTTTCAGCCTAAAAACCGGTAAGAGTAACATGACATGTATAAACCGAAAGTAAATATAAGCATGATGACAAGGTAAACAGATCAAACTAAGATAACAGGATAAACTCAAGTAACAAGATAACCAAGGTAACAGGATAACCAAGGTAAACTCGGAATAGCATCGCATGTCTAATGTCCTCTGCACCAACCGTACTAGCATCCTAACTTGTATCATCCCTTCCATGTATATGTATAGACCCTTGCCGTACATCGTACGGGTTCCATCACATTATTCTATACTACTACGACGTAGTGTCACCATCCTTGAAATCGCTCGGACTGCCATCCTTGTTCTGGCCCGATTCCCTTGTCATGAATTATCGCGTGTTCAATTAGGATTTACGCCACCTAGGACCACTAGGGATTATGCTATCTATTGAACAATTTCTAGATTTGATTAGGGTTTATGCCACCTAGGACCACTAGGGATTACGCTACCTAATGGACATTTTCGACTAGGGTTTATGCCACCTAGGACCACTAGGGATTACGCTACCTATCGAACAACGCCTTACGTCACGCTTTAGTCGATCGGCTCCCTACAAGACCTAGCTCGTCGTGTGTCGGTGTCATACGACCCAATCACGAATGTAGCTACCCTGTGCTAGGTCCACCCTAGGGTGTATCAAGTCCTAGGGTGTCAACCACTAACACCATTCCAAGCACGCATAGTGTAAAACTAGTGGTGCCCATGCCTGCTTTTTCAACTTCGGACTACGTGCACGACCATAGTCCGCCTGAACCTACAATGGCGCACCAAACTCAGCCGTCGTTTTGGTCACTTACAATCAGCCCAGTAATTGTGCCCCACCCTAGCCTAGTCCCTAGGGTATCGTGATACATCCAAGAGGGTTACTGCAGAAAAGGACCGCGTAACTAGGGTTTCCGTCTAGCAGGTTAAGTGTTGTCATCTAAATTCAAGACTTAACCCCTATCAGTCTAGCATGTCAAGTTGGTTAAGTGTGGTCATTCCAGTTCATGACTTAACCCATCTACATGTCATGTCAAGTTGGCTAAGTGTTGTCATTCAAGTTCATGACTTAGCCCTACGAATCACGTGCCAAGTTGGTTAAGCGTATTCCAGCGGTTCATGACTTAACCCTATCCAAATCATCGTGTCAAATTGGTTAAGTATATTTAGGCTTAACCCCATCAAATTACCGTGTTAGATTGGTTAAGTATATTCAAGCTTAACCCCATCAAATTACCGTGTTAGATTTGTTAAGTATATTCAAGCTTAACCCCATCAAATTACCGTGTTAGATTGGTTAAGTATATTCAAGCTTAACCCCATCAAATTACCGTGTTAGATTGGTTAATTATATTCAAGCTTAACCCCATCAAATTATCGTGTTAGATTGGTTAAGTATATTCAAGTGACTCATGACTTAACCTCATCAAGTTATCATGTTAGATTGGTTAAGTATATTCAAGTGATTCATGACTTAACCTCATCAAGTTATCATGTTGGATTGGTTAAGTATATTCAAGCGATTCATGACTTAACCTCATCAAGTTATCGTGTTGGATTGGTTAAGTATATTCAAGAGATTCATGACTTAACCCCATCCCCTAATCAAATTATAACGGTTAAGTGTTTCCCCTTTTTAGTTTACTTAACCTTACCATGCCTCACGTTGTACTAGTCGGGTGTTATCGACCCATTCAGGTTAAACTAACCCATCCTCTAATCGTGTTATATGGTTAAGTGTCATCTAGAAATCAAGTCCGGTCTTACTTAGCCCACCCATCCACTTTATATTGGTTAAGTGTCATTAGTCTAATCAAGTTACTTAACCCACCCGTCCATGTCATATTGGTTAAGTGTCATTAGTCTAATCAAGTTACTTAACCCACCCGTCCATGTCATATTGGTTAAGTGTCATTAGTCTAATCAAGTTACTTAACCCTCCCGTCCATGTCGTATTGGTTAAGTGTCATTAATCGAATCAAGTTATTATTTACTAATGCATCAACCTCTCACATTGGACTTATTTGCGGTCACTGGATATGCCGGGCGGTTCCGGGCAGAATTACACCGCAAATCCATTCCAACCTCAGGTTCATGCATTACCACAATCTAATCTTTGCCTACAACCTCTCACATTAGACTATTATTGTTGTGGTCACTGGATATGCCGGGCGGTTCCGGGCAGAATTACACCACAACTCAAGTCTAACCTCGTGTCGAAGACGTCCGTTAGATTGTTAATTACATATGTGTCATCTAAGTCAAAATCCCCACTTTACATGTTACTATACATATGCCCAAGTTCCACCTTACATGCCCATGAAAAATATGTACCCAATTCTAGCCACTTCACATATATCCAATTCTCGCCTATTTGCATGTATGTCAATTTTATGCCAATTTGCCCAAATCAAGTTCTAACCAAAATTACATTTTGTCACGTCCATGCCCAGATAAACCCATATCATGGTTTATGTTCCTAATTTCGCTTATGCCTAATTTACATATGCCCAATCCCTTGATTTAACTTGCATAGTCCCCAAAACTCATGATTTAATTCATATGCCAATTCATGCATGCCCAAACTTGCAAATTACATTGGCAATACCCCAAATTTCTCCGTATACAAATCGCATGTAAATTGTAGTTTAGGCCTAGGTCCGAAATCGACCAAGGTTCAGCCAAAGAAAATAAATAGGAGAAGGTAGAAACTTTGCATAAAACAAGATCCGAGAGAAAAACATCATTACATGCATGATAAGGACATGAAAGAGTGATTTGCAACATGCATAGGTTCAAATTAATGCTATAGCAACATCCCCAAAGGTCAAGATCAAAAATGAACAAGAAAGAACATGGATTGAATATCACGCATAGACCCAATTTCAACTTTATCACATGTCATGTTCAAATTATCGTTTCAATCTAAAAGCATCTAGAACTTACAAATCGTGGCTAGAGGATTCAAAGCAAGAATCGTCATAGAATGGTGTTGAGATGATGCTCTACTTCCTTGATTTGATGTAGAAAGCTTGCTCCTTTGACATGGATCTAGTTTGAAAGCTCAAGCCTTTGAAGTTGGAGATGGAGGCCATGATCAAGATAGATTTTGGCAGCACTTAGTTGCTAGAATGATTTTTAGTGATTTAGGTTAGGTCTTAGGGTGTTTTTATAGAAGTTAGGACTAGTTTAGGCCCTTAGATTAACCCTAGGATAGATCAGAACCGTCAAAATTCGTCACAGGCCATCAGAACAGAGCACAAGACCAAGCAGGTGCACCCAGGCCATCTTGGCCGGACCACCCAGGTCGACACCCAAGTCGACTGGGCAGTCGACCTGTCCCTAGGCGTGTCGACTCCCCAGTCAACACCCCAGTCGACCTGGGGCTTGGGCGGGAATTTTTCCCGCCCAGTCTGTTTGGTTCAAATTTGAATTTCGGAGCTGTTTTGAACTTGAAATTTTCTGAAAACTTTGACGGGCCATAACTTGGTCATACGGACTCCGATTCTCGAAAACTTGGACTCTATTTCGCGTATTTTTCCGAGACGAACGCAATGGCACAGCCTGTTTCCCTTGATTCAGATTTTAATATTTAATTCTGCCTTGATTTCCGTTATAACATGTTATTCAAAATACGGGTTGTTACATTCTCCCCACCTTAAAGGATTTCGTCCCCGAAATCTCTAAGTTAGGGAGAACGTATCCTAACATCCATCATCCATCTACTCAAAACATCATCCACAAGCAACCATTGTCCTTAAAAGATTTCTAATGCCATATGAACATATGCAGAAAGTGTGTGTATATGTCCCTTATCTAATGCAAATGATCAGGCCTGATTGATCTTCTAAATGCAAAATATGTTTAGTGCCATGAATCCACATGTATGCAAATAGTCCTAGTCACATAAACACTATATGTGTGCGCAAACATTCATCCATATGCAATATCCACATGATAACACATTCAATTTCATCCATAAACAATTATAAACACTCATGCATATGCAACATGAAAATGTGTCTGGGCCGATCTAGTGTCTAATGTGTATTCATGCATCCACGAGCAACCACTTGCGACCACTTGCAACCATTTCACAATCATCAATCATAACATGTTTCAAATACATGTTTGCATCCATAGGGTTCTACCTAAGGTCCTCAAGAAAGGACCGTGAAGATAAGCAAGATAAACTCCTTTTTGGATTACAAGAAATCCCTTTTAAGCCCAACCCATATCCTATAAAGCCCAAAAGGTTTAATCAACCTAACGGACACCTTCAAACCCTGACATGTATTACTAACCAATGAGTCATACCCCCTATGGAGTTTGCAATAGAAATAAGATCAAAAATAGGACCGAGAGGATATGCATAAAAGATAGCATGCGAGTAAGCTCTACAGAAAAACAGGGATCAAGGATATACTCTTAAAAAGAGATATGATGCGCGTATCTTGTCTTCAGTCTTCTAAGTCGCATTTACTTGAGCTTAACTCCATTGTGCTTTGACCATCTTTAACTTCATGATTTCGTGGCCTCTTAACTCCTATTTCCAAATATGAGCTGGAACTCACTTCATTGTCGCCTCTCGTTCCACTTTTACTTATTTTCCCTCTAGTATACTTGGCTCAACCATATCCGTGTACTCTTGGTTTTCATGCAAGCTCTCCAAAATTCACTTGTGAATCATGGATCTCGTTTACTTGCTCTACGACATTCCACGCAGAAGAATTTATCTCTTGGAAACAAACAGATGCCAACCATGTTACCAAGTGTACTTACTAAAGTGATTCCCATAACTCATGCACAAGCGAAATGAACCATCCGCCTTAGTGGCGAACTCTACTCGAACGGATTACCAACAAATGCATCAAGAGATTCTGGATAACCAATCATGACAGAACCCTAAAGGTTACACGAGACTTCGAGGGTATTACCGAGGCAAGTCAAGTGTCTAACTACCCTCCTTTCAGAACCGAGAATGGCACCCTTACTGGATAACCACTCCATTCCTAGAATCAACCCATAGCTCAAAAACATAAGAATTATTCCCAAAAGTCATAGATGTCCTCAAATCCAAACAAGTCATGAATAAATGGGACGATCCCCCGACAGGATTTGAGACAAAACGGGACCCTCTATTGTGCTAGTACTAAGGTGCAGAGACTCAACTATCGAAGCAAGATTTAAAAAGGATGCGATGTACAAAACAAAGTCCTAACGGGATGATAGAAAGGAAAACCTTTAACGGAAACGTTACCATCTTTATTAGGTGAGAGTATACAATTTCCCTCTCAACGATCTTGTTCTTTGCCCATGTCCTTGTCCTATAGTACTTAACTACCTTCTTGTGCTGAGTCTTATTCGCCTTATCCACTCCTATCCTTTCTTGTATAACACGGTAACGGGTCTCTTGAGAACTTCCTCCATCACATGGAAAACATTTACGTAGCTAGAAAAGGATTAGTCACAGTTAAAACTAATGTGACTACAGGCGGAGGAAAGAAAGGAAGAGAGATTCAATCAAGGTAACGAAGGATAATGCTAATGGCTTTTTGGGGAGTAGCCTTTTTCTTTAAAACTTTTCTTGAAAAAAAATGCTTCTTTATAAATAGTTTTCAAATAGTTTCCAGAAGGTTTTAAAACTTTTGCCCAGTCTGGTAACCTTCTGCTCTGATACCAAATGTAACACCCCACCTCCGCTAGGGTCACTCACAAAGGGAATGCACTAGCTTTGGTGGAGTATTATCTAGGTAAACATGCACAGAAATATTACAAGATAGAACATATAAAAACAGCGGAAGAAAACATTATTTCATTACTTAAAACCTTTTACATCAAAGTGCCATTAAGTTACTTACATCAAAACCTGTCTTGCAATAATAAAGAAGCATAAAACCATAGTCATAAATTATTCCCTAAGTAAAGCAGTAAAATAGCCATAGCCAAGGAAAGTCCAAGCCATAGATGATAATCTTGAAGCAGAAAGATCCGCACTAAGTAGCAACATTTCCTCCCTGTAAACCTGGGGGGAAACGGAAGAAAAAGAGGCGAAACAAAACAGGGTCAGTCATAAAGACTGAGTATGTCCTAGTGACTTTCAGCCTAAAAAGAGGTAAGAGTAACATGACATGTATAAACCGAAAGTAAATATAAGCATGATGACAAGGTAAACAGATCAAACTAAGATAACAGGATAAACTCAAATAACAAGATAACTAAGGTAACAGGATAACCAAGGTAAACTCGGAATAGCATCGCATGTCTAACGTCCTCTGCACCAACCGTACTAGCATCCTAACTCGTATCATCCCTTCCATGTATATGTATAGACCCTTGCCGTACATCGTACGGGTTCCATCACATTATTCTATACTACTACGACGTAGTGTCACCATCCTTGAAATCGCTCGGATTGCCATCCTTGTTCTGGCCCGATTCCCTTGTCATGAATTATCGCATGTTCAATTAGGATTTACGCCACATAGGACCACTAGGGATTATGCTATCTTTTGAACAATTTCTAGATTTGATTAGGGTTTATGCCACCTAGGACCACTAGGGATTACGCTACCTAATGGACGTTTTGGACTAGGGTTTATGCCACCTAGGACCACTTGGGATTACGCTACCTATCGAACAACGCCCTACGTCACGCTTTAGTCGATCGGCTCCCTACAAGACCTAGCTCGTCGTGTGTCGGCGTCATACGACCCAATCACGAATGTAGCTACCCTGTGCTAGGTCCACCCTAGGGTGTATCAAGTCCTAGGGTGTCAACCACTGAACCATTCCAAGCACGCACGGTGTAAAACTAGTGGTTCCCATGCCTGCTTTTTCAACTCCGGACTACGTGCACGATCATAGTCTGCCTGAACCTAAAATGGCGCACCAAACTCAGCCGTCGTTTTGGTCACTTACAATCAGCCCAGTAATCGTGCCCCACCCTAGCCTAGTCCCTAGGGTATCGTGATACATCCAAGAGGGTTACTGCTGAAAAGGACCGCGTAACTAGGGTTTCCGTCTAGCAGGTTAAGTGTTGTCATCTAAATTCAAGACTTAACCCCTATCAGTCTAGCATGTCAAGTTGGTTAAGTGTGGTCATTCCAGTTCGTGACTTAACCCGTCTACATGTCATGTCAAGTTGGCTAAGTGTTGTCATTCAAGTTCATGACTTAGCCCAACGAATCACGTGCCAAGTTGATTAAGCATATTCCAGCGGTTCATGACTTAACCCTATCCAAATCATCGTGTCAAATTGGTTAAGTATATTTAGGCTTAACCCCATCAAATTACCGTGTTAGATTGGTTAAGTATATTCAAGCTTAACCCCATCAAATTACCGTGTTAGATTGGTTAAGTATATTCAAGCTTAACCCCATCAAATTACCGTGTTAGATTGGTTAAGTATATTCAAGCTTAACCCCATCAAATTACCGTGTTAGATTGGTTAAGTATATTCAAGCTTAACCCCATCAAATTATCGTGTTAGATTGGTTAAGTATATTCAAGTGACTCATGACTTAACCTCATCAAGTTATCATGTTAGATTGGTTAAGTATATTCAAGTGATTCATGACTTAACCTCATCAAGTTATCATGTTGGATTGGTTAAGTATATTCAAGCGATTCATGACTTAACCTCATCAAGTTATCGTGTTGGATTGGTTAAGTATATTCAAGAGATTCATGACTTAACCCCATCCCCTAATCAAATTATAACGGTTAAGTGTTCCCCTTTTTAGTTTACTTAACCTTACCATGTCTCGCGTTGTACTAGTCGGGTGTTATCGACCCATTCAGGTTAAACTAACCCATCCTCTAATCGTGTTATATGGTTAAGTGTCATCTAGAAATCAAGTCCGGTCTTACTTAGCCCACCCATCCACGTTATATTGGTTAAGTGTCATTAGTATAATCAAGTTACTTAACCCACCCGTCCATGTCATATTGGTTAAGTGTCATTAGTCTAATCAAGTTACTTAACCCACCCGTCCATGTCATATTGGTTAAGTGTCATTAGTCTAATCAAGTTACTTAACCCTCCCGTCCATGTCATATTGGTTAAGTGTCATTAATCAAATCAAGTTATTATTTACTAATGCATCAACCTCTCACATTGGACTTATTTGCGGTCACTGGATATGCCGGGCGGTTCCGGGCAGAATTACACCGCAAATCCATTCCAACCTCGGGTTCATGCAATACCACAATCTAATCTTTGCCTACGACCACTCACATTAGACTATTATTGTTGTGGTCACTGGATATGCCGGGCGGTTCCGGGCAGAATTACACCACAACTCAAGTCTAACCTCGTGTCGAAGTCGTCCGTTAGATTGTTAATTACATATGTGTCATCTAAGTCAAAATCCCCACTTTACGTGTTACTACACATATGCCCAAGTTCCACCTTACATGCCCATGAAAAATATGTACCCAATTCTAGCCACTTTACATATATCCAATTCTCGCCTATTTGCATGTATGTCAATTTTATGCCAATTTGCCCAAATCAAGTTCTAACCAAAATTACATTTTGTCACGTCCATGCCCACATAAACCCATATTATGGTTCATGTTCCTAATTTCGCTTATGCCTAATTTACATAAGCCCAATCCCTTGATTTAACTTGCATAGTCCCCAAAACTCGTGATTTAATTCATATGCCAATTCATGCATGCCCAAACTTGCAAATTACATTGGCAATACCCCAAATTTTCCCATATACAAATCGCATGTAAATCGTAGTTTAGGCCTAGGTCCAAAATCGCCAAGGTTCATCAAAAGAAAATAAATAGGGGAAGGTAGAAACTTTGCATAAAACAAGATCCGAGAGAAAAACATCATTACATGCATGATAAGGACATAAAAGAGTGATTCGCAACATGCATAGCTTCAAATTAATGCTATAGCAACATCCCCAAAGGTCAAGATCAAAAATGAACAAGAAAGAACATGGATTGAATATCATGCATATACCCAATTTCAACTTTATCACATGTCATGTTCAAATTATCGTTTCAATCTAAAAGCATCTAGAACTTACAAATCGTGGCTAGAGGATTAAGAGCAAGAATCGTCATAGAATGGTGTTGAGATGATGCTCTGCTTCCTTGATTTGATGTAGAAAGCTTGCTCCTTTGTCATGGATCTAGTTTGAAAGCTCAAGCCTTTGAAGTTGGAGATGGAGGCCATGATCAAGATAGATTTTGGCAGCACTTAGTTGCTAGAATGATTTTTATTGATTTAGGTTAGGTCTTAGGGTGTTTTTATAGAAGTTAGGACTAGTTTAGGCCCTTAGATTAACCCTAGGATAGATCAGAACCGTCAAAATTCGTCACAGGCCATCAGAACAGAGCACAAGACCAAGCAGGTGCACCCAGGCCATCTTGGCCGGACCACCCAAGTCGACACCCAAGTCGACTGGGTAGTCGACCTGTCCCTGGGCGTGTCGACTCCCCAGTCGACACCCCAGTCGACTTGAGGCTTGGGCGGGAATTTTTCCCGCCCAGTCTGTTTGGTTCAAATTTGAATTTCGGAGCTATTTTGAACTTGAAATTTTTTGAAAACTTTGACGGGCCATAACTTGGTCATACGGACTCCGATTCTCGAAAACTTGGACTCTATTTCGCGTATTTTTCCGAGACGAACGCAATGGCACAGCCAGTTTCCCTTGATTTAGATTTTAATATTTAATTCTGCCTTGATTTACGTTATAACATGTTATTCAAAATACGGGTTGTTACAACAACAACTTGGGAAATTTGAGTCAAAAATGATTGATGGGATTTTCATGGGTTATTCCTCAAGAAGTAAAGCTTACAGAATCTTCAATAACAATCAAGAACAATTGTGGAAACCGTCAATGTAAAGTTCAATGAATCAGATGTGGATATGATCTCTAAAGATGATAAAGATGATGGTGGTGCACAAGAAGTTGAACAAGAAAGCAGCGATGCTGAAGCAAACAACGAAGAACCCACTGAAGCAGCAGCAAGTGTTGAAAGACTAAAATTCAAGCCTAGTCATCCTCCAGATTTGGTAATCGGAAGCCCAACAGCTGGTGTTCGTACACGTTCCTCTCTCAATAAGGATGTTTGTACTTTTTGTATTCATAATGCTTTTGTATCTGAAATAGAACCAGGTTCTTATGATATTGCTCTTAATGATGAATTTTGGTTGTTAGCTATGCAAGAAGAACTTAACCAGTTTGAGAGAAACAAAGTCTGGAACTTGGTACCTAGGCCAAAAGACTATCCAGTAGTTGGAACAAAGTGGGTGTTTAAAAATAAGCTTGACGAGTCTGGAAATGTAATTAGAAACAAAGCTAGGTTGGTTGCTAAGGGATACAATCAGATCGAAGGCATTGACTTTGATGAGACGTTTGCCCCAGTTGCTAGGTTAGAAGCAATTAGAATCTTGTTGAGCTTTGCATGTTTTAAACTGAAACAAATGGATGTGAAAAGTGCTTTTCTAAATGGAGAACTAAAAGAAGAGGTTTATGTTGAACAACCCCCTGGTTTTGAGAGTCACGATTTTCCAAATCATGTGTATAAACTAGAAAAAGTATTGTATGGCCTTAAGCAAGCTCCTCGAGCTTGGTATGATTGTCTCTGTACTTATCTTTTGGAAAACGGTTTTAAAAAGGGGTGTGCTGACACAACTCTGTTTCTATTACATGACGGTGATGATTTTTTGATTGTTCAAATCTATGTTGATGATATCATATACGGTGCTACTAATGATGTCTTGTGTGAAAAATTTGAAAAAGTTATGCAGGACAAATTTGAGATGAGCTTGGTGGGAGAACTAAAATATTTTCTTGGCTTTCAAATCAAACAGAGCAGCAAAGGTATCTTTATCTCTCAAACAAAGTATGTGATGGAGTTATTGAAGAAATTTGGAGTTAAAGATGCAAAACCGATGAAAACACCAATGAGTCCAACAACCAAGCTTGACAAAGATGAAAAAGGTATTGCTGTTGATCAGAAAAAATATCGCGGTATTATTGGTTCACTTCTTTATCTTTCTGCCTCTAGACCCGATATTATGTTTTTTGTTTGTTTGTGTGCTCGTTTTCAATCTAATCCAAAAGAATCTCATTTAAAAGCCACAAAACGAATTCTGAGATATTTGGTTCACACACTAAATCTGGGTCTATGGTATCCTTCTTGTGATAACTTTAATTTAGTTGGGTTTACCGATGCTGATTATGCTGGCTCACTCACAGATAAGAAGAGCACTAGTGGAACTTGTTTCATGCTAGGGCATTCACTTGTTTCTTGGTCAAGTCGTAAACAAAACTGTGTTGCTTTATCCACCACTGAGGCTGAATATATTGCTTTAGGAAGTTGTTGTGCACAGATTTTATGGATGATGCAGACTCTATCTGATTTTGGTTTTTGCTATAAACGAGTTCCTTTAAAATGTGACAGTAAAAGTGCGATTGATTTATCAAACAATCCAGTACATCACTCACGGACAAAACACATTGATGTGAGACACCACTTTCTTAGAGATCATATTGCTAGTGAAGACATTTGTATTGAATTTATTCCAACAGAATCTCAGCTTGCTGATATTTTCACAAAACCCCTTCCCGAAGATAGGTTTTTTAAATTATGATTGGATTTGGGAATTATAGAAATAAATTAATCTCTTTGCATTTTTGTGTAAATTTTCTCTTAAGATGTTCTGTTATCAATACCATTTTCTGACAAATAATCCAATCTTCAAACCATGAAGAAAAGAACAGTTTTTATTTTGGACATTTTTGATAAAATTGTGACTGTATAAGATTTCAGAATATGAGATGGTTGAAAGTTTGTATGCAACTCTGATGTGATTGAATATATTTTATAATATGAGTAATTTAGGAACTTTTTCCACATCCATCTCTGTCTCTATCATCCTTCTACCATCCATCATTGTTTCATATATATTAAGGGGATTAAAAAAAATATTTATATATATATAATAAGTAGTTCTCTGACCTCATTTAAAAATCCAAGCTCTGGTCATGCACGGTTATGAGTTTACTTATTTTCATGCTGCAACTAATCCCATTTAAAAATCCAAGCTCTGGTTATGAGTGGTTAGTGTGCTCTTGAAGAGTGTATATATATATATATATATTCCTTATTTGTATATAGATCTAATAATATCCTCCCTGGTATAGATTAAATAACTTTCCTTCCTCTGTTTTGTGAAATGTGTTCCTACTTTACGAATTATTATGATTTTTTATTTTATTGATTAGGGTTTACGGCTCTGATTCTGTCAAATGACTTGATTTCTCACTACGATCCATATCCTTTGAAAATGTTCAGAACTGTTCATCTTTTGATGATTACAAAGGGGGAGAAGAAGTTAAGATTTTGTGTTGTTTACAGACATTTATAGATTTTATTTTGCCATTAATACTAAGTGTTTAATTACTTTATATTTTTTTCCAAATTCTTATTTCGTGTTTGTTTACAACATGTAGGGGGAGCTGTGTTATAGGGGGAGCACAAATATAGGGGGAGTTCATTTCAAACACATTCTGTTATTCTCAAAAATCTTAAGTCTGTTTGTCATCATCAAAAGGGGGAGTGTGTTGAATATATGATTTTTGTTTGATGATAACAAATAGATTTTATCGATATGTTTAATAGTGGAATAGTAAGTATTATTGATTAAATAGTGTTTTACACAGAATACATGAAATTTACACAAGCATTTGTTATTCAATAATATTTATTTCACAAAAACAATTATATACAAATCTTTTTTGGAACACTCATTTGTTTACACAACTTTACAACTCTCTTTACACTTCATACACAACTCTCTGCTGGATAAACTCTGCTTTGCACACTCTTACTGTCCCAAGTTTCTGTTGAATCATCCTGAAACCTGTCACACAAGAAAAGATACACACAGTACACTGGAACTAAAATAAACACTGAACAGATAGAATTTTATATTTTTTTGTTTCTCTATTTGTCTCAGTTTTCTGTGTGCTTTTTCTCATCATATTTCAGACTTGAACAGCCACGCCATAACCATACTGGTTTGCTGATCAGAACCAGCCGATTATGACCAGCCTCAACTCAGTACAGTTTGACTGCTTTTTTTGTTTCTTTTGTGTCAGGGTCACAAGTTAAAAATCAAAATAGAAATGGAAGTGCAAACTTTCAGACCAACAAACACAAGCTGGAAATCATGAACAAACAGAACAAAGAGTGTTTTTCAAGTTCAAGACAAAATGGCATTATGATGCAAACAAATGCCACAACAGTACAACAATAATACATCATGGATGGGGTTCACAAACAATTCTGCACATGGATCTTGGTGTGCAACATCATATACAAATGAATTCATTTTTCATACATGGTGCACATGAGTGTATACAAGTGTAGACAACCAGTTCTAGCAATGATAAAACAGTTTTTACTCAGAAAACAATGTTCAAGATGGTTCCAAAAGTCACAAGTTCTTTTCAGTTTTTAAGTGCTTCCAGAGATCACAAAATTAACATGGGAACAATCACGAAATGATGTTGGGAATGTATCAATTAGACAGAAACAGAGATAATTAAGAGACTATTTCCTGAAATGGTTTCAGTGATCAAGTTAAGAAATTGCAATGCCCATTTGAAGCAAGAAACAAGTTTCAAATTTGAATTAATGGTTTCATGAAATACATCCTATATATATAAGGAAATTGTTAAAACAGTATTGGTCAAGAATAATTCAAATTATTTCCAGTATTGGATAAGTCATGGAGCATATGTGGGAAGATTTCTTATTTCCAGGTTTTGACTTTTACTGGATATCATGCGTATGTTTCAGATTCTTTTGAAATCAATACAAGAATCTCGACTTAAATTCATTTCCAGATTTACTCAATCACATATGGAATAATGAAGTAATTAAAGCATTGGACTCAATCATATATGGAATGGTGATGAGTGGTTTCACGGCAATCATCTGCAAATGTGCAGTTTTAATAATGCAAAGGAATTTATCCAAATACATAGAGAAGGTGAAAATCGTGGGATGGTTTATCACAAAAATTTGGGACTGTTTTTCAAATTCGAAAAATCAGAAATTACAAGCAAATATGTTTTCAAAATATTTCCCAAATTGATCGACTTAAAATCAGGGGACAAGGAACCGACTTTATTTTTTTTCCAAAATTCACGGCTGTTTTTCAAGGGGTCTATGATGTTTAAATCAAGCAAGAAATGTGGGAAATCAATTCACTCTTTCTAAGTATTCAATCACAAAATTCACGGTTTTTTAATCAAGGCATCAAATTCTTTTTCAGCCGAATTTATCAACAAAATCATAAAGGGAAAGCAACAGCAATTCAGTCGAGCCAGTATATTAAAATCAAAGCAAATCAAAAGGGGCAAGTCTTTAAAGGGAAATCAGAGAGCAAGGGTTTCTAAACCCCTATATAAACACACCATTCATCATCGACAAAGACATCGAATGCTCACACAGAAGAATCAGAACCACAGACAAATTCCAAACGAAAGAAGTAAATCAGAAAAACTCACGTTTCTTCTAGATTTCAATCAACCTCATCCCAAATCAGTTAGGAAAGAACGACCAAGAAAATCTACAGATTCAAAGCTTCGGAAAGGATCTTAGATCAATCACGAAGTCGATCGCTTTGGGTTTCAAATTGCAAACCCTAGTTTTTCCTTTTTTTTTTAAAGCCGCCATTTTTAATTTCCTGAAAAAGGAGATCGGGCTAACCAAATGAACGGGTGAAACAATTACAAGTGGGGCTGGCCTAGGTTACTTGACTAAGTCAAGTTGTTTATTAAAGGGGTGCATTTATCTTGTTCTTCCTTTTTAAGTTAGCTTGTATTTGTTGATTGTATTTTTTTTAAAAAAAAGCTTTTTCTAGTTTCTTGTAAAACTAGTAATACAGAGTGCTGAATTGTAGTCTGAGAAAATCTGGTCTAGGGTACACAGGCCAGTCTATGATTCTGAGCTTAGGGTTAGACATGAGCAGGAGCTGCAATTTTACATAGGATTGTAAGCAGGATCTGTTTGTAACTCCTAGTAGAAATCTTAGAAAGGCAGCAGTAGGCACAGTTTGTCGAAGCTGGGTATCTCTGCGTGTGATTTTCCTTTACTGCATATTTTATATCTCTGTGTTTGTTTTAATTTTTTTTTAAAACCCTATTCACCCCCCCCACCTCTAGGGTTATTATCGATCCTACATATAGAAGGAAATGGGCCGGAAAGAAGGTATAAGGCCCAAGTTAATTAAAATCCATATTTTTAATTTCTTTTAAAAATGTATTAACTTCAAATGTGTATAACTTGGTCATATGAAATCAGAATCACGAACCGTAAGTTGCCTTGGGACTGTATGGATGAGAGATTAACAATGAAGCTGACTCGAAGTGGATTGGGGCTCGTATGAA
The DNA here is from genome assembly GCA_030737875.1 of Allium sativum. Lineage (NCBI taxonomy): Eukaryota > Viridiplantae > Streptophyta > Magnoliopsida > Asparagales > Amaryllidaceae > Allium > Allium sativum. The sequence goes on from CM060912.1 coordinate 712,186,521, forward strand.
TTTACGGCAGACTTAATTGTTTGATTCAAATCAAATTACAGTTTATCGTTCTTTAACGATGAACTGCAAATGTGAGTAAATCTCACTAACTCTGAACAGTTTATAATTTCATGTTGTATTTTTAGAACTGTTAAATATTTGCTGATTGACTGTGTGTTGACTGTTTGATTGAACTGCTAGTCAGTTAGTTGAATTTCTATATTGATTCTGTTTAACAGAATATATCATATGGAACTGAAAGTGATGTTGATTTTATTGTGTAACATCTGTGATGCAGGGAAAAAGGTTGGAGGAATCCAACTGGATTCCTCAACATTTATTTTACTGTGATTCATATATTGTGATATATGATGTGATATATAATATATTGTTGATTATGTGTGTTTGGACAATATTTATCGTTGTTATATGGTATGTTAAATACCATAAGAAATACTGGATGTGGGAAAGGGGATTTTCAAAGTGTATTTTGAAAATGAATTATTTATATAAAATCGATGGATTTTATATAGAAAAGGAAAAAGGGTTTTATAAAATCGAAGGAATTTATAAAAGGAGATATTTATTTAGAAATAAATAAATAGGATTATAAAGGTTATTGATTTAGGAAATAAGTAGAATTAAAAGGAGATATTTATTTGTTAAATAAATAGAATAAAATAAAGGAGATATTTATTTGTTAAATAAATAGGATGAGATAAGGAGATATTTATTTGTTAAATAAATAGAGTTAAAGGGGAGTTATTCGAATATAGTTTTAATCAAATAGAGTTAAAAAAATTATAGAGTTAAACAAGATTAGAAACTGACAAGAGATTAGTTAAGTTGAATAGTTTTCTGAGCATCGATCTGATGTTGGTTTCGGCCTTCGGGGTTTATACTTAGAGAATTGTTCTCCTACTAGTTTACAGTCAGGGACTGGTAGTTGTGAAATGATAGTGATATGTAAATAACAAATGGAAATGTTTTCCAGAGTTAATAACGTAGATTTTCTAAACATAGAAAATAAGGAAATATGAATATATATATATATATATATATGATTGATGATTGATTGATAGAATTTCCATCTGGAAATAATATCGTTGTTTGCACACCTGTTTTTCTTTGATGATCAAATCAAAGACTATCAAAGTTTTGACCATTTTAACGTTGTTAATATGGAGAGACCGGTTGGATTATTATCCAAAGAACCACTCTGTATTGGCACAAGCGTTGCGAATCATATATGCCAAAGATAATTGAAGACGGAGTAAAGTGCAAGGGCTGTTGTATAAATCTTAGATAACAGTGCCTAAGATGGATATACTGAATAGTGCCTTCGGTTCATCCTGTTCCTGGATGACTTGTATGGACGGATGTCTGACAGAGTATTTCCAGACGATCACGTATATTGATTTCTCCAACCGTACCAAGAGTGGAAGTGGAGAAGGAAACTTCTTTTAGCTAACACATAATGTATTGTTGAGGACGTCAATCAGTGATTTGATGTATTTGACGATGTGACATTCGAAGTGAATCTGGTGTGATGATAAAGCGTAGCTTCTAGCCTCATCAACCGGTAAATGACAGAAATCGTGCAGGCAGCATGGCTAAGTCGGTCGCTCCGAAGTAGGGTGTATAATCACCTGATCTAGAGTTTCATTTATTTCCAAAAATCTATTGTCGATACTGTCCCATTCGGGAAACGGTTGCTGATCCCAACCGTTGGTAATATACATTCGATACACTCAAGTGAAATGAGTGGTCGGTCATGTGTGGCTGGGTTGCAAGATGTTCTTGTTGAACCCAATGTATTCCTTTCTAGAGGTACACTTGCGAAAGGTGGTTCCATACCTTGTCATAGTTGGAAATCCATTACCCAATACGTGCTTGCGGTTTTGATTGTATACTATATATGTAGAACGTGAGATGAAAGCGTTTCTACTAGATGGTTATTATATTGTGGTTGATAGACATTATTATAATACCAAAAGGTTTTTGATATAAAGATATTTTGGATTCTCATAAGGGAAAAAACCCGTTCCGTTATATGGCGTGGTCTTATGAGATATCGTTTACTTGTTGAACTGTTTTAAACTGTTTTACTCACACCAGTCCCATGACTGACCCGAAGTTTATTTTGTTGTTTTCCCTAAACTCTTGGGTGCCCAATTTTGTACGGGCAGTCAAGTAGTCAGGATTTACAGATATACTAGAAGAGCTTGGAGCAGGAGGCTTCAGGATTATATAGCTATAGTTATTTCCGCTGTGTTGTAAGTGTTGTACTTTGATAATGATGTATATTCAAGTACAGATGTATATTTCAAGTTATGTTATATATATTATATGTTATTCGTTCCGCTGTGAGGATCGTGTTACTCTGATGTTGTGTTTCTATCTTATCTATTCTCACCTTCTATCTTCTTTCTATTAATTTCCTGGTTTTCAGTACAAGTTGGGGTTGGACTTGTGTTATCCGGTCAGCTCAAATTGGACCGGATTTTTGGGTCATTACATTATCATAGAATGATATGAGTTGTAATGGTAAATGTGGTTAATAAACTTAATTATTTCATTACTGAAATGATAACGAAATATTTTTGGTGAAAATATATATAAAATGATGATTTCAAAGAAAGAGGGGAATAAAGGAGATTGCATAAAATTTATAACGATATCCGCAAGGTAAAAAGGAAATGTAAAGTGAGTATTAATATAGATTTACTCTATATTAATAAGCCTTTGTTATCGTTTTCAAGTAATGAACGAAGATGTTTCGTAAAGTTATGGTATGAGTAATAAGTTGAATTGATTTCCTAATATGATATGATAATGTGGTAAATGGTTTGAAAGAAAAAATAGAAAACTAAATATGATATAGGATAATCCTAAGTAATGAATTGGTTTAAAGAAGAAATCTTATATTAAATAAGAAAGCGAGAAAACGATATTGAAATATCGAAAGATTTAAGAGTTTGAATTTACATTTATTTCAATAAAAAGGCCAAGTGGCACCGAATACTGAACCAGTGAACTTGTTGGATTGTCATGATTGAAACACTGTTTATTTTGATAGTTAAATCATTGACTATCAAATCTGTCCAGTACGATTATTGGTACGGAAAGACCGGGATCGAAGTTATATTCGAAAACCATTCCGACCAACAAATACGTGAAGAGATCAGAAGTGATCAAGATGAAGTATTGAAGACCGTAGATTTTTATAAATTGAAGAACTGCTAATAATCTCTGGTCTGTAGCCAGATATGTACTATGGTTCTATCATGGTTGGAATCTACGGGTTGCAAGGACTTCTCGCTACTCATCCATGGGTGATTCCTATATTGGATGCAGTAAGAGAGTACCTTTGGTTCATCATGTTCCTAGGTGACTTGTATGGACGAATGTCTGACAGATTATTTCCTGAAACCATGTACGTCGATTTTTACAAATATACCAAGTGGTGGCAAAGAGGGGCACTTCTTTAAAACCCAGAATATATTTGTGGACCTCAATTAGTGATTTGACGGATCTAATGATGTGGCATTCAAAGTGAATGGTGGCCAAATATTCCAAAAAAGTAAATCTAAACCTCAAGCCTCATCAACCGAGAAATGACAAAAAATCGGGCAGGCAATATGGCTATGCGGGTCGCTCCCATTAGGGTGTATAATCACCTATCTAGAGAAAATCTATTTGCTTCTTTAATCTATTTCGATGCTGTCACTTTTCGGGAAACGGGGGCTAGCTACCACCTTTGGTGATATACGTTCGATACACTCAAGCGGAATGAGTGGTCGGTCATGTGAGGGCCGGGTTACAAGACGTTCTTGTTGAACCCAGTGTATTCGCCTCTAGAGATACACTATCGGCAGGTGGTCCCATACCTTGTCATAGTCGGAAACCAATCTCGAATAAGCGCCCGCGGTTTTGATTGTATATTATATATGTGGAGCGTGAGATGCAAGCGTTCAACTAGATTGATATTTACTTGTAATTAGACATTATTATAATATCATACAAGATATTGGTTTAAAAATGTTTTGGGTTATCATAAGGTAAAAAACCGTCCATATTTATGTGTGGATTTGGTCTTACGATTATTCTTTTCTTTGAAAGATTTTAACTTTAAAATCAGGTTGTGTTATTCCCTTAAACTTAGTGTGTTTATCTCACTCTGGTTCACCAGATTGACCTGGTGTTTTGTAAATGCTCCGGTTAGCCCCGTGGTGTACAGGTTCAGGTTATCAGATGCGGCGAAGTCTAGAAACGAGCTGGAGGTGTTCAGGCGTATGATATTATATAGTTACTATTCCGCTGTGTGTTGTGTATAGGGCAGATTATTATAACCGCCCACTGATGTTGATGTATTCTGATATTGTAAGTTTTATTTAAAGCTCTCAATAAAGTTATTTCTGTATTATATTTTGTTCCGCTGCGATGTGAGAATCTGTGGTGTGTTGGTTCTTCTACTTCTTATATTCTAATATTTCTTTCTTTCTTATCTCACCCTTTAATTCTTTCTAATAACGTTCCAGTGTTTTTCGGTGTTTGGAAGGTCAGCATGAGTTACAGTAGGGTATTTATGTCGATTTCCGGGGCCGAAAATCCTTGGGTCGTTACAGTGGTATCAGAGCTATTGGTTTAGTGATAACCTTGGCTCTGTGGCGTAACTCGATAGAGATGGGGTTAGTAATACCCTTGATTGAGTTTGAGTATGTATATGAGAGCACGTAATTGTAATTTGATATTAAAATTTATTTTTGAAATTATTTTTGCCTAATTTATTTATAATAAAATAGTAATGATTTTTTTTAATTTATTATAATATGGGAAATCGATTGATTTGTTAATGTTGATTTGATTGATATGCTTGGATTGTGTTGTTGATTACTTGAGTATAAATCTAAAAATGATAATCTTGGTTAGGAACCAATATGAAATAAATAAGTTGGATAAATAAATCCAAATTTAATAAATCCGAAAGGATAATCAAAGATATAAATGGATTGTTAAAGACTTGGTTATAATCCCGTGTGGATTAAATTGTGTGTGAATGGGTTGATGTGAATGATATGGATGTTTTGAACATAATTAACATTTGTTTTGATGACTAATGAAATTCATTTGAGTTGATAAACAGGTGCAGAAGTGCCAATTCAGCTTTAAAAATCCATCCAAGAGAAATTCTGGAGTTAATTGAATCAAGTTTGAATAGAGCTGCATAATAACTAAGCAAACTCGAATATAAAACGTTGCTTACCGCATAATAACGCTCGCAAAAAGGTACGCCTATGCAAAATATGAAATTTTGGGTTTTATTTGGATTTTGAGTTTTTCCGACCCTGTTGGTCGATGGATATATATTTCTTGAACCTGCGATATTGCAGATGTCCTCCATACAGGGGAGACTCTGCCAAAAAAATTCAAAATTTAAGGTGTTAGAAAATTTTTGAAGATTTTTGGAAAATTCTTTTTGGAATAAATTGGTTTTAAAACCAATTAGATTTGTTTTGAAAATAAAAAGGAGTTTTGACTAAATTTATTTTTGTTAAGGTAATGGATTTGTAACGTTCTTTCTTACCTAAGCAATTTCGAGGACGAAATTATTTTAAAAGGGGAAGAATGTAACGACCCGCATTTTGGCCGTAAAATATTTAATTTAATTTATTATTTTAAATATTATATTTGGAGTATTAATGGATTTTTATATTTAATTCGTTATTTAAAACGAAGTTTGAACGTTAATTTTATTTATAATATAAAACGAGCTCGAAATCGCGCGGCAGTTCGTAATATGGAGTTTTGAACTTCAACTGAGAATACAAGACCCGATATAAGTCAGATTTCTGTGAAATAAGAAATATGGAACCGTATTGATGATAATTTTCATATGAAAGAGAAAAATTCAGATTTCGTTTTATAGTTTGTTAGTTATGGCCAAATCAAAATTTGAAATAGTCGCTATGGAAAATCGTTATTAAAATATACGCGTTAAAATAGCCGTTTTGCAAACGGACTCAGATTTCGATGAAATCAGTTTCATTGGAACCGTATCGTTAAATTATTGTACGGTGTTGAATGGCGTGGCAAACCGATGTCGTATGTGACCACGGTAGCCGTAAACGCCTGTTCAATTTCTATAGCGCGTAATTAATTTAATAAAGGATTATTTGGGTATAACTTGAACAGGCGATCGAATTAGGCCGCGAAACCAATGTTGAGTTCGTATCGTCGATTAGAGTCAGAATAGGTATATATTTCATTATTTTTGGAGACCGTGAAATTGGGTGTCTGAAATAGCATTGCGGTGCGCATAAAAATAGCCTACCGGGGAAACAGTCTCAGAATGCGACGAAACTTGTGTCGTTGGGTTCGTATTGAAAAATTATTGTAGGATCTCAAAGTTTCGAGTTGATCGGATCTATCGAGTGATCGTGAAAAATTAAAACGCGTGTTTATGTCTGGTTTTATAAAGGAAATTTTTCCAAACGATGTTGGAATTCGACGAAACTTGTCCCATTGGGTCCGAAATACATTTTTTCACCAAGATTAGTTTTTTTATCAGAAAACAGAAGTCGTTTGTAATTGTTTTATCGCGTTACTTTAGGATGAAGTTTTGTTTTATTAAAATAATAATATAACCTATTCTTATTACTATCTAACTCAGTCCAGACGTAGCTACCCTACCCTAAACATTGCCATGTATTTTCACATCGATTAGCTGTAAAATTTGCTCAGCCTATAGTACTCTACATCCTTACGTCTTTCATAACTGAGTTGAAAGAATGAAAGCACACTGACATCATTGTCCATCTCAGCACACATATCTTCTTTCTCTTAAGTCATATGATCGGACTAAACACGCACATGCACAACTCCAGTGGATCTCTCCCTCCCCAGATACTTACGCAAGTAGGTATCACTGCAGCACCCTACCATTTATTTTCGCCATCACTGTAGACTCAGACAGGACAGAAATGAAAATACAATGCAACCATATGACGAACTGAAACATACCCTGTGATGGGAAAAATCGCTGCCTCCCTATTGTTTTTCCATACAGACTATAGCCACCCTATGATGTAGCCTTGAAAGACATTGATTCTAATCGTTTCTCCCTGCTCCTATATATACGATCTATTGTTCTGCAATTTTCTTTAAGCATTATTCCCATTTCTTTCCCATAAGTCCATGATAAAATCGAACGCTCATTCTTATATATATTTAAAAATACAAAAAGGAAACGTGGAGTTGGGAGTAGCAGAACAAAGGGGCGGTGATTAGTTTGGATGCAAGTAGAGAGAACCGGAAACTACATGCGGACCGTGAATTTCGTGGCAAGCAGTTCAAGGTGGATGACGGCATAACTTCATGGGGGAGCGGTATCCGGTGGTGATGTTTGCATGGGAACGGTTTTTCATGTGGCCTGAAGGGGTGTTCACAGTAGGAGTAGTGTTATGAAGTGAACGTGAGCATGTTTGAGGAGAAGAGCAGTGTGAAAAAGTAACATCGGGGAGCAGTTTCGGAACAAGGAAGTTTCGTAAATGGGAAGACAGAGCGTGTGGAGGGGCGTATGGAGAAGAAGGAGATATAGGATGGGTTGTCGTTCTTGGCTTTGGGCCGTTATGCAAATAAAAAGAGGGAAAAGAAGTGCTGGGCTTTTGGGTTTAAAGAGGAAATTGGAAGAATAAAACGAAAGTAAAAAGAGGGGGAACAAAAGGAGTAGACTGATGCGCGACGCTACGAAAGGATGGGGACTATTTTGGTGCGGATAGAAGAAAAGGAAAATATATGGCAATGATCAAGACATTGAAAGAAGTAATCAACACAAAGCCCAACATTATATGGAAGTTTGATTGAACTTGAGAGGAAGGTTGCATACGTACCACATGAATGAGTCAGGTAAGATTAATTAGCGGAAATTATTAATTAAAAACTTAACCATAACGATTTAATGTACAGTGTAACTAAATATAATTTTAACGTGTTCATATATTGTCAGAAGTCGACCAAACAAGTAGCGGCAGAACCGTATCGGCAGATGCGACACTTTAGAACTATTTTGGACAGAATAGGACGAAGATGGAAATTTTAATTAAATTAAATGCTAGTTTAATTTAATTAAAACGAACCGTTTCAGAAACAAAGGAAATTAAGGTGAGTTAAACTCACTCAATTTTTCCCCATTTATATTTTATATAAATTGGGTTTTTATTTTGTGTGCTTTGTTTACTGATGATTGACTGTTTCTAGTCATATATTTATTTGTTGATTTAACTGATGGAATTAAACCGTTGGTTAATTTCAGTAAAATACCAAATCGTTATTTTAACGATTGGTTCCAATAAAGGTAACTTACCTTATTGGTCACGTTTACCAAATAAACGTGTTTAATGGTTTGATTTGTTTGACCTGTTTTTGAATTGTTTGATCTGTTTGAATTGTTTTAAACTATGTGGAGATAACCGTTTGTATACAGGGAAGGACAGGTTGGAGGGATCCAACCGGATTCCTCAAATATATTATTTATTTTCATATTATCAAATATGAACTGTAACAACCCGAAAATCTGGGCCAGTTTATAATTTTTATTTTGGCAATTTTAGTGAATTTTGAATATTTAAAATGAATTATTTTAAATAAAATCGATGAGAAATTTATTTTGAATAGAATTCGACGTATATATTATATACGTCGTCGTTAGAATATAAATAATTATATATAATTATAAATAGAATTGAAAATGGCGCAGTAGTTCGATAATTCGATTTCAAACTTCAATTGAACGTACCGGGTGCAAAACAAACCGGATTTTAGTGAAACCAAAAACATTAGGATCTATTTTAGAATATCTTTCCAACGAATCCGAAAAATCGAAATTTCATAGCGGGGATCAAAAAATATGTCCAGTTGAAAATTCTGAATAGTCGCTATGGAATTCAGGCCCTTAAAAATGGGAATTTTGCAAACGACCTCGGATTTCGACGAAACCATTTTGTTGGGTCCGTGATGTCAAACTATTATTGGATTCCAAATTTCATAATTTTTCGAATTAATATGTGATCGTGGCGAAGGAAAACGCGTTTGACCAGTTTCAGTTGATTTTAATCGACTGGAAAATGGCCATTTTTCCAACGGTCTCAGAATTCGACGAAACTAGTTTTTTTTAGGACCGTATCGTCAATACGAAGCTAGAAAATATTTTTTGGGAATTTTTCGAGTTAGTATGTGACCCCAGTAAATTGAAATGCGCGTTCAAATTCAATATATAGGGTTATATGTTGATTTTGACGAAAACTGATTGTAACAGCCGAATCAGCTTGCGATACATATCCCATTGTGTTCAGAATGAGGGTAAAACGCTATGGACGATAGTCAGTGGGCCTCGTTTCGAGGTCGTATGTAAAAGTCAACTTTTTGAATTTAAAATTAAAAAAAAAACATAATAAGCTTCCTTTCTCTCTCTCCCCCTTTAACTCTTCTGCCCCCCCTTCTTCGATTTTCAGAATCGAATACAAAGAAAAAAAAGAGAAGAAGCGGGGAGGAGCGTCGCCGCTCCTCCGAGCAGCACGCCACCGCGCTGCCAGGCGCCCCCCCTTTTCCGTCCAGACCCCCCCTCTCCTGATCGAACCCGACGCAACCCACAAACCCCCCCCTCAGCAATCGTGCCGCCTGGCGCCACCCTCCGCCGTGGTTTGGGCCACCGCACCCCCCTCCTCGATTTGCCTCGCGTCAGTAAGCCCCGACCCCCAAAACCCTAGACAGTCGCTATCACATGAACTGTCATGATTGGGTAATTGATTTTAGTAGTGATCATTGACTGAAAAGTCAACATGTGTTGTGTTTTAACCAATGGGCTATATTGGTTGAGTAATCGACAGTAAATGGCCTAAAAGTAAATTATTTTGATTTACCTTCAGGTGAATCGATAGAACTGAAGTTATAAAATTTATTTTATAACTTGAGATAGACTTTGAAATATATATTGTGAATAAAGGTTTATAAGAAGGAAATAAATATTTATTTTTATAAATTGATTTTACAAAGTCAATTCTGATGTTAATCCGATTTGTAAATGTGAGAATAAGGAAATTAACCTAACGGTTAAATTTGGATAATTGTGTTGTTGAGAAACAATTCAATGGAATTATTTAAATTAATTCATTATATTATTAATTATTTTAAAGAGAAAACGAATTGGAATCGGTTAAATAGATAATCGTGTTTTGAGTGAATAAATCGAATTTGTAATTGGAATTGATTTTAAATTAGTTTGATTTGGATTAATTTGATAAAATGGTTTAGTGAATATTGTTTTAATTTTAATAAGATCTTTTAAAAGGGAATTAATATTATTTTAGTTAATAAAGAAATTAACTACTGAAGTAGTTAATGATTGAAGAAAACTATTATTTTAATTAATAATAATTTAGAGAATTACTTTTTAATTGAAACCCATTTAAAAGGTAACCAAAGTTTAAAAGAAATCCAAATGAATTTGGTGAAAGAAGTTTATGATCAGGATTTATTTTAAACCTGAGTTTTATAACGAAATGATAAAGAGAATTTTAAGCGAACAGGGCAGCTTAAAATAAATATTACTTAATTATTTAAATTAAGTAAAAGGAAATTAAGAGAAAGGTTTTATCATAAACCAGGATTTTTATAAGTGAGGATTAAGATGTTAAAGCGTTAATTTTACATTAACGTTACTTAATAATGGGATTAAGTAAAGGTGGGGATTTGAGAATAAGATTCCAAAGTGGAAAATGGTGTAATGAATTTGGGAAGGGATTGATAATAGTAAATATGGTAAAAGTAGTGGATCGTAGGATTTGATAAACAAATCCGAATTATGGAATAAAATTGTTAAGAAAGGTAAAGGTTAAAAGTGGTGTTTTTATAAGGAATTACTTAATTATTAAATTAAGGAATAATGAAATATCCGAGAAGAGATTTTCAAAGAGATGAGATGGTTTATGAAACCGTATTTTGAATAAAATAGTTCAATGGTATTTGTATTGGGATTAGAATGAAATAATGGTTTTGGATTACAACTTATATTTATTGTATGGTATGAATATTGTTGATCAAGGTCTGAGAGGGAGCTAAAATACCCCAACTTGAACGACTTCGGGATTATCATAGAATGATACGAGTTGTAATGGTAAATGTGGTTAATAAACTTTATTATTTCATTAGTGAAATGATAGCGAAATATTTTTGGTGAAAATATATATAAAATGATGATTTCAAAGAAAAAGGGGGATAAAGGAGATTGCGTAAAATTTATAACGATATCCGCAAGGTTAAAAGGAAATGTAAAGTGAGTATTAATATAGATTTACTCTATATTAATAAGCCTTTGTTATCGTTGCCAAGTAATGAATGAAGATGTTTCGTAAAGTTACGGTATGAGTAATAAGTTGAATTGATTTCCCAATATGATATGATAATGTGGTAAATGGTTTGAAAGAAAAAATAGAAAACTAAATATGATATAGGATTATCCTAAGTAATGAATTGGTTTAAAGAAGAAATCTTATGTTAAATAAGAAAGCGAGAAAACGATATTGAAATATCGAAAGATTTAAGAGTTTGAATTTACATTTATTTCAATAAAAAGGCTACGTGACACCGAATACTGAACCAGTGAACTTGTTGGATTGTCATGATTGAAACACTGTTTATTTTGATAGTTAAATCACCGACTATCAAATCTGTCCAATATGATTGTTGGTACGGAAAGACCGGGATCGAAGTTATATTCGAAAACCATTCCGATCAACAAATACGTGAAGAGATCAGAAGTGATCAAGATGAAGTATTGAAGACCGTAGATTTTTATAAATGGAAGAACTGCTAATAATCTCTGGTCTGCAGCCAGATATGTACTATGGTTCTGTCATGGTTGGAATCTACGGGTTGCAAGGACTTCTCGCTACTGATCCATGGAGTGATTCCTATATTGGATGCAGTAGGAGAGTACCTTCGGTTCATCCTGTTCCTGGATGACTTGTATGGACGAATGTATGACAGAGTATTTCCTAAAACCACGTACGTTGATTTTTACAAATATACCAAGTGGTGGCAAAGAGGGGCACTTCTTTAAAACCCAGAATATAATTGTGGACTTCAATTAGTGATTTGATGGATCTGATGATGTGGCATTCAAAGTGAATGGTGGCCAAATGTTCCAAAAAAGTAAATCTAAACCTCAAGCCTCATCAACCGAGAAATGACAAAAAATCGGGCAGGCAGCATGGTTATGCGGGTCGCTCCCATTTGGGTGTATAATCACCTATCTAGAGAAAATCTATTTGCTTCTTTAATCTATTTCGATGCTGTTCCTTTTCAGGAAACGGTGACTAGCTACCACCTTTGGTGATATACATTCGATACGCTCAAGCGTGGCCGGTCATGTGAGGGCCGGGTTACAAGACATTCTTGTTGAACCCAGTGTATTCGCCTCTAGAGATACACTTTCGGCAGGTGGTCCCATACCTTGTCATGGTTGGAATCCAATATCGAAAAAGCGCTCGCGGTTTTGATTTTATATTATATATGTGGAGCGTGAGATGTAAGCATTCCACTAGATTGATATTTACTTGTAATTAGACATTATTATAATATCAGACAAGATATTGGTTTAAAAATGTTTTGGGTTATCATAAGGTAAAAAACCGTCCGTATTTATGTGTGGATTTGGTCTTACGATTATTCTTTTCTTTGAAAGATTTTAACTTTAAAATCAGGTTGTGTGATCCCCTTAAACTTAGTGTGTTTATCTCACTCTGGTTCACCAGACTGACCCAGTGTTTTGTAAATGCTCGGCTTTGCCCCGGTGTGTACAGGTTCAGGTTATCATATGCGGCGAAGTCCAGAGACGAGCTGGAGGTGTTCAGGAGTATGATATTATATAGTTACCATTCCGCTGTGTGTTGTGTATAGGGAAGATTATTATAACAACCCAGTGATGTTGATGTACTCTGATATTGTAAGTTTTATTTAAAGCTCTCAATAAAGTTATTTCTGTATTTTATTTTGTTCCGTTGCGATGTGAGACTCTGTGGTGTGTTGGTTCTTCTACTTCTTCTATTTTAATATTTCTTTCTTGACTCACCCTCTAAATTCTTTCTAATAACGTTCCAGTGTTTTTCGGTGTTTGGAAGGTCAGCATGAGTTAGAGTAAGGTATTTATGTCGATTTCCGGGGCCGAAAATCCTTGGGTCGTTACAGCACACGTTCCCCACGTTCATCCACAACTGTTATGCGCTGGCGACATTTCCAAGCCCTCACCTCCGAACCGAGCGGGATGCATGCCACGTGTCCTCAAACCAGAGCCACTCCTGGGAGAATTTTCACCTATAAATAAACCTCTAATAGTCATTTGAATGGATTTTTTGGCAAATTCAGAACTCAAATCCTCTTGTCAACCGAATTTCATCACTATATTCTAATCATAATCATCCTTCAAACTATATTTTGGAGAGAATTGAGTGGATCTATGTGTTGTATGAGTGAATTTGAGTGAGAATTGTAACGACCCAAAGATTTTCGGCCCTGAAAATCGACATAAATACCTTTATTGTAACTCATGCCGACCTTTCAAACACCGAAAACACTGGAACGTTATTAGAAAGAAATTAGAGGGTGAGATAAGAAAGAAAGAAATATTAGAATAGAAGAAGAAGAACCAACACAACACAGAGTCTCACATCGCAGCGGAACAAAATATAATATAGAAATAAATCTTTTATTGAGAGCTTTAAAAATACTTACAGTCATCAAAGTACATCACACATCTGGACAGTTATGATAACCTGTCCTCATATACAATACACAGTGGAATAATAACTATATGATATCATATGTCTGCACACCTTCAGCACGTCTCTTCACAGCATTCGATAACCTGAACCTATACACCCGGGCTAACCCGAGCATTTACAAAACACCAGGTCAGTCTGGTGAACCAGAGTGAGCAAAACTCGCACAATATTAAGGTAACACACAACTTGATTTTAAAGTCAAAATCCTTTCAAAGAAAAGGATAATCGTAAGACCAAATCCACACATAAACACGGACGGTTTTTATCTTACGATAACCCAGAATTTTTTTTTGAAATCAATATCTTTTCTAATATTATAATAATGTCTAAATACAAGTAAATATCAATCTAGTGGAACGCTTGCATCTCACGCTCCACATATATATTATACAAACAAAACCGCGGGCGCTTATTGGAGATTGGATTCCTATCTTGACAAGGTATGGGACCACCTGCCGATAGTGTATCTCTAGAGGCGAATACACTGGGTTTGACAAGAACGTCTTGCAACCCGGCCCTCACATGACCGACCACTCATTTCGCTTGAGTGTATCGAATGTATATCACCAACGGTTGGCCTCAAACCACCGTTTCCCGAAAAGGGACAGCATCGAAATAGTTTAAAGAATGAAATGGATTTTCTCTAGATAGGTGATTATACACCCTAATGGGAGCGACCCACATAGCCATGCTGCCTGCCCGATTTTTGTCATCAACCGGTTGATGAGGCTTGAGGTCAGAACACATCTGGTCATCATACACTTTGAATGCCACATCGTCAGATCCGCCAAATCACTAATTGACGTCCCCAAAAATATTCTGGTCGTTAAGCTAAAGAGGTGTCCCTCTCCGCCACTAACAGAGATACGTTTGTAAAAATCAACGTACGTGACCCTTAAGAAATACTCTGTCATACATCCGTCCATACAAGTCATCCAGGAACAGGATGAACCGAAGGTACTCTCCTACAGCATCCAGTATAGGAATCACCCCATGGATCAGTAGGGAGAAGTCCTTGCAACCCATAGATTTCAGCCACGACAGAACCATAGTACCTCTCTGGCTGCAGACCAGAGATTATTAGCAGTTCTTCCGTTTATGAAATTCTACGGTCTTCAATGCTCCATCTCGATCATCTTCTGGTATCTTCACGTATTTTATGGTCGGAATGGTTTTCGAATATGAATTCGATCCCGGTCTTTCCGTACCAACAATCGTATTGGACAGATTTGATAGTCGGTGATTTAACTATCAAAATAAACAGTGTTCCAATCATGTCAATCAAATGGGTTCACTGGTTCAATATCCAACATCACTGGGCCTTTTAAATTAAACAAAACTGTAAATTTAAAACTGTTAAGTATTTCGATATTATAGTTTCTCGCTTCTTTATTTATCATAATATTTTACTTTAATCAAATTCATTTTAATATTTAGCAAAATCCTATATCATATCCAGTTCTCTATTCTTACCTTCGAAATAACTCGTAAACAACATTACGAAATATCTTTTACCATTACTTGACAGTGCCCAGTGCTTGTCCCTGTTGAATAAAACCCAATCTTTCCATTATCATTTCACTAAATAAATTATCACTAATCCCTTTTCCTATTACAACTAATATCATCCTTAGATAGTCCTGATGTCGTTCAAGTTGGGGTATTTTAATTACCTCTCAAACCTTGATCGACAACGTTTATATCCAAAGAAAAATAAGAGTTGTCATATAAAACCAATATCTCATCCTAATCCCAACACAAATTCCATTTAAATATTTTGTTCAAAAGTACGTCTTCATAAACCTTCCTTCCTTTTGAAAATCTTTTTCTCGAATATACCATTAGTTCTTAATCCACTAATTAAGAAATCTTCTTTCTAAAACACCACTTTTAACTCTGCTTCCTTAACCAAACTCATTTTATATTTCAAATTTGGTTACAAAATCTCATGATCCACTTCTTTTACCAAACCCATTTTTACTAATCCCTTTTCAAACCCATTCGACCATTCCTGCTTTGAAATCTTATTTTAATCCCTTCCCTTTTTACTTAATCCATTATTAAGTAACTTTAATGTATAATTAACCCTTTTACACATTAAAGCCCATTTACATAACCCTGTTTTATTATAAATCCTTTTGATCTAAATTTCCTTTCACCTAACTCAACTAATTAAGTAACACTCATTTTTAAGCTATTATCTTCGCTTAAAACCCCTTTTTATAACTTGTTATACAAATTAGGGTTTTAAACCCATTCATAATTCCTTTTTGCCATTCAATTTGATTCCACTTCAACTTCGAGTACGTTTTAATGAATCTCAATTAAAAAGTATTTCTCTAAATTATTAAAATAATATTTTACTTTGGTGATTAACTACTTTCATAGTAAATTCCTTTATTAAATTTTGCCCTTTAAAATCTTATTAAAATTAGAACAATACCATTTGATTTATTCCTCATTCTCGTACTTATAAATCCGATTAACATCAAAGTTGACTTTATAATATTAATTAATAATAAATCAAATCTTACATAAACCATTTAATTATTTTCCCTTTCTATAAACTTTTCTTTAAAATAATGTGTTTCAAATCTATCTCCAGTTGTAAAAATAAATTTTACAAGCCATATGTTGCCAGACACTCAACCAATATCACCCAATGGTTTAAACTGCATAGATGTTGAAATTTCAGTCAACAATCAATACTCAAATCAATCACCCAATCGGATTAGTTCATATATGATAATATGAAAACAAATCAAATCCCATTTAACTGAAAATTTTGATAATAATTAATAACGACCAGATAACATCAAAACAATCCAACCAGTTTAAACAACCCAACCTATTAAACACGTTTATTTTATAAACGTGACCAACAAGGTAGGTTACCTTTATTGGAACCAATCGTTAAAATAACGATTCAGTATTTCACTGAAATTAAATGACGGTTTAATTTCATCAGTTAAATCAATAAATAGATATATAACTAGCGAACAGTCAATCATACCAAACAGAGCACACAAATAAAAATCCAATTTATAAAAATATAAATGGGAAAAATGCCGAGTGAGTTTAACTCACCTGATTTCGTTTTGTTCAGTTCCAATTAAATTAAACACCGTTTAATTTAACAATAAATTTCAGCAGCTTCTAGTCTTGTCCAGAATAATTCTATAATATGGAGCTCGGTCATATGGTCCGAACGTAGTTGGTTTGATAAAATTCTGTTCATATATGCGAAGGATATAAACGATATAAGCACACAATTTAAATTATTTTAATTAACTCCTTAATCAAGATTAACTAATTACTTCTAATCATGTTTAATTACTAACTACTTCTTAATCTGAATTTAGTTTAAACTTAATATGTTAAATTACATTTTCATAACCAATCACGGTATAAATTAAAAAGGCTTGACCCTTAAATTACTACTTACCGTATCCAGTTTAACTAAGTGATTTACTTCCTAAACAGGGTTTTTAGGTCAACTAATTCCTATTTAAAGTTGATATAAGATAATTAGAAATTTTAATAAAGTACGTAAGTTATAAAAATTCAAAGTTTACTAATTAAAGTGGGCCTTTACCCTTTTCTCTTGCTCAGCCCATCACCGAAAAGCCCACCCGCATTCCCCTCTTGCCCCATATTAAACCTATCAGATCCATTTCCCTTTCCCAAATTTCCCACCGCCTCCAAAAGAAAAAAAACCTTCCATGGCCGACATCAGATCCTCCGTACTCCAAGCCAACCACCTAGCCTCCTTCCCTTATCGGAGCACACCCTACGCCAGTGATAACGAACCCCCTGGAGTCCTCCTCTGGCCAGAAGACGCTCGGAAGCTGCTCCAATTCGACCCAAAATCCCATCGTCGTAGATGATCTTAGAACATCGGACCACCTTCCATAGCTACGCCACCTCCTCCTCTCCTACTTCCCTCAGACAAGCCCTTCTAACGCCATCCTTATGGCCAGTAACCCATAACCCTAGGTTTTCGGTTTCGAGCAAAACATCAGGCCATTCATCAGATCAGAAGTGTGTAGATCCAGATAAGTATTCTACTGATTTTAATTGCTGTAATTTTTATTTTATTTTTTTACTTAGTGGTTCGAACGATTTTCTTCTTTGTTGTTTTCGTTCGTATGGTTTGGTTCTCGAGTTGTGAATACCAGTGCGTATTTATAGTGATTATTCTAGATAAGATCAATGTCCCTCATACCCTAGATAGGTTCAGCTAAAATCCTTAGGCCATTGGTTTTTTGTGTGTACTGGTGATGGAAAATGATGTTTATGTGATGGTTTTGGCAGAAATTTGATAAATCTAGTCTTGTATATCAATGCTGTTGGTCTGTTCAAAGAAGATAGTGATCGAACTAGACACTGCATTGTGATCTACTTAGAGATTTGGTTTGTATTGTCGATTTTGGGTTTTTAAATGTATGAAAACAGTGAAATTCAAAATATGCTTACTATATTGTAGCTGTCTGATTTGACTATACAATTTGTGTATAACATATTTATTCCCATCTCTATATATAGATTTCATAGGAGATTCAACCCTGTAAATAAACATATATATATATTTATAGTGTATCCATTGATGTTCAAATATATATATATATATATATATATATATATATATATATATAATTTGGATTTTCTTGTACCTGTTTGTTCAAATATAAATACTGTTTTGAACTGTCAATTTATAGATTTGGTGTGCGGATTTTAAATAGTGAATTTGTCATGTGAAATTGCTGTACATGGTAGGTCCTTAGTTGTCTCTACCATTCCTATTGTGGTTCATGGTCTTTTCTGTTTTCTCATGTGTTACTCTTCTTTCTAATCTTAAGATATTATTTGTAGAAGGTTATTGATCTTTAAACAAAGGATGTGGGGCATGGTGGAGTTGATCAGACAAAGATGTATTGGGATCTGCAGATGATGGTGCACCTGACTGGGAAGCAGAGAACTGAAAAGGACCGGAAAAGCCTCTTTGATGCAGCTGGGTTTAAGGAGTATAAGATCCTTCCGGCCATGGGTATGCGTTGCATCATTGAGCTGTATCACTGAATACGGCAACAAGTGTGCATGTGTTTGCGAAAGAATTCATGTATTAGGTTCTTTTGTATAAGTATTTGCGTACATTGTGTTGATGTCTATCCATGAATAAAGTTATGACTAAAAAATGTTGTCTTCTTCTTTGTATTTATACTTATGTCGACGGTTGTATAAGATTTATGTTTCTTTGTGTTTCCATTTGTATAAGTAAAACATATGAATATAATTGCTGTTGTTGTTTTATTTTATTTGTAATGAACCCTTTTAGTTCCATCTTGTATTCCAGTTCTTTTTTTATTTGTAATGAATACATTGGCAAGTATGATATGTATTCGTCTTTTATCCGTTATGCCAAACCATGTGAAACGCTGATGTATGTATAAATATATATATTCGAACTCTTTTAAATAAATTCGATTGAAAGTCCATTATATTCCCAATAAAATATTTAAACAAATTTAAATATTTTAATTAAAAGAGCAGAAAAATCTGGGATGTTACAAGAATCATTAGTATACTTATATCCAAATCATCAATTCAAAAAGTAGAAAGTGGACGTAGGGTCTTTAATGCCGAACCACTATAAATCATGTGTTTTCCTTTGTTTTTTGATTTCATTTTATTAGAATTATTGCTAGTTTGGGTGTTAGAGCCATTTTTGGATCTAACATTTTTAGTGCTTTCACTGAGAAGTCTTTGAATTCTCCACTTTTTTGGATTATCGTTCTATTATTTGGACTATCAAGTTCAAAGAAGTTAATCCTCTGTTTCCGACACTTTTAAGTATTTGCTAATTAATCACTAAAGAATTGGACATTATGGCTAAAGGAAAAGGAAAAGATGTGCAAGGCGCTCGGGAGAACGAAGCTAAAGAAGATTCGCAAGCCATGATCATGACGAGGTCGCGGGGACAGAGCACTGATGCTGGCCAATTCGAACCAGTTGCTCTGAACAGAATGGATGGCTTGACCCCGAACCGAAACGGAAACGCTGATGCTGCTCGTACCTCCCTCCAAACTGAACCGGTTCCACTTCCCTACCCCGATCCGATCCAAACGTGGCTAAAGCTGGTACATCTACTCGAGCACCCACCAAATGCTCCTAGATCGGCCGCGACGACTAGTTATCAATCCGCTCTGTCTGCACCAGTCACGCATGGAGACTTTTCGCGCCTTCTTGATATGCTTGAGAGCACAAGGAATGCTTTAGAAGCTCACAAATGTGACAGTCTTCGTATGCAGGAGAACATGATCACTATGAGTAGGGAAATCAATGAGCTTCGCAGGCAGAAGACACCCTCTCCAACTCGCCGCCTCATAGTAGACCAGTTATCCTCTGCGGATGAAGAGCGCCCTAGTGAAAGAAGGCCACTTGAGCGACCTGAAAATCTTGATCAGTTGACCTTTGGATCTTTGGGATCACGTGAAGATGCTACTCGTGTGCTAGGACCTGATAACCCGAGCCTGATAGAACCTATGTTGCTGCCCATGCGTGGATCCCACGTCCTACCCAGGAATCTTAATATTATTAATCCCACACAAGGACAACTCTTCCAACCCCTTGCTCCCGTGATTGACCGAGAAAGTAGGGAACAGAGTAGAGCAGCTATCGCTAGAAACAGGAGGGCATCCCCTAATCAGGAGCATAGAGGTAATCCAAACATTAGGGCCAGAGAGCCTGAGCCAACATTAACAAGTGTTGATCTATGGGCAATGGTGCGCCAAATCATGTCCGAAAGACGACACTACACCAATGAGGATTGGAGCATTGAACGAAATCACACCCCCTTTACAAATGACATATTGGACTTCCAATTCCCTCAGCGATTTAATTTGCCACAAATGGATTGGTATTCAGGGAGAACCGACCCGGGACAACATCTGATGAGATATGCATGGTTCATGAGTGCCGCAGCAGCTCCAGACGCTGTAAAATGCAAGGCCTTCCCGATTTATCTAGAAGATGTGGCGTTGATGTGGTTCACCTGACTCTCTCCATGGTCAATGTCAACCTTTAAAGAACTAAGTGAACGCTTTATGAACCAGTTTCGACTTCATGCTCGAAAATCTAAAAGCGTCATTGAGTTGTCAAGGATTTAACAGGCTCCAGGCAAATCTTTGAAGTCATACTTAGACCGTTTCAACCTTGTTGTTACCGATGTCAGCGACCCTCATGAACCTACCATTTTGATGACCTTAATAGAAGGAGTCGACCTTGACACAGAACTCAGGGATTGCTTGTCCATAAAACCGCCCCCTACTAGGGAATTATTCTACGAAAAAGCCAATATTCGCTTGATACGAGAGGAAGCCCATGAAAATAGAAAGAGAAAATTGAAAGGGGCTTCTAAGGAAGATATTCAAAGCAATGTCGCAGTAAAACAATCCTGTAAATAGCTCGGGAATGGTTGAGGTGAACATCGGCAACAAGAACGAAGGCAATAACAACAGGAATGGCAACGGTAATAGGAGGAATAGGAGTCGAGGGAATAACTCCAGCAAAAGACCTCGATTCCAAATTTTTGAGAACTATTCGCCATTGAGTGACACAGTGGAAAACATCTACTTACAATGTATTGCAATATAAAAAGCCACCACCCAGAGACTCAACCGAAAAAGAGATCGCTACGGGAAAGTTTTGTTTGTTCCACGGAGCTCGCGGTCATTCTACCAACGAATGCCGCCATTTAAGAGATGTAGTCGAGAAATTGCTGCAGGAAGGGAAGCTAGACAAGTACAAGGTTGCCTCACGGGACGGGGGCAAGGAGGGAAAGCCTCGAACCAAAGCCAGCCTACTTCTAAACCCACAGCCCAACAGGAAGGCAAAGGGATCGTTATCAATACCATTATAGGAGAGCCCCATCTAGCTAGCCATAGTTACAAAGCAATGGATCAGTACGTTAATGCTGCCAAGCACTTTGAAGTAGGAGAGTGCAGTAACCTCGAAGACATCACTCCAGTGGAGCAACAGAAGACAATGTCAGACGACGTCATATTCCGTAGTAGAGATGATACTGGAATTCAATCACCCACTGAAGACCCACTTGTAATTACTACAGCCATCGGCCCCACTTTAGTCCATAAGGTGTTAGTGGATAACGGATGCTCAGTTAATATCCTCTTTAAGGAAGCCTTTGAACAAATGAAACTCGAAGCGAAAGACTTGAAGCCCTGCGAAGGATGGATACAAGGCTTCAATGGGGCGTCAACGACTCCGATGGGATACGTAGAATTACCAATGACATTAGGACAGGGAGATCACCAGAAAGTGAGAATCCTACCATTTGTAGTTTTGGATGTTGAATCACCATACAATGCCTTCTTGGGCCGACCGGCTCTCGTAGAGTTTAGGGCATGTATTGCACCTTGGTGCCTACTGCTTAAATTCCCAACTGACGCAGGAGTAGGAGTGATGAGAGGTGATCAAGCTACGGGACGAGCTTGCTACATGACAGAGTTGAAGATGCTAATGAAGGGGTTTAGTATAGAACCCAAGGACATTTCTCCCTCTTCGAAGGAAAATTCAGCATAACAATTAAGGGGTCCAACCTCAAGAGCGTCGCCCAAAGATGCGATCGAGAATATAGACCCCAGAGAGGATAAGGGACCCGAGGATCGAAAGGCGACTCCCAATGAAACGACAATGGACATCTGCATTGACAATGCGGATTCGACAAAAGTATTGAAGATTGGATCGCAGCTAGATCCAATTCGAGCGAAAGAGTTGGCTGACTTTTTGAAGGCAAATCTGGATGTGTTTGCCTGGACTTACGCTGACATGTGTGAGATATCGCCTGCTATTATGAGCCACTCTTTGAGTATCAACCAAAAACATCCGCCAGTCAAGCAAAAGAGGCGGTTGTTAGGCCCAGAGCGGTCAACAGCCTTGAAGGAAGAAGTGGAGAAACTGAAGGATAATGGATTCATCAAGGACTCGAAATATCCCGACTGGATATCAAATCCTGTCCTGGTCAAAAAATCTAACGAGAAGTGGCGAACGTGCATTAACTTCTCTGACTTGAACAAGGCTTGTCCGAAATATAGCTATTCTCTTCCTAGGATTGATAAACTGGTGGATTCAATGGCCGAACACGAGCTCCTATCCATTATGGATGCTTATTCGGGATATAATCAAATTCCCATGCATATACCAGATCAGGAGCATACAAGTTTCATTATAGACTTGGGGTTATATTGTTATGTGGTAATGCCATTTGGATTAAAGAATGCAGGAGCCACATATCAACTCTTGGTCAACCGCATGTTCTATAATCAAATCGGAAAAACCATGGAAGTCTATGTGGACGACATGCTTGTGAAGTCTAGACAGTCTCCCGATCATATAAATGACTTGGTAGAGATGTTTGGCATTCTATGAAGGTATGGGATGAAGTTAAACCCTCTAAAGTGTTCATTTGGGGTCGCATCAGGGAAATTCCTCAGGTTCATTGTAAGTTCTCGAGGGATTGAGATTAATCCTGACCAGATAGCGACAATAAGGAACATTGAAAAACCACAGAAGATTAAGGATGTTCAAAGCCTGGCAGGGACGGTTGCTGCATTAAGCAGGTTTATCTCCAAAGTCATGGACAAGTGTGTCCCTTTCTTTGATTTGATAAAACGGGGGAAACGTAACTTCAAGTGGACTCCCGATTGTGTATAGGCTTTCCAAAATTTATTGGACTTATTAGAGAAGCCCCCGATAGTGTCAAAACCTGTGGACCATGAGGATTTGTTTGTCTATCTGGCGGTGTTGTCTCATGCTGTTAGCACGGCATTGGTGCGTGAAGAAGACAAGGTCCAGAGGCATGTATACTACGTAAGCAAGAAGCTAGCCGCTGCAGAACTAAATTTTCCAAGAATAGAAAAGCTTGCTTATAGCCTCGTGATTGCCTCCCGAAAGCTCCGCCATTACTTTCAAGCTCATCCGATAGTTGTATACACTGATCAACCTCTAAGACAAGTGTTGCAAAGACCCAAAGCATCGGGGCGATTACTTAAGTGGAATATCGAGTTGAGCCAATTTTATTTGAATTTTCTACCGCGGAGATCAATAAGGGGGAAGGCCTTAGCCGACTTTATAGCAGAATTCACGATCTCGGAAGAAGAAAGAGTGGATGACAAGGTTGTTGCTTTAGAACATGATTTAGAGCTTAGTCCATGGAAGTTATATATGGACGGGGCCAAGATTGATCGAAGATCCGGCGCTAGAGTTGTTTTAATCACTCCTGAAGGACGATCCATTTACTATGCCCTGCAATTGGAATTTCCTGCCACCAAAAATGATTTCGAGTATGAGACCCTGATTGCTGGGCTGAAACTCGCCAAGGAATTAGGAGTAGGGACATTGGATATGTTATGTGATTGCAAGATAGTTGTCTGCCAAGTTTGAAAGGAATTTGTGACCAAGGGACCTCGGCTTGTTACTTATCTTGGAAAAGTGGAAGAGCTGCTAGGCAACTTGGAACATTACAATATAACAAACATTACAAGAGCAGAAAATCAGAAGGCGGATCGACTGGCCAAGCTGGCGAGTTCTGACAACCCAGAGGAAACCGAAATGATTTTGATAAAGATACTAGAATCACCAAGCTTTGACCTAATGGAAATTGAACTAGCCTTGGAAACTGAGCTAGAGAAGGAGTCATGGATGACACCAATAAAGAACTTCCTCAAGAGCGGAATTCTCCCATCAAAGAAGAGTGAGAGGCGAGCTGTAATAGGTAAAGCTGCAAGATACGTTTACAGGATGACGTCCTTTATCGCTAAGGATTTTCCATGCCCCTGCTACGGTGTACAGCACACGAAGACATCAAGCGTGCACTGCAAGAAATACATAAAGGTGAGTGTGGGGACCACACCGAGGGTCAAACCTTAGCGAAGAAAGTATTGCGGTACGGATATCTTTAGCCTACCGTGAATAAAGAAGCGGCTGGTTACTCACGACTCTACGACAAATGTCAAAGATTTGCTAAAATTCCCAGAGCACCTCTGACTCAGCTTAAGTCAATGGTAAGCCCATGGCCGTTTTCCATGTGGGTAATTGATATTATTGGAGTTTTAGCCATTTCGAAAGGAGGAGCAAAGTACGCGTTCGTCGCCGTGGATTATTTCACGAAGTGGGTGGAGGCCGAACCCTTAACCACGATCACGGCAAGGAAGGTGATAAGTTTTGTGGTCATAAATATTATTTGCCGATTTGGGATACCGAAAACCATTATAACTGGCAATGGAACCCAGTTCGACAGTGCTGAATTTAAAAACTTCTATTAGAAATACAAGATTGATAAAAGGTATACCGTCGTAGCTCACCCGTAGTCGAATGGACAGGTTGAAGCGATAAACAAAGTCATTAAATCTATTTTTAAGAAGCGGTTGGAGTGGGCCAAAGCCAAGTGGGTGGATGAGTTGCCGCTAGCTTTGTGGGCCTACAAAACAACCTTTAAGACGACAACTGGCCATACTCCCTTTTCACTCTCCTTCCGGTCGGACGCAGTGATCCATGTGGATCTCGAAGTCCTCTCTATAGGGTGACATACTATGACCCAATGACAAATAGAGCACTCCTCTTAGAGTCCCTCGACATGGTTGAAGAAAAAGGGGACGAAGCAGACTTGCATGCTTCAAGGAATCGACGCAAGTAGCATGTTATTGTGACAGAAAGGTTTGCACTAGAACCTTCAAACCGGGGGACTTACTGTCGAAATGAGTCATCCCGCCTCCAACCAAATTGGGTCCAAAGTGGGAAGGGCCATATGCCATCCAACGGAAGCTTGATACAGGAGCCTTCAACCTAACGACCGTGGATGGTAAAGAGATTCCCAGAGCTTGGAATGCTCAGCATTTGCGGCGATATTTGAGTTAGATATGTACTACTTTCTTTTGTTTTTTATGAACTATGTAAAGAGGCACGACTTGCCTTGAAAAGTCTGTTTATATGAACAAAGGATTATAAAGTGGATGTAGGCTTCGACTTAGCTGAACCACTATAAAAACATCGTGTGTCATTTATTTTCCTGCACTATTCTTATGTTCTATGACTGTTTTATCCTAATTATGAAATACTAAACATCAAATAAAGCTTAAAAGATTAAGAACAATTCACGTGCAGGAGCAAACGAAACGACCGTTTGCATAACAAGATTGAAGGAATGGGAAGACGACATTCCTAACTCTAACTCTCATTAAATAAGAGAGAGTATAAAGGATGGGAAGACAACGTCCTCCGAGGCATGATGGTGCACTCGAAAAGAAACCGCCTTGATGATACTCTAACTTGATTACGACATAGGAGAGTATAAAGATGCTCAAAAGAATAAGCATCCCCGATAAAGGGAACTTGACCCCACCAGAGAATTGGGGGCAACTAAGTATCAAAGCTAATCAATATCTCGAACAAAGCTTTAGACAGGCCACTTGTTCAAGATTGATAGGGGGAATACACATGCGCATCCCCCATATATATTGTCTATCATCTAAGTAACAGTGGTTTTAAATATGACATGTTGTTTATCTGCATTCTTACTTATGTAATGAATTCGCAAACATTTGACGTTGCAAGAAATAGACTATTTTATTTACAAGTACGTGGATTTACATGAAAACTAAAACAAAAGATGTGAAGGCCGCACTCGCTACGAGAACAACGGACCAGGAGATAAACAAAACAAGAGACAAAGCCATCCTTTATTTGGACTTCGGAGTAGACTTCGCCTTCTTGGCAGCCTTAAGATTTTCTTTCTCCTCTTTATCAGCTTCACTAATAATACACTTTTGCTTCTTCTTTTTCGGAATTGGGATGCTGGAGTCAACGGATTTCTTCCCGGGAATCGGAGTACTGGAATTAATAGGAGATTTTTTAGCAAGCTCCTCTGTAATTGACCGAGTTGAAAGTTTGACAACTAACCTTGATACGGAAGGCACCATCGCAAGCGGCTTAAGACTTTCGGGGTCTATTTCCTCGACTTTCACCTGCATGCGCTTGTCCTATTTGGCCTTTATCTCAGCCAAAGTCATGTCATCGGCGTTCCCCGAAGCTCCAGTCACAACAACATTGTAACAATCCGGAAAATCAGAACCAATATAAAATTTTTATTTTGGCAATTTTAATGAATTTTGAATATTTAAAATAATTTATTTTAAATAATTATGACGGAAAATTTATTTTTGACGTAGTTAGAACGTATAATTTTATTTTAATTATAAAACGAGCTTGAAATGGCGCGGTAGTTTGAAAATTCGATTTCAAATTTCAAATGAATATACAGAATTCGTTTTAAGTCAAAATTGGATGAAACTAGAAATATTTGAATCTATTTAACTATATCTTTCTAATGGATGTAAGAAACTAGGATTTTGTTTTAAAAGTTGAAAGATATGTCCAGTTTAAAATTCAGAAAAGTCGCTGTGGAATTTATATATATTTTAATATATATATATAAAGCCCTTAAAAATAGCCATTTTGCAAACGACCTCCATTTTCGATGAAACCACTTTTGTTGGATCCGGAATTTCAAATTATTGCTAGATTCCAAAATTCATAATTTTTGGGATTAATATGTGAGCGTGGCACAAGAAAACGTGTTTTAACAGTTTTAGTCAATTTGGATCGACTAGAAAATGACCATTTTTCAAACGGTCTTCAAATTTAACGACATTAGTTTTGTTAGGACTGTATTGTCAACACGAAGCTAGAAATATTTTTTCTGGAATTTTCAAAGTCTGTATGTGGCCCAGGTAAATTAAAATGTACGTTAAAGTCAAATTTGAACGTTATATTAATTTATATTTTAATTCTGATGGAAACTGATAGTAACGTTCGAATTGGCTTACCAGACATATCCCATTGTGTTCGGAATGGGGGTATTGCGCTAGGGGCGACAGTCGTTGGGTTCGATTCGGAGTTCGGATGAAAATTTTCATTAGAAAGCAAATTAAAGAATTAAATATTATTAAAAAATATATATAGTATATATTTCCTATTTTCAGTCAAACCCTAAGCATATCTCCATGCGTGGTCAACTGGAGAAAAGAATCGCGCCTCCCTATTCTAAAACCTACGATCGAAATCATTTCAAAATTGAAAATCCCTAAACTGAATACGACGACTCCTCCTTACTCTGTCGCCCTCCACCTCCATCTCATCGACGCCTTGTCGCACCCACGTCGGAGGCAGCAGCGCCACCAGACTGTCGTCGCTAGAACGTGAGCCCCTACGCCAGTGAATATCCATCACCAAACAACCAACTACAGCCACCCCGTTCGCTACAGTAGTGTACGCCGGACCCATCAACACCTACTCGACCTAAGCCTCCCCTCCAAATCGAACCATTGCCTCCGCCTGCCAAAGCTCTGACCTGTTCAGCGCTGACCAGACCCACATCGCTTGGGAACTCAGTCCACCATTTACAAGCAGCGCGCTCCAGGTGTTCGGTTAAATGCCATAGCGACTGCCGTAGTTGGTGTGAGCCTCAAGTCTTTGGGTTGCGAAATTGAAGCCTGTACCGAGTTTATAAAATTTGTTAATTGTTGGTCTATTCGATCCGAGGTGAGTTTTATCTGATTTTCAAAAATTTATATATATCAGTAGCATAAATAAAATATGATTTTTATGTATAACTTTGTTTTTAAAATATGGTTCTTATCATATGAATAACGACATAAAAATGTGATTTTTATATCGTTATAATAAAAAAAATGATTTTTATAATAAAAATATGATTTTTATAATAATGATATGATTTTTATTATATAAAGATAGGATTTTTAATTATAGGAAAGCAAAATAAAAATATGGGTTTTTATATATATCATAGCAAAACAAAAATATGATCTTTCTTTGATTATGAAAATACGTTTTCTTTGATTCGAAAAATATGTTTTCTTTGTTTTTATCATATTAAAGAAAATGTTCTTATAAGTTAAAAATATGATTTTTAACTAGTATAAGCTATGGAGATATTTTTAGAAAGCTAAAAATATAATTCTTATCTTACATATGCCATTTTAAAAATAGTTAAGCTATGGAAATATTTTTAGTAAGTTAAAAATATGATTTTTAGCTTGTGTATGTTATTTATAAAATAGTCGTACAAAGAAATAATTATTAATCGGTTAAAAATATGATTTTTAACGTAGGTACGCAATCTAGATCGAAAATCAAAAAATGACGGAGTGGAACCCCAAGGTGAGAAGTCCTCACTAAAAATTATTTCTGTACAGTTGTTTATTTTATAACTGCATATATGAGCCGCTCCCCGTCGTCCACAGACCATGGACGACTTATTTGTTTGATTGTATTGTGTTGTTTGAAATTGTTTGTGATGTGAAATGGATTATATAATAATATTCATGTGTTGAATAAAATATTTTATCGTAAAAAAATAATAATTTTTAATGTGTAATGAATAAAATAAATATTCATTCACAAATCGGACGATTTGTTTATGTGCACTCATTTGACTGATATTGATTGGGACGATATATTTTACACATCGCCCAACTGCACAAATAATAATCAGTATTTATTGTTTGAAAACCCCACACGGGTATTGGGATGATATTGGGTATACACTAATCCCAATATTTAGTTGTATGTCAATCGATGGGTTGACAGTTGTAAGCGTTAATTATTTATATTTAACGCTTATGCAGTTGTGTAATACACTCTGGATGATGGTTGATAGTTTATCATTGTTGTTTTATACATGTGTTGTATGAAATCCATATAATCAACATTATATGGTAATTGACTGTGTCTGATTCCAGTTTAGAAAGAATGAATATTTTAAAATAACGAATATTTTAAAATAATGACTATTTTAAAATAATATTCAGTAAAAGATCAAAATCTGATTTTGATGTCCGATTTGGGATGGACACGAATATATTTAATTATATATAAAGCCGTGTTTATTAGATTAACGCCATTTTGACGTGAACGATATTTATATCGATTTTATTCATTTTTATAATGAATTTCGAAAATGAAGTGATTTCAAAATCTAATGTTTTGAAAATATTATCATTTATGTATGTTAATGATATGGAATATTCAATTTTGATTTAAAATTGAATATGAAGTTGAAATCATTTTGAAAACGAATTATAAAATACGTTTTAAATGGAAATCGACGAAATATATGTTATATATATTATATATATATATATATTATATAATGGCCTGAATAGAATGTGCCGCGCCGCGGCAGTTCGTGAATTTCGACCATTGACTTCGAATGGACATTACGGGAGATCCGGCCATCGGATTCTCCTGAAACCAGAACCATTGGGTTCGTGTCGAAAAGAGATTTCTAAAGAATACAAGAAATTAGATATACAATGATTGGATTTGGAATTATGTCCAAATCAAATTTGGAAAAGGTCGTTGTAAGTGCAGTTCGATGGCCGTTTATGGAAATCGACTGTACGGGACTTGATAAAATTATTAGAAATATTAATAATTTATGTAAAATCATAATAAATGATTTGAAAAGAATTGGGATGAAAAATTCCATATTTGAGAGGATAAAAATATATTTTTATCAAAATGAACTAGTTATGAACTAGAATTATAATCCAATATTTTTAAATAAATGAATTGGATTTAAGATGGTTTTAAAAATAACCAGAATTTCCAGTATATGAATTGGAATGGATTTGAATCGAAATTGTCTTCGGAATATTTCGATGTTGGGTTTCATGATTACACAGATATTGTTATGGAAATTTGAAAGATATATTTATATCATTATTTCCAATATGATATTTGTTGGTTGTAGAATTTGATATTGAATATAAGCCGATATATTTTCTATTCAGAGCCTTGTATCTAATATCAAATAGGATTTTGGGTTTGTCGTGAACGGTGTCTTCAGTAACACTATTCTTGAACCCCATGTGAGGAGAATAAATCTTTTAATTAAGATTGTTAGAGTTTCCAATTATATTTAATAATTGGAATAAAATGGAATGTGAATTGGGCTTATCGTGAACTGTGTTTTTAACGACATTCGTTCTTTAACCCGATTTACAGTGAAATGTGATTTGGAATTTATAAATCTTTTGTTAAGCTTTAAAGGGGATTTTTCCAAAGTAAAGTTTTCCAATTTAACATATTAAATTGGAATTGAATGGAATTCGATTTGGTAATAATCGAGGTGAATTTCTATGGAGGAAGACCGTTACTATATATGGAATTTAAAAGGCTTTTCCGTTATTCCATTTATATTACTGGTTAGATATAGAAGTTTATATCGATTATATACGTTGATCTGTTTTCCGTGAAGATCCCATTATTAATGGAATGTGATTTTGGGTTTATCGTGAGCTATGTTTTAAATGGCATTAGTTCTTTAACCCAGTTAAAGATAAGATTTATTTCTTAACTTTGAATAATCATTAAGTAATGATTTTTGGAAATTAAAACTGAATTAAAGTTTTAATGAATCTTTAAATATATTGAAAGGTGAATTTGATAACCAAAATTATCAAATTCAAGAAATGATCGAGAATGGGGTACCACCAGTTTTACTCAAGGCGATAGTTAAATCTTTAATTAGATTTGAACGTGAAATGGTAATTGAATTTACCGATAACACTGTGGTGTTAGATATGAAGTATTACCAGTTTTGCTTCATGAGATGAATAGGTTGGGATTAGGAAATAAAATAAATGATTACTTTGGTAAGGATCGCTAATCCCGACTAGTTTGGAAAACCTTAATATGATTTGGATTGATATCCGAACGAAGATAAAAGAATAAATTTAAAGAATTTATCTTTGATAAAATTAATGGAAACCTTTCCCAAAGGATATGAATATTTAAATAAAAGAATATTCATAATTGGAATGAGGCATATGTTGAATTTTTATAGCACTTGTTTATTATATACGCGATTTATTCAGAAAGACCGGGTTTATCCCATTCTGAATAATTGAATCGGCGATGAGTCGACGATGAAGACGGTGGTTGAAGACCGGAGGTCTTCACATCGTTTGGATGGTTACTGATGTCTTGATTGGGTTGTACACCTGAGACAAGGTAATAAGTGGTGATCGTTCCAGACATACTTGGAGATCGACCGGATATGCGAGGACCTCTCTCCTGTATTGGACATACGGGATGAGGAATAAGGTGCCTCCCATTTCGTTCAGACCCAGAACGAACTTGTAAATAGATGTGTGTCTGACATCATATTTCATTTTGTGTGATTGATAGACATCGGTTGCATAGCATGAATTGCCTATGTGGCATGCTGAGATGCAAATGATCAAGGCTTCTGTTGAAAAGCAGAGTCTTGTGGTTGATGATCAAAGAACGGCTTTAATACAACATAGTTTTGTGTAGCGTTAATTCACGAGCCTCACACCCTGGTGTGAACCAGAAACGGGAGAGGACATCAGGGAGGGCATGCGTTTCCTTCTAGCTAGGAGTGGTGTCTGGGTTTTGCACGCCCAGGCGTTTTACTTATGTGGATGATGGATAGCGAGGCGCCTTGGTTATATCGGCACTACGGGGCCGATGGATGATATGGTCTTTATACAGACCAGACTTAAGCTGCAGAGGGCGGGGAAACGCATGTTTGGGCATTTTAATTCACCCTTTGCACTTCGGGTGGACCGACCCTGACGATCCAAGGTGCAGTTGCGGCTGTTCTTGAGAGGCGGGCTAGAGCGTCTCGAAGAAGTAAGGACGATCCCTTGCCTTGGTTCACAGACGGAAATCAAACTTCCAATACGTGACATTGCGGTTTTGATTGTAGAGCCTAGTATTGGCGACATGATATATGGTACCCATGCTGTCTAGGATTAATGTATTTATATTTGAAGTTGTTTTATACATGTTACACTATAATAGTATCAAATGATTTATTTTAAACATACCAAGCATGTTTGGCTATTATAAGGTAAAACTCTATCCTCCAGCTTGCGTTGCATTGTGTGATGGGACATGAGTCTTATAATGGCTTCATTTTTCCAAAAAGCATTGCGATGTTTATTCTATGCAATAGTATTCTTGGGAGGAAATCAGTTCCTTGTTATACGGCGTGGTCCGTTGATTTAATTTATTTTTAATGTAAAGGTTTAAATAACTGTTTTAGTTCTCACACCAGTCATATGACTGACCCAGAGTTTATTGTTTTAACCTAAATTTTGGGTGCAGCTATTTTCCACAAAGGCAGCTAGTAGTTTTGGTTTTGCAGATTTATATTCACATGATCCTAGTTTACAGCTGGAATGATAAGCTCTGTATCCGTATATTCCTTTCATTTGTGTTTTGTATTATTTTTCCGCTACATTGTAATTTGTAAAACTCTGATATTTATCAAATGTATTTTATTCATTCATACTCTATAATATTCTTGTATTCTGATGGAATTGTTGTAATAAGCAATGAAATGTTCTTCTATTTGTGTTCTGATTTGTCATGTTCTCAACTCAGTCCAGGCTTTCCTTTACGGGGAAGTTTGGTTCTTCTCAAACATCATCCTCCTCTTCATGTCCCTCGTCACCATCATCTTTTATCAGAGCATCTATCATCTCCCCATGGTGAGAAGTCTCAGTGATGGGGGGCATGGGAGCTTTGTCAGTAACCTCCTCTTTCTTGTCCTCGGCTCCTCTTCCAGATTTGGGGATAGTGACTTCATCCCGTTTCTCCCGAGTTTCTCTAGCAGACCCTTCACCTGGAGTTGTCTTCTGTGAGTCGTCAATTTTATCAGTTTACTTGGTACTTATAGGACGAGAATAACAGTTATTAACTCAGGAGAAAACGCGGGACTTTCAATTGTTTGTCCAATAATGTGACGAAAGGTCGAGATAGCTTTGGCAAACTAATGTGAAATAGTAGAAATACCCTCAGCAGATTTTTCAACTTGAGCAGCAGGGACTTCGAAAGTCAATCCGACAGTAGAAGGTAGAGAAGAAGCCTCGGGGATCTCTGGCCTTTCTGGATCATACCCCTCTACTACAACAGTTTCGACTATAGCAGAAGAAGAACCAATTTCAATGGTACCCTTTCCCATGGCTTGACATCTTTCATCCTCCATAGTAGCGACAATACGTTTTCGCCCTTCAGCTAAGCGGGTTGTTTCTTCACCTCTCAAGTAATTCTCCATCAACATGTCCTCATCAATTGAGTCAACCCCAAGTTCTGCTTTTCCCACTAGACCAATTGGTCCCATGCATAAACGAGGGGAAGATGATAGTCCTTAAGCCAAGCAAGATTTCGGTGATGAATCACTGAGAAAAAAATCAAACCATAGTTTCACTACTCTCGTCTAGTTCCCTTTGAGCGTCTTTAAGCTGTTCGCTGACTTCCTCAACTTGCTGCAAAGCCGTATTCGCATTTCCTTCGGCAAGAACTGCCCTTGTTTCAGCCCCCAGTAATTTAGCTTCAAGCTGTGCATTCTTTTTGGCTAAGTCTGCTTTCTCTTGGGCGAGACGAGTGCTCTCAGATTTAGCATCCTCGGCCTTCTTCTTTAAATCTATTCGCTCCTGACTATGGGATTCAAGCTCGGAATGATAGCGCTTTTGTAATTCTTCGAGCTGATTCTTATAATTATCTGCATCGCGCTGTACAAGAGCAGGCTTAGCTTGGGCATCCTCCAGGTCTTTCTCAGAGTTTTCGATAGCCCTCGCATCATACTCAGCATCATCGGCCATAGTTTTTACATCTGCCATCAGATCGCTAATGATTTTAGAGAGAGTCTTTGCATATTTCTTCATTTCCTTATATTGTTCATCCACGAAATCTATAGTAGCCTTGACATCGTTGGCCCAATCAGGTTTTACCGGTGTAACACCCCGTAATTTTAAACATTAATGTTCACAAATTAAAGAATAACTAATCTTAGATGTGAGAACTAAGGGAAACGGGTTGCGCCATTGTGTTCGTCTCGGAATTCTGGTTGAGATAGAGTCCGAGTTTGCATGAATTGGACTACGTATGAAGAAGTTATGGCCATCAGAAGTTTCAGAAAATTCAAAACAGATTTCAAAATTCAAAATTTCAGAGTCAGATGGGCTAGGCGGGAAATTTCCCGCCAGGGCCAGGTCGACCATAGCGTCGACTTGGGGGTCGACCCACCCTGACCAGGTCGACCTGGGGGTCGATCTGCCCCCCCCCCCGGGAAGATTTGATTGATGACCTGTTTATGACTGTATGCTGACTCATTAGGGTTTCTGATCTGCTCTGATTGGCTGGGATTAATTCTGGGTTAATCGGACGGCTTAAACTAATCCTAAACTCTATAAAAAGACATGTAGACTCAAACCCTAAAATCAAATTAAAATTAGACTCATGGCCTCCATGCCGTCACCGTGCAACCTAGAATAGCCGCCACCAATTAGAGAGGAAGAAAGCTAATCAAAATCAATCCTGATCTAAACCACAACAACGAATCTACTTCAAAGGAAAGCTAATTCAACTTCAGAACTCAAATTTCAGAACTCAAGACCTTCTTTGAGTTGTGAGTTCGATTTCTTTAATAAAATAATTAACAATTTAATTGGATTGAGTTATGATGCGGATTATATGGTTATGTTGTGAATTATTTACCGCATGTTATCATTTATGTTGTAAATTTGTGATGTTATCATCTATGTTGTAAAATTGTGATGTTATCATTTATGTTGTAAATTCTATGATGCTATCATCTATGTTGTAAAGTTGTGATGTTATCATCTATGTTGTAATTCTATGATTAGCTTATGTATAATCAATCCATAATGATGTTTCATATGCTAGTTTGGTTATGTTGATTCATATGATAAACCATATGTATGTATGCAAGTTTAGGTGTTGATTTAGATATGAATCATATGCAAGTTAGTGAAAATCATATACAACCTTACATGTTTCATGACATCTATTTTATGTAAATTGGATCTAATGTTAGGCTATGACATGTGTGAGTTATATGCTAGTATACAAAATTCCATATGCTAGTTTACATGTTTAGATGTAAGTTTATACCATCGTTATTTTGCATATGCAAGTATATACATATATGTTGTTTTATGAATCATGCCTATGCAAGTTTACCCCTTTTTGGTTAGATCCATGACATACATGGTTTATGCAAGTTTGTGACCATTACCTAAACAAGTTTACACCTTTAGATTTGGATCTATGACATATGTAGTTTTATGCAAGTTTGTGACTTTGGCCTATGCAAGTTTTAGATGTAGAACCTCATTCACACATGCAAGTTCACCCCTTATGTTTAGATCTAGTTTTATCTATATGTATGTTGTGATGTTTTCTCTTTATTCCATAAGTTAGACTATTCGAGTATAACGTATATTTTACGTTAAACGAACGAACGTACAACGTGGGGTAATGGGATAATATTAAAAGATTTAATATTGAGAATTGACATAAATGCCTTAAAATAAATTTGTGATGAAAATTGGTATGATTTTGCATACCATAAATAGATGGACATAATTGAGTCAATTATGGCCATAGTTAAATTTGGAATTGATTGATAATTTGAATAGGGAAATTAATTCAAATTGGGGAATGATTAATTAGGTGTAATTAATCGTCTAAGACACGAGGTTAGGCTCTTTTGTGGTGTAAGACTGGTCGGACCCACCCGGCAAATCCAGTTGCCACAAATGCAAGTCTAATGTGGGAGGTCTTAGGCATAAATTAAATACGTAACAATTGTAAAGACACGAGGTTAGGCTAGTTTGTGGTGTAAGACTGCCCGGACCCGCCCGGCAAATCCAGCTGCCACAAATGCCAGTCTATTGTGGGAGGTCTTTATAAGGTTACGGTCTTAATGAATTAAGAAACACTTAACCAGATAAACATGTAGTGGGACATGAGGGCGTTAAGTGGGTGCCTTGGGTGGCATGTGGAATTAAGTGGGTGCCATGGGTGGCATTTGAAATACGATTAGAAACACTTAACCAAAATTGAACATGTAAGAGAACATGAATAAGAAGAGGGTTAATTGAGACGTACTAGAGGGGACCAAGCTTAGGTGGATAGCTTGTGTCAAGTAATGCGGTTCCGTTTCAACCAGTAACCCATACATATCTTTGTGGGCTCGACCCAAGTCGAGGACGGGACACGCATACTGGGCTTGACTGTAAGAGGCCAAAACGGATTAGCGGTGGCAACGCAAGTGCAACGGGTTCATATGCGTGTGTGGACCCGGGCTGGTAGGTAAGACGTTGTTGCATCGTGTAGGTATAAGCCGTGCACTATTGGTGGTATCGGGTTGCCACTTTAGGGAGTGATACACCCAACTGTGGGGCCAACACGGGTTTCTACGAGTTAGGGAGCTGATCGCATGGGGGTAGTGCGTACACCTAGTGGAGATAGGGGCAGGCGACACCTATGAAGGCAACTAGGGGTGCACCAAACTACCATGATCATTATTAAGTTCTGTAGGCGGGATCAACCTTTAGGGTGGCTAGTGGTGGTGCAGTATAGTAATTATCATATAGCGGTTTAGGAGTGCCTTTAACGTTATCTTTGTTCAATCTTATTTCCTTGTTTACTCTGTCATACCCAATTGTTCACAGTCATTTCCTTATTTTCCAACTTCTGCCCTAGCCTAGTTATTTTGGTAATTATATTGTTAAATTTATCGCACTCGCCAGACTTTATGTCTGACCCCCTTTGTTTCCACCTCTTTTCTTCCTCCCCTCCCCCCCCCCCCCCCCCCCAGGTGCTCAGGGTGGAACTAGCACCAGTGGAGCTTCATTTTGGACAGCTGTGTCTCTGCTTTTAGAAGTTGCTTGGAACGCTGAAGTAAAAGTTCAGCCTCTCTTATTTATGGCTATTTTGTATTGGGGTTATGTCTTTCAATTTATGTACTTTGACTTAGTCAAGATGGATATTATGTACTTTGAGTCTGGTTTTTGATGATGTAATCAAATGTATGTGTTTACCGCTGTAATAAATAAAGTTTTAAATATTTAAGTACTGTTTATATCTGTCTTGTTGTTAAGTTTCTGTTCTATACTCACTTAAAACACTCCATAGAAGTTAATGCATTCCCTTTGTGAGTGACATTAATGGACGTGGGGTGTTACACGTGGTATCAGAGCTGAAGGTTACCAGAACAGATATGAATTTTGAAAAGCTGTTTTTCAAAAACAATTTTATAAAGAAGTACCTCCAAAAGTTTGTTTTATGGAAAGTATTTTCAAGAGAAAAGCTTATTTTAGAAAGCATAACCCCAAGAGCCATATATCTTTCCTTCAGTTCCTTTGT
Organism: Allium sativum; assembly: GCA_030737875.1. Taxonomy (NCBI): domain Eukaryota; kingdom Viridiplantae; phylum Streptophyta; class Magnoliopsida; order Asparagales; family Amaryllidaceae; genus Allium; species Allium sativum. The sequence goes on from CM060912.1 coordinate 712,224,638, forward strand.
GTTGAATCTTTCCTTTTTCGTTTCAGCATGTCTGGAATTCTCGAGATACCCGAGGGGATATCGATACCAGGATGGTTTAGGAGGTATTTGGAGACTAGGGCCACCATCGCATGTCCAGCAAATCCTCCGCCTCCTCGTGTCGATACTTTCGCAAAGATATGTAAGGACTTTCGGGCAATGGGTGGAAAACCTTTTCACGGGACGGAGACATTTGTTGAAGCTCGTAATTGGCTCAAGGAGGTGGAAGAATTGTTTGGGATATTTGAAGTGGAAGATGGAAGAAAGGTGCAGTTAGCTGCCTGGCTAATGAAGGATGAGGCCTCGTTTTGGTGGGAGGTCACTAATGGGGAGCGTTCAGTTGATACATGGCCAGATTTCAGGCGGAGGTTTGAAGCAAAGTTTCTCTCACGGGCTGAAGAGAATTTATATATGGAAAGATTTTTGGAATTGAAGCAAGGGAATCTATCAGTGAAAGAATACGTCAACAAGTTCAATCAGTTGGCGAGATTTGGCTTGGACTTGGTGAATACACCAGAAAAGAAGGCCCTGAGATTTGTTAAGGGTTTGAACGAGCCGCTTCATGGGTTAGCTATGCCCACATCCCCATGGGGGCTACCTTTGAAAGACTAGTTGACATGGCGCTTATGCATGAAGAAGAGAAGGGCTCCAATGCTAATAAGGCACCCGAGAAGAAAGGTGATCAAAAGAAACCGCAACAGCAACAACAGAACAAGAAAGGTGGTAAAGGAAACAATGGTAAGGGAAAGAAAAGATGCTTTAACTGTGGGACACCAGGCCATCTAAGCAAAGATTGTAGGAAGAAAAAGAAGACTGGGTGTTTCCACTGTGGTGAAGCGGGACATCTGATTAAGGACTACCCAAGGAAAGGGCAAAGGGCAGGGTCTACCTCGGGAGGACAGGCGCAGGCTCTTATGGCACCAGGGCAGGTAAGGGGGCAAGTTCAGGCTCTCGTGGTTCCACCGCTGCAAGAACGAGGTAGAGCAATTTCCGTTGAAAGTTTAGTTTTTCTGTTTGATCATCCTGTCCGTACTTTATTCGATTCTGGCGCATCACATTCGTTTATCTCTACATCATTAGTTGAAACACTGCACCTAAATACTAGTCTAGTTACAGATCCCTTAGTAGTCTCAAATCCTATTTGTGGTTCGGCTCATCTTTCTATGATTTGTCGGGATTTGAGAGTGTCAATCTTGGGTGTTGGGTTTGAATGCAACGCCTTTGTTCTTGGCTTCATGGGCTACGGCTTGATTCTAGGTATGGATTGGCTAACTAAATATGGGGCCATCCTAGATTGTGAAAGAAGGGTAGTTAGATTGTTGACTCATTGTGGAAAGACCCTTGATATTTCTTGTGACCCTAGAGGTCTAGTAATGCTTAGCTACCTAGAATCCCTTGACACATCCGATGATGACTTGCATTCTGTTCGCATAGTCCGTGAATATGTTGATGTCTTCGATGAGGTGAGGGGTTTACCCCTAAAACGTGAGATAGACTTTTGAATATATCTAGTAAATAATGCAAAGCCAGTTGCATTGCCAGTGCGCCACATGGATCCAAGAGAGAGAAGAGAACTCAGTAAGCAAGTGAAGGAATTGCTTGAGAAGGGGTTCATCAGAGGTAGTATATCGGAGTGCGGTGCTCTAGTAGTATTTTCCATGAAGGCAGATGGGCCCCTTAGACTTTGTGTGGACTATAGAGAACTTAATAAGCTCACTAAGAAGAATAGACATCCGCTGTCGAGGATTGACGATCTCTTCGATCAGTTAGTTGGCGCCTCATTGTTTTCGTTGTTGGACTTAGCCATGGGTTTCCATGAGTTGAGAGTGGCTGAGGATAGCATAGACAAGACTGCCTTTAGGACTCCAGACGGCTTCTTCGAGTGGCTTGTGATTCCCTTCGGTTTGACAAACGCCCCCGCATACTTTGTTGACTTGATGAGTAGGTGTTTAGGGAGTACCTTAATAAATTCGTGGTAGTCTTTGTGGACGACATCTTGGTCTTTTCAAAGAGCGAGGAAGAGCATGCCCTACATCTTAGGGAAGTGTTGGAGACTCTTCGAGCGCATAGCCTTAAAGCTAAATTTTCTAAATGTCACTTTTGGAGGAAGGAAGTGCGATTCTTAGGGCACGTGGTTTCTAAGGAAGGGATAGTTGTGGATCCCGCGAAGGTAGTGGCCATCCAAGATTGGAAGGTCCCTAAAAATGCTACCAAGGTGAGGAGTTTCTTAGGGTTGGCTGGCTACTATAGGAAGTTTATCAAGGACTTCGCAAAAATATCAGCCCCATTAACACGCTTGACGAAGAAGAGTCTAGTTTTCACATGGGACGTAGATTGTGATGACGCATTCCAACTTTTGAAGGGAGCTTTGACCACAGCCCCAGTCTTAGTGTTGCCAGATGGGAGTAAGCCATGTACCGTTTATACCGATGCTTGTGGGGCAGGACTAGGGGCAGTCTTAATGCAAGAGGGAAGGGTAATAGCCTATGGTGGAAGGCAGTTGAGAGTGCATGAGAGAAATTACCCTACACATGACCTAGAGTTGGCCGTTATTGTTTTCGCGCTTAAGTCTTGGCGCCATTATCTTCTTGGCGAGAAATTCGAATTTTTCACTGACCACAAATCGCTAAAATACTTGTTCTCTCAGAAGGACTTGAACTTAAGGCAGCAAAGGTGGATGGAATTCTTAGCGTCCTACAATTTCGAGATAGCATATACCCCTGGCAAGGGTAACGTGGTGGTAGACGCCTTAAGTAGGAAAAGGTTGTCCTTGAGTCCGTTGTTTATTGAGCGGCGAAGCTTAGAGTTCATCTCTATGTTTGTCTTTAGACCTTCCGTTGACTTTGTACCCGGTTTACTAGCATCCTTAGAGGCCAGACCTACGCTTTTGGGACGGATTGGTGAGGCACAGCGAGATGAACTACAGTTGGTTTAGTTAGTAGAAAAGCTCAAAAGGGGGGAGTCATCGAGCCATCTCAGTAGGTATACCCTAGATGATAAGGGTTGGTTGCATAGGGACGGTAGACTTTGTGTACCACGGGACGAGAATATGAGGAAGACTATTCTTGATGATGCACATCGTTCGAAGATGACAATCCATCACGGCGGGGACAAGATGTACATGGACATGAGACGAGTTTACTTTTGGGCCGGTATGAAGAAAGATGTGGTTGAGTTTGTCGCTAGATGCTTGGTGTGCCAACAAGTAAAAGCAGAGCAAAAGAAGCCCGGTGGGTTGCTTCACCTATTGGAGGTACCACAATGGAAGTGGGAAAGTGTCTCGATGGACTTTATTGATGGGTTACTGAGATCAAGGAAGGGTAATACGGGGATTTGGGTCGTGGTAGACAGTCTTACTAAGAGCGCCCATTTCATTCCCGTGAAGAGTAAGAGGACTGCTCCATGGTTAGCCTCCGTATATATTCGAGAGATAGTTCATTTGCACGGTGTTCCTTCTAGCATAGTGAGTGACCGCGATCCTATTTTTATTAGCGAATTTTGGAAGAGCTTGCAAGAGGCGGTAGGGACTCAGTTATGTTTGAGCACTGCATATCATCCTCAGACAGACGGCCAGACCGAGAGGGTGAATCGTATTCTAGAGGACCTATTGAGGTTGTGTGTCTTAGATTTCGGAGGTACATGGGAGGAACATCTTCCATTGGTGGAGTTCGCATATAATAATAGCTTTCAGTCTAGCATTGGCATGGCACCGTTCGAGGCTCTTTATGGACGGCCGTGTCATTCGCCTACATGTTGGTGGGAATCTACAGATAAGATCTTGCTTGGACCTAATATGATTAGAGAGACTTTAGAGAAGATCGATTTGGTTCGAAGGAGGATGAAGACGACGCAAGATAGGCATAAATCTTATGCGGACAAGAGGAGGACAGATCTTGAGTTTGATATTGGGGACATGGTCTTTGTCAAGGTGTCTCCATTACGTAATGTTGTTCGCTTTGGGTCCGTTGGGAAGTTAGCACCAAGGTTCGTAGGGTCGTTTCCTATTAAGGAGAGGATTGGACAGATGGCGTATAGAGTGGAGTTGCCCGAGAGACTTAGTGGTGCACACGATGTATTCCATGTATCACATTTGAGGAAGTGCTTGCACGAGACCGCGGAAGTGGTAGAGCCGAGCTTACTTAGAGAGGTGGAGATAGAGCGTGACGCGACGATTAGACGAGCTCCTACGTGCATTCTTGGGTCGGAGATTAAGAAGTTGAGGAATCGAGAGGTCAAGCAAGTCAAAGTGCAATGGGGAGACGATGAGAGCAACGCTACTTGGGAGACGGAAGAGAAGATGCGTTCATTGTACCCTTTTCTTTTCGAGGGTATGTCTTTTAATTTCTCCTTTATCGCTTAGCTTGTACTTATCTTATCTTTAGTATGTCCTCTCGCTAGTATCTTTGACCTTTAGATAGGGTAGTCCTATGGTTGAAACATGTGTTTGAGACATGTTATGTATGATGGATGCATGTGGATGCAAGTGTTTGCTAGTGGTTGCTCGTGGATGCATATACACATACTTTAGGCACTAGATCGGCTCAGTCACTTCATATTGCATATTGCATATAAATGTGTGTGCATATTTAAGTAATGGTTGCATAATGGTTGTGTTGTCACATGGATGCTGCATTTTGATGAATGGTTGTGCACACATGTAGAAATAATATGTATCGATAGGATTCTTTCGCATACATAATGGATGCATGGCACTATCATGGTTTGCATTAAGGAGGTCAACTGAATCAGTAGACCGCCTGATTTTGCATTAGATAAAGAACATATACACACACTTCTTGCATATGTTCATACAACATTAGGAATTTTATAAGGACAATGGATGCCTATGTTTGATGGTTGAGTAGATGGTTGTTTGGATGTTAGGATATGCATTCTCTTTAACTTGGAGATTTTAGGGGCGAAATCCTTTAAGGAGGGGAGAATGTAACACCCCGTAATTTTCAACATTAATGTTCACAAATTAAATAATAACTAATCTCAGATGCGAGAATTAAGGGAAACGGATTGGGGCATTGTGTTCTTCTCGGAATTCTGGTTGAGATAGAGTCCGAGTTTGCGTGAATTGGACTTCGTATGAAGAAGTTATGGCCATCAGAAGTTTCAGAAAATTCAAAACAGATTTCAAAATTCAAAATTTCAGAGTCAGATGGGCTAGGCGGGAAATTTCCCGCCAGGGCCAGGTCGACCTGGGGGTCGACCTACCCTGACCACGTCGACCATAGGGTCGACCTGCCCCCCCCCCCCCCGGCAGAATTGATTGATGACCTGTTTATGACTGTATGCTGACTCATTAGGGTTTCTGATCTGCTCTGATTGGCTGGGATTAATTCTGGGTTGATCGGATGGCTTAAACTAATCCTAAACTCTATAAAAAGACATGTAGACTCAAACCCTAAAATCAAATTAAAATTAGACTCATGGCCTCCATGCCGTCACCTTGCAACCTAGAATAGCCGCCACCAATTAGAGAGGAAGAAAGCTAATCAAAATCAATCATAATCTAAACTGCAACAACGAATCTACTTCAAAGGAAAGCTAATTCAACTTCAGAACTCAGATTTCAGAACTCAAGACCTTCTTTGAGTTGTGAGTTCGATTTCTTTAATAAAATAATTAACAATTTAATTGGATTGAGTTATGATGCGGATTATATGGTTATGTTGTGAATTATTGATCGCATGTTATCATTTATGTTGTAAATTTGTGATGTTATCATCTATGTTGTAAAATTGTGACGTTATCATTTATGTTGTAAATTCTATGATGCTATCATCTATGTTGTAAAGTTGTGATGTTATCATCTATGTTGTAATTCTATGATTAGCTTATGTATAATCAATCCATAATGATGTTTCATATGCTAGTTTGGTTATGTTGATTCATATGATAAATCATATGTATGTATGCAAGTTTAGGTGTTGATTTAGATGAATCATATGCAAATTAGTGAAAATCATATACAACCTTACATGTTTCATGACATCGATTTTATGTAAATTGGATCTAAAGTTAGGCTATGACATGTGTGAGTTATATGCTAGTATACAAAATTCCATATGCTAGTTTACATGTTTAGATGTAAGTTTACACCATCGTTATTTTGCATATGCAAGTATATACATATATGTTGTTTTATGAATCATGCCAATGCAAGTTTACCCCTTTTTGGTTAGATCCATGACATACATGGTTTATGCAAGTTTGTGACCATTACCTAAACAAGTTTACACCTTTAGATTTGGATCTATGACATATGTAGTTTTATGCAAGTTTGTGACTTTGGCCTATGCAAGTTTTAGATGTAGAACCTCATTCACACATGCAAGTTCACCCCTTATGTTTAGATCTAGTTTTATCTATATGTATGTTGTGATGTTTTCTCTTTATTCCATAAGTTAGACTATTCAAGTCTAACGTATATTTTAGGTTAAACAAATGAACGTACAACGTGGGGTAATGGGATAATATTAAAAGATTTAATATTGAGAATTGGAGTAAATGCCTTAAATGGCGTAAAATAAATTTGCGATGAAAATTGGTATGATTTTGCATACCATAAATAGATGGACAATATTGAGTCAATTATGGCCATAATTAAATTTGGAATTGATTGATAATTTGAATAGGGAAATTAATTCAAATTGGGGAATGATTAATTAGGTGTAATTAATCGTCTAAGACACGAGGTTAGGCTCTTTTGTGGTGTAAGACTGCCCGGACCCGCCCGGAAAATCCAGCTGCCATAAATGCCAGTCTAATGTGGGTGGTCTTAGGCATAAATTAAATACGTAACAATTGTAAAGACACGAGGTTAGGCTCGTTTGTGGTGTAAGACTGCCCGGACCCGCCCGGCAAATCCAGCTGCCACAAATGCCAGTGTAATGTGGGAGGTCTTTATAAGGTTACGGTCTTAACGAATTAAGAAACACTTAACTAGATAAACATGTAGTGGGACATGAGGGGGTTAAGTGGGTGCCTTGGGTGGCATGTGGAATTAAGTGGGTGCCTTGGGTGGCATTTGAAATATGATTAGAAACACTTAACCAAAATTGAACATGTAAGAGAACATGAATAAGAAGAGGGTTAAGTGGGATGTACTAGAGGGGACCAAGCTTAGGTGGATAGCTTGTGTCAAGTAATGGGAGCCCGTTTCAACCAGTAACCCAAACGTATCTTTGTGGGCTCGATCCAAGTCGAGGACGGGACACGCATAATGGGCTTGACTGTAAGAGGCCAAAACAGGTTAGCTATGGCAACGCAAGTCCAACGGGTTAATATACGTGTGTGGACCCGAGCTGGTAGGTAAGACGTTGTTGCATCGTGCAGGTATAAGCCGTGCACTATTGGTGGTATCGGGTTGCCACTTTGGGGAGTGATACACCCAACTATGGGGCCAGCACGGGTATCTACGAGTTAGGGAGCCGAATGCATGGGGGTAGTGGGTACACCTAGTGGAGATAGGGGCAGGCGGCATCTATGAAGGCAACTAGGGGTGCACGAAACTACCATTATCATTATTAAGTTCTGTAGGCGGGATCAACCTTTAGGGTGCCTAGTGGTGGTGCAGTACAGTAATTATCTTATAGTGTTTTAGGTTCGCCTTTAACGTTATCTTTGTTCAATCTTATTTCCTTGTTTACTCTGTCATACCCAATTGTTCACATTCATTTCCTTATTTTCCAACTTATGCCTTAGCCTAGTTATTTTGGTAATTATATTTTTAAAGTTATCGCACTCGCAAGACTTTATGTCTGACCCCCTTTGTTTCCACAGTTTTTCCTCCTCCCCCCCCTCCATGTGCTCAGGGTGGAACTAGCACCAGTGGAGCTTGATTTTGGACAGCTGTATCTCTGCTTTTAGAAGTTGCTTGGATCGCTGAAGTAAAAGTTCAGCCTCTCTTATTTATGGCTATTTTGTATTGGGGTTATGTCTTTCAATTTATGTACTTTGATTTAGTCAAGATGGATATTATGTACTTTGAGTCTGGTTTTTGATGATGTAATTAAACCTATGTGTTTACCGCTGCAATAAATAAAGTTTTAAATTTTTAAGTACTGTTTATATCTATCTTGTTGTTAAGTTTCTGTTCTATACTCACTTAAAACGCTCCATAGAAGTTAATGCATTCCCTTTGTGAGTGACATTAATGGACGTAGGGTGTTACAACCGGTTTGAGTTTTGGGACAAAGTGCATGTGCCCGAAATGGTGATCGGGAAATTTCTGCCTCAGAACTTCCAGTCTGGCCTGGTTCTCGTCATTGAGAATAACCAGCCTTGTGGTAGTTATGTCAACAGTGTGACGAGATAGCTTCGTAGTGGGTCGGTTCTTTTCTGCATCCTTTCCCGATTCTGGTTGTTTCTCTTTTGGATCTGGAACCCTTTGTGAAGTACCGTCTTGACGAATCTTGCCCTTAGATGGAGCAATAGGCTTAGCGCTGTATTTATCCTTCTCATGATGTGAAGGCTGACTCTTGCGTTTGTCTGAATCTTTGTGGTGTGGGGATCGAGAACGGGAAGACCGATAAGGCCTTGGAGGTCGATCCCTCCAGTCATCTCTGCCTCTGTTTTCACGTTGGTCATGCCTCTCATTGGGATCCATTGGGGGCATGCTCGAACGAACATCCCTCATATAGTAACGCTGCCTCACCATTTGTCCTATAAGAAGAAATGAAAGAATATTAGAGTTAACATTATCATAAAAATCAGGTGTTGTGACGTGCAATACTAGAGTGCAGCGCATTTCCTAAAGTGGTGATTCCTCCCAAACAGACCAGAGCCCGGACTGAGGCCGGTATGAGTAGTGTCCCTAGACTTTACGAGAGTAACTTCTTCCTCAGAAGTGAGAGCAAGAGGACTGGTTGCAAAATCATCTGCAGTATAAAAGGTCTCGGGCAAGGGAAGATCTCCTAAACCCCAATATATGGGGTCATCAACTGTGGCCTTATCTCCTAAAGGAATGACTGACGACAGCTCATTTGGAGAAGTTGGCCTTTCAGGAGTAGTAGCGTCCTTAGGAGGGATATATCTATCTCTATCTTTCTTAGCTATGTTTGCTAATTTGTCATCCTGAGTGGAAGATGGAGAAGGGGAATCCTTAAGGGGTGTCGTTGGACTTTTCGAGCTTCCTCCCGTTTCAAGAATAACGTCAACTGGGGGTATGTACACATAAGGGCCTTCTCCATATCCTATGCTATGGGTTATGGCAAGTAGACGGTGCCGATGTAGATATTCATCCGCCAAACAATCCTTGATGGTCAAGAACTTTTGGTCACCATTAAGTAATTGATTCAAATGATAAAATTGTATTGGAAGCTTCTCTTGTGGAGGATTAGGAACTGTGAAAAGAAAACAAGCAACGCTTAATAAATGTAAGATAAAGGCTGGAACTGAAACTCGAAAAATTCTAGGTCCCTAGTTGATTTGATCCATCTTCTGGCACACCCAGGCTGTTGCTTGATATAAAACCATTCGGGTTTTGGATCCCCAACATTACTACTAAACGGAACGGTGATAATTTTCCTTTTCGGCACCGATTCAAAATATACAAAGGACGGGGTATCATTGTTTCGATGCTTGAAGTTGTAAAAGAAATGAACATCTTCAAAAGTCAACTCTTCATTAAGAATTTCTTTATAGGCTATATACAGAGTATACAAATAGGCGTAAGAATTGGGAAGAAGCTGCATGTGGGCAATCCTTAATTGTCTTAGAAAATCGACGATAAATGGTGGGAATGGAGGTATTGCTCCAACAAGACAAATTAGTCTGGTGATGGCCATATACCCTTCCAGGGGATTATGAGGATGATCTGTTTTTGATGGCACCTCAGTATCTCTTCGAAGAATCCTGTGTTTTAGACATATCCGTACAAGTTTGTCATTTTTAATCGTTGATTCGACTGAATCCTTGGGCGACTCCAGGATAGTTATATCCCTAAATTCATCGGGGGCGCGATTCTCCTAGAGAAACATTACAACCGGACGATGCTTCACTATCATGAGTCCCCATTTCATAATCTAGGGCTTCACTATCCCAGTCTGGATCAGAGGTAGAAGATACATCCTCAATGACAGGATTCTCGGATGTCCCTACAACTTCTCTTCTTTCTGCTAATCTAGATGAGCGCCTCTCGGTCATATCTGATGTACTAGTGAAGAAACAATAGCAAGGAATAAAGTAAAGTTGCCCGTGTCCCTCTGTGTATGTGTGTGAACTAAATTATGCCGGTATGAATGCAGTGCTAAAGTGAAAAAATAAGAAGTCAGCATCAATTAAAAGCAATATGAAGTAAAGTTGCATTTTAGCCAAATCTACAAAGTCCAGCTAAAAAGGCTTTATCCTAACTGTCCACAAAATCATAGACCAAAGTCAATGTTAATTGAATTAGTTGGACAGTTCTTGCGCATTAAGTTGAATGTCTTCGGATCAGTTCGGGTGTGTATGTTACAATCGGTTATGTTTAAGTCCCCTTTCTTAGCGTCATAATCAGATCGGTTCGATGTCCATGTCATAGTCAAATCGGTTCGATGTCCATGTCATGACCAGATCGGTTCGGATGCTTCACTTTGGCGAACCAGTTCGGAACGAGGAAATGAATGGGATCAGATAGGAGGAGTTAAGAGAAAGACAAATCTAGCCAGGTCGATTGACACCGACCCGAACCATATCAGCATCACGAGACCTGTCCACTCATCTTGACCTCCTACCACAACATTAATTCTTTCTTCCGACTCAAACCACTCCAAGCCACCGTCCTTAATTGCTACTCCTTATCTTCATGAAGCATTCGATCTGAATCGACCCTTCTTCTCCTTCCTACTTCCACTTTGCTCCATTGACACAATCTTTCCCCTTGCCAATGGCCAAGTTATTACCAAGTAAAGTATTTATAAATTGGTATGACCAATGCCTGCTTTAAGTCCCCTCCGCCACTGCATCGAGATGGCGACGAGGCCATCAACGATGATAGCGAGGAGGTGAAAGGCGTGGCATTAAATCCAACGAAACATCATGCTGAAATCAATCAAATTAATCATGAATTCGAATTGGAATCAAGTAAAATGGAGTTAATCGAAGTTGCTGACCCACCTATGTGATCGATTTGAAGATTAAAGGGGAATTACGAAGTTTTAGGAACTAGGGTTTTTTCGTACGTGCGAAACCTAGAAGGCGATGGAAATGAAAGGAAGAAGAAAGATATGGAGAAGTAGTAAATTTATATGGGTATGGAGCAACCCTTTGTATTCCTACCAATGTCAAATCTCCCTCAGCTCGGACCGAAAGGCTGGCCCATGGTCATTTAGCCCATTAGCTTAGTGGCATTGAGATGCAGGTAAGGCTAGATGGATCCGATCCGAACCCAAGCAGAATCACAAGCATTAATTCAAGATATGAATTGAATCCAAACAGAAACATAAAAAAGTTTACCTGGAGGAGCTACTGAACCTCAAGCAAAGTTCTTGAAGTTATTTGAAACAATGAAAGCAATTTGTGCATTATATGGTGTATATATAGACAAAAAGAGTTGTGACTTTACGAAACAACACAACCTACAAACGAATGGAAGCGACTATTCAACGATTCAGGTTCAAAAACCAACATACAGACAATTTCGAAGCACACTCTATCATCAATAGAAGTGCACTTCGAGGGGGCAAAATGTTAGCCTACTTTGTGAACTAGGCTACATAAAGTTAAAAGGGGAATTGGTGAAGAGCATTGATCAGAAAAGCATGCACTGGTAGCTCAAATTGGATTGAGGGTCTCAAGCTGAAACTAAAGGAAGCGAAGCACAAATATAAGAGGCTGGGACAAATCCGGATCGGGTCGAGGGAGCCCGATCCGCCCCTCTTTTCCTCAACACATCCGACCCAAGCTGGATGCTGGAGCGGTTATCACCCACGATCTCTTGAAGTACGGAGCGGTTATGCACACGTTCCCCATGTTCATTCACAACTGTTATGCACTGGCGACATCTCCAAGCCCTCACCTCTGAACCAAGTGGGATGCCTACCACGTGTCCTCGAACCGAAGCCACTCCTGGGAGACTTTTCACCTATAAATACACCTCCAATGGTCATTTGAAGGGATCTTTTGGCAAATTCAGAACTCAAATCCTCTTTTCAACCAAAATTCATCACTATATTCCGATCATAATCATCTTTCAAACTATATTTTGGAGAGAATTGAGTGGATCTATGTGTTGTATGAGTGAATTTGAGTGAGAATCATTAGTGTACTTATATCTAAATCATCAATTCAAAAAGTAGAAAGTGGACGTAGGCTCTTTAACGCCGAATCACTATAAATCGTGTGTTTCCCTTTGCTTTTTGATTTCATTTTATAAGAATTATTGCTAGTTTGGGTGGTAGAGCCATTTTTGGATCTAACAAACACATAGTGTTATGCATATTGTGTGTTGGGTACATGATGCATACTGCATAGATTGACACTCCACTGATCTTGGAATTCTACTGGTTATCACAAATCGACATCATTTAGTCTCCACACATTGGTCATACATGCATTAATCAAAATAAAATCCTTAAAACAAAATGTACTTAACTGTGTCTTCTAACAAGCTTTCCACCCCAGAATGACATCATAAAATCGTGGATCATATTTGTTATTAATTGGAAATGATATTGCAATGATGAATAATTTGAAGAATGCTTTGCATAAGGCTTTTACAATCAAAGATTTAGGCACGTTGAAATATTTCCTTGAAATAGAAGTTTCAAGATCACAATCTATTATACTTCTATATCAAAAGAAATACATTTTAGATATGCTTCGAGATAATCAAATGGAAGGATACAAACCTGCATGCAAAAAGGTTTGAAACTCAGTCTTACTGATGGTGAATTATTAGAGGATTCTGAAATTTTCAAAAGGCTCATTGGTAAATATCTCTACTTAAATCTTACTCAACCTGATATTTCATTTGTTGTTCAACAATTAAATCAATTTTTGACTGCTTCAAGAGTACCACATTATGCAGCAGTTGTTCACATTCTCAGATATCTTAAGGGTACTTTAAATCTTGACCTATTCTTTTCTGCAAACTCAAATTCAATATTGTTGACATCGAAAGTTGGTCAAATGACAATCAACCCCCAACGTGTGTTAATCACAAATGAGAATATTCACAAGAATGCAAGAAAAAAGTAAATGAATAAGGGAGACACAATAATTATAGTAGTTTGGCTTAATCCAAGCCTATGTCCACTTATAATCTTTGTTTATACTGTCGATTACAGGTTACATCGATTTTTCAATGGAAGAAAGTAGAGGAAGAGATGACTTAAACACAAAATACTTGCGATGAATCTAGAGTATACAGCATGCTATTTCTGGTAAGCCGAATAAGAGGTTTTTCTCGTGGATTCCAAATTGCCTTTCCATTTCTGGAGGTAGTTGTACTTAAAGGCGAGCTAGTGGGCCAAATTTGTATGTAGCTTAACCCACATTTTTTTGGCTTTAACACGTGTAGCTCGATCATGATGAGTATCTGTAGGTTGTGGGACCTGTTATATTGCTCATGAATAGTTCTTCCTCGAAATATACAGCATTTAAAACTTAGCGTATAAAAAGAAATGTTGGTCAAAGCTTATCTGTTGCTTCAGCCATGGGAATAGAACTTCGTTTGATAGCGGATAACTCTTTCTAATAATTATGCTAAAACGGTACTATAGGAGATAATTTCTACTGGATACTTCAGCTTCGATATTCCAGCTCGATCCGACCTTTCAGGAGTAGTTCGACCGATTGGTTGATGTCTCGATCGACTAGTTTGATCTTGCCTTTAGGAGAGTTGCCTTGGGTCGGACCATAATTAATCGGTCCAAAATGAAAGTTGACTCAGTAGGCGTAGGATCAGGCCGATATCTGATAGAGAGTTCTGATCTTGAGTTTTGGCGGCTTTTGCCGGAAAACTGGTCAACACTTTACCCCCCATAACATATCTTCTTGAGGAAAGGAGATGTGTTCTGGATCTTCTATGGAATATTGAATAGCAAAAATCCGAGAAACCATGGTTTTTCCAAACTAAATTAAGGTCAGAAAACTGACAATCATCAATGATTGTATTAAGGCCAGAAGTACGACGACCTTTGTGGATCGTATTAAGGACAAAAAACCGACAACCGTTGATGACCGTATTAAGGCCGAAAGCTTGTGAATGCCAAAAAATAAGTCAGTCATTTTGAGTCGATCTTCGTAGAAGCAGAAGAACAGGGACCCACCTAATGATACCTACAAAGAACTGGAGTACAAACATAGCCCATGCTTGGTTTTGCTTGGTAAGACGGTATAGTCTTTTGTACCAGGGTTTCTAAGGTGGAACATTAACCATGTTCGGGAAATGATAAGAGGGTTTGAGCATAAACCATGCTCTTGAGTTATTAGCTTTTACTTGCTAAATCCTGACAAGGTTTAGTTTGAGTATTATCCATACTCATACTAGGAGAGAGAAGTTTGTCATATCCTGAATGTTAGAGTATCGGCGTTGGTACTAACCATACTTGAAAGACGAGCATAAGCCATGCTCGGTTTTGTAAAGGGGGGGCGAGTATCAACCATACTTGGCTTAAAAGCTTTGGCAAGTGTTATCCATACTCGTCTTAAAGAGTTTGACGAACATTAACCATACCTGGCTTAAAGAGAATGTTTAAGCATAGTGGTAAGCGTTGACCATGCTTGGTTTAAAGATGGTGGCTAACACTGACCAAACTTGGCGAACATTAACCATGCTCAGCTTAGGTTAAGGATCCTTCCATATCCTGACAAAATGCTTGAATTGATCAAACATAATCCATGTTTGAGAAAGAAAGTTTATTGTTGTTAGGGAGCTAATACAGAAATGAAAACAAATTCTAATAGGTTGATAATTGAATCCATAGCACGCCTAGGGATTAAATCCTAGCCACGTACGTGTGTACTTCAACATAACTATATTATTCAAAAATAAAAGATAAAAGTACATTTCTTATATCCTAAGAAATGAAGTCTATTCACAATGGTCTAAGCCAAATCAGTTAATGATGATGCCTAGATTGCTTGGCTCAGGGTCCTTTTCGTTTCAAGGAGCTTGGGAAGAAGGCTGTGGTGGCGTGGCCAGTGCATATTTCTTAACATACTTGGGTAGATCTTCGCGTCTAACCCTATCACCGATGAGATCGCGTAGATGCTTGCATTCACTGGTGTTGTGACCTACCATATTGTAATACATGCAGTGCTTTCCTAATTCAAGTTCTTTTCAGGTCGTCTCCCTTCTAGGAGGCTTAGGGAAAGGTAGAGATCCTCGTACGTCAAGGTAGATGTTAAGTAGGGAGGAGCTAAGCTTGGTGTATCGATTATACTTGTTCTCTCTCCAGAGTCATACATTTCGATCGTTCTTTTCCGAGACTTTTCCTTTTCCTTTGTTCTGGCTAGTGGTATTGGATGAACCACCATCTTTGGTAGCAAGTACTTCAAGACTTTCCATCTCAATACTAGTGTCCTCTTATTAGAGGAATATATCTGCTTCAGCATAGAAGTCTTCAATGTCCTTGGGGCGGAGGGGTCTCTAGTCAAAGAGATTTTGAATTCAGATCGGTTCTGAATACCAGCTATGGAGGCCATAAGCACCATCGATGGCTAGGGTCGATCGACTGATGCTATGGTCGTGCTGAATCTTTCCAAGAAGGAGTGTAGGATCTCGCCGGACCGCTGCTTGATGGATGTAAGGAACATGACGCTCTTTGGTCAGGAGATGTGGGCTCTGGATTGCTCGATGAAGAGGGTGACCAACATATTCCAACTGTTGATCGACTTGGTTGTTAGATGTCGGAACCACATGCCAGCTAGTCAATAAGAAAGAGAGGGAAGCATTTGGCCATGACATTGGTTGATACTAATAGCACTTCCATGTGGCGCATGTATCACATGAGATGTATGGTCGAGTCGGATCAGTCCTACCGTTGTAGTGGTCCAGAACAGGAAGCTTGAAGTCTAGTGGATTTCTGGAGTTTCTGATTTCCTGTGTGAATGGACTATGATGGATGTCATCTACATCGTACTGAGAATATGTACCCCTAGTGAAGGTTTGATGATTATTGCAAGCTGGCTTCCATCTCCAAGGTGTTTTTGCCAAGGGTTTAATTCCACACCAGGGACATCGTTGAGAACCCCAATACTAGTACTGGGTGGAAGAATGGCCCGAGCTCCCGGGGTCGACTGGGTTCAACCTCCGAGAGTTGAGTGATGGTGTATCCTAGCTTCAGGCCTTGGTTCAGATGCAGCTAAAGTAGCTTGGTTATTGTTGGACCGAACCATGACCGCTACGGTTGGAAGGGACCTGTCTAGATGAGTGGTATCAATGCGAGGTTCGGTATTGCCCCTGCTCAGAGCGATGTTAGAGTGGTTTACAGTAGTGTTTCCCTCCGTCACGTTGGAGACCGGTATGGTAGAGTGGTCTTAGTGACACGGAGGGTTGCTGCCCCTGGCTTGATCTGGATCAGCAAGCTGGAAAGGGCGCCAGCGAGGCTGCATAAGATGGTTTTGCAGTCTGACATTGGGTCAAACCATATGTTGCACCGTTCCTTGTTTTGATCGACCCAAAGGTTGCACTGGTTTAGGAGTTGTTTGTCCAGTGAGTTAAGTCAATCCTTGGACTGGAAGAAAAGTAGTCCGTCGGTTCAGAACTTGGCCATGGTCGATCTGCAAATCTGAAGCTACCTGAGCTCCAATAGTTACTGGAGGTGATGACACTAGAACTAGCACATCGGGTTGCGAAGTAGAACTAGGAGGAAGCAAAGGTGTGGACCTATCTGGGGTTTGGACCTCTGTAGAGCGAAGATTAGTTGTTGCCCTGGCCTTTCTCGGTGCAGGAAATGATACTGGAATGTAAGGTCTCTTCTCCATCCGAGTGATGAAGTTATTCATCACTTCCTGCTGTTGTTTGAGAAGTCCATTCTGATATGTCATCTGATTTCTTAACTCGGCCAAGACTTTATCCATCTTGTCCCTATTGAGGTATTGGGATGGGTTTTCATGGGAGAAGGCATCATGGCTTCCCTCCATTGTTGTTGTTCCTACTGCATCAGTAGGTAAAGGACAGGAAAATGTTGCACCCTTCATCCGCTTCGTCATTGTTGGGTTAGAAATTGCTGAAGGCGGTCAAAGGTCGATAGCGTCCCCCCTTCCAGGTGCACCAAAGTGTTGAAGTCAAATGTAGGTCAAATGATAATCAACCCCCAATGTGGGTTAATCACACACGAGAATATTCACAAGAATGCAACAAAAAGTAAATGAACAAGGGAGACACAATATTTTATAGTGATTCGGCTTAATACAAACCTATGTCCACTTATAATCTTTGTTTATACTGTTAATTACAGGTTACAGTAATTTTTCAGTGAGAAAGAGACGATTTAAACATAAAATCCTTGTGTTGAATCTAGAGTATATGGCATTCTATTTCTAGTAAGCCGTATAAGAGGTTTTTCTCGTTGATTCCAAATTGCCTTTACATTTCTGGAGGTAGTTGTATTCATAGGCAAGATAGTGAGACAAATTTGCATGTGGCATGGCATACATCTTTTTCGGGCTTTAACACATGTAGCTCGATCCTGCTGAGTAGTTGTTGGCGGCGGGACCGGGTATACTGCTCATGAATAGTTCTTCCTTGAAATATGCGGCACATAGCATTTAAAACTCGATGTATAAGAAGTGTCGGTCAAAGCTTATCCGTAGCTTCAGCCTTGGGTATAGAACTTCTTTTGATAGCGGATAACTCATCCTGACAATTATGTTGATTCAGTACTATAAGAGATAATTTCTGTTGGATACTTATGGTCCGATATTCCAGCTCGATCCGATTTTTCAGGAGTAGGTCGACCAATTAGTTGATGACTTGGCTGATTGGTTTGATCTTGCCATTAGGAGAGTTGCCTCAGGTCAGACCAAAATTAATCGGCCCAAAATGAAAGTTGACTCGGTAGGCATAGGATCGGGCCAACATCTGATAGAAAGAGTTCTGATCTTGAGTTATGACGGCTTTTGCCAAAAAGATTGTCAACAAATATTAATAGCTTATGGTGATGCTGATCGGTGTACTTATCCGAATTCAGTGGGGGTCTCTAAGTGGTTATTGTAATTTTCTTGGTAATTCATAGATTTCCTAAAAAAAGAAGCAAAATTCTTTTTTTAAAAGTACTACAGAATCTGAATAAAGAAGCATGAGTAAAACAACTAGTGAGATTGTTTGGCTCAAAGGACTGCTGAGTGGATTAGGTATAAAGCTGCCAACCCCTATTAGTTTTTACTATGACAATATTTCTACTCAAAACATTGCTGAAAATATGGTTTTTCATGAGAAAACGAAGCATGTAAGTAGTAGACATCAGAAGTTAGATGTTCATTATGTCAGAGAACATGTTCAAATAGTTTTTATTCATTGTAAGCATATGAAGTCTTCAATGCAACTTGATGATATCATGACTAAGCCTTCGGGTGTATATCAACATAAATTCTATTCTTCGCAAATTAATTTGTTGAATCATGTTCCTGTTCAAGATTGGCCTTGTTATTCGAGACCAAGTCCATCTTAAGGGGGGCTATTAAGGGGTAATTTTGTAATATTTCTATTACTGTTTTGTTTGTAATTGCTTGTTTTGTGTACTGGTTAGTTTTTGGGTTGTATGACTATATATATACACACACACATACATACATACATATACATACATACATACATATATATAGAGAGAGAGAGACTTAGGTTTGTAAAAGCACGTAAGATGCAGAATGAAACTTTACTTTCATCCTTTCTAAATTTTCATTTTCTTTGAAATTTCTGAGATTCAGAAATTTATCAAAGAGGATGTTAGGAGGAGGGGGAGAGAAGGAAGAGATGCTCAATAGAGGAGAAAACAATGTCATAATCTTAAGACGTAACCATCGAGTCAATAGGATGGTGAAATAGTCGATCGGTATTTTGAATGCAGAAAGCTTGTCAAAGCCCTCTTTAGCATAAACAGAATTTACCAGACAAAAATCCAATCATTTGAGAGCGAGAGAAGATAAAGAGTGGTGGTCTAAAGTCTACTGAGCTTGCATAAAATCTAAATGAAGAATCTGTATTTCGTACCCAAGCCACCATTGTAACGGAAAAATAAATTAAAGTAGCCAACTAAGAGAATGTCGAGCTTATGAAATATGAAATAAATTAAGGCCAAAGATGAGAAGTTACAGGCCATGGGGTTAGATTTGAAGGTTGTTCCAGCTAAAATTTATAGGATTAAAGTCTATATGGAATCTGAAACAGACTTCAAAACCCAAGCTCATATCCATCTTCCTATGACCAAAATTAAAATTGTAACGGCTCATACATTATGCATTTTATAAGTATAAAGTAAGAAATGTTATTTTCATATAAGGTTGTATAACTCTATAATTTTGAAAATAACTATAAGATTATTTCTTACCTCTAAAAATTTTATTAATTTTTTTGTGATCGTTTTTCTCTTGATGAATATTACTTTATCCATATCTTTTGGCTGGAATAGAATTTAGACATGAAACCACTTTCATTAGATGAAGATAATGGTTTGTCTTTCCTATATGGTTAAAGTAAGAAGATGGACTCACTGTTCGAGAGTTGTAGCTGTTAAAAAAAAATTGAATAATTTAATTCGTTAGAGGTCTCATGACCTATACTTTAAGTATTGGATAAATATTTTAAATATTGGATAATGTCCTATACTTTAAGTATATGGATTTTCGAAGGCAATTTTGTAATGCAAGGAGAGCATAACGACCTGTACTTTAAGTACTGAATGATAATAAAAAAATTTGGTTTAATTCATTAGAGGTCTCGTGACTCTAATATTTTAGGGTATGGTTCTAAAGAATGTTTTACAACTTTTTAATTTTTCTCGAATTTTTACATGACCATTTAATCCCGAAATCTCATTTAGGCTATAAATTTTGAAAGGAACTGAATTTATCTAACTTATTTCATTACTTTAGGAGGGTGGTTTCCCATTTTGTAGAGTGGCCACAAAGGAAAATCAAATAAGCAATTAGGAGGATACGATAGCTTTAAGTTTTGAAAACTATTAGCCAATTTTAAAAAGAGATTAGTGGCCGAATTAGCTAGCTCATTAGTCTAATCCGCTTTGCCTATAAACGTGCGTTGAGAGGAAAATTTTGAAAGTTTCATTCTTATTTCCTATCAACTCCAAACACTAGATCTCCTCTAATTCTTCATCTTTCTCATCAATTCTAGCTAAATTTCATACCAAATTGTCTCTAATTACAAAATAAATGCTATATGTACATATAAAAATTAAATCCCATCATTTTGTTAGCATGCTCTTCTAATTTCTCATTGTTTGAATATGGTCTTATTAAGATCTACTTGTTTTGGTTGATTTGGTGAGTGATTATGATCATTCCTAGTGTATTATAGATTATATGATATAATTAGGTGATTTTGTGTTATAACTTTTATTTAAGCTCTGAATTGGTAGGATCTAACAAGAATTTCGGATCATAACTTAACCTTAATATGTAGATAGTCTTGATATAGCTAGATTTAGTCTCATATGTGCAAGAAAATCTATGTTCTATATAGAACTATGCTTAGATTTTGATTGTTAGTCATATTAAATGATATAAATGCTTAAGTTGGATGAAATTATATTGAGTATATATTTGGAATCTCTACTATGTTTGAATTGGATATAATCCTTTATTATTTTGTCAATATTGTTCTTATTTAGGATCTAGATCAAAGATCAGTGCATATCGGAAGCAAAACTTTTTGGAACAACAATAACTCGATGAGTGGCTCTAAAGCTAGGTGACAGAAACTGTGTGACTCACACAAAAATCTAATCTAAGGGCTAATGTCGATTACAAATAATAGGGACGAGTCGACACCAACTCATGTTTATGGCTCAGGTGACTCTAGTCTCTTGTGTAGGTTGAAGTTCTAGGTTTCTTCATGTTGTTAGTAGCTTCAGGTTGATGATATGTCAAGCATTGAAGGGTAAATGATTCATCTTCAGTGGATTGAACCATGATGCATAGTAAAAAGTACTAGAATGCTACAAGTGATGAGTCAGGATTATTATCATCGAGAAGTGATACAATTGAGGGTTGAAGAGAAGTTGGAGCAAAATGGATAAATATTAGAGTTGGTATCGACTCATCGAGTTCGATCATACCAGGTCTAATTTTGGCTCTTGGGGATGCATGACTCATAGGGTGTAGAGTTCACTACAAGAAAAACCGCAAATAGCGGCTGATATTTAGTAGCGGAAAATTCCATTGCAAATTAACGACCGATTTTCATGGAATCTGTAAGGGGTATTTTGTAGGATTTTTTATTTTAACTTGTTTTAAAATATAACCATCGAGTTATGATTTCTGTCGCTAAACCATAGCAAATTGCAGCGGTTTAACGTCATCATTTTTTCGTCACTAAATTCTATTTGAATTTGAGGCAGTTTACCGTCATGTATTTTTTGAAGCTATTTTGCAGCAGGTTTTCAAGGGATTTGCAAGGGACTGGTATGTGTATTCTTCTTAAAATGTTTTATTTTTACATTTTTACTAAGTAATTGATAAGTAAAAATAAATTTTAAATAACTAATGTTAATAATAATATGCTACTAAAAAAATTACTATTAATAGTAAATAAAGTTCAATAGTTAGTACTAATTAATTAATAATTACTAAACAATTAAGAGACAATAATAATTATTAATATAGATTAATAAGTAGTCTTTTATAATTAATGATTAATAAGTAATTTTTAATAATCAAGAAGTAAAATTTATTATTTAGTATCTAAAATTCAATAATTATAATTGGTAATTATTTTTAATGTGTATTAATTCAAAAAATTAAAACTTTCATATTTTCTAAAATAAATATAAAGTTTAAATATAAACTTTTGAATTTTTTGTAATTTTGAAATTAATATAAAATTTAGTAAAATGTGGCGAAAACTAATGAGATTATAAAAAGCAAAAAAAATATTACCAAACACTATAAGAAATATTGTTATTTGTAGGATTAATAATAAATATTTAATTAATTAATAAGTGATAATTGAATATTTGGGGAAAGTATCATTTTAAGGATCATCAAATTTATCTAACCGCCTTAATTTTCCATCGTCCTGCTTAAAATTTTAATATCCCCGCCTCACGTGAACTGGTGTTTCTTCATGCCGAATCATTTCATACCCGATTGCTTCTCAAATCCTTAAATCTGAAAGCTTCCAAAAATTCTCATTTTCCTAACCCTCATAAACTAAAAACCATAATTGCTTCTTTTTCATTCACCTTCGACTGCGGAGTGACCGTAAACATCACTCTATTCCACTCATTCTTCGTCAGCTTGCCTCTTTTGTTCGCCATAGTTTACCTTTTGAGGAAGCGAAAGTATCATCTCGCGACAAATTGGAGGTCGCTGAACCATTAACAAAGTCTTCAAGGAATTTTGGAAAATCATTGTCCCTTCTTCGGTACCACCTGCATTTTTTGGTTTATTTTTTTGTTTAGAGTTCATTAAGCCTCTTTGATGGTTTTTTTGGATATGGTGATTTATGGTGCTTTATGGAGCAGTTCCGACCACTTGTGCTTTTTAGACCATAACCAACCATCCGTTCTGTTCAGTTGTTCTCTCTCATGTTATGCAACTGGTCCAACGAGCCGAGCACCCAGAAAGGGGGAACCAGCCACGACTGGTTTTGGGTTGGGGATACAACGGCAAAGAGAAAGCCGTTATAACGTTATAACGGCAAACTCTTTGCCGTTGTAACATTATAACGGCAAACACTTTGCCGTTATAACATATAACGGCAAAGTGTTTGCCGTTATAACAATCCCCTCCACAAAACCCACACCGCCACCCCCTCCTCGTCTCCATTCTCCTTCCCCATTTCAAACCCGAAAAACCAATCTCCTCCCCCATTTTCCATCAAATTTTCTCCATCATTTCACCAATCCGTCAGCTTTTAACCAAATTAACTAGCTTATTTGAGATATTCGTTCGAAAATATGGCCAGATTACTAAAAAAATTCGCCAAAAAATTCATGCACGGCGACGATAGTGGCACCGGGGGAAGTGGCGCAGGCGGGAGTGGTGCAGGAGGTAGTGGGGAACAACCAGCGCTCGGAATAGAAGACTTGCTTGCAGCCGTCGAAGACGTAGGGGCGCACGAGGAAGGTGGCCATCATGGACGTGGCGGGCGTAGAGGTGGACGAGCAGGCAGGGAGCGTAGGGGTGTGGGATCGGTTTCCGCTAGACAGGCCGGTCTCGATGGTTTTCTGGATATGAACCTCAGCGCCGCGAAGCTTCCTTCGCTATCCAACTTTCGCATTCTTCCAGAAGACGAAGTACACGTTAGCACGCAGTCGAGTTTGGCTGTAAGTATTTTTAGTATTATTTAAATAGTATTCTTTGAGTATTAGATATTGGGTAGATAGTATAACATTTTGTTGAACCGTTGACAGTCGCGGAATATACATTCACGTGGTTCGTTAGCGACCACACTTAGATATTATCATGCACACTTGGCGGGTAAGGAGGGGGTCGCAGGACTGTTACATGCTCTTGGATTTCAATTTTTTCTAGGTAATATTAAAGACCTTTTAATGAAACAAATGGATAATTTAGTAGTCATATTTTATCTTATTGTGCGCTTTGCAATTTTAGGAATAAACCATGTTATAAATGCCGAAGTCCAATTGTGTGCGGCCATTACTCTACGGTGGTACAAAACCACCCACACATTTCACTTTCCTTGTGGTGAGTTAGGACTTACACCGCTTGATTTCTCCATGCTTACTGGTATTAGCATTGGAGTAGGTGCTTATCCCCCACTGCCTTATGACGATGGCGTGATCGTGCACTTGTTCATGATCTACTGCCTCATTTTGATGTTTCTGCTGCGTCGTATCAGGCAGAAGGCGCTATTAGAGTGAGCGCCATCCGTGCGGCCATGGACAGCATACTCGGTCAGTACTCCGTTGATGACGACTTGGAGCTTGCTCGATTATTTGTGTTATACCTTATGGGTAACCTGTTCTTTAGTTCTTCAAGCAGTAGTTTGCCTGTGGGGTTTCTTGAGGTCGCGGCTGAGTTAAATGCCGATGGGGCGATTTTATATGATTGGGGCACACCTATCCTTGCATACCTATACAGATGTCTCGACATGCAGTGCACCATCTCTGATTCTCAGGTTTCTTTATTTGGATTCTGGGAGTTGTTACAGTATTGGTACTTTGAGTACTCTAGGAACTTTCATTTTATCACCCGTACTGCAGACCCATCGACCTTTTTCCCCCGTATATGCTTTTGGACCGCGAACAACCGGTGGTCCAGGGAAAATGAGTCACGCCATGTGTATCCCGTTGCCCATAACCAGATCGAGCTGAGGATGTATAGGGATCAGATTATATGGCATCCATTTGAGCAGAGTACATCCATCGATCTTGAGATCATACAGATTGCTAGGATGCTTGCCGGACGGAGATTTCCACTTATATCTTATCCCGTGGCGCTAGGTGCTTATTGGTATCTTGGTGAGAGGTGCTGGAGACAGTTGTATGACTTCGATGCTATTCCAGATGATCCACACCCACATACTTATCGGTGTATGATTTACCCGACGGAGCAGCTAGATATAGCCAGGGCAGCAGGCTGGTGGACGACTGAGAGCTTTGTTATTATCAGGGAGTGTTACCTTACCTTCTGGCGTAGATTTTTCACCGGGTCCTCAGACACGATTACGCATGCAGCATCGATTGATTTAGTAGGGCCATCTTCTATACGACACGGCATACGTCCACCTGTTGTCGAGGATATTACCCAGCCCAGCCAGAGTTTTCGTGCAGCTGATCAAGTGGCGGCCGCCAGTCATTTTGGATGGACCATGGCAGTGCCCACCATTGGACCGGATCGTTACGTTGACGTGTTTCATCCTCCGGCCCATCACGATTACCCGGATCCTACACAGATATCATATCATGATCTGTATGATATGCAGATGGGGATTAGGCATACGGGCTATATGGAGCATAGGCGTAGCCTAGATTACTATGATGGTGAGCTACGTTGTGTTGCAGAGGAGGCACGACAGCAGCAGGCGCATTTAGAGGCCCAGCTTGAGGCAGAGCGCAAGAGACTTCAGGACTTGCAGATGTATTACCACCATAGGTCTAGTGCTGGGTCCAGTCAGCCTCCAGATGTTGGTGATGATGAGAGACGTCATCGGCGCCGCACATGTCCACGTACACATTCAGATGACTCGGACAACTGAGTTACTACCACTTTTATGTACTTTCGCAGTTGTCAGTTGTATGGTCCTACTGTTGGAGTAGAGGTTCTGCATTTGTTGACTACCACTATTATGTACTTTTGTTGTATTACCACTATTATGTACTTTTGTTGTATTACGTTTTCCTAGTTGATAGTTGTATGTTCATGTTGTTTGAGTATGTGTTCTGTATTTGTTGACTACCACTATTATTTACTTTCGATGTATTTTGTGTACGTTTTGATTATGTTTCTGTGTAGAGACTGCATTTGGTTATGTGTAGAGACGGTATTTCTGTTTAGAGAATGTTTTTGTGTAGTGCCGGTATGTTCTGTTGTTCTAGTTCCGATAAGTGTTGTTTGGAATGTAATATCGTTTGAATTTGATGTTGAACAAGGTTTCCCTCTTCTCGTATAGAAATGCAAAATTCTTAAATAGCACGCCAACAAAACAAGGTTTACAGATAACTCCATATTCTACGCACAAACATCAAATTAAATAGACAGTAAAGCAACAATAAAATCACAATACCATAAGCCTACTCAGTTCCATAGCGGGTCAACCAACTGTAGCGGAGTTTATACACTTTGTAACCAACGAACTCCTCACCATACTCGAAAAGGTAACGAGAATCATATGTTGCTTGATTTGTTTTAAATATGTTTTCGTCTTCAACAGTTTCGATAATCTTTGTGTACCGATCACAAGTGTCTGCAAAATGACGATTAGCCATTTGGATTTCAACCGATGTTCGGGTAGTGGGCCGGGAACGATGGTTGTTGTATAGCCTCGTGATCATTGCCCATCTTTCTTCATATGTTAAACCCCCTCCACTTTGCATTAGCAACTCATCTCTCTTTCCAACCTCAATATACGATTTTACGAGGGCCAGCAAATCCTTAGACGAAAATTCTAGAGCAGGAGAATTCAATGTTTGAGCACTATTACTAGGTCGTTGATTTACTGGAGAAGGACGTGGAGAATTAACCGCTCGATGCTGAATCGCGACAGGCACCTCTTCAACTTGTGTATCATGAACTAATCCAATTTCGTTATCATTCACTAAGTTTCGTTCGTACTCATCAAAAATCCTTCCCATTTCTTCATCACTTATTTCTGAATTGTCCATGTAACCTATGCATCAGTAGAATAAGTAGAGTTACTAGAAGTACGAATTTTGTTGATAATAAACGTTACCTTTAAGAAAACAAGAAAAATGCTAACATTGCTTAAGCAATACCCGAT
This sequence comes from Allium sativum, assembly GCA_030737875.1. Taxonomy (NCBI): domain Eukaryota; kingdom Viridiplantae; phylum Streptophyta; class Magnoliopsida; order Asparagales; family Amaryllidaceae; genus Allium; species Allium sativum. The sequence continues at coordinate 712,251,237 of CM060912.1, forward strand.
CCATACGAACTGAAAATTATATCTCAAATAAGAAAAATGCCAATATCGTATCCATCTTCTTACAATTACACGGACCTTCTCTCAGGATCATCAAACCCTAATCCGTCCACATCCAGAGAACCAACAGAGTGGTATATCGAAATGGAAGAGCGACACAATGACGAGGTGCGACAATTAGAACTTGAAGCAGGAATGCATGAAATGGAAATACGACATCAGCATGACAATCGTAATCGACAACGTGAGCGCAGGTCTAACCTTGTAATTCCTCGTGTTAGAGCCACGGTAGAAGAAGGCGAGGTGCAATCCGCAAATATTGTATGCTTTTGTGGATTTGAAGCACCGCAATTAGTCGTCCGTCATGGAAACGATGTTGGACGTCGATATTATTGTTGTCCAGTACGTGGCAACGGATGCGAGTTTGGACAGTGGATAGATGACCGTTTTCCCCGTCGAGCAATTACGTATGCTTTGGAACTAGAGGAAGAAATAAGAAAGCTGCGAAATCAAGTAAACGACCTAAGTAATGCAAATTATCGCCTGCAACGTGGGTTAAATTAGGATTTAAATATTTTATGTTATGCGTACTATGTACTGTATCGTTACGCGTCGTATCATTTTTATCTTTATGCTTTATTTAAGTTGAAAACCTTCACTGTGGTTCGAACGAAGTGTGTAACCCAATGATATTACCCCAATGATATTCAAAGTTGTAATTTTATGCAGTGGATAGACCCGCCAATGTGCCAACGTGGACTTCAATATGCACTAGAAGCGCAAGCCGAAATAAGGCGGTTGAACAAGATTGTTGCGGATGCAACTAGAGCTGGCTATCTCAAAAATCATTAGGATTTATTTTTTCTTCGATCGAAGATTTATTACTGTACTTTGAATTTGATGTTGCTATGTTTTGTTGTTCTAGTTCCTGTAAGTGTTGTTTGGAATGTATTAGTGTTTGAATTTGATCGTGAACAAGATTATCGTCTTCTCGTTTAGAAATGCAAAATTCTTACATAACGCGCCAACATAACAAGGTTTGCAGATAACTCCATATTCTACATAAGAACTTAACGGGACAACCAACTGTAGCGCAATGACTGGTCAAGTCTTGCATACTTCGCATCGGGCAGTCATGTCATCTGCCAGATTCCATATAGTGTTCCCTACAGTGTAGCTTTTGACCGTTCACACCATTGCCAATCTTTCAGCTATATATACATATGTTAACTTACTCACAACATACAAAACTCAAACAACTTCTTCCCCATTCTTAGAGCACATCCTTTGATTCGCACTCACTGAAAATGTCTTCGTGGGCAACATCTACAGATTCCGAGGAACAAGCTTACGAAAACATGAGGCTACAGGAGCTTGAAGACGAACTTCGGTTCCTAAACCAAATGAAACCGCAAACTGTACCACCGTACGAACAAGTGAACGTTCAAACTCCACATGAAACACCAGTACCACCTGTTCAAGTATCACCTGAACAAAAGGGCACTCAATCAACGCAAGAAGAAGAGTTCTTTCGTGTACCACTGCATGAACATGTAGTGGATTCTTATCCAGTTCGTTGCTATTGCGGGTATGCAGTTGAAGTTGTCGTTCGAGCAGAGGGCAACAATATAGGTCGGCGCGTGCAGCGATGTCCAGCCTATCCAAATGGTTGCAATTACACGGACTGGATAGACCAACCTTTGTGTCCTCGGGGAATAGAATATTCTAACGAACTTGAACGCGAGAATAGACGTGTTCGAAGTGAAAATGACCAGTTGCGATTGAACATCCTACGACTCCCTTAAGGCTAAACGTAAAATGGGGTTTACTGAAGTTGCTAATTTTCACTTCATGCTTTGACGGAGCTAGTTCGCATGTACTATCGGCAGTTGTTGTACCTTTATAAACTATTGTATCTTTATGCTTATTGTTGTATCTTTATAAATTGTTGTATCCCCGTATCCTACTCTACTGTTCGACTTTAGTGGAGATTTTAAACATATTTGGATATGACATTATATCAAAATTCTGAATATTTGGATATCCTTTAATAAATAAATGTAAATGAAATTCTCCATTACCCTGCACTTACCTTTGACATCACAACAATTATTGCCAACCATTCTTGCCTACGTGTATTGCCAACAATTATTGCCAACCTTTCACATCACAACAACTGTCCGAATTGACTACTCCATGACATAACCATTATTATCCCAACCATTATTTCGGATCCATTATTGCCAAAATATGTGGGTACAATAATTTGACTACCCAACGATAGAGATATTATCCCAACCATTATTGCCAACCATTCTTGATAACCATTAGTGCCACCCTTTCACTTCACAACAAGTGTCCGAATTGACCACTCAATGACAGAACCTTTATTATCCCAACCATTATCTATGAACCATTATTGCCAACCATTCTTGCCTACATGTACTGCCAACCATTATTGCTAACCATTAGTGCCAACCTTTCACTTCACAACAACTGTCTGAATTGACTACTCAATGACAAAACCATTATTATCCCAACCATTATGTCGGAACCATTATTGCCAAAAAATATAGTTAAAATATGTTAACCATCATTGCTTATATATATCTGTCGTACGTCTACACTTAGGGAGAACAACGAAACTCAATTTATACAAAAAGCAAGCAATGGATCCAAATCTATACCACCATTACTACGAAGTCATGAATCAAAGTGAAGATTATCAAATAGAAGTGGAGGAAGAGATGGAGGAGCAGCTGCAACAACACGCAATGGTTGGGTATTCCAATTATTTCGCTGAAGGCTCAATTAGCAACCATCGAGGTAGTAAGCCTGGCCGGATTGACCGGCGTTATAAGAGAGACTACAAGAATGGACATGAAAGACTAATGAGAGATTACTTCATCAACAATCCAACCTACGATATAACTTTGTTCCGCCGTCGTTATCGTATGAGTCCGGCAATCTTCTCTAAAATTTATCTTAAGCTTCGTCAGTCCAATCCATATTTCACTTATAGACTGAACGAAGCACAAGAAATCGGCCATTCGCCCCACATCAAAGTTTCAACGGCGTTGAGGATGTTAAGCTATGGAACATCTGGCGACCAAATGGATGAATATTTCAGAATCGCAGCATCAACAGCAATAGAGTGTCTGAAAGAATTCTGTAAAACAGTTGTTGAAGAGTTCGGGAAGGAGTATCTACGGACGCCTGGACCAAACGATTTAAGCAGGATACTACGCAGGGGAGAAGCCAGAGGATTTCCAGGTATGCTTGGAAGTTTAGATTGCATGCATTGGCCTTGGAAAAACTGCCCAACGGGATGGAAAGGAATGTTCACCGGACATAAGAAAGTGCCATCAATGATCCTTGAAGCAGTAGCAACAGACGATTTATGGGTTTGGCATGCTTTTTTTGGAGTCCCAGGTTCATTGAATGATATAAATGTTTTAAAACAATCATATCTTTTCACAGAACTTGCAAACGGACTGTCAACAGATGTTTCATATAACGTTGGTAATATCGAACACAAAACTGGATACTTTCTAGTGAATGGAATATACCCAAAGTGGAGAACTTTGATTCAGGGATACACAGTACCATCAAATGACAAAGAAAGTTATTTCATTGAAAAAGTAGCTAGCTACAGAAAGGACATCGAACGTACGTTTGGTGTTCTACAAGCCTGATTTCCTATTTTACGATGCTCGTTTTCATGATGCAGGAGTGCTTTCAGAAATCATGTATGCTTGTATAATAATACATAACATGATTGTGGAGTCTGAGAGAGGCGGGTATAAGAATCAAAAGTCTAATTGTTCTGACATGTTTACGGGGTCAAATGCAAAACCCCATAAAGATGTAAACTCAATGGACGAATATGTTGATATGGTTCAACATATTGAAGATCAAGTTGCGCACTACCAATTGCGTGACCAATTAGTGGAACATTTGTGGGCGCATAATGGAAGAAATAGTCGGAATCAGTAGTTGGTACTAGAACTATGTATCAGTGTGCACTCGTGTACTATGTATCAGTGTGTAGTTGGGTCAATAAATCTGGTTTCCAATCATATTGTCGATTGTATCAATGTTTCAACAACTAGTACATAAATACTAAAAACAGATCACAATCATATTACAACTCAGCCCAACATATACAGCTACTACATAAACAACAACTACTGCATACATACTACAAATATGTCACAATCATATTACAACTCAACCCTAGATAGTACATAAATACCCACTAGTACATAACTACTACAAGCAGTTCACAATCATATTACAACTTAACCCAACATACATAGCTAGTCCTGATACGAGCCACTACAGCTTCCGCCTCCGCTTCCTTTGTTTCTTCTGTACTCTGCAATCTGCTCGCTTACTAGTTCTTGCTGTAAAGGGGAAAGCTTACTAAAATCACATGTAATCATTTTAACCTAATTTCTCTCCCGCACCAGTGCTTCCTTCTTCTCCAGCCTTTCTCGTAACTGGGCTTGTTTCTCCGTATGTTCTTGTCTGCGGAGCTCTCGATCATCCCTAACTGCTTTGTGGAACTCTTCGTCGCTGCGGTTTCTTTCCTTCGAAAATCGAAGTCTATGCTCTTTTGTCTCCGTAGCTGAATTCTCTATTGTTTCCATAAATCTAGAGAACTCTGCACCGCGTTGCTCCAGCTTAATTGACTTGGCTCTGCCAATAGGCCGTCCGTCACTAGTTCCAAATAAAAGGTTTCTTTCTTGCGAACTCGGGTCACTTCCTGGACTAGATTCAGAGTAGTTCATCCTTCTAGCTTTGTTCTGTTGTTCAAGCATGAAGTTGCTCGGGTTCTTCCACTTAGGCAAACTAGATAGAAGCTCGAAACAGTCGTTAAATTTAAATGGAAGTCCATACTTTCGTTGGTAGGCCTTTTGTGACTCTTCAATCTGTAACACAAAGTCAAAATTGTATGAGTGTATGACATTTCTAACTAACCAAGCATAGTATAGTAAGTTATTTTTAAAAGTAATCTACGATACTTACAACGTCATAAGGTGCAGCACCGCTTTGCTGCCTGTTCTACAAGCCTGTCAGTATTGCCAGATAGTTCTGACATGCAGCATTCATAACTCTATAACCGCCTCTAAGTGATCCCCATGTTCTGCTCCTCGTTTCAAACGAATTGTAGAACTCTGCAACTCTTTCCCAAAATTTCTGACCTTTCATATTATTCCCAACAATGCTGTCTTGTGAAATGAGTATCCACGATTTAGCAAGTGAAACGTACTGCTCGGAAGTAAACTTAAATTGTTTTCTTCTTCCATCCGCTGCTGTTTCTTCCTCTTCAGCATGATTATCCTCAACATCTTCTATTCCGGGATCCGACTCCGATTCAACTTCGGTTTGATGTCGTTTACTGAAAATGCCGCTTAAAGACTTCCACTTCGTCTTCTTTTGGTTATATTCGGGGCTGACAGGTGCAGTGTATTCTTGAGTAAATTCTTCAGAATTTGTAACATTCGCATCCTCATTTGCATCTTCCTCCTCCGCCTCCTCCGTTGAAGTTTCAACATTTTCTTCGTTGCTAGGAGAGACATACCCTAACGAAAACTGTCTTTGCAGATTTTGTGTACCTTCGCGGTCACGAACCTCGGTCTGTTGCGGAGGTAGGTGAGGTTGTTGACTTTGATCGGTCTGCATCATCATTGACATATACGACGAATGATCATCGTACACGCCTTGCACGGGTGGTCGTTGGTAAAAAAGTGGCAGGGCAGAAGAATGGACGGGAGGAAAGTTAGGAGGAGCGAGCGGTTGGTACGATGGTCGATATGGATAATTTTAATACGGCGAGTAGCCATATTCGTGAGATGGTTGCAACGATTGATGATTTTGGGCTGACCATTGCATGGCATACGATGACGATGGCGGTTTGGACATGGGTTTCTTGATTGCTCATTTTTTCGTGCTTCGCTTGGGTGCGGAAGAAGACATTTTTGTTGTTGAAGAAGTTGAAGATGAGAAGGTGGAGTGGTTGTGTGGAAGAAGAAGGAGGAAGGTTGGTGTTTTAGAAGGGAAAATGGGCTAGCCGTTGGAGTGCAATGGCTATGTCTTATAACGGCAAAGAGAAAGTCGTTATAAGCTTATAACGGCAAACTCTTTGCCGTTATAAGTTTATAACGGCAAAGAGTTTGCCGTTATAAGCTTATAACGGCTTTCTCTTTGCCGTTATAAGCACCAACCTCTGTTCAGTCCACCAGCCACGAACGAGCTCCAAACTAGCCACCGGCTAGCCACGGATGACTGAACAAGCCACACATGGTTGCTCCGTGGCTTGTTTAGTAACTGAACAAGCCATTGTTGGTTGTGCTCTTAGCATTTCAGAGTCGTGCTGATGGTTATGAGCGGGGATTTCAAGCTAAATGATATGGCTTTTTCTATTTTTCATTAATACATCTCCTTGGTTTGTTGTAAAAAAAATTGTGCTCGGTTTCACACTCTTCATCAATTTTTTAACTTCTGATGCTTCCGGGTCCTGCTTTTTAAGAAAAACAAGGCAAAGAGAATTTCAATGAGTAGGTGGGATATGGAATGTTGATGCTTAATCAGATTGGATATATGTTTATGTTGAGAACTTAAACTGTCAAAGTTATGAAGTTTAAGTGGTTTTAATTTTCAAGCTAGTACTGCATGTAGCACAATACAAGAAATTAAAATCCATGGTAACAATTGCTTCGATGAATGGGAACAGCTTGGCAATAGATGTAATTTTCTGTAAAATTTACTTGGGAAAACGCAGTGTGATTATAAAGAAAGGGTTATGGTTTTTTGTTTTGTTTTGCTTCTTTAAAAAATTTAGATCTACTGATAATAAGCATGCATTTGTTTAATTTTTTCTCCGCAGTTGTTATTGTTACTGGAAATTTTAATGAAACAATTGTAGTAAACAATCATGTATCATTTTGTTATAAGATAGGAGCCTTAGACTACATTGATTTTGTTTAAATATATCAATAATCGAGATTCTTTTGTATGGAACAATGCAATTAGCATTTGTTATCAGTATTATTATCCCTCCGAATCATAATATTATATAAGCATATGTTAGAATTTAGGGTGCAAAACTAGATGGTGTAATAAAATTTGGAATTAATGTTGTGCACCTAGAAACGAGATGTTCACTACTTATTTTGCAATTTGCAATAGACTTGCTACAAAAGATAGATTACAGAATTGGATTCACTTAAACAATATTATACATAATTCATGCAATTCTAGTATGGAATCTTTCAATTGCCTATTTTTTAATTGCAACTACTCAAAATGAATATGGGATAAAATTGACTCTACACTTGATTTGCAAATTGACAGCACAAATTACTCATATTTAATGTCTACTATAGAAGGTTTTTTCAATGGCGTAGATTACTTATTTCATCGTGGTTGACCTATTTACAAATGGTTCATCAATAGTTTCCTCGTTTGTAATTTTATACATTCTCTAGGCCGCTTCTCTTTCAATTTCCAGATTAGGTTTATGTGTCTCAATAGAGCTCCAGTGACACCAGCATCTATCCTTGTATCTTTACCCTCTATCGGATCCTTCAAATCACTAGACAATGACATCAACATTGGTGGCATCGACATAGGCATCTCCAAATATCAACGACATCGACGTCAGAGACTCTTGCAGCATTAGACTCATTGGTGCAAGAATGCGGCATCATTTTACACATTGCTGCCAGTAACAGAAGGTACTGATGTAACTTATCAAAGAAGTCCTATTGGTACGGTATAAAATCTAACCTTTCCTATTAAATTTTCTAATATTTTTGGAGGCACTTTATTATTTTCAAGGTAATAAGGAACCTTTTTCTCTCGTTTTTACCATCAATGCTGTTGTAACATGTTGATGCTATCAAGTTGAATATGGTTTTATTTTGTAATAATAGAGTTATATATAGTACTTTTTTATAGGGATATCAAGTTCATACAGTAAAAGGTCCTTGCTAGTTTTAAATATGCATCACAGTTTTGACATTATAGGGTAATTTTCAACCTGACATATGAAAGTCAGTCCATCCAATATATGGGACTGGCCTAAAAACAGAAAATTGATGTATCAACATGGAGTCGGAATCTCATTTCTTGTAGTACCGATGCCTACTGCATCAACAAGTCAAATATTAGGAACCTATGCGTATTTTGAGGCCTATACTTCGAACATTTATAGTCTAAGAGTTCAAAGGTTTTCTTTAATAGTCTTCTAAAGTATCATACATCTTCATTCCCATTGATCAGATTTCTATCTATTGAAACATATATTTCCAATTGAGAGTGTGTTATAATGAACACACATTTACTAGCTTAGTTCAAAGGTTTTCTTAAGAACTAGAAGTTGGCAGATATTCCTTAGGATGTGTAGTTTTCAGTTTTGAAATTATAGCTATTTATACTTGGTTTAAAAATAATACTACAGAAGATTTTGCCCGATCTGAAGTTTGAAGTTTACATCACAACCTTAGGGACATTAGTATAATGGCTGCAACCCGGCACATCTGGTAGGAGAGAAACATCAAAGCATTTCAGTCCACCGTTCTTCCAAACGAGACCTGGTGCAAGCTGATACTCATGGACAAGTATAATATTGATTGTTTGTTTATTGATCTACACATGCACTAGATATGAACCTAAGGAAAGCAATTTGAATAGCTGACTTTGGATGTTTATTAGTTTTGTTCGATACATGTATGTGTAGAATTTTTATTCTTTCATCAGTTAGCGACTAATTTATGCTTTGTTACTTCAGATATTGGATTTCAATCTTGGAGGATCGTGGGTCACAACATTTCTCAACCTGAACATGGAGATGGTGCTTTTAACACAATTGGTGTATAGATTATTCAATGTGGGCAGAATTGGTGCATTGAATGTACATAATAAGTATTTGCTTAGGCAAATTTAATTATATATCAGTCTTATAGTGAGTTGTAATGTATATGGTATATAGTTTCTAATTTGTACTTTGGATATGAAGTCATGATGTTTTATCTATAAATAGATTATGATGCATTGAATGTAATTTTTGATTTACTTGTAGTGTATTGTTAAATTTATCACTTATTTATACTTATAGTAGCAAAAGCAGTTGTTAAAAGATGTTTTTTATTGTAGTGTTTGAAAGCGTTTACCGTCGAATTACCAACAAAAAAATTGAGGTTAAGTTTACCCCAATTTAATTTTCTTCGCTAATCCGTTGGCAATTAGTTAGGGTTTACAAACTCCTTTTATAAATAATAATTTATTATAAATTAATTACCCATCGGTAAATAGTCGGTAAATAAATTAAAATTAAATTAATAAATAAAATTATATTTTTATTATATAAATAGTAAAATGACGGAAAACTATCGGGAAACTTATGCTATATCCTGTTGCCAAAATCTGACACAATTACCGTCATGGTTTTTACCGACTACCATGTTATACAAGAAATCCGTTGCTAAGGTAAATATAGCGATGGATTAGAAACGGATAGTCTTGTCGCTATATGCAGATTTTCTTGTAGTGGTTGTAAATATTGTTTTGTATTTTGTTTGGGCTTTTATTTTATTACTGGGCTTTAGCCCAATTCTTGGTCTGGTGTTATATTTTCGTATATGTACTTTGTTTGTTTGACTGAAGCTTTACCTTTCTAGATCATAATAAAATTTCATCTTTCTTATTGAGATCTATTTCATCATGGTATCGGAGCAGGAGATTTTGTGGTTGATTCTTCTTCAAATCAATTAATCTTCCGATTCTTCATTGAGTGTTCAGATCTTTCTAAACCTAGAATGGAGAATTCGAATTTTTATTTGACCGGAACTGAAGTAATGTTTCAAACAAATCAGGGAGTAAATTTCAATGGTCCGTATTATCTCTCAAATTCATATCATCCAGATATGCAACTCGGAAATCATATTTTAATTGATCGAATTATATCAATTGGTCTAGAACTGTTAAGATGACTTTAATCGCTAGAAATAAGCTACAATTTTTTAATGGAACCCTACCTTTACCTTCAATTACTTTATCTGATTATCAAAATGGATTAGAAACGATTATATGGTGATGTCTTGGATTTTAAATTCAATGGATAAGGTTTTGTCTGAGAGCTTTATATTTGTTGATTCTTTTTCCCAATTATGGAAAGAGTTAGCAAAGAGGCTCGGTCAAACAACAATACCAAGAATTTATGAATCGCATCAAATTTTAACCTCTACTCATCAAAATGAACTTAGTATTGCCGAATATTATTCTTGCTTGAAGGCTGTTTGGAATCAATTGCATGTGCTGGAAGGATTTTCTAAATGTTCTTGTAGTTCTTTAAGGAATTGTTCTTGTGGTATTCTTTAGAAGATTCTTGAAAATTATCAGAGAAATAAATTTGATGCAATTACTTTCTAGACCAACAAGGGAGTATGATCAAGTTATTTTAAGTTCTGATCCACTTTCTTCAGTCCATAAAGCGTATTATACCTTGCGACAAGTTGAACATCAAAACAAACTTGGAGATAAACAATAGTAACTAACCTGAGATAAATGCTTTTAATGTTGTGAAGAATTTTTCTAAGTCGAGCTTTAAAGAAACTGTAAGAGAGAAATAGAATAGTGAATATTTCTATGATCATTGCAAAAGAAAAGGACACTCAACTGAAAAATGCTTCAAACTAATTGGATATCTTGATTGGTGGAACAAGGAAGGCGCTAAATAAACAAAAGTCACTCAGAAAATTACAAACATGGCTAAAGTTTCTGGAAGTCAAGGAGTACTTGGAGCTAAACTAGAATTTGCTGATGATTCAACTGTTGCATGAATTCTGCTATCTCTCAAAGTGGTCAGTTTGATCCAGTGTTAGTTACAAATTTTTATAATGAAGTGATGAAGATGGTGCACAACTCCAGTTCCACAGTTAATATGGAAGACAATCCTCTTGCATCTTTAATCAATTATGCAGATAATAGTTTTTCTACTGTTATTGAGAAATATTTTCATCAAAAATCATGGATAGTTGACAGTGGAGCTACTGATCACATGACTTCTGATTTAACACTATTTGCTTCACTTCAAAAAGTAAAAAATCCTATAAAAGTTTCTCTGCCTGATGGATCTAAATTTCCTGTTAGTCATATTGGAACTGTGAATTTAAATCCAAATTTGTGACTACAAAATGTTTTATACATTCCTACATTTCAAAATAATCTTTTATCTGTAGGAAAATTCCTTGATCAAAAAAATTTCTTGCAAATTTTACATAATCCTCTTGTTATTTTCAGGACCTTGAATTAAAGCAACTTCAAGTTGTTGGATCAAGGATTCCGGGTCTCTATAATTTTTCTTTCTTATCCATGTTCAATAGTGTTTCTGTTTCTTCTTCTTCTTCATTAACTATGAATAACTGTTTTCTTACTTCTATTAACAATGTTCATTAACTATGAATAACTGTTTTCTTACTTCTATTAACAATGTTAGAATTTATGATACAATATTTCCATTTGCAGAAGATTTGGAAAATATTATTGATTATGGTGATACAATATTTCCATTTAGAGATTATTTGGGAAATATTGTTAATTTGAGTAATATAATATTTCCAACTGCAGAAGATTTGGAAGATATCAGAAAATTTATTGCCTCTTTTTTGTAAAATTAGACACGGTAATAAATTACCTACATAAGTGGAAGAATAATGAAGCAGATTCTTTTGGGATATTGAAGTAAGGAATTAATTCTTTGATTAAAGAATTAATTAGGCATTGATTTACAACCATAAATCAATTGCTTCAACCCCAAGTATTAATCTTTATATTAGGATAGGGATTAGGTAAATGTATTGTACATCTCTCAAAGTTGTATTTCATCCTCTTCTTCTCTATTACTAGTCTTGTAATATTTTCTTATTTAGAAAAGAAATAAAATCTCTTCTCCCCAAGTGAATGACCACTAACAAGACGTTTGTGGAACAACTAATAATCTCTTGTGTTCTTTCTTTTATTGCTTGATCTGTGATTGTTTTGCTGTGACTATCTGTTGTTTGTTTTACCTCACCGTCAATCCGTTCCTATTAGTTTTTCTGCAAAGTTGGGTTTTATTCTCAAGGCGTTTTTTGGGAAACTTTACCCCAACAATTGGTATCTACGAGGTTGATTGAGAAAAGGTTTTAGGCATTATGGCAGGAGATGAGGAAAATTCAGCAATTGTATCAAAGCCATATGTTAAAGGGACATATATGGCAGCAGGAACTCAGTTAGCAATAGAAAGATTGAATGGAGATAAAGACTTCGAGAAGTGGAAATGGAGGATGAAAGTTGTTCTGATGAGGAACAATGTTCATGTTGTGGTGTTTGCTCCTGAGGAGTTAACGGATGATATTTCAGCCGTGGAAAGGAAAGAGATAGAACGATGGGCATTTACTAATTTACAATTAGCAATGGGAGAAAATATCATTTCATAGATTAGCGGTGAGACCACTGCTAAGGACATTTGGACCAAGCTAGAAAAACTCTATTTAAAGAAGTCACTAACCACCCATTTAATTTTGCTGAAGACGTTTTTCACCATGCGGATGAGAGAGGGTACTTCAGTGAAGGCAGATCTAAGCTTCTTCGATGATCTCGTGATGAAGATGAAGACTTGAAAGTAGATGAGGAGCAAATAGCAATGATTCTTTTGTGTTCTCTTCCGGAGCGATACACAGGTTTCGCTAACAGTCTTATTTATGCCAGAGATACATTAACAGTAGATGATGTGAAGGTAGGTCTTCTATTTGAGGACTTGAGAGATCAGATGAAGGGGTTGAGTGAAGGTAGAGGAGTAAGTAGTACGGAAGCCTTATTAGATCGTATGGAGAAAGGGGAAAGAAGAAGAAAATAAGGTCAAGAGATGGGAAGTGCTATATTTGCAAGAAACCAGACCGTTGGAAGAGAGATTGTCCAGACCTGAAGAAAAAATTGAAGCTGGAAATTCATCAGTTGCTACGGAGGAATTTTTGTCTGATGACTTGTTGACAATGGTAGTATCAGATGTATCAAACCATTGGGTGCTAGATACAGGGGGCATCTTTTCATATGACACCTAATAAGAATTATTTCAGTTCTTTTAAAAGAAAAGGAAGGAAATTTATTCTTATGGGAAATGATGCTAGTTGTAGAGTCATGGAAGGTATTGTGCATATTCGCATGTATGACGGGGCAATACGCACCTTGACAGGTGTCCGTTACGTTCCAAGTCTTCGAAAGTCAATGATATCTCTTAGGCAATTGGCACCCAAAGGATGCGAGGTGACTATTGATAAGGATAGTTTAAGGGTTTCTAAGGGTGCGTTTGTAGTGATGAAGGGAGATATGTTTCATAATTTGTATCTCCTGAGGGGAATCACTGTACTTAGAGAGTCAAGGTTTGGAGTCTACTGTTCTCGTGGAAAAGATGTCAAAGCTAGGCATACGAGAAGGGACTTTGAGTTTTTGCATAGGCAGAATATGATCAAAGGGGAAAGCTTCAACAAGGTGGGATTTTGCCAAGAGGATGTGCTTGATAAGCAGAAAAAGGGATCGTCTGAATTTGGTCAGAGATCAAAGGACAAAGCACTGGAAATGCATAAGTCTTTGCAGACTGCTAAGTTCGGGCATTGCTCGAGCTAGAATCGCTTATCGAAATCCTAGGTGCCACACGGTGGCACGGTGTGGGGAGAGAGTTGAGATGGTTCATAGAGACGTTTGTTTTCATGGTGAAGATTGATAGGTCTTACTCGAAGGGGGTACTTTTAACACTTTGTTGGCAGGCGGTGGCATTGCCGGAGTTTGTTGACAAAGTGCAATGGGTGATGGCCATGCCGAAACTCATTGGGGAAAGTAACCATGGTGTCTAGTCCTAGAAGATGCTTAGAGTAAGAGGATGTAGGTGGAGTTGGTATGCTTTCAAGGAAATATAGTATGAAGGTGGAGATTGTTAGAATTTATGATACAATATTTCCATTTGCAGAAGATTTGGAAGATATTATTGATTATGGTGATACAATATTTTCATTTAGAGAAAATTTGGTAAATATTGTTAATTTGAGTAATATAATATTTCCAACTGCAGAAGGTTTGGAAGATATCAAAAAATTTATTGTCTCTTTTTTGTAAAATTAGACAGGGCAATAAATTACCTACATAAGTGGAAGAATAATGAAGAAGATTCTTTTGGGTATTGAAGTAAGGAATTAATTCTCTGATTGGAGAATTAATTAGGCATTGATTTATAACCATAAATCAATTACTTCAACCCCAAGTATTAATCCTTATATAAGGATAGGGATTAGGTAAATGTATTGTACATTTCTCAAAGTTATATTTCTTCCTCTTCTTCTCTATTATTAGTCTTGTAATATTTTCTTATTTAGAAAAGAAATAAAATCTCCTCTCCCCAAGTGGACGTACACTAACAAGACGTTAGTGGAACCACTATAAATCTCTTGTGTTCTTTCTTTTGTTGCTTGATTTGTGATTGTTTTGCTGGTGACTATCTGTTGTTTGTTTTGCCTCACCATTAGTCTGTTCCTATTTGTTTTTCCGCAAGGTTGTGTTTTATTCTCAAGGCGTTTTTTGGGTAACTTTACCCCAATAAACAATACTATAACTCCTTGTAATAGACCTGGCATAGAAATTACATGCTAAGTTAGGACATCCTTCTTTTACCAAGATGAAACACATTCAAAACTCTGTATCAAACAGAGTACTTAATAAAGATTTAACTTGTGAAGCATGTATGTTAGGAAAACATCATAAACTGCCATTCTCTCAGTCTGAATTTTATGCTAAATCTTAATTTGATCTTGTACATGTTGACTTATGGGGAAAATATCATAGACCAGATCTATGTGGAGAAACTTATTTTCTAACTGTTTTTGATGATCATACTTGAAATATTTGGACATATTTATTGCATTCTAAAGTTCAAGTTGTTCCTGCAATTGTTGCATTTGTTGAATATGTGCTAACTCAATTTAATAAGAAGGTTAAAGTGATTAGATCTGACAATGGAACTGAAATAACTCAAGATTCATGTTCTTATCTGTTTGCATCGAAAGGAATTGTTCATCAGGTGGCAATTCCTGATAATCCTCAACAGAATGGTGGAGTTCCGAGAAAACACAGACATTTTCTTGAGACTGCAAGAACAATTCGAATTCATTCAGGTTTGCCTTACAAATTTTGGGGTGATTGTCTTCTCGCTGCGATTAGTTTATCAACGTCTTCGAGTTATTGATTTGATTTGTCTTTATCAGCTCATAAGGTGTTTTCTAGTGTAAAGACAAATCAGTAATTCACAAACAGAGAATATTTTTTTTTTTTTTTTGCAACATATTTTTCGATCCATATCATGTTCAATTAGATGCTAATGAATTGCACAGTCTTGCAAATGTTATTTCTTCACTTGAACCTTCTTCTTATCAACTAGCTAAAATGCATCCCGAATGGGTTGAAGCTATGAATAGAGAATTAGATGTTTTAGAAAATAATGATACTTAGGATTTAGTTGAACTTCCTATTGGCAAAAAGCCCATAGCTTCTAAATGGGTCTTTAAAACAAAGTTCAAACCCCATGAAGAAGTAGATAGATGCAAAACTCATCTTGTTGTAAGGGGAGATAAGCAAATTTCTTGTAAATATTATAAATATACATTCAGTCATGTTGCTAAGTTTACCACAGTGAGAATTGTCATGGCTTTAGCTGCTGCAAAGAGTTCGGATATTCACTAGTTGTACATAAATAATGCATTCTTACATGGTTATCTTCAAGAAGAGGTGTATATGACTCCTCCTACAGGATATGATAAGGCAATATCAGGTCATGTTTGCAGCTTGAAGAAGTCAATTTATGGCCTAAAATGAACTTCTAGATGCTTGAATCAAGAATTAAGTAAGTTTTTACATAGTTTGGGTTTTATTCAATCTAGGCAATACTATTCTATGTTTTGAAGAAAGACAACGATTTTACTATTATGGTGGCATATGTTGATGACCGTTTGATCATTGGAAATAATTCTTCTATTATTTCTGATTTAAAGCTTCTTTTACATAAGACCTTCACAATCAAGGATTTAGGTCAAATTAAATATTTCCTGAGTATTGAAGTATATAGGTCAGTTCTGGTATTTTTTTGAATCAAATAAAAATATTATGGATATTTTACGAGACCATAATATGGATGAATGTAAATCAGTTAATTTTCCTATGGCAAAAGGATTAAAGCTTAGCTTACATGAGGGTGATATACTTCCAGATCCAGAAAATTATAGAAGATTGATTGGAAAGTTGTTATATCTAAATTTAACAACACCAGACATATCATATTCTGTTCAGTAGCTAAGTCAATTTCTTCAATCTCTTTATGTTCTTCATTTTAATGCTGCCTTTCATGTGTTAAGATATTTGAAAGGTACTGTTAATTTAGGCCTGTGTTTTCCTTCTCAGTCTGATTTAATTTTGAAAGCATATTGTGATATTGATTGGGGTATGTGTGATGATACTTGGGGTATGTGTGATGATACTGGAGAGTCATTGACTGCCTATTGTGTTTTTCTTGGAAATGCATTGATTTCGTGGAAAACAAAGAAGCAAAAGGTTGTTTCTAAAAGTAGTACTGAAGTTGAATACATGAGTACGTGCTATACCACAACAAAAAATGTTTGGACTGAGAGATTGTTGGCAGATTTATATGTTGACATTCCAACACCTATTACATTGTATTGTGATTATCTCTCAGCCATGTATATTGCGCAAGACTCGTGTTTTCATGAGAAGACAAAGCATATGAGAATCAAGCATCAAAAGATGGATGTGCATTATGTAAGAGAGAAAGTGCAATCTGATTTTATAGCAACTAAATATGTTAAGTCTACATTACAAATTGCTGATATTATGACCAAACCTCTTGGTGCTGATCAACACAAGTCTTTGGTGTGTAAGCTTCGATTGGTGTGTCAGTTTTTAGTTGAAGATTGGCCCTCTACTATGGCCAGTCTTGAGGCGGGTGTAGAGTTGTACATATTGTTTTGTATTTTGTTTGAGCTTTTATTTTCTTATTGGGCTTTAGCCCAATTCTTGGTTTGGTGTTGTATTTTCATATACGTACTTTTTTTGTTTGACTGATCAAGCTTTACCTTCCTAGATCATAAATATATGATTATGCTATTTTAAAAGGCATGTATTGGGTTAGTATATGATACGAGAGTATAACAAAAACTGAGAGTATTATTAGTCTCTGTAATGAGCCAGGATAGTCAATCGAGTTCTCATTTATTCAAGACTTTAGAAGTTAATAGCTATGTCTACTTAATGGTTGCTATGGCTATTATTGTTTCTTTCTTCAAGACCGGCTATCACTCATAATTTGGAGTGGGTATTAGAGCATCTCCAACGCTGCTAGAATTCAGACCCTGAATTCTGAATCATCTAGAAAAACAGTCCCAACAGCACTTCGTTCCCTGAATATTCAGGGAAATACTCACGGTTGAATTCAGGAATAAGGATATGTGTTCGGCGCGGATTTATTCGGCTCGTGGGATAAAAATCAACGCGCATGCTAAATCCTTCAAAACAGTCTACACAGAGAACATCAAAATGACACATTATCCTTTACTTTGGTTACTACAAAACAAAAGGAGCTGTACATTTTGTTCCACATGGTAATGTTCTGTGAATGAAGCGTCTATTATATTATTTATTAATGCACTGTTTACTGACAAGCCTAGGCTTTTGTGTACATTTTTTTTAATACATGCGAGACGCCAATTTATTTGGCTCGTGCACATTAAATCCATAAAATCACAGCGCGCCGATAAAATCGACGCGCATCTATTGGGAAATTTCACCGAATTTACCTTGAATATTACGGATCGTAATATTACAATCCATAATCCTGTTGGAGATGCTCTTAGAGATAGGACTACGGAAGACTTCTTATGTTCTTCCATCCAATTTAGTATTAATATCTTATGTTGTTTATTTCAGTAGTATGTTATATCATATTATGTGCTAACTTTTTAGCTGTGAGACAAGGCATTGTGAGGACAAGGCAGATATGATATATGTTCCCATATCTAGTTCATATTCACCAATACAACTTTTGATATTATTTTTTTATTGTTCACATCCAAGACCCAAGGTTTTTGTCTTACTTCTCATTGTCCCGGGTACCCTTCAATGAATAGTCTAGACGATAGGCTCAATGGTGAGGCTGCTGTTCAAAGACGAGCCTAAAGAAGTTGTGGTGAATTAATCTCTATTTGTATATACTTTCGTTTTTTTGCTACTTTGTACTCCAAGACGCTTGTAGTGAGAAACTGTTCCATTAAATTTATATGACATTTGTATACAAAACTCAGTTATTATATAAAGTTGATTTTCATACTTTTTATGGCTCACCGTTCTTTTATATATATTCTGTAGTATATTTTTGTTAGGACTGTCTTGCATGTTGTTAAGGAGGAATGACAGGTTGGAATTAATAGTCTCACAACATGGAATAAATTGAAGGAGTTGAGTACAAATATGAGTTGGTAGGCACGTAACAACAGAGATTTCTTTTGTTATATGGGAGTTGTGTGCCAACTCATATGTGTGCAAGGAAGAGGGGCTTTGTTCCGACCATCGTTACATAACAGTGGTATCAGAGCCGAAGGTTCGGACTGGACCATGCAGGCAAGACACTGCTCTCAAAAGATACGCGTAGGATGCGAGTCAAGGGGAGACTGTTAGGACTGTCTCGCATGTTGTTAAGGAGGAATGACGGGTTAGAATTAATAGTCTCACAACATGGAATAAATTGAAGGAGTTGAGTACAAATATGAGTTGGTAGGCACGTAACAACAGGGATTCCTTTTGTTATATGGGAGTTGTCTGCCAACTCATATGCTTGCAAGGAAGGGCGGCTTTGTTCCGACCGTCGTTACATAACAATTTTATCGTTGTGAGATATAAAACAAGCTGTTACTTTTGTTTCTTCTCTTATAATCGTCCCATATCAGTGGATAAGTCTACAACGATCTTTAATGAGGTATTGTACAAGAAGTATAGGGCAGTTGCCACAGTTGTATATTAAAGAGAAGATCTAGAAGAGAAATTAGGAGCATGCTGGAATCTGCTCCAAAAGGGATCAGTCATATTCTTTATAAGTGAAAATCTCAGGGTGCGTTCTCTTTTTCTTTTTTTAGTTTTCGGTTTTCGTACTTACAAGCATGCATATCGTGAAAAATGATCATTTTACAAAATGAAGTTAACACACAAAACAATTTTTTTAATTATTTTCCGTATTTTAAGAAACAACGGAAGAATGACGTCAAATTCATCGATCCACATTCCTTCATACCCTCCATCATCCTCTCTATCTTTAGTTCGCCACCTCCGTTATTCTTTAAATTTTTGCATCTTTCGAAATTAACTTTGAAAACTCAAAACTCAAAATTAACCAAACACTACCTTGGTTTTTCACACTTTAGAATTTATGTAATATAAGTTTTGATTTGTTTTTCGTCTTAGGGAATTTTGTTCACGGCAACCCTAAACCTAAAACCTGCAAAATCTGCTCAAAGGTGGTATTCGTTCTTATGTTTATTTGAATCTTATTTACTTCACGTTAAAATAGTATATTTTATAATTATTACTGCAATTTTAATATTTCATATTCCATTCCACTTCCAACTCTATTTTTTGTTACAAGATTGCAAAAGAAAAAATAAGCAAGGAAATTTGTAAAATATGAATTCTACTATTTAGAGTTTGCACTGCTTATTACTGTAGTTTAGACAGAATGGAATCCTTCTTTCACTTTGGATTTGTACATATAAAAAGTTGAACAGAAGATGAAAGGAATCCTCTTTTCACTTTGGATTTGTACATATGTAAGTTGAACAGAAGATGAAAGCTCTTAATAGTAGCTTTTCTTTGAAATAGAAGCCTTAATTCTACTATAGTAATATAGAGTAAGTTTGGCGTATGATTCAATATTTATTTATGTAAGCCTATTTTTTTGGCTAAGGATATTAACTTTTTGATAAATTATGGTATGAACTTATATTTGAAGAATTATGGTATGAACTCCTTATACGACCTTTATAAGCAAATGTGGATGAGATCAATACAGTGGTATGTTAGGAGAGTGGACTTATGACTAAGTTATAGGGAAGCGAAGCTAGTCTAAAGCACATACAATTTTTCTCAGCTAAATTGGCTACCAGCAGTGTGACTTTGGGGGTGATGTAAGAAATCCCCTGATAATAAGTATTAATGGAGGACATGAGGTTAGTGCCAATTATGTAGGAAAAGTCTGCCTAGCTAATATGGTCACTAGTATCTACGAGTAATCAGACAACATAAGACATTATAGTTAGGGTTATGGATCATAAAGCATAGAACTAACTTTTGGGTTGGAGGTATTAAGTGGATGTTGTAGGCCGGTATGCCTCCCCCTCCCCCCCCCCCCCCCAAATCAGTATTAAAATGTTGAGTTTATCAGGTAGGGTTCTTTTCAAGGATAAGATGTTTATTGTTAGTTGTAGGGTCCTCTTGTTCCCATAACGAAGTATCAAGTGCCCAAACGAGATTTCGAAAGATGTTACTCAGAAACTATGTAGTTAAAGCCCCACTATAGCCTATAGTGCTCTTCGATCGCTATGTTATTTCAATTTTGCGCTGATGAACAGTTGTTCCGCTTTAAACCCCGCAATTTTCCGCTGTACATGCTAAGTCAACACTATTTATCATCCGCTTTAGCAATATTAATATATAAATGATGATTTGACCAGTTCTCTTTTAATATAAATAAAAAAAGTTAGTGTAAATAGCTAATTTTAAGGCATAAGTACCTTATATAAGATGGAAATCTATAATAATCATCGAATCTAGTGTGTATAAGCATAATATTCTTTGATTTTGTTATATAACATTAATTAATATGTGTTTTTTCTACATAAATAATGCGAGAATGATAATTAATTAAGTTTAGTTATATAGGTTTACATGTAATTAACATTTTGGCACTTCCGCTATATCCTCGTTATTTTTCCGCTTTATCCCCGCTACAGCTTTTTGTACCTCTACCACTACAGAATCGCTAAGCGTTTTAACTATCAGGGATCTAACTAGGTTATTAATATTAAATAACCAAAATCTTCATAGTTACCATTAATGAAGTATCAAGTAGCTCATATAATTTTGCTCACATTGTTAAGATCGAGGATAGTTGTAGAATGAACTGGAAAGGCCCTCGGGTTTATACCTGGAAGTATTCTTATTAGCATATAGGTTAGGATGCGAAAGACATATTAACTATCAAAATGAAACTTCCTAAATTTTATGATGTTGTAACTTGATATTTTCATTCATCAGATATTGTTGTTCTGACCCACTCCTCATTATAACACATAGACGGGTGAGAGGCTAAAGGGAAGGCGTGGATTTGTGGCAGTTATATATCTATTTAGGTTTTGACATATTTTAATGTACTAATTATGGGCGCCATGTTGTTGTTTAAAGATATTGTATTTTAGATGTAGGGTGTTATGTTTTTTAGATTTGTATATTTTTTGTTAAATAGGTACTAGTTCTTGATATTAGATTTTATCCTTTCTGCGGTGAAATTTTGATAGCATAGATAGATGATTTTGTATATTATTCATTGGATCAATTTCTCAAATGAAAAGCTAGCTGTAAAATAGGCGTAAGATTTGATGGGTACGTTTCTATTTGGTTAAAATTTAGGCATGTTTTAAGACATGCTATTACATTATATTTCCACTGGGTAGTGGTTTAACCACTTTATGTTTTGATTGAATGTATGTAATGGTTAGTCATATGACTGTCTAAGTATTTAAAACTCTGATCATCCAATGTCGCACGTCTATACACACACATCACAATTAGATATGCATATAGTTACTGTATTTTAGTAGAATTGTGTATTCACTAGTTAAGAAAATGAAATTTAATGAATTCATAAATCATTGAATGGAATGCTTTATTAAATTTTTTAAAAGTTTTAGTGCTTTGGTGTTAATAATTCAATAACAATCTCATTCTGTCACTAGAAAATAACGGTAAGGATTAATGCAACATCATTAATACTTATTTTTGAGTCTTCGAATATGGAATGTTAACAACTTTTATGAAAGCACAAGATCACATAAAATTTAATAAGGTTTTGAAAATTCATATCCCAAACAGAATAACAAAAAAAACGAGGCATGAGATGGTGATACCATAACATACTTGTTATTTTTTATACATAAGCAAATACACCAATCACACTCTTTCTTCGGGCCACTCTTATGTATCTTATGAAGCCTCTTATGTAGAGAAATAGGTACCGAAAACAGAAAACAAAACACGGGAGCTGAAGAATTATAACCAGTGGAAATGTTTAGGCTAATGCTAGAAATGTTGGGGATTTTGCGGTTTAAGACTATTGGAGGAATATGATCGTCATATGATTGTCATACTTCAGACTTTAAGGATCTATATAATAGATTCTTTCAGACAATAGTTCAACCCACCAGGTACAAACGGATCATCGAACTATCGACATTCAGGATTCAATATAGCCTTGGAACATTGAAATCAGATTCAAAGTTTGCACGGCTTTCATCCGATCAAGAAACACTCTGATATAATTTTCTGGTGATGCTATAATCAAAGAGAAAGAAGAGGAGAAGAATAAGATTGAATCTGCGACAATTTGGATTTTGCAACACCATGAAGGCATCACAAATTTTCAGCGTTGGAAATGCTTTAATGGTGTCACAGATCAGAGGAAGAAGAAGAATTTCAGAATTAAAAAGTGATTTGAAACAGTTTCTGGCGTTGGTATTTATAAGTAGCGGGAGGATGCATCTATTCCGAAATTGTCACGACCGTTGCCCGTTTCAAATTCAAAACACTACATTTGTTTACTTCTGAAACCTCGCGCCTTTTCATCTGCATCATTTCAAAGTGTTGCGAATTTCAAATGTGCGTGCCTTAATTCCCAACGTTCTAGTAACGTCAGCCCACCTTAATTTAAATTTGTATTTCGGGTCCTTACTGGCCTGGCCCGTTATTGTTTAAAATTTTGGTCAAATATATTTCTTATTTGATTAGAACCCGAACCCGTACCCGGCCTGGTTCGGTCGGACGGCTGCGGTGGTGCGCTTATGTGTGGTATACTAATGCATGGTCTCCCTCCTCACAATAAAGTAAACATTTGGGGGCCCCAAGGCCCAAAACCTTCATGAGAAGGCTACTTAAGTATTGTCATACCTCTTTATGTTCTACAATGTGGGACTAATCCCCACACCATTCTCTTCTTCCATTCTTGATTCCCTCTTCAAAACAAACCCATAACCCAAAATAATTTTGAAAATTTATAACAATCTCCCCCAATTTTCAAAATAAAGAAAATAAATAAAGTGGACGGCTGAATCACTAATGTTATTTCTTACAT
Organism: Allium sativum; assembly: GCA_030737875.1. Lineage (NCBI taxonomy): Eukaryota > Viridiplantae > Streptophyta > Magnoliopsida > Asparagales > Amaryllidaceae > Allium > Allium sativum. The sequence goes on from CM060912.1 coordinate 712,274,725, forward strand.
ACCCAAGTGGGATCAAGCCTATGTAGTTTTAAGATCAAGTTTTGCATCATCGTGGAAACAACACATAAATAAAAGGTTTCTTTTGGATTTGAACCTTTACTTAGTGTAAACCATTCAAAGTTCTATCGAGATTCTCTGGTTAACGAATCTTGAGCCAAGTATCCCTTAATGATAAAACCGAAACAATCACACATGTTGATTTCCATAGTTAGAGTGTTATGTATTGCTCAGCACGTTAATGACAATGTGCTTTAATCTTGGTTCATAAGTCTACTTTAGAAAGCGGTCGTACTTTTCTAGAAACGACCTGATTTCCGTACTCATATAGGTAAGTCTCTTAAGGTGTTGCTGCGATACACCTTTTAAGGTTTCTAGACTTATTAAGAATATCTATCCATCCTTTGTTCTTTCAGAATCCAACACTAATTATTATTGGATTATTGATTTAGTTTTCCATAATCATACTCTTAACTTGTTGGTACCCATTGAACTTTTTCTATCCTTTTCAAGACACAAGTTGGGTTTTTGTTAAGGATGATCAATCCTCATTCACAGACCTTAGTCCTATTTCTTTTGACTTTATAGAAACCATAGCGTTTGGTAGACCTTTTGTAAGTGGGCCAGCCAAGTTTTTTTTTTCGTTTCTACCTAGTCAACAGTTATAACTCCACTTTTGAGTAATTGTCTAACCATTTGATGTCTTAGACTCAAATGTTTAGACTTTCCATTATATTTCTTATTAGAGACTTTTATATTATTGCTTGATTATCACAGTTAATCAAGACTGCTGGAAAAGGCTTCTTCCACAATGGAATTTCCATTAATAAATTCTTAAGCCATTCCACTTCCTTATATACATCTGCTAATGCAATCAATTTTGACAACATAGTTGAATCAGATATACAGGTCTACTTCTTGGAAGCCCAAGACACAACAGCGCATCCTAATGTAAATATCCATCCAGTGTAGACTTGGATTTGGATTCCACATTGTTTCAGGTTGTAACACTATATCCTTCTATTACAGCAGGATATCCTTTATAAGAAAAACCATAGTTGATGATTCCTTTCACATAAGTAAAAACTCTGGAAGTTGCTTTCCAGTGTTCGAAACTCAGATTACTCGTAAGTGGACACAATACACTTATACCATGTGCGATGTCAGGTCTAGTGCAATGCATATCATACATAAGACTCCCAATAACACTAGAATACTCTAGTTGAGAAATGGTACGTCTAGTGTTCTTTTCTAATTTGATACTTGGATCTAAAGGAGTTGGTGCTGGTTTGTCATCATAAGGACCATGCTTCTTTAGGAACTTCTCAATGTAATGAGACTATGTTAGTAGCTTTCATAATGATTTTAATTCCTAAAATTACATCAGCCTCTCTTAGATATTTCAAATCAAATTTAGAAGATTGAAACTTCTTAGTTTCATTCACACATGATATATTGGGACCAAATGTTAGCTTGTCATCAACGTATAAACATATTATAACATAATCTTTGTTATCTAATTTTCTATAAATACAATTATCTACATCATTAATAATGAATCCAAATGACAATGCAACTTTATCAAACTTCTTATGCCATTGCATGGGAGCTTGCTTCAAGGCATAAAGAGATTTGACTAATTTACAGAATTTCTTTTCTTGTCTTGGGATATAAAACCTTCAGGTTGTTCCATATATATCTCTCCTTCTAAATCTCCATTTAGAAAAGCTATCTTTACATCCATTTGGTGTATGACCAAATTATAAATTGATGCAAGTGCTATTATATAGCGTATAGAAGATATGCGAGCAACTAGAGCATATGTATCAAAATAATTTGTACTTGTCTTTGTTTATATCCCTTATCAACTAATCTGGCTTTAAATTTATAAATGGATCCATTTGTATTCAACTTTTTCTTGAATATCCATTTACATCCTAAAGGTTTAGCACCAGGGGGTAAATCAGTTAAGAACCAAGTTTTGTTTAACATTATGGAGTTCATTTCATCATTGATAGCTTCTTTCTAGAAATTAGAATCTCTGGAACCCATAGCTTCAGAATAAGTTTTGTGATCATCATCAACGTTCATTACATATCTTGTCACATTAAGGACTTCGTCCTTATTTCCTTCTATGAGATATGTTATGAAGTCAGGGCCATAGTCCTTCTCTGTTCTCGCTCTTCTACTTCTCCTATGTTCAGTGCTATTTTTTGGTACTAACACTTCCTTGCTGTTTTGAGCAGAAGCATATTCATCAGCATTGATATCATTAGTCTCGGTTGGTTCCGGACAAGATGATCTCTATGGATTCTCAATAGTTTGATTTTCAAAGAATATTACATCTAAAGATTCTATAACTTCTAATGTGTCAAGAATAAGGAACCTATAAGTTATACTATTAAGGGAATTTCCTACGAAAATACACTTAAATGCCCTATTACCTAACTTTGGTCGGTTGGGATCAGGTTTTCTAACATATGCTAAGCAACCCCAAACTTTAAGTCTAGTAATGTTAGGTTTTCTATTAAACCATAATTCATAAGGGGAAATATTATTCTTTTTAAGAGGTACTCTATTTCAAATGTAACATGCAGATAACATAGCGTCACCCCATAGGTTATAAGGTAAATTAGAACTTGTGAGCATAGCGTTAACCATTTCTACTAAAGTTCTATTTTTCCATTCAGCAACACCATTTTGTTGTGGTGTATAAGGGGTGGTACATTGGTGAACTATACCATGTTGTTTACAAAACAAGGTAAATTCACTTGAAAAATATTCACCACCACGATCTGAATGTAACACTTTAATTTTAATTCCTAATTGTGTTTCTACTTCTACTTTATAAATTTTGAATTTATCAAAAGCCTCATCTTTATATTTCATCAGATATACATATGCGTATCTAATATAATATCAATAAATGTTATATAGTATTGGTTACCACCATAGGTGATATGACTTTTCTAGTCACCCACGTAACCATATACCAAATCAAGCAAACCAGTTTTCCTTTCTACAGTTTTAAAGGATTTCCGGTGTATTTTTGCTTGAACACAAATTTCACATTTAGAGATAGAATCGAAATCACAATAAAAAATTAATCCTAATTTATGCATATTTTTAAGAGATTTATAACTAACCTATCCTAATCTACCATGCCATAGATTAACAGAATCAACAATATAAGCAGAAGATTTCTGAAATAGATTCAACTTAATCATACCGTTGAAAGAATATCCCTATCCAATAAATTTGTTGTTCTTGGACAAAACTAACTTATCAAACTCATACACCATCTTGAATCCTCCTTTGTTAAGAAGGTATATAGAAACCAAATTCTTACTTATATCAGGTACATAAAATACATTGACTAATATAGGAAATTTCCTAGAGGTGAATGTAAGTTCAGTTGTGCTTTTTCCCATAACTTTGCTTGCAACTTTGTTTGTGCCAGTAACATCGCTAGATTCTCCATTATTTTCTTCGTAAGTCTTAAAAAGATTAAGGTCTTTGCAAACATGATTGGTTGCTCCAGTATCGAGCCACCAATCATTATCAATGCCACTAACAAAGTTCGCCTTTTGTACAACAGACACAAGCTTTTCTTCAATCACATTCACTTTTTGAAGTTTCTTTCGAAGACGACAGTCTCGGGCATAGTGGCCGGGTTTATTACAGTAGTAACAGGAACCCTTCTTTTTGTTCCTGGAATTATTATTCTTTTTAAACTGTGTCTCATTCTTAGGCTTCAATTCATCAGTAATTTCAACATTATTTACCTTAGATTGAGACTTGGTTTGCGGATTATCATCTAGTTCGCGTTTACGAGAATCCTCTTCAATACGAAGATGATGCTGTAAACCGTCTAAATTATAATCCATTTCCGCATGTTTTAATTTTTTCTTATAATCATTCCAAGAATTCGAGAGTCTTGAAATAATAACTCTAACAAAAAAAGATTTAGGGAGATCAATACCGGCATCTTTAAGTTGATTCACCAATAGTAGTATTTCACTTACTTGTCCAACTATGGACTTGTTAGTGGCCATTTTGAAATCCATAAAATTACAAATAAGAATTCCTTTTATTACTTGCCTCGGATATGCGATACTTTCTCTCCAATGCAGTCCAGTGGTCCTTTGCAGTTTCCATGGTCCTATGAGCGCTGTTGACTGAAGTAGACAATGCATTCATAATATTCCTCTACATACAAAATCGTCCTCTTTGCGCTTTGCACATTTTGCCTTCAGAGCGGCATCCTCGCCAGGAGTTTCCTCCGGCCGAAATCAACATCAGATCGACACTTAGGAAGTCATTCAACTCGACTAATCTCCAGTTAGTTTCTATTTTCCTTAACTCCATTTCTTAACTCCATTTCTTAACTTTCTATCAACAAAATCATTTCAATATCCAAAACGTTTGCTTTTAAACCTTCACACTTTAAAATGTGTTTACGTTTCTCCTTCCAATCTCACAAAATTTAATTTTATAAATTCCCCTTTTTTCTTATAGAATTCCATTATATATTTATTCTCTTATTAAATTTCATATATAATTGATAAGTCGAATTCTAGTTATCAAACTTTTTTAAATTTTCTATCCCCGTAAATTTCTGGAAAATTTCGCCAGCGTCTCCTTTAAACGGCTCAATCGGTACAACTACAAATTTCCTCTCTATTCCCTTTCCATTCAAAAAGAAAATCAACAAGCCAAGTGGACTGCCAAATAGGCTCATAAAATCTCATATTCAATTTAAATATGTACCTCTTTTGTTGGGCATTCAATTTATTTCTCTTCATACACTTCACTCCATACCTATCTAATATATATCCAAGCATTCCCAATTTATTTCAACTCAATCCAATAGTTTTAGCTTAATTCACTAGTTTATTCTCTAATTAGCTCTTTTGCCTATTTCACTTTTTATTTGAACATATCACATTTATATATGTTTTTAATTTTCTTATAAACCAACCAAATTCCATTTCCAACTCAGGATTCAAATTCGATTTCGAATATAAATTCACAAATACCATTTACTTATCCAAAGTCTAATTTCGATCTAAAACTCCATTAAATAATTCCTTCTCTAACTTGTTAACTTTATTCAATAATTAAAAATCTGTTTTTTGTTTGAAAAAACCAATTCATTTACTCCACTTGAGTTCATATTTATTTTATAACTCAAGTCTGGATTTTTCTAATGGAAATCTAAGTTTTATTTGCTAAAAAATCCTGTATTATATGAAATAAACCATTATGGTTTTTAGACGATTACGGCGTTGTTTTTCTGGAAATTAGATTTTGACATAAATCAAAATCTATAAGACAAAATCCAGATTTTTCTCTTTCATTAGAAAAAAAATTATTCAATTGGTCCGGACTATTCTGGTTTCAAAGGATTCCGACTTATATTGAGTTATATATAATCAATTGAAGTTCGAAACATCAAATTACGAATTACCGCGTTACGGCGTGTTCGTTTTAATTATATTTAAATATAAATGTTTAAACTTCGTTTACTAATAAATTACAATCCCATTCTTCCATATTTTTATTATAAATTAAACTAGTTTTCCAAATCCAACTTAAACATTATGATTATCCTAAATTTTCGATTATTTCATAACTCAGTTACAAATTTATTTACAACTTAATCTTCTATATTAAATTCTAATTCATTTGAAAATACATTATTTTATAAAAATTGATAAAATAGAATTCCAATTATACATCCCTTGGATTTATTTCAATTTAGTTTATATTCCGAATTCCAAAAAAGTAAATCTATCGTTCTCTTTTTGAAACGATTTCCAATTTCTCTTTTTAAATTCATACTTGAATTTAAACTTTCAAATTATATAATGATAATTATTCCATTTCGTATATAAACATCATTTATAAATTCACTACTTGTTTTATCATTCAAAACAAGTTAATATTTGCTGCCCATTCGAAATTCAAATTCTATTTCGGAGAAATAAATTTTCCTTTCTAACTCAATTTCTTTTCTTATTTATTCGAATATTTTTTACAGCATTTAAATACCAATGCCTAGAGCCAGTGCTATTCAAACAACATCCAAAACACACAATCATCAATCATAGATTTTCTAACACATCATACATTATAATATATATGAAAACAACTATAATAAATTTTAGGAATCTAGTTGGATCCCTCCAACCTGTTTTTCCAGCATCCACGGATGTTAGACACATAAGTAATACCCATCCTACTTCAAGGCAAGATATCACGGTATAGAAGGCCATCCACTATATATATTGTGGGGCGCATAAGCTCATCCGCTAATGGTACTATAGGAAATTTCAATATTCAATCACCAAGCCTAAATATAACTAATATATATCTATATATAATAGGAAAACTCCCAAATGAAGCTTTTGAATTTACCAAATTATCCCCACAGCCAACGATAACACCCTGAGGGCATAAATGTCCATCTTCATCCCGACGTCCCTGCAGTAGTTTCCGGTCCATTAAGCAGTCGTGCAAGCTCGAGATTTCATATGAATGAATCCACATCCAAAATAACTGTCGGCACCATTCCCTTCTACCAGATCTGCATCACAACCGGTTCTACCTCAACATGACATGTCGATTTCACTTCCAAATCCAAAATAACAGCCAAAACCAACCCTTTTTTCCATATTTGCATCACATTCTATGGTCTACCTCAAGATGCCATGTCGATTTCATGCCTGCTGATTCCCAATTCCTCCACTTCATCGGTTTTCCCATCGGTTGCTATTGGTATTCCTTTGAGCTGTATTTGATTATGTTTTTGTTTATTCAAGATTACTTCTGCTTTTTTTTCCTACAGTAGACAACGTTCAAGAAGGCATGATATTACAAGATCGATCAGAAGAAGACTAGATTGGTAAGTGTTAGACCGAAATTTGGGCCTAACACCCAAATGCTATGTGAAAACCTCACAATCACAGATTAATGCAGAAAAAGCGGTAAAATAAGAGGAGACACAAGAGATTTTTATAGTGGTTCGGCTCAATCCAAGCCTACGTCCACTTTATAGTTTCTTAAATCCTAAGAAGCTATTACAATGTTGTTTGTTTGCAGTTTATACACGAAATCCTCGTGTTTACAATGAAGAAGAGGAGATTAAAGGGGAGATTATACACGAAATCCTCGTGTTGTAATGTGGAATTCGACTTCTAGGTTATGCAATAGCCTTGTGAAGAACCATAGTTGAAGCCATGGAGAGTTAGAGTTCAAAAAGTCTCCCAAAGATCCCTTCAAATGGCCACCATGTGGTGTATTTATAGGCGGAGAAAAGCTGCTAGGGAGCTCAGGAGCAGATCGGATCGGAGGGATACGTGGCGAGCTCCGAGGTGATCTCGGAAGTAGTGGAGGAGTGATCTTCAGATCGTGCTAAGACAGGTGGAAGACGATCCGGATTAACAAGAGACGGTTACTCCTTGAGAATAGGTCAAACTTGTGTGCTGGAAATGATACAGGCGGGTCGGTTCGGGTCCGAACCGAACCGGGGTGGAGCATCCGAAGCGAAGACGTGATGTGCACTTCTGTGCAGTGTGGAAGGCGGGTCGGGTTCGGATGGTCCGATCCGAACCGAGGTGAGCTGGAATCCAAGTCTGAGCATCTTTGAAGTGTGGAGTCGGAGCGGGTCCGATCCGATCCGGGAGGTCAAGCCAATTTCCAAATTCCAAGTTTTCGGTTCTGCATGCGTTCACGGAAACGGGCATAACTTTCAAACCGTAAGCCCGATTGAGCTGAACCAAAGCTCAAACTGAATACGATTCAGAGAGCTACAAGAGTTACTGAGCATGGCTCCGTAATTGCTGATTTCGGGCCTAAAAAAGGTCATCTGATAGGAGTTTCGGGCCATTCTTTGTTTGTGATACGACTTTGACCAAATTGCTGCCTGTCTTCTGACGGTATTCCCGATACTGGAGCGTATTGTTGACCAATGATTTCATGTGTGACGGTTTTGACTTAAAAGCAGGTCAACATTTTGCCCCCTGAACATATCTTGCTGGTTGAAGGAAGATGTGTTATGGATAATCCAAGGCCACGTCGGGCCTGCCAGATGCAAGTATAATCCATACCTGCGAAGAAGAGAAAGAAAACAGGTATGTCAAAACCTAACAAAACCGATTACACTTTCGAGCATAAACCATGCTTGGGCGCTTGTTTGAGCATAAACCATACTCAAGATACGTTCGAATCATCCTGCCAACACCTGACGAGGGACCTAACCTTCCGGGTATTAGCCATACCAGGAAGTTCAAACTGAGCATAAACCATACTCGAGTTTTATTGAGTTCCTTTGCCAGATCCTGACAAAACAATAAGCTGTTCCAGAGTATAATCCATACTTAAGAATCCTAGTGAGTACAATCCATACTCATGTCGGGATAGAGCTATGCTTGCCAAAACCTGACAAGACAGTCTGTCCCTTGGCATAATCCATGCCTAAGGGTCCAAGATAAGTATAAGCCATACTTTAGTTGAGATTGAGAATCCTGCCACAACCTGAAAAGATACTTAAATTGCCAAACATAATCCATGCTCGGAAAGTCCTTCCTTATTCAATTCAAAGTACAAAACCAAAGAAAATCCTGATTGGTATGTTATCGAGTGCAGCGCACGCTTTGGAGCTAAATCCTAACCCCAAGCGTGTGTACTCCGATTTAGCCAATTGGAAAACCTAAAGAAAGCAAAGAGACATATCTTAAATCCTAAGAAATGCTGAAAACGCAGATTGGTCCAATCCATATCAGTTGATGACGAGCCGATGGGAGCTCGTTCCAGGGTCATTCCCTCTCCGGGGAGCAGGTGGTGGCAGCGCGGGTGCAGGCGCTGTAGGCTGCTTCACATACTCGGGTAGCTCTCCACGTCTAACCCGTTCCTCAATCAAGTCTCGCAAGTGTCTGCAGTCATTTGTATCATGACCGTCCATATCATGAAATATGCAGTGTCTTCCAGAATCACGTTCCCTTTGTGATGGCTCCCTCTTGGGAGGCTTTGGATAGGAGACGTCACCGTTTGTGTTCACGTAGATGTCGGTTAGTGACGAATTGAGTTCTGTGTACTTTTCATATCTGGGCCCTCTCCGCGGCTGAGCGTTGCTGTCATTCTTGACGGCAGCTTTTCTTTTGCCTTTATCAGAATCAGACGGTTCTCCGTCTTTGAGCATGTTAACATCGAGAATTTTCTTTCTGGACGTTGCGTCTTCTTCACGCAGAAACCTATCCGATTCAAGGTAGAATTCACTGAGATTCCTTAGTGGGTCTCGGTATAAGGATTTTTTGAACTCCGAGTTGTCTAGAACACCGGATACTGCCGCCATCAATACCATAGATGGCTCAGGTCGATCAACTGATGCTGCTGCAACGTTGAACCTTTCCAAAAATGACCGTAGAGTTTCTTTAGGCCTCTGCTTGATTGTAGTTAGTGACATTACATTCTTGGGTCGAGCGATGTGGACCCGAAATTGTTCAATAAAGCGAGCGACCAACATGTTCCAGCTGTTGATCGATTCAGATTCCAGCTGCCGAATCCACATAGCGGCTATATCGGTCAAAAAGAGAGGGAAGCACTTTGCCATAACGTTTTCCGACGCCGATTGAACTTCCATATGCCGTTTGTAGCGCATGAGATGCACGGTAGGATCCGTTCTGCCGTTGTATGGCTCCAGTTGTGGAAGTTTGAAATCTGGGGGATTACGGGAATTTCTAATTTCTTGTGTGAATGGATTGTGGTTGACATCATCCATGTCATTTTGATAGGTACGGCCTCTCGAGAGGCGTTCAATGAGGTTGGCGAGCCGATCGCCTTCAAAGAGCTGTTGCAAGCTGCTAAAGCCAGAGCCGGTGCCCCCAGCGTTGAGTTCAGAAGAGTGTGGAAGAGTATAAGGAGCTTGGCAGGTCATCCGGTTCGGTTCGGAGGTGCCCCCTTGCTGCGGTTCGGAGAAGCGAGGGAGGTTATGGAGAGGTGCACGGTTCGGATCGGAGGTGCCGATCCGAACAGGTTCGCCTGTTCCGAACCGGGGAGCTTGATGCTGAAGCTGTGTGGGATTACCGATCCGAACCGGTGCGGAGGTAGGTCGTGCTGGAGCGAAGTCTTGATTTCCAAAGGGGAGGCTGCTGCCCCCAAGCTCATGTAAGGTGGCGGTTCGGATCGGATCCGAACCGATCCGGTGAGGATTGCCCCCCATTTCCATCTGCGTTTGATTCAAGTTTTGGCCCTCGGTTCGGATCGGATCCGAACCGATCCGGTTTGCAGCTGCTGCTGGGGCTATTTCCGTGCTATTTCCAGCGAGTTGTGTGTTGCCACTCGGCCTACCTTCCATCCGAGCGAAGAATTGGTCGATCATATCCTGTTGTTTGCGAAGGAGATCATCTTGCCTAGCTATCTGGGTTCTCAATTCAGCGAGAACGCCATCCATCTCTTCTCGCGTCAAATATGCTGACGGGTTTTCATGAGAGGAAGCTTCATGGCTTGCTTTGTTTCTCGTGCTTTCGCCTTCAACACGGGAAATCTTTCGCTTAGCCATCGATCCAATAGCCAAACAATCCAAGCAGACGTTGAAGTTGTCGTGTGCCCCCCTTCCTAGCGCGCCAAAATGTTAGACCGAAATTTGGGCCTAACACCCAAATGCTATGTGAAAACCTCATAATCACATATTAATGCAGAAAAAAGGTAAAATAAGAGGAGACACACGAGATTTTTATAGTGGTTCGGCTCAATCCAAGCATACGTCCACTTTATAGTTTCTTAAATCCTAAGAAGCTATTACAATGTTGTTTGTTTGCAGTTTATACACGAAATCCTCGTGTTTACAATGAAGAAGAGGAGATTAAAGGGGAGATTATACACGAAATCCTCGTGTTGTAATGTGGAATTCGACTTCTAGGTTATGCAATAGCCTTGCGAAGAACCATAGTTGAAGCCATGGAGACTTAGAGTTCAAAAAGTCTCCCAAAGATCCCTTCAAATGGCCACCTTGTGGTGTATTTATAGGCGGAGAAAAGCTGCTAGGGAGCTCAGGAGCAGATCGGTTCGGAGGGATACGTGGCGAGCTCCGAGGTGATCTCGGAAGTAGTGGAGGAGTGGTCTTCAGATCGTGCTAGGACAGGTGGAAGCCGATCCAGATTAATAGGAGACGGTTACTCCTTGAGAATAGGCCAAACTTGTGTGCAGGAAATGATACAGGCGGGTCGGTTCGGGTCCGAACCGAACCGGGGTGGAGCATCCGAAGCGAAGACGTGATGTGCACTTCTGTGCAGTGTGGAAGGCGGGTCGGGTTCGAATGGTCCGATCCGAACCGAGGTGAGCTGGAATCCAAGTCTGAGCATCTTCGAAGTGTGGAGTCGGAGCGGGTCCGATCCGATCCGGGAGGTCAAGCCAATTTCCAAATTCCAAGTTTTCGGTTCTGCATGCGTTCACGGAAACGGGCATAACTTTCAAACCGTAAGTCCGATTGAGCTGAACCAAAGCTCAAACTGAAGCCGATTCAGAGAGCTACAAGAGTTACTGAGCTCGGCTTCGTAATTGCTGATTTCGGGCCCAAAAAGGTCATTTGATAGGAGTTCCGGACCATTCTTTGTTTGTGATGCGACTTTGACCAAATTGCTGTCTGTCTTCTGACGGTATTCCCGATACTGGAGCGTATTGTTGACCAATGATTTCATGTGTGACGGCTTTGACTTAAAAGCATGTCAACAGTAAGCATACGATGCAATGAAGTATGGCGATTTGATTTCGATGGGCAAACTAATCCTCACACCATTGACCGATCCAGTTGGGCACTGTTTTATGTAAGATCTATTGATTTCTCTTTTTTTCATCCTATTTAGGTGAAAGAACTTTATATTTTTCTCATCTGATTTAACGGATTAAAAGTTTATACACTGTTCAATGTAAGCCTTCTCATATATCTTGAACAGTGGTTGTTGTAACTACAACAGTAGATGCAGACAAATCAAGTGTGTTGCCTAGATCTGATGCGAAGATTAAGAAACCGATAATTACTATGGCAGAGGCGGCTGAGAAGACCGATGTTGTGATTAAGTAAAATCTAATATGAACTGAATCTGAACGGATTGTATGATGGTGTTTTCTATACTGATTTGTTTTTATTTTTGCTGTAAAACTAATGGATCGCTGGTGGCACAAATTTGGGTGGGGAAGCATGTTGAATGTTCGAGGAGAAGAAACAAAAGGGGATGTAAGGATCGGTATGTGCAATCTGTATCTTCTTAGTTTGGATTTTAAATTGTATTTGTTATGTTATTTGAATTGTCGATGGATTTAGCCTACTTCAGGGTTGCCATGTTTAGCTAAATGCAACTATTTTGATAGTGTCAGAGCGACAATTATATGAAATGGATAAAGGAGAAACCGTGAGGAGTCTACAGAAAATAGGTTTGTAGTTTCTGATTTTTCACATTCATTATTTATGCAATATAATTTTGTTATCGGTAAAAGCTTTCTCGATGAATTTAGTTAAAGGTAACTATTTTGATAGCGTCAAAGCGACAATTATGTAAAATGGTTGAAAGAGAGACTTGGAGGAGTCTACAGAAAACAAGTATGTGGTTTTTGATTTGTTACATTCATTATTTGTGCAATATATAATTTGGTTACCGGTGAAAGCCTTCTCCACGAGTATATGCTTAGTACATGTAGCACAATCATACCTATAATTTTTTGATATATTACTTTTGCGTCATGCATCATAAATTCATTTCAACTAATATTTCAATACATTATATTTTAAGTGTTTTAGTAAATTTCAATATACAAGTGAATATTAGTGATTTGAAACATTTAATGTCCCCCTATGAAATTCGTTTGTATGTTTGCTAAGCAAAAATATTTTGGAATCATTAATTGACCACATAATTAATTATTGTTTTTAATGTGTGAATTTTGTTTTATTCTAGATAAAGAAGAAAATATTGAGAAGTTTGAAGTTCATAGCTGAACTAAAAATAGCCAATCTACACTTTTACATGGTTTACTGATTTTGGACCAGGGAAAAGCGACAAGATGTGAATAAATCATTGATTATTACATGTGAAATGATGCAAAAAACTGAAGTGACTCTACTCTTTCATGTAGTTCTCTAATCCAATACAACTATTTTCCTGCCTATTCACTTCTAAAGCTTACCATGCAATCCCTTATGGTGATATCAATCTTCTTACAACTGAAATTTTAGTTTTAAATTTTAAGGCGTGAATTCGTATATTTTAAAACCCTATTCTCTCTATGCTATTTCTTTGCAAGCAATGCAATGATTCAGATTAATGTACATAAAGAACGGATGGAACCAGTTGTGCTGCGAGGGATACAACAGACTAAGGTAATATGGTTTTTTTTTTTTTTCCTATTTTTTTTATTTGCCTTACTGCCGTTGCTCTTCAATCAAGTTCCTAAACTAATACTTTAGATTGAAAGATCTTTTACATTTGAAGTGAATTAGTTAATTAGGTTTCTCCTTCTTAATCGCAATTTGAATAAAAATAATTATTACCTTTCACATTTGCTGATTCACTCATGGTCCAAATGCAGAAATTTTATATGCATATAAGAATATTGTGATTTATATGATGATGACTATTATGGTATTTATTAGTTTGTATGTCTTTAGCATAACTGTACAAAAAAACTAATCGACGGTTGATGCAATGTTTATGAGAATTTTTCTTCAACAATTATCGTTATGTACACTTCAAATGCTGCCACTGATCTACGTACCTATTTTAACTCATTACGTATTTCCGTTGGCCTATCTACCTATTTTAGCTTACTACGCATATTGTATAGAAAGTCGAAAATATAAATTTTCCTACACAATTTAAAATGAACATTCCACAAAAGTCAATATATCATCACAGATTAAAATATGAGTAGCCTGTAGCCTAAAGTTTACATGACCACTATCATATGGAACCAGCTTCTTTTGGCTTTAAACTGTAATCTGCATATCTTATTGACCATAATGTAAGTTAATCAAAAAATGCTTATAAGTTAACATATTGACTCAAATTTGTTCTACTGGCGACTAGAAGAGTTCCTTAAAATGGCATCAGTATTTTGAATCTGAAAATAAAATTAAAAGCAAATTCAGTATACTTCGAAATTAACATGAACCAAAAGTAATATTCAAGGGTCAATATACCATAAAATGAACTTTACGACTCTATCCTACAACCTTAAAAGTTCAAACTATCAGATTAAGTGCTATTGCATATGTACACGTCGATAAAGTATGGAATAAAAATTTATAAAAGAAAACTGTTGTACTGCTAAATACAGTATATAATAATTACAAACAGCTAAATGCATATAAAAAATAGATTTCAATGTAAAACGTAGCCAAGTTAGTAAATTGTAGTTCATACTGACCCCTTATCTACATAATAAAAGTTCATTCATTGAGATGATGCTTTATGGCGAAGTTAAACATTAAATGGAAAATGGGTCACAACGAAACATTTCTGTTATTAAACAATTATAGTATTAATTTCTGAATCATTGTAAGATAATTGTTTTCTAATTATTATTCCGTATTTCTTATAATGCGATAAAAAGTAGGATTCCATTCATAGTTTTTTTAATTTAGGATCGTGATGGCTCTTTTTCTAGGCATAATATTTTCCATGAATGTCCAAATTATTGGCAACATGGGTAAGTTGGATTTGTAAAGGTCTTTCAACACCATAGCTTGATTGCCTTATTTATAGTAAATCGATTACCATTAGTCTATTATCAAACTTAGTATAAATAATATTAATATATAAAAAAAAAAAAAACTCAATGTATATCTATGATTTTGCGAATAATCAAACTCTGATTCACTTCTTAAACATAAAAGGAGAGTTTGAATACACAGTTATAAAAACCATGATTCACTTCTTCCTCAAAAGAATGTATTATTCGTTGTAATTAAATGAGGCTGTATAATTTTTAGTAACGAAATGTACTTAATTTTTATTGAGGCCAATGCCAAAGATATGCTTTTGATTATTTTATGTAGACATATTTCTAAAGGAAAAGGGAAGGGTAGGAATAAACTGAGGGTGGATGGAAGAACTGGATAAATTGTTTGTTTTAAAGCTAAACTAATTTTTGTTTTATTTGTTTGGTATTAGTTCCCATGTCATGTGTTACGTGGGTGCATACACATCATCCAAGCGCATACAACATATCCGCCCAGTTATTCTGCGCCAACGACAATGCCAAGCGCGACATTTTATTTTATTCTTATATCCGTGTATTCCTTGCTGAGTCTGTCACTTTTATTGAAAAATGTTGCTACAAGCTTTGGCTTTAGGAAATTACAATGCACCAAGGAACATTTTTTTCCTTCAAAAACTTCCAAGCATGTGCAAACTTTGCATTACTTTAGATTACACTTGGAAGCTTCAGGAAACTGCAATTTTCCTGTCTTGCCTTCAATCTTCTATGCACCAAGCTATTTCTATGTTTGTTTGAAGCCAGCACAATTTACTTCCAATTGCAAATATTAATTGCAGGTCATTTGTTGTGCATTTTTAACATCGCAGTTGCAAGCCAAGCATATTCATCTGCATTTCATCGTTCTAAGCATGCCCACCTTCGGTTTGTGCAAGTTACCATTTGCCTTGCCATGCAATAAAACACAGTTACAATTTCAGGAATAAGGATGCTTCCAGTATTGAATGTGCCACAAAACCACTCGCAGATACTCTAATAACATATATTTTGTACATCTCAAAGACTATAAAGGTTGTGCTTGATATATGATTTAGTGCATGATACAGAATTTTACATTGTTATATGTTGGATTTCTTTAACATAGGTATTAGATAATTTGTGGGTTATTAAGCATGTTGTCATGATTACTTGAAGCACTGAAAATAAATTGAAACTGTTCACCAGATACATTCTTGCATGCTTTAATGAAAAACATCCATTTTGTGCTGTGGTTTGTAATTCTGCCAGGAGATGTGCATAACTGCACATTCTTAGTTCATGTATGTATTTGGTTGTGTCTCACTATTCGCATGCATGCGGACACCTGCCTTTCATCCCTTTCTTTCTTCTAAATAATATATTCAAGCCTTAGCAGCTAATTCATATTTCATACATGTCTGTGCTAGCTTCAATTTTTGCAAATAGAATATGCATGTGTAGTAGCTTAAATTTACATATAGCGTGAGCTAAAAATTCTTAGCTCATGAAAATTGAGTACAAAGTGTGTATACCGTATTTGACTTTTGAAAACTATTCCACTTTTTCTTCATGCATCACTTTCCAAGATAAACATAGACATACTATTCTATGTAGTTTGTAGTAGCCTTTGGTTTTCCAAGAGTGATATGTAATTTCTGCACAATCCTGAAGATTTGTGCATGAATATTTATGAATGATGTATACATGTAAGTTACCAGTGACCATTTGGTCTGCTGTTTCTAATAATAATAATAATCATCTAATTGAGAGATGTTTATTTATATAATTTTAGGTTTGTGTTTCAACAAATGTGTGTTACACATTGTCGTTTCTTACGATAATTTGGTCTTATTCATGTTTTAATGATAGTTGATTTGTGCATACCCCTATATAAAAATGCAACATTGCCTATATGTCATGAAGCTGTCGACGTTGGAATAAAGTGATGTGTAAAGTTTGGTAATTGTTAATATATCACAAGTAGTACTTATAACGACATGACAGGTATTTTTGTAAGGGATCAAACACTGTGAACAAAGGGGTTGCAAACATTTTACGTGCAATGTTGCTAAATTTTGTTTTCATTTCTCACTCTTTGTTAGCTATCAATATGTAGACAACTTAATATTTTTTTTCCAATATTTTCTTTGACATCCACCGTAAGCAACTCAAGTTTAGCATATTTATTTGTACACTCATTTATTTTGGAGTTAACAGAAGTTTACTCACACATGTCTTCGTACTGAGGCATTATCCATGCGTATAGTTAATTCTTCACATTAAATAAATTTGCTTTCGATTATCTTTGCACACGTCCGACGGACGCGCCTAACGTACTGGTATGTGTGTGTGTATATATATATGTATATATGTATCTATATACACACACACACACACACACACACACACACACACACACACACATATATATATATATATATATATATATATATATATATATATATATAATATAACCGAGTTATATGTATACAATCTTCAAACCTTAATATCTTTTTTATACGGTGTCCATTTTACGTAAACCAAGTGGCTATTTTGACCAAAATTCCGAGATGAACGCAATGGCGCAGTCCATTTCAGTTAATTCTGAATATTTAATTAAGTATTCTTTAATTTATCATCTTTAGGGTTGTTAAAATTATGGGGTGTTACAGTCTTTTTAGTCAAATGATACCATGCCATGACAGGAATTCTACATCGTAATAAAGAACAATATCTCTTCTTGATAAGTAGAAGAGATGATTAAGATAAGGTTTTACTCAAGCGGCATCACTGACACTTAAGTAAACAAGACATCAATAAGTAGAGTCTTAAAGGTATGACTCAATTAATCATCGCTTCTGCCTCATATCATCGGCGACGTATATGAATATCAACAATAATTAAAGAAATAAACTATCTCCGTAAAGAAGGGCATTAGCTTAACTATACATCAAAGGTATATAATCTTCATATAAAGGATAAACACGTAGATATGCCTAATCTCATTGGCATATACTAAAATCTAAATATATCATTCAGTACATCATAAAACTCGCCTAATAAAATCTTCTTAGTTATTATATCTCATCGGTATAAATATAGAACCACTACAAATCAAAACTCATCATAAAATAATCTCATAATCATTTATGCCTCGTTTCATCGGTATAAATGTAAATTACTCTCAAATCTATCTTAAACATTGCATAAACAATAAATTCATCAAAAAATCAATTCGTAAACAAAGAGCTCAATCAAAAATAACTTCATAAGGGATCTCACCATATATGTATGTACATCTCATTTGCCACAAGGCTATCAATGTACAGTCATCAAAAATCAGTGACAAAACATTAAACTCAAAGAAATCCTGAATTGGCCTGATCCCTACTTGCATGCCGAAGCAATGTTGCACGTGCTTACATCTTGATTAGCACTACTATTTGGTACCATAGCATCGTGACTACTAGAGTCACGTAACATCTTGATCCTCATGATGACTACAGTCTATAACATCATGATGACTCCCAGTCACGCAGGCCCGAGTAATATAACATCATGAAGATTGGAGTCAAGTAATAACATCGTGAACATCATGACGACTCCAATTGAGTACTTATTCTATAGTAATAGTAACATCGTGAGTGTGCCTCAACTTCTTGGATAGGACCCCAAAAGGCGTGAACCTATGTCCCATACCATATGTTTGCACCTAATGGTTGACTAGCCGCTAGTTGATACCACGTCAGGAAAACAACATAAACATCGGAAAAAAATCATGAAATATATTTACTATACCTCATCCCAGCGAGTAAACTAAATAGTCTACTCATCTCAACTTATTAACGAGATCGGCTGGCATCGTGACTTGTCTAATCTCATAGACAAGTGAAAACCCTCATAAAACATTTAACATCATGAAATCATCATAAAAACGCTTGCCTCGTCTCATCGGCAAGTATAAATAACATTGAGATGATTACAGATAACCATAGTCTCTAAATAGGGAATACTAACATCTAATTCACCTCATTTCATCGGCGAACATAAAATGCATCAAAAATTGCTCCTTGTCGATTATACACTAAAAGGAGATCTCGAACAATTAAACTAGTCAAAATTAGGCTAACCCAGAAACTTACAACTTAAAGGTTTAAAATCATCAAAATATGCCATAAAATGGTGAACACCAAAATACATTTCAAATTAATTCGTCGTAAAGATTTTTGATCGTACAAGTCTGAAATTAATCGATAAAGTAAACTCACGTGTTTTTACCAAATCATCTAATTCTCTTTCTCATATGCCCGAATGCTGTAAAAGTGCCTGTATTTTACAAAAATATTTTACCTAAGAAAATTAGTATTTAAAACAATTTTCCAAAACATTGTTCGAAACCAAGATTATAAATTTCTTTATAGAATTTTATTATTGAAAAAAAATTTAGTTAAAATACTATGTTTTAATAATTATAAAACCCCATTTCATTCAAAATTGATTCCCAAGTTAGTTTGTAGAAAATCATGCTTAAAATGTTATTAAAACATCAAAAATATAAATCTCGAATTTCAACAAAATCTGCTAATCCACGGATGGATATCATAGCCTCAACTTCAATTCAAAAATATCTCAAATGAAAGAGGCATAATTGACATATACCAATTCAATATCTAACATGGAATGACTTCATTTTTATCCATTTCTAACATGAGTTACAAGCATAAAAACATTTAATTAAATGATAATTTCAAGTTTACTTTGTGTTATAAGGTTTTAACATCACGATTAAACTTCTAAATTAGAAAAAAAGCATTACAACGTAAGTTAGAAGAAGTTTACAAAAGAAATGTAACTCAAAATTAAATTATGTTGTTGTGGAACAACGATCATGATGCGTTGTTTCGGATAAGCAAACCTCAAATTTTGATAAATACTTCAAATCAAAATTTTAGATCAAGTCTTAGGCTTTCCAGAACAACAAAAATGATTGAATTCGGACTTACGATTCAAAAGTTATGTTTACAATAAAATTTATGTTTAAATTTACTAATCCTGTCTTTCATTCTCAGGACGGCGACAAATAACACAATTTCGACAAATCAAACTTTAAATTTTTAGAAAACTCAAAACACGAAACTTATAACTGTCAGTCTAAGATTTCCAAAACATCCAAGATAATAAAATTCCGATAAGAAACGAAAGTTATGCACAAATTCATTTCAAATACAACTAATTGCTACTGTCGAATATGATCTCGGGACTGTCATATAAAAACACGAAATTGAATAGGTTGTCGATAGAATCATGAAAAACTCAAACATGAGACTTGTAGATCATGTTCTAACCTTCCTGAAACATTAAAAATCATCTAATCTGGTTAAGAAACTAAGAAGTTATGCTCAAAATACTTTCAGATTCAAACTCAAAATAATTCCGTCAAAGACATAATTGTACTTTTGTTTTAAATTTGATTTCAGGTCCATCAAACAGCAAAATATCAAAATATGACTCGAAGAAGAATTATTGAATCAGGTTTCCACAAAAAAATTTTTTTTTGACCAAAATCGGATAAGAAACGAGAGTGATATGCTTGTTTTACTACAACCTATTTTCAAAAAAACGAGATCTAGAAAATTCAGAAATAAAAACAACTATGAAATTCTATAAAATTAAATCAAAATTGGAAATAGCCAGCTAATTGTAATCTTTTATGCTTACATTTTGGTTTTTGTAGCAGTTAGAGAGAATTCCAACAATCAAAATGGAAGCTTTTGCAATAATAGAAGCTCTAAAGACCTGAAACTATGAATATATATATATATATATATATATATATATATATATATATGTATAGGCATGCAAATGAATTTGAAGCAAATTAGAAGAATTACAATGCCACAATTCTAGGTTTTGATGGATTAATGGATTTACATGGTTAGAGATTACCTTAGCTTGAATTAAAATTTGAATTGAACTTCAATCTAGCAAGGAAATTATTTTGATTTAGGGTTTTGATCATTTGGTAGCCATGACCTTTTGTTTTTTAGCTTCTGGGGAAGGAGGTGTTTACTAGAATGAGAGAATGTATGTTCACTTCCGAGTTTTCTAGAAAAACAAGGCTAATGGATCCTAGTTATACCTCAAGACTTTAAGATGTTGACCAACAAAACAGCACGTGAATAAATTAAGCTAAAAGAGCTTTTGAGATCCCAAAATACTTTAAGATTGATTTTTTCGGTTACTAAACTTAGATGATATGGGTGGAACCTGTTAGACCTATAGATCTATGAGAGATCTTCGTTTTGACTAGTAATGGCTCTAGTAACTCAAAATGGATAAAATGTTATGGTTGACGGAACAACACAGAGTCATTCTAAATGGATCGTTGGTTTCTATTTGGAAATGGTATAACAGATATAACAAAGCATACTAAAACGAAATCATCATCTTACACAGTGGAAGGGATAAAATATAATAACTTAAAATAGATATACCTTTAGTTTAATGCTGATGTACCTATTATTGCATGATACTCGTTGCAATTAATATTTATGATGATTTTAAACTAAAGGTACATCTATTTTATGTTATTATATTTTATCAATTCCGCTATGTGAGATTCTAATTTCGTTTTAGTATGCTCTGTTATATATGTTATACCATTTCCTTATAGGAACCAACGATCCGTTTAGAATGGCTCTAAGTTTCAGTTTCCTTTTTCGGCCAAAATTTAAGCCCCTTCCCGGTGGGTTGTTACAATAAAAATCCAAATCTACACTATCAAGATATAGAAGATAGTAAACTCATAAGATTTCCACTCACAATAACATAAGGAAAAGGATGAAGATGCTTAAAAGAAAAATATATTAGAAGAGGTAGCAAAATAGGTTAGAGGGTTAGAGAAGAAGAAGAATCCTAATCTGTCTATTTTATAGAATTAAGAATAATTGTGGAAAAACAGAGTGAAGGCGTAGAAGAGAATGGATGTAAGGTTTAGAGGGAGAGGCTTAGAGTTTGTTTATAGTTGCTAGTGTGTGCGTGGATCGTATGATTAGTTATTTCAAATCTGAATGGTCCATTTAAGCAAAATATAATAAAATCCCGTCATAAAATGAGCCTCTTCCCTGCCCTCGACCAGATGGCGGTTGACCCCTAGGTCGAACCCCCCCTAAGGGGAAGTAGTCAATCCCTCTTCTGTTTTGGGCATGGGAAGATTTTTTTCCCTTGTTATATTTTAATTAATACGTTAATTAATTAAATCAATTCTTTTTATTATTATTTAAATCTTGTCCCCTTTTATATATACACATAATTTTGAATTACCAGGAAATATTCCATTATGCCAAAAGTATATTATTTATTTTTGGTTTAAATTCTTACAAATTAAATTTCAAATCCTGTGTGTATATAATTTTCGTATAACTTATTTTATTCGTAATTTTTTCATATGGACTCTATTTTCGAAAAATAAAATATAAAAAAGGACGAGAATCTCACCACAAATGCAATGGTAATACTTTCGTAGCCAAATTATCAATTATCCAAAATTATTATTTTCAACTAAATTTTATTTTATTAATTTATTATTTTTTAAATTGTCTATTTGGGTATATTTTATGGGGTGTTACAACTAACGGATCAGACCCACCATCGCCATTTAGCCAACAAGACAACACACGATTGGAGTTTGAGAGAATGCAGAAGTTATCAAACAAGGGAGGCAACAGAAGCGGTCGAAAAGAAGTGATTCTATCTCTTCGCCCTTTGTTTTTGTTATCGTTGTTGTATCATAAATCTGTATTTTCCACTTTTGGATCAATCATGCCAACATTATGCAGGTTTCGACCCTTGCTTTTGAGTCAGAGTTTATATAAAACATGTAGTATAATGATGTATCATTGTTACTACTATAATTTTCAGTTTTTTACATTATGTATTTTATGTATTATTCTTATTTTTCTACGTATAACTACATCATGCATATCTAGTTTAACGTACAATGCTTATTTACTATAACTTTGTGCATTCAAATAATGTTTATGAACTTTGATTTCATGTAGGTTTATAATGCAATTACTTAGCATATTATAATACTCAGCTCTGTTGCAATTGCCATAGTGCTAGAGTTGTTTATTTGGCACAACAAAATTATGGTATGACTCATCTTAGCTTTTTCCATGGCTATTCTGACGTACATGGTGCCTCTATGCCAAATGGTTGTTACATGCTTGAACTGTACCTACAACTCATAGCATCTTGTTCTGCTGCCTCAATCTAGGTTTTGTTGTACAATACAGTGGTCAGACTCGGTCCATAGGGCATCCTACCATGCCCTCGGGCTAGGGGCAACATTAAGTATTTTTATATATCTTTCTAAGAATTTCATATAATACTGTAAAGTAAGTTGCGTAGAAAGTTATGTTTGGTTGAGTGGTAAGTAGGTCGGAATGGGGCATGGTGGCGTGGGATCAATACTAGCCAGTTGTGGGTGGTTTTAGCCTGCTGCTGGAGGATTGCTTTTCCCTAGGTTTTGTTGCACAATATGTTAAGAGCACAACCAACAATGGCTTGTTCAGTTACTAAACAAGCCATGGAGCAACCAGGTGTGGCTTGTTCAGTCATCCGTGGCTAGCCGGTGGCTAGTTTGGAGCTCGTTCGTGGCTGGTGGACTGAACAGAGGTTGGAACTTATAACGGCAAAGAGAATGTCGTTATAAGCTTATAACGGCTTTCTATTTGCCGTTATAAGACATAGCCGTTACACTCCAACGGCTAGCCCATTTTCCCTTCTAAAACGCCAAACTTCCTCCTTCTTCTTCCACACAACCACTCCACCTTCTCATCTTCAACTTCTTCAACAACAAAAATGTCTTCTTACGCACCCAAGCGAAGCACGAAAAAATGCGCAATCAAGAAACCCATGTCCAAACCGCCCTCGTCATCGTATGCCATGCAACGGTCAGTCCAACAACATCAATCGTTGCAGCCATCTCATGAATATGGCTACTCGCCGTATTCAAATTATCCATATCGACCACCGTACCAACCGCTCGCTCCTCCTAACTTTCCTCCCATCCATTCTTCCGCCCCGCCACTTTTTTACCAACGACCACCCGTGCAAGGCGTGTACGATGATTATTCGTCGTATATGTCAATGATGATGCAGACCGATCAAAGTCAACAACCTCACCTACCTCCGCAACAGACCGAGGTTCGTGACCGCGAAGGTACACAAAATCTGCAAAGACAGTTTTCGTACGGGTATGTCTCTCCTAGTAACGAAGAAAATGTTGAAACTTCAACGGAGGAGGCGGAGGAGGAAGATGCAAATGAGGATGCGAATGTTACAAATTCCGAAGAATTTACTCAAGAATACACTGCACCTGTCAGTCCCGAATATAACCAAAAGAAGACGAAGTGGAAGTCTTTAAGCGGCATTTTCAGTAAACGACACCAAACCGAAGTTGAATCGGAGCCGGATCCCGGAATAGAAGATGTTGAGGATGATCATGCTGAAGAGGAAGAAACAGCAGCGAATGGAAGAAGAAAACAATTTAAGTTTACTTCCGAGCAGTACGTTTCACTTGCTAAATCGTGGATATGCATTTCACAAGACATCATTGTTGGGAATAATATGAAAGGTCAGAAGTTTTGGGAAATAGTTGCAGAGTTCTACAATTCGTTGGAAACGAGGAGTAGAACATGGGGATCACTTAGAGGCGGTTATAGAGTTATGAATGCCGCATGTCAGAACTATCTGGCAATACTGACAGGCTTGCAGAACAGGCAGCAAAGCGGTGCTGCACCTTATGACGTTGTAAGTATCATAGATTACTTTTAAAAATAACTTACTATACTATGCTTGATTAGTTAGAAATGTCATACACTCATACAATTTCGACATTGTGTTACAGATTGAAGAGTCACGAAAGGCCTACCAACGAAAGTATGGACTTCCATTTAAATTTAACAACTGTTTCAAGCTTCTATCTAGTTTGCCTAAGTGGAAGAACCCAAGCAACTTCATGCTTGAACAGCAGAACAAAGCTAGAAGGATGAACTAATCTGAATCTAGTCCAGGAAGTGACCCGAGTTCGCAAGAAAGAAACCCTTTATTTGGAACTAGTGACAGACGGCCTATTGGCATAGCTAAGTCAATTCAGCTGAAGCAACGCGGTGCAGAGTTCTCTAGATTTATGGAAACAATAGAGAATTCAGCTACGGAGACAAAAGAGCATAGACTTCGATTTTCGAAGCAAAGAAACCGCAGCGACGAAGAGTTCCACAAAGCAGCTAGGGATGATCGAGAGCTCCACAGACAAGAACATACGGAGAAACAAGCCCTGTTACGAGAAAGGCTGGAGAAGAAGGAAGCACTGGTGCGGGAGAGCAATTATGTTAAAATGATTACATGTGATTTTAGTAAGCTTTCCCCTTTACAGAAAGAACTAGTAAGCGAGCAGATTGCAGAGTACAGAAGAAACAAAGGAAGCGGAGGCGGAAGCTGTAGTGGCTCGTATCAGGACTAGCTATTTATGTTGGGTTAAGTTGTAATATGATTGTGAACTGCTTGTAGTAGTTATGTACTAGTGGGTATTTATGTACTATCTAGGGCTGAGTTGTAATATGATTGTGACTTATTTGTAGTATGTATGCAGTAGTTGTTGTTTATGTAGTAGCTGTATATGTTGGGTTGAGTTGTAATAAGATTGTGATCTATTTTTAGTATTTATGTACTAGTTGTTGAAACAATGATACAATCGACAATATGATTGGAAACCAGATTTATTGACCCAACTACACACTGATACATAGTACACGAGTACACACTGATACATAGTTCTAGTACCAACTACTGATTCCGACTATTTCTTCCTTTATGCGCCCACAAATGTTCCACTAACTGGCCACGCAATTGGAAGTGCGCAGCTTGATCTTCAATGTGTTGAACCATATCAACATATTCATCCATTGAGTTTACATCTTTATGGGGTTTTGCATTTGACCCCGTAAACATGTCGCGATAATTAGACTTTTGATTCTTATATCCGCCTCTTTCAGACTCCACAATCATGTTATGTATTATTATACAAGCATACATGATTTCTGAAAGCACTCCTGCATCATGAAAACGAGCAGGATTTCGTAAAATATGAAATCGGGCTTGTAGAACACCAAACGTACGTTCGATGTCCTTTCTGTAGCTAGCTACTTTTTCAGTGAAATAACTTTCTTTGTCATTTGATGGTACTCTGTATCCCTGAATCAAAGTTCTCCACTTTGGGTATATTCCATCCACTATAAAGTATCTAGTTTTGTGTTCGATATTACCAACGTTATATGAAACATCTGTCGATAGTCCGTTAGCAAGTTCTGTGAAAAGATATGATTGTTTTAAAACATTTATATCATTCAATGAACCTGGGACTCCAAAAAAAGCATGCCAAACCCATAAATCGCCTGTTGCTACTGCTTCAAGGATCATTGATGGCACTTTCTTATGTCCGGTGAACATTCCTTTCCATCCCGCTAGGCAGTTTTTCCAAGGCCAATGCATGCAATCTAAACTTCCAAGCATACCTGGAAATCCTCTGGCTTCTCCCCTGCGTAGTATCCTGCTTATATCGTTTGGTCCAGGCGTCCGTAGATACTCCTTCCCGAACTCTTCAACAACTGTTTTACAGAATTCTTTCAGACACTCTATTGCTGTTGATGCTGCGATTCTGAAATATTCATCCATTTGGTCGCCAGATGTTCCATAGCTTAACATCCTCAACGCCGTTGAAATTTTGATGTGGGGCGAATGGCCGATTTATTGTGCTCCGTTCAGTCTATAAGTGAAATATGGATTTGGCTGACGAAGTTTAAGATAAATTTTAGAGAAGATTGCTGGACTCATACGATAACGACGGCGAAACAAAGTTATATCGTAGGTTGGATTGTCGATGAAGTAATCTCTCATTAGTCTTTCATGTCCATTCTTGTAGTCTCTCTTATACCGCCGGTCAATCCGGCCAGGCTTACTACCTCGATGGTTGCTAATTGAGCCTTCAGCGAAATAATTGGAATCCCAACTATTGCGTGTTATTCCAGCTGCTCCTCCGTCTCTTCCTCCACTTCTATTTCGGAATCTTCAGTTTGATTCATGACTTCGTAGCAATGGTGGTATATATTTGGATCTATTGCTTTCTTTTTTTATAAATTGAGTTTCGTTGTTCTCCCTAAGTGTAGACGTACTACAGATATATATATATAAGCAATGATGGTTAACATATTTTAACTATATTTTTTGACAATAATGGTTCCGACATAATGGTTGGGATAATAATGGTTCTGCCATTGAGTAGTCAATTCAGAAAGTTGTTGTGTTGTGAAAGGTTGGCAATAATGGTTGGCAGTACATGTAGGAAAGAATGGTTGGAAATAATGGTTCCGAGATAATGGTTGGGACAATAATGGTTCTGTCATTGAGTAGTCAATTCAGACAGTTGTTGTGAAGTGAAAGGTTGGCACTAATGGTTGGCAATAATGGTTGGCAGTACATGTAGGCATGAATGGTTGGCAATAATGGTTAGCAAGAATCGTTGGCAATAATGGTTGGGATAATATCTCTGTCGTTGGGTAGTCAAATTATTGTACCCACATATTTTGGCAATAATGGATCCGACATAATGGTTGGGATAATAATGGTTATGTCATGGAGTAGTCAATTCGGACAGTTGTTGTGATGTGAAAGGTTGGCAATAATTGTTGGCAATACACGTAGGCAAGAATGGTTGGCAATAATGGTTGGGACCATATCTCTGTCGTTGGGTAGTCAAATTATTGTAGCCATATTTTTTGGCAAAAATGGCTCCAACATAATGGTTGGGATAATAATGGCTCCGACATAATGGTTGGGATACTAATGGTTTTGCCAATAATGGCTCCGACATATTTTTTGGTAGTATCAGTATTTGAAATTATTAGTGACTGCCTACAGTTATTGTGATGTCAAAGGTAAGTGCAGGGTAATGGAGAATTTCATTTACATTTATTTATTAAAGGATATCCAAATATTCAAAAATTTGATATAATGTGATATCCAAATATGTTTAAAATCTCAACTAAAGTCGAACAGTAGAGTAGAATATGAGGATACAACAATTTATAAAGATACAACAATAAGCATAAAGATACAATAGTTTATAAAGGTATAACAACTGCCGATAGTACATGCGAACTAGCTCCGTCAAAGCATGAAGTGAAAATTAGCAACTTCAGTAAACCCCATTTTACGTTTAGCCTTAAGGGAGTCGCAGGATGTTCAATCGCAACTGGTCATTTTCACTTTGACACGTCTACTCTCACGTTCGAGTTCGTTAGAATATGCTATTCCCCGACGACACAAATGTTGGTCTATCCAGTCCGTGTAATTGCAACCATTTGAATAGACTGGACATCGCTGCACGCGCCGACCTATATTGTTGCCCTCTGCTCGAACGACAACTTCAATCGCATACCCGCAATAGCAACGAACTGGATAAGAATCCACTACATGTTCATGCAGTGGTACACGAAAGAACTCTTCTTCTTGCGTAGATTGAGTGACCTCTTGTTCAGGTGATACTTGAACAGGTGGTACTGGTGTTTCATGTGGAGTTTGAACGTTCACTTGTTCGTACGGCGGTATAGTTTGCGGTTTCATTTGGTTTAGGAACTGAAGTTCGTCTTCAAGCTCCTGTAGCCTCATGTTTTCGTAAGCTTGTTCCTCGGAATCTGTAGATGTTGCCCACGAAGACATTTTCAGTGAGTGCGAATCAAAGGATGTGCTCTAAGAATGTGGAAGAAGTTGTTTGAGTTTTGTATGTTGTGAGTAAGTTAACATATGTATATATAGCTGGAAGATTGGCAATGGTGTGAACGGTCAAAAGCTACACTGTAGGGAACACTATATGGAATCTGGCAGATGACATGACTGCCCTTTGCGAAGTATGCAAGACTTGACCAGTCATTGCGCTATAGTTGGTTGTCCCGTTAAGTTCTTACGTAGAATATGGAGTTATCTGCAAACCTTGTTATGTTGGTGCGTTATGTAAGAATTTTGCATTTCTAAACGAGAAGACGATAATCTTATTCACGATCAAATTCAAACACTAATACATTCCAAACAATACTTACAGGAACTAAAATAACATAACATAGCAACATCAAATTCAAAGTACAGTAATAAATCTTCGATCCAAGGAAAACTAATTCCTAACGATTTCTGAGATAGCCAGCTCTAGTTGCATCCGCAACAATCTTGTTCAACCGCCTTATTTCGGCTTGCGCTTCCAGTGCATATTGAAGTCCACGTTGGCACATTGGCGGGTCTATCCACTGCATAAAATTACAACATTGAATATCATTGGGGTAATACCTATGGTCTTCGAAGGCAGGACATCCGAAGAATCGGCGTCCAGCATTTTTTTCAGTTTTGGCAACAACAACAACCGATTCATCTCCACAACAACAAATAGGGTAAGCTCCACTAGGTAGCGTTTGGCCGATTGGATGTAGGGGCTCGTTTTCTTGTCCTTCGTATACGATCTGCTTACCAGGTCTTTGATTTGCTACAACTTCGCGCAATCGAGCATTGAAAGATTTTGTTCTCGGCTTCACTGATTTAGACTGAACTTGTGCTCCTTCACCGAATTCCACCGTAGGCTTGTTGTGTTGTACACTATTCCTTGACCATTCAAACTCTTCATAATAATTATTCATTGTTTCATCGTCAATCTCCAAGTTGTCCATAGCTTCAATACAAAACAAAACCTTAAACAAATGAAATGAATGCAAAGTGTATGGAATTTTTGTTCTGTTAGAGATATAAACCTGGTGCATATTTATTGCTGCGTTTGAACACAAAGCAGGGCTAGATTTGTAAAAAGAAATGTTGAAATTCCCAACAAAAACAAAAAGTAGATGATACCCGTGATAAATTTTTGGTATTGATATTTAATGCATCAACTTTTCAGTAACATAATTACTGGTACTGTATCAATGTATAGTGTATCACTGTTTGCACTGTGTACTGTTTGACTGTTTCCGTAAAATGTTTGACATAAAGTATGCTGACCCATTTTTTTAACTCCTACACGTATTGAAAAGGTTAATGCACCCGAGGGCGACCCATATTTTTAACTCCTACTCACGAAAAAGAGTGGCATGACTCCACCCTGGCATAAAACATAGATGAACTATGGGAACTGTGCAAGACTTGACCAGTCAATGCGGAACGATCCATATTTTTTTTAACTCGTAGTTGTATTGAATCGTTTAATGCACCACAGAACGACCCTTACACATAGGTTACATAAGTGATAATAAGTTACAAATAATGATAAATTACACAAATGGTAGATTAGACAAACAATAGGTTCCACATATAAAATCAGCCTAGATAAACTAAACGTTACACAGCTCTTGGGTTACATACTTCGTTCGAACCACAGTGAAGGTTTTCAACTTAAATAAAGCATAAAGATAAAAATGATACGACGCGTAACGATACAGTACGTAGTACGCATAACATAAAATATTTAAATCCTAATTTAACCCACGTTGCAGGCGATAATTTGCATTACTTAGGTCGTTTACTTGATTTCGCAGCTTTATTATTTCTTCCTTTAGTTCCAAAGCATACGTAATTACTCGACGGGGAAAACAGTCATCTATCCACTGTCCAAACTCGCATCCGTTGCCATATACTGGACAACTATAATATCGACGTCCAACGTCGTTTCCATGACGGACGACTAATTGCGGTGCTTCAAATCCACAAAAGCATACAATATTTGTGGATTGCACCTCGCCTTCTTCTACCGTGGCTCTAACATGAGGAATTACAAGGTTAGACCTGCGCTCACATTGTCGATTACGATTGTCATGCTGATGTCGTATTTCCATTTCATGCATTCCTGCTTCGAGTTCTAATTGTCGCACCTCGTCATTGTGTCGCTCCTCCATTTCGATATACCACTCTGTTGGTTCTCTGGGTGTGGAAGGATTAGGGTTTGATGGTCCTGAGAGAAGGTCCGTGTAATTGTAAGAAGATGGATACGATATTGGCATTTTTCTTATTTGAGATATAATTTTCAGTCCGTATGGATCGGGTATTGCTTAAGCAATGTTAGCTATATATAGGAGGAGATTTAGTTACCACTGCATAATGAAATTACTTCCCGTTTTCAAAAGACACGGAATGTGAAAACAAATTGACAACGGGTAATTGCAACCATTGGACTGTGCACTGTATACTGTGCACTATTTACTGCATACTGTCCGCTTTATACTGTACACTGTGCACTGTTTCCTGTAGCTACATTGGAAAATGGGTTCTTAACTTTAGAAAAAGAGTGACATGACCACACTTTGGTCTGAAAACTGTAGAACAAGAGTGACCGGCCTACACACTAGGAAAAGAAATTTCCTGTATAAAAATATAACGGCAAACTATTTGCCGTTATATTTTATTGTCGTGGCACCACAGCGGCTACTTAAACGGTCGCATTCCCTCCCTTTATATACCAACCTAACTCCTCCTTGTTCCACACAAGCAGACCACCTTCTCAAATTCATTTTTGACAACCAGAAAAATGTCTTCGTCTGAACCCAAGCGTACCGGCAAAAAATCTGCAAGCAAGAAACCCATGGCCCAATCGCACTCGTCATCGTATGCCATGCAACGTCCAGTCCAACACCAGCAATCGTTTCGCCCAACTCACGAATATTGATACTCACCGTATTCAAACGAAGATGCCTCTTCCATTCATGAAAGATCTGGAAAAGAAATTCTACTCGAAGGGAAGGTTTCTGAGCCACTATGGACGATTGGATCCAACCCTATTTGCCATTGTGGACAAGTGTCGGTCGTTGTTGTTGACGAGACCGAAACAAATGCCGGTCGTCGATTTTTCGGTTGTCAAGCCTTCAACGACCACATGAATTATCCTGATGACATTGATTGTTGTTGCTTTAAGTAGTGGATTGACCCTCCCATGTGCGAACGTGGACGTCAGTATGCACTCGAAGCGCAAGCAGAAATAAGACGCTTGAGCAAGATTAATGCCGGTAAGACAAGAGATGGTCCTTTCCCTAAACCATGGTAGGTGTACGTATTTGAATTTGATGCTTGTGTGCTCAGTTGTTGTAGTTTGTATGATTATGGGTGTGCTCAGTTGTTGTAGTTTGTATGATTATGGTTTGGCATTTCCTTCTGTTGTACTAGTTGTCGTTGTTTCAGTTGTTATAATTGCTCAATAGTTGTAGTTGTTATAATTCTCAAGTCATGTACGCTTCTAAGTTATGTAAGGCACCTGGGAACGGCCCATTTTCCGTAACTCTTTTGTGAATTGAAATGGTTAAAGCACCGATGGACGACCCCTATTTTTAAACTCCTACATATACACAAATTGCCTCTATGACAAAACAATTACGAATCATGCTTCCAAAGTCTGCTATAGTCAATGAAATGACTTGACACTGAGGCATACAACAATATTACATACTGCAATATCACCATGAATTTAATATGAGTCACATGTATGTAGATTGTACCCTTTCACATGCATGTATGACATGATTGGACCATTCACTGAGAAGAAAAAATTTAAAGATGCGTCTCCATCATTCGTAGCTGGGATTCGATTAAACGTCTCCGTCTTTCGCACACTGCATTGAGTAGTCTCTTCCGAATTAAATGACAACAGTATACGAAATTAATAGTAACTGCCCACAGTTGTTGTGATGTGAAAAGTCACTGTAGGGAATCTAACGTAATATCACGAGAACCCTGTAACGGGTATTCAAGTATGTTGAATTGTAACTGTTGGTCGTACATTGCCTTTATAAATACTCCATATCTGATAATCCATCTCACACCTTCTACAGCTTCAAGCAGCACCGTTGTAGACTCAAGCGAGAAAATTTATTTTCTTGTTTTCTTAAAGGTAACATTTATTATCAACAAAATTCGTACTTCTAGTAACTCTACTTATTCTACTGATGCATAGGTTACATGGACAATTCAAAAATAAGTGATGAAGAAATGGGAAGGATTTTTGATGAGTACGAACGAAACTTAGTGAACGATAACGAAATTGGATTAGTTCATGATACACAAGTTGAAGAGGTGCCTGTCGCGATTCAGCATCGAGCGGTTACAGCTCCGCGTCCTTCTCCAGTAAATCAACGACCTAGTAATAGTGCTCAAACATTGAATTCTCCTACTCCAGAATTTTCGTCTAAGGATTTGCTGGCCCTCGTAAAATCCTATATTGAGGTTTAAAAGAGAGATGAGCTGCTAATGCAAAGTGGAGGGGGTTTAACATATGAAGAAAGATGGGCAATGATCATGAGGCTATACAACAACCATCGTTCCCGGCCCACTACACGAACATCGGTTGAAATCCAAATGGCTAATCGTCATTTTGCAGACGCTTGTGATCGGTACACAAAGATTATCGAAACTGTTGAAGACGAGAACATATTTAAAACAAATCAAGCAACATATGATTCTCGTTACCTTTTCGAGTATGGTGAGGAGTTCGTTGGTTACAAAGCGTATAAACTCCGCTACAGTTGGTTGACCCACTATGGAATTGAGTACGCTTATGGTATTGTGATTTTATTGTTGTTTTACTGTCTATTTAATTTGATGTTTGTGCGTAGAATATGGAGTTATCTGTAAACCTTGTTATGTTGGCGTGCTATTTAAGAATTTTGCATTTCTACACGAGAAGAGGGAAACCTTGTTCAACATCAAATTCAAACTTTATTACATTCCAAACAACACTTACAGGAACTAGAACAACAGAACATACGCCTCTACACAAAAACATTCTCTACACAGAAATACAGTCTCTACACATAACCAAATGCAGTCTCTACACAGAAACATAATCAAAACGTACACAAAATACATCGAAAGTACATAATAGTGGTAGTCAACAAATACAGAACGCATACTCAAACAATAGGAACATACAACTGACAACTGCGAAAACGTAATACATCGAAAGTACATAATCATGGTAGTGAACAAATACAGAACGTCTACTCAAACAACAGGAACATACAACTATCAACTAGGAAAAAGTAATACAACAAAAGTACATAACAGTGGTAATACAACAAAAGTACATAATAGTGGTAGTCAACAAATGCAGAATGTCTACTCCAACACTAGGACCATACAACTGACAACTACGAAAGTACATAAAAGTGGTAGTAACTCAGTCGTCCGAGTCATATGAATGTTTACGTGGACGTGTGCGGCGCCGATGACGTCTCTCATCATCACCAACATCTGGAGGCTGACTAGACACAGCACTAGACCTATGGTGGTAATACATCTGCAAGTCCTGAAGTCTCTTGCGCTCTGCGTCAAGCTGGGTCTCTAAATGCGCCTGCTGCTGTCGTGCCTCCTCTACAACACGACATAGATCACCATCATAGTAATCTAGGCTACGCCTATGCTCTATATAGCCCGTATGCCTAATCCCCATCTGCATATCATACAGATCATGATATGATATCTGTGTAGGATCCGGGTAATCGTGATGGGCCGGAGGATGAAACACGTCAACGTAACGATCCGATCCAATGGTGAGCACTGCCATGGTCCATCCAAAATGACTGGCAGCCGCCACATGATCAGCTGCACGAAAACTCTGGCTGGGCTGGGTAATATCCTCGACAACAGGTGGACGTATGCCGTGCCGTATAGCAGATGGCCCTACTAAATCAATCGATGCTGCATGCGTAATCGTGTCTGAGGACCCGGTGAAAAATCTACGCCAGAAGGTAAGGTAACACTCCCCGATAATAACAAAGCTCTCATCCGTCCACCAGCCTGCTGCCCTGGGTATATCTAGCTGCTCCGTCGGGTAAATCATACACCGATAAGTATGTGGGTGTGGATCATCTGGAATAGCATTGAAGTCATACAACTGTCTCCAACACCTCTCACCAAGATACCAATAAGCACCTAGCGCCACGGGATAAGATATAAGTGGAAATCTCCGTCCGGCAAGCATCCTAGCAATCTGTATGATCTCAAGATCGATGGATGTACTCTGCTCAAATGGATGCCATATAATCTGATCCCTATACATCCTCATCTCGATCTGGTTATGGGCAACGGGATACACATGGCGTGACTCATTATCCCTGGACCCCCGGTTGTCCGCAGTCCAAAAGCATATATGGGGGAAAAAGGTCGATGGGTCTGCAGTACAGGTGATAAAATGAAAGTTCCTAGAGTACTCAAAGTACCAATACTGTAACAACTCCCAGAATCCAAATAAAGAAACCTGATAATCAGAGATGGTGCACTGCATGTCGAGACATCTGTATAGGTATGCAAGGATAGGTGTGCCCCAATCACATAAAATCGCCCCATCGGCATTTAACTCAGCCGCGACCTCAAGAAACCCCACAGACAAACTACTGCTCGAAGAACTAAAGCACAGGTTACCCATAAGGTATAACACAAATAATCGAGCAAGCTCCAAGTCGTCATCAACGGAGTACTGATCGAGTATGCTGTCCATGGCCGCACAGATGGCGCTCACTCTAATAGCGCCTTCTGCCTGATACGACGCAGCAGAAACATCAAAATGAGGCAGTAGATCATGAACAAGTGCACGATCACGCCATAGACCATCGTCATAAGGCAGTCGGGGATAAGCACCTACTCCAATGCTAATACCAGTAAGCATGGAGAAATCAAGCGGTGTAAGTCCTAACTCACCACAAGGAAAGTGAAATGTGTGGGTGGTTTTGTACCACCGTAGAGCAATGGCCGCACACAATTGGACATCGGCATTTATAACATGATTTGTTCCTAAAATTGCAAAGCGCACAATAAGATAAAATATGACTACTAAATTATCCACTTGTTTCATTAAAAGTTCTTTAATATTACCTAGAAAAAATTGAAATCCAAGAGCATGTAATAGTCCTGCGACCCCCTCCTTACCCGCCAAGTGTACATGATAATATCTAAGTGTGGTCGCTAACGAACCACGTGAACGTATATTCCGCGATTGTCAACGGTTCAAGAAAATGTTATACTATCTACCCAATATCTAATACTCAAAGAATACTATTTAAATAATACTAAAAATACTTATAGACAAACTCGACTACGTGCTAACGTGTACTTCATCTTCTGGAAGAATGCGAAAGTTGGATAGCGAAGGAAGCTTCGTGGCGCTGAGGTTCATATCCAGAAAACCATCGAGATCAGCCTTTCTAGCGGAAACCGATCCCACACCCCTATGCGCCCTGCCTGCTCGTCCACCTCTACGCCCGCCATGTCCACGATGGCTGCCTTCCTCGTGCGCCCCTACGTCTTCAGCGGTTGCAAGCAAGTTTTCTATTACGAGCGCTGGTTGTTCCCCACTACCTCCTGCATCACTCCTGCCTGCGCCATTTCCCCCGGTGCCACTATTGTCGCCGTGCTTGAATTTTTTGGCGATATTTTTAGTAATCTGGCCATATTTTTGAACGAATATCTCAAACAAGCTAGTTAATTTGGTTAAAAGCTGACGGATTGGTGAAATGGTGGAGAAAATTTGGTGGAAAATGGTGGAGGAGATTGGTTTTTCGGGTT
The DNA here is from genome assembly GCA_030737875.1 of Allium sativum. Lineage (NCBI taxonomy): Eukaryota > Viridiplantae > Streptophyta > Magnoliopsida > Asparagales > Amaryllidaceae > Allium > Allium sativum. The sequence goes on from CM060912.1 coordinate 712,311,091, forward strand.
TGAAATGGGGAAGGAGAATGGAGCTGAGGAGGGGGTGGCGGCGTGGGTTTTGTGGAGCAAAGTGTTATAACAGCAAACACTTTGCCGTTATAAGTTATAACGGCAATGTGTTTGCCATTATAACGTTAACATTATAACGGCTTTCTCTTTGCCGTTGTATCCCTCTCCCAAAACCAGTCTGTGGCTGGTTCCCCCTTTCTGGGTGCTCGGCTCGTTGGACCAGTTGCAGAAAATGAGAGAGAATAACTGAACAGAATGGATGGTTGGTTATGGTCTAACTAGGCTTGGACAGCAAATCCCTAGGACCGACTCTGACAGCGGTATTTTCAAATTGTTAGGGCATGAGGCAACTTTTACCTTCGGGGACTTAGATATTTATGATCTGTGGTACTTGGCTTTTCTGAGAAATTTTTAAGGTTATATAGTGTAATTCTTTCTACTCGTTGGCCATTAAGAGTGGTTCCATCGGCTTTGTGAGTTCAGAGTTTGACCTTTAAAATTGTCAATTTGCAGCTTTGAACTAAAATTTCATTGACTTTAAAACTTGTGGATCAGACGACTATTGATCTGATGGCTCAGAGCACGGTTTTATATGCTTGTAAAGTGTTTTGGGTTGATGCCTGACATGAGAGATGTTCACCACCACTAAGAAGGATTTCCGTTGGATGTCTGGTGAGCAAACCGACATTGGAGTGGTGATTTGTCAACTCCAAGTGGAATTTCTATTGGATGTTTGTAGGTTTACCGAGGGTTTGATATTCAGTTGTCAAAATGAATTTCAGTTGGATGTTCGGTGAGTAAATCGACCTTGCAGCGATAATTCATAAACACCAACTGGAATTTCAGTTGGATGTTTTGTCACCAAATCGACCTTAGAGCGATAATTCATCAACATTGAGTGGAATTTTGGTCGGTGGTCCAGTGATTAGATGTGTAAATCTGTCCGACTGGACCGGACGGAGGTGTGTTCAGTTTTTACTCTAAAAAATCAGACCGAACATGGATTAGACAAATTATTTTCTCAAACAAATTTTGTTGCCCTAGATAAAATTGGTCACACAGTACATATGTTTTTTGCACACGGACATTAACGGATGGTCGGCCATGGCTTTTTATATAATATTTCATACTTTTTATTAAAACTTTCTCTGAACTATATACCGAATTCCTAAGAATTCTGACGAATTCGAGCGAACACGGACCAAACATGTTTTTTTCTCGTACAAATTTTGTTATTCTAACTCATGTCCTAAATGAGAGTTGGATGAACTCGAATGGACGTATTTCGGTCACGGACACGAACAGACGTTAGACATTCGTAAAAATTTACATCCCTACCAGTGATAAGGGCCAAATGTATGGCAAGCTAAATGGAGTTGAATGTCTAATGATTAAACTGAACTTGGAGTAATAATTCGACAACACCCAGAGGAATTTCGATCAGATGTCCGGTAACTTACCCGGATTAGATATTTGATGAACAAACTGGTCTTGGAGCGATAATTCATCGATACTAAGAGGAATTTTGGTTTGATGTCCGATGATATAACTGGGGTTGGATGCCCGATGGCTATACTGCGAGCGGCTGTTTGACGATCTAGCGGCCTTAAAGAATGATTCATTGACTCTAAGAAGTGTTCTAGATTGATGTCTAACGATCTGGTGGACTTATAGTGATGATTGATTGACTTTAAGAAATTTAGGTTTCATTTTGTAATAATGCAGTTTTATTAATTTATAGATATAATGGGGCTTGGATTGGTTTTATTTTTCAGATTCAAGCTCGCACAAAGAACACGATTTTTAGGTTCAAAAGTCAATTTTAACGATAATAGCAAGATAAAAAAAGTCCTATGAAAGTATCATACCACTAGTGATAATGAAATTATTTGCTGATAATAGAACGGTATATAATTCATGTATAGTAGGGCTGCAAAAAATTGTTATTCCAAGCCTACAGGATTTGGATTCCATCAGCTATCTTGAGTTTGAAGGTTTCATCTTCGAGTTTATTTGCAGTCACATTGGGCACCTCCTAATTTGTCCTAAATACACTAGTAGTAGTCATCATCTGATATCAAAAAGGTCATGGACTTCAACGGTTGGATTGCAAAAAATTTCACTATAACATCTCACTATTTTTTATGATGTGCAGCTAGGATCAGCTCATCTTCCTCCCATCTATAATCGATTTGCCAAGTGATTAGTAGTTGCTCAATCTTTGTTTTATTGAAGTGTAGTAGTTTAGGTGCAGGGACATCCAGTTCCATTGGGATCATCGCTTCTGAAGTATATGCCCAGGCGAAGTGTGTGTGCCCAGTCGTATACGAGTTATCTTGTTAACCTATAGTGGAAGTGATATCTACCTAGCTTCCTTCGCTCTAGTTAGCACCTACTCGTTGGTGACCTTGCAGATTTTGTTCACCGCTTCCACTTTCTCGTTTTCCTATGGAGTGCTACAGTGGAAAAGCTTTTCTTGATTTAGAATTGCTTAAAGAAGTTCTGGAACTTGACATTTTCGAATTCAGTCCCATTATCGATGGTAATTTTTTGAGGCACTGTGAAAGTGCAAATAACATTTTTGCTCGCAAAGTTAATTACTTTCTTAACAGAAATTGTGACTAGAGGTTCCACTTCAGCCAATTTTGTGAAGTAATCAACAACTATTACATATCTAACTCCTCATTTCTCCATCGGTTGCACACCAATAAGATCCATGCCACATATTACGAATGGATTGCAGTTGACCATTTGCGTCTAATCGATGAAGGGGATATTAAAATCTTTGAGAACCTCTGGCATCTAACACACATATTATACAGTCAGATCCACATCTATTTTGATTCGATCAGAAGTGTCTACATCACAAAACTTTTTTCTCAAGCATCTGGCCTCTAGAATGATCACTACCGCAATCTTTATGCTCCTCCATAAGAGCCTTCTTTTCCTCGGCTTGGATCATATATCATTGGAGTGATGTAAAGAAACTTCTTCTGCACAGTCTTCCACCCCGCATGAAAAATCTTAGTGCCTTCGGAGGAACTCCTTTTGTGCATTCTCACTCGGCAGAATTCCACTCAGCAAACAGTCATTGATTAGCATCATCCATAACTCTGTTTATTCCATGATCTCTATAGTCCATTCCATGATGTCAATGCTCAAGGCTATTAGAACTTCTAACGAACTGATCCCATCAATTGTGCTTCCTCAGAGCTAGTAAGTTTAGCTAAAGAATCGACATTCATATTCTCTTATCTGGGGATTTAAGCGATGGTGTAGTACTCAATATCATTTAGAAGATCCCATCCATTGATAAGTGAGGGTAAGATTCATGTTCTTTGCTTGGTACTCTCTCCAAACCTAACAGAAAACGAGCTACGAGTCACTAAGGATGTTTAAGGCTTTAATTGCTAATTCCTTCACACATTTTAATCTTGTAATGATACCTTGTATTCTAGTTTATTGTTTGTGGCGGGAAAGTCTAACTTTAATTTATAGCAAATAGATCATCGCCAGGGGTCTCAAAGAGGACTCGTGCTCCTAAGATAAAATCATTAGACATGCCATCAACAAATAACTTCTATTGTGTTACCATGAATGCCGTGTCTTCTTACACTTCATCCTGCAATGAAGTCAACTAATACTTGCCCACTAATTTCCCTCCTAGGACGATATATTGCTTCACATTGGTTTAGATCAATATTCATCTTTAAAAGTTGTCCCCCAGTTTCGAGGCAAAACAATACCTTCTTTAGTGGTTGATCAATCGTTACCTTTATTAAATGAGCGTAAATGTACATTCCTAGTTTTGTTGAGGTTATCAGCAAGCAATAAGTAAGTTTCTCTAGCTTTGCATGATTCTACTCCGTACCCACGAAACGCGTGCTGACGTAATACACCACTTTTTGAATCCATGCCTTCTCACGCACGAGGATTTTACTTGATGCATTCACTATATAAATGTATAAATATTCTCCATCCACTAGTTTAAAAGGCATCGGTGGGACGTCCAGTGTTGTAATAGCTCTTCAAAATGTTGTATGAAATTCTAGATTCCATTTAATAATTTCCTTCCTTTTCTTCAATGCATTAAAGAAAGGTATGAAATTGTTTTTGGCCTCTGAGATAAAGTGACTTAAAGCAATAATCCTCCTGTTCAATCTCCATAATTCATTTTTATTCTTTAGGGTTTCAATTTTCCTCGATAGAGTAATTTATTCTAGATTAGCTTCGATACAATGATGAATCCAAAGAATCTCCCTAATGCAACATCTAAGAGCATTCAAATGGATTCAACTTTATACTATACTTCCTCGAGACTTCAAACATCTCTTCCAAGTTGTTTAATCGGATATGGGACACTTGAGACTTTGCCAACATGGCATATACGTGAAACTCTGTTGCCTTTCCAATCTGCTTCTTGATCATCACGTTCGCTGGTCGTTGATAAGTAGCTCCTGTGTTCTTTAGTCTGAAAGGCACTGCAAAATAAAAATGGCATCCCGGACTAGTTATGAAGCTAATGTTCCCATGGTCCATCTCATGCATCATGATTTGATAATATCCAAAGTAAACTTAAAGAAATGACAGTGATTCAAGCCCCATACTTCCATCAACAAGATGATTATTCCTCGCTAAATGGAAGTCCTCCTTGGGCCAGGCTTTGTTAAGTCTACATATTCCACACAAGCTCGCCACTTCCTATTCGATCTCTATACAAGCACGAGATTAGATACCCAATCATGATATGTAGCATCTTTGACAAACCGTTAACCATCAACTTATTCTACAAAAGTGAAGCGAGAATAAATATTTAGTGGATGGCATGTTATCTTTATCGATATCCTACGTATATTGGAATGAGTCAATGCAAATGCATTTTGGGTAGCTTGAAAGGAAGCAACAATCTCTTCTTGCATCTACGGGGGCAAACACCATAATTTCTATCAGTGTAACCCCATTCTCCCTTGAACGCTTATTTCTAGGGTTCATATTCTTATCAATGTGATTCTGTTTCTTAATATAGGGGATTCTCTATAATTTCGATGTATGGGGATCGTTAATGCATAGGGGTTTTCTTAATACTCTTATGCTTATCCTTTTCGTTAATTCTTGTAACTTAACCATGTAACATTATCTAACAGTGTTGTAATAACCTTTATAACACTAACCCGGTTTTCCATAGAGAATCTCATCGTCAAATAGCATGGGGCCAGTGCAATCTTGAAGTCAGCTAAAGCGCCTTAGAAAATCATTGTAAGTAGAAAAATCATCAATAATCATGAAGGTCTGAATCAGCACGACACCTCATTCTCTTTGGCTTAAATACCACTGGCAAGTTGACCATTCCAATTGGTTGTTTCCATTCTCTAATAAATCATTGAATCTGCATCTGACACACTGACACATCCCTTTTTGCAGGCTATGACCAATTTATGGTCTCGTAAAACAAGATATTTACCGAAATAACACTAATTAAAACTTTTCTGACCAAAGATGGACTGGTCTCGGCTGTAACCATCATTGGATAGAGAGAGTCGGACCTCAACTACTTTAGTGTCTTTTTGAACACAGTATCATTTACAAACATCCTCTGCTGCTTTGACAAGGTTCCATTCTCAAAAACTAAGCAGCTCTCCATCTTCAGTGCATGTTTGATGGCAGTTGCATAGCTTTTCATACCACCCTGGCTCTTTTGAATTAGGTGAGGTTCTTTAAAAGTCAAGTTAATCATCAACCTTCCATCATTACGCTTTGAATCTTTGCTGCTAGTTCCAGGCTAACTTGTTGATAACATCCTCCTTGCGGAATAGTTGGTTGGTTTGCATCTTTTTGAATCCTAATCCTCACATGTCGTTGAAGCTTATTCTTCCCGATCAACGCTTAGTCATCTACTTCAAATGAGGAAATTCATTTATACTCTGAATGTAGGTCTAACGGAAACAATACAACTTTCTGGATTTCTTATGTTCCTCAGTTTCTTTTTTCTTGGATAGTTTTGAATAACGCTCAGTTCCTTCCATGACCAGATAAATATTTTTTAAGCTATCATTTAATGGTGTATATTCGAATTTCCTCAAGCCTTTAAGGCATTTTTTTTCACATTTGCCATTGTTATTTTCCAGGTTTACCCACGCTATCATAATCATTTCCATTTTGCCTTTTAATAGCATTGCCTATAAAGATTCCTTTGGTTTCTCAATTCCAAACTTTCCTTTAGCACCATTTGCATCTTTTGAGTCTCAAAAACTCATTCACTTTATTATAAAACTTGTTCGGAGTTGTATGTTTCTTTCACTGCAAGAAATGCTCAAATTAGTTACGGACCATAGCGACGGCTAAAAAAAGCGGCCATCGCTAGCCGTCGCCAGCCGTCGTCCAAAATGAATATAACCACGAGGCTACAGGAAGAAATAACATTCACGATCTCACCCCCCTCCCCAAATCAAAAGCCACGATCAAAACCCTCCCAAACCCGTCACCCCCGCCGCCGACGCCAGCCGACACCCGCCGCCGCCGATCTAAGGCCTCCACTTGTCTCCTACCCCCTCCGGCCTTCTCAAGCCCTCTCCATTCTTCCAAACCAATTTCTCTCTCTCTCTCTAAGGTATGAATTCTAACCTAATTTCATGAATTAATTGTTTAATAATTATATAAATGTATGTATTAGTTGATTATACAATGGTTGTTGAATTAATGTAGTTGATTTAGTAATGATTGGAACTCTAAATTGTTGATTTAGTTGTTTATCAGTGTGATGTTTGATTTTGTGTTAATGTATGTGTTAATGAACCGTTATTTTGTGTGTATGTAATTATTGGATATGAGATTGGTGTACATGTTGTTGGATATAGCTAGTTAAAAGCGATGGTTGTGAAATTGTTGGGTTGTAGACAGGTCTTGAAAATGAATTATGTTGTGGAAATTATTGGAACGAAATAACTATGTATGGCGCAAGTAGGATTGTGGTTGATTTTGGCTGAAACCAAATAGGATTAATTAGTTTGTGGAAAAAAAAATCGTCTGCATACGAAATAGATTATTGAAATCCCCCTTGTCAAAAGCTGCGAGGCTTTAAGGTAGCGCGAGGAGCCGTACTTCGTGACGGTGCTGGTTTTAATTATCCTGCCATTATGCTGCCGAAATTTTCAAAAATATTCATGTGTTTGAATTATTTTCATATGTTTAAGTATATTCATGTTTGATAATTTATTCATGATAGAAATAAATTGCTTAGATAATAAAAATCATTTTGAACCACTAAAAATATTCATGTGTTGAATAAATTCTTTGAACAATGAAAATCACATTTTTATTATATGTATGAACCACTAAAAATGTTCACGTGTTGAATAAATTCTTTGAACAACAAAAATCACATTTTTAATGTATGTATGAACCATTAAAAATATTCATGCATTGAATAAATTCTTTGAACAATATATGTATGTGTTATCGAAATCAGTGACATATATTTTTGAATCAGGAAAAATGTCCAATTATTATATTGACCGTAGTTGGATGTATGAAGTTAGAATTGGAATGAAAGGCTCAATGAAAGAAGATTTCTATAATGGTGTAAATGAATTTGTTAGATTTGCAATATCTAATAATCGAAATTACGAGGAGCTTCGTCGTCCGTGTAGTAAGTGTAAACTGATGAGGTTTCATAAACCAGACATCGTTAAAGTACATTTGTACAAATTAGGTTTTGTGCCAAATTATTATTTATGGGATCGTCATGGAGAACTTGTTGCGCCTACAGTAAATCTTTTAGCGTCGGAGGTCGAATTAGTTATCACGAATCCAATAGAAGATATGGTGGAAGATGCAGCACGGTCAATGTTCCCTATCGGTCAGGTTGACGACGATGACGTCAATATTGAAGAAGAACCGAACACGGAAGCCAAAAAAATATATGATTTATTGGCTTCAGCTAAGCGGCCATTGTGGAATGGTTGTGAAAGTGGAACTGAATTATCGGTAACCGCTGAGTACATCACCATGAAATCAAAATTTAACCTTACAGAAGCTGCATTTACAGCGGTTGTACAAGCTGCGAAAAGACATATGCCACCCGATAATCTGATGTGCGATAGTCATTACAAAGTGAAAACACTAATGTCGGTTTTTGCCGTACCAAAAAATAGATACTTGTGTTAAAAGTTGCATGTTGTATTGGAAAGATGATATTAATCTTAGAAACTATAAGAAATATGGCGGGGAAAGGTATAAACCTAGAAAAAAGAAAGGTAAGGAAGTTCCGTATACAAGAATGCATTATTTACCAATCATCCCTAGACTACAACGGTTATATGCATCCTCAGTCACTGCATGTCATATGCGATGGCATAGTGTGCGAACACAAGAAGATGGAACTTTGACACATCCATCGGATGGAGAAGCATGGAAACATTTTGATAGGACATATCCAACATTTTCCGCAGAGAGCCGTAACGTCAGACTTGGTTTATGTACAGATGGGTTTTCACCATTTTCTCAGTTTGGTAGTAAATATTCATCTTAGCCTATTATCGTTACTCCTTATAATATACCTCCGTGGATGTGTATGAAAACTCCATATATGTTTCTCACTGTTGTCGTTCCTGGTCCTAATGATCCAAAACAAGGCATCGATGTATATCTACAACCATTAATCGAAGATTTGAAAAAACTATGGGATGATGGAGTTGAAACCTACGACATTTCAAAAAAAAAAAGAATTTTCGTAGTTCGCTTGTTCGTTATGGACGATTAGTGATTTCCCTGCATATGGGATCCTTTCAGGTTGGAGTACCGTCGGTCGTCTATCTTGTCCGTTATGCATGGAAGAATCACAAGCATTTTTCTTACAGTATGGAAGGAAGCATTCGTGGTTTGATTGTCACCGTTGTTTTCTGCATACTAATCATACTTTTAGAAGAGATAAAAAAACTTTAAAGCTAACAGTGGAATGACGTTGCAAGCACCTAAAATTTGGACAAGTGAAGAAATATACGATATTGTAAAGGATTATCCGAAGATCCATGAGACTGGAGAGCAGACAGAAATTCCGGGTAAATCTGACATTCATAATTGGTGTAAACAAAGCATATTCTGGGAGCTACCTTATTGGAAAGATCTCAAGCTTCGACATAATATCGACGTTATGCACAATGAAAAAAATGTATTTTATAACGTGTTTAATACTGTTTTGAATGTCAAAGGAAAAACAAAGGACGATATATATTCGAGACGTGACATAGAAGAATATTGTAAATGTTATGCCTCCTAGACGCCGACCTATCCATAGTTCAGAGGCAGGTGCGAGCGGTACAGCACCGGATACACGTCCGGTCGTAGAGCTCGTGCCCAAGTCCGCAGGGTAAATTTTTAATTTCGTAAATGCTTAGTATTCAAAAGTTATTAATTGCTAATATCGTACTTTCTACAGGGGGTTTGATATTATTCCAGGAGAGCTTGTTTTACGTGTGTCTAGACAAGCATATTTCTATGCAGATTAGGAATGCCATCCTCGCGGAGGTTCTTGTAAGTATAAATATATTTCTCATCTGCAAAATTATATAAAATATGTAATACAATTTGTTTGTTAATTTATAGTGTTCTGTACTTGTCCGGGATGAAGATATGGACGTTTTCCTCACCGCATGGAACCAGAAGATGAGGAAAAATTATTCAGGCAATGTATACAAGGAAAAAAAGCGAAAAAGAGGCCTCAGTGGATGAGCGAGGAGGTCTACGCCGATTTCCAGAAATTGTGGGCCACGGAAGCTGCGAGGGTAAATTACTTAAGCTTGTTTTAAAATTTTATTTTGTATATCCATCAATTAATCATATAATTAAATATACAGGAGCTTTCAGAGCGAAATAGAGCAAACAGGCTCAAAAATCCTGCTTTGCATCGGGTTGGGTCTAAGTCCTTCTCCCAACATCGTCGCGAATTTGTACGAACGATAAATTACATTTACAAATAGTTCTAAACTTTTTAAACCGTATTGATTAATTCCAAATATATATGTTTTATCATTTCAGATGTCGACGCTCCAACGGGAGCCTACATTTGCTGAGGTATTTACACAGACTCGTGTCGTCGAGCGGACAGATGAGGAGGGTAACACCTCATATACCTGGTCGGACCCTAAGTCCTACTAAACGATGGTTAGCATTTGTAATAATTTGTATTTCACATTGTTAATTTGAATTGAGTATTTAATGTATTTCATAATTGTCCGCTATCGCAGGACAAATACAGGGCGGCCTTAGATGCTTGAGCAACGCAGTTAGGTCAAGAGCCGGACGTGGAGGAGTGCAATCGCATCTGGAACAAAATCATCGACCCGCCTACCAGGGGTAGACGCTACGGCTTCGGAAACATAGAGGTAAAGCGTTTTATATCGACAACTCTATTACAATAATTGTATAATGCATGTAAAGTGTATAAAAAAACTTTTGATAATGGTTTCTAACTTTTTTAATATAATTACAGATAGCGGGCACTCAGGCCTCTTATACGAGGCGTCAGGATGAGGAGGAGATCAACATGCTTCGACAACAGTTTGCAGCCTTAGAAGATTTTCAGAAGAACAGGCTCAAGACCGTGCTGGATGCGCGGATTGATGCATATCTTCAGGAGCATAGTGTGATGCCGCCGAGTGAGCCCGTGGAGGAGGACGATGAGGACGAGGAGGACGGTGAGACTGATGATGATGAGTAGGTAGGTACTTGCCTTTTTTTATTTTGGACTTGTTTTGTAAATACAAACTAGTTGTTAGTGATGGACTTGAGATGTTTGTGGTATTTTGTGGTGACATGGTTTGTTTGATGGTATTTTGGACATGGTTTGTTTGATGTGGATATGGTGATGGTTTTTTGATAGTTTATCGTTTATATTTTTGTTTTTTGGACGTGTTGATGGTATGAGTTGATTTATAGTGATGATGAGGTGATTAAATGTGAATTTGAGTTGATGGAATGTGAAATTGAGTGCATATGAGTTGCCGATGAACTGCATTTTGAGTTTGTGTGGTTTGATGGCTTGTTAGCTGCTGAAATGCAAATTTTTTTTTTTACAGTTTGGCGACGGCTGGTGACGGCGTTCTGGTCAAGTTTGGCGACGGCGGGCGACGGCTTACGAGGTTTTTTTTACCCAGTATTGCCACGTAAGGCGACGGTTGGCGACGGCTTGTTTGTATTGCATAGTGACGGTTGGCGACGGCTTGTTAGGGCCATTTGGCGACGGTTTGTGACAGTTATATGAATTATAGTCGTTTTGTCCATGTGGCAACCTTGTCGTCGCTAAAGCGGTGTCCAAAGCCATCGCCATAGCCGATGCTATTTACTTAGCGTCTACATTATTTGTGACGGCTTTCGGCGACGGCTGACGACGGCTTGCGATGACTATTTGCCGTCGCTATTTGAGCTGTTTCCAAAATCGGTCTCTTTGTTAGTGGCTTTCACTAATGCTATAAGAATCATCTTGTCATCCGAATTACTAACTTTGTAACCATGACATTGCAATAGTAGTTTGAACCTTTGTTCTGATATTTATCTTGTTTTGTGTCTATCTCCTAGGTTCAGGTCTGCATCATCATCTAACATAGAAGCTCTATCAAGCTCTTGCTCTATCTGCTACTTCAATTTTTGAGCTTTGAGTCTGACTGTTACTTCTGTGCCTATCGAAAGTAGAATAATTCTCAAGCTCTTTCAAGACTTTGTTTGCATTTTTAGGTACAATATCATTCCTAGACTATGCATTGAATAGAACGTCAATCTTATCCATTAAAAATTTTCTGAGCCATTAAATCCAACCATTAATTCAAGCTATCAACTACTCCTTCAAGTTTCCACCTTTTAATTACATGCAAACGAGGAGAATTCCAAAGTTGATTACCGGCCTCAACATTAAGGGGTTTGAATTTCCTCCTCCTCTCACCATTGCGGAGGATATTCCAATAAATTTTGATGGATGTTTCCTTGGAGGCTTCTTCTTCCTTCAAGCAAGAACTTCTTTATATTTTTCAAGTAGCCAACAATTCCAAAGCTCAAATTATTATCCAATTAATCGACCTAGTAAATCTAAAGTACATAGCTAGATCTTTGCCTTTTGTTCAAGATATTAAGGAAGGCGCCAAATTTTAACTCCAAGTAAGGAATCAACACCCGATAGAGATGAAAGCACCAGTCTTAGAGAGAAATTAAATATTTAAGTAGTATTAACCACATATCTTAGATGAACAATAAATATGTAAAATAAATCAAAATGAAAAAGAGAAGAAGAGAACACTGTTATACTGGATCGGCTATTAATGAAGCCTATGTCCACTTTATATGTTATTTCGTTGATGGATTTTCTTTACAAGTTGATTTAATTACACTTTAAGTACAAAATAAAGAGTCAACAAGTACAAGGGTTAGCTAGATGATCACTACAATCTCGTCGATAAGTACTGTGGAGGAGAAGAAGCTTGAATAATGATTTTGATAGAACAGAAACAACCAATCCAGAAGATCACTTCAATATTTTAGGTGATCTGATATTTGTAGAAGTTTGTTAATGAATTGAACTACCACCACCAAAGGGTTTGTATTCGTAGTTCAAGATAACACGAGAAGATTAGAGGTTATTCAAGTCACCATTATGACACGGTGCTAAAATCCATATCTATGAGTCGGCGCCGAGTCACGTCCTTAGTGATTTATGTGATATATCTTCTCAAATTAATTTACTTATTCCGTTATAATCCTACTAGTGTAATTTCATAGATTGTTGACTTGTCTTTGATGAGTTGTCATACTCCTGTTAAATCGAACTGTAATTTGAATTGGATAAGGGTCCGTTTGATTTTGAACGGAAAGGGGCATTTGGAAGGGGTATTTGAAGGGGCATTGTTGGGAATGGGGAATGTGTTCTTTTTTACGAAAGCGGCATTTTGGAAGGAGCAGAGTTATTATTTTTGTATATATTATTTTTAATTGTTTGTGTTTGTGTGTGTTTATTGTTGAACAGAATAGTAGAATGAAGAATACAAATTGCAAAATACAAATTGCAGAAATAAAAATTGCAGAAATAAAAATACATAATTGCAGAATACAAATTGCAGAATTTAAAATACAAATATAAAATACATAATACAACGAAACTTCTTAATGCATTCCCGCGGCAACTAGTTCGTTTTGTATATTGTCTCGTACTATCGCCATGGTGGATGTTGTTCTAGTTCTTTGAAGGGGTCTCGATCTCTGTTTCCGCGATTTGATATACTTTAATATTCTTCGAGGTATTCGTCTGGCACTAAATCAGGGTTGTCATCATACGACATAAAATCTGGATCGCCAGCGTTGTATTTTCTGATGTAGTTGTGAACAGCCATTGTTGCAGTAACAATTTGTACTTGAACATGATATGGATACGTCTGCATGTTACGTAAGATGGAAATTTTTTTCTTCCAAATACCAAATGTTCTTTCAATAGCAATACGCAAACTAGAGTGATAGTAGTTGAAAATTTCATTTTCTGACTTCGGTTCATTCCGTGTGTCATTAAGGTCTGGTATATGATACCTCACGGATCGGTAAGGAGTTATATATCCTTCCATTTGTGGATATCCTGAATCCACTAAATAATACTGTCCAGCTGGAGGATGAGGGAAATTAAGATTCGGATTATTTATAGCTTCCCGAAATACTTTGGCGTCGTGCGCAGTTCCTTCCCATCCCGCTCTTACAAACGTAAAAGTTAAATCAAACGTACAAACAGCCATAATATTTTGTGTAGTAGATCCTTTCCGCCCTACAAAACGTTGCATGTCTTCTTGACCCACGTGAGCCATCACATGTGTCCCATCAATAGCCCCCATACAGTTTTTAAAGAAAGGATAATATCGGGGTGAAGAACGAATTTGTTCTGGGATTCAGTTAAAATGGGAATCGGTCGGTCTAATAATATCAACTGTCAATAAGAGAATTGAATCCAAAACTTTATGAAAAATAACATTAATCGTACCATTTTATCATTGAAACTGCTCAGCAACCTACCTTGTAGAGAGGGCCAATGCAATAGTATATAGGAATACAGCCACCATTTCTTTGACCATTATGTGCATTGAGCGCTCCAACCCATAAATTTCTAACCGTTCACACAAGGATCTGAAACATAATTGCTTCATTCGAAAATTGTTATGACAACGATCTGCGTGTCCTGCTAGTATTTCAAGAACCCAAGCGAGTCCGGAACTTAAGGAATTGTGTATTCTTCTCCTTTCTCGTGTTTGATTAGCCATAATTTCTTGAATATCTAGCACATCTTCAATACTAGATTCATCACTATCTGCAATAATTGGTTGAAGAACTACAGGAAAATGAACAATCAGTATGGTGATGTAGTGTTGATATGGGTGGAATATATATAGGGAGAGGGAAGGGGCAAAAAATATCTGTCGCGTCGGACACATCTGACGCATCCGATGCGAAAGCTAACTTTTCAGCCGTTCCGCTGGAAGGGGCAAATGCATGGGTCCCACTGTTGACACGTCCGACGCAGACGCGAATTTCAACTGCCCAGTTGGAAAATCAAACGCTACCTAATTCATCAGGTACTTGAACTGGCCACAGTGGAATATTACCAAACTTGATGCGTAGTATTAGAAGATAAACAAATGTAGGCAGTGGTGTGATTGAGTTGGGGTGGACCATATGACTTGGTATCAAGTCATAGGAATGACCCGATACTGAGTCATACACTTAGCATTTTGTTTTCATTTTTCATGAGCTCATTTTATCTTCTTTTGGGTTTTTTTGTTAAGTCTCAAGTCATTATAGTTAGTCTTTATGTTTGACTCCTATATATTCCTGTATGGGTAAAAAATCAAGTTTACACAAATGGAATATCCAAAAGCATTAGAGTATTCTAGTCAACTATCCAAAACTATTGGTTTAAACTTAATTCAAGCTCGATTCAGAATGAAGGAGATATGACATAAAAAAACTTGTAACTCAAGTGGTTGTGTGTCAAAATTCTGAAAGAGATATTAGCAGTTTGATTCTTGGAAAGAACATTATTTTAGGGAAAAGGAAAAATAGTTTGGTAGAAACTTAATTGTTCACTTCCAAACAAAATTTCATGAACACCTCTTGTTCAAAAGTAGGAGCAACATTTTCGTGACTAAAAGGTTTGAGCAAGAAAGAAGGATAGGAGATAACAAAAGAAAAATCAAAAACAAAATCACAAGTTTGGCTAAGAGTAGGGTTTATTTGGTAGTTAACTCACCGAGAAGAATATTTTATTCAACATATCCAAGCCTTACATCTGTTGTATTTTATCGATTACATATTATTAGTCGCTAGTATAAGGTTTGACATATCTATCATACAAGAAAAGCCAAGAGTAGCTTTAATAGAGAGTGGTTGAGGAGATATAGAGGATGGAGTAAGAAAATACCAAAATTCCTTTTCCCAATGCTATAAGTAATGTATTTATAGAGGAATCTTTTGGTCGAATCGCTAAATTTCAATATATTTCAAGACTAACATCAAATCCGAAGAATGCAGCAGAGGAATATATAGTCCAAATTGATAAAATCATCTCGATTAAGATCATTGTAATGATTAACAACATAATTTTTGATGGAAGGTTTTCCCATCTTTCTATGGCATTCTGTAATCAGTCAATTGTGTTTCGAGTGCTTTTCCTTATAGGACGTTCTTTCTATGAGGTTTTGATATTGCTTTTACTTATTGACCTTCCTTCAAACTTTCCTAGAGTTATCTATCTGTTCTTTTATAACGATAAATCAAGCAACTAATCCAATATGCCTTAGCTACAAAGGTCCACAACTGACATTAAAAGTGACTAGTACAAACTAGAAAATGGTCTTGTCGGTATCAAGCCCTTTCCTTATCCTTAACTTTGCTCCAAATTATTGAGACATTCCTATTACCCTTTCAAGCATGTTCCTGATTCCATTAATCATCTCGTATTCATCTCAAAGCTTGTATTTCATAACCGGCTTTCTTTAAAAGCTGAGTTACACTTGCCCTTTAAAGTATGCTTTTGTCAGAAACAAAGCATACTTTGAAACAAGACATGCTATATAACTACCCACATACATAATTTGGTTATCCAAAATTTGCTTCATAGTGTTATCTCTATTCCTGAGATATCCATTCAACTCGTTTATATAGTAAGAAGTTAGTTCCCCTATTAAGAAGAAGATTTACGCTTCGGAGATAATTTGTGCCCTAGTCTAGCACATACTATGTAAAAGCCCAAAAATTCCTACCTTTTGAATTAAATATAAACCACAAAAGTCCTATCCAAATGGCAAAAATCCTCAAACTTTTAAGGGTATACGACTAATAAGAACTAAACAAAACACTTTTTCATTATCATTACAAATAAATTTTACATCTGAGAACAACTTACATCAGAGTACATTAATAAATAATCCAATTTACAAATAAAATTAGCGTCCAACTAAGTTAATCCTATTCCAGTTTACATGTTCTTCCATTACATGTTAAGCTTTATCCCCAATTTACAATCCAATTCTGATTATAATATTAAATCAGTTCTAACATGCCCAATTACCCCCTTTTATTCAATACAACAGTATTTCTATTTTAACGTAATATTAACCATAAAAGCATATGCTCTTTTTGGGCCTAGGCTCAGTGCTAAAAGAAAAAGGGAATTGGTCTAGGCCACTCGCTAGGCCTTGAAACAAAAATAAACAAAACAAATAAAATAGGGCATAAGTATAACTGTAAATAAAACCGCAATAGAGAAGGGGATAAAAGAAGGAGAATTACTTATAAACAATAAATAATTGGAAAGAAATAGGCATAGACAATAAATAAATTACAGTAACTTTACAAAATAAAACTAAACATATAGGTACCATAAATAGCTATAGACATTAAACTTTTAAAAACTAAACTATTTAACTGTCTAACTTTTCCTACGTAAATTACTAGTCTAGAAATCACATAAAACTCACAAATCTAACGAAAGGAGCTTCCCTCGTTGCCTTTCTTTACTCTAGCAGAACCTCCACCTCCAGAAATATTTATAAAAATAAATATTTAAAAGTATAAAACTTCTTTATCCACGTAAAAAGTTCAATTATTTGGCCCTTCCTAATTTTGAGGATAGGCCAGGGAAAGAAGAAGAAGAAGAGAGAAAGAATGGATGTGTAGAAATGAGAGATGCTTTAGTCTATTTTCAGGGTTTCTGGACGCTCTCAATAGTCCAATTTTAGGATTAGATCTGGAGCAGCCATGTCATTGGGCCAGTCAGAAAGCATCATGTCAGCCTTTGGTTCAAAATAAACAAATAAAACAAAGCTACATCATTAAAATAACATTCAGTCAAAATAAAACGTTTGCCGGAAATTACATGCGCACAAAACATGCAAACAGATGCCCTAGGTTGACACACCAACGCTTTAGGACGACCCAGGGTCGACCCTAGCCGACTTGGGTCAACACACAGTCGACCCAAGTGCGGCCTAGTGCTGTCCCAGGCACCCTGTTATATAATTATTATATATATATTTATTTTTTTGATTTTTTAGTTAACTTCTTTAATTTATAAATAATTCATTTTAACTCTGATTTCAGCAAACCAAGTGTCCATTTTAATAAACTAAAGAAATTACATGCATCTGAAAGAAATATTTTGTCAAAAATAAGGCATTGTTTGCTTGTAATAAAATGATCAGTTTTCATGATCGACAGGTTCGGCGCGTTTGTTTCTTCAACGGACCAAACAAGAATCGTTGGCATCGAACCCGTCCGACGCCAACGTTATTTTTTACCCTAAATACCCTTGTTACCTAACTAAACACATATTACATTCGTATTCAAATTAATTGTTCCAAGTCACGAATAAATCGTTATATTTAAAGAATCGTTATCTAATGGTGCTTATTTTATTATTTCGAACAGCCATAACTATTTGTTAAAATATTTTTACTATTGTAGTCTGAATTCAAATTCAAATTCAACCGCCATATGGTGTACCACTTTGGATAGGGCGGTGCTCCCTGGATCCCCACGACCTGGCAGTCCCGGTTAAACTATTTTAAATATCCTTCAATGCGTTACACAACAAAACAAATAACTGATTAACTATTAATCAATTAAATTAAAAATCAAAAATCAAAATAATCCGCTTAAATGTCCCGTTTAAACACCTCACTTGAAGTCGCAAATGCAATTCTCATTTAATTTACAACTCTATTTGAAAACCCCGCTAGAATACCTCATTACTGTACACTCAAACGCACCTTAAGAATTCTAAAATAAAACAATTATATGTATATGAAAGCAATGTTTTTTGTTATACACAAGTTGTAATGCATTTTGTAATGTAATTACTAAGTACTAATTATCAATTAATTCTTATTTACTATTGAATAATTGTTACTTATTACTTATTAATCATAATTGAATATTAAATGTCAATGTTGTGCACATATTATTAGTTATTAACTTGTTAGTAATAGTTGCTATTTACTATATATCTAATATTAATCATTGTGAACTAAAATTAATTAAAAATTAATTATTTTATTTATTTTTCCTTTTCTTGATTATTTATTTCCAACAGTTTATTAAATACTATTTATTAATCACCAATTATTAAATATATATTATTCAATATTATATATTACATGACAACCTACGTCCGTTAATGTCACTCATAAGAAATGCATTATGTTCTGTGAAACGCAACAGGAAACCATTAAGAGAATATACAAGACAGATAAAACAAGCAGTGGAATTTTTTTAAACTTTATTATAAAAGAAATAAAGCATAGTCTCAGAAAGATATCAAAACCAGTTACAACTAGCAAACTGTCTCAAATCTGTCTTTCAAGCCATCTCATAAAATAAAATACCAAAGTACATAAAGTCATATCCTATGCCATAAGACAAACTAAAGTAGAGAGCAAGTCAATACATCACAAGTAGTCCAAGTCAAGTCCAAGCCAAAGAGTTATCCTAGTTACTATTGAGTGCTGCCACTCTAAGGACCTGAGGGGGGAAGGAAGAAAGAAGCAAAAGAAAAAGGGTCAGACATAAAGTCTTGCGAGTTCCGGTGACTTACAAATATGCATAAAATAGGAATGCCAAGACAGGTAAATAAAATTGGATAAGAAAGGTACAGTCTCACAACAGATAAACTAAACAGAATAACATGATGGACAGAATAACAGGAATAAACTTGTGATCAGGTAATGCTTCCCATTTATATCCTAAAAACAGGTAATGTCTGAACATATATGCCTGCACTAGTACTAGTATAACAGGTTCAACAGGATTAGGTTCTTTGCCTAATTACATATCAACAGGATTACAGCAGAAATAAACAGCAGGATTAGGTGTACCCTAATTACATAATAGGATTAGGTGTTAATCTAATTACATAACAACAGGATTAGGTGTATCCTAATTACATGATAGGATTAGGTGTTAATCTAATTACATAACAGCAGGATTAGGTGTACCCTAATTACGACCCAAGCGATCGGCTCCCTACTATGTAAATACCCTGTGTCAGCCCTAGCAGTAAGTTGTATCACTCCCTAACCCAACAACCATATGACACAGACTTATTTACTAGTGTTATAACATCTTTTCTTCCTTTGTCGGACCCGTGCATGCTCATGACTTCGCCGGAACACGCCCATAACCACCCCCATGTGAACCTCTTACTATCAAGTTCAATAAAGCGTGCGCTTAGCCTCTACCTGGTGCGAGGACCCCATCAGATATGATACCTACAGGGATACTGACTGAGATGGGTTCCAAACAGCAGATTGAAACAAGCGAAAACACCCTAACCTTGTGTCCATAAATATCTAGGATTTAAGAGGCCCCAAAACCCGATACAATAATAGTCGGGGGACATCTTTGCTTATTAATACTTATTTTCAACTTAGCAGGTTCAGGTTTTATTAATAAGCATGGTTGCAATGTCATTATGTGTATACATACCTATTGTGACAACCCAGGGTTTCAACAGACCGAATTCTTTTAGAAATCCAGTCCATCAAGACCCGGGTTAGGAGCTCTGGTATCCTGCAGAAAAGGACAGAGATAAAGAAAGTATGTCAGAACTCGTGAGAATCTCACAGCGGAAGGATAAAAATAAAATATAGTCAAAACATAGCTTTTACCTTATTAACAATACTGCTAAATCAGTATCCAAAGCTATACCATCTCTGTCATGAACCTATCCTGGAAGTACGTAATGAGGAGGGGGTCAGAACATAAGTTCTGTGTGAGTGAACTTATAATAAACTTCTGTATAACCCTACATATACCGTTCCGTATATTTTCTTAGTTATTCGGTTAATCTCATCATTAGCACTCAAGGCTAAACGTATGTCGTTCACTTTCACGTACTAGCATATTAACCTAATGTCTCGTATATGTGGGTACCCCCTACTCGTACTTTCTTTCCCACATATGTATACAGTCCCTTTCCATTTACCGTACAGACTTTATTATGTAACTATATACTATATAAGCGTAGTGCTATCATTTCCGTAACCATTTGGACTGCCACGTCTCCTTATTTCGATTAGGGCTTATGCCAACTAGGACTACTAGGGATTTTTCTACCTAACGAAATGCGCCCCCTAGTCTAGGACACACTACCCAGAGCAATATATGTTCCTAGACCTTCCCCGTGTAAGTATCGTGAACCGTTTTCGAAGACTAGATGCACATGTACTCTATATGTGCTACCCGAGTTCGTGGCAGGGCAAATCAAGAAACACAGAACTCGGTCGGGAGTTTTCAGATATCTGCCGTTGTAGATGCTAAGGTCTGTTTTTATTCCAGTGGCTATGGTCCCACTCGACCCCTCCCTCAACTAATGAAAGGCACCCCTTGAGAAATGAGAACTATACGCAGGCCCCCCTATGCCCTACTAACCTATGGCCATCCTCACCCATAACTAGATAGCAAGTATATGGTCTTTTGGAGTTCTCTGCCTTTCCGCTTCACGTATCTCGACTGACTGAAGATGGATGGTAGACGACGAGTTGCTATCACAGGGATACCGTTTTCTCGCCGAATCACGCTGGTCCATCCTAGTCTTTAGGTTGCCGTAATTTGCAACCAAGGCATACCCTTGGTTCTTCTAACACAGACCTTAACCTCTGTGGGCCCAGGAGGATCATCTGCAGCCTCACAGAGGGATACTAAGAGTACCCTCACGTCCCCTCGAAGCCTCGGGCTTCGTAACCCAATTCGTTGGAGCCTTCTTTTCACTCGGACGTTCGCACCTCCCCGTGCCTTAGGGCACCGTGATGATCTACCTCTTGTGGTTATTCATCCTACAACGTACGGCTGTCCCCAAGCGCCTTAGTTTTATATGTCATTAGACCTACGTCTAACCATTTATTTTGCGCTTATCAGTTTCCACCTTTAACTTGGTTATTCGATTTAACTTTTCAGGTTTTCCAAGTTTCCCTGGCATATTTGTTTATACTTAACTCGCTTAAGTCCATTAACAAGCCTTATAACATGTCATTTATCAATTTCATAAATTATCCACTTTGTGGGCCACAACAACATGTTATATTTATTCATGGTTAAGTATGCCTTACCCCACATATATACCGGTTAGGAGAGCAATCCCCTAAATACCAGCCCCGAAGACCGAAATCAACATCAGACTAATACCCCAGGAATCACTCTACCCAACCAACATATATGATCCAAATTTACTCCTCCTTTATTTTAAGCCTCTTAACTTGTAATTGACTATATCTTCTCTTATAAGTTATTTCATATTTTCCCTTATCATTCTTATAACTTATCTTTTCTTATAAGTCATCATTCCCCCTTGTCCCTAGGACAAGTCTAACCCATTATCCTCCTTTTTCTTGGTCAAACTTTTTAATAGGTTGTTAACCATTCCCCATATTCTGTCATTAGTTTAGATTAAACCTTTTCATTATTATTTTCATGTCATACACTTGTCTTACTATGTTTAAGTCTATACTTACATGTTCGTACATATCTTGTTTTATTACACTTAAGTCTATACTTACCTGCACTCACTTAATTCTCTAGCCATACCCATGTCACCCACATGTCTTATTAGGGATAGTATTCTTTAATTTATTTATTTTGCTATAGCGATGTATGACCACCCACATTGGACTAACATCTTGTGGCTGCTGGATGCGCCGGGCGGTTCGGGGCAGTCTTACGCCACAATCTGAGTCCAACTTCGTGTCATAAACCGTTACGCTCAAATTCCCTCCTTCGACCCCTCACATTAGACATGAATTGTGGTGGCTGGATTCGTCGGGCGGTTCCGGGCAGTCTTACACCACAATCGTGTCTAACCTCGTGTCAAAGGTTCATTTATATTCGATTTCACCTAAACCCCCAAATTCATGTTATACAGTTCAAATTAATTCTTAAGTCTAGTCAAGTGGTCATAAGTTAGACCAATTTCATGTTGATTCATAAAATATGATGTAACCCAATTTCCCCTCTTTTATTCAAATTTACCAATCCCAAATCATTTATTTCCTATGGTATTCATACTTTTAATAAAGTCCGAGTTCCCTAAGAATATGATTAACATATTAAATTATATGATCAACATATTAAATTTACCTAATCTCAATCCTCAATTTATCTCCTAGTGCCTTAGGCTAATTTTGCAAGTCCATAAGCCAATATATATTCTAACCTTTTAAATAATAATAATCTTATGCCACAATTCATATTACGTTCATACTTATACTTCCCAATTGGTTTTCATATTCAAACCTTGCTAATGTCATATTGTACCCAAACCCGTTGTAGTTCACAACATAACTCTCCAATTTATTTCATTTCTCAAAATGAAGTAATTCACTTTCTTGTTCGCAATAATCATTCAATCGTATTTATTTCGAAATAGACCTAGGCTCGAGATAGCCTAACTTGTAAAAATAAAAAAGGAAGGATAAAAAAGAGAAACATAACCATAGGCATAATAATCAGAATTAAGCGTATGGAAACATTACAGATCCAATCTTTCATAATAATTTCATTTCATGTTACATGGGGAATGTTTGAACGATAAATAATAACTTTATACAAAAGTTGTATTATAACCCACTCACATTGGTTGTCATCTTCAAAATAAGGATTAGATAACTCTAGAATTGCTTTCCCTCTTATGCTTAGCTTGAGTCTCTGTTTTGAATCATCTTTAATTTCTTTTTGCCACAAATTTGCGAGTCTGGATCCATTATCCTCTCTTTAAATCTTTTTTCTATCTCATGTGTTGTTCTAGATCTCATTCATTTTATTTTATAGAATTGGTGTTGTAGAGAGAGAGAGAGAGGAAGGAAGACTAGGTTCCAAGCTCCTTTTGAAGCAGAAGAAAATAACAAGTGGGGGAAGAGAGAGACATGGCTTCGCCATGAGTTGTTGTGGAGTTTATAATGAGCCTAGAGTTGTTTATATAGGTGCCAAAGTATGAATCTGGCCCCAGAACTAGTCCAAATACGTCAAAGTGTACCTAGAACTGAATCTGGGAAAAGTGGAGCAGGTCGACACCCAGGTCGATTATAGTATCGACCTGGGGGGGTGGGGGAGGTCGACTATATAGTCGACCCCCTGGTCGACCTGCTCTGGGCGGGATTTTTCCCGCCCAGGCTTCCTGTGTTTGAAATTCGAATTTTGGCTAGGTTTTTCGAGTTGTCTAGTTTATTTAATTTCTGAAATTTCAAAACGCTATATCTGACTCATACGGAGTCCGATTTTCGAAAACTCGGACTCGATTCTATGCAGAATTCCGAGACGAATGTAATGGTGAAATTCGTTTGACTTAATTCTTAGTTTTAAGTTAAGTATTCCATATTTTCCATCATTGTTAACTGATTTGTTTTCGTGTATCACCATTACTATTTAATATCTCGGAATATATATATATATTTATAAATGCGGGGTGTTACATTCTCCCACCCTTAAGGAATTTCGTCCCCGAAATTCAATAAGAGTAAAATGAATAACCCCTCGCAGCCATCCAAAAAGTGTTCATCCAATAGTTGCATCCATATGCACATGTGCAAAGTGAATTACACTTCATAAATAAACGTATGTATGCCTACTTTTGGTACCACCTAAATGCATGCAATCTTATAAAGAAAACCCTTTTCAAAATATGATGCTCACATCCTAATTATATTTGCAGTCTTATATGAATGCTATATTTTTGAAAAATTTAAAATATTTTTCATCCAAATTTTCCCACACCCTTAAGAGTGCAGTTCATCCAATTGTCGCGTACAAAACCCTATCATCCATCTTTAAATTCGAAAAAAAAATCTAATTTTCCAAATTTTATATCTGTATTTTTCCATGTTTCCCATTCCTTGTTTTCTTTGTTCGCTTATTGTTATTCTTATAACGACGTAATATTTCCCAGGTTATATGATTACAACAGACTTAAGCAACTCGTGAAATATATTTAAATAGTTCCCAGTACATCATTTCAACTAAACAAAGAAGGCAGTCAAACATTACAGAAAGAAATACTACGCTACGACTAAAAATAGAGGACAAATCTAACGAAAGTAACTACGAATGAGCTCCTCTATGCTATCAAGCTTCTGTCCCTGCTGTCGATTCCCCTGCCTAACCTCTAACTGCAGATCCTGTAGTTCATCTCCCAACTGATCGTAAGAGGTGCCCATATCTTGAATCATCTGCCTCTGAGTCTCTGCTAGCCCAACCTGTGTCTGTAGCATCTCCTGCTGGGTCCTCAAAATGTCATGGTGGCCCCTAACTATACGAGCCTGTTGCTCCGAGACATATCTCAACTCGGTCCTCCAATCTGGATCTCTAGCAGGCCATGGATCCCATGCAGATGTATTGGAAGTCCCCTGTTCCGGAGCCTGGGAGGTCCAAGCAGCTCCCCAAGCATGCCCCGCCTGTGGTGGATCAGACCCCTTCTGTGGCATATACTGGGGGTCCGCATCGTGTCCGGCCTGACGATCATAACCGTCGTGTGGCTCGCCCTCATACTCCTCCTCCTCACCCTCCTCATCATGCTCCATTGGCTGCCGTTCTAGTAAGTCAAATAAATATATACCCATTCTTGTTAGTGCAGCCACGTTGATAGTACTAGAGGGGTGAGAAGAAAGAGTCACAAAATCCTCGTCGTGTAGGTCTATGCCATACTATGTAAAAACCGAAGTCCACAAATTTCCAAAACAAATATTGGACTGTCTCACTTCCCTAGTGGTATCATAATGTTGTAAAATAACGAGCGCCCAGTTTACCTGTACGCCCCTAAAAACAACATAAGTAGCTCTCTTAACGGTGGATGGAATCCTATCGAACCCACCGTTCTGCCCCACAAGATTATACTGTAATATCCTGATAACAAATCTAGCGAGTGGGCGTAGATGCATACCATCCCATTGTCTCTCAAACTCATTCAGAAAAATCCTACGCCATACAGTTATGTCCACCATCTCAAGATCCGCTATATCAAGTCCCGTACCGCGGATATTTAACATATTCCCAAAATGGACCTCATTGAAATATATATGTGTACCCTTAACATATGAGCTATAGGTTACTAGACCTTCATTATCTGTACCAACATCTAAATGAGCGTCGAAAAGTCTTACCAAACGCTTGAAGCCTCTTCTCTCGACAGTGTGTATATCCAAAATAGAAATCAAACCGGCTTCTTCAAATAACCCTTGTACGGGGGTGTTATTAAAATCTCCTAACCTCACGGGACGGCCTAGCAATAACTTCAAATTGGCGGTCTTCACGTATCGCTCGACTATCTCTTGTTGCGTGTCACACCAAGCTATCTCTTGTGGTGTAAGTTGAGGGTAAAGCTCAAGAGAGAAGGTAAGTCCACCATGGTGATTTGAGTCCAAATTGAGAGGGGAAAATTATAGATCTGGATAGAGGATGGCACTAGCTTTGATTTAAGACTAATTTTATAAGAAATAGTGGAGAAATGAAGAGGTGGGAGGTGGAGGAAGTTGAAGTGGGATGGGTTTTGGAGCTTGCTGGAAGGGAGAGGACGCACAAAATAATTTGTGCTAAAGGCCTTCGGCCTTCAGCACTTATATATATATATATATATATATATATATATATATATATTTTCTACAGGGGGGGTCGACACTATAGTCGACCTGCCCCGGGGAGGTCGAATATAGTGTCGACCTGCCCCTAAATTTTTTTTCCCCCGTGTTGCGTCTCTTTGTCTTCCATCGCGATGGTCCACCTCCATTCTTGCGTTGCACTGTCGGTTCAAAGCTTGACGTGTATCCTGACGACCGTTTATTCATTCCATATGTCGGTTCCGGTTCCATGAAATATAAACTTACGCGGAACATGAAATCTTAAATGTCCATATTTTTGTACACTTTTTAAAATTTCTCTTAAAAATTCAAAATTTTTCCTTAAACTCCACTTTCAGTGTATGGGGCCAAATCCTCCATTCTCTCTTTTTTTTCAAATTTATTTCTCGGGCGGGCTCTACGCTAATCTAAGTCTATTTATATATATATATATATCAAAAATACAAATACGCTCACTCATAATTTTTCCCAAGGAAAACTAAACCGGAGCTCTGATACCAGATGTGACAACCAGGGGTTTCGACAGACCGAATTCTTTTAGAAATCCAGTCCATCAAGACCCGGGTTAGGAGCTCTGGTATCCTGCAGAAAAGGACAGAGATAAAGAAAGTATGTCAGAACTCGTGAGAATCTCACAGCGGAAGGATTAAAATATAATATAGTCAAAACATAGCTTTTACCTTATTAACAATACCGCTAAATCAGTATCCAAAGCTATACCATCTCTGTCATGAACCTAACCTGGAAGTATGTAATGAGGAGGGGGTCAGAACATAAGTTCTGTGTGAGTGAACTTATAATAAACTTCTGTATAACCCTACATATACCGTTCCATATATTTTCTTAGTTATTAGGTTGATCTCATCATTAGCACTCAAGGCTAAACGTATGTCGTTCACTTTCACGTACTAGCATATTAACCTAATGTCTCGTATATGTGGGTACCCCCTACTCGTACTTTCTTTCCCACATATGTATACAGTCCCTTTCCATTTACCGTACAGACTTTATTACGTAACTATATACTATATTAGCGTAGTGCTATCATTTCCGTAACCATTTGGACTGCCACGTCTCCTTATTTCGATTAGGGCTTATGCCAACTAGGACTACTAGGGATTTTGCTACCTAACGAAATGCGCCCCCTAGTCTAGGACACACTACCCAGAGCGATATATGTTCCTAGACCTTCCCCGTGTAAGTATCGTGAACCGTTTTCGAAGACTAGATGCACATGTACTCTATATGTGCTACCCGAGTTCGTGGCAGGGCAAATCAAGAAACACAGAACTCGGTCAGGAGTTTTCAGATATCTGCTGTTGCAGATGCTAAGGTCTGTTTTTATTTCAGTGGCTATGGTCCCACTCGACCCCTCCCTCAACTAATGAAAGGCACCCCTCGAGAAATGAGAACTATACGCAGGCCACCCTATGCCCTACTAACCTATGGCCATCCTCACCCATAACTAGATAGCAAGTATATGGTCTTTTGGAGTTCTCCGCCTTTCCGCTTCACGTATCTCGACTGACTCAAGATGGATGGTAGACGACGAGTTGCTATCACAGGGCTACCGTTTTCTCGCCGAATCACACTGGTCCATCCTAGTCTTTAGGTTGCCGTAATTTGCAACCAAGGCATACCCTTGGTTCTTCTAACACAGACCTTAACCTCTGTGGTCCCAGGAGGATCATCTGCAGCCTCACAGAGGGATACTAAGAGTACCCTCACGTCCCCTCGAAGCCTTGGGCTTCGTAACCCAATTCGTTGGAGCCTTCTTTTCACTCGGACGTTCGCACCTCCCCGTGCCTTAGGGCACCGTGATGATCTACCTCTTGTGGTTATACATCCTACTACGTACGGCTGCCCCCAAGCGCCTTAGTTTTATATGTCATTAGACCTACGTCTAACCATTTATTTTGCGCTTATCAGTTTCCACCTTTAACTTGGTTATTCGATTTAACTTTTCAAGTTTCCCTGGCTTATTTTTTTATACTTAACTCGCTTAAGTCCATTAACAAGCCTTCTAACATGTCATTTATCAATTTCATAAATTATCCTCTTTGTAGGCCACAACAACATGTTATATTTATTCATGGTTAAGTATGCCTTACCCCACATATATACCGGTTAGGAGAGCAATCCCCTAAATACCAGCCCCGAAGACCGAAATCAACATCAGACTGATACCCCAGGAATCACTCTACCCAACCAACATATATGATCCAAATTTACTCCTCCTTTATTTTCAAGCCTCTTAACTTGTAATTGAGTATATTTTCTCTTATAAGTTATTTCATATTTTTCCTTATCGTTCTTATAACTTATCTTTTCTTATAAGTCATCATTCCCCCTTGTCCCTAGGACAAGTCTAACCCATTATCCTCCTTTTTCTTGGTCAAACTTTTTAATAGGTTGTTAACCATTCCCCATATTCTGTCATTAGTTCAGATTAAACCTTTTCATTATTATTTTCATGTCATACACTTGTTTTACTATGTTTAAGTCTATACTTACATGTTCGTACATATCTTGTTTTATTGCAGTTAAGTCTATACTTACCTGCACTCACTTAATTCTCTAGCCATATCCATGTCGCCCACATGTCTTACTAGGGATAGTATTCTTTAATTTATTTATTTTGCTATAGCGATGTATGACCACCCACATTGGACTAACATCTTGTGGCTGCTGGATGCGCTCGGCGGTTCCGGGCAGTCTTACGCCACAATCTGAGTCCAACCTCGTGTCATAAGCTGTTATGCTCAAATTCCCTCCTTCGACCCCTCACATTAGACATGAATTGTGGCGGCTAGATTCGCCGGGCGGTTCCGGGCAGTCTTACACCACAATCGTGTCTAACCTCGTGTCAAAGGTTCATTTATATTCGATTTCGCCTAAACCCCCAAATTCATGTTATACAGTTCAAATTAATTCTTAAGTCTAGTCAAGTGGTCATAAGTTAGACCAATTTCATGTTGATTCATAAAATATGATGTAACCCAATTTCCCCTCTTTTATTCAAATTTACCAATCCCAAATCATTTATTTCCTATGGTATTCATACTTTTAATAAAGTCCGAGTTCCCTAAGAATATGATTAACATATTAAATTATATGATCAACATATTAAATTTACCTAATCTCAATCCTCATTTTATCTCCTGGTGCCTTAGGCTAATTTTGCAAGTCCATAAGCCAATTTATATTCTAACCTTTTAAATAATAATAATCTTATGCCACAATTCATATTACGTTCATACTTATACTTCCCAATTGGTTTTCATATTCAAACCTTGCTAATGTCATATTGTACCCAAACCCGTTGTAGTTCACAACATAACTCTCCAATTTATGTTATTTATCAAAATGAAGTAATTCCCTTTCTTGTTCGCAATAATCATTCAATCGTATTTATTTCGAAATAGACCTAGGCTCGAGATAGCCTAACTTATAAAAATAAAAAGGGAAGGATAAAAAAAGAGAAACATAACCATAGGCATAATAATCAGAATTAAGCGTATGGAAACATTACAGATCCAATCTTTCATAATAATTTCATTTCGTGTTACATGGGGAATGTTTGAACGATAAATAATAACTTTATACAAAAGTTGTATTATAACCCACTCACATTGGTTGTCATCTTCAAAATAAGGATTAGATAACTCTAGAATTGCTTTCCCTCTTATGCTTAGCTTGAGTCTCTGTTTTGAATCATCTTTAATTTCTTTTTGCCACAAATTTGCGAGTCTGGATCCATTATCCTCTCTTTAAATCTCTTTTCTATCTCATGTGTTGTTCTAGATCTCATTCATTTTATTTTATAGAATTGGTGATGTAGAGAGAGAGAGAGGAAGGAAGAATATGTTCCAAGCTCCTTTTGAAGCAGAAGAAAATAACAAGAGGGGGAAGAGAGAGACATGGCTTCGCCATGAGTTGTTGTGGAGTTTATAATGAGCCTAGAGTTGTTTATATAGGTACCAAAGTATGAATCTGGCCCCAGAACTAGTCCAAATACGTCAAAGTGTAC
The DNA here is from genome assembly GCA_030737875.1 of Allium sativum. Classification (NCBI taxonomy): domain Eukaryota; kingdom Viridiplantae; phylum Streptophyta; class Magnoliopsida; order Asparagales; family Amaryllidaceae; genus Allium; species Allium sativum. Next base: position 712,341,253 of record CM060912.1, read on the forward strand.
CTAGAACTGAATCTGGGAAAAGTGGAGCAGGTCGACACCCAGGTCGACTATAGTATCGACCTGGGGGGGGGGGGAGGTCGACTATATAGTCGACCCCCTGGTCGACCTGCTCTGGGCGGGATTTTTCCCGCCCAGGCTTCCTGTGTTTGAAATTCGAATTTTGGCTCGGTTTTTCGAGTTGTCTAGTTTATTTAATTTCTGAAATTTCAAAACGCTATATCTGACTCTTACGGAATCCGATTTTCGAAAACTCGGACTCGATTCTATGCAGAATTCCGAGACGAATGTAATGGTCAAATTCGTTTGACTTAATTCTTAGTTTTAAGTTAAGTATTCCATATTTTCCATCATTGTTAACTGATTTGTTTTCGTGTATCACCATTACTATTTAATATTTCGGAATATATATATATATATATATTTATAAATGCGGGGTGTTACACCTATTCTTAACATGTCATATATTTAATGTTTGTTTAAGTCAAAGTTAACATGTCTAGTCAATATGCATATTATTCATCAACTACATTCCCAAATTACAGGTTTATGCATAATGTCCATATACGACAACTGTTTACAACAAGTATAATTAGGTATACCTGTCCTTTTTCCCAAATTATAATCATTTTATTCCAAGTAAATAATATGCCAAATCGTACACCCATTTAAATTGGGTAGTGCCTAAGCTTCCAAAGGCCAAGGATTGGCGTAAAATAAAAAGGAAAATAGAGGGAGAGGAATAAAATCAAATCACGTATGTATATAGACAAGACTGGAAATAAACACAGAAAATAGAAAAAGGAAAATAAATACATATAACTTGTTAATATTTTCAATATTACCGGCATATGTATAACTTGTTAATTAGCAACATCACATACATATGTATAGTTTGTTTAACTAAAATATCACATGCATAGGTATAACTTGTCAATTAACATCATCACAGGCATATGTATAACTTGTCTAATTAACATCATCACAGGCATATGTATAACAACATCACATGCATATGTATAGTTTGTTTAACTAATAAAATCATAAACATATAATAGATTATAATGGCATAGGTGATAACAGTGATTCATGTATATTTATTTTACTGTAGATCCTAGCCAGTTTTATTTAACTTTCATGTTCAAGGCCTAAGAAATCAGATCCGTAAGTAACTGTAACTCATGGTAGGTCTTGGTGAAGATAAATATGTATAACACTAGGCCATAGAAAGTCCAATTCCAATCCAAGTTGTATTTATGCAAGCCTTGATGTTGTCTGTGCTCATTCCAATTTCTAGCAGCATTCCCCTCTTATATGTATATTATTTTTAGAATAATTTCATGGAGGCAGAAGAAGATATGAAGAAAATTTGTATGGATTGTGAATGAGGGATGCCATCTATTTATAGAGTTACAGAGCCAACACCGACCCTTAGATCTAGGTGTTAAATCTGAACTGTACAAGTCATGTTGAGTCAGCATGAACAGAGACAAAAAATAATCCAGGTTCAAGTTTCTGAATTCAGCCAGATCACGTATGGGTTGACCCACCTACCACATGGGTCAACCCGAACCTCATTGCATCGACCCAGGCCAGTGGGGGTCGACCCTTAACTGGTCTTTTTACCGCCTACCCGCGCTTGTCTCGCTTCTGATTTTTCTGGAATTTTATTTGATTCATGTTTACACACGAGTTCCTTATATGTATACAAACTTCTAGAGCATATAACTTCTTCATACATTGACCGTTTTGCGCAAACTTGGGGTCTATCTAAACCAGAGAATTTCGAGATGAACGCAATGGTAATGCCAGTTTTAGTTGATTCTGAATATTTATTGTGGTTATAGTGTATTATATTTTAGGGCGTTACATTCTCCCCTACTCAAAGGATTTCGCCCCCGAAATCTCCAAGTCTAGAAGAATGTTTTTATCCTAACATTCATCTACAACCATCTACTCATCCATCATCCACAGGCGTCCATTGTCCTTAAGAGATTTATAATGCTTGTATGAACTTATACAAAGTGTTGTGTGTATATGACCTTACACTAATGCAAAAATCAGGCTGTCGACTGATTCAGTTGACCTCCGTAATGCAATATATGTTTGTGCCATAAGTCCAGAATGTATGCAAATAGTCTTATCATGTAAACCCTACATGTGTGCACAATCATCCGTCAATGCAACATCCATACGATGATACATCCATTTCCATCCGTAGAAAATCTAAAATGCACACACATCCATATGCAACATGTAAGTGATTTGAGCCAATCTAGTGTCTAGTGTGTGTGTATGTGCATCCACGAGCAACCACTAACAAACACTTGCATCCCACTTGCAGCCATCAATCATAATCAAACATATGCTTCCAATAATTGGATTCTACCTAAGGATTGAAAGGTTCGAACGGTAGAAGCAAATGCAAAGTAAAAGCTTGGAAAAGAAGTCAAGAACGTACTCTCAAAAAGAAAAGGATAAGAAGCGCGAATCCTATATACTGTTTCCCATGTCGCATCTTTGCTTTCTTCTCCCCATTGCACTTTTACCAATCTGATTTCCTTGTTTCTCAACTTCTTGATTTATGATCCAAGGAAATAAGTAAGAACTCGTCTTATCGATGCATCCTTCTCAACTTCTATGCCCTCAAGAGTGTTCGGCTCTACTATCTCTGCTGAGTCATGGAGACATTTCCTCAGATGGGAAACATGAAATACGTCGTATACGCCTGCCAGTCTATCTGGTAGCTTAACCCTATAAGCCATCTGTCCTATCCTCTCTACTATAGGGAATGCCCCTACAAATCTTGATGCTAACTTCCCTACTGAGCCAAAGCGAACTACGTTCCTTAGCAGTGACACTTTAATGAAGACCATATCTCCCACTTCAAATTCCAAGTCGGTCCTCCTCTTATTAGCATAATATTTCTTTCGGTCTTGAGTTGATTTCATCCTTCGACGGATAAGATCGATCTTCTCTGAAGTATCTCGAATCATGTCTGGCCCAAGTAAAAGTCTGTCGGTAGACTCCCACCAACAACTTGATGATCTACAAGGTCATCCCTGTAGTGCTACGAAGGGTGCCATGCCTATGCCGGATTAGTGACTGTTGTCGTAGGCGAACTCCACCAAAGGAAGATGCTCTTCCCAAGTCCCTCCAAAATCTAGGATACACAGTCTTAGAAGATCCTAAGAACTCTATTCACCCTCTCAGTATGTCCATCTGTCTGAGGGTGATATATTGTGCTTAAATGTAGCTGTGTACCTAACACCTCTTGCAAGCTATTCTGAAACTCACTAGTAAAGATGGGGTCACGGTTGCTCATTATACTGGAAGGTACCCCATGCAATCGAACTATCTCTCGGAGATAAATTGCTGCTAACCAAGATGTCGTCCTTTTGCTGTTCATAAGAATAAAATGACCGCTCTTTGTAAGCCTATCCACTATCACCCAAATGCTCGTATTTCCCTTCCTTGATCTGGGCAATCCATCGGTGAAATCCATAGAGATGCTCTACCACTTCCATTGTGGAATATCCATGGGCTGAAGCAAGTCGCCTGGTTTCTTTTATTCAGCCTTTACTCTTTGGCGAGTCATGCAGCGAGCTACAAATTCTTACATATCCTTCTTCATGCCAGTCCAAAAGAAAACCCTCTTCATGTCTCGATACATTTTTTTGCCACTCGGATGTATAGTCATCCGAGAATGATGAGCCTCCTCAAGCACTGCCTTTAGTAATTCCCTAATCTTAGGGACACATAGACTTCCATGTCGTCTTAGCCACGCTTTATCATCCACGGTATATCTAGCGAGGTGACTAGAAGTCTCTCCTCTATTGAGATTATCCAAGATGTATGAAATTTACAGGTCCTTTTGTTGCAGAGATCCAATTTGCTCCAATAGAGTAGGCCATACTTCTAAAGAGGCTAACAATCCAATTGTGAAATCCGTAGAAGGCTTAAAATCAAAAGTCGAGATGTACTTCAAGCTTTTCCTTTCTGGAGGACTCAAAGTCATCCTCTGCTTACTCAGTGCATTCTCTACCATATTACCCTTGCCAGGGGTATAAGCTATCTCGAATCGTAGGATGCTAGGAACTCCATCCATCGCTGCTGCCTTAGGTTGAGATCCTTCTGTGAGAACAAATACTTGAGCGATTTATGATCCGTATATAGCTCAATGTTTTCTCCAAGAAGATAGTGTTGCCAAGACTTCAATGCGAACACTATAGCAGCCAACTCTAGGTCATGGGTTGTGTAACACCCCGTAATTTTATAACATTAAAATTCACAAATTAAAGTATAATTAATATTTAGAAAAGAATTAAGTGAAATGGGTTGCGCAGAGAAATATATATATATATTGATATATATATATATATATATATATATAAATTAAAAATTAAATAAATAAATATGTGAAAAAGTTCAAAACAGCGAATTGGGAGGGGGAATAACCGAACCGACCCATTTTTGAGGTCGACCCAAGCCCCGCTGGGTCGACTAGGGGTTAATCCAGGGTGTTTGGCTGTCAACCCGTAGGCCGATTCGCTCAAATGCAGATTTTGCATTTGATTGGTTCTCATGGTTCAGGGTTAATCTAATGGTCCTAAATAACTTCCTACACCTATAAATACATCCTAATGCTAACCCTAAACCTAATTAAAATAGAATAGTTACCGTCGCCATGGAAATCAATGGAGCCACCGCCAACTAAGAAGGAAGAAAAGCTAATTCAATTCTAATTCTCTCAACCCTAAAACAAAGCAAAACTCTCTCTTTTCTTCTCTAAATTGTGAGTATGATGATCTTAACAAGATTATTATCATTTTAATTAGGTTGAGTTATGAATGGATTATGAGTATATGACGTGAATTATCATATATGTTGTTGTAAACCCCTTTTGCTATCATGTATATTGTAAATCCAATGTTATGTGATGATGATATCTTACATGTTGTAAATCATGCTTTGATGATGTTATGTATGTTGATAGTTTCTATGCCAAGTTGTGATGAATCATACATGTTAAAAAGGCCATGATGTTACCATCTATGCTAGTTAGTTCATATTAATTAAATCATCATGTTTGGGTTATGTTGATCTATATGACAAGTCACATATGCAAGTTAGATTGATTAGAAAAGTTATGAACATATACCAAGACATCTATTATGACATCTAGAATTATGCTATGACATATGTGATATCCTATGCTAGTTCACACCATCATTATGTTGCCTAAAAACCCTATATGCAAGTTTATGTATAGATTTGGGCTATGATCATATCATATAAATTGAGACATTTAACAAGTTGACACCTTTTGATCTTTAACACGGGTAGTTTATGCAAGTTTCACCCCCTATTATGATTAGATTTATTTTAATTGTCTATATGTTGTGATAATTTATCTTTGTGCTAGGTGTTAGACTATACAAGTCTAGCCTATATTATGCGTTGAATAAGCGAACGTATAAACGTGGGGTAGGGGTAATATTAAGGATTTAATATTAAAAAGTTGGGGTGCAATTGATATGATTTTGCATGCCATAAGTGGATGGCCATAATTGAGTCAATTATGGACATCATTAAAAGTTGACTTAATTAATAATTTGAATAGGGAATTATTAAAACTGGGGTAAAAGATTTTAAGCGTTAATCAATGCTTAGGACATGAGGTTGGACTCGTTTGTGACGTAAACCTGCCCGCACCCGCCCGGCAAATCCAGTGGTCACAAATGTCAGCCCAATGTGAGAGGTCCTAGGCTAAACTAAAGCATAACTGTTGTAAAGACACGAGGTTAGACTCTTTTATGGTGTAAGACTGCCCGGACCTGCCTGGCAAATCCAGCTGCCATAAATGCCAGTCTAATGTGAGAGGTCTTTATGAGGTTATGGCCTGAATGAATTAAGAAATACTTAACCAGATAAACATGTAAAGTGGGACATGGGGGGTTAAGTAGGTGCCTTGGGTGGCACAAGGAATCTAGGGGGTGCCCTTAGTGGCATGTGAAATACGATTAGTAAGACTTAACCAAACACACATGTAAATGAACATGATTAAGAGGGTTAAGTGCGATATACTAGTGACAAGCTTAGGTGGGTAGCTTGTGTGGGCCCATTTCGACCAGTATCCCAAACGTATCTTTGTGGGCTCAACCCAAGTCGAGGACGGGACACGCATGCTGGGTTCGACTGTAAGAGGCCAAAATGGGGAGCGGTGGCAACGCAAGTCCAACGGGTTTCATATGCGTGTGTGGACCCGGGCTGGTAGGTAAGACGTTGTTGCATCGTGTAGGTATAAGCCATGCATTCTCAAGTTGTATCGGGTTGCCACTTTAGGGGAGTGATACACCCCACTGTGGGGCCAGCACGGGTATCTACGAGTAGGGAGCCGATCGAAAGTGGGTAGTGGGGTACACCTAGTGGAGATAGGGGCAGACGGCACCTATGTAGTCAGCTAGGGGTACGTAAGGCTATTTATAAAGTTTCTGTGTGAAGCAAGTGGGATCAAACAATAGGGTGACTGGTGTGGTGCAGTGTAGTAATGTGCGGTGCAGTGTAGTAATCATTCCTTAGTAATTAGGTGTGCCTTTACCGTTATCTTTAACGTTATCTTAAACGCTATCTTTATCTTCCTAAGAGTTCATAGACATTTACTTGTCTTCCAGCTTATGCCTTAGTCTAGTTATTTTGATAATAGTATTGTTAGAATTATCATACTCGCTAGACTTTATGTCTGACCCCCTCCATTTCTATCCCTTTTCCCCCTCCAGGTCCTCAGGTTGGGCCCAGCTCTAGTGGAGTTTGATTGGATTGCTTCATCTCTCTTGGAAAGCTTGGACCGTTGAAGTAAAGTCCAGCTTGTTATCTTTTTAATGGCTATTTATGTAATGGGATTATGTATTTTGTTTTATGAAGATGGATATTGTACTTGGTTTTATGATGAAACAAACATGTTTAATTTCCACTGCAATAAATGAAGTTTTAGATTTTCAAGTACTATTTATTATCTGTTTTGTTGTAATTTTTCTGTTCTATATTCACTTATAACCTCCATGGAAGTTAATGCATTCCCTTTGTGAGTGACATTAATGGACGTTGGGTGTTACACGTGGTATCGGAGCTTAAGGTTACCAGAACAGATAAAAATACTTTAGAAAAATAGTTATTTTTGGAAGAAGTGTTTTCAAAAACATGTTTTAATGAGAAATTTAAAGAGAAAAGTTTTTAAGAAAAACATAATCCCCAATAGCCACATATCTTTATCTTTCAAATTCTCCATTTTGAATCTTTCCTTTTTCATTTCAGCATGGCTGAAGATCTTAATCTACCCGACGGTGTAACGATACCAGGATGGTTTAGGAGGTTATTAGAGGCTAGGGTCGCTGCAGGTCCAGCCAATGTTCCTCAACCACTAGTTGCACCCGTTCTTCCTCCTCCTCCTCCTCGCATAGATACTTTTGCAAAGACGTGCAAGGAATTCAAGGCTATGGGTAGAAAACCATTTCAAGGGTCAGAAACGTTTGTGGAAGTTAGAGATTGGCTTAAGGAGGTGGAAGAATTGCTAGAAATCTTTGAAGTAGAAGAAGGGAGGAGAGTTCATTTAGCAGCTTGGTTAATGAAGGGAGAGGCCTCGTTTTGGTGGGAGGTCACTAATGGGGAGCGTCCTGTTGACTCTTGGGCGGATTTCAGACGTAGGTTCGAGGCGAAGTTTCTCTCAAGGGCGGAAGAAAATCTATATATGGAAAGGTTCTTGACATTGAAGCAAGGAAGCTCATCAGTGAAAGAATATGTCAATAAATTTAATCAGTTAGCAAGGTTTGGCTTGGACTTAGTGAACACACCGGAGAAGAAGGCGCTGAGGTTCGTGAATGGCTTGAATGAACCATTGCAAGGGTTGGCTATGACCCACATCCCTATGGGGGCCACCTTTGAGAAGTTAGTAGAAATGGCGCTCATGCATGAGGAGAAAAGCGCTAAAGCTGATAAGGCACCCGAGAAGAAGTGGGATCAGAAGAAACCACAACAACAAAACAAGAAGGGTGGAAAAGACAATAATGGCAAGGGAAAGAAGAAGTGCTTTAACTGTGGAACCCCAGGCCATCTCAACAAGGATTGCCGAAAGAAAAAGAAGACAGGCTGTTTTCATTGTGGCGATAGGAGACATTTAGTGAAGGACTGCCCAAAGAAGGGGCAGAGGGAAGGAGCTACCTTGGGAGGACAGGTGCAGGCTCTTATGGCACCAGGGCAGGCAAGGGGACAAGTTCAGGCTCTCGCGGTCCCACCGCTGCAAGAACAAGGTAGAACCATTTCTGTTGAAAGCTTAGTTTTTCTGTTTGATCATCCTGTCCGTACCTTATTCGATTCGGGCGCATCACATTCGTTTATCTCTACATCATTAGTTGAATCACTACACTTAAACACTAGTTTAGTAGAGGATCCCTTAGTTGTTTCGAATCCAACAGGGGCCTCAGCTTATTTGTCCATGATGTGTTTGGATTTGAAAATTTCCATACTTAGCGTTGAATTTAGATGTGATGCTTATGTGTTGGGCTTCATGGGCTATGGGCTAATTTTAGGAATGGATTGGTTATCCAGAAATGGGGCCGTTCTTGATTGTGAAAGGAGAGTAGTTAGGCTCGTGACTCGCCTTGGCAACACTCTCGAAATCTTCTGTAATCCCATAAATTCGGTTATGCTAAGTTATCTAGAATCGCTTGACGCGTCTGAGGAAAATCTACGATCTGTTAGAGTGGTCCGAGAATATTCGGATGTGTTTTAGGAGGTGAAGGGCTTGCCTCCGAAGCGGGAGATAGATTTTCGAATATATCTTGTGGATAATGCGAAACCAGTATCTTTGCCAGTACGCCACATGGCTCCACGTGAAAGGAGGGAACTCGGTAAGCAAATGAAGGAGTTGCTTGAGAAGGGGTTCATAAGACGAAGTATATCGGAGTGGGGTGCTCCAGTAGTATTTGCCACGAAGGCGGATGGGTCCCTTAGACTGTGTGTAGACTATAGAGAACTTAATAAACTTACTAAGAAGAATAGACACCCACTGCCGAGGATTGACGATCTCTTCGATCAGTTAGTTGGCGCCTCAGTGTTTTCGCAGTTGGACTTAGACACTGGGTTCCATCAGTTGAGAGTGGCTGAGGATAGCATAGTCAAGACTGCCTTTAGGACTCCGGACGGTTTCTATGAATGGCTAGTGATGCCCTTCGGTTTGACAAACGCCCCCGCATACTTTGTTGATTTGATGAGTAGGGTGTTTAGGGAGTACCTTAACAAATTTGTGGTAGTCTTTGTAGATGACATCTTGATCTTTTCTAAGGATGAAGAAGAGCATGCCCTACATCTTAGGGAAGTGTTGGAGACCCTACGAGCGCATAGCCTTAAGGCTAAATTTTCTAAGTGTCACTTCTGGAGGAAGGAAGTACGGTTCTTGGGGCACGTGGTTTCCAAAGAAGGGATAGCCGTGGATCCCGCGAAGGTGTTGGCCATCCAAGATTGGAAGGTCCCTAAAAATGCTACCGAAGTGAGAAGTTTCTTGGGGTTGGCTGGCTACTATAGGAAGTTTATCAAAAACTTCGCAAAGATATCAGCTCCAGTGGCACGCTTGACGAAGAAGAACCTAGTTTTCACATGGGACGTAGATTGTGATGATGCGTTCCAACGTTTGAAGAGAGCTTTGACTTCAGCCCCAGTCTTAGTATTGCCAGACGGGAGTAAGCCGTTTACCGTTTATACTGACGCTTGTGGGACAGGACTAGGCGCAGTCTTAATGCAAGAGGGCAGGGTAATAGCCTATGGTGGAAGGCAGTTGAGAGCGCATGAGAAGAATTACCCCACACATGACCTAGAGTTGGCCGCTATTGTTTTCGCGTTTAAGTCTTGGCGTCATTATCTTCTTGGCGAGAAATTCGAATTATTCACTAACCACAAGTCTTTAAAATACCTATTCTCTCAAAAGGACTTGAACTTAAGGCAGCAAAGGTGGATGGAGTTCTTAGCGTCCTACGACTTCGAAATAGCCTATACCCCTGGCAAGGGTAACGTGGTGGCAGACGCCTTAAGTAGAAAAAGATTATCCTTAAGTCCTTTGTTTGTTGAGCGGCGAAGTTTAGAATTCATTTCGATGTTTGACTTTAGACCTTCCGTTGACTTCGTACCCAGTTTGCTAGCATCCTTGTAGGTCAGACCTACGCTTTTGGGACGGATTGGCGAGGCACAGCGAGACGACCCGCAGTTGGTTGAGTTAGTAGAAAAACTCAAAGGAGGGGAGTCATCAAGCCATCTCCGTAGGTATACCCTAGACGATAAGGGTTGGTTACGTAGGGACGGTAGACTTTGTGTACCAAAAGACGATGACCTAAGGAAGACTATTCTGGACGAAGCACATCATTCGAAGATAACCATTCATCCCGGCGGGGACAAGATGTACAAAGACATGAAGAGAGTTTACTTTTGGGCCAGCATGAAGAAAGATGTGGCCGAGTATGTCGCTAGATGCTTGGTGTGCCAACATGTAAAAGCGGAGCAAAAGAAACCCGGTGGGTTGCTTCACCCATTGGAGGTTCCACTATGGAAATGGGAAAGCATCTCGATGGATTTTGTGGATGGATTACCGCGATCGAGGAAGGGTAATACGGGAATTTGGGTTACAGTAGATAGACTTACTAAAAGCGCCCATTTCATTCCCGTAAAGAGTAAGAGGACTGCTCCATGGTTAGCCTCCGTATACGTTCGTGAAATAGTTCGTTTGCACGGTGTTCCTTCTAGCATAGTGAGTGACCGCGATCCTATTTTCACTAGCGAATTTTGGAGAAGCTTACAAGAGGCGGTAGGGACTCAGTTATGTTTGGGCACCGCATATCATCCTCAGACGGACGGCCAGATCGAGAGGGTGAATCGCATTCTAGAGGATCTGTTGAGGCTATGTATCATAGACTTTGGGGGTACGTGGGAAGAGCATCTTCCATTGGTGGAGTTCGCATATAATAACAGCTTTCAGTCCAGCATTGGTATGGCACCATTCGAAGCTCTTTATGGACGACCTTGTCGTTCACCTACATGTTGGTGGGAATCTACGGATAAGATCTTACTTGGGCCCGATATGATTAGGGAGACTTCAGAGAAGATCGACTTGATTCGAAGGAGGATGAAAGCAGTACAGGATAGGCAGAAATCTTATGCGGATAAGAGGAGGAAAGATCTCGAGTTTGAAGTTGGGGACATGGTCTTTGTCAAAGTGTCTCCATTATGGAACGTTTTTCGCTTTGGGTCCATTGGGAAATTAGCACCAAGGTTTGTAGGGCCGTTTCCTATTAAGGAGAGGATTGGACGGATGGCGTATAGAGTGGAGTTGCCTGAGAGACTTAGTGGTGTACATGATGTATTCCATGTGTCACATTTGAGGAAGTGCTTGCACGAGACCGCGGAAGTGGTAGAGCCGAGCTTTCTTAGAGAGGTGGAGATAGAGCGTGATGCGATAATTCGACGAGCTCCTACGCGCATTCTTGGGTCGGAGATCAAGAGGTTGAGGAATCGAGAGGTCAGACTAGTCAAAGTGCAATGGGGAGATGATGAGAGCAACGCTACTTGGGAGACAGAAGAGAAGATGCGTTCACGATACCCTTTTCTTTTTGAGGGTATGTCTTTTAATTTCTCCTTTATCGCTTAGCTTGTACTTATCTTATCTTTAGTATATCCTCTCGCTAGTATCTTTGACCTTTAGTTAGGATAATCCTGTGGTTGAAACATGTGTTTGAGACATGTTATGTATGGTGGATGCAAAGTGGATGCAAGTGTTTGCTAGTGGTTGCTCGTGGATGCATATACACACACTATTAGGCACCAGATCGGCTCAGTCACTTCATATTGCATATTGCATATATATGGATGTATTTAGTAAAATGGATGTATAATGGTTGTATTATCACATAGTTGCTGCATTCGGGTGGATGGTTGTGCACACATATAGAATTAATATGTATCATTAGGAATCTTTTGCATACATATTGGACGCATGGTACTATCATGAATTGCACTAAGGAGGTCGACTGAATCAGTAGACCGCCTAATTTTGCATTAGATATGGACATACACACACACTGTGCATATAAACATTAAAGCAATAGAAGTCTTTTAAGGACAATGGATGCTGGTGTTTGATGGTTGAGTAGATGGACGATTAGATGGACGATTAGATGGTAGGATATACATTCTTCTTGACTTGGAGATTTTAGGGACGAAATCCTTTAAGAAGGAGAGAATGTAACACCCCGTAATTTTATAACATTAAAGTTCACAAATTAAAGTATACTTAATTTTTAGAAAAGAATTAAGTGAAATGGGTTGTGCAGAGAAATATATATATATTGATATATATATATATATATAAATTAAAAATTAAATAAATAAATATGTGAAAAAGTTCAAAACAGCAAATTGGGAGGGGGAATAACCGAACCGGCCCATTTTTGAGGTCGACCCAAGCCCCGCTGGGTCGACTAGGGGTTAATCCAGGGTGTTTGGCTGTCAACCCGTGGGCCGATTCGCTCAAATGCAGATTTTGCATTTGATTGGTTCTCATGGTTCAGGGTTAATCTAATGGTCCTAAATAACTTCCTACACCTATAAATACATCCTAATGCTAACCCTAAACCTAATTAAAATAGAATAGTTACCGTCGCCATGGAAATCAATGGAGCTGCCGCCAACTAAGAAGGAAGAAAAGCTAATTCAATTCTAATTCTCTCAACCCTAAAACAAAGCAAAACTCTCTCTTTTCTTCTCTAAATTGTGAGTATGATGATCTTAACAAGATTATTATCATTTTAATTAGGTTGAGTTATGAATGGATTATGAGTAGATGATGTGAATTATCATATATGTTGTTGTAAACCCCTTTTGCTATCATGTATATTGTAAATCCAATGTTATGTGATGATGATATCTTACATGATGTAAATCATGCTTTGATGATGTAATGTATGTTGAAAGTTTCTATGCTATGTTGTGATGAATCATACATGTTAAAAAGGCCATGATGTTACCATCTATGCTAGTTAGTTCATATAAATTAAATCATCATGTTTGGGTTATGTTGATCTATATGACAAGTCACATATGCAAGTTAGATTGATTAGAAAAGTTATGAGCATATACCAAGACATCTATTATGACATCTAGAATTATGCTATGACATATGTGATATCCTATGCTAGTTCACACCATCATTATGTTGCCTAAAAACCCTATATGCAAGTTTATGTATAGATTTGGGCTATGATCATATCATATAAATTGAGACATTTAACAAGTTGACACCTTTTGATCTTTAACACGGGTAGTTTATGCAAGTTTCACCCCTATTATGATTAGATTTATTTTAATTGTCTATATGTTGTGATAATTTATCTTTGTGCTAGGTGTTAGACTATACAAGTCTAGCCTATATTATGCGTTGAATAAGCGAACGTATAAACGTGGGGTAGGGGTAATATTAAGGATTTAATATTAAAAAGTTGGGGTGCAATTGATATGATTTTGCATGCCATAAGTGGATGGCCATAATTGAGTCAATTATGGACATCATTAAAAGTTGACTTAATTAATAATTTGAATAGGGAATTATTAAAACTGGGGTAAAAGATTTTAAGTGTTAATCAATGCTTAGGACACGAGGTTGGACTCGTTTGTGACGTAAACCTTCCCGGACCCGCCTGGCAAATCCAGTGGTCACAAATGTCAGCCCAATGTGAGAGGTCCTAGGCCTAAACTAAAGCATAACCGTTGTAAAGACACGAGGTTAGACTCTTTTATGGTGTAAGTCTGCCCGGACCCGCCCGACAAATCCAGCTGCCATAAATGCCAGTCTAATGTGAGAGGTCTTTATGAGGTTATGGCCTGAATGAATTAAGAAATACTTAACCAGATAAACATGTAAAGTGGGAAATGGGGGGTTAAGTAGGTGCCTTGGGTGGCACAAGGAATCTAGGGGGTGCCCTTAGTGGCATGTGAAATACGATTAGTAAGACTTAACCAAACACACATGTAAATGAACATGACTAAAAGGGTTAAGTGGGATATACTAGTGACAAGCTTAGGTGGGTAGCTTGTGGGGGCCCATTTCGACCAGTATCCCAAACGTATCTTTGTGGGCTCGACCCAAGTCGAGGACGGGACACACATGTTGGGTTCGACTGTAAGAGGCCAAAACGGGGAGCGATGGCAACGCAAGTCCAACGGGTTTCATATGCATGTGTGGACCCGGGCTGGTAGGTAAGACGTTGTTGCATCGTGTAGGTATAAGCCATGCATTCTCAAGTTGTATCGGGTTGCCACTTTAGGGGAGTGATACACCCCACTGTGGGGCCAGCACGGGTATCTACGAGAAGGGAGCCGATCGAAAGTGGGTAGTGGGGTACACCTAGTGGAGATAGGGGCAGACGGCACCTATGTAGTCAGCTAGGGGTACGTAAGGCTATTTATAAAGTTTCTGTGTGAAGCAAGTGGGATCAAACAATAGGGTGACTGGTGTGGTGTAGTGTAGTAATGTGCGGTGCAGTGTAGTAATCATTCGTTAGTAATTAGGTGTGCCTTTACCATTATCTTTAACGTTATCTTAAACGCTATCTTTATCTTCCTAAGAGTTCATAGACATTTACTTGTCTTCCAGCTTATGCCTTAGTCTAGTTATTTTGGTAATAGTATTGTTAGAATTATCATACTCGCCAGACTTTATGTCTGACCCCCTCCATTTCTATCCTTTTTCCCCCTCCAGGTCCTCAGGTTGGGCCCAGCTCTAGTGGAGTTTGATTGGATTGCTTCATCTCTCTTGGAAAGCTTGGACCGTTGAAGTAAAGTCCAGCTTGTTATCTTTTTAATGGCTATTTATGTAATGGGATTATGTATTTTGTTTTATGAAGATGGATATTGTACTTGGTTTTATGATGAAACAAACATGTTTAATTTCCACTGCAATAAATGAAGTTTTAGATTTCCAAGTACTATTTATTATCTGTCTTGTTGTAATTTTTCTGTTCTATATTCACTTATAACCTCCATGGAAGTTAATGTATTCCCTTTGTGAGTGACATTAATGGACGTGGGGTGTTACAGGTTGGGTAATTATTCTCGTGAACCCTCAACTATCTGCTTCCATAGCACACTACCCCTCCCTCTTGCATCGGAACAGCACCAAGCCCTATGCCATAAGCATTGGCGTAAATCATAAACATCTTGCTTCTGTAAGGGAGAGTCAGAACTGGGGCTGTTGTCAGAGCCCACTTCAACCTCTGAATGGCATCCTTACAATCAACGGTCCATGAAAAACCAAGTTCTTTTTCGTCAATCGGGTAAGCAGGGCTGATACTCTTTTAAAATCTCTGACAAACTTTCAATTGTAGCCCACCAACCCTAGGAAACTTCTCACATCCGTTGCATTCTTTTAAGCTCTCCAATCTTGAACTCCAACGACTTTCGTGGGATCTACAGCTATCCCTTCCTTGGAGACCACATGCCCTAAGAACCTTACTTCCTTTCTCCAAAAGTGACACTTAGAAATGTTCGCCTTGACTTGATGTGACCTGAGGGTACGTAAAATCTCCCCTAAGTGTTGGGCATGCTCCTCCTCGTTCTTTGAGAAGATCAGGATGTCATCCACAAAGACCACCACAAACTTGTTCAAAAACTCCTTGAACGCCCTACTCATCAAGTCCACAAAATTGGCGGGTGTATTGGTTAACCCAAAAGGAATAACCAACCATTCGAGAAGCCATCTAGAGTTTTGAATATAGTCTTATCAATGTTGTCTTCCACCACCCTTAACTGATGGAAACCCATGGCCAGATCCATCTGCGAGAAAGCTGAGCGCCAACCAGCTGATCAAAGATGTCATCAATTCTCGCTAGCGAGTGCATATTCTTCTTAGTGAGCTTATTCACCTCCCTATAATCTATACATCGACGAACTGAGACGTATGCCTTAGTTGCGAAGACGACTGGAGCTCCCCATTCTGAAATGCTTCACCTAATAAAACCTTGCTCGAATAGCTCCCCTACTTGCTTATTGAGCTCCCTCCTTTCCCTTGGAGCCATGTGGCGCACTGGTAGAGCAACTGGCTTTGCGTTCTCTACCAAGTAAATCCGAAAGTTTATCTCACGCTTTGGAAGTAGTCCCTTACACTTCTCAGAAACATCCTAACTATGGGCACAGATCGCAAGTCGTCAACAGAAGTATCAAGTGATTCTAGAAAACTGAGCATCACTAACCCCCGTGGGTCGTAGGAAATTTAGAGAGTCCTACCATGACAGGATAGAAGTCCAACCACTCTCTTTTCGCAATCAAGGATGGCACCATACATGGATAGCCAATCCACGCCTAGAATAACTACATAGCCAATAAAGCCCGGTACATATGTGTCGCATTCAAATTCGACGCCCAAGATAGAAATTCTTAAACCCCTACACATCATGGATAAATGAGTCGATCCTCCTATGGGGTTTGAGACTATTACAGGTTCAAAGACTATAGTAGTATATAGGTGCAGACTATCTACTAAAGAACTGGGTATAAATGGCTGTGAAGCACCAGAATCAAATAGGTTCGAACAGGATAATCAAAAAGGGAAATCAAACCTTCAACCATGACTTTCCTACCTCAATCAGGTCTACTTGCTTCCAAAGCATGCACTTTTCCAAAAGTTCATGCCCCTTTCCCTTGCTTGTTAGGGCATTTCTTATTGAAGTGTCCCATTTGTCCACAATTAAAGCAAGCTCCCTTGGTCTTTCTGCACTGTTTTTCGAAATGACCCATAACAACACATCCACGAATCTTTACCTCCATTTTTATTTGGGCTTTTTCAGGCTTTGCACCTTTCTTTTGTTGCTTTCCTTTCTTGGGCCACCATTTCTGCTTTTCACCCTTTGCTTGGGTCTCCTCAGTCTTATTTTCTTTCTTTTCCTCCTTACCATCTTCGTGCATAAGCGCCATATCAACCAGCCTTTCAAAAGTTTCCCCCATCGGTATGTGAGACAAAGCAAGTCTTGGAGAGGTTGATTCAATCCTCTCGCAAATCTAAGCGCCTTTTTTGTGGGTAGTATTTACCAACTCTAATCCAAACCTCGCTAGCTGATTAAAGTTATTCACATATTCCTTAATTGGCATGTCTCCTTGTTTTAAAGCCAAGAACCTTTCCATTTGCAATCCATCCTCTGCCTGAGACAAGATTTTCATCTCGAATCTTTGCCTGAAGTCATCCCATGCCTCCACTGGTTTTCCAGCTTGTGTTATTTCCCACTAGTAGGAAGCCTCATCTTTAAGTTTCCATGCAGCCAGTTGTATTTTCCTTCGGTCATTGACTCAAAAAGACCAAACAAGTTCTCCGTCTCTCGTAGCCAATTTCGTACTTCAACAAAGCTTTCGGTTCCATGGAATGGTTTTCCTCCCATAGCGTAAAAGTCTTTGCATATCTTAGAGAAATTATCTGCTCGAGGGACTGGAGGAACAACGATTGCAGCTAGGGGAAGGGCATCTCCTTGACCTTCGGCGGGTGTCGTAGCCTCGAGATATATACGGAACCACGCCGGTATCTGAATGCCCTCAGGACGATTGGGTTCCCCAGACATGCTGAAAAGAAAGAAAAAGGATTCAACAAGATATTGAGAAAAATTTGACTATGGCTTGAGGGGATATGTTTTAAAAAAACAAAATTTTCTTTTATAAATACTTTGCTTTGTGGAAGTTTTAAAAACTTTTTCTCTGATCTTGTAACCTTCAGCTTTGATACCAAGTGTGACACCCCACGCCCGTTAATGTCACTCATAAGAGAATGCATTAAGTTCTGTTAAGCGCAACAGACAAACATTACAGAGAATATACAAGACAGATAAAATAAGTCGTAGAATTTTTTTTAAAATTTATTATAAAAGTAATAAAGCATAGTCTCAAAAAGATATCAAAACCAGTTACAACTAGCAAACTATCTCAAATCTGTCTTTTAAGCCATCTCAAAAAATAAAATACCAAAGTTCACAATGTCATATCCTATGCCATAAGCCAAACTAAAGTAGAGAGCAAGTCAAAATGATACATCATAAGTAGTCCAAGTCAAGTCCAAGCTGAAGAGATATCCTAGTTACGTTTAAGTGCTTCCACTCTGAGCATCCGAGGGGGGAAAGGAAGAACGAGGAGAAAGAAAAAGGGTTAGACATAAAGTCTGGCGAGTTCCAGTGACTTACAAATATGCATAAAATAAGAATGCCAAGACAGATAAATAAAACTAGATAAGAAAGGTACAGTGTCACAACAGATAAAATAAACATAATAACAGGATGGACAGAATAAAAGGAGTAAACTTATGACCGGGTAATGCTTCCCATTTATATCTAAAAACAGGTAATGCTGAACATATATGTCTGCACCATTACTAATATAACAGGTTCAACAAGATTAGGTTCTTTGCCTAATTACATATCAATAGGATTACAACAGAAATAAACACAACAGGACTAAGTGTACCCTAATTACATAACAAGATTAGGTGTTAACCTAATTACATAAGAACAGGATTAGGTGTACCCTAATTACTACCCAAGCGATTGGGTCCCTACTACGTACATACCTTGTGTCTGCCCCGGCAGTAGGGTGTATCACTCCCTAACCCGGCAACCATATGACATAGACATATTTACTGGTATTATAGCGTCTTATCTTCCCTTGTCCGACCTATGCACGCTCATGACTCCGACGGAACGCACCCGTAACCACCCCCATGTGAACCTCTTACTATCAAGTTCAGTAAAGTATGCCCTGAGCCTCTACCTAGTGTGAGGCCCCATCAGATAAGATACCTATAGGGATACTGACTGAGATGGTGATTAACATAGAAATGTGTTTATTTTATGCTCTTATATCTTATCTTTTGTATATAAATAAATATTACTTGGGTATTGTTTTGTTACTTTTACAGATATTCCAACCCAGCCCGCATGCAACCAGAAAAGTAGAGAAATGGAGATCAGATTGCTATATATTTACATTTTGAAGAATTGTAAATGAAGATCTCACATCTAGTTACTGTTGGACAAGAAAATGATTGATAAAAAGGCCATGCACATCTCAAATCAAGGGAGGCTTGTCAAAGAACCAAGAGGAAAAGAAGAAAGGCCAAATTTACTAGATTTCACTAAGGCCCATTTGAAATTCTCATTGTAAACTATTTTGTGAATTCCCTAAGGCCCATTTATCATTGTATTAGGGTTAGGGTTAGGGTTTGATTATCTCATATAAATACCCTTGTAATATCATTGTATCCATCCGATCTCATTTTCTGTATTCTCTTCTCTATTAATAAAAGTTCTTTTTTTTTTTTTTACTATTTCTGCATTTTTCTTTCTTAGCAATCGGTGTTGTCTTCACAAATAGCTTTGGAAGAGCACCAATTGTATTTTACATTTTTTGTTAGTGATTAGTCGTTTGATTAGTTTCAACGACAATCCTAATTTACTTTTTTGTTGTTCTTCTTTTCCTGCAATTTTACTTTCTGCATTTTATTTCTGTTTTGCATTCTAATTTCCAATTGATAATTGTGATTTGATCGTCGGTTCAATTAGATTTGTTCTGAATCGGATCGCAGTTTCAATTTTTATTGTTTTCAAAAACCCACCTCGAAAATCGTCTAACTCGCCCAAGAGATTAAATAAATAATTTGATTTTAATTTACCTCCCTGTGTTCGACCTGTATGCTACACACCTATGCGCTTGCAGTATTTAATTTAAATGTCGTGCTTTTCTGATTCATAGATTAGCGACGATCAAGTTTTTGGCGCCGTTGCCGGGGAGGCAACAATTAAATTTTATTATTTGTTTAATTTCCAATTCGTGTTAGTTTTTATTTTTATTTTTTCCTTTTGTTTTCTTGTGTATAGATATAAAAAAAATCTTGACTGGTTGATTTGGTATTATAAGTTGATATCGTAATCTTCCTAACAAGAGAAAAAAAATTATTGCCAAATTCCCTTGATTTACTTTCCTTTTCTTTTCAATTTATTTCTTTCCTCTTTTCATTTTTTTCCTTTCTTCATCTATTCCTTCTTTCCATCTATCCTTCTTTTCAATTTTTACTTCATTATTCATTGGTATTGTTCATTTATTTTGCCAAATTTTCCAATTTTTCTTTGATTTCTTTCCATCTATTCCTTCTTTCCTTTTACTTCCTTCCATTTGTTAATATACTGGTTTTCATTCTCTTACAACAATAAACAAAAAAATTCCTTTGTTTCTTTGGATCTTTCAACTTTCTTCCCATTTTATTTTTACATTCTCTTCCCTATTTTACAATTTCCAAAAAAAAAAAAACACTTGCCAACTTTTCCTTCAGTTTATTTCCTGTCTTTTCATCCATTTCTTCTCCCTTCTTTTATTTATTTCTTTCCATCATACAATTTCTTTCCCTTTCTT
The DNA here is from genome assembly GCA_030737875.1 of Allium sativum. Taxonomy (NCBI): domain Eukaryota; kingdom Viridiplantae; phylum Streptophyta; class Magnoliopsida; order Asparagales; family Amaryllidaceae; genus Allium; species Allium sativum. The sequence continues at coordinate 712,361,722 of CM060912.1, forward strand.
TCATTTAATTATTCCCAATTTTCTATAAACTCCTCTCTTTTACAAATCTCATCCATAAAAAAATTAAAAAAAATAAAAATCTTGCCATCTTCTCTTTTATTTCTTTCCTTTTTGCTCTTTCCTCTTTCCAATACTTTGATTTCTACTTTTTTTTTTTAAAAATAAATAAATAATAATAAATACAAATTCTCGTTTTGAAATCTTTCCATTCTCTACCTTGTAGTTAATTCTTTGCTTTGTCATTTGATTCTTCCCACTTTTGCTATTCCCCTATTTATTTACATTTTTTTCCCTTTGGTATTACAACAGTGACCTCAAAACCTTCTCCTTCCATCTTCTCCACAACACAATCACGCAAGCCAACCTTGTACCATCCTCCTGCAAACAACAATCACCTCGACTCCTCTTCATCTCACCACAGCAACAAACTCCACTTCCCTTTCTACCCACCACATCATAGTCCCTTCCTACCCACGTCCAAGTCCTGCCATCTTTTCACGCAACTTTCAAGACCATATTCAGCGCAAATCACGCCACCTACCATCGTTCCCACCTTCTAAACCATCATCGCACTATCAATACCAACCAATCTACCACAAATCGAACCCAAATCCACCTCGAAACACCCGTTGCATAATCGTCGCAACCCTTCCCTCATTACAAAAATCAAATCTGGCTCCGTAATTGTTAGGGTCCGATTTCGAAAAGAAAAAAAAGAGAGAGAAGGGGTAAAGGAGCGTGATTTCTGGAAATCAGTTGTTTCCAATTATTTTTCAATTTTGCTAGGAAGTACTATATTTATTGACTGAATCTTGGCCTCTTTTTTTTCTTCTTTTATGCATGTGAGGGCTGTTTGTTTTAGAATTATTTTGGGTTTGGTTCTCTTGTTTTGGTTGTTGGCACGGTCATGTACTAAATAGTGGAATTTGTCTCTGATTTTTACTCGTTGTAGATCTCCTTTATTTCTTTCTTGTTTTAGTTTTTTCTAGTTTGTAACTTGTTTTCTTAATTCCTTTTCTTTTCTTAAAAAATAAGACAGAAAAGAGAGGAATTTCAAAAGTTCGAAGACCAAAGTGAGCGAGAGTTCAAGAAACGCGAACAAGGAATACAGAAGTCAGTCGATCAGCAAGCAGTTGAATTGAATTGCCAGTGCTTTTCAATCATTCCGGACATCTATACACCATTGTAAAATTTTCTAAACTCTACAGGTGCTTTGCTGCAAAGAAAAATATAGAAATTGCTTGTAAAAATCTTCTGCAGAGGCAGCGGCTTGCTTGTACAATTATTTTATTTCTTCAGTTATTTTTGTCTGATTGTGGTGTGGCTGAAATTTCTGAATTTCTATAATTAAAATCATCACTCTCGTCGATTTTTCATTATAAAACTTGATTAGACGTTGCAAATTTTTAACTACAATAGTGTATTTTGTGAAATTGATTCTCTCAAGGGTTTGATCGCGGATATATATTAGTTCAATTTATTGAACTTCTAGCAAAAGAGGTTGCATACTACCCGTAAAACATTGGTCGTATCCCTTAGTATTTATACTATACGTGAACGGCCATAAGACCCTCTTCCCCCTTCAAATCGAGATTATCAACTAATAAGATATACTTGAGTACATTATTTATTTTGTAATAAGAGTTACGTGTGTCAACTTTAAGTTTTGGATTTTCTATACTCGAAAACGATGAGTGAAAAGAGTTTTAGCCATCATAATTCTCCTATTGATTTTGAAATTGATGAAATTGACATGATTCACACAACAATTGTTGAAACCTCTAATGACACTTCTAAAGCCTTGAAAATGTGTCTTGACCATTTCAACTCTGATTTCGATGAGCTTGAATACATTTTTGAGCTAAATGAACTTCTTGACTCGAAACCTTCGTCATTTGAATCTAACCAAGGAATTATGACCAATATTAGCACACAAGAACTTCCTAAGTTAGACCACAAACCCCTACCACAAGACCTTAAGTATACTTACTTGGACTCTACAGAAAATTTTCTCATAATTATGGCCTTTGATCGTACCGAGGACAAAGAAGAAAAATCTTTGAAAATTTTACAGGAAAATAAAGGGGCATTAGGATGGGATTATGATAATCTGCATCTGAATTTTATAAATCATTGGCTCGTCAAAATTTTCTTCGGAAGAATTTTCATTTCAGAATGCACTGACAAGCCTATTGCAACTCACAAATCAAATAAGAAATCATTGTGCATCATCTTCGATAGAGGCAAGTGTGGGGGGAAAAGAAGGAATCATTCACCAAAAAATATTCACCATCATCGTAGATTTCATTTTTCATACAATTGGCACACTCATATAGTGGTTAAATTGCATTTCATTTTACAAATCATATTGCATTTAATCCATCTTTGGGTTCGATCTTTCAAATTTAGGAAACGTTTACAGTGTGGACACTGTTTAGTTCTAGTGTGGGGGGAGAGTCTGCATTTCATTCATTTTCGTTTTTTTCTTTACTTTTCTTTCTTTTCATTTTCAACCATTTAAATAGGACCATCATGCATTTTAGATTGTAGTAACATGCTATTTTTTTTTTGAAACACGACTCACTTTAGATTGATACAACAAAATAAGTTAACGATTGTTAATCAGTTGATAGTATTTTTTCTCTCAAATAAGATCAAATAAGAAATATGATGAAAAGTTGGATTTTGAGGGATAATAGTGTAACCGATACATAGGGAGATTCTTAGATGATGGCCATGAAGTTTATTCTAAATTGTAGTCTTTGTTTAATGAGTGGAGGACTTAAAATACTTATATTGGCTTTTCGAATCTTTGAAACTAAGTTGTGTTAAGTTGAATTCGCGTAATCTCTCTTGTTCTTATATGTTCAGTAATAATAATAATAATCCAAGGGTATCCAACATTGCTTGTATATCTAGCGTTGGTGTGCAAACCCGCCAAGCTCTATCTGACATGTTGTTGACAAATTCAGCGTCGGAATATCTTGGTCTCATTTTATGAGTTGGACACCTAAGGATTACCGACATGTTGTTGACAAAGTCAAAGTCGGTCTGCACAATCCGCCAAGCTCTTTACCCACTCTCCGTTAGTCCACGAGGCAGTGCATGGGTGGTAAACCTTGGTCTTCTGAGTTAGGTGTATGTACTTAATCATAAATTTTAACTTTTATAGAGATAGAGAATAAGCGATGATGCCCAAACATTTCTTGACCTTATTGATTTGATTAGCCATACACAAGGAAATTAGAATACCACTTAACAAACTGTGACAAGCAAACTAAGAATCTATTTCATGGCTGCACTACGTTATCGACCGAACCAACTGGCCAAACTGGAATTTAACATTTGAAAACTTGAATTATATTGAAAATTTGTGACAAGTTGAGGTATCTAAAATAAAATCAACTGATTAGAAATTATTAACTTAATTTCCTGTACCACTTTCCTGAAATAAGTCGTGTTTTCATTTTTCGTTTTTATTTGCATATGTCCATTGCATTCATGTAGTTTCATTAGAATCATAGCATACTGCATTTGGATTTTGTGGGTAGTATCCGCTGAAAACCCTCACGAGACACCACTCGTCCTACTAGGGACACCTAGAGGTTTAACGGCTTGTTGCATACGCTCAATGCAATCGTGTTTCCTACGAAAGTGTGACCTATCTAGTTTAGTTTTTCATTTCTTGTTTTACTCGAGGACGAGTAAAAGATAAGTGTGGGGGTATTTGATTAACATAGAAATGTGTTTATTTTATGCTCTTATATCTTATCTTTTGTATATAAATAAATATTACTTGGGTATTATTTTGTTACTTTTACAGATATTCCAACCCAGCCCGCATGCAACCAGAAAAGTAGAGAAATGGAGATCAGATTGCTATATATTTACATTTTGAAGAATTGTAAATGAAGATCTCACATCTAGTTGCTGTTGGACAAGAAAATGATTGATAAAAAGGCCATGCACATCTCAAATAAAGGGAGGCTTGTCAAAGAACCAAGAGGAAAAGAAGAAAGGCCAAATTTACTAGATTTCACTAAGGCCCATTTGTAATTCTCATTGTAAACTATTTTGTGAATTCCCTAAGGCCCATTTATCATTGTATTAGGGTTAGGGTTAGGGTTTGATTATCTCATATAAATACCCTTGTAATATCATTGTATCCATCCGATCTCATTTTCTGTATTCTCTTCTCCATTAATAAAAGTTCTTTTTTTTTACTATTTCTGTATTTTTCTTTCTTAACAATCGGTGTTGTCTTCACAATTAGCTTTGGAAGAGCAACAATTGTATTTTACATTTTTTGTTAGTGATTAGTCGTTTGATTAGTTTCAACGACAATCCTAATTTACTTTTTTGTTGTTCTTCTTTTCCTGCAATTTTACTTTCTGCATTTTATTTCTGTTTTGCATTCTAATTTCCAATTGATAATTGTGATTTGATCGTCGGTTCAATTAGATTTGTTCTGAATCAGATCGTAGTTTCAATTTTTATTGTTTTCAAAAACCCACCTCGAAAATCGTCTAACTCGCCCAAGAGGTTAAATAAATAATTTGATTTTCATTTACCTCCCTGTGTTCGACCTGTATGCTACACACCTGTACGCTTGCAGTATTTAATTTAAATGTCGTGCTTTTCTGATTCATAGATTAGCGACGATCAGATGGGTTCCAAACAGCAGATTGACACAAGCCAAAACCCCCTAAGCTTGTGTCCCTAAATATCTTAGATTTAAGAGTCCCCAAAACCCGATATAACAGCAGACGGGGGACCTCTTTGCTTATTAATATTTATGCTTAACTTAGCAGGTTCAGATTTTATTAATAAGCATGGTTGTAATGTCATTATATGTATACAGCCCTATTCTTAACATGTCATCTACTTAATGCCCGTTTAAGTCAAAGTTAGCATGTCTAGTCAATATGCATAGTATTCATCAACTACATTTCCAAGTTACAGGTTTATGCATAATGTCCATTTACAGCAAGTGTCTACAGCAAGTCTAAACATGTATACCTATCCTTTTTCCCAAATTATAATCAATTTAGTCCAAGTAAATAACATGCCTAAGTCCCTCTTTATATTATTCATTTTTCCCCAATCGTACACCCATTCAAATCGGGTATAGCCTAGGCTTCCAAAGACCTAGGCTTGGCATAAAATAAAAAGGAAAACCGAGGGAGAGAAATAGAACAAATCATGTATGTATATAGACAAGACTGGAAATAAACATAGAAAATGGGAAAAGGAAAATAAATACATATAATTTGTTAATCTTTCCAATATTACAGGCATATGTATAACTTGTTAATTAACAATATCACATGCATATGTATAGTTTGTTTAGCTAACAATATCATATGCATATGTATAGTTTGTCAATTAACATCATCACAGGAATAGGCATAACTTGCCCAATTAACATCATCACATGCATAGGTATAAAACATCACATGCATATGTATAGTTTGTTTAACTAATAATATCACAGGCATATAATAAATTATAACGGCATAGGTGATACAGTGAACCAGGTATATTTATTTTACTATAGATCCTAGCCAGTTTTATTTGACTGTCATGTTCAAGGCCTAAGAAATCAGATCTGTAAGTAACTGTAACTCACATTGGGTCTTAGTGAAGATAAATATGTATAACACTAGGCCATAGGAAGTCCAATTTCAATCCAAGTTGTATGTATGCAAGTCTTGATGCTGTATGTGCTCAATCCATTTCTAGCAGCATTCCCCCATTATACATATATTATTTTCAAAATAAAATCATTGAGGCAGAAGAAGATATGCGACGATCCCAAAATCCGAGGGGCGGTATTAAGGATAATCATTAGGAAATAACACATTAATCATCATAGCAGAGTACAGATAATAACAGAAACAATAAATAAAATAATTTTACATGAATATGACAGCGGAATCATAACATGTAGGAATATCAGAATAGCATAACGTGGGATATACTTAGTAAAAAGAAAGGGAAGTGATCAGTCATCATCGCCAGAGGCGGAATACATACATGCAGTGACATAATAAAAGTATCAGTCTACATCGCCGAAGGCGGAATACATATACATATAGTGAGAAATACGGAAAGTAAATCAGTCTGCATCGCCAGTGGCGGAATCATAATATAAATACAGGAATGGCGGAAAATATCTAAGTCATCTCTATGAAGTCAGCCTCGCCATGAGCCAAAAGTGCATGCTATGCAGCAGTGCAGAACCAAAAACCACCTGTCACCTGTGTACTAGGCTGCCCGTGTGAAAATAAGGGCACCCGCGTTTGCAAAGTGAAACAAACAACGAGTCAGTCATGGGGACTGGTATGAGGAATCTATTTAAGAGTTAAACAACAGTAATAGCAAATCATAGGACCACGCCACTTTCGCGGAACGGGTTTACTCCAGTGATTGCTAGTGCATTTAAAACAAGGTAAATTCTTTTTAAGACAACGCAATGTTTTTAGAAAGAATGAAGCCATTATAAGACTCAGGTCCCATCACACAATGCAACGCAAGCCGGAGGATAGAGTTTTACCTTATAATAGCCAAATATGCTTGATACGTATAAAGCGAAATCATTTGATATTATTACTAGTGCTTATATGTTTCAAAAACGAATAGCATCATAAATATCAATCATAGACGGCATAGCTACCATATACTATGTCACCATACTAGTACTACAATCAAGTCCGTTATTTCGTATTGGAAATTGGATTTCCGTCATGAGTCGAGGCAAGGGGCAAGCTCCTCTCCACTTCGAGACACTCTAGCAAATGCCTCAGGACTACGCACACTGGGTAACCCCTGGATCGGCTGGGCCGGTCCTCTCTTACGTTTGAGGATTGGCAATTCCTGAACACACGTTTCCCGGTCCTTACAGAACTATAATCGAGGCGCCTCGCATTCCAACAACCACAAAGGTGAAAAGTAGATATATATGTCAGGGCTGGTAAGTCACTGACACCACCATAGCTAGAAAGAAACGTCGTGCTCTCCCAGCGGCCCGTATCCCGTTTTTAACTCATACCGAGGTGTGAGGTTCGCGAATCTACGAAATACACAAAGCTAGGCCACGTAGACCTTGCTTTGATCATCATCCACAAGACTTTGCTTTTCAACAGAAGCCTTGATCACAGCATCTTGGCATGCCACATAGGCAGTCCACTCCATACGATTGATTTCCATCGATGTATAACCTCTAAGCTCGTACGTCTCAGAGAAGGGCGTTAAGCAAGAGAATAAATTCTCCATCGCCAAACAGATATATATTTAACAGAGATCAATCAGTATAGAACAAAATCCAATGTCAGACACACAGTCCATTTACAAGTCCGTCCTGGGTCTGAACGAAACCGGAGGCGTCAAATTCCTCGTATATCCGTCCAATCAACATATACGTTCAGACGGCTACTACTTCCGTCCCCTTCCGGTAGCTACTCCGGGTAGGAACCTCAGTAGCGCCCATCCAACCGATACGAAGATCGTCGGTCTTGAATCGTCTTTGCATTTTCCAATTCGAATCGCTCGATGAATTATTTGAAATGAGGGTTAGCTCGGCCTTTTCAAATAATTCTCGTCATTAGAATTTAAATCGATTCTTTATATTGTTATATTATTCGACATCCATCTTTCAGTTATTTAATGTTATTTTCATGTCATACACATACAACCATCAAAAATCAAACAATTCAAGCCCACTTGGTTTATTTGCAACCTATGTTGCTTATAATATTTTATAACGATTTTTCGCCATTTTTATTTATTTAAAAATGGCCATATTTAATTAAACGACGTTTCAGGTCGTTTCGTGTCACTGGCGCTGTTTTTCCCTTAATTTGTTTTACACATCTCGGAAAATCTAACCGTTGGATCTTCACAAATTTTACATCATTAGGAAGGTCTTTTCAAAACGAATCCAACGATTCCAGTTTTGGGAAAATCCGACGGTCGGATCTTCCACACTAACCATTTGAAGTTACGATTTCAATTTACGAACTGCAGCATCGTTATTCGATTAAATTTAATTATATTTATATATATATATAAATATAATCGTTTCTGGCGCTGTTTTTCCTTAATTTTGAATTAAACATTCCAGACAATCCAACCGTCGGATCTTCACAAAGTTGGCGCCGTTGGAAAGATATCCCCAAGGCGAACCCAACGGTTGAGGTTTCGGGAAAATCCAATGGTCGGATCTTCCGCACTAGTCATTTGAAATCACGGTTTCAAAATATGAACTGCACGGCCACGTTTCGTTTTAATTCTATTTATATTTATATATTTATATAAATATAACTCATTCAATGATTTCTATATCGTTTTCACTTCAAATATTTTTCTAACTCCCTAAAATTTTGGAAAATTTCGCCATAACCTCCCCTGCACCGGGAGCATCGGGAAATCGCAAATAGCGTTCCCGGTCCTTCTAATCTCAAAAAGAAAAAGAAAAAGCCAAGCGGCTAGCCAACAGGCTCATAAAATCATCACCCAAACAAAGCAGTAAATGTGTACCTATTTGTCGGGCACAAAATTTTATTCCTCTTCTCTAGCCCCTTTGCTATAACCTGTTCAATAAATATGCAGGTACACATATATACAGTTCTTATCAATTATCATTTTCTATTCAACTTCATATTTGATTTCTGTTTGGTTTAAAAACACCATTCATTCTAATGTTACATAAATAGGTGCAAATCATTTCATTGGCTAATTAATGAATATTTCATCTCATATATGTTTATTTTGAACAAGTGGCTATTTTTAACACTTCACATTTCAACGATTCATGCATACAATAAAAATGTGATTTTTATTGTAAAACAATTCATTTCAAAACACTATTCTTCTATATAGTTCAAGTTGGTGATAAAAATGGGATTTTTATCATAAAACAATTTCTTTTAAGACGAGATTATTTTACACAGTTCATATAGTCGATAAAGGGTGATTTTTATTATCAAACAATTTATTTCAAAATATGAATACCATTCAACACATGAATTTCTAATCAACGAATGAATATCAATTCAACACATGAATGTTTTCTATAGTTTCTATATATAGATAAAAATGTGATTTTTATTATCGAACAGTTTATTTCAAAATATGAATACCATTCAACACATGAATTTCTAATCAACGAATGAATATCAATTCAACACATGAATGTTTTCTATAGTTTCTATATATAGATAAAAATGTGATTTTTATTATCGAACAGTTTATTTCAAAATATGAATACCATTCAACACATGAATTTCTAATCAACGAATGAATATCAATTCAACACATGAATGTTTTCTATAGTTTCTATATATAGATAAAAATGTGATTTTTATTATCGAACAATTTATTTCAAAATATGAATACCATTCAACACATGAATTTCTAATCAACGAATGAATATCAATTCAACACATGAATGTTTTCTATAGTTTCTATATATAGATAAAAATGTGATTTTTATTATCGAACAGTTTATTTCAAAATATGAATACCATTCAACACATGAATTTCTAATCAACGAATGAATATCAATTCAAGACATGAATGTTTTCTATAGTTTCTATATATAGATAAAAATGTGATTTTTATTATCGAATAGTTTATTTCAAAATATGAATACCATTCAACACATGAATTTCTAATCAACGAATGAATATCAATTCAACACATGAATGTTTTCTATTCAATGAATAAATATAGTTTAAGCATATGAAAATAATTCAAACACAAGAATATTATTCAAAATTTCGGCAGCATAACGGCAGGGTAGTTAAACTGGCACCGTCCCTAGTACGGCTCCTCGCTCTACCTTAAAACCTCGCGGTTTTTGACAATGGGGATCATGCATCTAGTTCGCACGTAGGCGGCATGTTTATATTTATTTCATTTCCACAAACTAATCCTATGTGGTTTCAACCAAATATTTTCCAATCACAAACGAGTATTTTTCAACCGCAATCAACCAATATCAATCACAAACAATCCCAAACTATCAATCAATTTTCACAACAATTTCAACCAATAAATATCGTCCATGGTTTGTGGACGAGGGGCGTATATATATATATATATATATATATATATATATATATATATATATATAGATATATATATATAGCAATTCACTTTCATTTTCAACATATATAATATTTATATAAAAAGAAACTGAAGAGTGAGAAATCCTCACCAATAGCTATCCAATAACACGACTCTTCCTTAATAGAAATCTTCGCCTATTTCGCCTTCTTGTTGCTTTCGTTGCCTGTATTCTCTACATAGGTAAAAATCGAATTTTTTCTATGTTATTCAATATATAAAGATTATATTCTAAAAACAAAGATTATATTTTTAATATTCCTATGATGTAAAAATTATATTTTTATTACTTTAAAAATACAAAAATCATGTCTTGCTCCTTCTACCTAATAAAAATCCCGTCTTTTCTCTTTTTTAAAAATATGATCTTTATTTTTGCAAGTTCAAATCTTTTTCTATTAAAAGATTAAACCTTTTTCTTTTAAAAGATTAAACCTTTTTCTTTTAAAAGATTAAACCTTTTTTTTTTTTAAACCTTAAAATAAAATCATCTTTTACTTTCTTTAAAAAAAATCAGTTTTTACTTTCTATAAAAAAAATCAGTTTTCTAAATTCTTTTTCAAATCAGTTTTAAAAATTCTTTTTCAAATCAGTTTTTGCTCTTTTAAAAAAAAAACAGTTTTTAAATTCTAAAAAAAAATCAGTTTATATATCTTCAAAAAACAGTTTTTATATTCTTTTTAAATACAGTTTTTAAATCTTTTAAAAATCCAGTTTTCAAAATTTTTTAAATCAGTTTTTAAAATCTTTTTAGATCAGTTTATAATTTCTAAAAAAAAATCAGTTTATAATTCTTAAAAGAATCAGTTTATAATTTCTTTAAAAATCCAGTTTTTTTATTCTTTTTAAATACAGTTTTTAAAAATTCTTTTTCAAATCAGTTTTTGCTCTTTTAAAAAAAACAGTTTTTAAATTCTAAAAAAAATCAGTTTATGCAACTTAAAAAAACAGTTTTTATATTCTTTTTAAATACAGTTTTTAAATCTTTTAAAAATCCAGTTTTCAAAATTTTTAAATCAGTTTTTAAAATCTTTTTAGATCAGTTTATAATTTCTAAAAGAATCAGTTTATAATTTCTTTAAAAATCACAGTTTTTAAATTCGAAAATAAAAAAATAAAAATAAAGTAAAATTGCACACCACAGGATGCGAAGTGGAGGGAAGAAGAAGGAGCGTCGGCGGCTTCGAGGGTGGCGTTCGCTGGTGGCTCGACGGTGTCGGCGGCAGTGTTCGAGGGTGGCGTTGCTCGGTGGTTCTACGGGGGGCGTCGCGAGGGTTCGAGGTCCTCGCTGGAAGGAGGAGGTCTGACGGAGGGTAAGGGCGGCGGCGATGGGTTCGTCGGCGTCGGGTCTTGAGGGGGGCGGCGGCTTCGATTCGATTTAGGTTTTCTTTTTTTTTTTCTCTTTTTTTTTTATTTCGTTTCTGTATAATGAAACGGGGGGGGGGGGGGGCAAGCAGAAGAAAAAGGGGGGGAAAAATTAAAATAATATATCTATATATTTTTTTTTTATTTAATTTTTCAAAAAGGTTGACTTTTACATATGACCTCGAAACGAGGCCTACCGCCTGTCGTCCATAGCGTTTTACCCCCATTCCGAACACAATGGGGTATGTATCGTAAGCTGGTTTGATCGTTACAATCAGTTTCCATTGAAATTTATATTTAAATCCTTATATTGAATTTTAAACGTACATTTCAAATTACTGGGGTCACATACTAACTAGAAAAATTCTAGAAAAATATTTTCTAGTTTCGTATTGACGATACGGTCCTAACAAAACTAGTTTCGTCGAATTCTGAGACCGTTTGAAAAATGGTCAATTTCCAGTCGATTAAATTCAACAGAAACTGGTCAAACGCGTTTTCTTTTGCCACGCTCACATATTGATTCGAAAATTTATGAAATTCGAAACCTAGCAATAGTTTGACATCCCGGACCCGACAAAAGTGGTTTCGTCGAATTCCGAGGCCGTTTGCAAAATATCCATTTTCCAGACCTATATATTCTATATACCGACTCTTCTGAGAATTCATTCGGCCATAACTTTTGATTCCCGTTATGAAACTTCGATTTTTCAGATTCGTTAGAAAGGTATTGACTAACAGATTTAAATATTTTTGGTCTCACTAAAATCCGTTATATTTTCCATCCTGCACAGTCAGACTTAGTTTGTATTCAAAATTTCAAACGGCCATATTATACACAATTCTATATTTTATGGAAATAGGCTATTTTAATCATTCAAATTTCTTGTTAATAACCTAATTTAAAAATTTTAAACTGGTTCACATTTTCCGGGTTATTACAATCTCCCCCACTTAAAACTTTTCGTCCTCGAAAAGGAAATAATAGTTAAGCAGGAAATAAAATGTAAATGCAAAGTATTGTAAAGGTACCTTGCACCGGAGTTAGTCAGAGATGTCCACTCTGCATTTGGGATAGGCTCGTTTAATGCTTTCCTCAGTTTCCCAAGTACAGTCTCTAGGATCACTACTCCACTGCACTTTGACTAAATGGATCTTTTTCCTCCTTAGCTCTCTGGTTTCTTTGCCAACTATCTTTAATGGATCTCTTTTGAGTGCTAATTCTGGAGTTATGTCAATATCCTGTTGTGCTGCTTCTTCCACAACAAGATCTGGATCATGAACATGTTTTCTGAGTTGAGATACGTGGAACACATTATGTACACCAGGCAACCAATCAGGTAATGAAACCCTATATGCAAGAGTTCCAATCCGTTCAAGTATAGGAAAGGGACCAATAAATCTCGGTGCCAACTTCCCAGTCTTGCCAAATCTGATTACTCCTCGCATTGGAGAAACTCTTAAATAAACATAATCGCCAACGGCAAACGATATATCCCTTCTTCTCGCATCAGCATAACTTTTCTGTCGGCTCTGTGCGGTTTTTAATCGCTTCTTAATGGAATCGGCTTTATCCGATGCTTCTTGAATCATATCGGGTCCTAACACAAGTCTGTTGCCAGGTTCTACCCAACATGCGGGAGATCTGCACGGTCTACCGTATAGTGCTTCAAATGGGGACATTCCCAAACTTGCTTGATAGCTATTGTTGTAAGAGAATTCTGCTAAATGTAAATGATCTTCCCATGAGCCTCCAAAATCAATAACGCAAGCCCGCAGCAAATCTTCTAAAATTCTATTCACCCGCTCAGTTTGGCCGTCTGTCTGAGTGTAATAAGCGGTGCTTAGATTTAATTTGGTTCCCAATTCTTCCTGGAATGCTTCCCAGAATTTGCTAGTGAACATGGGATCTCTATCGCTGACTATATTGAGCGGTACTCCATGAAGTTTAACAATTTCTTTGAAGTAAATCTGTGCCAGACTTTGAGCCGTTCTGTTGGATCGGACAGGTATGAAATGGGCAGTCTTCGTGAAGCGATCTACGATTACCCATATACTGTCGTTTCCTTTTCTAGTCCGAGGCAAGCCATCAATAAAATCCATCGAGATTTGTTCCCACTTCCAACCTGGAATTTCTAATGGTTGCAATAATCCAGCCAATTTCTGCTGATCACTCTTGACTAGTTGGCAAGTGGAGCATCTGCTAACATATAATGAGATATCTCTCTTCATTGACCTCCACCAGAATGTGCGTTTGATATCGTTATACATTTTGCTCACACCGGGATGGATTCTTAATTTGGATTTGTGGCATTCATCAAGTATTTCTCTCCTGAGCTCGGGAAGGTTTGGGATGCAGATTCTACCCTTTAATCTTAGAACTCCCTTGTCATCGAGTCTAAAACTTGTGGATTCACCTCCTTTGACTCTTTGACTGATTCTTTGAATAAATTCATCGTCTTTCTGTAGAGTCGAGATCCTGTCTATTAATGAAGACGTGATGACAAAACTGGCGATGATTTCATTCTTTCTGCTGAGTGCATCTGCTACAACATTGGCTTTCCCTGGAGTGTATATAATTTCAAAATCGTATGCTGCAAGGAATTCTAACCAACGCTGTTGTCTCAAGTTTAGATCTTTCTGGGTGAAAAGGTATTTCAAGGATTGATGATCGGTGTATAGTTCGAATTTCTCGCCTAATAAATAATGCCTCCAGATTCTTAAAGCGAACACGATAGCTAATAACTCAAGATCATGAGTAGCATAGTTTCTTTCATGCGGCTTTAGTTGACGACTGGCATAAGCGATCACTTGGCCTTTTTGCATTAACACTGCTCCTAGCCCTCTAATAGAAGCATCTGTCCATACTTTCAGGTCTTGGTTACCTTCTATTATTATCAATACCGGAGCGGTTGTCAACTTCAGTTTCAGCTCTTGGAAAGCTTCTTCACATTCGGGAGTCCATTTGAATTTCTCATGCTTCTTTGTAAGCTTTGTCAATACTCCTGATATCTTTGAAAAATCCTGAACGAATTTCCGATAGTAACTAGCTAATCCAAGGAAACTTCGAACTTCAGTGGGTGTAGTAGGTTGTTTCCAGTTTTGAATCGCTGTAATTTTGCTTGGATCTACAGCAATTCCTTCTTTTGATACGACGTGGCCAAGGAATTTAACTTCATTCTGCCAGAAGACACACTTAGAAAATTTAGCTTTCAAGACATTTCTTCTTAGAATTTTCAACACTTGTTCTAAATGTTTTGCATGTTCTTCTTCCGACTTAGAGTAGATTAGAATGTCATCGATGAAGACTAGAACAAATTTATTCAACACACCACAGAACACTCTGTTCATAAGATCAACGAAGTATGCCGGAGCGTTGCACAAACCGAACGGCATTACTAACCATTCGTAGAATAAATCGGGACCCCTGAAGGCTGTCAAAGGAACACAGTCTTCGGCTATACGCAATTGGTAGAAACCTGTAGCTAGGTCCATTCTGGAGAATACGGTTGCTCCATTTAATTGATCTAACAGATCGTCTATTCGGGGCAAAGGATATTTGTTCTTCAGTGTTTGTTTATTGAGATCCCGGTAATCAACGCAAAGTCTTAGAGTACCGTCTGATTTAGGGACAAATACTACTGCGGCTCCCCATGCTGAAAAGCTTGGTCTGATTAGACCTTTCCAAAGTAATTCTCGGGTTTGACTACTTAGCTCTTCTTTTTCTTTCGGGGCCATTCTTCTTATTGGATGTACTACTGGTCGGGCGTTCGGAATTAGATCAATTCTAAACTCAATTTCTCTTTGCGGCGGTAAGTTCTCTACTTCTTCAAACACATCCGCATAATTTTTCACGACCGGTATCTTTTCTATTGAAGGGGGAGTAATTTCTAAAGAAGACCAAAATTCTGTTCTATTAATTTCTGAACCGAGACATGGTATAGTGATATGCCCCGATTTTGTTTCAACTTTCACAATTCTTTCGGCACATCATATGTTGTCAACCAGTCAAGTCCCAATATCATATCAAATTCGGAAAGGTCCATGACAATCGAATCAAAAGGAAATCGGTATCGAGAAAAGGAAATAGGCACTTTACAATATATACCGAGACTAACAGAACCTCTTATCGGGTTTTGAACTTTAATTGGTTCCTTAAGTTTTCTTTGTTTCAATTTTAACTTGTGTACAATTTTACCAGAAATGAAGCTACGTGATGCACCAGTATCAAAAAGTACAGAAACAGGAATATTTTTAATAGTAAGGGTACCTCCCAAGACATCGGGTTTACCTGATCCATCGGTGATAGCTGGCGGGGTATTCCCGTCATAAACATGGGCCACTTGTGCGCTCTTCTTCAAAGGACAATTCTTGCTATAGTGCCCCTTTTTGTGGCAATTGTAGCATTCAGCTGAGTCACTGGCCCTTGGCTTCTTTGGGGCTTTGCATACATTAGAGAAATGACCGGGCTTCCCGCAATTGTAGCAGTTTCCTTTCGGGATCTTTGCGGGTTTTTGAGTATCGGCCGCGGTGATGCTAGTTTCGGGTTGGTCAGTTGAGGTCTTGCGCTTATTCCCTGCTTGGCTCTTAGCGCGGTCTTGGCTAGCATGCCTCTCATCCATGTCCTCATAGTTGCAAGCCATCTCTACGAGTTCTGTAAAAGAGAGTTTGATGTTGCTCATAGCTCTATCATGGTATTTGCGCTTCAGCCCAAAAATGAATCTCTTATTCTTCGCTTTGTCGGTCAAAACCAACTCTGGAGCATAGCGCGATAGCTGAGTGAACTTATTCAGATAGTCTTGAATAGAGAGGTCTCCCTGCTGGAGATTAGCAAATTGCTCCCGCATCCTCTCAAGAGCTTGTTCTGGCACAAACTTCTCATTGAATAAAGTCTTGAACTGCTCCCAAGTTCGGATAGTACCAGCTGCATCTCCAGAAGTAATGGCATCCCACCACAGCTCTGCCTCTTCCTGAAGGAGCCAAATGCCAAGTCGGGCTTTGTTGTTAGTTCCCATGCCCATACCTTCGAAGATTTTCTCACAGGTTTTCAGCCAAGCGATAGCTTCGGTCACTGTGCCAGTGCCAGTAAAAGGTTTCCCCCCAAGATTTCTGTATCTCTTTGCCACTTTATCTAACTCAAAGTCTTCTGGTGCTGGTGGCTGAATAATAGGGATCTCTACAGCTACGGGGATATTCCCCCGTCCTCCTGCTGCATCTCCTCGGCCTCCACGGCCTCCTCTAGCTGCTGCTGCTCGTGTAGCCATCTAAGAGAACTGTATCAGCAAGAAAAGAGTCAAGCTCACAGATTTGATAATTTTCATAAATGATAAAGCAAGGGAATACAAAGAAAGATAATGATGATGTACTGATCAAATTGTTTTGCTAATCTGCTTAGCTCATTCTAGGACATTGCTAATCCTATCTCTAATGAGCTACTCGCATTAGAACACTACTGATTCTATTCTGACGAGGTGTTAAATGTGTTAGATCCCGGAGCTAAGGTTAACCAAAGCTCTGATACCAACTGTGACGATCCCAAAATCCGAGGGGCGGTATTAAGGATAATCATTAGGAAATAACACATTAATCATCATAGCAGAGTACAGATAATAGCAGAAACAATAAATAAAATAATTTTACATGAATATGACAGCGGAATCATAACATGTAGGAATATCAGAATAGCATAACGTGGGATATACTTAGTAAAAAGAAAGGGAAGTGATCAGTCATCATCGCCAGAGGCGGAATACATACATGCAGTGACATAATAAGAGTATCAGTCTACATCGCCGAAGGCGGAATACATATACATATAGTGAGAAATACGGAAAGTAAATCAGTCTGCATCGCCAGTGGCGGAATCATAACATAAATACAGGAATGGCGGAAAATATCTAAGTCATCTCTATGAAGTCAGCCTCGCCATGAGCCAAAAGTGCATGCTATGCAGCAGTGCAGAACCAAAAACCACCTGTCACCTGTGTACTAGGCTGCCCGTGTGAAAATAAGGGCACCCGCGTTTGCAAAGTGAAACAAACAACGAGTCAGTCATGGGGACTGGTATGAGGAATCTATTTAAGAGTTAAACAACAGTAATAGCAAATCATAGGACCACGCCACTTTCGCGGAACGGGTTTACTCCAGTGATTGCTAGTGCATTTAAAACAAGGTAAATTCTTTTTAAGACAACGCAATGTTTTTAGAAAGAATGAAGCCATTATAAGACTCAGGTCCCATCACACAATGCAACGCAAGCCGGAGGATAGAGTTTTACCTTATAATAGCCAAATATGCTTGATACGTATAAAGCGAAATCATTTGATATTATTACTAGTGCTTATATGTTTCAAAAACGAATAGCATCATAAATATCAATCATAGACGGCATAGCTACCATATACTATGTCACCATACTAGTACTACAATCAAGTCCGTTATTTCGTATTGGAAATTGGATTTCCGTCATGAGTCAAGGCAAGGGGCAAGCTCCTCTCCGCTTCGAGACACTCTAGCAAATGCCTCAGGACTACGCACACTGGGTAACCCCTGGATCGGCTGGGCCGGTCCTCTCTTACGTTTGAGGATTGGCAATTCCTGAACACACGTTTCCCGGTCCTTACAGACCTATAATCGAGGCGCCTCGCATTCCAACAACCACAAAGGTGAAAAGTAGATATATATGTCAGGGCTGGTAAGTCACTGACACCACCATAGCTAGAAAGAAACGTCGTGCTCTCCCAGCGGCCCGTATCCCGTTTTTAACTCATACCGAGGTGTGAGGTTCGCGAATCTACGAAATACACAAAGCTAGGCCACGTAGACCTTGCTTTGATCATCATCCACAAGACTTTTCTTTTCAACAGAAGCCTTGATCACAGCATCTTGGCATGCCACATAGGCAGTCCACTCCTGACGATTGATTTCCATCGATATATAACCTCTAAGCTCGTACGTCTCAGAGAAGGGCGTTAAGCAAGAGAATAAATTCTCCGCTGCCAAACAGATATATATTTAACAGAGATCAATCAGTATAGAACAAAATCCAATGTCAGACACACAGTCCATTTACAAGTCTGTCCTGGGTCTGAACGAAACCGGAGGCGTCAAATTCCTCGTATATCCGTCCAATCAACATATACGTTCAGACGGCTACTACTTCCGTCCCCTTCCGGTAGCTACTCCGGGTAGGAACCTCAGTAGCGCCCATCCAACCGATACGAAGATCGTCGGTCTTGAATCGTCTTTGCATTTTCCAATTCGAATCGCTCGATGAATTATTTGAAATGAGGGTTAGCTCGGCCTTTTCAAATAATTCTCGTCATTAGAATTTAAATCGATTCTTTATATGGTTATATTATTCGACATCCATCTTTCAGTTATTTAATGTTATTTTCATGTCATACACATACAACCATCAAATATCAAACAATTCAAGCCCACTTGGTTTATTTGCAACCTATGTTGCTTATAATATTTTATAACGATTTTTTCGCCATTTTTATTTATTTAAAAATGGCCATATTTAATTAAACGACGTTTCAGGTCGTTTCGTGTCACTGGCGCTGTTTTTCCCTTAATTTGTTTTACACATCTCGGAAAATCTAACCGTTGGATCTTCACAAATTTTACATCATTAGGAAGGTCTTTTCAAAACGAATCCAACTATTCCAGTTTTGGGAAAATCCGACGGTCGGATCTTCCACACTAACCATTTGAAGTTACGATTTCAATTTACGAACTGCAGCGTCGTTATTCGATTCAATTTAATTATATTTTTATATATATATATATAAATATAATCGTTTCTGGCGCTGTTTTTCCTTAATTTTGAATTAAACATTCCAGACAATCCAACCGTCGGATCTTCACAAAGTTGGCGCCGTTGGAAAGATATCCCCAAGGCGAACCCAACGGTTGAGGTTTCGGGAAAATCCAATGGTCGGATCTTCCGCACTAGTCATTTGAAATCACGGTTTCAAAATATGAACTGCACGGCCACGTTTCGTTTTAATTCTATTTATATTTATATATTTATATAAATATAACTCATTCAATGATTTCTATATCGTTTTCACTTCAAATATTTTTCTAACTCCCTAAAATTTTGGAAAATTTCGCCATAACCTCCCCTGCACCGGGAGCATCGGGAAATCGCAAATAGCGTTCCCGGTCCTTCTAATCTCAAAAAGAAAAAGAAAAGGCCAAGCGGCTAGCCAACAGGCTCATAAAATCATCACCCAAACAAAGCAGTAAATGTGTACCTATTTGTCGGGCACAAAATTTTATTCCTCTTCTCTAGCCCCTTTGCTATAACCTGTTCAATAAATATGCAGGTACATATATATACAGTTCTTATCAATTATCATTTTCTATTCAACTTCATATTTGATTTCTGTTTGGTTTAAAAACACCATTCATTCTAATGTTACATAAATAGGTGCAAATCATTTCATTGGCTAATTAATGAATATTTCATCTCATATATGTTTATTTTGAACAAGTGGCTATTTTTAACACTTCACATTTCAACGATTCATGCATACAATAAAAATGTGATTTTTATTGTAAAACAATTCATTTCAAAACACTATTCTTCTATATAGTTCAAGTTGGTGATAAAAATGGGATTTTTATCATAAAACAATTTCTTTTAAGACGAGATTATTTTACACAGTTCATATAGTCGATAAAGGGTGATTTTTATTATCAAACAATTTATTTCAAAATATGAATACCATTCAACACATGAATTTCTAATCAACGAATGAATATCAATTCAACACATGAATGTTTTCTATAGTTTCTATATATAGATAAAAATGTGATTTTTATTATCGAACAGTTTATTTCAAAATATGAATACCATTCAACACATGAATTTCTAATCAACGAATGAATATCAATTCAACACATGAATGTTTTCTATAGTTTCTATATATAGATAAAAATGTGATTTTTATTATCGAACAGTTTATTTCAAAATATGAATACCATTCAACACATGAATTTCTAATCAACGAATGAATATCAATTCAACACATGAATGTTTTCTATAGTTTCTATATATAGATAAAAATGTGATTTTTATTATCGAACAATTTATTTCAAAATATGAATACCATTCAACACATGAATTTCTAATCAACGAATGAATATCAATTCAACACATGAATGTTTTCTATAGTTTCTATATATAGATAAAAATGTGATTTTTATTATCGAACAGTTTATTTCAAAATATGAATACCATTCAACACATGAATTTCTAATCAACGAATGAATATCAATTCAACACATGAATGTTTTCTATAGTTTCTATATATAGATAAAAATGTGATTTTTATTATCGAACAGTTTATTTCAAAATATGAATACCATTCAACACATGAATTTCTAATCAACGAATGAATATCAATTCAACACATGAATGTTTTCTATTCAATGAATAAATATAGTTTAAGCATATGAAAATAATTCAAACACAAGAATATTATTCAAAATTTCGGCAGCATAACGGCAGGGTAGTTAAACCGGCACCGTCCCTAGTACGGCTCCTCGCTCTACCTTAAAACCTCACGGTTTTTGACAATGGGGATCATGCATCTAGTTCGCACGCAGGCGGCATGTTTATATTTATTTCATTTCCACAAACTAATCCTATGTGGTTTCAACCAAATATTTTCCAATCACAAACGGGTATTTTTCAACCGCAATCAACCAATATCAATCACAAACAATCCCAAACTATCAATCAATTTTCACAACAATTTCAACCAATAAATATCGTCCATGGTTTGTGGACGAGGGGCGTATATATATATATATATATAGATATTTATATATAGCAATTCACTTTCATTTTCAACATATATAATATTTATATAAAAAGAAACTGAAGAGTGAGAAATCCTCACCAATAGCTATCCAATAACACGACTCTTCCTTAATAGAAATCTTCGCCTATTTCGCCTTCTTGTTGCTTTCGTTGCCTGTATTCTCTACATAGGTAAAAATCGAATTTTTTCTATGTTATTCAATATATAAAGATTATATTCTAAAAACAAAGATTATATTTTTAATATTCCTATGATGTAAAAATTATATTTTTATTACTTTAAAAATACAAAAATCATGTCTTGCTCCTTCTACCTAATAAAAATCCCGTCTTTTCTCTTTTTTAAAAATATGATCTTTATTTTTGCAAGTTCAAATCTTTTTCTATTAAAAGATTAAACCTTTTTCTTTTAAAAGATTAACCTTTTTTTTTAAACCTTAAAATAAAATCAGCTTTTACTTTCTTTAAAAAAAATCAGTTTTTACTTTCTATAAAAAAAATCAGTTTTCTAAATTCTTTTTCAAATCAGTTTTAAAAATTCTTTTTCAAATCAGTTTTTGCTCTTTTAAAAAAAAAAACAGTTTTTAAATTCTAAAAAAAAATCAGTTTATATATCTTAAAAAAACAGTTTTTATATTCTTTTTAAATACAGTTTTTAAATCTTTTAAAAATCCAGTTTTCAAAATTTTTTAAATCAGTTTTTAAAATCTTTTTAGATCAGTTTATAATTTCTAAAAAAAAAAATCAGTTTATAATTCTTAAAAGAATCAGTTTATAATTTCTTTAAAAATCCAGTTTTTTTATTCTTTTTAAATACAGTTTTTAAAAATTCTTTTTCAAATCAGTTTTTGCTCTTTTAAAAAAAAAACAGTTTTTAAATTCTAAAAAAATCAGTTTATGCAACTTAAAAAACAGTTTTTATATTCTTTTTAAATACAGTTTTTAAATCTTTTAAAAATCCAGTTTTCAAAATTTTTAAATCAGTTTTTAAAATCTTTTTAGATCAGTTTATAATTTCTAAAAGAATCAGTTTATAATTTCTTTAAAAATCACAGTTTTTAAATTCGAAAATAAAAAAATAAAAATAAAGTAAAATTGCTCACCACAGGATGCGAAGTGGAGGGAAGAAGAAGGAGCGTCGGCGGCTTCGAGGGTGGCGTTCGCTGGTGGCTCGACGGTGTCGGCGGCAGGGTTCGAGGGTGGCGTTGCTCGGTGGTTCTACGGGGGGCGTCGCGAGGGTTCGAGGTCCTCGCTGGAAGGAGGAGGTCTGACGGAGGGTAAGGGCGGCGGCGATGGGTTCGTCGGCGTCGGGTCTTGAGGGGGGCGGCGGCTTCGATTCGATTTAGGTTTTCTTTTTTTTTTCTCTTTTTTTTTATTTCGTTTCTGTATAATGAAACGGGGGGGGTGGGGGGCAAGCAGAAGAAAAAGAGGGGGGGAAATTAAAATAATATATATATATATATTTTTTAATTATTTAATTTTTCAAAAAGGTTGACTTTTACATACGACCTCGAAACGAGGCCTACCGCCTGTCGTCCATAGCGTTTTACCCCCATTCCGAGCACAATGGGGTATGTATCGTAAGCTGGTTTGATCGTTACAATCAGTTTCCGTTGAAATTTATATTTAAATCCTTATATTGAATTTTAAACGTACATTTCAAATTACCGGGGTCACATACTAACTAGAAAAATTCTAGAAAAATATTTTCTAGTTTCGTATTGACGATACGGTCCTAACAAAACTAGTTTCGTCGAATTCTGAGACCGTTTGAAAAATGGTCAATTTCCAGTCGATTAAATTCAACAGAAACTGGTCAAACGCGTTTTCTTTTGCCACGCTCACATATTGATTCGAAAAATTATGAAATTCGAAACCTAGCAATAGTTTGACATCCCGGACCCGACAAAAGTGGTTTCGTCGAATTCCGAGGCCGTTTGCAAAATATCCATTTTCCAGACCTATATATTCTATATACCGACTCTTCTGAGAATTCATTCGGCCATAACTTTTGATTCCCGTTATGAAACTTCGATTTTTCAGATTCGTTAGAAAGGTATTGACTAACAGATTTAAATATTTTTGGTCTCACTAAAATCCGTTATATTTTCCATCCTGCACAGTCAGACTTAGTTTGTATTCAAAATTTCAAACGGCCATATTATACACAATTCTATATCTTATGGAAATAGGCTATTTTAATCATTCAAATTTCTTGTTAATAACCTAATTTAAAAATTTTAAACTGGTTCACATTTTCCGGGTTATTACAAGATATGAAGGAATTTTGTGTGAATGGTGAATGAGGGAAGCCATCTATTTATAGAGCCAACACCAACCCTTAGTTCTAGATTTTAAATCTGAACCGTACAAGTCATGCTGATTCAGCATGAATAGAGACACAAAATAATCCAGGTTCAAGCTTCAGAATTCGGCCAGATCACGTATGGGTCGACCCACCAACTACATGGTCGACCCGACCCTCATTGGGTCGACCCAGGCCTGTGGGGGTCGACCCTTAACGGGTCTTTTTCCTGCCTAACCGCGCTCGTCTCGCTTTTGATTTTTATAAAATTTTATTTGATTCATGTTTACACACAAGCTCCCTATATGTATACAAACTTCTAGAGCCTATAACTTCTTCATACATTATCCGTTTTGCGCAAACTTGGGATCTATCTGAACCAGAATTCTATGATGAACGCAATGGTAATGCCGATATTTTGGGGTGCTACATATTATATTTTTAAATTATTATTTATTAATCATTAATCGTTACTTCTCAATTATATCTAATTGTTAATTATTAACTATTAAAAGTAATTATTAATTACTTAATATTAATTGGATAGTAGTATTCAAAAATTGGTCTTCCTGATTTTTTTTATTAATTTTTGATAATTAATGTTACTATTTTAGCAAATAATATTTGATAACGAATATTGCAAAAATTAATTTTTGATAATTAATGTTTTTCTTAAATAAGTGAGAACTAAAATCCTAGTTATTTTTATTCCCGTAAATGCGAGCCAATTTAAAATTTTTATTTTGGCAATTTTAGCGAATTTTGATTATTTAAAATGAATTGTTTTAAATAATATCGACGAGAAATTTATTTTGAATATAATTCGAACATATATATTTATATACGTCGTCGTTAGAATATAAATAATTATTTATAATTATAAAAGGAATTGAAAATAGTGCGGTAGTTCGATAATTCGATTTCAAACTTTAATTGAATGTACCGGGTGCAAAACAAACCGGATTTTAGTGAAACAAAAAATAATAGGATCTAATTGAGAATATCTTTCTAACGAATCCGAAAAATTGAAATTTCATAGCGGGAATCAAAAGATATGTCCAGTTGAAAATTCTGAATAGTTGCTATGAAATTCAAGCCCTTAAAAATAGCCATTTTGCAAACGACCTCGGATTTCGACGAAACCACTTTTGTTGGGTCCGTGATGTCAAGTTATTGCAAGATTCCAAATTTCATAATTTTTCGAATCAATATGTGAGCGTGGCAAAAGAAAACGTGTTTGACCAGTTTTAGTTGATTTTAATCGACTGGAAAATGGCCATTTTCCCAACGGTCTCAGAATTCGACGAAACTAGTTTTGTTAGGACCGTATCGTCAATACGAAGCTAGAAAATATTTTTCTGGAATTTTCCGAGTTAGTATGTGACCCAATAAATTGAAATGCGCGTTCAAATTCAATATATAGAGTTATATTTGGATTTTAACGAAAACTGATCGAAATGGTCGAATCAGCCGACGATACATATCCCATTGTGTTCGGATTGGTGGTAATTAGCTATGGACGATAGGCGGTGGGCCTCGTTTAGAGGTCATATGAAAAAGTTAACTTTTTGTAAATTAAGTAATTAAAATAATTAAAAAAATAAAGTCCCCCTTCCTCTCCTTACTTCCTCTCAGGCCCCCCCCACCCGATTCCAATTCAAAGAAAATAAAAAAAAAAGAGAAGGAAGGGGGAGGAGCCGCCGCTCCTCCCACCGTCGCGCACCGCGCCTCCCCAGGTGGGGCGCCATCACCTGCCGCCACCCCCTCCCTCAAGCCCCGCTCCTCCTTCCGCATCTCCTCCTCGTGCCCCCACCTCCCTGCTAAGCCCGCCGCCTGACGCCGCGCTCGACCATCGAGCCCCACCAGAGGCGCCCCCGCCGACTGCTCCCCTCCCCCATCAATCCGCGAGCCCAGACCCTGCCAGAAACCCCCCTCCGTCCTCAGCTTCTCTCTCCTTCCCCCTTTCTTCAATCCAACGCCCCACCACTGACTGACCGCCAGTCATAGTAGCTCCGACGCCCCTCCCTGTGCCTTCTCAGGCCCCTACAACTGATGAAGGTGATTTTTACTTTATTAAATCAATTTTTAATTTAATTTCAGTTTTATTTTATATTGTAGAAGGATAAAAATATAATTTTTATATTGTAGAAGGATAAAAATATAATCTTTTATATTGTAGAAGGATAAAAATATAATCTTTTATATTGTAGAAGGATGAAAATATAATCTTTTATATTGTAGAGGGATAAAAATATAATCTTTTATATTGTAGAAGGAGAAAAATATAATCTTTTATATTGTAGAAGGATAAAAATATAATCTTTGTATTTGAAAGGGCGAAATCTTTATGTAGAGAATAGTGTGATAAAAATATAATCTTTAGTACATGAACACCATTGTAAAAATAGAATTTTTATCTATATAGTAGCGGTGTAAAAATATGATTTTTACATTATAGAAGTGTTAAAAATGTGATTTTTATATATGTAGTGGCTACGAGCAACGAAAATAACAAAAGGCGAGAACAGCGATGACTTCTACATAAGAAGAGTCGAGATGAGTGGATTAGCTAGTTGGTGAGAACTTCTCGCTCTAAATTTCTTTTTCTAGTTATATATATATATATATATATATATATTAGGATGCAGACGGTGCTTAGTAGCACCCGACACCCGTCGTCCACAGACCATGGACGGCTTGTTTGTTTGATTGATGTGTTGTGAAAATTTGTTTGTGTTGTTGATGTGAAATCGATAATAAAATGTAGATGGTTGAAATAAATTAATTATCGTTAAAAATTTAATTTTTAACATGAATATGAATATAGTGAATGTGAGTAAATAAATAATTACAAACAAATCGGCCGATTTGTTTATATACACTGATTTGACTGATATTGATTGGGATGATAAATTTTACACATCGCCCAACTGCACAAATAAGAATCTTTGTTTGTTGATTTGAAACCCCACACGGGTGTTGGGATGAAATTTGGCGTACACTAATCCCAATTATTTAATTGTATGTCGATCGATTGGTCGACAGACTGTGTAAGCGCTGACTATTTATATATGATGCTTATGCAGTTGTGTGGTGCACCTTGGATGATGGTTGATTGTTTATCATTGCTATTATATACATGTGTTGTAGGGAACCCATATAATTAACATTATATGTGTAATGACCCGGGATTTTCAGAAGGTAACTAAAATACGGAAGAACTTA
Organism: Allium sativum; assembly: GCA_030737875.1. Classification (NCBI taxonomy): domain Eukaryota; kingdom Viridiplantae; phylum Streptophyta; class Magnoliopsida; order Asparagales; family Amaryllidaceae; genus Allium; species Allium sativum. The sequence continues at coordinate 712,388,583 of CM060912.1, forward strand.
AAATTTTACAATACATTAATAAATTAGTTTTTTAATGCTGGATATTCATGTAAGACGACCAGAAATTTGTGAATAAGATTTATTTACAACATCATGAAGCGTCGCTAAAACTTAACAACATGAAGTGTAGCTAAAACTGAGTAGCAACGACCTTACTAAAGCTATAGCAGCGTTAGTAAAACAATATAGAAAAGCGTTACAAAAAGAACTGTAACTAAAGCGTTACGGACACCGTAACAATAGTGTTGCTAATCTTTAACTGAAGTTTAACGTGATTTTTTAGAGACAAATCGAGTAGCTCATCAACTAGATAATAGTTGCACTAATGAATACCCTTCCTAAGTGTGCTAATGAAAGTGCATTAGACCATGTAAACATGCACATGAACCCCATCCTTTTGCGCATAAGAATTGAGTACAAAATGCCTAGACTTAAAACACATATGCATGCAACACAAAGGGCCAAAACTCCACCATCCTTGCGCATTAAAACCAAAGTGCTGCTGCGTTCACAAGCCATAACCCACGCATATTAATGCACCCATTTACAGCCCACCTGCGCGAGGAGAAACAACCCATTTACAAGCTAGAAACAAAGCCCATTAGTGTAGCAAAACTTCATAGTGAAGCATGATGAAGTACAAGTATGATAGAGACACTTGAATTAAAGGATTTATCACTTAATATAAAATAGGATATCTGGCCATGATTCATAAGATTGCGCAGAAATATTTAATGCAAAGATATACTAGAGTTTAACCTATATTAGATTTAAGTTGAATACATGAATGGGTATAATCCTCTCAACCATTGGATCACTCCAGCGCAAGGACAGCCAAGATCAAACCATAGAAACTTTAGCATTGTTTAATCCATCTTCTAGAAGCAAGAGTGCAAGTGGTTAGAAGCTTTAGCATTAAGTATATACAAGTGGTTGGCCTCTTTTCTTCCAGCAAGTTGATAACATATAAAACAAAAGCAAAGTGTTGCTTTCAAACTATATTTCCTTGCTGCCAATCCCTGCGCAAATATTAGTGATGGGAGCATTAAAGATTTAGTTAATTTGTAGTTAATGTAATCTAATATAATACATTATATAAGGTCCTATATATATGTGTGTTCTTCACCAATACTGTCCCTGCAAACCCGAGAAGAAGAGAGCCCAGATCTGAAATATAGCACCATTAATTACTCCATCATCCTGCATTACATTTGTGAGTAAACCTCACTTTTTCATTTGCTATGTTTGCATATAAATAGATGATTACATGTGTAGATATCACGATGGTTTACTGCTATAGAAGTAACCTGTATTTGCTTGTTAAAAACTCCATGAACACTTGAATTGTTCTGTTATATGTACCCGCTTAACTATGCCATGAACAACCTGTTGCCACTGCTGTACACAGTGAGTAAACACTCACTAAATCTCAGAAATATCCATGCATGAAGTAATAAAAACTGTTATGTTTTTGTTTAGTTTGTTTACTACTGTTTTTACTTAAAATACTTGCTGTGCGAAGAAGTTTATTGCTGAAACCACACATATGAATGCTTGAGTGATTGGAGAACCTGTGTATGCTCAAACACTTGCTGTTACATACATATACAAGGGTATATAATCATCATTTGCCTCTTGTTAAACACACATCCGGATCTTGCCGAGTAAACCTCGCGTTCTGTGCTAAGTACGTTATTTGGATCTCATATGAGAACTAGTGCGTAGTTGCCGGTTATGATTAAAGCGACATGTTAATTAGTGGACATATTGGGGTTTACTATGATCTTGTCAGCTGAACCATTTAGTGTGAGGACATTTGCTGTTATTGGAACTGTGAACCCATTTGATATATGTATATATATATATCACTCTATTCTGTCATATTTCGCATATTATGTTGCTGAGGAGGTAAGACCTTAGTTTTATAAGGGGTATAACCATTCAGGTTTAGAAAATTTAAAACAACATATAACATGTATATGCCTTTAGACCGTAACATAAAACAGTTTTTTTATATAACTATTTTTGAGCCAACCAAATGTCGAGGAACCTCGGGTCAGAGTACGACCAAATTATCGGCAACATGGGGTGAGGGTACGGGGTTAGTAAAGGGGCGACTGAAGGCCATTTGATCAAAGTTTTAAATGGAGTTTTCCTTTCCAGTCTGGTTTGTACGGGTTTAAATCAATAGAAATGTTCGATACGGGGTTACTTGTGCGTACGTGTGCATACAGTTGTGCACAGACTAGTGCTTGAAGTATGTTGGAGATGTAACAACACTCGGCCGTGAGAAGTAGGAAGCGAATAGGAAGTTCGTAGCAGGTCTAGGCAAACAAATAAAAAGAGGTAGGTACTTTTCGTTTACAAGGGGTAGCTGTAGGCACGTAGGAAAATAAAGTAGGAAGTGGAAACTTTGCCCAGCACTGAGACGACAAATGGTGCATAGCATGCATGTCAGTATATAGCTGATACAAAATAAATTATGAAACTACTTAGTTTGCACTCCAGGTAGTAAAGCATTCTCGCATAAAAACTGATACAGTAGCAGGCCTTTTAAGTAGTGAATTAAGTAAAGGGGGACGTGGTTTGTAGCAAGGAGGTGAGTGTTAGGAGAAGAGAGGGAAAGATAGGCTGTGAGCGTCGTCGCTGAGTTGATGGATGGACGGAGAGGCCTGTTTCACTGGAGTCTGAAGTGATGGGTGGGCGGAGCAAGTTTGAAACGTGGTAGGGGGTATTGTTTAACAGAAAAGTGGGAAGAATTAGAAAATGAGGAGAGAACATCAGCAGGTTTCAGCAGAGTAAAATAAAAGGGTGAGTGGACTTAGGCTTCTAGGGTGAATGGGTCGAGTATTGGGCCATAGTTGTTTTTAATTAAAATAAAAACAGAAGTAAAGAAGAAAATAATCTTAGTTGGGCCTGCGAGAAAAAAAGGGGCTTAAGATTTAAATAAATAAACAAAATGAGATTTTAATTAATTATATAAATTAAGGATAATTTATATATATTATTGTCGAACAAGCTTATCATGTATAAAGATGGAAATCGATGTGTAGATTATTTAACCTGAGAATAAGGCAGTGTTTGTTTTTATTAATCAAAGTAACGATAAATAAAATAAAGAATAGATCAAGAGAAAGGATTATTGTCAATACTAGATCAAACCATTCTAACCCCGGGTTTTATAAAAAGAAGATTTTACATGAGAAAGGTTTTAAGCCCGTGTTTCGCACACGGTATAGCATAATATTGAATAAAGGGGTTAAATTAATATTTTTTTGAAATAAAAAAATATTAAAAGCAATGTGAATTATTGAAATAAGAATCCAAATAGAATTACTGAAATTAGAAGCTGGCTAGAATAAATAAGTCGAATGATTTTCTGAGTATTTATCTGATGTTGGTTTCGGCCTTCGGGGTTTATACTTATGAAGTTGTTCTCTTAATGATTACAGTCAGCGACTGATTGATGTAAAACGATAGTGATACGTAAACACAGGAATATAAATATATATGATGATTGATCAAATAGAAATTCCAATTGGAAATAAGATTTGTTGTGTGCACACGTATTTTCATTTGATAGTTAAGTCATCGACTATCAAAGTTTTGACCATTTTAACGTTGTTAATATGGAGAGACCGGTTGGATTATTATCTGAAGAACCACTCCGTATTGACATAAGCGTTGCGAGTCAGGTATGCTGAAGACGGAGAAAAATGCAAGGGCTATTGTATAAATCTTAGATAACGGTTGGCTAAGATGGTTGTACGGAATAGTACCTTCGGTTTGTCCAGTCCCAGGACAACTTGTATGGACGAACGTCTGACAGAGTACTCCTAACTGATCACGTACGTTGATCTTTTCAAACGTAGTTATAAGTGGTAGAGAAATTCGTTTCTCTTACTTTATACTTGTAATATATTTTTGGGGAAGTCAATTAGTGGATTAGCGGGTTTGACGATGTGACGTTCAAAGCAAATAAAAAGCATGTGTCAGGGTACGTTTAGCTTCAAGCTTCACAACCGGAAATGACAAAAATCGGGCAGGCAGCATGACTATGTGGGTAGCTCCCATTAGGATGTATCATCATCTGATCTAGAGTTTCATTTACTTCTTAAAATCTATTGTCGATTCTGACCCGTTTCGGGAAACGGTGGGTAGCTCCCAACCGTTGGTGATATACATTCGATACACTCAAGAGAAATGAGTGGTCGGTCATGTGTGGCCGGGTTACAAGATGTTCTTGTTGAACCCGTGTATTCGTATCTAGAGATACACCTCCGGAAGGTGATCCCATACCTTGTCATAGTTGGAAACCAAATATCCATAAGCACTTAACGGTTTTGTTTGTATACTATAAGTAGAATGTGAGATGAAAGCATTCTACTAGATTATAATTATTTGTGGACACCTAGACATTTTCAAAATATCTGTTTAAATATGCAAACTGTTTTGATCTCATAAGGTAAAAACCCGTTCCGTATTCACGGCGTGGTCTTATGAATCATTGTGATTTATTTAAACTTGTTTATAAATCGTTTACTCATACCAGTCCATGACTGACCCGGAGTTTATTTTCTGTGTTTTCCTTAAACTCTTGGGTACTCATAATATTTATTATGAGTAGACAAGTGATCCAGGTTTTAAGGTAACTTTGGAGTAGCTGGATGGCAGGATCTGAAGTGTTGGCTTATCTATCATATGTTATGTAGAATTATCTGCAAGTTAGTATCACAAGTGTTAAGTATGTAATTGTGATGACATGTATCCCTATGTATGAAGTATTTCAATGTACTTGACTTATGTTATGTAATATTTTGGGTTATAATATTATGTTTCCAAGTTCCGCTGTGAGATTCTGATGTCTTTTTCTTAGTTCTATTCTTCTATCTATTTCTTTTCTTTCATAATTATCTGGATTTTGTCGACTCTTGGACGCTCGATATGTGAGATATATCGGATATCCAAGGTCTCTGAAATCCGGGTCGTTACAGTTGGTATCAGAGCTTAGGTTATCGTATACCTAGGCTTTGGGTGAGTGTGAGAGAGCGTATTTTAAAATTTTGGATGCTATTATATATATTTAGAATGAACATACTTAGGATAGATCGACCTAAGTTTTTATAGACCAAGTATCCTAATATCCGATCGAGTTTTGATATCAACCTGTACATTCAGGTTAGTGAGTATGACTACCCGTGCACGAAGAGGTCGAGCTAGTGGAACCACCACTGCTAATGGTCGTAACACTACTCAAATTCCGGTAGAAACCGTGGAAGAAGTTGCACCAGTTATAGAAGTTGCACCAACTACACCAGTCCAACCTAGGGCGAACTTTGCAACAATTTGTAAAGAGTATAATACACTGGGAGGGAAAATTTTTAAGGGAACTGAATCCTTTATCGAAGTTCAAGCGTGGTTGAGGTCCTGTGAGAGGATTTTCAAAGGACAGAATCTGAATGATGAACAGAAACGACTTTTGGCTTCATGGCAACTACAAGGAGCAGCTGCAATCTGGTGGGACGCACAGACGACGAACGTTTCTGAGAATGATTTTTCCTGGGGAAAGTTCAAAGAAGAGTTTGAAGCACAATTTTTACCTGCAGCTGGAAAGACCCGAATGTATCGAGACTTCATCGATCTAAAACAAGGTAACATGTCTATCGCTGAGTATGAGAATAAGTTCAACGCACTATCTTGTTTTGGCCCAGACCTGATCAATACCTCGCTCAAGAAGAACGAGATGTTCATTGCTGGATTAAGTGAGAAGCTACAGGATAAGGTAATTGGACATCTGAAGAGCCCATTCATTGACATAATCGATATGGCAATTCGTTATGAGGCACTAAGCACGAAGAAGCCAGTAGCAAAGACACAAACCGGAGAAGCCAGTGGGGAGAATCCTCTGAAGAGGAAGTTTAATCCGAACTGGAAGGGCAAAGGAGAGATGGGTGAGAAAGCTAAGGAGCATTTCAAGAATACCATATGCCACAATTGTAAAGAGAAGGGCCACATTGCTAGGTTCTGTAAGAAGCCAGCAGCAGAAAAGCCACAGCAACCTCAGCAAGAGCCACAGGAATCGGATAATGCTTCTGTCCGACAATATATATGCTATAAGTGTAATCAGCCTGGACATATGATTTACGATTGCCCACTTATGAAGAAAGGAACGCAATCAACAGTCTTGGCCTTAATGGATAAACCATCTACCTCTGAGGATGTGGAAGGAGTCACGGAAGGTACCTTATTCTTTTTAATAATGAAGTTAGGATTATTAATCGAATTGAAATTTGGATTTTTACTAAGTTAAGTAGGCTTAAGTTGATAAAATACTAAATGGAGTAAAGTGAAGTGGACTTGAGATCGTTGGATATAGATTCAAGTAAAAAGGGAATTCATAGTAGATGAATATTTTTGAAATGTTCCAAATGGAGGAAGTTAATAAAGATTTGGGGATTTGTTTTCCGAATGAAATCAATGATGTTTTGAGTAAGAATGGGTAACGAGGAATTAAGATGTGAAGTTAAGGAATTAGAACCTAACGGGAAATTGATTAAGTGGAATAATTTTCTAAGTATTTATCTGATGTTGATTCCGATCTCCGGGGTTGATATTTAGAGGGTTATTCGCTTACAAATTTATGGTCAGGAACTAGTGGATAAGGAGAAATAATAATGCAGTAATAGGAATGTTTTCTAACAGTAGTAACAGATATTGTAGTTATGGAAATGACTGTGATAAATAACAATTGGCTGATGTGTGTAAATTATTTATGGATATAAGTTTATAACTTTAATTATAACTTGAATTTATGCTTTAATTACAAATTTCGAGGACGAAATTTTTATAAGGGGGAAAGATTGTAATGACCCGGGATTTTCAGAAGGTAACTAAAATACGGAAGAACTTAAAATTTTACAATACATTAATAAATTAGTTTTTTAATGCTGGATATTCATGTAAGACGACCAGAAATTTGTGAATAAGATTTATTTACAACATCATGAAGCGTCGCTAAAACTTAACAACATGAAGTGTAGCTAAAACTGAGTAGCAACGACCTTACTAAAGCTATAGCAGCGTTAGTAAAACAATATAGAAAAGCGTTACAAAAAGAACTGTAACTAAAGCGTTACGGACACCGTAACAATAGTGTTGCTAATCTTTAACTGAAGTTTAACGTGATTTTTTAGAGACAAATCGAGTAGCTCATCAACTAGATAATAGTTGCACTAATGAATACCCTTCCTAAGTGTGCTAATGAAAGTGCATTAGACCATGTAAACATGCACATGAACCCCATCCTTTTGCGCATAAGAATTGAGTACAAAATGCCTAGACTTAAAACACATATGCATGCAACACAAAGGGCCAAAACTCCACCATCCTTGCGCATTAAAACCAAAGTGCTGCTGCGTTCACAAGCCATAACCCACGCATATTAATGCACCCATTTACAGCCCACCTGCGCGAGGAGAAACAACCCATTTACAAGCTAGAAACAAAGCCCATTAGTGTAGCAAAACTTCATAGTGAAGCATGATGAAGTACAAGTATGATAGAGACACTTGAATTAAAGGATTTATCACTTAATATAAAATAGGATATCTGGCCATGATTCATAAGATTGCGCAGAAATATTTAATGCAAAGATATACTAGAGTTTAACCTATATTAGATTTAAGTTGAATACATGAATGGGTATAATCCTCTCAACCATTGGATCACTCCAGCGCAAGGACAGCCAAGATCAAACCATAGAAACTTTAGCATTGTTTAATCCATCTTCTAGAAGCAAGAGTGCAAGTGGTTAGAAGCTTTAGCATTAAGTATATACAAGTGGTTGGCCTCTTTTCTTCCAGCAAGTTGATAACATATAAAACAAAAGCAAAGTGTTGCTTTCAAACTATATTTCCTTGCTGCCAATCCCTGCGCAAATATTAGTGATGGGAGCATTAAAGATTTAGTTAATTTGTAGTTAATGTAATCTAATATAATACATTATATAAGGTCCTATATATATGTGTGTTCTTCACCAATACTGTCCCTGCAAACCCGAGAAGAAGAGAGCCCAGATCTGAAATATAGCACCATTAATTACTCCATCATCCTGCATTACATTTGTGAGTAAACCTCACTTTTTCATTTGCTATGTTTGCATATAAATAGATGATTACATGTGTAGATATCACGATGGTTTACTGCTATAGAAGTAACCTGTATTTGCTTGTTAAAAACTCCATGAACACTTGAATTGTTCTGTTATATGTACCCGCTTAACTATGCCATGAACAACCTGTTGCCACTGCTGTACACAGTGAGTAAACACTCACTAAATCTCAGAAATATCCATGCATGAAGTAATAAAAACTGTTATGTTTTTGTTTAGTTTGTTTACTACTGTTTTTACTTAAAATACTTGCTGTGCGAAGAAGTTTATTGCTGAAACCACACATATGAATGCTTGAGTGATTGGAGAACCTGTGTATGCTCAAACACTTGCTGTTACATACATATACAAGGGTATATAATCATCATTTGCCTCTTGTTAAACACACATCCGGATCTTGCCGAGTAAACCTCGCGTTCTGTGCTAAGTACGTTATTTGGATCTCATATGAGAACTAGTGCGTAGTTGCCGGTTATGATTAAAGCGACATGTTAATTAGTGGACATATTGGGGTTTACTATGATCTTGTCAGCTGAACCATTTAGTGTGAGGACATTTGCTGTTATTGGAACTGTGAACCCATTTGATATATGTATATATATATATATCACTCTATTCTGTCATATTTCGCATATTATGTTGCTGAGGAGGTAAGACCTTAGTTTTATAAGGGGTATAACCATTCAGGTTTAGAAAATTTAAAACAACATATAACATGTATATGCCTTTAGACCGTAACATAAAACAGTTTTTTTATATAACTATTTTTGAGCCAACCAAATGTCGAGGAACCTCGGGTCAGAGTACGACCAAATTATCGGCAACATGGGGTGAGGGTACGGGGTTAGTAAAGGGGCGACTGAAGGCCATTTGATCAAAGTTTTAAATGGAGTTTTCCTTTCCAGTCTGGTTTGTACGGGTTTAAATCAATAGAAATGTTCGATACGGGGTTACTTGTGCGTACGTGTGCATACAGTTGTGCACAGACTAGTGCTTGAAGTATGTTGGAGATGTAACAACACTCGGCCGTGAGAAGTAGGAAGCGAATAGGAAGTTCGTAGCAGGTCTAGGCAAACAAATAAAAAGAGGTAGGTACTTTTCGTTTACAAGGGGTAGCTGTAGGCACGTAGGAAAATAAAGTAGGAAGTGGAAACTTTGCCCAGCACTGAGACGACAAATGGTGCATAGCATGCATGTCAGTATATAGCTGATACAAAATAAATTATGAAACTACTTAGTTTGCACTCCAGGTAGTAAAGCATTCTCGCATAAAAACTGATACAGTAGCAGGCCTTTTAAGTAGTGAATTAAGTAAAGGGGGACGTGGTTTGTAGCAAGGAGGTGAGTGTTAGGAGAAGAGAGGGAAAGATAGGCTGTGAGCGTCGTCGCTGAGTTGATGGATGGACGGAGAGGCCTGTTTCACTGGAGTCTGAAGTGATGGGTGGGCGGAGCAAGTTTGAAACGTGGTAGGGGGTATTGTTTAACAGAAAAGTGGGAAGAATTAGAAAATGAGGAGAGAACATCAGCAGGTTTCAGCAGAGTAAAATAAAAGGGTGAGTGGACTTAGGCTTCTAGGGTGAATGGGTCGAGTATTGGGCCATAGTTGTTTTTAATTAAAATAAAAACAGAAGTAAAGAAGAAAATAATCTTAGTTGGGCCTGCGAGAAAAAAAGGGGCTTAAGATTTAAATAAATAAACAAAATGAGATTTTAATTAATTATATAAATTAAGGATAATTTATATATATTATTGTCGAACAAGCTTATCATGTATAAAGATGGAAATCGATGTGTAGATTATTTAACCTGAGAATAAGGCAGTGTTTGTTTTTATTAATCAAAGTAACGATAAATAAAATAAAGAATAGATCAAGAGAAAGGATTATTGTCAATACTAGATCAAACCATTCTAACCCCGGGTTTTATAAAAAGAAGATTTTACATGAGAAAGGTTTTAAGCCCGTGTTTCGCACACGGTATAGCATAATATTGAATAAAGGGGTTAAATTAATATTTTTTTGAAATAAAAAAATATTAAAAGCAATGTGAATTATTGAAATAAGAATCCAAATAGAATTACTGAAATTAGAAGCTGGCTAGAATAAATAAGTCGAATGATTTTCTGAGTATTTATCTGATGTTGGTTTCGGCCTTCGGGGTTTATACTTATGAAGTTGTTCTCTTAATGATTACAGTCAGCGACTGATTGATGTAAAACGATAGTGATACGTAAACACAGGAATATAAATATATATGATGATTGATCAAATAGAAATTCCAATTGGAAATAAGATTTGTTGTGTGCACACGTATTTTCATTTGATAGTTAAGTCATCGACTATCAAAGTTTTGACCATTTTAACGTTGTTAATATGGAGAGACCGGTTGGATTATTATCTGAAGAACCACTCCGTATTGACATAAGCGTTGCGAGTCAGGTATGCTGAAGACGGAGAAAAATGCAAGGGCTATTGTATAAATCTTAGATAACGGTTGGCTAAGATGGTTGTACGGAATAGTACCTTCGGTTTGTCCAGTCCCAGGACAACTTGTATGGACGAACGTCTGACAGAGTACTCCTAACTGATCACGTACGTTGATCTTTTCAAACGTAGTTATAAGTGGTAGAGAAATTCGTTTCTCTTACTTTATACTTGTAATATATTTTTGGGGAAGTCAATTAGTGGATTAGCGGGTTTGACGATGTGACGTTCAAAGCAAATAAAAAGCATGTGTCAGGGTACGTTTAGCTTCAAGCTTCACAACCGGAAATGACAAAAATCGGGCAGGCAGCATGACTATGTGGGTAGCTCCCATTAGGATGTATCATCATCTGATCTAGAGTTTCATTTACTTCTTAAAATCTATTGTCGATTCTGACCCGTTTCGGGAAACGGTGGGTAGCTCCCAACCGTTGGTGATATACATTCGATACACTCAAGAGAAATGAGTGGTCGGTCATGTGTGGCCGGGTTACAAGATGTTCTTGTTGAACCCGTGTATTCGTATCTAGAGATACACCTCCGGAAGGTGATCCCATACCTTGTCATAGTTGGAAACCAAATATCCATAAGCACTTAACGGTTTTGTTTGTATACTATAAGTAGAATGTGAGATGAAAGCATTCTACTAGATTATAATTATTTGTGGACACCTAGACATTTTCAAAATATCTGTTTAAATATGCAAACTGTTTTGATCTCATAAGGTAAAAACCCGTTCCGTATTCACGGCGTGGTCTTATGAATCATTGTGATTTATTTAAACTTGTTTATAAATCGTTTACTCATACCAGTCCATGACTGACCCGGAGTTTATTTTCTGTGTTTTCCTTAAACTCTTGGGTACTCATAATATTTATTATGAGTAGACAAGTGATCCAGGTTTTAAGGTAACTTTGGAGTAGCTGGATGGCAGGATCTGAAGTGTTGGCTTATCTATCATATGTTATGTAGAATTATCTGCAAGTTAGTATCACAAGTGTTAAGTATGTAATTGTGATGACATGTATCCCTATGTATGAAGTATTTCAATGTACTTGACTTATGTTATGTAATATTTTGGGTTATAATATTATGTTTCCAAGTTCCGCTGTGAGATTCTGATGTCTTTTTCTTAGTTCTATTCTTCTATCTATTTCTTTTCTTTCATAATTATCTGGATTTTGTCGACTCTTGGACGCTCGATATGTGAGATATATCGGATATCCAAGGTCTCTGAAATCCGGGTCGTTACAATATGGTAATTGATTGGGCCTCATTCCAATCGGGAAAATAATGAGTATTATAAAAGAAAATTCATGTGTTGACGATGTTCATGTGTTGAAACTATTCATGTGTTGAGTAAAATATTTTAATAATAAAATTTACATCTTTATCACATTTAAAATTAGAACTAGGAGTCTGATTTAAAAATCAAACGATAGATACCAAAAATTTATAAAATATTTTACATAACAAAAATAGTTGTGTGTTGACAGTACTCATGTGTTGAGGTTGGTCGTGTGTTTAAAGAAATATAGATTCATGTGTTGAATAGAATAAATATTCATTTGTTGAATAGAATAACGAATTTATTGATATATATATATATATATATATATATATATATATATATATATATAAAGCCGTGTTGATTAGAGTTGCGCCATTTTGACGTGAACGATAGTTATATTGATTATATTCGTTTTTATAATGAATATAGAAAATAAGTGGATTCAAAATATAACGTTTTGAAAATATTATCATTTATATAGTAATGATATGAAATATTCAATATTGATTTGAAATTGAATATAGAGTTGAAATGGTTTTGAAAACGAATTTAAAACGATTTATAAAATATGTTTTAAAAGGAAATCGACGAAATATATATATAATATATATATATATATATATATTATATATATATAATGGCCTGAATAGAACGCGCCGCGCCGCGGCAGTTCGTGAATTTTAACCATTGACTTCGAATTGACGTTGCGGGAGATCCGACCGTCGGATTCTCCTAAAACTGGAACCGTTGGGTTCGTATCGAAAAGAGCTTTCCAATGAATATTAGAAATTTGAAATCTAACGGTTGGATTTGGAATTATGTCCAAATCAATTTTAGAAAAGGTCGTTGTAAGTGCAGTTCGATGGCAGTTGTTGGAAATCGACTGTACGGGCCTTGATAATACTATTATAAATATTAATAATTTGTGTAAAATCATAATATATGGATTGGAAAGAACTGGGATGAAAAATTCCACATTTGAAAAGATAAAAATAGATTTTTATCGAAATGAACTAGTTTTGAAATAGAATTAAAATCAATTTATTTTTGAAATAAATAAATTGAATTGGAAAGTGATTTCCAAAATAATCAATATTCCCCATACGTGAATTGGACTGGAGTTGAATCGAAATTATCTTCGGAATATTTCGATGTTGGGTTTCGTGACTATACAGATATTGTTATGGGAATTTGAAAGATATATTCTATATCGTTATTTCCAATACGATATTTGTTGGTTTCAGGATTTGATATTGAATATAAGCCGGTATATTTTCTATTTAGAGCCTAGTATTTAATATCAAATGTGATGTGGGTTTGTCGTGAATGGTGTCTTCATTAACACTGTTCTTAAGCCCAATAGAGGAAAAGATTAAATCATTCTATTTAGATTTAATGAAGTGTATCAATTAAATACTATTTAATTGGAATTGAATTTGAATTGCTTTTTGGGTTTATCGTGAGCGGTGTTTTGAACAACACCTATTCTTTAACCCGATTAACAATAGAGTGTGATTTTGGGTTTATCGTGAATCGTGTTTTAGATGACATTGGTTCTTTAACCCAGTTAAAGACAGGATATTGATTTTTTTTTGAGAAGATTAAAACTAAGTGGAGTTTTAATGAATCTTTAATTAGATTGAAAGTGAATTGATAATTTAAACTATCAAATCTGAAAGGTGATCGAGAATGGAGTACCACCAGTAGTGCTCCAAAGCGATAGTTAAGTCTTTAATTAGATTTGAACGTGAAATGGTAATTAATTTTACCGACAATACTGTGGTGTTAGATATGGAGTATTACCAGTTTTGCTCCATGGGATGAATAGGTTGTGATTGGGAAATAAAACAAATAATTACTTCGGTGTGGTTCGCTAATCCCGACTAGTTTGAAATGATATCCGAAGGAAGATTAAAGAATAAATTTAGAAGAATTTATCTTGGATAAAATTAATGGGAACCTTTCCCTAAGAATGTGATTTTGTGAATAAAAGAACATTCTGAATTGGAATGAGGCATTTGTTGTGTTTGTGTAACATTTGTTTATCATATACGTGGGTTATTCAGAAAGACCGGGTTTATACCCATTCTGAATAACCGATTCGACGAGATGTCGAAGATGAAGACGGTGGTTGAAGACCGGAAGTTTTCACATCGTTTGGGTGATTACTGATGATCTTGATTGGGCTGTACACCCAAGATGAGGGAAACAGTTGGTGATCGTCCAGACGTACTTGGAGATGGATGGATATGCGAGGAAAGTGCCTCCGGTTTCGTTCAGACCCAGAACGAACTTGTAAATGGATTGTGTGTCTGACATTGGATTTTATTCTATGTTGATTGATCTCTATTAAATATACATCTGTTTGGCGGCGGAGAATCTATTCTCTTGCTTAACGCCCTTCTCTGAGACGTACGAGCTCAGAGGATGTATATCGATGGACATCGGTCGCATAGAGTGAATTGCCAGTGTGGCACGCGTAAGTGGCAATTGATCAAGGCTTCTGTTGAAAAGCAAAGTCTTGTGGTTGATGATCAAAGCATGGTCTGTGTGACGTAGCTTTGTGTATAGCGTGAATTCGCGAGCCTCACACCTCGGTATGAGTCAAAAACGGGATAGTGACTGCAGGGAGAGCACGATGTTTCTTCCTAGCTAAGGTGGTGTCAGTGACCTACCAGCCCTGATATTTATATACTTTTCACCTGTGTGGTTGTTGGATACGAGGCGCCTCGGATATAGGTCGGTAAGGACCGGGAAACGTGTGTTCAGGAATAACTAATCCTCAAAAGTAAGAGAGGACCGGCCCTGAAGATCCAAGGATCATAGTGGGGTCCTGGGACATTTGCTAGAGTGTCTCGAATCAGAGAGGAGCTTGCCCCTTGCCTCGACTCATGACGGAAATCCAATTTCCAATACGTGATATTTCGGTTTTAATTGTAGAACTAGTATGGCGACATGATAGATGGTACCCATGCCGCCTATGATTGATATTTATGATTTGAATTGTTTTGACACTATGCACTTATAATAGTATCAAATAATTTCTTTTAAACATACCAAGCATGTTTGGCTATTATAAGGGAAAACCCTATCCTCCGGCTTGCGTTGCATTGTGTGATGGGACCTGGGTCTTATAATAGCTTCATTTTTCCAAAAAGCATTGCGCTGTTTTGTTATATGCACTAGTATTCTTGGGAGGAAACCCGTTCCGTGTTCTACGGCGTGGTCCCTTGAATTACTCTCTTTTAAAGTAAAGTTTTAAATAACTGTTTTAGTTCTCACACCAGTCACATGACTGACCTGGAGTTTATTGTTTTAACCTAAACTCTGGGTGCCCTTATTTATGATACGGGCAGCTAGTAGTTTTTGTTTTGCAGATTTATATTTGCAGGATACTGATTTACAGCTGGAACGATGCTCGGAAAGCTCTGTATCCGTGTATCACTTTCAGTTGTGTTTTGTATACTTTTCCACTGCTATGTAATTTATTGTAATCTCTAATATTTATCGAATGTAATTTATTCATTTATACTCTGTATATTCTTGTGTCTGATGGAACTGTTGTAATAACAATGAAATGTTCTTCTGTTTGCATTCTATTTTGTCTTGTACTCAATTCTATCCGTGCTTTCCTTCACGGGGAAGTTCGGGTCGTCTCAGTTTGGTATCAGAGCTTTGGTTTACAGAGCTCGAGAACAAGACACATTAGAACCATACGAAAGAATTCATCATATATTGGATTAGTAATATCCAATTAGAATGACTCATTAGAGAAAGGATCAGTAGTATCCTAGAACGAGTGTGAAGAGTATATTTTTCAAATGAAAATAATTTTGTTTCGAAAATTTAAATCGCTTTATACGTATTTGAATATTTATTTATTTTGAATATGGACAATCAAGTATATAAAGATTTCGCGTATACGCGTCATGAACGTATATTCGAAGTTTTAATATACTAGATAGATATAGGATCACACTCTAGTTGCCCAGGGATGGTTCTGATAATGCTGCAGCGTTACCAGTATTTATTTTCGAGTGACGAAGGTGTGATTTCTATATTTTTCCATTAGGCTGGTGTAAGAAGCAAAATATAGCTAGAATACATTGTTGTGAATTGGCATCAAAAACATGATTTTTTTTATATATATCAAAATTATGAATTTGAGACTCTCATTCGCTAATTGATTGATATTTGTGTTGTTTGTTTATTTGTTTGATAATTTTGAACCATTTAGCCTAATTGTATCAAATATTGAATTGTATTGAAAATTGGTCGCATTTGCTTGCATATACATGTACTTACATTGAATAGGTCATAGCAAGGAGGCTAGAGCAGAAGAATAAAATTTGTTTGCTCGAAAAATAGGTACATGTTTACCATAATTTACTGTTTTGTTTGGGTGATGATGATTTTATCAGCCGATTGGCTAGCCGCTTGGCTTTTTCTTTTTCTTTTTGAGATCAGAGGGCCTGTACGGCAATTTCGGGATTTTCCCGTTGCTCCCGGTGCAGGGGAGGTTATGGCGAAATTTTTCGAAAATTTAGGGTGTTAGCCAAATTTGAAAAGTTCTTAGAAACTGAAAAGTTGAAGAACTTAAGCCGTAGTCAAAATAATGGAAGTTGAGTTGATTTGTTAAACAACTTTCGGCTTCGTTCCTTTTCGGCTTCCATTGTTATGTTCCTTTTCGGCCTTTGATTTAGAGAAGATTAGAATATCATCAATAAAAACCAGAACAAATTTATTCAATTAAATCACACATTGAACTGATTAGAAACTAGATAGAAATATATACTTGTGCATTATATATGTTTGAACAGGAAATTGGATAGCTGTTGAGTAAAGATTTTATTTGCGTGCCCGACAAATAGGTAAACCTTAATGAGTTGGATGCGAAATATTATTATATCTGAATGCCATTGGATGCGGAGTGATGGTTATTCTGTGTGAAATAATAAACATCGCCATAGGATAGAACAATTAATTTTGAACTACATTACATGGCATACTTCTGGAAGATAGGCATACTTCATCATATACCACATAAGCATTTGGAGCTTGTGTGACGAGGTGGAAGATTCACCATACAAGCGAGAGGCTTGTATGGCAATGACTATATTTTACAGGCTGAACTGATGACTGATATGGACTATTTAAATTGTAATGATAAAATTGCCAGATTAATAAAAAAACCCACGCGGGTCTAGATTTGACATTAACCACGTCTCTCTAGTTATTAGATACGGCACATGGACTATTTATTTCCCACACGGGACGAGGTGACGAGGATTTATCCTCTATAGCATTTAAAATACACACTCCCTCAGGCTTTGACAGGGTGACGAGAATTTATTCTCTGGAGTTATTATCAATACACGCTCCCCTGTAAACACCAGAATATATCACTATAAATATGTGTATGATTATTAGGATTTATTGGGTACCTAATACAACCCAATAAATTTCCAAATCTCTCCCCATACAAAGGAGGTTATGGCGAAATTTTTCGAAAATTCCGGGTGTTAGCCAAATTTTTGAAGAATTTGAAAATTCTCATAAACTGAAAAGTTGGAGAATGGAAGCCAGATCGAACGTAGAGTAGATTAATCAAACCACTTTCGACTTTGTTCCTTTTCGGGGATGAAAAGTTTTAAGTGGGGGAGAATGTAACAACCCGGAAATGCGAGCCAATTTAAAATTTTTATTTTGGCAATTTTAGCGAATTTTGATTATTTAAAATGAATTATTTTAAATAATATCGACGAGAAATTTATTTTGAATATAATTCGAACGTATATATTTATATACGTCATCGTCAGAATATAAATAATTATTTATAATTATAAAAGGAATTGAAAATAGCGCGGTAGTTTGATAATTCGATTTCAAACTTCAATTGAATGTACCGGGTGCAAAACAAACCGGATTTTAGTGAAACCAAAAATAATAGGATCTAATTGAGAATATCTTTCCAACGAATCCGAAAAATTGAAATTTCATAGCGGGAATCAAAAGATTTGTCAAGTTATTGCTAGATTCCGAATTTCATAATTTTTCAAATCAATATGTGAGCGTGGCAAAAGAAAATGTGTTTGACCAGTTTCAGTTGATTTTAATCGACTGGAAAATGGTGATTTTCCCAACGGTCTCAAAATTCGACGAAATTAGTTTTGTTAGGACCGTATCGTCAATACGAAGCTAGAAAATATTTTTCTGGAATTTTTCGAGTTAGTATGTGACCCCAGTAAATTGAAGTGCGCGTTCAAATTCAATATATAGAGTTATATTTGGATTTTAACGAAAACTAATCGAAATGGTCGAATCAGCCGACGATACATATCCCATTGTGTTCGGAATGGGGGTAATTAGCTGTGGACGACAGGCGGTGGGCCTCGTTTAGAGGTCGTATGAAAAAATTAACTTTTTGTAAATTAAATAATTAAAAAAGTTAAAAAAATAAAATCCCCCTTCCTCTCCTTACTTCCTCTCAGGCCCCCCCCCCAATTCCATTTCAAAGAAAAAAAAGAGAAGGAAGGGGGAGGAGCCGCCGCTCCTCCCACCGTCGCGCACCGCGCCTCCCCAGTTGGGGCGCCACCACCTGCCGCCACCCCCTCCCTCCCTCGAGCCCCGCTCCTCCCTCCGCATCTCCTCCTCGTGCCCCCTCCTCCCTGCTAAGCCCGCCGCCTGACGCCGCGCTCGACCACCGAGCCCCACCAGAGCCACCCCCGCCGACTGCTCCCCTCCTTCCCCATCAATCCGCGAGCCCAGACCCCGCCAGAAACCCCCCTCCATCCTCAGCTTCTCTCTCCTCCCCCCTTTATTCAATCCACCGCCCCACCACTGACTTACCGCCGGTCATAGTAGCCCCGACGCCCCTCCCTGTGCCTTCTCCGGCCCCTACAACTAATGAAGGTGTTTTTTATACTTTATTAAATCAATTTTTAATTTAATTTCAGTTTTATTTTATATTGTAGAAGGATAAAAATATAATCTTTTATATTGTAGAAGGATAAAAATATAATCTTTTATATTGTAGAAGGAGAAAAATATAATCTTTTATATTGTAGAAGGATAAAAATATAATCTTTGTATTTGAAAGGGCGAAATCTTTATGTAGAGAATAGTGTGATAAAAATATAATCTTTAGTATATGAACACCATTGTAAAAATAGAATTTTTATCTACATAGTAGCGGTGTAAAAATATGATTTTTACATTATAGAAGTGTTAAAAATGTGATTTTTATATATGTAGTGGCTACGGGCAACGAAAATAACAAAAGGCGAGAACAGCGATGACTTCTACATAAGAAGAGTCGAGATGAGTGGATTAGCTAGTTGGTGAGAACTTCTCACTCTAAATTTCTTTTTCTAGTTATATATATATACTAGGATGTAGACGGTGCTTAGTAGCACCCGACACCCGTCGTCCACAGACCATGGACGACTTGTTTGTTTGATTGATGTGTTGTGAAAATTTGTTTGTGTTGTTGATGTGAAATCAATAATAAAATGTAGATGGTTGAAATAAATTAATTATCATTAAAAATTATATTTTTAACATGAATATGAATATAGTGAATGTGAGTAAATAAATAATTATAAACAAATCGACCGATTTGTTTATATACACTGATTTGACTGATATTGATTGGGATGATAAATTTTACACATCGCCCAACTGCACAAATAAAAATCTGTGTTTGTTGATTTGAAACCCCACACGGGTGTTGGGATGAAATTTGGCGTACAATAATCCCAATTATTTAATTGTATGTCGATCGATTGGTCGACAGACTGTGTAAGCGCTGATTATTTATATATGATGCTTATGCAGTTGTGTGGTGCACCTTGGATGATGGTTGATTGTTTATCATTGCTATTATATACATGTGTTGTAGGGAACCCATATAATTAACGTTATATGGTAATTGATTGGGCCTCATTCCAATCGGGAAAATAATGAATATTATAAAAGAAAATTCATGTTTTGAATATAAAAATAGTCATGTGTTAACGATGTTCATGTGTTGAAACTATTCATGTGTTGAGTAAAATATTTTAATAATAAAATTTACATCTTTATCACATTTAAAATTAGAACTAGGAGTCTGATTTAAAAATCAAACAATAGATACCAAACTTTTATAAAATATTTTACATAACAAAAATAGTTGTGTGTTGACAGTACTCAAGTGTTGAGATTGGTCGTGTGTTGAAAGAAATATAGATTCATGTGTTGAATAGAATAAATATTCATTTGTTGAATAGAATTACGAATTTATTGAAATATATATATATATATATATATATATATATATATATAAAGCCGTGTTGATTAGAGTTGCGCCATTTTGACATGAACGAAAGTTATATCGATTATATTCGTTTTTGTAATGAATATAGAAAAGAAGTGGATTCAAAATATAACGTTTTGAAAATATTATCATTTATATAGTAATGATATAAAATATTCAATTTTGATTTGCAATTGAATATAGAGTTGAAATGGTTTTGAAAACGAATTTAAAACGATTTATAAAATACGTTTTAAAAGGAAATCGACAAAATATATATAATATATATATATATATATATTATATATAACGGCCTGAATAGAACGCGCCGCGCCGCGACAGTTCGTGAATTTCGACCATTGACTTCGAATTGACGTTGCGGGAGATCTGACCGTCGGATTCTCCTAAAACCAAAATCGTTGGGTTCGTATCGAAAAGAGCTTTCCAATGAATATTAGAAATTTGAAATTTAACGGTTGGATTTGGAATTATGTCCAAATCAATTTCAGAAAAGGTCGCTGTAAGTGCAGTTCAATGGCCATTGTTGGAAATCGACTGTACGGGCCTTGATAAAACTATTAAAAATATTAATAATTTGTGTAAAATCATAATATATGGATTGGAAAGAACTGGGATGAAAAATTCCACATTTGAAAAGATAAAAATAGATTTTTATCGAAATGAACTAGTTTTGAACTAGAATTAAAATCAATTTATTTTTGAAATAAATAAATTGAATTGGAAAGTGATTTTAAAAATAATCAATATTCCCCATACGTGAATTGGACTGGAGTTGAATCGAAATTATCTTCAGAATATTTCGATGTTGGGTTTCGTGACTATACAGATATTGTAATGGGAATTTGAAAGATATATTTTATATCGTTATTTCCAATACGATATTTGTTGGTTTCAGGATTTGATATTGAATATAAGCCGGTATATTTTCTATTCAGAACCTAGTATTTAATATCAAATGTGATGTGGGTTTGTCGTGAATGGTGTCTTCATTAACACTGTTCTTAAGCCCAATAGAGGAAAAGATTAAATCTTTCTATTTAGATTTAATGAAGTGTATCAATTAAATACTATTTAATTGGAATTGAATTTGAATTACTTTTTGGGTTTATCGTGAGCGGTGTTTTGAACAACACCTGTTCTTTAACCCGATTAACAATAGAGTGTGATTTTGGGTTTATCGTGAATCGTGTTTTAGATGACATTGGTTCTTTAACCCAGTTAAAGACAAGATATTGATTTTTTTTAGAAGATTAAAACTAAGTGGAGTTTTAATGATTCTTTAATTAGATTGAAAGTGAATTGATAATTTAAACTATCAAATCTGAAAGGTGATCGAGAATGGAGTACCACCAGTTTTGCTCTAAAGCGATAGTTAAGTCTTTAATTAGATTTGAACGTGAAATGGTAATTAATTTTACCGACAATACTGTGGTGTTAGATATGGAGTATTACCAGTTTTGCTCCATGGGATGAATAGGTTGGGATTGGGAAATAAAACAAATAATTACTTCGGTGTGGTTCGCTAATCCCGACTAGTTTGAAATGATATCCGAAGGAAGATTAAAGAATAAATTTAGAAGAATTTATCTTGGATAAAATTAATGGGAACCTTTCCCTAAGAATGTGATTTTGTGAATAAAAGAACATTCTGAATTGGAATGAGGCGTTTGTTGTGTTTGTGTAACATTTGTTTATCATATACGTGGGTTATTCAGAAAGGCCGGGTTTATACCCATTCTGAATAACCGATTCGACGAGATGTCGAAGATGAAGACGGTGGTTGAAGACCGGAAGTCTTCACATTGTTTGGGTGATTATTGATGATCTTGATTGGGCTGTACACCCATGATGAGGGAAACAGTTGGTGATCGTCCAGACGTACTTGGAGATGGATGGATATGCGAGGAAAGTGCCTCCGGTTTCGTTCAGACCTAGAACGAACTTGTAAATGGATTGTGTGTCTGACATTGGATTTTATTCTGTGTTGATTGATCTCTATTAATTATACATCTGTTTGGCGGCGGGGAATTTATTCTCTTGCTTAACGCCCTTCTCTGAGACATACGAGCTCAGAGGTTGTATATCGATGGGCATCAGTCGCATGGAGTGAATTGCCAGTGTGGCACACGTAAGTGGCAATTGATCAAGGCTTCTGTTGAAAAGTAAAGTCTTGTGGTTAATGATCAAAGCATGATCTGTGTGACGTAGCTTTGTGTATAGCGTGAATTCGCGAGCCTCACACCTCGGTATGAGTCAAAAACGGGATAGTGACTGCAGGGAGAGCACGATGTTTCTTTCTAGCTAGGGTGGTGTCAGTGACCTACCAGCCCTGACATTTATATACTTTTTACCTGTGTGGTTGTTGGATACGAGGCGCCTCGGATATAGGTCTGTAAGGACCGGGAAACGTGTGTTCAGGAATAACTAATCTCAAAAGTAAGAGAGGACCGGCCCTGAAGATCCAAGGATCATAGTGGGGTCCTGGGACATTTGCTAGAGTGTCTCGAATCGGAGAGGAGCTTGCCCCTTTCCTCGACTCATGACGGAAATTCAATTTCCAATACGTGATATTTCGGTTTTAATTATAGAACTAGTATGGCGACAAGATAGATGGTACCCATGCCGCCTATGATTGATATTTATTATTTGAATTGTTTTGACACTATGCACTTATAATAGTATCAAATGATTTGTTTTATACGTACCAAGCATGTTTGGCTATTATAAGGGAAAACTCTATCCTCCGGCATGCGTTGCATTGTATGATGGGACCTGGGTCTTGTAATAACTTCATTTCTCCCAAAAGCATTGCGCTGTTTTGTTATATGCACTAGTATTCTTGGGAGGAAACCCGTTCCGTGTTCTACGGCGTGGTCCCTTGAATTAATCTCTTTTAAAGTAAAGTTTTAAATAACTATTTTAGTTCTCACACCAGTCACATGACTGACATGGAGTTTATTGTTTTAATCTAAACTCTGGGTGCCCTTATTTACGACACGGGCAGCTAGTAGTTTTGGTTTTGCAGATTTATATTCGCAGGATCCTGATTTATAGCTGGAACGATGCTCGGAAAGCTCTGTATCCGTGTATCACTTTCAGTTGTTTTTTGTATACTTTTCCGCTGCTATGTAATTTATTGTAATCTCTGATATTTATCAAATATAATTTATTCATTTATACTCTGTATATTCTTGTGTCTGATGGAATTGTTGTAATAACAATGAAATGTTCTTCTATTTGCGTTCTATTTTGTCTTGTACTCAATTCTATCTATGCTTTCCTTCACGGGGAAGTTCAGGTCGTCTCTATATATATTTCGTCGATTTCTATTTAAAACAAATTTTATAAATCGCTTTAAATTCGTTTCAAAAACAATTTCAACTTCCTTTTCAATTCAAAACAATTTCAATTCAATTTCAATTCAATTCTATTCGAATTCAATTTCAATTCTATTCTATTCGAATTCAATTTCAATTTTGTTCAATTAGAATCGAATTGAAATTGTTTTGAATTGAAAAGGAAGTTGAAATTGTTTTTGAAACGAATTTAAAACGATTTATAAAATTTGTTTTAAATAGAAATCGACGAAATATATATTATATATAAGATTTGCATATAAAACATAAATATGTAAATCAGTAAAAGATGAACATTTAGTACAAATAGAAGATTATTTATACATTTGCTGAGTCATTCCTGACCTGTTGCTGAGTCAATAGGATAACTCTATCTAGTCTTTACGGTGGTGATGGATCCTGTGAGATCCAATGGCCCATATTAATCTAATTACTCTATAAAAACACGTATAGACTTAAGCTCTAAACCTAATCAAAATTAAATCCATGGCCGTCATGTTGTCAGTCCGCAACCTAGAGTAGCCGCCGTCAAATTAGAAGCAAAACAACGAATCAATTCAACTCAAGCCTAAATCTTAACAACAAAATTGTCTACATCAAGGGAATGCAAATCAATTTCAGAACACAGATTCCAGAACTCAAGTCTTTCTTTGAGTTTGTGAGTATAATAGCTTTCACAAAATAATTAGTTAATTTAATTGTGATAAGTTATAATTGGATTGTGAGAATGTGACTTTGAATCATGTGATGCTGAATTATATGCTAGTTGTTATGTGAATCTTATGCAAGTTTATGATGGTGAATTATATGCTAATTCATATGTGAATCCTACGCAAGTTTGGGAAGTTGAATTATATGTTCTTATATGAATCTTATACAAGTTTGGGATGTTAAAACATATGTGAGTCATGTATATACATGTGGTAGTTTATGTGACCTTAATCCACATGTTCAGATCCTTATGCAAGTTCACATCTTTTAGATCTACATGCAAGTTCACATCCTATTGTTTAGATTTATATTTTAGATCTATAGTAGTACATAGTTATGTAAAGTTTATGCCCTTTTGCTTATGCTAGTTTTGTACGAGAATCATATGCTAGTTTGTACGAGATTTATATGCCAGTAAGGTAAAAACCCAAATCCATACATACAAGCTCACACTTACATGATTAGATCTATGTTTAGATCCATTATAATACATAATTTATGTTAGGTTGTGGTTTATATGCCTGTACACTATGCAAGCTCACCTTTATGCATATAGATCTATGCAAATCACCTTGTGCATAAATTAGTCCATGCTAGTTTATTGTTTTATATATGTAAGTTATGGATTATGCAAATTATGCCAATCATGCAAGTTTATCTTTTTAGATCTATTTTTATGTTGTATGCAAGTTGTGATATTTAGATCTATTTTTATGTATTGTGCAAATTGTGATGTTTTTATAAATTAGGCTATTTGGCGAGCCTAATATATTCCATAAATTACACGTACGAATAACGTGGGGATTGGGTAAATATTAATAATTGGCATAACGAGATTAGTGTATATTGCCTTAAAGACATATAATTAAACTTTAGACATTAATTATCATAATTAATGTGCATAGAAATCATGACCATAATTTAAGTGACAATTATGGACATAGATTAGGGAATAACATTTAAATATTAA
The DNA here is from genome assembly GCA_030737875.1 of Allium sativum. Classification (NCBI taxonomy): domain Eukaryota; kingdom Viridiplantae; phylum Streptophyta; class Magnoliopsida; order Asparagales; family Amaryllidaceae; genus Allium; species Allium sativum. The sequence continues at coordinate 712,413,880 of CM060912.1, forward strand.
TGTTAATATTGTGAATTGGCATAAATGGCTTTAAAAGGCATATATTTAATTAGAGACATTAGTTGGTATAATTTGAATACCTGGCATATATGGACATTATTTAGGTGACAATTATGGACATACATAAATTTAGGAATTATTTACGTATTTGAATAGGGACTTTAATTCAAATTGGGGTAAAAAGATTATATGTAATAATCAATGCCTATGACACGAGGTTGGACTCATTTGTGGTGTAAGACTGCCCGGGCCCGCCCGACAAATCCAGCAACCACAAATGGTAGTCCAATGTGAGATGTCATAGGCCCAAATTAAATGCGTGACAATTGTATGGACACAAGGTTAGGCCGTTTGTGGTGTAAGACTGCCCAGACCCGCCCGGCAAATCCAGCAACCACAAAGGGTGGCCTAATGCGAGAGGTCCTACAAGGTCACGGTAGTAATAAACTAAGTAACACTTAACCAAGATAAACATATAAGTGGGACATGGGGGTTAAGTGGGTGCCTTGGGTGGCTTGTGAAATAAGATTAGAAACACTTAACCAAGATAAACATGTAAGCAAGACATGGGGGTTAAGTGGGCGCCTTGGGTGACTTGTGAAATATGATTAGAAACACTTAACCAAGATAAACATGTAAGTGGGACATGGGGGTTAAGTGGGTGCCTTGGGTGGCTTGTGAAATACGATTAGAAACACTTAATGGAAACATGTAAGAAGACATGAATAAGAATGGGGTTAAGTGGGAAACCTTAGTGGAGGCCAAGCATAGGTGGAAAGCTTGTGGCAGGCATGGAGGCCCTTTTCAAACCAGTAACTCATTTAGTATCTTTGTGAGCTCGACCCAAGTCGAGGATGGGGCACGCTTACTGGGTTTGATTGTAAGAGGTCAAAACGGGTTAGCGGTGGCAACGCAAGTCCAACAGGGTCATGTGCGTGCGTGGGCCCGAGATGGTAGGTAAGACATTGTTGCATCGTGTAGGTATAAGCTGTGCATCCTTGAGTTATATCTGGTTGCCACTTTGGGGAGTGATACACCCCATTGTGGGACCAACACGGGTATCTACGAGTTAGGGAGCCGATCGAATGGGGAAGGTAGTGGGTACGACTAGTGGAGATAGAAGCAGGCGGCACCTATGACAGCAGCTAGGAGTACAACTACTATATGATAAATATTGTAATTAGAATGGGGAGGGTAGTGGGCACTACTAGTGGAGATAGGAGAAGGCGGCACCTATGACAGAAGCTAGTGGTACACGAAACTACCATTATTATTATCACTTATGTTCAGTAGGCGGGATCAACTTCTAGGGTGACTAGTGTTGGTGCAGTATGGTAATTATCCTATAGTGTTGGAGGCACAATTAACGTTATCTTATTCCTCTTGATTGCTTTGTCATACCCACTTGTTTCACAGTCATTCCTTGTTTTACCAGCTTATGCCTTATCCCAGTTACTTTAATAATTATATTGTTAAAGTTATTGTACTCGCCAGACTTTATTTCTGACCCCCTTTGTTTTCTCCTCTTTTCTTCCTCCCCCCCCAAAGGTTCTCAGGGTGGGACTAGTGCTAGAGGAGCTTGATTTGGATCGCTTTATCTCTTTTGGAAGTGCTTGGATTGTTGAAAGTAAAGTTCAGCTCATCTCTTTATGGCTACTTTTGTTGGGGTTATGCCTTTTAATTTTATGTACTCTGATTTTGTCAAGATGGATATTATGTACTTGACTCTAGTCATTGGTCTTTGAAGTTGTTGTAATCAAACTATTTCTCCACTACAATAAAAGTTGTTTTAAATTTTCAAGTACTGCTTTATATCTGTCTTGTTGTTAAGTTTCTGTTCTATACACACTAAAAATGCTCCATGGAAGTTAATGCATTACCTTTGTGAGTGACATTAATGGACGTGAGGTGTTACACGTGGTATCAGAGCTGAAGGTTACCAGAGCAGATATGAGATTTTGAAAAACTATTTTTTTCAAAAGCATTTTATAAAGAAATACTTTCAAAAATATGTTTTAAGGAGAGTATTTTCAAGAGAAAGGTTTATTTTAAAAAAATAGTCCCCAAGAGCCATATATCTTTCCTTCGATTCTCCGTTTCGAATCTCTTCCTCTTTCCCTTTTTGAATCTCTTCCTCCACGTATAGATGCTTTTTCCTAAGATATATGAGGACTTCCGTACAATGGGCGGAAAACCACTTCATGGGACTTAGACGTTTGTCGGGTCTAGAAGTTGGCTCAAGAAAGTGGAGGACTTGTCGGTATCTTTGAGATAGATGAGAGGAGGAAGGTTCGACTAGCTGCTTGGTTGATGAAGGACGAAGTTTCTTGTAGGTCAGAGGTCACGAATGAAGAACGTATAGTAGAGGCATGGATAGGGCATAGGGTAAGAAAGTAGAACCTAAGAAGAGTGCAAAGAATAATAAACCCTGTGACAAGAGGAAATGTCTTTATTGTGGAACACCAGGCCATCTGAGCAAGGACTGTAGGAAGAAAAAGAAGACTGGCTGTTTCCACGGTGGTGAGGCAGGACATCTGATCAAAGATTAAAGACTGCCCGAGGAAAAGGCAGAGGACAGGGTCTACTTCTGGAGGGCAGGTTCAGGCTCTCATGGCACTAGGACAGGAGAGAGGTAGAAACATATTCGTTGAAAGTTTAGTTTTTCTGTTTGATAATCCTGTTCGTACTTTGTTTGACTCTGGCGCTTCACACTCGTCTGTATCTGCTTCGTTAGTTGAAACGCTGCACCTAAATACTAGTCTAGTTACGGATCCTTTGTAGTCTCAAATCATATTGGTGGTTTGGCTCACTTATCTGTGGTTTGTCTGGATTTGAGAGTGTCTATCTTGGGCGTTGGGTTTGAATGCAACGCCTTCGTTCTTGGTTTAATGGGCTACAGATTGATTCTAGGCATGGATTGGCTAGCCAGATACGGTGCCATCCTAGATTGTGAAAGAAGGGTAGTTAGATTGTTGACTCGTTGTGGAAAGACCCTTGATATTTCTTGTGACCCTAAAGGTCCAATGATGCTTAGCTACCTAGAATCTCTTGGCGCATCCAACAATGATTTGGAATCTGTTCGTGGGATCCGTGAGTATGGTGACGTCTTCGATGAAGTTCGGGGTTTACCCCGAGGCGCGAGATAGACTTTCATATATACCTAGTGGGTAATACAAAGCCAGTTGCATTACCAGTGCGCCACATGGCTCCGAGAGAGAGGAGATAACTCAGTAAGCAAGTGAAATAGTAGCTTGAGAAGGGGTTCATAAGAAGAAGCATTTCGGAATGGGGTGCTCAATTGTTTTTTTATTTTGCTAGTATCATCTCACGTAGATTGTCCGAATTCGAAGGAGGTATTCCTTGGGTGCTTGTCTGATATTGGTTTAGGCCTTTGGGGCTTGTGCCTGGGGGATGTCGAGTTCGACTAGGATGGTTTGTGTGAGAGATAAATAGCTGTGGCGATTTTTCATTGCATGATATCTTGGTTTACTCGAAGAGTGATGGGCAGCCGTGACATGATAAGACTATTCGGTGGTATGGACTGCCCCGAGTTAGACTCAATAGGGTTATGAGATGACTCGAGTGGACTCGAGAAATATGTGAAGTAATGGATTGTTTAGGACCCTATGTAGATGCCATTTCTTTTGAGGAAGAAGGTGAGATTCTTAGGGCACGAGGTCTCTAAGGAAGAGATAGCTGTGGATCCCGCGAAGGTGGTGGCAATCCAAGATTGGAAGATTCCTAAGAACGCAACCGAGCGTTTGAAGAGGGCTTTGACGACAACTCCAGTTTTAGTTTTGTCAGATGGGAACCTTCGAGCCATCTTTGTAGATATGCTATAGATGAGAGAGGCTGGTTGCATAGAAATGAGAGATTTTGCGTACCACAAGACGAGAGCTTGAGGAAGACGATTCTTGAAGACTCACATCGCTCCAAGATGATGCATACATTCTGGGTTTTGTGGGATATGGTGGGGCTTTATCATGCTTAGTTTATCAAGAATCATTTGATAATCTGATATGTACTAGTAGTCTGTAAGTATCTGAATATTTCTGAAAAGGATAGGGTTTTTTACTCGAAGCGTGAAGTAGATTCCAGTTCTGACATTTGTTAATGGGGGTAATTCTCTGAGTGTCAATCTGACGTTGATTTTGGTCTTCGGGGTTGATACTTAGGGAATTATTCTCTTAATCGATGTCTAATGGGAACAGAGCTTTTGTTTTAATTGTACTCGCTCTATCACTCGGCTATATCCTATCGATCGAGTCTTCAACCTTTAGGTAGAAACTAATGGGTGTAAACATGTGTTTGAGACATGTTATGTTTGGTGGATGCAAGTGGATGCAAGTGGATGCAAGTGTTTGCTAGTGGTTGCTCGTGGATGCATTTACACACACATTAGGCACTAGATCGGCTCAATCACTCTCATATTGCATATTAATATGTGTGAATATTTAAATTAATGGATGTATCATGGTTGTATTATCATATGGATGCTGCATTCGGATGAATGGTTGTGCATGCATGTAGAAATAATATGTATCATTAGGAATCTTTTGCATACATAATGGACGCATGGCACTATCATGGTTCGCATTAAGGAGGTCAACTGAATCAGTAGACTGCCTGATTTTTGCATTGGATAAGGACATGTACACACATTGTGCATATAAACATGAAAGCATTAGAAGTCTCTTAAGGACAATGGATGCATGTGCCTGATGGTTGAGTAGATGGATGATTGGATGGTAGGACACATTCTTCCTAACTTGAAGATTTCGGGAACGAAATCCTTTAAGGAGGGGAGAATGTAACACCCCGTATTTTCTATGAACATAAAAATAACAAATCAAGGTATAATTAATTTTTAGAAAAAGAATTAGGTGAAACGGGTTGCGACGTTGCGTTTGTCTAGGAATTCTGCTTGAAATAGAGTCCGAGTTTGCGTAAATTGGACTCCGTATGAAAAAGATATCCTTAAATTAAATATTGCAGCAAAACATGAAAAAAGGAATGAGAAAAGAATAATGTTTAACATTGTTATAAGGATTGTAAGCAAAAGACTTAGTAGCTCGTTTGGTTAGAACTTTTGACTTGCATACAAGAGGTATAGGGTTCGATTCCCGCCAACGCCATATTTTTGTTTTAGGGGAATGGCTAAAAAGCGGCTTAGTGTGAACGCGGTTCAAAAAGTAGTTTAGTGTGAAAATGTTTAATTGGGAAGATAGATAAAAAGAAAATTAAATATATATATATGTATATATATATTGTATATATATATATATATAATTGAGAAGATAAATACAGTCAATTTATTTGGAGGGAAAGATTTATGCATAAATAGATATGTATGTATGTAGGTAACTTCATTATGCATTTATTTTGCATGTTGCAAGGAAAGTAGAAAAAAGGGGGAATTAAATTATATACTCGATTTCCTTTTTTTTTGGGTAAGCAATCAATATGCATTATTTGTCAATATTAGAATTTATGAATAGGTGCGTATATATATATATATATATATATATATATGGGCAATTAACGTAAACATGAATAGATTGAAATTAATTTGCAGATGAGTGCTAATTTGTCATTAATTAAAAAGAAAAAATATATATTAAGTAGGCATAATTTGGGAACATGTATCATGGCATGATTGTTAAGTTATAATTTGGAGTAATTTGACATGAATTATGGAATATGTAATTTGACATATTAAAATTAGAATTGGCATGAACGACAAAGTATGAAATTTAGCATATAAATCTAGTTTTGGGCTTAACTTGAGAATTAGGAACATGACTAGTTTTGGTGAATTTGGGTAATTGTTATGAAACGGTATAATTGGTATACCATTAATTAGGAACATAATTAATGTTATAATTTAATTGTGAATGATTTGCATATAAAACATAAATATGTAAATCAGTAAAAGATGAACATTTAGTACAAACAGAAGTTTATGTATACGTTTGCTGAGTCATTCCTGACTTGTTGCTGAGTCAATAGGATAACTCTATCTAGTCTTGACGGTGGTGATGGCTCCTGTGAGATCCAGTGGCCTATATTAATCTAATTACTCTATAAATACATGTATAGACTTAAGCTCTAAACCTAATCAAAATTAAATCCATGGTCGTCATGTTGTCAGTCCGCAACCTAGAGTAGCCGCTGTCAAACTAGAAGCAAAACAGCGAATCAATTCAACTCAAGCCTAAATCTTAACAACAAAATTGTCTACATCAAGGGAACGCAAATCAATTTCAGAACACAGATTTCCGAACTCAAGACTTTCTTTGAGTTTGTGAGTATAATAGCTTTCACAAAATAATTAGTTAATTTAATTGTGATAAGTTATAATAGGATTATGTGAATATGACTTTGAATCATGTGATGTTGATTTATATGCTAGTTGTTATGTGAATCTTATGCAAGTTCCTATGCGAATCTTATGCAAGTTTGTGATGGTGAATTATATGCTAATTCATATGTGAATCCTATGCAAGTTTAGGAAGTTGAATTATATGTTCTTATATGAATCTTATACAATTTTGGGGTGTCAAAACATATGTGAGTCATGTATATACATGTGCTAGTTTATGTGACCTTAATCTACATGTTTAGATCCTTATGCATGTTCACATCTTTTAGATCTACATGCAAGTTCACATCCTATTGTTTAGATCTATATTTTAGATATATAGTAGCACATAGTTATGTAAAGTTTATGCCCTTTTGCCTATGCTAGTTTTGTATGAGAATCATATGCTAGTTTGTATGAGATTTATATGCAAGTTAGGTAAAAACCCAAATCCATACATACAAGCTCACGCTTACATGATTAGATCTATGATTAGATCTATGTTTAGATCCATTATAATACATAGTTTATGTTAGGTTGTGGTTTATATGCATGTACACTATGCAAGCTCACCTTTATGCATATAGATCTATGCAAATCACCTTGTGCATAAATTAGTCCATGCTAGTTTATTGTTTTATATATGTAAGTTATGGATTATGCAAATTATGCCAATCATGCAAGTTTATCTTTTAAGATTTGTTTTTATGTTGTATGCAAGTTGTGAAATTTAGATCTATTTTTATGTATTGAGCAAATTGTGATGTTTTTATAAATTAGGCTATTTGGCGAGCCTAATATATTCCATAAATTACATGTACGGATAACGTGGGGAATGGGTAAATATTAATAATTGGCATAACGAGATTAGTGTATATTGCCTTAAAGGCATATAATTAAAATTTAGACATTAATTAGCATAATTAATGTGCATAGAAATCATGACCATAATTTAAGTGACAATTATGGACATAGATTAGGGAATAACATTTAAATATTAATGTTAATATTGTGAATTGGCATAAATGGCCTTAAAAGGCATATATTTAATTAGAGACATTAATTGGTATAATTTGAATACCTGGCATTTATGGACATTATTTAGGTGACAATTATGGACATAAATAAATTTGGGAATTATTTGCAAATTTGAATAGGGACATTAATTCAAATTGGGGTAAAAAGATTATATGTAATAATCAATGCCTATGACACGAGGTTGGACTCATTTGTGGTGTAAGACAGCCCGGACCCGCCCGGCAAATCCAGCAACCACAAATGGTAGTCCAATGTGAGATGTCATAGGCCCAAATTAAATGCGTGACAATTGTATGGACACGAGGTTAGGCCGTTTGTGGTGTAAGACTTCCCGGACCCGCCCGGCAAATCCAGCAACCACAAAGGGTGGAGAGGTCCTACAAGGTCACGGTAGTAATAAACGAAGTAACACTTAACCAAGATAATTATGTAAGTGGGACATAGGGGTTAAGTGGGTGCCTTGGGTGGCTTGTGAAATACGGTTAGAAACACTTAACCAAGATAAACATGTAAGTGGGACATGGGGGTTAAGTGGGTGCCGTGTATGGCTTGTGAAATACGATTAGAAACACTTAGCCAAGATAAACATGTAAGTGGGACATGGGGGTTAAGTGGGTGCCTTGGGTGGCTTGTGAAATACGATTAGAAACACTTAACCAAATGGAAACATGTAAGAAGATATGAATAAGAATGGGGTTAAGTGGGAAACCTTAGTGGGGGCCAAGTATATGTGGAAAGCTTGTGTCAGGCATGGGGGCCCTTTTCAAACCAGTAACCCATTTAGTATCTTTGTGAGCTCGACTCAAGTTGAGGATGGGGCACGCTTACTGGGTTTGATTATAAGAGGTCAAAACGGGTTAGCGGTGGCAACGCAAGTCCAACGGGGTCATGTGCGTGCGTCGGCCCGGGCTGGTAGGTAAGACGTTGTTGCATCGTGTAGGTATAAGCCGTGCATCCTTGAGTTGTATCTGGTTGCCACTTTGGGGAGTGATACACCCCACTGTGGGACCAGCACGGGTATCAACGAGTTAGGGAGCCGATCGAATGAGGAGGGTAGTGGGTACGACTAGTGGAGATAGGAGCAGGCGGCACCTATGACAGCAGCTAGGAGTACAATTACCATATGATAAATATTGTAATTAGAATGGGGAGGGTAGTGGGCACTACTAGTGGAGATAGGAGAAGGCGGCACCTATGACAGAAGCTAGTGGTACACGAAACTACCATTATTATTATCACTTATGTTCAGTAGGCGGGATCAACTTCTAGGGTGACTAGTGTTGGTGCAGTATGGTAATTATCCTATAGTGTTGGAGGCGCAATTAACGTTATCTTATTCCTCTTGATTGCTTTGTCATACCCACTTTTTTCACAGTCATTCCTTGTTTTGCCAGCTTATGCCTTATCCCAGTTACTTTAATAATTATATTGTTAAAGTTATTGTACTCGCCAGACTTTATGTCTGACCCCCTTTGTTTTCGCCTCTTTTCTTCCTTCCCCTCCCCCCCCCCCCCCCAGTTTCTCAGGGTGGGACTAGTGCTAGCGAAGCTTGATTTGGATCACTTTATCTCTTTCTCTCTTTTGGAAGTGCTTGGATTGCTGAAAGTAAAGTTCAGCTCATCTCTTTATGGCTACTTTTGTTGGGGTTATGCCTTTTAATTTTATGTACTCTGATTTTGTTAAGATGGATATTATGTACTTGACTTTAGTCATTGGTCTTTGAAGTTGTTGTAATCAAACTATTTCTCCACTGCAATTAAAGTTGTTTTAAATTTTCAAGTACTGCTTTTATATCTGTCTTGTTGTTAAGTTTCTGTTCTATACACACTAAAAATACTCCATGGAAGTTAATGCATTACCTTTGTAAGTGACATTAATGGACGTGGGGTGTTATAAACGTCCACAGGCGAAATGCCAAATCATTAACATAATAAGAAGCTATCGAGCAATAAATTGATTCCTATCCTAGGAAGTGTCCTGCATGAGTTTCAAATTAATATCACCAATTTCACCTTCATCCAACAATTTCAAGTCCTTACCAACAGGCTAATAAAAGAGACAGCGACGGTCACCCGTTTCTCCAATAAAATTGTAGAAATATTGCTCCGTATCAAGTCGCATTCCAGAGGGGGCATGCACCCATGCTCTCTCCTCTTCAACCCTCATGACGTGAGGGTTAAGTGAAACATCAGGTAATATAATATCAGGAGGATCATCCTCAACATCTGATAAAATCGTAATAGGAGGATCAACTTCCACATTATCTTCCTTCCTACCGACTGGGACCCAAACTCTAACTGGTGGTCGAGCGAGTGGTGTTTTGTCTGGGGGAAGCAGTTCAGCATCACGCTGGCAAGCGTCAGTGCAATGCCAAAAGGCTTTACATGTAATTCAAATATCAGGTTTCCATATATACTTCACATCCACGTAATGCTTACAGTTATCAATACATACCTTAACTTGAGAAGGCAAAGGTTTCTTTGGTGTTGTCTCAATCAGGGCCCTAGCATAAACTAAATTTCTTCTTGCAACACTATTGGTATCAAAACATTTGAGCTTTCCAATATGATAGGCAAGCCAATTAAGTCCAAGAAGTGGTTGAAGTACCGAGGGAACATAAGTGAATTATGTCCAGACTCGAATCAAGAGAACTTGTTCTTGAAACTTACCAAACGATGAATTCCATGTAGTAACAATAAAGGGTCTTCCATAAATAATAGATAGAGCAGCTTCTAAGACACGTAAATGCTTTTCTAATGAGGAAAACTTGAAATAATATAATCCATCAACAAAAGTCATTTTCAATGAAGCATGGATTTTCCATGAGTTGCGACAAGTAGTGAGCATGTTAACAGTAGGAGGTTTGGTATCAAGAAAAAAACCAACAAGCCGATCATTCAAAAATTTATCTGCTTCTTCAAGGATTTACACTGGAGGGATGGAGCCAACTTAGCCTTAATAATGTCAAAAATTCACTGGCGAGTAATCGCCAGCAATATGAGGAAGGGTACCAAATAGAGACGACCATTTCTTTGAAGCATTATGGGCTGGGACGATGCAGCGTTATCACATGCATGCGCAGCACAACCAGCTGGCACATGGCTAGTAAGCTTAGAGGCAAAAGTGGTAGTGACATATTATCAAGCAGGTGATGGGCACTCGATGGTCGAAGTTGTCTTAGGGTTGGTTAGTCAGTCCCCATTCAGTCCAACATCCACATGATTGCCCCCATTCTTACTGTAACCCAGTTCACGAACAAGTGTACCCATTCTTAAACTTTTATCAGAGCTTAATTCTGATAACCCTATCAACTCAGCATTATTGTCGAATCTTCCAAGCACAGACAAGCTTGGTAGAGGCCATACAGATGCCTGAGCCAGCAAAGGAGTTAAAGGAGACTTACCAATGTTTGAAGTTTGCAAAGAAGCAGAGGGATCAACAATGTTAATATCTTCAATTAAGGTGTTTAAAGGTGCGAATCAGGTAAGGAATATACAGGTTTAGCCGGCACAATAGCAGCGCATTCGAGTTCTTCATCAAAATCTGAGGAGGAAAGGAGCGATTTTGCGCGATTGGCTGATCAAGGAGTTACAGATGACGAATACCGTGATTTGGACTTATTGTTCTTGGCCATAAAAGGTTCGAAAGAAGGACGATAGGAAAGACGACGTTGAAGAAGAGGAGGCGCAAGAGAAAGATCGATCTTGGTCACCGCCCGAAAAAGAGTTTCCACCATTTTTGTGAAGCTGAATGATATTGATTAAAATAATTAATATATATGTATAAATATTTTATACATGACCAATACAAAAGTATTGTAAAAATACTATATATGGCAATTTATAAACCAATAAGAATTTGAAAAATATGGCAGAGTAAGCAAACTTTATCTGTATTTACCATTAGTGTCACTACCTAACTGGAAGCACCTTCCAATAAAATAGGAACTACTCTTCAGTATCACTGGATGCTTGAAACATCACAAGTATGATATATGAAGCATTGGAGGCTTCTTCCTCTTATCTTTCGTTTTCGGTATTGGTCCAAATACTTATAAATATTTTGGTTTTAAGAGATAGTTACTCCACTAGAGGCTTTCACCTCAACTTTAGGTCTTTCGTCGGAACCGAAAAGGGCTTCCTGCCGAAGCCTATGCTTTCGAAAGCATTGAAAGCCTTAAAGCCATTGTCTATGACAACATGTCTTTATAAACTTGTTTTCTATAAAATTACTTCCTTTGACACATATGGGGTTAAGTAGGAACTTCCCTAAAAATAAATGTTTTCAGGTTTCACCTCTTTAGCTGTCGGCGTTAGCAATGACGCCAGGGAGTTCTTTAACTGAAATGTTTTCTAAATTGGAATAGATGCTCTGTCTCTATAGCATGTCGTCATTTGTGTGACGGTAGAAATGAATTGTTGAATGAAGATGGAAAGGTTGTTTCTTTTGGTTAGCTTGTCATTATTTATGCAACGATAGAGGTTCTTAATTGATTGTTGTGAAAAGTCGAAAGGGTTTCCCCTTTGGGAATGGGACGAAATGAATATGGCTCGATGCCATAAGGGAGACGAAAGGTACCGAGAATGACAGGTGTCGCGCCTAATGAAGTGTAATTAGACATTGATTGTAAACCCATTGAAATGCTTATGTCATTGGTTGTTGACCGTTGTTAAGACATTGCATGAGTACGAAACCTGGGGAAGGTTCAATCAGAGGAAAAATTGGGAAACACCGGTTGAATGAAAATATAAATAATGGTGCTTAAGCCTGTCGCTTCGCGCAGCTTAAAGGACTTAGGATTGAGCTTTTGGTTTCATGTTAGCAGGGAGTTACTTTGCAAAGCACATGAGGTTAAACTGGAAGAATGCATTGTTTTGCGTAGTTCGGGAGATTTAAGAATATGAGTTCGTTCCAATTGTTAGTGGGGGTTACCTTACAAAGCATGGGAGGGGGGGGGGGTTAGAAGGACGAATTCCATTGCTTCGCGCAGTTTGGAAATTGTAATAAGAAAGTGGCTCCGTTGCTTTGCACGGTTTAGATGCCAAATGAATATACGAAGGGAAGCGGTTTCATAAATTGTGAAATTTGACCCCTACGAAGCATTGATGGAACTACAATGGTCATGTAAAATAAGAAATCATTAAGACTGTTAGTCAGTGTAACAGAGGGATAGGAATCAAGTGAAATGTAGAAAACATTAAGACTGTTAGTCGGTGTAACAAGCGGATGGAGAATCCATTATGTGTAGCATGCAATTTCGCTATCGTTATATATGCTTGTGATAATTGAACTAACCATTGTAGTGTAGGGGCACAGGGTTAGCTTTGCTATTTTTGTAGCAAGCTATATGGTGTGGTATCATTAGATATCCTTGGTGTTGAGTATCATTATATTATTCACATCATTCTTTTTGACCGACCCATAGTTTTTGATTTCTCCTTAAACTCTCGGGTACTCAATTGAGTAGGCTGAGGATTACGGTCTTTCAGATATAACTTTCGTACATGCTTTCGGAGGAGAGAATAAGGCTTTAATAATATAGGAGTTCTGTTGCGTTTTGTTTTGTTCTATTCTATTGTATCTTTTGATGTATGTATCGACATGTTTTAAAATGCCATTATTTATACTCTTATCAATAGAGGAGTTATCGTCATATGTCCCTCTCAGAGTATATTTTATAATACATAACATTTTCTCTGAACGGGTATTATGATGGTTTGTATGAATGAATATTATTATCAATGAATGTTTTTGTTAAATTTTTCATATTTTTGTGTTAAGTGATATTATAATCAATTAAAATAGTTTTTTCTATCATCGAAAGTTGAAACTAAAGATGACTACAGCTTCCGTAGCGTTTCCCTTCCTACTTAGAGATTTGGGTGTTACAATTTGGTATAATATCATAGGTTTATTTAATCTCAAAATAACCTTTCTCTCTAAGATTTTTCAGATAAAACCCAGAAATTAGAGGAAATATCAAGGGTTGGGATAACGAAACTATAACATATACGTATGTATACCCCCACAGTCTTAGTGTCAACCTTTGGCATCTTACTAAAGTTTGTTTAAAGAAAGGAAGTAAGATATGGAGAGAAGGAGTGCAATACTAAATATCGGTGGAAAAAGCACGAAAACTGAAGGAAATATTCGAATCGATAAGGACAGGGATGAAGGTATAATGAGAACCAAGGTTCTGCTACTCCACCTGTGGATATGGGGAATTAGTCCCAAATGTTTATCCGTATATTGCAGGACGGAGTTGTTGCTGGTCCCGCAGGAGTTAATCCCGAAGCGCAAGTTAGAAACAATTCTGTGAAATTGAGTCGGTACTATACTAAATTAGGAGAAAAACCATTCCTAGGAACGGAAGACGCAACCGCCATGGATACCTGGTTGCTTCATTGTGAAAGAATCTTTGGAGACTTGAGCATGGCTGATGAGCAGAAAAGGAAGTTTACATCTAGACAGTTGTAGGGAAATGCTTTGCATTGGTGGAAAAGTGTTATTGCTACGACACAAGAAGGAGAAATCACTTGGAAAGACTTTCAAAGGAGGCTTAGTGAAGTGTTTTTGTTGGAAAATGCCCAATATATGATGATGAAAGAGATTTTTGATCTAAAGCAAGGGGATATGACAGTGGTTGAGTATGGTTCTAAGTATGATGAATTAACTCATTGTGCTCGGGGAACAACTGATATTGTTATGTTTAGAAATGAGAAGTTCGTTAATGGGCTTCGGTTTGAGATTGCAAAAGCAACTATTCCTTATTTGTGAGATTTTAGTGATGTTGTTGTTGAAATGGCTATCTAGAATGAAGAGATGCTTGAGGGAGTTAAAAGAACTAGTGAAAGTAATCCATTCATAGGAAAATAAGGAGATTCAAAAGGAAAGAAAGCTCATGATAGAGCGTAAGTGGTTTGCACTAAGTGCCAGATAAAAGGTCATTATTCGACCTAGTACGAGGATCCCTAGATCGTTATTGGGAGAAAGAACATCTGATGCTTCCATTGTAACTAACTGGGGCAATATTAGAACAAGTGTCCAAAAGCAACAAAAGAGAAGGTGCATGCTATTGAGCCTTCATCTTTTGGACTGGCAACTACAGAGAGAGGGAAAATAATGTTTGAAGGTACGCTTTTGTTTCCTAGTTATGATGCCCCACCACAATAGTCGTGTGAACCAAGGGCATTACTAGTAATATTGTCAACTAATCCGAAGAATAAAGCTGTTGAGGAGCGACCATCTATATAGTAGCTTTGAACGAGGGTTAAACATGCTGGATAATGTGGGCCTACTTTTTAAATCTTAAGCGGAAATCTAACACATCTAATTCAGGTTCGAACCTATTAAGGCTATATATAATATAGAACCAATATAAAATAACATAATAATATAATCAGAGTCAGTCACACATATTCACATCAATAAGGCAGAAATAGATATGAATATAACACATAAATGTAAATACAAAGATAGTGGCCATACTCGATCCACTATACATCAATAGAATAGGTACAAGTTATAACCAAAAGAATATGCATACATAGGAGCCTCATATACATATAACCCAAATTACTACAATGCTCATGTAGCTGCCCAAAGTCAATAGATGGTCCCTATTAGAAGTCATGAAGGAGCACCTATAACATCTCAGTCTGACCCGAGTTTATTTATAATAAAAATAAACAATAAACGAATCAGTCTAGCAGTACTTATCATAATAAACCGACATAGGATAAGAGATATAAACAGATAATGACATTTTCACAAAATAAACAACGTTCACCTGTAAATGTGAAACCTAAAGAATGTCCAGAGCTATGAGAGAATGTCACATTCTAAATTATATAGCTAATCACAAGAATTAATGTCCACTATCAAATCAACATGATATTGATAACATGATATCACCGATACGGTCCTAGACCAAAATGATACAATGATCATCACAAGATGGGAGCCTAGAAACTACACAAAACAGGAGCCTGAAAATTCCATGAACCGAAGTCCCTTAAAATGATCCGAAGATCCTCAAGACAATCCAAAGATCCACCAAAATCAAAGTCCCTCAAAATGATCAAGAGATCCACCACGAAAGGCGAATTGAAGTTCCTTAAAATGATCCAAAGATCCACTACGAAAGATGAACCGAAGTTCCTCAAAATGATTTGAAGATCCACCACGAAAGTTGAACTGAAATTCCTTAAAATGATCCAAAGATCCATAACGAAAGATGAACTGAAGTTCCGTAGAATGATCCAAAGATTCACAATGAAAAATGAACTGAAGTTCCTTAAAATGATCTGAAGATCCACCACGAAAGATGGAAAAAATTTCCTTAAAATGTGGAATAAATTCCACAACTCAAAGACGTCGCATAAAGCTAGTCTAAAACTCAAAAAGATCATAATTTATCAAGTATAGTTTAAATTATTCCAAGCTAGTAAATATAAAAGTTAAGCTACATGTCCCATAACCACTTTCTCTACTCAAATATCTATGAACAAGTTATATATTCCAGTTGAAACACGAAACGGTCATTGTCACAAATTTTAATCGAATGAGTTCGAAAAATAACCATCGAAGCAAACAAAAGAGTTTCATACTACTCGTTTTTACTTAGGCATTTAATTGGATTTCTCATACGAGTGAGGAAAAGTTTTATAACGTATGTGCTAGTAGGTTGGTAAACAATTTGTAAAATGACTTCCTATAACGAAGTAGGTTTATAAATCATTTAAGTAAAATATTTTGTATATACTAATAATATAAAACCCTTTATAGTTCGAAGTGCAAAATCTCGTAAAACAACAATTGTAAAAACAATCGATCTCAGAATTCACGTTTTAATAACGTAAATAAAATCTCATGAGTATTGATTATAAATTCGTTCACTACAAACAAACCGAAAGTCCATCTAACTGAGTCAGTGAAATATGTAGACTAGAGCAAATGAAAAGTCAGAGGAAAAGAGAAAATGACTCGAAGTCGACTAGAGCAACTGAAAAGTCGACCAACCTATACAAGATAATGAGTACAGTGCATGTACAATAATTCAGTCGACTGAAGAACTCCATTCAGTCGACTTGTTGGTCATTCAGTCAACTGAATATAGTATTTCAGTTGATTAAAACTATCCCATAATGAATTACAGAGAAACCAATGATTAAGTCGACTGGATATGATAATACGGTCGAAAGAATTTATTTTTGGGCACTAGTTTGCTTATGCAATGAACACATAGTGATTTCAGACTAATTGTGAAGGCTTATATCATTATTCAAGTGAAAATGAAGTTCCTATAACTTGCCGAAACAAGCTAAGAACTCACAACTCAACTCTACATGAAGATTTACACTAGAAATCATCGAAATGAATTCAGACTCATCAATTGGAAAGTTCACGCACAATAGACCAATTCACACAATGCATACACACCATCTACGTGCCAAGCGAACACTAGCCAAGCATATAATCTTGAGTCATAAATGTGATTTCGCAAGAACTCACCTTTAGCTCTAACTGGATGCTCGAACGATTTATGAGCTTGCTTCTCTTCAAAAATGCACCTTAGAACCTTCAATTAGTAACATGCAAAGATCCTAAGTGTTAGAATCATAGAGAAATCTTTCGTAAAAGTGAAAGATTGGGATATATTAAAGTGAAGATCAAATAAGATAGAAAAGAAGATGGAGAAGCTTAATCAAATTGTCTCTTGGATTTTCTACTTGATTTGGATCTCAAGAAACCAACTGTAGCTTGGGAATTCTAATTTCCAATTCCCTTCTCCATTTTTGCCTAAATCTTAGGAAATGAAATGAATGAGAGAGGAGGATGGTTAAGTGGGGTTACAAGAAGTAGGCTAATGGGGTAGGTTTACTAGTCCAGCCCCACCCGAAGTCCCAAATTTCACTAACTCTAAACATATCGATGTTTACAGTTTTAAATATCGTAAATGACATTTTGAACTTAACATAAGTAGTCTCGATTCCCAATTCATCCGTTTACAAGGAATCACAATTTTAGGTCTTAAACCGAACTCAAGATACGATATTTAAATAAATCTCTGAATTAAATAATCGTAAATTATGTGGATTGTTACAGTCTTCCCTTCTTAAAGAAATTGCGTCCCTGCAATCACTTAAGGAAAAACTCAAAAAAATAACAACCAATATCACAAAATCGATATAAAAATAGATTACATTAAGAACTTCACCTTTAGTATATCATTCTTATACAATAGCACTTCTGAATTGCTACACAAAGTTTAACTTTGAGTTTTCAATCATTTTATGACTTAAGTCTATGCACATATAATTTTCCAATAAAAAATGAACATATACAAGTAACTAATTCATTCTTCTCATAAGTATTATCAGCAAACTAGAATTTTCCTTACTAAAATCCTATATATTTTAAATCTCCATTTCATTAATTATTTTAATTTTAAATCATGAACTACCATACCGTGATTTTTATGAAAATTTGATTTAGACATATCTCAAAATATACAAGAAGAAATTTAAATCTTTCTGTTCCAATAGAAAACTATAATCGAATTGATCCGGATAATTCTTATTTTAAAGAATTCCAACTTATATTGGATCATATACATTTATTTAAACATCATCTCTCAAAATCACGAACCATAGCTACGTGACGAGCTCATTTTAATTAAATTTAGTTAATTCGTTTGACATTCAATAAGTTTACAAATTATAAACCTATTCTCTTACATTTTCAACGTAAACTAATTAAACATTTAAATTCACTTGGAAATATCGACTATTCACAATCGTCAAACATTCTCTATCATGTTTTAGCTAGGAAATCCATCCCTAAAAAATTTCTCAAAAGTATACTAGCACCTAAATTTTCTTGAAAAAGAAAAGGATGTATATGATGGTCATATATATCACATTCACAAGGATATGCGATCCTGTTGGGGGAATAAGACCAGGAAACAAAATCCAGGTTATACACCCCCAAATTTGAAATATTAGCACGTCTTCTAATATTCTGTAAGCAAATAAATTGGAACTTTAAAATTTCAATTAATCCCTAATATTTCAAACTTAAGATATCAATATGTCCTCTAATATCTCAAAAACAACTTCTAAGTCATGCGAACATGATAAATGGTAGAAGTTGAACGAATCACAATAAATTTGAAAACCTTGGTTTTTCAAATACATAAAAAATACGACCAACAAAGATGAGATCAAATTAGTTAGGATATGACCTCAAACATTTGGTTAATTAAGGTTAACAAAACATACTAGAATATTCGTTAATCTTAATGGCAAAATGAACACGAAATGGAGCTAAAGGAAGTCTATCAAAGTTGGTGAAAACCGATTGCTAAGTCTAATTATGAAACCACTTTAGCACTACTAATCTATTGAAAAGGAAATCCATCGAAGCTAGTCTCAAGGGTAATTAACAAAGGAATAAAAACTTTTTACAAAGTTGACTTATCGAAATACTAATCTAATTTAGTATATAAGAGATGAAAAATTAGGAATCACACAAGATTCGCACATCATGAAAGCCCGGAGATGAAGAATAAAAGTATGGAAAGAAGAGACTAAGTTCAATAAGAAAAAATTTGCTTATCACTTCTCATAACACAAAAATGGACACATAATCAACATGAGGCATATTTTCTCAAATTACAGTGGCATTGAAAAGGTTGTTGACACCTATTCGATTAATTTTGCCTTATTGGCAAGTTTACTAACACCTCATAAGCGGTTTCATCATTTATCCATTGAATGTGTCTCGACCGGAGAACTCAAATTCTCCACGAATGATCAAATGATCAAAACCACAAATTGATTATCAATGATCAACAAAGAAAGCGTAATTTATATTAAGTTAGAAAATAGGTGAGTTTGGTCAAATGTCCTATAAACACTCACTTAACTCAAGTATTTACAAGCAAATTGCAAAATCCACTATAAATCATAAATGAGCGCACGACTCCACAAAATAATACGTAAAAAATATATTTCATAAATACACATGTAAACATATATGTAGTCCACAAATGGTCACTCGTTAAGGAAAGAGTTTGAACATTCATGAAACGCAGAAATAGCCAAAAGAAAGAAATGGCCGATTCAAACTTTAGAACCACCAAATTAATTAGTTTTAAACTTAGTGGAGGGACACGAAATTTTGTTCACCACAAAATTGCAAATTATCACACATAGATTTTCGTCTTTTGGCAAGGCGGTCCATCATAGCAAAGAAATTCGACTAATAATTTCGTTTCGCAACAAGGTGGCTTCACACCTTACTATCGTCTCGTCGACAAGGTGGCTTTACACCTCACTAAGCTTTTCGTCTCACTAACAAAGTGACTTCACACCTTACCAAACTTTTCGTCATACGATGTGGCGGCTTGATAGCACAAAAAGATTTGACTAAGCATTTTGTCTCACGACGAGGTAAGTTCACACCATACTAAGTGTTTCATCTCACGACAAGGTGGCTACACACCACAAAGAGATTTGACTAAGAGTTTCATTTCACGACAAGGTGGCTTCACACCATACTAAGCGTTCTCATGACAAGGTGGCTTCACACCGTACTAAGCTTTCCATCATACGACGTGGAGGCTTCGCACCGAAAAGGAATTTGACTTCAACGAAATAAGCTTTCAATTAGTTAACTCCAAATATTATTCGATGAAGTAAACATAAGTGTTTCAAACCACTGTTTTACTAAGATGTTTAACTAATTTTCTTAAACAACCGAAAAAAGAATGAAGTCGCCTGTTATAAACATGTAATACGAGCATTGTAAATAAAAATACTCACCCATTACCCATAGAGAGCTAAACATCGTAGTTAGCAAGATATATAGGTAAAACAAGAATTAGAAGATGTAGAAAATATTAACAAAATATTAGTTTGAAAAAATCGACATACTTAGATATAAGGCGAATGCCCTATAACATCTAAGGACATAGTGCCTCTAGGTTATTTTGCCGTAAAGAATATGGATGATCACAATTCAAAATAACTCAAATGAGGTGATCATGGAAATCAATAACATAAAGAATAGAGAGAAAGGTACCATGTTATGCATTAGTTTTCTTTCTAAAATAAGACATTCCAAACTTCATAGTTAGAATTCTAACTATGCAAGGCATAAAGGACATATATGATGGTCATACATGTCCCACTCTCAAATCATTATGTAATGACCCGAAAATCCCCGCCCTTTTGAATTGCCCATAAACCACACAGGTCTAATCCAAAAGTTGGAAATCCTCGAATGCATTAACTTTGGGCATATAACACATTAGAACAAATAACAGCAGATTTTTATAAATATTATAATAATGTAACATCAGTGTACAGAATATCAGAGTACATCGAAATAATAATACAACAGCGGAAGATAATTTACAATGAATTCAATACAATACAGGGAACCAATAAACTGATACAACGGAAGTCTATCAATGCTCTGGACATAGCTTTAAGCTTCGATCCGGAATCCTGCTCAATATATCTGCAAAATAAGCTATTTGACTGCCCGTGTGGAAAAGAGGGCACCCGAGTTTGCAAAGTGAAACAAACTACGAGTCAGTCAGGGACTGGTATGAGAAATCTAACTTAACTTATCTAATAATAAGGCTAATCACAGGACCATGCCACTAACGTGGAATGGGTTTACTCCATTGAATTGCCAATGCATAAATAATGTAAATCGTTAAACAACGCAATGCTTTTTAGAAAAATGAAACCATTATAAGACTCAAGTCCCATCACACAATGCAACGCAAACCAAAGGATAGAATTTTCCCTTATAATGGTCAAAAATGCTTGATACGATAAAACGGATTTGATATTATTATTAGTTTATACACTACACCATAATGGTCATTTGGCAACCCTTTTTTTCACAATCGCCAACACTTATTTGTGTTGTAGGGTAATAACAATAGTATGCGTTGCTATATTAAAAAAGTGTTACCAAAAATACATAATAATAATTTTATTACTGGCAACGCTTATTGGGTTGTTACAGATGGATTCTGGGGGTAAAAACGTAAATTAACCACCGAAACCCTATTTCCCCATTCACTTTCGTTTGTCCCAACGCTTTCACAGTATCGGCCACCTAAATCACTAATTCCATATGCCACGATTCATAAAAAAAATCCGAGCATGGCGAAAATGAAAGAGTTCAAGTCTGTTCTTGTCTAATCGAATTTTAGGGGTGGCTTCAGGGTAAAACCACGAAGAAGTATTTGAATCCGTTCATCCCTAATCAGACATCAGAGAATCGATTTGGCTTCAGGGAAATCGTTTGAATTTCGATTTCAGGTACCCGATTTCAGTTTCGATTTCAGGTTAGAATAACGTCGTTTGAATCTAAACTATTTTTTATCCCTTTGAATCCCCTTTAGATTCCGTATTGCTTAAACATGGTATCGCGAGGCTTAAACATGGCTTGTTTATCTGTTTACAGTTTGAATCCCCTTTGAATCTGAACTATTTCGATCTTAGGTATTGCGAAGCTCAAACATTGGTTTGTTTATGTACTTTGTATTAACTTTACATGTATGTTATTTTTGCAGGCTAAAGACCATACATATGTTCTCTTACATTTGTCTCAGGCTCAAATTAGACGACTTTTGTTCCCACTTGGTGGTATTTTGAAGGTTTGCCTTTCTTATACACTAACAACCAGCTTAAATTAGAGTATTCCATATTTGCATTATTTGTCAATCTATAAACTAGTGATTCATAGTATATGTGTATAGGAATAAGTTCGTAAACTTGCTAAGAAGTTGGATCTTTCAGTAAGGACATGAAGGGTTCTAAAGGAATTTACTTTTGTGGAACGGTAAATCATTGGATGACCAGTTTCCTTAATGCAACTGAACTATTGTTTTAGTGATATAATTTGTATTGTTTTGAATGCTTATATCAAAGCCTTGGTCCTTCTACAGCTACATAATTTTTTAATCTTGTAATATGTGCCTTTATATTAGCAACCGATGATAGTATATAGGTGAAGTGCACAGGAATTTTTTAATCTTGTAATATGTGCCTTTACATAATTTTTTAATCTTGTAATATGTGCCTTTACATGATGTTGTGAAGTGCACAGGAATTTTGTAGTGTAGGTGACGATTCTTGTTTGATTTTCTGGGATGCTTGTGTTGGTACCAATCCGTCTATCAGGGTAATTGTAATAACCCGCAAAATCTGGGCCAGTTTAAAATTTTTATTTCGGCAATTTTAGCGAATTTTGATTATTTAAAATGAATTATTTTAAATAATATCGACGAGAAACTTATTTTGAATAGAATTCAACGTATATATTTATACGCGTCGTCGTTAGAATATAAATATTTATATATAATTATAAATAGAATTGAAAATGGCGCGGTAGTTCGATAATTCGATTTCAAACTTCAATTGAATGTACCGGGTGCAAAACAATCCGGATTTTAGTGAAACCAAAAATAATGGAATCTAATTGTGAATATCTTTCCAACGAATCCGAAAAATCAAGATTTCATATCGGGAATCAAAAGATGTGTCCAGTTGAAAATTCTGAATAGTCGCTATGGAATTCAGACCCTTAAAAATGGACATTTTGCAAATGACCTCGGATTTCGACGAAACCACTTTTGTTGGGTCCGCGATGTCGAGTTATTGCTAGATTCCAAATTTCATAATTTTTCGAATCAATATATGAGCGTGGCAAAGGAAAACGCGTTTGACCCGTTTCAGTTGATTTTAATCGACTGGAAATTGGCCATTTTTCCAACGGTCTCGGAATTCGACGAAACTAGTTTTGTTAGGACCGTATCGTCGATACGAAGCTAGAAATTATTTTTCAGGAATTTTTCTAGTTAGTTATGTGGCCCCGGTAATTTAAAAGGTACGTTCAAATTCAATATATAGAGTTATATTTTGATTTTGACGAAAACTAATCAGAACGATCGAATCGGCTTGCGGGACATATCCCATTGTGTCCGGCATAGGGGTAATTAGCTAGGGACGACAGTCGTTGAGGTCAATTCGGGATTCGAATGAAAAAGCACTTTGATGGTAATATAAATTAAATATAATTAATTATAAATATCTCCCTCACCACCCTCCATTCAAAGTCAACGCTCAGTTCAAAAAAAAAAAAAAAAAAGCGGTCTCGATCTCGTCGTCGGCGCCCTGATGGTAAGCCACCGCCGTCGCGCCTCAGGCTGGGGCCCCAGCTCCGCCTCCGGCGAGACCTACTCCCTCCTCCGTGCGTTAGCTTCCTTTCAGATCGATTGTTCAATCGAGGAAACCCCCTAAAGCCACTGTACAGTCGCCGCGCCCCCTGTTGCTCCACCACCTCCGACCGCTGTGCCCTGCCGCCACCACCTCCATCCCATTGACGCTGAGCCACCGCTGTAGGACCGCGCAGCCCCTTCTCAGGTCGACGAACAGGACCCCCACCACCGCCTGCATTGTTCACCGCAACCCCCCCTACAGTCCGACGCCTCAGCAATCCTCCTCCTCTGACGAACCAGTCCCCCTGCGCAGCTTCCAGGCCCCACTGCAATGTTAGGAAAGGTGATTTTTTTTATTTATTGATTTTATTTTATAACAAAACCTAGTTTTTAAAATCAGTTTTTTTTATGTATAACCAGAATAAAGAATTGATCTTTCACATATAAAGGTTAAGTTTTTTTTTATGAATGCAAAGAAAAAAATCAGATTTTTATTTATGTAGATGAAGTTTATATTCTCTTTATAACATAAAGAGCCAATTTTTAATTAGAGAAAGAAGAAAAAGAAGTTAGGATTTTTTTTTATTTGAATAACATAACAATAAAATAGGATTGTTACCTATACAATACGATAATAAAAATATGATGTTTATAATTTAAATTTCAAATTAAAAATATGATCTTTGTATTTTTAAAGTAATAAAAATATGATTTTTATATTTTTAAAGTATTAAAAATGTAGTCTTTACTATATAGCGACTATAAAAATATGATTTTTGTTTATGTAATGAATTAAAAATAAAATTTTTACATGATAGGAATATTAAAAATACCATCTTTATATGTGTAGAAAAATAAAAATGTGATTTTTATAATGATATATTTGAAAAGGTGAAACCTTTATTTTTGAAAAGGTGAAACCTTTATTTTTAAAAAGGCAAAATCTTTATATAGAGAATGGCGTGATATAAAAATATAATCTTTACTATATATTGAACTTCGAAATAAAAATATGATTTTTATATATTGAACTTCGAAAGAAAAATTTCGATTTTTATAAATTGAATAACGAAGTAAAAATTCGATTTTTACATATGTAGAGAATACGGGCGAAAGCGACAAAAAGGCGAGTTGGCGAAGATTTCCTGCATTAGAAGTGCCGTGGAGCTAGGATAGCTATATGTGAGAATTTCTCACCTTTCAATTTCATTTCTATTTATATATATACTAGGATGCAGACGGTGCTTAGTAGCACCCGACACAATCGTCCACAGACCATGGACTTGTTTGTTTGGTTGCATAGATTAGTTATATGATGTGATTTGAATTGGTTGTTTGGTGATTTTGATTGATGTGTGAATGGCGTGGGCCTTCACTAGACCGGGGATAAGGCTAGGCCTCGTCCCGTTTCTAGTATCGTGCCGTTATGCTGCCGAAATTTTCTAAAATAAGTTAGAAAATAAAAATATCATTTTATTGTGTAAATGAATAATAGAAATTCATATGTTGGAATAAAATGTTTTATCATTAAAAATATAATCTTTAACGTGAGAATGAATATAGTGAAAGTGAATAAAATAAAATATTCATTTACAAACCAGACGGTTTGTTTATGTACACCTATTTGAAGGACATTGATTGGGTCGATAAATTTTACACATCGCCCAACAGCACAAATAAAATATGTGTTTGATTGTTTGAAAGCCCACACGGGTGTTGGGATGAAATTTGAAGTTCACTCATCCCGATTGATTGAATATGTCGATCGGTTGATTGACAGGCTGTTTTAAGCGTTGGATATCTATATTTGATGCTTATACAGTGTAGTGCACTTTGGTTGATGGTTGATTATTTTTCCATGCTATTATATACATGTGTTGTATGAAAATCCATATAATTAACTTTATATGGTAATTGATTGGGCCTCACTCCAGTTTTAAAATAGAAATATTTGAAATAGAAATATTCGAAATGGAATATTTGAAAATATCAATATATGAAGCCGTGTTTATTAGATTGACGCCATTTTGACGTGATCGATATTTATATCGATTTTATTCATTTTGAAATGAATTGAATTGAAAACGATTTCGAAATGAATTGAATATATAATGATTTCGAAATGAATTGAATATATAACGATTTCGAAATGAATTGAATATATAACGATTTCGAAATGAATTGAATTGAAAACGATTTCGAAATGAATTGAATTGAAAACGATTTCGAAATGAATTGAATTGAAAACGATTTCGAAATGAATTGAATTGAAAACGATTTCGAAATGAATTGAATTGAAAACGATTTCGAAATGAATTGAATTGAAAACGATTTCGAAATGAATTGAATTGAAAACGATTTCGAAATGAAATGAATTGAAAACGATTTCGAAATGAAATAAATTGAAAACGATTTCGAAATGAAATGAATTGAAAACGATTTCGAAATGAAATGAATTGAAAACGATTTCGAAATGAATTGAATTGAAAACGAATTCAAATTGAATTGAAAATGAATTGAAATGAATTCAAATTGAATTGAAATTTGAATTGGATAGAAATGAATTTTAAAACGAATTTATAAAGAAGAATTCAATTTTGATTTGAATTGAAATGGAAGTTGAAATGGCTTTTGAAACGAATTTAAAACTATTCATATAATTCGTTTTAAATAGAAATCGACGAAATATATATTATACATATTATATATATATATATATAATATAATGGCCTGAATAGAACGCGCCGCGCCGCGGCAGTTCGTGAATTTCGACCATTTATTTCAAACGGACATTACGGGAGATCCGACCGTCGGATTCTCCTAAAACCGGAACCGTTGGGTTCGTATCGAAAAGAGCTTTCTAACGAATGTGATAAATTAGAAATCTAACGGTTGGATTTGGAATTATGTCGAAATCAAATTGGAAAAGGGTCGCTATACGTGCAGTTCGATGGCCATTGGTGGAAATCGACTGTACGGGCCTTGATAAAATTATTAAAAATAGTAATAATTTGTGTAAAATCATAAGAAATGATTTGTGAAGATTTGGGATGAAAAACTCCATATTTGAAAAGATAGAAATAGATTTTTATCGAAATGAACTAGTTTTGAACTAGAATTATAATTCTATTTATTTTTAAATAAATAAATTGAATTCGAAATGGTTTTAAAAATAACCAGAATATCCAATGATTTCATTGGAGTGGAATTGAATCGAAATTGTCTTCGGAATATTTCGATGTTGGAATTCGTGATTATACGGATGTTGATATGGAAATTTGAAAGATATATACTTATATCGTTATTTCCAATACGACATTTGTTAATCGTAGAATTTGATATTGAATATAAGCCGATATATTTTCTATTCAGAGCCTTATATTGAATATCAAATGTGATTTGGGTTTGTCGTGAATGGTGTCTTCATTAACACTGTTCTTGAACCCAGTTGAGAAAAGATTAAATCTTTTTATTTAGATTTAATGAAGTGTACCAATTAAATAATATTTAATTGGAATTGAATTGATATTGATTTTGGGTTTATCGTGAACAGTGTTTTAAACAACACTCGTTCTTTAACCCGATAATTAATGGAATGTGATTTTGGGTTTATCGTGAATCGTGTTTTAAATGACACTGATTCTTTAACCCAGTCGAAGATTAAAACTAAGTGGAGTTTTAATGAATCTTTAATTAGATTGAAATGATCGAAAATGGAGTATCACCAGTTTTGCTCCAGGCGATAGTTAAATCTTTAATTAGATTTGAACGTGAAATGGTAATTGAATTTACCGATAACACTGTGGTGTTAGATATGAAGTATTACCAGTTTTACTTCATGGGATGAATAGGTTGGGATTGGGAAATTAAAACAAATGATTACTTCGGTAAGGTTCGCTAATCCCGACTAGTTTGAATGGAGATTCAAAAATAGAATAAAGAATAAATTCAAGGAATTTATCTTGGATAAAATTAATGGGAACCTTTCCCTATGAATGTGAAAGTTAGGAACTAACTGTCGGTTAGCTAAGCAGAATAGTTTTCTGGATATTGATCTGATGTTGGTTTCGGCCTTCGGGGTTAATATTTGGGGAATGACTCTCTTGATTAATTTACGGTTAGTGACTGATGAATTGGAATGAGGCGTATGTTGTGTTTGTGTAACACTTATTTAAAATATACGCGAGTTATTCGGAAAGACCGGGTTTATCCCATTCTGAATAACTGATACGACGATAAGTCGAAGAGGAAGACGATGGTCGAAGACCGGAGGTCTTCACGTCGTTTGGATTATAACTGATGATCTTGATTGGGCAGTACACCCAAGAAGATGGAAACAGTTGGTGATCGTCCAGACGTACTTGGAGATCGATGGATATGCGGGGTACTAGGTGCCTCCGGTTTCGTTCAGATCCAGAACGAACTTGTAAATGGACTGTGTGTCTGACATTGGATTTTAGTCCGTGTGATTGATCTCTATTAAATATATATCTGTTTGGCGGCGGAGAATTTATTCTCTTGCTTAACGCCCTTCTCTGAGACGTACGAGCTCAGGGGTTATATATTGATGGATATCAAACGCATGGAGTGAATTGCCTGTGTGGCATGCCTAAGTGGCAATTGATCGAGGCTTCTGTTGAAAAGCAAAGTCTTGTGGTGATGATCAAAGCAAGGCCTTTGTGGCGTAGCTTTGTGTAACGTTTACTTCGCGTGTTTCACACCCGGTATGAACCAAAAACGGGAGACGGACCTCAGGAAGGGCATGCGTTTCTTTCTAGTTAGAAGTGGCGTCAGTGGTTTTACACGCCCTGACGAGTTTGACTTATGTGGTTGTTGTTGTTGCGAGGCGCCTCGAATTGATCGGTCGTTCTCGAACCGATGGAGTCATTTAGTTGGCTCACTTACGCCCCCAAAGGGTGGGGAAACGTAGTGTTCAGGCATTTTAATCCACATCGGTGGACCGGCCCTGTCGCTCCAAGGGTCACTCGAGCTCTGATCCTGTGGCTCGGGCTAGAGAGTCACGAATCTGTTGAGGACTATCTTTTGCCTCGGTTCATAGACGGAAATCCAATTTCTAAATACGTGACTTTGCGGTTTTATTTGTAAACCTATATATGGCGACATAGTGGCATGGGACGCTCATGCCGCCTATGATTGATACTTATGATTTGAAGTTGTTTTATACACTATGCACTTATAATAGTATCAAATGATTTGTTTTAAACGTATCAAGCATTCTTTGGCTGTTATAAGGGAAAACCCTATCCCCCGGCTTGCGTTGCATTGTGTGATAGGACCTGGGTCTTATAACAGCTTCATTTTTCTTTATTTAGCATTGCGCTGTTTGTTTTATGCACTGGTATTCTTGGGAGGAAACCCGTTCCGTGTTATACGGCGTGGTCCCTTGATTTACCTAATGATTTAAAATAAAGATTAATAACTGTTTTAGTTCTCACACCAGTCCCATGACTGACCTGGAGTTTATTGTTTTAACCTAAACTCTGGGTGCCCCTATTTTGACACGGGCAGCTAGTAGTTTTGGTTTTGCAGATTTATATTCACAGGATCCTGGTTTACAGCTGGAACTATATCCGGAAAGCTTTGTATCCGTATATCTCATTATAGTTGTGTATTGTATTATTTTCCGCTGCGATGTATTTAAATGTAATTTAAATCTCTGATATTTCTGTGTAATATTCATTTATACTCTGTATATTCTTGTAATCTGATGCATTGTTGTAATATACAATGAAATGTTCTTCTGTATGTGTTCTACTTTGTCGTGTTCTCAAACGATAGGGCGTTTCGAACGGTCTGGGTCGGTTTAGCGATTGGTTCGGACCGAGCGAAATTCCTTCTCGTCACAGTAATATTGTATCATCATCATTCTAGTTCACAAGGACATATACATTAACACTAGTTCAAGTGCATAAAATCTCCGCTGATCTCCCTTGAACTTCAGGCATGTTTTTTTAACTTGTTTAGGTTTATTTCTTATGCTTGTGTTGGTACCAATCCGCTGATCTCCCTTGAACTTCAGGCATAGTTAGATCATGTTCACATGTTCCTTACTTTAGTTTATTTACCGTAGAGAATTTGGGTGAATGAAAGGTAGTCATCTTTTTTTAACTTGTTTTGGTTTATTTTCTATTATATAGCCTATCACTGATTAAGAAATAGTGCTAGGGTAATCCAACCAACAAGCATTTCAAATTGAATTTTAACAGGTGTAATGAAGTTTATGCCTTTCGTTCTTTTCATTGTTTCACAACTTAAAACATTCTGATTGATTTAAAAAATCAGGTGAAGGAACGGGGTTGCTTCGTCTTCATAGCATATACAGACATGGTTTGAAAATATATAGCCCCGATGAAGGCTGTGTTCAGGTATGCTATCAGTTGTACATTGGTATGTGTACCATGTGCATCTTGCAAGCGATAAATATTATCCTTTAATACTTATGTTTCTAATATCTAGTTTACTGTTATGAACTTGATCTTATCTTGCATTTCTACGTTATTTTCAGGTTTCTCCTGTTAGTAAAGATTCATCCATGTTGGATGGCTTTGAAAATGCTAGTATTGAAATGGAAGAAGCAAAGGTTTGTATTTCACATGGATTACCTTTCTGAGAAACAGTTTTCAAGAAGTTGATAAATCTATTTATACTTACCGTCTGTGCTGTTCATTATCCTGATTGTTCAATGCTATAATCAAATTTCTTGTAT
Source organism: Allium sativum (assembly GCA_030737875.1). NCBI lineage: Eukaryota > Viridiplantae > Streptophyta > Magnoliopsida > Asparagales > Amaryllidaceae > Allium > Allium sativum. The sequence goes on from CM060912.1 coordinate 712,444,252, forward strand.
ATGCAAGTATGAAGTGAACGGTAATGTATGTGTACGTGTATCATATGAGACATAATATATTAGACAACAATAATTCTTCAACTAGTTGGATAATCACAATTTTTTCTCCTTAATTACATGATATATACAAAAAAATATCAGGCAAAGCTTCATGAGATGTTAACATCAGAAAATAAAGCAGTCCAGAAAAACGGTGCTTCAGAATATCACTCAATGATTGATGGAGCTGGCTTGCCTCATATTGCTTCCGAGCTTCTTCCAAAAATGGTAGGTTTGTAATTTTTCTTCGAATTTTGAGGTTCTAGATTACATTATACTAAGCTTTGCGGGTATCCCAGTGATATTAATAGTCAGAGATAAATAAGTGAGACTTATTTAGTGGCGGACTCCCTTTATTTATCTCTTACCATTTCTATTCTGCAAGAGTGGCGATTAACATTTGTATTACTCAAATTTTTAGCTTTGGTTATTTAGTGGCGGACTCCCTTTATCAGTTTGAGTTTCCCCATCCTTGTCCGAGGCTATAATCTTAACTGAAGTCATCAAATGTCACTCTTATAACAGTAGCTTGAACTTGAGCATCCATTTTCATCGTTGTACATTTGGCGCTGAAGGCAGTGAGCATACATTTTCAGGTTATTATGAACCATATTTCAACCTTTCCCTTTGTTATTAATGCTATTGTTATCGTTTTTTATGTCTGTTCACTGAGGATGAACATATATTGTAAATGCATTCAACCTTTCTCTATTTAGTTTTATTAACCACTACACTACAATGCTTCATTTTTCTTGCATTTTAGCAGTTTTGTAACAGATGTCTCATGATATATAGTTGTATTACTTAAACAGTTTGCATGCAAGCATTTGAAGATGATTATGTTGTGTTTCAGGTAGACATGGCACCATGAAAAATATATCATGACGATCCAAATGTTTTCAAGGCACTGCACCATGAAAATTCTCATCGCTGTACATTAAAGGTATGGAATGGTTTGTAACATTGAATATTAGTAATATACTTTTGTCCTTAGATACAGTAGATGAATCTTTGGATTACAACTCAGGCACATGAAAACAATGAAAATCATGTTCACTTAGTTTTACTGAGCCTAATAGGCTTAGTTTAAGTGAGCATAACGGCTCAGTTTAACTGAACCATAGTGGCTTATGATGCTTCACAGGTATTTTGCTAATTTTATCTACCTATACTTAACTATGATAATACTATATATGTCTTACATGACATTTCATGTAATAAATTGCAGGTCAAAATTGGTAAAATAAAGAAAGAGAGGGGAGCAGCAGTTGTACTGACAAAAGCTGATATCAGAAGCAAAACAGTGGTTGGTACTTGTGTTTTGGAACTGATGCTGCAAGAAAGGTATTGCGGTATGTTGTGTAACTGCATGATGTTTATAACACAGCTCCTATAGAGATGTAACAAGAAAGTGATAAAAAAAATGAAACATGCTTGAAGGTTTCTTTATGTATTCCAGTTTAAAATCAATTCTTAGATTTTTCGTTTTGAATCAATTTGTTTTTAAGTAGAAATAATATAATTCAATGGTAAAGGATTGGCTGTGGGATATGATTATTAGCAGTTTAGTGCAATTTGTTTTTGAGAAGAAACCCAACCATACAAATTTTGCATATAAGTTACTGCTTCTATTGTTTATCAGTATTCCAACCTAATTTATATTACTACACATCTACTTTATTTAAATTCAAATAGCTGAATATGAGTTATAATCAGTGTATTTGGTCTTTCTTTTATGGGAGCTTCAAATAGCCAGGCTCAGTTAGAAACTGAGTTTGTAAACTCAGTTAGAAACTGAGTATGCAAACTCAGTTAGAAAACTGAGTTTGCAAACTCAGTATGAAACTGAGTTTGCGAACTCAGTTCGTAAACTCAGTTTCCGAACTCAACGGAAACTGAGTTTCCGAACTCAGTTCGCAAACTCAGTTTCCGAACTGAGTTCGCAAACTGAGTTTCCGAACTGAGTTCGCAAACTCAGTTTCATACTGAGTTTGCAAACTCAGTTTTCGAATTGAGTTTGCAAACTGAGTTTCTAACTGCGATAAACTCAGTTTTGATGTGGTCACATTGATAGATGCATTATAGTTCAATTCCTTAAAAGAATTTAGTTAACTTACCCAACAAAAACACAAATAAATGCCAAACCAAATAATTGGTATTAAAATTATCTTTTGTAAACAATTTATATAATGTTATATTAATTATTGTTGTCAACTTTGATCTTTCTTGTAGGCCTTAGCAAATCCAAAAGCAAATATTTCACGAACGATGATTTGGAAGGCTGGACATAAAAGAAATTCGAGAGAAGTACTACCATGTTTTGTATTCGGTATTTGTAGAATTTCATTTATCTATTGAATTTTGTGACTTAATTATGTATCGAATTTAGAAACATAGTTATGTATTATACTTGTATATTGTTAACTTATGTTAATTCTATGTCGTTACTTAATTATGAATGTTGTCAATTGGTATTCATTGAACTATACTTTTTAAATTGAGAATAATATCTATTTTGGATTCATATTAAATATCGTCTATATTATAATTATGTTAGTTATTGTGAATGAAAATCTTGCAACATGTATAAGCGTTGCAAACAAAAATAATGCAACATGTATAAGCGTTGCAAACAAAAAACTACCAATGCTTATAAGCGTTGCGAATGAAAATATACCAACGCTAATAAGCGTTGGGAGAGAAAATCTAGCAACGCTTATAAGCGTTGGTACTACATTGCCACGCCCCCGTAGCAACACTAATAAGCGTTGCTGAAATTGTTTGCGATGGTTATACTCGTTGGCAATCACCTGTTTTGGTGTAGTGATATATGTTTCAAAAAAAAATTCCAATCGTAATGTATCAATCATAGACGGCATAACTACCAAATACTATGTCGCCATACTAGTTCTACAATCAAAACTGCATGGTGTCGTATTGGAATTTGGGTTTCCATCATGAATCAAGGCTAGGGACGATCTCCTTACCGACTCGAGACACTCTAGCAAATGTCTCAGGATTCGGACTTTGGCGAACCCTTGGATCCCACAGGGTCGGTCCACAAATACTTTAGTGGATTGGCAATTCCTGAACACATGCTTCCTGGTCCTATTGAGCCTATAAATTGGTCACTATCGACCAATATAACCGAGGCCTCGTAATCCATTATCCACATAAGCAAAATGTCAGGGCTTGCAAAACTCTGATACCACTTCTAGCTAGAAAGAAACGTGCGCACTCCCTGTGTTCCCTTGTCCCGTTTCTGACTCATACCGGGATGTGAGGCTCGCGAAGTAACGCTATACACAAAGCTACGCCTAGACAGGTCGTACTTTGATCATTAACCACAAGGCCCTGCTTTTCAACAAAAGCTTAGATCATTTGAATCTTGGCATGCCACATTGACAATTCACGCCACGGGATCGATAACTATCAATATATAACCTCTAAGCTCGTGCGTCTCAGAGAAGAGTGTTAAGCAAGAGAATAAATTCTACGCCACCAAACAGATATATATTGAATATAAATCAATTTACATAGAATGAAATCCAATGTCAGACACACATCCATTTACAAGTCCGTTCTGGGTCTGAACGAAACCGGAGACACCGTATTCCTCGTCCTGTATGTCCAATACGGAAGAGAGGTGCTCGCTTATCCAGACAATCAACAAGTACATATGGACAACTACCACTGTAACCCTTTCCTGGGAGCAAATCAGTCCTGGGCATCAGTAGTCATCCATTCGATGTGAAGATCGCCGGTCTTCAATCACCGTCTTTAATGTCTTCGACTTTAAATCGTCGTATAATTATTTGAAATGAGATTGAACTCGGTCTTTTCAAATAATTCTCGCATAATTATAATTTAAAATCATTTCTTATCGTGGCGCTGTTTTTACCCAAATTTGATTTACACATTTCTCGATATCTAACCGTTGGATTTTAACGAATTTTATATCGTTGGAAAGATCTTCCTAAAGCGGTCCTAACGGTTCCGGTTTTGGGAAAATCCGACGGTCAGATCTTTTGGTATAATCGTTTAAAGTTACGATTCTGAAACGCAAACTACCGCGCGCGATTCATTTAATTTTAATTTATTTTTATATATAAAAATTTATATATAAATATAAACCATTCGACGATTCCACTAATTTGTTTAACATGTCAATAAAAGCATGTTTTATTGGCATATCACATCTACATGTTTATAATGTCAAATAAATATGTATTTTATTTGCATTCATTTTTACGTTTTTCTAATGGCAACCAAGTATGTATTTTATTCACATGACATCTTTGTAACGACAAATAAAAAGATAATTTTTATTTTCATTATTTGTATACAATTTCTATTTTTAACTTTAACAAATAAAAGGAAATATTTTATTTGTATATATAGTTTCAATGTATAACATAACATATGAAAATGCCTCTTTACTTTGTACACAAATTCTAATGTATAATTTGCAAATAAAATGTCACTTTGATTTGCATACAAATACTATTGTACAATTTAACAATAAAAATGTCGCTTTAATTTAAATACAAATTCTATTTCAACAAAATGCATAAAAAGTGATACATTCATTTTTGTTGACAATTCTATTTCAACAAAATGATTAAAAAGTGATTCATTCATTTTGTTGACAATTCTATTTCAACAAAATGATTAAAAGCGATAATTTCATTTTGTTAACAATTCTAGTTCAACAAAATGAATAAAAATGGTATTTTCATTTTGTTGAAAATTTTATTTCAACAAAATTAATATTTTTGCCCAAACACAAACCTATTTAACAAAAAATGTTACTTTTGTTTTACCTCAAATCTATTTAACAAAAATGTAATTTATGTTTTCAACCGTCATATTTCGACAAAATGTAAAATTTTGTTTCCACTATTATATTTTGACAAAAATCAATATTTTGGTTCAACTAATCTATTTTGACCAAAAACGCATATTTTGTTTCAATTAATCTTTTTTGACAGAAATGTATATTTTGACAAAAATATATATTTTGATTCAACTAATCTATTTTGACAAAAATGTATATTTTGTTTCAACTAATCTATTTTGACAAAAATATATATTTTGACAAAATATATATTTTGACAAAATATATATTTTGATTCAACTAATCTATTTTGACAAAAATGTATATTTTGACAAAAATATATATTTTGATTCAACTAATCTATTTTGACAAAAATGTATATTTTGTTTCAACTAATCTATTTTGACAAAAATGTATATTTTGACAAAAATGTATATTTTGACAAAAATGTTTATTTCATTTCAACTAATCTATTTTGACAAAAATGTATATTTTGGCAAAAATGTATATTTTGTTTCAACTAATCTATTTTGACAAAAATGTATATTTTGTTTCAACTAATGTGTTTTGACAAAAATGTATATTTTGTTTCAACTAATGTGTTTTGACAAAAATGTATATTTTGTTCAACGATTCTAATTTGACGAAAATGAATGTTTTTATTTCAACTATACTAATTGACAAAAATGAATGTTTTTGTTCAACTAAACTATATTGACAAAAATGAATATTTTTATTCAACTAAACTATTTTGACAAAAACGAATATATTTTTTTAACTAAGCTATATTGACAAAAACGAATATTTTTATTTAACTAAGCTATATTGACAAAAACGAATATTTTTGTTTAGCTAAACTATATTGACAAAAAACGAATATTTTGTTTAACTAAACTATATTGACAAAAACGAATAGTTTTGTTTAACTATACCATATTGACAAAAACGAATATTTTTGTTTAACTACTCTATATTGACAAAAATGAATATTTTTGTTTCAACTAAACGATTTGTTTCAGTACAAATGTCGTTTTTTTTCAACTACTTTAATACAACCCAAAATGATATTTTTGTCATAACAAAAATGATATGTTTCTTTTCAACACTTTTATTATAACAAGAATGATATATTTATTTTCAACTATTCTACTTTGAAAAAAATGTCAATTTTAATTCAACTACTCTAATTTGTCAAAAATGACAATTTTTAATTCAACTATTCTAATTTGTCAAAAATGACAATTTTAATTAAACATTTCTGATTTGTCAAAAATGACAATTTTAATTCAACATTTCTAATTTGTCAAAAATGACAATTTTAATTCAACAATTATATTTTGTTCAACACAACAATCATCAATTCAATAGATCTACATAACAACTTCAATCATCAATTCCAGATCAAATCACGCATAACATCAAATAGAATTAAACGGCGGATTGGAAGAAAAATCACAACCATAATTAATTATTTTTAATTATAAATAAATACAATTCTCAAATCGATTTTGTTTGAATTTCGAACATACTCCATTTCTGTCCCAGTCAGTTCTGAAATGTAGATCTTCCTGATGCGATCCCAACGCATCTGAAATCATTCGATTCTGATTTGATATGAACGAGTTATAGAATTTTAAACATTTGGTAATTTAAATATATAATTAATTAACTTATTAAAATAATTACTTTGACTTTTTCTCCCTAATCCCATTTGATCGCTCTCTTTCTTCGATGTTACGCTTCTTCCAGGTTCGTTGTTTTTGAACCCATCGCTCCACCTTGGAGCGCCACTTGCGCGCGCCCTTTGAGGTGTCTGGAACCCGATCCAATCCTTCCACTTCGTGCACCGCGAAACCTCCTTCCTCCACCCCAACCTGAAGCAGCTCGCACAACCCGTTCACTCCGAAATCGGCTACAAACGACGAGCCCTTGAGGCTAAAAATCATGCTCAACTGTTGATGAAAATCGGTCATAACCGTACCAATCTGAAGAGCATAAAGTGTGCTTCAATTTTCGCTTACAAACCATGATTTAATTCTGAGTGTATTTGGAGAAACTAATGAATCCATATGGGACAATTTCGGCCATCAAAAGAAGGCTGATGGCGGCTCAAATGTTTAGGGTTAGGGTTTGTTAGTGTGTATTTATAATAAAATAATATTTAATTCCTAGTTTTACAAATAAACCCGTTAATTCTCAATAGCTCCAAATTCAGCCCAATGAGAGTTGTCCCTAGGAAAATACCGCCATTTCGGAAACAATGGGCTATTTCCTGTAAGCCAATTTGATCGTCCCAGCCCACTTTTCTTTAATTTAAAATGTAAAACATTTAATTATTTAGTTTGATCGTACATTTTAATTTACTGGGGCCACATACTAACTCTAAAAATTAAAGAAAAATTATTTCTTGCTATGTTTTGACGATACAGTCCTGAAATTAATTTCGTCGAATTTGGAGACCGTTTGAAAAATGGCCAATTTCTAGTCGATCCAAATTGACTGAAATTGAAAAAACACGTTTTCTTTTGCCACACTCACATATTAATTCCAAAAATTATAAAATTGGAATCTTGCAATAATTTGACATTCCAGATCCAACCAGGGTGGTTTCGTCGAAAACGGAGGTCGTTTGCAAAATGGCTATTTATACGGGCTATATATTATATTAAATTCCATAGCGATTATTCTGAATATTCAACTGGCCATAACTTTTGATATCCGCTATGAAATTTCAATTTTTCAGATTCGTTGGAAAGATATTTTTAAATAGATTTAGATATTTTTGGTTTCACTAAAATCCGATTCATTTTGCATCCTGTACACTCAGTCAAAGTTCAAATTTAAATTTTCAAACTACCGCACTATTTCGAACTCCTTTTATAATTAAAATAAATATATTTTTTCTAACTTCGATTTAAAATAAATTTTTATTCGTTATTATTTAAAATAAATCATTTAAACTATTCAAAATTCATTAAAATTTCCAAAATAAATTTTTTAAATTGGTTCCAAAATTCCAGGTTGTTACACATTATCTGATTAAAATCCCTAAAGAGAACCTAGGAAATAATGTTCCATTGTTTTCCTTAATATATATCAAGATTAACATCCATAGGTTGCAAATTAACAATCAGTATAAATGATTCTCCTCACCATCAATTTATATCAAATTACTAATGCTAAGGTTCAATGGTGATGCATATCATTAATATTTAATACAAGTATTGTGTCACAATTGTTTCATCGAACTATTTAGAAACTCTTATCGATATTGTGGCATCCCACCTTCCGATCAGAATTATCAACATACTTAATGTGCAACTCAACATCATAAAACAAATTACATCTAAATATAGGCACAAATTGGTAAATGAATAATCAGAGTTGCAACAATTTATTCATGAACTAAATTTAAAATCACAAATAAATAAACAACCATTTCAAAGTGCTTAGCAGAAATAATTTATCTTCTTTCACCTCGTAAAGCAAATCTCAAACGGATTAGTATTTTACTTTGCCGAAATTATTTTATTAAACCATTTTATAAAATAATTTAGAAATCTCCACAACTAATTCCCAAAGGTTAACTAAACTCAAAAATAGGAAACAAACTGAATTCCTGCTCACGAAAGGGACGAGACTCTATGTTTGTCTAGGCCAAGGTTTCACGAAGGAAAATTAAAATAATTTTTATTGGTTGAACATAGGATCATAATATAAGATAAGACAAGACAGGTCATAATACTCGATTTTAGTCCTAAAACACGATTTCCCACGTAAGACTTAGGATAATGATCCTCACCATAATTTCTTATATTGTTCCGAACTTGGGTCTACTACCAAGCTGTGACTCGCCACTTCTATTCTTGCGTTAGTCAAGGACCTTACAAGTAATATAGTCAACTAACCCAAAGAATAAGGCTATTGAGCAGCAACCTTCTGTATAATAGCTTTGAACAAGTGTTAAACATGTTGGATAATGTGGTCTTAATTTTTAAATTTAAAGAGGAAATCTGACACATCTAATTCAAGTTCAAACCCACTACCCAGTGGCTATATAGAATTCAGAATTAGTGTAAAGTAACATAACAATATAATCAGAGTCAGACACAGATATTCACATCATTAAGGCGGAAATAGATATGAATATACCACATAAGTGTAAATACGAAGATAGTGGTTATACTTGATCCACTATACGTCAACAGAATAGGTAAAAGTTCTAGCCAAAAGAATATATACACATAGGAATCTCATATACATATAACTCAAATTACTACAATGCTAATGTAGTTGCAAAAGTCAAGAGATAATCCCCCCCGAAGTTACGGATGAGCACCTATAACACCTCAGTCTGACCTGACTATTATTTATAAGAAAATAAACAATAAACAAATCAATTAGCTATAATTATAATAATAAACATATATAGGATAAGAGATATAAACAGATAATGACATTTGCACAAAATAAACAATGTTCACATGTAGATGTGAAACCCTAAGAATGTTCATACAATATCTCAAATAAATCTCAGAGCTACGAGAGAATATCACATTCTAAACTATATAGCTACTCACAAGAATTGTTGCACCCTATCAAATCAATACTAAATTGATAACATGATGTCATAACATTGATACGGTCGTAGACCAAAACGATATGAAGATCACCATAAGACGGGATCTTGGAAACTCCACATAACTGGAGCCTGAAAACTCCATAAACCGAAGTCCCTAAAAATAATCCAAAGTTCCTCAAGTTGATTCGAAGATCCACCAAAACTGAAGTTCCTCCAAATGATCCAAAGATCCACCACAAAGATGAACCAAAGTTCCTTAAAATGATTCAAAGATCCACCACGAAAGATGAACTGAAGTTCTTCAAAATGATCTGAAGATCCACCACGAAATTTTAACTGAAGTTCCTCAAAATGAACTTAAGTTCTTCAAAATGATCTGAAGATCCATCACGAAAGAGGAACTGAAGTTCCTCAAAATGATCCGAAGAGCCACCATGAAAAATGAACCAAAGTTCGTCAAAATGATCCGAAGATCCACCATGAAAGATGAACCAAAGTTCCACAAAATATGGAAAAATTCCACCACTCAGAGACGTCGCATAAAGCTGGTCTAAATCTCAAAAAGGTCATATTCGATCAAATATAGTGTAAATTACTCCAAACTAGTAAATATATAAGTTAAGCTACATGTCCCATAACCACTTGCTTTACTCAAATATTTACAAACAAGTTGTATATTCCATTAGAAACATGAAACGATTATTGCTACTATTTTCCGTCGAACGAGTTCAAGAATTAACCATCGAAGCAAACACAAGCATTTCATACACTCGTTTTACTAAAGCGTTTAACTGGATTTCTCATACGAGTGAGGAAAAGATTTATAACATACGTACTAGTAGTTTGGGAAACAATGTAAAATAACTTCGTATAATGAGGTAGGATTAGAAATCATTTTAGTAAAAGATTTGGTATCTACTAATAATATAAAACCCTTTATAGTTTGAAGTGGAAAATCTTATAAAATATCGACTGCAGTAACAATCGATCTGAAAATTCATGTTTTAATATTATTAATCAAATCCCACAAGTATCGATTATAAATTCGTTTCCTACAATGAATTGAAAGTCCATCTAACCGAGCTACTGAGCGTGGACTAGAGCAACTGAAAAGTCTGAGGAAAAGAGAAAACAGTCCAAAACTTGGCCGGGAAGAAGTATGGAACAATCTAAACTATTGACCGTGGTAGCCACTGGTCAACAGCAGAAAATAGGTCCAATCGACTGAATGAAGACGTTCAGTCGAGTGACCTGTACAAGATAATGTGTACCATGCATGTACAACAGTTCAATTGATTGAATAACTCCATTAGGTCATCTGGTTGGACATTTTGTTGACCGAATGGAGTATTTCAGTCGACTTGAAATTGTCTAAAATGAACCCAAGAGCAATCAATGATTCAGCCAGCTAAATATGATAATTCAGTCAACTAAATTTATGCTTAGGCACTAGTTTGCCAAGGCAATGAACACATAGCGATTTCAGACAAAGTAGTGAAGGCTTGTATCATTGTTCAAGTGGAAATGAAGCTTCTATAACTTGCCAAAACAACTCGGGAACTTATAACTCAACTCTAAACGAAGATTTACGCTAGAAATCATCGAAGTGAATTCAAACTCGTTGAGCAAAAAGTTCACACATAAACAAACCAATTCAAATAATGCACACACAACATATACGGTGCCAAGGGCATATTAGCTAAGCCTATAAGCTTGAATCATAAATGTGAGCTCGCAAGAACTAAGCTTTAGCTCTAAGTAGATGATCGAACGATCTGTGAGCTTACTTCTCTTCAAAATACCCCTTAGAACCTTCAACTAGTAACATGTAAAGGTCCCAAGTGTTAGAATAATAGAAACATATTTCATAAGAATGAAAGATCGAGATATTGGCTGAATTGAAGGTCAAAGAAGATAGAGAAGGAGACAAAGAAGCTTATTCAAGTTGTCTATTTGAATTTCCACTTGATTTGGAACTCTAGAAACCAACCCTAGCTTTGGAATTCAAATATCCAATTCCATTCTCCATTTTTGCCTAAGTCTTAGGAAATGAAATGAATGAGGAAGAAGAGTGGTTAAGTTGGGTCATAAGAAGCAGGCTAATGAGCTAGTTTTTACTAGCCCAAACCCCACCCGAAGTCCCAAATTTTACTAATTCTAAACATATCAATGTTTATAGTTTTAAAAATCGTAAATGATATTTTGAACTCAATGGAAATGGTCTCAAGTCCAAATTCATCTGTTTGCAAGAAGTCACAATTTTGGGTCTTAAACCAAACTTAAGATACGATATTTAAATAAATCTCTAAATTAAATAATCATAAATAATGTGGATTATTACACTAGCTTACCTGTTAAAGTTTTGTTTGACACTGGTGATCACATTCCTTTATATCTAAATGTGTAGTAGATGAGTTATTTTTAGAACCATCTTACCTTCTTTCTTCCTTTAGAGTAGCTAATCTGATTGGAAACTATGCAACTCTTAGGATGAGATATTATAACATAGAAATTCGATTGACAGATTTCACCTTTGTTTGTAACCTATATGTTCTTAATTTTGAAGGATTCAACATTATTTTGGGAATGGATTGGCCGAATCTTTACAATGTTGGAATATTTTGTCGAAGTAGGGAAGTGTCGTTGAGATATCCCGATGGCAAAAGATTGGGTTCTTAGCGGAAACATTGGTTCTGCAAATGTCTTCTTTGCTCCATGTTTCAAATTTGAGGAAGAGGTATGTAGTGTTCCTATCATAAAATAATTTGTCGGCGTCTTCGAATCAACGACAACTTACCAGCTAATAAGGAGATTGATTTCGGTATTGATCTAGTGCCAGGAGAGGAGCCAGTGAGTCGGCCACCTAGCCGGATGACCCGTTCGGAGACGAAAGTTTGGCTGAAGGCTCAACTTGTAGATTTAGAAGTAAGAAGCTTTATCCATTCAAGTAGCTCGCATTAAGGTGTTGCTGCTATGTTTATGAAGATGCCTGATGGAACACCGAGAATATGTATCGACTGCCGAAAGCTCAACGAGAGGACAACGAAGAATAAGTATCCTCTTCCTTGTATTGATGATCTATTTGATCTGCTGAGTGGAGTGAAGGCGTTTTCTCAGTTGGATTTGGCTACTGGTTTTCACCAACTGAGGATAGCGGAAGAAAGCATTCCACTAACAGCATTTCATACGTGATATGGACCTTAAAAACGGATCGTTATACCCTTTGGATTTCGTGTGCTCCTTCTTTCTTTGTGGATCTAATGAACCGAGTGTTATAGGAGCAGTTAAACAGATTCGCGTTGGTTTTCATTGATGAACCATTGGTGTATTTGAAAGATGAGAAGAAACATGAGTACCACATTCAGATTGTTTTTTAGACTTTTCGAAAGCACCAGTTGAAGGCCAAGTTTCCTAAGTATCAGTTTTGCGAAGAGAAAGTGAAGTTTCTTGGTCAGATGGTTATGGGTGAAGGACTGTTGGTGAGTCCTATGAAGGTTGATTCCTTTGTTACTTGGAAGAGACCTGAAAGTGTTACAAAAGTCCAAGCTTACTTGGATTGGCCGAGTACTATCAAAGATTTATTAAAGGCGTCTCAAGGATTGCAATGCTTTTTACTAAGCTGACTCTAAAGGATGTTAAGTTTATATAGTTAGATAAGTGTGAGGAAGCATTTGAGAATTTAAAGTGCTTGTTGATCGATGCACCGGTGTTAGTGGTGACGAATTGAAACCAGGACTTAGTTTCTTATACTGATGCTTGTGGGACATGCTTAAGAGCCATTTTTATGCGGAAGAGAAGAGTTGGTGCTTACACTTCCTGACAGTTGAGGTCATATGAAGTATGCTACCCAACTCATGATCTTGAGTTAACTGCTATAGTTTTTTCCTTGAAAATATAAGGCATTACTTATTGGATGGAAGGTTCAAATTTATTCATGGACCATAAGTCTTTTATGTACTTGTTTTCCTAAAAGGAATTGAATATGCAACAATATCTTTAGGGGTTTTGGCTATATATTATTTTAGCATTGAGTATACTCCATAAAAAGTAAATAAGGTTGCCGATGCTCTTAGTAGGCGATACCAGAGGATGATGTCGACTATGTTGAGCAAATGGAATGGAATCCTTAATTGCTTGTAATGTGAGAAACATGTCAACGACATGTTCTAGTAGAAGCACACCTATGATGCGTGTATGGAAGTTGAACTAATTCTGATTAAGAGAATTTTTTCTAGGTAGAAAAAAGATCCTTCGTTAGCTGAAAGGATCAACAATTCAGAGTTGCAGCAGAAGGCAATAATAGGATCTAGATTAACCCTAGAGGCGGGTGAATATGGTTTATTGGAGTTTTACAAGGTATAAAAAAAATATCATAGCACATATTGCAGTAGAGAAAATAAATAACACATATTTTACCAAGCTTCAGCAAACCCTGTCAACTACTGCATTCCCAAGATTTCTATCACTACAACAAAAACACCATATTACAACTTTAATTTTACAACGGTGGTAAAATCACCGTTGTAATAAATGTTTTTTACAACTGTCATTTCCCTAAAGTTGTAATAAACGTAATTTTCACAATATTTACAACGGTGGTAAAATCACCGTTGTAATAAACGTATTTTTAACAACTTTTTTGTTTTGTCAGTTGTGATAGATTTCTATTACTTGTGTACTGCACCTAGATCAAAATTTAAGCGGGAGGATTAAAAATTTTGGCGGGCCGCGTCTAACGTGCTGGATCCTAGATCAAAAGCGAAACCATTTCTTCTGGTCAATGCTAAAAAAAATCACTTCAAATTCATAATCGTTCAAAACCTAGCCTCTTAACCTTGGCGGCGGATCCCCATTTCGCTTCAAACCCATCCATCCTCCTCGATAATCCCTCTCCTCAATAATCCCCCTCCTCCCCAAATTCCTGACCCACCTCCGATCCAAATTCCTCCACTGCCAGAACCGCCACCACCATCAGCAGTCTCAGCTTCCCTTCCTTCCCAAAGATGGACCTCCCTATTTGAAGCCAAACCGAGGAATGATTCCTCGTTCTTCAAATTAGATCCAAAAACAAAATCACTTTTCGATTCGATTCGCTTTTGCCCCTTTTCCTACTGATCTAGATATGACCTTTGGCACGCGATTTACTCAGCATGCTACGGTATGTCTATTTTGCTTTTTTCGATGGGTTTTTTGCTTGTTGAATGGATTTTGGAATTGGTTTATTGAGTTATCGAGGATTTGAGGAACTGTTAGTTGGTTGTTGGTTTTGAGGAAGTTTCGAAGGGTTTGTTGTGGTTCTATGGTTTTGCAGCCTTTTGGTTGCTGGAGCTACTTGTTTTCTTTTGGGTCATTGCCTTTCTGCTTGGGATTATTGTGATCTATTCTTGCAAGTTTTATTTTGGTTCGTCTGTATATTTTGTGTTCTAATTCAAGGCACAGGAGGCTATTTTTCTTATAAACTTGATGCATATGTTGTTCATTTTCTCCTAGATTCAATAGCACTAAGAGTTGCTGCAAATGAAATGATAGTTAGTTTTACTTTAATTTTGTGTTTCGAATCACAAGTTGTCATATTCTTCTTAATTGCTAAGTTGTAATATTTATAACTAATATATGACAACTTGTGATTTTGTTATGTATGAATTACATTTTTGCTTGCTTCTTACAGAATATGCTGTGTCTACATGTTTATTTCATTTTTGCTTGCTTCTTACAGAATATGCTGTGTCTACTTGTGATTTTTTCTTACTTGCTTCTTACAGAATATGTTGTCCGAAAATGATATTAATATGGGCGCCAAAGAGAAACACGATATAGTACTTTGGACTCGACACCTTGTTATTGAGCTTCCTTATATATGTTCAGTTCATAGTTTTGTGAATGTGCATGTGGTTGTGGAGTCTAACATGGTGACTTACAGAGAACCTACTATGGTTGCAGCTTTTCTACATGGTGGTGCTCTTCTGCTTAAGATGTGCAAGCAATGGGATTGGTTCATTAATCTAAGTGCCTCTGATTATCCTTTTGTTACTCAAGGCGGTGAGCAACGACCATGATTTATTTTTATTTTGATGTCTAGTTTTTATGAATGTTTATTTTTAGTTAGCAATCCGGAAGTGCAGATATGCTTTATGTGCTTTCTTGTTTGGCGAGGAATATAAACTTTGTGGAGCACACTAGTCATTTGGGATGGAAAGAGTATGGTTGATTAATGTGGTCAAATATCTAGCTGTATGTACTATTGGTACTTGTGTTTGTACTAAGTTGCTTTGTAACGGTCAAGTTTGTAATAATGTGTGAAATGTTTTCTAAAACTTATTGTTCGTAATTCTGAAAATTTGAGTATTTTAATAAATTCATTTGCAAATAATTGTAAATATGATTTGCTTATGGAGTATTGCCACATTAAGTGTATTATTCATTTTAGTTGCAAAATGTCTATTTTTTTTAAAATGCAACTATTAAACACAACGGTGCATAACAGTTGTAGTAGATATTATTACAACGGTGTTTAATTGTTGTAATAAAGTTTATTACAATGGTGGAAAAACGTTGTAAAATATACATATTACAACAGTGTTGCAACAGTGCAAAAAAGTTGTAAAAGATTTTAGTCTATTACAACTTCTTAATACATGACGGTTGGCCCACCGTTGTAAAATGTATATTACAACGGTGTTCCACCGTTGTAATAGGGTCATTTTGTTGTAGTGCTAGGATGTATTAAAATAGATCTCCACTTACAAAACTAGGTAAACTCGCAAACCCTGCTACTGATCTAATCCTACTCTCAAAACCCTGGATTGATCTTTATTTCCAAGATCTGATTTTCCCTGAATTACAAACATGTAACTCATTAACCCTAACTATAAATCTTATAGCTAGTATACCCTAGTTTTACAGAAAAACTAGAAAGCTGATGGGTTACAAAATAAGTAAACAACTCAGACAAATAAAAGAAAAACATAACCCTCCTCTTTTTAGATTAAACTAGGTAAACCAAAAGAACAAAGGTCAGTCCACTTTTTTGCTTTGTCACTTGACTAAAAAGTCGGCTCTTCTTTTCTCAATAATGGTGACTGAAAGAAAAAATTTCAGCTCTTCTTTTCTCAATAATGGTGACTGAAAGAAAATTTTAGGTTTTTCTCCTTTTCCCAAATCGCGACATCTAAAACTAGATGAAAACGATTATTTGATGCCTTTAATTGATTTATGCGCCTTGCAATTGATTTGGGTGCTTGTGATGAAAACCCTTGTGAGTACTCTGAATTGATTTTCTTTTGCTCTTAAATTTTTACTTTTGCTTCGATCGATTTTCCAGTGATGAATCGTGTGCAATTTATAAGGTTTACAAACCCTTACTGTTCTCTAATTTCTTTGCTATTATTTGGTGTAATGCTTGCATGATTTTTTTGTGATTAAAATGTCGTGTATACCTAATTATTTTCTAGAAACAGTTGATGATTTTCTTGGCTAAAATCTTCGCCCTTGATTAAATTGATTCAGGCACGATTAAATTGTTTGATTTGATGTCATGGCTGTGTGATTGAATTCTAGAAACTGGAAAGATTTTCTACCCAATATTGGTTACAATTTTCCTTGAATTATGTAGATAAGTTCTTGCTATATTTTCCAGTATTGAATTCTTGCTACATATGTTGAAATGGATATTTGACCAAAAACATATTTCCATATTTAACTCACATGAATTTCCTAAGAATTATTCACGATGATTTAATTTCTTTCTTCATTTAGAATCCAATCAATCTATCTTTATTTTTGCCATATGTTCACTGCTTGTATTCTGAAAACATAATTTGGTTTCTTACCTAAAATTGTATTTACCAAGATTTCAAAATTATTTCTTTCCCTACCTTTTGGTTCAATGAATTTAGACAATAATTTTTCCTAGGGTAACTCGAGCATAGATTTGGCATTTAAATATTCACTGTCATGTGTTTGAGTTGTATGTTCTGCTTGCACCATGTATTCTGGTTTGTGTATTTCTATTTTCACACACCGAAGCGTTTATATGTCATCATTGTTGAACAATTGCATCTTTATGTTGCATTGGTATGCCATTTACTTGCACATGTAGTTGATTACTGAAACTGAACTTATGTGGGTGCATTATCACTTTTAACACATGTATACATACACACCATTGTGTGTGTGTATTTGTGAATGCTCCTTATATATTGATCTATGCACATAAATTAGTTTGCATAGATTTTCTATACATAAAACTGCAGCCATGACATATGTGCAATAATGTGTAAATTTCCATTTTCTTGTCTTGCTTGACTCTGCCAATTTGCTGCCTTGAACACGTGTTTTGTCCATCTGTGTGCATCCATTCCTTATTGAACCACTGGCTTGTTCAGTTTGTTCTCCATGTCATGTTCCCCGCTGCGATATGTGTATTTCCATATACTTGGGTTGCACCACTTTAAAACTATTGGCATGCTGCTTTGTCACGTATATTTGTATACTTTGTACACCAATGTTCCTGCCTAAAAATTTTGTTTTAGTTTCTTCTCTATAGCATTCCTGAACCAGTGTAAATTGCCAATTTCTACTTTGCCACTTGTTTGTGTGTATTAGTATCGGCGTATGCTTTGACAAGTAATATATATATATACACACACAAATATATGTGTGTGTATGTATATGTGTCATGATGCATTTGTTTTGTGGAATCTTTTCGATAGCTGAGCCATGTTATATCAGCACATATATATGTGCTCTTTGCAATTGTCTCTTTGTTGACTTGTGTATGTTTTGAATGTTATGTTCTTAACACGTTGTTGGGTTGCTACCATCTTGACTTGTGTTTGTAAATCCTTGACCACTCTGATGTGCATTGATCTTTGTTATTGCATGTTGATGATCTAAGCAGCCTTGTCATGTTAAGTTCCATGCATATATACATACAAACGTGTGTGTGTGTGTGTGTATATATATATATATATCTGTGTGTGTGTGTGTATGTGCGTGTGTGTGGCTTTGTACTGCTGCACTGCCATATGTATACATTTATGCCTATCCCTTGTTCATGTTGAAAGACACTGGCCACTTGTTTGCTTCTTGATACCGCGGGCATGGCTTGAACTTGTACATGTGCATAGTCCTGACTTGTTGACTTCAATTCTACGCTAATCAGACTTCTAGACAAATCCTGCTCATCTTGAGACTTGTTTTTGATTGCTATACTACCATGTATGCATTCATGTATATATTCACAAATATGTGTGTGTGTGTATAAGTTTGTATATGAGTGTTGCTTCACATCAGCTTTTTTCACTTGCATTGAATTACTTAGTTCATGTGCATTCACTGATATTTGACCATATTTAACCTGCATAAAATATGTGTATGTACACACACACAGGTATGTGTATATATACATGTATCGTGCATGTGCAGTTTATATATGTGATTTATTTGAATGACTGACAGTCTGCGAGCACTACAAATACAGTCTTTCTTGTGGTATTTACAGTGAATCACTGTAAATATCACAAGCTGTCTAGACACAGATAGATGTATATACATATCAGACCAAGTCAAGAATATGATGAGAAACACACTAAAATTCTAAGGCAAATAAAATTTAAAAATAAATTTGTATCTGCTAGAATTTAAAACTACTTTGTTCCAGTTTACTGTATGTGTTTCTGTGACAAGGTATGCAGGTGACTCGACTGACTCTGAAGCATGCTGGAAACAAGTGAGTGTCAGTGAGTGAATGAATGTATATGAGTGAATTGGGTGAAATATAGTAAGAAGCAATGTATAGCGAATTGTATATGACACTGAAAATTTAACTGAGTGACCACTGAGTGTTGTAGTGAGAGTTGAATGTAATAAATCAATTAGTGTTACAATAGTGGAGTTAGAAGATTGTACTATTGAAATGTTGAAATAAAAATTTATATTTAAATAAAATACGGTTTGAATATTTAAATTCTTGTGCAGTAGTATTCCATTCAAATATTTATTTATGTTGATGTAGTAGAATAGTGAAATTGCAAACACATGTACATTAATATATATATATATATATATTGTTTGTTATCGTCAAACAAAAATCACACTGTAATATACAACAATCTCTCCCTTTTGATGATGACAAACATATAATAAGATTTTGAATACAATAATGTGTTTGACTGTGAAGTGTAGAACTCCCCTATATGTATGCTCCCCCTACAATAGAACTCCCCTTGAATATGTGCATACGAGCGAAAAGAATAAATGAATTGAATTTCCAATATTAAGCAATTCAGTAAATATTCACTCATTAATCAAAATTTTAACCATTCTCCCCCTTTTGTTAACATCAAAAGGGCATAGAAATCGAAATAGTGATGAAATATAGACTAAAAATATAAAATCAGATTAAGAGAGAGAATGTATATCATAAATCTCGTTCAATCAAACAAAAATCATAATATTATTCAAACGAGTGAAAAATTTCACATTGTAGAATGAAGGAATTACGATGAATTCTATAAAATAGAGAAAGTTTTAAAACAAATGAATTATAATTAATTTCAAATTAAAAATAAAAAAATTAACACAAAATAGCGATGGATTTGGACTATGATTATAAATCCAAAGCAAGTAAAAAAAAGATCAAATAATCGAAAATCCCTAGAACTATCAACAAAAAAATCATAATAAATCATAAAATAGAAACACATTTCACAGATCAGAAAATGGATTGATAGGTCGGTTTTTACATAACAAAGAGAATTTCGTATATATAAATTTTTATCCAATTTATTTTCTTTTTATTTTAAGAGCACACTAACCACGCATAGCCTGTTTGGACTTTTAAATGGGATCAATCGCAACTTAAATTATAAGTAATCTCTAACCATGACCTCAACTACGTTTTTAAAATGAGGTTAGAGGAACACTTATTATATAAAAACTCCTTAGTATATAAAACTAAAATGAATGATGCAAATGTGGTAAATATAGAGATAGTTGTGAAATAAATTTCTAAATTAATCATATTATGAGATGTGCTCAACTGTACCGGGATTTTTGAAAATTTTCAATTATCTCTTTTTTTGAAAAATAATATAATAACATTTCCATCACAAATTTTGAAATTGTATATTCGTTAACGATTTTAAAAAAATATTAAACTCTCCACATTAGATAAAACCATGATGGATGATAGAATGATGATAGAAAAAGAAGATGATCATGAAATAAGCGCCAATTCGAAGATATTGTAAAAGCCGTTCATTCATCATAAGAAATTAAATAAAATCTTTGCTTGTTGTGAAATATACTATAGTCACAACTCATCACAATTTCATAATTATGATAATAATTTTGATGAGTTCCAAATATAGTTCAATTTTGGTCAATAATTTCAATTTCTAAATAAATAATCAAAAAATTATTTTAAAATTGAAAATATCAACTACAAGAGGGATTCTGAAAGATCTATACAAGATGAGAATCAGTTTAAATCAAATCAAACAATTGAATGTGAAATGCTTCTACGCCTAAAACCACTTGGAGGTCCGAATGCCATTTACAATGTATCTCAAAAAAATATTCAATCACCAAGACCAACGAGACAAATCCAATCATTTAGTTCCTTTTATCAGAGCAGCGGAACAATCAGTTTCAGAAAAAGTTTCTTAAGAAAAAATTCAAAATATTTGCATCAAGACTAAGAGAATATTCATGAACCAAGACATAAAAATAGTTCATTTGAAATCACTTGAAGAGATGTGTAAATTTCAAGATTCAATGAATCGATCACATAAAATTATTAATTTTAAATCCAAAAAGTGTGAGATTCAAGATATTAACAATTTCAAATGATTTCATAAAACAAATATTCGAGCTAAATGATCATGAATTAAAAATGAACTTCAAGATGCACACAACAAACGATGCCAAATGATTTTCAATTCAAAATAGTCAAATCCATCCAAAAAACCAACGAAATTATCACAACATAAAAAATAGTAGTGTCCTATAATGAGTGTGATTTTTCAAGCCTTTCCAAAATGAATTAGAAGAAACTCAAAACAATGAAGTTGTATAAAATTTTATTAGCTTTTCGAATCTTCAAGAATTCAGAATTTCTAGAAATAGTATTCAAGGTATCTACAAGATATTACAACGCGATTAGAATTTCGGGAAACTGATAAGAAATTAAACTTCAAAAAAATTGCAAAATATTTACAGTTTCAAATTCAATATCTGGAAATCATCAAAATAAGGAAGTTTTATACAAATGAATCTAATTCCTAGAAAATCAAGAATTTTGCAATTTGATGTTAGGAAACAAAAAAACGTACGAGTGTCAAAGTGAATCAGAATAAACAGAAATGAAGAATAAAAGAAGGAGTACAAGGAGGAATAAAAAAGAAGAAGAATAAAAATAGAGAATTTAAACAACAAAATGTGAGTCTAGAGATCATACTGGATTTACAGTAGATGTTGTGGATCTCAAATTCAACAATCTTGGCTAAGGAACTCTAAATACTTTAATAATATAGAACAACTTGAATATTGTCTCTCTATTGAAAAGTTGTTCCTTAGCTAGCCTCCGGTACCTAAGTGTTAAGAGGATCGAGTGGTCTTATGAAATCTGTAAAACCACTCTTAACTTTGTTCTTGTCTTTCGGCACCCAAACATATTTATATATCAATCTGTTAGAATCAATTGATGTACCATAGGAACCCAAATTCATTTAGTTTTTTCTCAAATTCATTTTATTTCTTTTTGGGATCTACAATTGTTTAACTGGATTGTTACCGAACAAGTTCTCATAATGTTTATGATTTAAAAATCCTTTGAAAATTTTAAAGTCCAATTTTTTTAAACGACCTTTTCAAAATTATTTGAAGGATTTTTAAAATCATCAGAATTTCGTCTTTCAACTGCATTAATTTTCCCAAAACTAAGATCACATTTATTTCCAATAAAAACTTGGTTTTGCAATAACATATTCAACGATTTTTCCACATTAGAGAATTTATCCAGTGTTGATTCAAGTCGTTGAATTTTAGATTTAAGATCGTTATTTTCTTTTATCAAATTTGAGTAATGATTTATAGCGATCTTCTTCTCAGCATCAAATTGTTTCAAAACCACATTTTTGTATTTAAGAAATTTAATTTTGGCTTGGGACTTAGAGATCTCAGATTCAAATTGATTTTATTTTCAATCTCAAATTTTTTAGAAATCTTGGATTTCCCAATTTCACTTTCAAGCTCTTTCAAAATTAATTAGGTTTTCAGCAAGTTTTGTTTTTCAACAAATTCGTGATTCAAATTTTCGGTTGTTTTAAAATCTTCAAACTCCCTTTACAAAAAATTGTTTGTACTTTTTAGTTGATCTCGTTCTCTTTTAAAATCAGAATTTCTTTTTCAAGCTTTTGAGTATTTTTTTTTTTTTTTGAGATGAACTAAGTTATTTTCCATATTTAAACAATTTTTGCAATCAGATTATGAAGATTTTTTGTTTTCAAGTTTTAGTTTCAAATCATGATTTTCGTGAATCAACTCTCGATTTTCATATTTTAGAAGTTAGTTTTTCCTTTGGAGATTATTAGTAAATTGAGTTAAATCAGTACACATCTAAACTAAATCTTCATGTGAGAAATTTCATGTCTCATCGTCTGTTGATTCTCTGTCATCTGATCCATCTGAATTTTCATCTGTAAGACCTGTTAAACACAAATCTGAAACTGAGTTGACATTCTGGAGGTTTGAGCAGTTGTCGTCTCTTCGATACAACGTGTCGAGAGTTTTCCAAATATCATGTGCAGTTGAACAATGAGAAATAAGATTAAACTGATCAATGCTAATGTAAGAATAAATAATATGCATTTCAATATCATTCTTATCCGCATAATCACCTCCATTCATAATAATATCCTAATATTTAATATGAACATATTTTAAATAGAATTCCATTTTGGATTTCCAATTTAAAAAAATCTGTTCCAATGAAAATAGTTGGAATGTTACTGAATTGACTCTCGCTAACCTGACAACTTGACCAATCTATGACTCTGGAGTTAATGGTAAATATCTGCTCCGATACCACTTGTAGGATCTAGATTAACCCTAAAGAGGGGTGAATAAGGTTTATTGGAGTTTTACGAGAAATTAAAAAATATCACAGCGCATATTGCAACACATAAAATAAATGCAGAAAATAAATAAAGCAGATTTTACCTTGATCGGCAAACCCTGCCTACTGCCGCATTCCCAAGATTTCTATTAGGTATTAAAAAAGATTCCCACTTACAAAACCCTGTAAACTCGCAAACACTACTACTGCTCTAATCCTACGCTTAAAACTCTGGATTGTCTTTATTTCCAAGATCAAATTTCCCCGAATTTCAAATCTGTAACTCGTAAACCCTAATTATAAATCCTATAGCTAGTATACACTAGTTTTATAAAAAAAATAGAAAACTGACGGGTTACAAAATAAGTAAACAACTCAAACAAACAAAACCCTCCCCTTTTTAGAATAAACTACATTAACCAAAAGAACAAAGGCCGGTCCACATTTTTGCTTTGTCACTTGACTAAAATATCGGCTCTTCTTTTCTAAATAATGATGATCGAAAGAAAATTGGGGTTTTGTTCTGAAACGACCCAAACTTCCTGATCCCTGAAGAGATAGAGGAGCCCGGATTGCTTTGAGAACACGACGCATCAAAACACAAACACTAGAACATTTCATTGCTATTACAACAATTACATCAGAGTACAAGAATATATCAGAGTACGAATAAATAATTTACAGCGGAAAATATCAGAGATTTAAATTACATTTAAATATATGAACATTTTGTGCAGCGGAAAATATCAGCTACCACAACTGAAAGAAATACACGGATAAAAAATTTCCGAGTATAGCTCCAGTTGTAATCCAGGATCCTATGAAAATAAATATTTGCAAAAACCAAAACCACTAGCTGTCCGTGTGAAAAATATGGGCAACCAGAGTTTAGGTGGAAACAATAAACTCCGATATCAGTCATGGGACTAGTGTAAGAAGTTAAACAGTTATTAAAACTTTACTTTAAAATATGGTAAATCATGGGACCACGTCGTATAACACAGAACAGGTTTACTCCACATGAATCTCAGTTTAAAATAAAACAACGCAATGCTTTTTGGAAAATGAAGCTATTATAAGATTTAGGTCCCATCACACAATGCAATGCAAGCCAGACGATAGAGTTTTCCCTTATAATAGCCAAACATGCTTGGTATGTTTAAAACAAATCATTATGATATTACTATAAGTGCATAGTGTCAAAATCAACTTCAATATAGATGTATCAATCATAGACGACATAGGTACCATATATTATGCCACCATACATAGGTTTACAACTAAAACATAAAGGTATCGTATTGGAAATTGGATTTTTATAATGAGTCAAGGCAAGAGATGGTCTCCTTAACGATTCGGATTACCTCTTGCAAGATGACCCAGGACTCGGGCGCTGGTGAGCCCTTGGATCATGCAGTGTCGGTCCACACTTACATTAATGGATTTAATATTCCTGAACACACGTTTCCCGGTCCTATCGGACCTCAAAAATGGTCAGTACCTCGACCAATCGTTTCGAGGCGCCTCGCTATCCATCATCCACATAAGTAAATATGCCTGGGCTCCATAACATGGCACTACCTGTAGCTAGAAAGAAACGTATGCACTCACTGCGTCCCTTATCTCGTTTTTGACTCAGACCGAGGTGTGAGGCTCGCGAATAAAAGCTATACACAAAGCTATGCTATTTATATTCATGCTTTGATCATCAACCACAAGACTCTGCTTTTCAACAAAAGCCTTGATCATTGCATCATAGCATGCCACGCTAACAATTCATGCCATACAACTGATGTCTATCAATATATAACCTCTAAGCTCGTACGTCTCAGAGAAGAGTGTTAAGCAAGAGAATAAATTCTTAGCTACCAAACAAATATATATTCAATAGAAATCAATCAATACAGAATGAAATTCAGTGTCAGACACACATCCATTCACAAGTTCATTCTGGGTCTAAACGAAACCGGAGGCACCTTATTCCTCGTCCCATATGTCCAATATAGGTGAGAGGTCCTTGCATATCCGGTCGATCTCCAAGTACGTCTGGACGATTACCACTTATTACCTTGTCTTGGGTGTACGGCCCAATCAAGACATTAGTAATCATCCAAACGATGTGAAGATCTACGGTCTTCAACAACCGTCTTCATCGTCGACTTTTAGTCGTCGTATCAGTTATTCAGAATGGGTTAAACCCGGTCTTTTCGAATAAGTTGCGTATTTTATAATCAATAATTAAGTGCTGTAAAAACACATCATACACCTCATTCCAATTCAGATTATTCTTTTATACAAATATTCACCTCTTATGGGAAAGGTTCCCATTAATTTTATCAAAGATAAATTCTTTTAAATTTATCCTTTATTCTTCCTTTGAATATCAATTTCAAAAGATTTTATTTTATTCTTTAACAATTCCAAACCAAATTAAGGTTTGTAAAACTAGTCGGGATTATCGAGCCTTACCGAAGTAATTATTTATTTTATTTTTCCAATCCCAACCTACTCATCCCATGGAGCAAAACTGGTAGTACTCCATATCTAACACCCACGTTGTTGTCGGTAAAATCAATTACCATTTCACGTTCAAATCTAATTAAATATTTAACTATCGCCTGGAGTAAAACTGGTGGTGCTCCATTCTCGATCATTTCATGTGTTCGATAAATTTAATTATCCCATTCTCATTTTAATCTACTTAAAGACTCATTAAAACCCTTGTTTGGTTTTAATCTCAAAAATCATTACTTTTTTATTATTTGACTTTAAGAAAATTATCTTATCTTTAACTGGGTTAAAGAACCAATGTTATTAAAAACACATTTCATAATAAACCCAAATCAACTTCCATTAATTATGGAATCTTCACAAAAAACATATCAATATATATATATAATCAATATAAATTTCTTTATCAGACTAATAATATAAATAAAATAATGGCAAAGCCTTCTAAATTCCATATATAGTAATGTCTTCCTTCACAGAAGCTCATCTCGTCTTACTATATACTAAAGCAAAAGCCGCTGAGCCTATGTGGCACCATCACGTCCATCCATTCCCTCATTTTCCCGCCAAAATGCACGCTCTTCATACATTGCGCACATGTATACAAAAAAAAAATTAATCTTTTTTTATGCAGTGTAATCATTACTGTTTTCTTGAGAACTGTGGATTCTTTTTTTTATGCGCCGTAATAATTACTTTAGCTTAATTTCAAACATCCAGAACCCTCGGTTTGACTGTCGTTCTCCGTAACCCTCTTCTCTTTAATATTTTGAGAAATGCCCCTCCTTTTTTCTATTTGACTTTATTTCACTTCTTCTTCCTCCTCCAAATTCTACATACCTAAGTTCTTTCTGTCTTTAGCTCGGATTTATTTTCAGTCGCTTCTGTTTTGTTGAGCGAATGCTGAATCTTTCCCCTTTGCCTCTTTCCTTCTCTTTAACCGCACAATTCGTTGCTCCACTCCTCCTTCCAATATTCTTTTTCCTTCTCTATGGCTAAGAACAGAAAGATTGAATCTTGACTTGCAGTGCCCACGAAAAGTATGTCACCGGGTTTGCTTGCCAGATCTGGAAAAGCTTTTTTCTTCCATCATCTAGCAACGTACTAAAATTTTTAGCTTAGTAGATGAAAATATGAAACGTCCATGATGTGAGCATTAATATTGAAAGAACTGATTATATGTTAACCATAATGTCCTGTGTTTTTTATTCTTTTGGTAGATTTTGTAGGCATAACATGCTTCCTTTAGATTTTGATGATGTTAACTACAAAGTGCACCATTCTTCTATTGTTTAAGCATCATAATTTATCAACACATCATAGCAGGTACACTTGATCTGCAGATAGACGAGTTATATTATATAAATCTTAGTTCTCTATTAATTATAAGGTTAATATTTAATGAATTGAGTGATTATGTCTTATGAACATATTACATCTGATAGAGAACTAATATTATTATTTTATTTCAATAAAAAATTGAATGTATTATATCATTGGTTTATATATGTGCTCGATTATATTCTAATATTGTAGGTGGAGGACACTAGCCAGAATGAGTCATGTTCTCTGGCTATAGCTTGATTAGTTATTAAGACATGATTATAAGCATATGCTTGATCAGCAGGTAGACAAGTTATAATAGTTAATTTGTAACACCCCGTGTTTTCAATAAATGTTAAAGTAACGAATTAAAGAATAATTAATTCTAAATGTGAGAATTAAGGGAAACGGGTTACGCCATTGCTTTCGTCTCGGAATTCTGGTTGAGATAGAATCCGAATTTGCGTGAATTGGACTTTGTATGAAGAAGTTATGGCCTTCGTAAGTTTCAAAATTTTCAAAATTCAAATTTAAACACCGAAGAGGGCAGAGCAGGAAAAATTCCCGCCCAGGCCAGGTCGACCCTAGTGTCGACCTACCCTACAGGTTGACCTGGGGGTCGACCTACCCCCCCGGGCAGATCTGAAAAGATGATGATTTCTAACTCCCTGCTGAGTCATTAGGGCTAAGGTGTTATCCTATCTTGACTGGATGGTCTTGATTATTTCTAGGGTTAATCTGACAGCTCTAAATTAATTAAACCTCTATAAAAGCAACCTAATGCTCAACCCTAAATCACAAATATTCATACCAAGAGCCCCCATGCCGTCAATGGTGAACCTAGAATAGCCGTCATCTCTTTCAACTCAAAGGCAAGATTGAAGCTACGTCAAAAATTAAATCTAATCTATTTCAACTAAGAAAATTCAACGATCTACATCAAAGGTGAGCAACTCAATTTCAGAATACAGATCCCGTAACTCAAGAATTCCTTTTTCTTTGTAAGTGTAGTTATCTTTCAGATGTGAATGAATTAAAGACATGGTTTGTAATGAATTGTAAAATAGAATTGTATCAAGTTGTATGTGATGCTGATTTATGTTTATTCATGGCTATTTTATCATATATGCCTATGAACTGTTGTGGTCTATCAAACCTATCATGTTATGTGGAAATTGGTGAATAAACCTATTATGTTGTATATGAATTTGGGAATGAAATTATCATATGTAAGTTTGGTGATATTATGATACATACAAGTTTTAGGCTAAGTCATGTCGTTTATGCCTAATTGTTTAGATCCAATATGCATACATGTTTAGATCTACAACCTTGTGAAGACATCTATATGTTGTATGTCAATTTAGAAATTATGCCATGTGTATGCAAGTTAAGTGATGCTATCATGTTATGAATACATGCAAGTTTATAGGTTAAAAACATGATTATGTAAATCTGTATGTTTAGATCTACACTCTATATGTTAGATCCATATGCCTCTATGTTAGATCCATGTTAGCATGATTCAACCCCTATGCAAGTTCACCATTACATGTCTAATTAGAATTTGGTAGTTCTATGTAAAACTATTAATTTATGATTCATGTTGCATAGATCTAGTTTGCAAGTTCATAATTAATAGTACATTATGCCAAGTTCATGTGACACATCTGTAGTTAGATCCATATTTTTGTATGATGTTGGAATGTTGCAAGTTCCTCTTTTTCCCCATTTTGTTTTATAAGTTAGGCTAAAACGTCGAGCCTAACATCCTATGAAACTTTACGAACGTACAACGGGGCTAACGTTGGGGAAAACATGAAACTATACGTAATTAACATATTTGGCTCATAACCATGTAAATGGTAGGGCATTGAAATGGTATAATTTACATACCAAAAATTATGAATTTGATTTAGAAGGAAAGTGGGACATGACAATAAATTGTTGACAAATTTACATATAACCATAAAAGGATAAATATATAATTTAGAAAAGACGAATATGCCTAACCCGAGGTTAGACTGAGTTGTGGTGTAAAACTACCCGGAACCGACCGGCACATCCAGTGACCACAACAATACCTGTCTAATGTGGGTGGTTAGTGCATTGAGCCCAAAAAGGACCTGAGGTTAGACTGAGTTGTGGTGTAAAACTGCCCGGAACTAACCGGCACATCCAGTGACCACAACAATACATGTCTAATGTGAGTGGTTGGTGCTCTAATAAAGCTAAGTCAAGAGTGGTAGGGTTATGTCAATTAAGGAAACACTTAACCAATTCAACATGTTAGCTAAACCGATGGGTGGGGTTAGGTAAATTTGGACACTTAACCAATTTAACATGTTGGCTGGAAAACCCTAGTAACGGGGACCCATTTCAGCAGTAACCCATGTAGATGTATCATGGGACCCTGAACTAGGCAGGGTGGGGCACGATTACTGGGCTGATTATAAGCGGTCAAAAACATCGGCGGTGCTGCAACAGTGTAGGTTCCGGCGGAGTACGGGCGTGCACGTACTCCGAAGTGGAAAAAGCAGGCACTGGACATCAGTAGTCATACACTGTGCATCTTGAATCATGTCGAGTTGCCACCATAGGATTTGATACACCCCGTGGTGGGACCAGCACAGGTATCTACAGCCAAGCGGGGGCCGAATGACATACGTGATAAATGCATGCGAGTAGAAGCCGATCGATATAAGGGGATCATTTCACCAAGAACACGTGGTGCTAGTTGGACAAATATAAGTAGGTGCAGAGAATTAAACATGGGTGCGATGTATATTCGGTTTATCCCGCCTTATATAGTTTTATGTTAGTTTGTTGTTCTGGTACTGTCCTATTTTCAGTTTATTCCTATCATGAACTTTTCCTTATTCACACTAAAAAGTCACTAGACTTACTCAAACTTATGTCTGACCCATTTTTCTTTCGTCTTCTTTTCTTCCGTTCCCCCCTTAGGTAGCCAGGGAGGGAATAGCTCAGGTTAATTTGGACCGTTCATCTTTCCAAGCTTGAAGACTCTGTAATGTACGGCTTGGAACCCATTATCTTTGGCTATGGCTTTGGACACACTAGACTTGGGGATTTATGCAGTTTTATTTATGTTATATGCTTCTTTATGTTTTAGTCAAGACAAAGATTATGATGAAATGTTTTGGAAGTTATGTGGAGACAATTTACTGTAATGATTTTTTTGTATTGAACCACGTAAGAAATAAATGTTTGTTTTTCGGTGCTTATATTTCTGTATTGTAAACTTTCTGTGTCTTTTACCTATAATGCTCCATCGAAGTTAAGGCATTCCCTTTGTGAGTGACCTTAATGGAGGTGGGAGTTTCACTTGGTATCAGAGCAAAGGTTTACTAGATCAGATAAAAGTTTTTGAAAATTATTTTCAAAAAGAAGCATTTTTCAAGAAAAAGTGTTATTTT
This sequence comes from Allium sativum, assembly GCA_030737875.1. NCBI lineage: Eukaryota > Viridiplantae > Streptophyta > Magnoliopsida > Asparagales > Amaryllidaceae > Allium > Allium sativum. The sequence continues at coordinate 712,475,100 of CM060912.1, forward strand.
ACTTTAAAATGCATAATCCCCCAAAGCCATATGCACTATCTTTCTATCCTTTGTTTTGAATCTTTCCTCTTTCGTTTCAGCATGTCTGGGAATCTTAACCTTCCAGAGGGTGTACCGATACCCGACTGGTTCAGGAGGTACCTAGAGGCTAGGGCCAACGATGCAGGCCCAGCAGACATTCCTCCTCCCCCAGCTGCAGCGGTTCCTCCTCCTCCTGCTCATGCAAATGCTTTCTCAAAAATATATAGGGACTTTCGAGCCATGGGTGGAAAGAACTTCAATGGAAATGAATCCTTCGTGGAAACAAGAAACCGGCTCAAAGAAACTAAGGATTTGTTCGATATCTTCGAAGTGGATGATAGCTTGAAGATACAGTTGGTTGTATGGTTGCTCAAAGACGAAGCTTCCTATTGGTGAGAAGTCACTAACGCTGAAAGACTAATTGAAACTTGGATGGATTTTAGGATGAGGTTTGAAATGAAATTCCTCTCACAAGCTGAACGAAGCATACAGATGGAGAAGTTCTTAGCTCTCAGACAGGGAAGTATGTCGGTCAAGGAATACGTTAACCAATTTAATCAGCTGGCTAGGTTTGGATTGGAGTTAGTGAACACTACATATAAGAAGGCTCTTCGCTTTGTTAAAGGATTGAATGAGCCACTGCACAGCGTAGCTATGTCCCGTATACCTATGGGTGCGACGTATGAAAGACTGGTGGACATGGCACTGTTACAAGAAGAAGAGAAGGTTGGCAAGAAGGAGACAAAGGTGGAAGCATCTCACGATAAGAAAGGGGAAGGATCACAGAGTAAGAAGACAGATTCCTAGAAAGGCGGAAAAAAAAACAAAACCCGTGACATGAGAAAGTGTAATTTTTGTGCCATTCCTGGACATCTGGTTAAGGACTGCAGGAAGAAGAAAAGGAAGATGGGTGGCTGTTTGCATTGCGGCGAGGTAGGACATATGGCTAGGGACTGCCTAAGAAAGCAAGGGCAGAGAGTTAGATCTACTTCTGGAGGGCAGGTTCACGCTCTCATAGCACCTCCGCAAGAACAAGGTAGAAATGTTTCTGTTAAGAGTTTAGTTTATCTTTTTGATCATCCTGTTCGTACACTCTTTGATTCTGGTGCATCGCACTCTTTTATATCTACTGCTTTAGTTGAATCTCTGCACCTAGACACCAGTTTAGTAGAGGATCCCTTGGTTGTTTCAAATCCAATTGGGGGTTTAACTTATTTGTCAATGATTTGTTTGGATTTGGAAATTTCTATATTAAATGTGGGGTTTAGATGCAATGCCTATGTTTTGGGCTTCACGGGCTGGGTTGATTCTAGGCATGGATTGGCTATCCAGTAATGGTGCCATCCTCGATTGTGAAAAGAGAGTGGTTAGACTCATGACTCGCCTTGGTAACACTCTCGAAATTTCTTGTAATCCCATGAACTTTGTTATGCTTAGTTATCTAGAATCTCTTGATGCGTCTATTGAGAATTTGCAGTCTGTTAGAGTAGTCCGTGAATACTCGGATGTCTTTAAAGAGGTTAAAGGGTTACCTCTAAAACGGGAGATAGACTTCCACATATACCTCGTTGATAATGCAAAACCCGTCGCTCTACCCATTAGACACATGGATCCAAGGGAGAGGAAATAACTCAGCAAGCAAGTTAAAGAGCTGATTGAGAAGGGGTTTATAAGGTGGAGTATTTATGAATGGGGTGCTCCAGTAGTGTTCGCAACTAAAGCGGACAATTCGTTTCGCCTATGCGTTGATTATAGGGAGCTAAACAAGCTGACCAAGAAGAATAGGCACCCACTTCCAAGAATAGAGGACTTGTTCGATCAGCTTGTAGGTGCATCGGTTTTCTCCCAACTAGATTTAGCTACAGGGTTTCATCAGCTGAGGGTGGCTGAAGACAGCATTGACAAGACTGCGTTCAGAACTCCAGATGCTTTCTTCGAGTGGCTTGTCATGACTTTTGGCCTGAAAAACGCACCCGCTTACTTCATCGATTTGATGAGCAGGGTGTTCAGGGAGTTCCTCAATAAGTTTGTGGTGGTCTTCGTAGACGACATTTTGATTTTCTCGAAAAAGAGGAAGAGCATGCTCATCATCTAAAGGAAGTCATGGACACTCTTCATGCACACCAGTTAAAAGCCAAATTCTCCAAATGCCACTTCTGGAGGGAAGAAGTAAGGTTTCTTGGACACGTGGTGTCCAAAGATGGATTAGCTGTGGACCCCGCAAAAGTAGTTGCGGTGCAAGATTGGAAGGTCCCACGGAATGCAACCGAAGTCCGAAGCTTCCTCGGGCTAGCGGGCTTTTACCGGAAGTTCATCAAAGATTTTGCGAAAATCTCAACTCCACTTACAAAGTTGATAAAGAAGAACTTAACTTTCACTTGGGATTTGGATTGCGATATTGCTTTCCAACGCTTAAAAAGAGCTCTAACAACAGCCCCAGTTCTGACATTGCCGGATGGGAGCAAGATGTTTACCGTATACACGGATGCTTGTGGTACAGGATTAGGAGCTGTCACGATGCAAGAAGGGAAGGTAGTACCTTATGGAGGCTGACAACTGAAAATACATGAGAAAAACTACCCAACCCATGACCTAGAGTTGGCTGCCATCGTCTTTGCGCTTAAGTCTTGGCGCCATTATCTCCTAGGTGAGAAGTTTGAATTGTATACTGACTATAAATCGTTGAAGTACATTTTCTCGCAGAAAGATCTAAACTTGAGGCAACAAAGATGAATGGAATTCTTGGCATTCTACGATTTCGAGATTTCCTATACCCCTAGCAAAGGCAATGTAGTAGCGGACGCCTAGAGTAGAAAGAAGATGACCTTAAGCCCTCTCTTTATAGAAAGGCAGAGCTTGGAGTACATAGCCAACTTTGATTTTTAGACCCTCTGTCGATCATGTGACTGGTTTGTTAGCATCGCTAGAAGTGCGGCCTACTCTTTTGGACTCAACAGGGACCACACAACGTGAAGACCCTCTGCTAGTTGATGTGATAGATAAGTTAAGTAGGGGTGAGACTTCTAGTCACCTCAATAGATACTCCATTGATGATAAGGGTTGGTTGAGATGGGATGGAAGGCTATGCGTCCCACAAGCAAGGGATTTGGTGAAGTAAGTTCTTGAAGAAACACAACATTTCAAGTTGACCATACACCCCGGTGGAGACAAGATGTATAAAGACGTAAAAATGGTTTTCTTTTGGGATGGCATGAAGAGGGATGTAGCTGAATTCGTCTCGAAGTGCTTAGTATGCCAGCAAGTCAAGGCGGAACAAAAGAAGCCTGGTGGTTTGCTTCATCCTCTAGAGGTCCCATAGTGGAAATGGGATAACATCTTGATGGACTTTATTGATGGGCTGCCTAGGTCAAGAAGGGGCAATACCAGTATTTGGGTAATAATGGATAGGCTCACAAAAAGCGCTCACTTCATACCCGTTAAGAGTAGAAGGACTGCCTCATCTCTAGCATCCATATATCTTAAAGAGATAGTCCGGCTCCATGGGATACCCTCTAGCATTGTTAGCGACCGAGATCCTATCTTTACGAGCGAGTTTTGGAAGAGCTTGCAAGAAGTTATAGGCACACAGTTATGCTTAAGCATGGCCTATCACCCCCAAATCGATGGTCAGACGGAGAGAGTGAACAGGGTATTAGAAGACCTCTTGAGATTATGCATTCTTGACTTTGGAGGAACATGGGAGGATCATCTTCCTTTGGTGGAGTTTTCCTACAACAATAGCTACCAAGCCACCATAGGTGTGGCACCCTTCGAAGCTTTATATGGAAGACCGTGCCGATCACCAACTTGTTGGTGGGAGTCTACAGATAAGCTCATACTTGTACCAGATATGATTAGAGAAACTTCAGAGAAAGTGGACTTGATACGAAAAAGAATAAAGACTGCCCATGATAGACAAAAGTCCTACGCAGATAAGAGAAGGACCGACCTTGAGTTTGAGGTTGGGGACAGGGTTTTCCTTAAAGTATCTCCTTTGAGGAACGTCATTCGCTTCGGATCTGCAGGAAAGTTGGCACCAAGATTTGTAGGGTCGTTTCCTATCATCGAAAGGATTGGGAAGATGGCTTACAGAGTAGAGCTGCCCGAAAGATTGGCTGCAGTTCATAATGTCTTTCACGTTTCTCACTTACGAAAGTGCTTACACGAGTCTGTGGAAGTGGTGGAACCAAGCAGATTAGAGGACGTAGAAGTAGAATGAGAGGCGACTATGAGAGGAGTTCCAACTCGTATCTTGGGTACAGAAGTCAAAAAGCTATGCAACCGCGAAGTCAAACTTGTAAAAGTTCAATCGAGTGACGCTAAGGAAGACGCGACTTGGGAGACTGAGGCCAAAATACGCGCAGCCTACCCTTTTCTTTTTGAGGGTACATCTTTGACCTCTTTTTCCTTAAGTTTGTTCACACTCGTATCTATCTTTTTAGTATTTTCCTCAGTGCCGTTCTCGATCCTTAGGTAGAAACCAATAGATGTAAACATGTATTTGAAACATGTTATGATTGATGGTTGCAAGTGGTTGCAATTGATTGCTAGTGGTTTCTCGTGGATGCATATACACACAATTTAGGTATTAGATCGGCTCAGTCACTTTCATATTGCATATACATATATGTACTTATATATGATTGAAACTTGATGTGTTATCATGTGGATGTTGCATTTGTATGAATGATTGTGCACTCATGTAGAAAGTATGACTAGGGAAGATTACATACATTATGGACACATGACACCGACATGATTTGCATTAAGGAGGTCAACTGAATCAGTAGACCGCCTGATTTTGCATTAGATAAAGACATGTACAAACACTATGCATATGATCATGAAGCATTAGAAGTCTTTTAAGGACAATGGACGCCTGTGTTTGATGGTTGAGTAGATGGACAATTGGATGGTAGGATATACGTTCTTCTTGACTTGAAGATTTCGGGGACGAAATCCTTTAAGGAGGGGAGAATGTAACACCCCGTGTTTTCGATAAACCTTAAAGTAACGAATTAAAGAATAATTAATTCTAAATGTGAGAATTAAGGGAAACGGGTTATGCCATTACGTTCGTCTCGGAATTCTGGTTGAGATAGAATCCAAGTTTGCATGAATTGGACTTCGTATGAAGAAGTTATGGCCTTCGGAAGTTTCAAAAATTTCAAATTTCAAATTTAAACACAGAAGAAGGCAGGGCAGGAAAAATTCCCGCCCAGGCCAGGTCGACCCTAGTGTCGACCTACCCTACAAGTCGACCTAGGGGTGGACCTACCCCCCCCCCCGGGCAGATCTGAATAGATGACGATTTCTGACTCCCTGCTGAGTCATTAGGACTGAGGTGTTATCCTATCTTGACTGGATGGTCTTGATTATTTCTAGGGTTAATCTGACGGCTCTAAATTAATTAAACCTCTATAAAAGCAACCTAACTCTCAACCCTAAATCACAAATATTCATACCAAGAGCCGCCATGCCGTCAATGGTGTCATCTCTTTCAACTCAAAGGCAAGATTGAAGCTACATCAAAAATTAAATCTAATCTATTTCAACTAAGAAAATTCAACGATCTACATCAAAGGTGAGCAGTTCAATTTCAGAATACAGATCCCATAACTCAAGAATTCCTTTTTCTTTGTAAGTGTAGTTATCTTTCAGATGTGAATGAATTAAAGACATGGTTTGTAATGAATTGTAAAATAGAATTGTATCAAGTTGTATGTGATGCTGATTTATGTTTATTCATGGCTATTTTATCATATATGCCTATGAACTGTTGTGGTCTATCGAACCTATCATGTTATCTGGAAATTGGTGAATAAACCTATTATGTTGTATAGGAATTTGGGAATGAAATTATCATATGTAAGTTTGGTGATATTATGATACATACAAGTTTTAGGCTAAGTCATGTCGTTTATGCCTAATTGTTTAGATCCAATATGCATACATGTTTAGATCTACGACTGTAACACCCCGCCTCCGCTAGGGTCACTCGCAAAGGAATGCACTAGCTTTAGAGGGGCATTGTTGGTAAACATGCACAGAAATATCACAAGACAGAACATATAAAATAGCGGAAGTAAAATCAAACTTTCATAACATGAATACATAAGGTCTAAAGCCTTTTACATCAGAGTACATCAAAACCTGTCTTGCAATAGTAAAGAAGCATAAAGACATTTTCATAAATTATTCCCTAAGTAAAAACAGTAAAGTAGCCATTAGCCAAGAAAAGTCCAAGCCATCCATGATGACCTTCAAGCAGAAGAAGTCCGAACTAAACAACAGTATTTCCTCCCTGTAACCTGGGGGGGAACGGAAGAAAAGAGGCGAAACAAAACGGGTCAGTCAAAAAGACTGAGTAAGCCCTATCTACTATTAGCATAAAAACAAGTAAAGTTAACTGACATGAGAAACTGAGATGAACATAAGCATGATAACAAGATAGATAAGCTAAATCAAAATAACAGGATGAACTACTGAACTCAGATAAACTAAGGTGTCATGATAAATTACGATGTCAAGATAAAACAAGGTATCACATCGTCAGGTTTCTATCAAGTATAATATCCCCAAGATATCTGTCATGTATAACGCCCCGTGATATCTATCCTGTATTTTAGCTCTGCACCTACCGTACTAGTATCCCCACCGTGTCATGTGTTAACCAAGAATGACCCTCACTCAAAAGTCGTGTAATGGTCCATGTCAACCTAATATATCGCATATATAGGTTACTCAACTTGTATGTTTTATTCCATGTAAATGTTCAGTCCCTTGCCGTAGACCATACGGGCTTTCCCATGAGATTCTATATTACTTTAACATAGTTCCATGATCCTTAAGATCGGTTTGGACTGTTACCCTAAACCTAGCTAGGGTCTTCCAACATGAATTATTGTTTGTACAACTAGGACTTATGCTACCTAGGGCTGCTAGGGATTATGCTTACCTATTGCACGTTTTCGTATCTCGGTTTGGGTTCAACCACCTAGGGCCACTAGGGATTACGCTAACCGCCAACCGCGCCCTTTTTCCCACGCATTCATCGTGAATCGCTTTTCCATGACTGTATGCACATGTATCACATCGTGCCATCCGAGTCCTGTCACAGGGCAAATCAAGAAATACAGGACTCGGTCGGGAGCTTTCGATTTATCTGCCGACGTAGATGCTAAGGTCTGTTTTTCTTATACGTGGCTATGGTCCCACGAGACCACTCCCTCAACTAGTGAAAGACAAGACAGGATAAATCCTGTATGAGAACACAACACTGGCCAACCCACATCCAAGCCTTACCGCAACCATAATTAGATAGCAATTATGGTCTTTTGGGTGTTCTCTGCCTTTCCGTACGTACACGCTTGACCAAAGATGGTAGGTAGCCTGACGAAATGCTATCTAGGGTACGACCGTGTATCGTCGACTATCCCCTATCCATCCCCGCCTTTAGGTCGCTCGTATAGCAACCAAGGCATACTCTTGGTTCTTCTAACGCAGATCTTAACCTCTCATGAGCCTAGTATAATCACCTGGCAGCTCATAGAGGGATACCAAGAATATCCTCACGTTCCCCGAAGCCGCTGCTTCGTTACCCAGTTCGCTGGAGCCTTTATCTAAATCAGATACTTGCTCCTACTCGTATACTTAAACGATGACCTACCGTATCAGGTTACTCATCTATCTATGAACTGGTCTAAATTTCCTTGACTAAGAATCATTACTTAGTTATTCTTCAACTAAGGTTTACCACTTAGCATTGTTCCCGTTATCCTTGTTAATTACGGTTATCCACCTAATCCTCAGAACTAGGGTTTACATAATGGATTAAGTGTCACTTAAGTTCATGACTTAACCCGTCTACAAATCCTGTCAAAATTGGCTAAGTATCCAAGTTCAAGGCTTAACCCTACAAACCATGCTCAAGTTGGTTAAGTATATTAAGCAATTCACGACTTAACCTCGTCCAATTATCATTCTAGATTGGTTAAGTATATATTAACTTGACCCTATCAATTTACTTAGTCAAATCGGTCAAGTGTATTCAAGCGATTCGTGACTTAGCCTTATCATGTTTTCACGTTATATTGGTTAAGTATTGGTTAACTTAACCATAATAAATTAACGAGTTAGATTGGATAAGTATAGGTCACTTAACCACATCAATTCATCATGTTTAGATTAGTTAAGTGTTTAACTTAACCCCATTAAACTACCAAGTGGGATTAATTAAGTCTAGGCTACCTTAACCCCATCCGATTTCCATGTTTAGACTAGTTGAGTCTAATCTTAACCCCATTCGTTAACCGTATTTTTCGGTTAAGCGTCATTAAGAAAACTTACTTAACCTTACCAAGTTATCGCGTTGGATTGATTAAGTGTTGGTTAACTTAACCCCATCCACTAATCATATAAAAATGGTTAAGTGTCATTAGGCAAATCAAGTTACTTAACCTACCCAACCTTGTCATGTTTTGTTAAGTATCATTAGCCTAATCAAATTACTTAACCCATTTGTCCATGTCATATTTGGTTAAGAGTCATTAATCAAATTAACTTAACCCTATCATGTGGCATTAATTACTTAATGCACCTTCACCTCTCACATTAGACTTTGTTGTGGTTACTAGTTAAGCCGGTCGGTTCCGGGTAGCTTTACACCACAACTTGGTCTAACCTCGGGTTCAAGCACAACATGACCAACTTCTCACATTGGTCCTATTGTTTGCAACTACTAGTTAGGCCGGTCGGTTCCGGGTAGTTTTACATTGCAAACTCAACCCAACCTCGAGTTGGCCACACTTATATTATCTAAGTGTCATGTCCATCATGTTTCCCAAAACATGTTACAAGTTTTCAAGCATTTGGGTAGACCTAACTTAATAGGTAAATTCCCAAAGGGTAGACCTAACTTAATAGGTAAATTCCCAAGCTTATGTTTTTATGCATACTTACATGTCAACTTCCATGTTATATTTCAAGTCATGTTTTCAAGTTGTATTTTCATGTCATTAGAAATTACCCATAACATAACCCAACGCTTTTAAACTCGCATATACGTTCGCGACAACGTAATGGATTAAAAGAAGAGACTTGGAAAAGGCATGACAAAAATGGATATTAAGCCACAAGTTAATCATGGTGGCAAATGAGGCACAAATGTGTTCATTAACTTGCATGTTACATTCTTAAGCCTCAAAACATGCATAAACCCAAACTTGGCACATAAGCGAATCATGGTGACAAAAGATATGGAATGATGACTAGTAACTCGCATATATCATCATATAAGGGTTATGACTTCATATGCAAGTTGACATAAAGGTTATGAGGGTTCTCATGTTGCCTAATGCAACATTTCAACATAAAGGTTGTAGCTTTTAGCTCACAAGATCAAGATAATGACTTCATAAACTTGCATGACATGATAGCATGTATCATACTCAATGATCAAACCCAAACTTGCAACATGAACATTTAACTTCATAGTTAATATCTAAGAGTAGGGAAAGGGCTTACATTGCTATGAAGGCACAAAAGATATGAAAAAGCCCTTATGCAATCAAATAGACCCAAAATGCAAGCTCTAACATAAAAACCCATGAGCCAAAATGATCAAAACCCTTGCTTTATGATGCAAAGATAGAAATTTGACTTGAATGCAAGCTAATGACACTCATACAAGCTTGAAAACACTTGTATGCATGGAAAATCTCTCATAGAAACCATTTAGAAATTTTATGAAGAGAGTGGAGGCCATGAGAGGTAAAATTTTGCCATAGTTTAGTTGCATGAATGAATAATGAGGATTTAGGATAGGTTAGGGTCTTATTTATAGATTAGGCAAGTGTTTTAGGCCATAGGATTAAACCTAGATTCAATCCAAGCCATCAAAGCATGTCTTGGGGAAGAAGTCAAGTGTAGGAACCATCTAGGGCCTTTAGATTAAAGATGAACCATGAGAACCATCCAAATGCAAAATCTGCATTTGAGCGAATCGGCCCACGGGTTGACAGCCAAACACCCTGGATTAACCCCTAGTCGACCCAGCGGGCTTGGGTCGACCTCAAAAATCGGCCGGTTCGGTTATTCCCCTCTCCCAATTCGCTGTTTTGAACATTTTTGCATATTTATTTATTTAATTTTCAATTATATATATATATATATATATATATATATATCAATATATATATTTCTCTGCGCAACCCATTTCACTTAATTAAGTATACTTTAATTTGGGAATTTTTCGTGAAACTTCGCGAGGCCATATCTTGGTCATACGGACTCCGATTTTCGAAAACTCGGACTCTATTTCGCGTATTTTTCCGAGACGAACGCAATGGCATAGCCCGTTTCCCTTGATTCAAATTTTATAGTTTAATTATGCCTCCATTTATGTTATAACAGGTTATTGAAAATACGGGTTGTTACAACGACCTTGTGAAGACATCTATATATTGTATGTCAATTTAGAAATTATGCCATGTGTATGCAAGTTAAGTGATGCTATCATGTTATGAATACATGCAAGTTTATAGGTTAAAAACATGATTATGTAAACCTGTATGTTTAGATCTACACTATATATGTTAGATCCATATGCCTCTATGTTAGATCCATGTTAGCATGATTCAACCCCTATGCAAGTTCACCATTACATGTCTAATTAGATTTTGGTAGTTCTATGTAAAACTATTAATTTATGATTCATGTTGCATAGATCTAGTTTGCAAGTTCATAATTAAAAGTACATTATGCCAAGTTCATGTGACACATCTGTAGTTAGATCCATATTTTTGTATGATGTTGGAATGTTGCAAGTTCCTCTTTTTTCCCTTTTTTTAGGCTAAAACGTCGAGCCTAACATCCTATGAAACTTTGTGAACGTACAACGGGGGTAACGTTGGGGGAAACATGAAACTATACGTAATTAACATATGTGGCTCATAACCATGTAAATGGTAGATCATTGAAATGGTATAATTTACATACCAAAAATTATGAATTTGATTTAGAAGGAAAGTGGGCCATGACATTAAATTGTTGACAAATTTACATATAAGCATAAAAGGATAAATATTTAAATTTAGAAAAGACGAATATTCCTAACCCGAGGTTAGACTGAGTTGGGGTGTAAAACTGCCCGGAACCGACCGGCACATCCAGTGACCACAACAATACCTATCTAATGTGGGTGGTTAGTGCATTGAGCCCAAAAAGGATTCGAGGTTAGACTGAGTTGTGGTGTAAAACTGCCCGGAACTGACCGACACATCCAGTGACCACAACAATACCTGTCTAATGTGAGTGGTTGGTGCTCTAATAAAGCTAAGTCAATAGTGGTAGGGTTAAGTCAATTAAGGAAACACTTAACCAATTCAACATGTTAGCTAAACTGATGGGTGGGGTTAGGTAAATTTGGACACTTAACCAATTTAACATGTTGGCTGGAAAACCCTAGTAACGGGGACCCATTTCAGCAGTAACCCACTGTAACAATACACATTTTGCCCGACCTTAATCGATCGCTAGATCGATCAAAATCGTTCAAAACCCGCATACGTTAACTTTGGGAATACAACACGTAAGAACAAATAACAGAAGATTTTTATAAACATTATTATAACGTTACATCAGAGTACAGAATATCAGAGTACATCGAATATAATAATACAACACAAGATAAATTACAATAACTTAATACAATACACAGCGGAAGACCTTCTATGCTCTGGACACAGCTTTAAGCTTCGATCCAGAATCCTGCTTAAGAAATGAATATCTGCAAAACAAGCTACTCGACTGCTCGTGTGGAAAAGAGGTCACCCGAGTTTGCAAGTGAAACAAACTAGGAGTCAGTCATATGACTGGTGTGAGAAATCTAACTTAAACTATCTAATAATAATAAGGCTAATCACGGGACCACGCCGCTAACGTGTAACGGGTTTACTCCATTGGATTGCCAGTGCATAAATAAAGTAAATCGTTAAAAACAACGCAATGCTTTTTAGAAAAATGAAACCATTATAAGACTCAAGTCCCATCACACAATGCAACGCAAACCGGAGGATAGAGTTTTACCTTATAATGATAAAAAATGCTTGATACGATAAAACGAATTTGATATTATTTTTAGTGTATATATGTTTTCAAAAACATTTCAATCATAATATCAATCATAGACGGCATAGCTACCATATACTATGTCGCCGTACTAGTAATACAATCAAAACCGCATCGGTCATATTGGAAGTTGGATTTCCATCATGAACCAAAGCAAAAGATAGTCCTTACCGAATTCGAGACACTCTAGCCCATGCCTCAGGATACATTCGCAACCACACCTGAATCTTCAGGGCCGGTCCACCAGTAGTGCAATGGTTGGATTAATAATGCTTGAACAATTTGTTTCCCCACCCTATGGGGTGTAAATAGAGACACTAGGGACTCAAATAACCGAGGCGCCTCATTCCATCATCCACATAAGAAAAAATGTCAGGCCTTGTAAAAGCCATGACACCACTTCTAGCTAGAAAGAAACGTATGTCCTCCCTGCAGTCCTTACTCCCGTTTCAGGTTCATACCGGGGTGTGAGGCTCGTGAAGTATTGATATACACAAAGCTATGCTATTTAAAGCTGTGCTTTGATCATTAACCACAAGGCCCTGCTTTTCAACAAAAGCCTTGATCATTTGCATCTTGGCATGCCACATTGACAATCCATACCATACCATTGATTTCTGCCACCTCTAAGCTCGTACGTCTTAGAGAAGGGTGTTATGCAAGAGAATAAATTCTCCGCCACCAACAAATATATATTTAGCAGCGATCAACGAATACAGTATAAAGGAATACAACGTCAGTTATACAATCCAATTACAAGTTCGTTCTGGGTCTGTAACACCCCACACCCGATAAGGTCACTCACTAAGGGAATGCCTTAACTTCGGTGGAGTATTTTAAGTGAATATAAAACAGAAAAATTACAACAAGACAGATGTAAATAATACTTGTTAACTAAAACATCTTTTCATTGCAGCAGAAGGTAAACATGTTAGGTTACAATAACAAAACCATGAAACAAGAGTCAAGTACTAAATATCCATCCTGATAAAAACATAAGTACATAATCCCACTACATAACTAATAGCCATAATAGAAAAGATAAGCTGAGCTTTACATCACGGTCCAAGCTCCAAAAGATAGATAAAGCAATCTGATCAAAGCCCACTAGTGCTAGGCCCACTCTGAGAACCTGAGGGTTGGGAAAAAGATAAAAACAACGGGGTCAGACATAAGTCTGAGTGAGCCCTATAACTTTAACAATACAATCATTAAAGTAATTAGGGTATGATATAAACTTGGCACGGTAACGACTGGGGATAAATGACTACACTAAGCAGCCAACTAGACATAGGAAGAACTAAGATATCGGTAAAGACGCATCTACCCACCCAAGGGTAATTACTACACTGCACCACACCAGTCATTCCTACTTAAAGGTTGATCCCACCCATGGACTTAGAAAATATAACTAGTAGTTTCGTGTACCCCTAGCTGACCACATAGGTGTCGTCTGCCCCTATCTCCACTAGGTGTACCCACTACTCCCCAAGCGATCGGCTCCCTAACGTAGATACCCGTGCTGGCCCCACAGTGGGGTGTATCACTCCCCAAAGTGGCAACCCGATACAACTTAAGAGTGCACGGCTTATACCTACACGATGCAACAACGTCTTACCTACCAGCCCGGGTCCACACACGCATATGAAACCCGTTGGACTTGCGTTGCCACCGCTAACCTGTTTTTGGCCTCTTATAGTCAAGCCCAGTATGCGTGTCCCGTCCTCGACTTGGGTCGAGCCCACAAAGATACGTTTTGGGATACTGGTTGAAATGGACCCCCACAAGCTACCCACCTAAGCTTGTCCCTTTTCTAGTGCATCCCACTTAACCCTTTAATCATGTTTAATTACATGTTTCCACTTGGTTAAGTATTCTAATCGTATTTTCTATTGCCACCCAAGGCAACCCACTAGATTTCCACATGCCACCCAAGGCACTTACTTGATTTCCACATGCCACCCAAGGCACCCACTTAACCCCTCATGCCCCACTACATGCTTATCTGGTTAAGTGTTTCTTAATTGATTAAGACCGTAACCTTTGCAAAGACCTCTCACATTAGACTATCTTTTATGGCAGCTGGATTTGCCGGTCGGGTCCGAGCAGCCTTACGCCATAACCGAATCTAACCTCGTGTCTTTACACTTGTCACGTATTCAGTTTATGCCTAAGACCTCTCACATTGGTCCAATCATTTGTAACCGCTGGATTTTCCGGTCGGGTCCGGGCAGTCTTATGCTACAAAAGGGTCCAACCTCGTGTCTTAGTCGATTAATTACACCTAATTAATCACCCCATATTTTGAATTAATTTTCCCTAATTAATTCCAATTTAATGATGTACATAATTGACTCAATTATGTCCATCCACTTATGGTATGCCACATCATACCAATTTCACCACAATCTTGTTAACATGAATATTAACCCCATCGTTCCCCACGTGATACGCTAACATGACATACTTAAAAGGGAAGATTCATCACAAATACAATGGGTTCTACTTAGCATAACATTAGCATCAACATGGGTTTTAAAGGTGTCAACTTGCATATATGACCATGGCATCAAACCCAACTAGCATAAATAATCAACCCAAACTTGCATGAATCACATATGTCATAAAGATGGTAACTTACATAGATGTTCATGTCATAGACCTATCATAAAGGGATAAACTTGCATACATGTCATAGGTCTAAAAAGGGATGAACTTGCATATGTTACTCATATCATAAAAAGGGGTAAACATGCATATATATGCATGACATACAAAGGGGTAAACTTGCATATGTATGCATATCATACAAAGGTGTAAACTTGCACATGTTACTTGCATATAATCAAACACCAAACTTGCATAACATGTCATATATGAACTTGCATATAATCAAACACCAAACTTGCATAACATGTCATATATGAACTTGCATATAAGCAAACACCAAACTTGCATAACATGTCATATATGAACTTGCATATAATCAAACACCAAACTTGCATAACATGGTGTCATAATGGATCAATGTTTATCATAGTGATTTGCATAACTAGCATCATGAACATGTAGCATAAAGCTTGCATAACTAGCATCATGAACATATAGCATAAAACTTGCATAACTAGCATCATGAACACATAGCATATGATAACATAACTTGCATTGATCCACATTCATAACCATAGCCTCATTATATCCTATCATAATTAGTTTAGCAATTGCTTGCTAAAGGCATAGAAACTCACAACTTGTTGATTAGCACTCCTATGAAGAAGATTAAGTTGCTAGAGTTGATTAGAAGTTGATTTGAGAAGCTATCTTCCTCTTTAATTTGTTGGTGGCTCCTTCTAGTTGCATTTTGACGGCATAACGACGTTGTCTCCAATTTTAGTATGAATTAGGGTAGTCTTAGGGTGTATTTATAGATTAGTTAAGTGTTTTAGGCCATTAGATTAACCCTAAATCAGATTAGAGCCGTCAGATCTCGTCACTAGCCACCAAAACACAGCCCAGATCCCAAATCAGTGCACCTAGGTCACCTGGGCTCGACCAGGGAGGTCGACATTAGGGTCGACACCCATGTCGACCTAGTGGGCAGGTCGACCCCCAGGTTGACTCCCAGGTCGACCTGGTCTGGGCGGGAATTTTCCCGCCTAGCCCATATTCTGCATTTTTGAAATCTGTTTCGTTTTCTGATTTTTCGTGAAACTTCTAAAGGCCATATCTCGGACATACGGACTCCGATTCACGAAATTTCGGACTCTATTTCGCGTATTTTTCCGAGACGAAAGCAACCGCGAAACCCATTTCCCTTAATTCTCACGTCTGAGATTAATTATTCATTAATTTATGAACATCACTGTTGTTAGAAATACGGGGTGTTACATGGTCTGAACGAAACCGGAGGCACCTTATACCTCGCATATCCGAACAATCAACAATAAGTCCGGACAACTACGACTTTAACCCTGTCCTGGGTGCAAATCAGTCCAGGGTATCAGTAGTCCTCATCCATTCGATGTGAAGATCGCCGGTCTTCAACCACCGTCTTCATCTTCGACTCTTGATCGTCGTAGTAATTATTCAGAATGGGTTAAACTCGGTCTTTCCGAATAACTCGCGTATTTTATAATAAAAATCAAGTGCTATAAAACACATCATACGCTACATTCCAACTCAGAATATTCTTTTAATGAGATATTTACATTATTAGGAAAAAGGTTCCCTTTAATTTTACCAAAGATAAATTCTTTAATTTATTCTTAAATCCCTCTTTTAAAGATTCATTGAAACCCCAATTTTGTTTTAATATCCAAAATCATTACTTTATGATTATTCAAATTTAAGAAATAAATCTTATCTTTAACTGGGTCAAAGAACAAATGTCATTTAAAAACAATATTCATGATAAACCCAAAATCATCTTCCATTAAATATGGAATTTTCACAGAAATCAAATCAATATATAATGGCTATAAATTCCTGTATCAAACCAATAATATAAAAGGAATAGCGGCAAAGCCTTTTAAATTCCATATATAGTAACGGTCTTCTTTTACAGAATCTCATTTCGATTATTTATTAAATCGAATTCCATTCAATTCCAATTTAATATATTAAATTGGAAAACTTTACTTTGGAGAATTTCCAATTTAATCTTTATAAAATATTATAATTTCCGAATGATATTTCCACAGTTAATTGAGTTAAAGAACAAATGTCGTTAAAAACATAGTTCACAATAAACCCAATTCACATTTCATTTTATTCCAATTATTAAATATAATTGAAAACTCTAATAATCTTAATTAAAAGATTTATTCTTTTATACGGGATTCAAGAACAAATGTCATTTCAAAAATAATTCACGACAAACTCAAAAATCCAATTTATCTTATTTAATTCCAATTAAGTATCAATTAATTGGAAAACTTCATTAAATCTTGTTTTGAAGATTTATTCTAGTTAATAACTAGTTCAATTCGATAAAAATATATTTTTATATTTTCAAATATGGAATTTTCACCCAAACTCTTTCCAAATCCTTTACTATGATTTTACATAATTTTTCTATATTTTTACTAATTTTATTATCGCTCGTACAGTCGGTTTCCAATAACGGCCACCGAACTGCATCCATAACGACCTTTTCCAAATTTGATTTGTACATAATGCCAAATCTAACCATTAGATTTCAAAACTCTTATATTCATTGGAAAGCTCTTTTTGATACGAACCCAACGGTTCCAGTTATAGAAGAATCCGATGGTCGGATCTTCCGTTACACCCATTTGAAGTTAATGGTCGAAATTCGCGAACAATCGCTACGCGGCGTGTTCTATTCAGGTCATTATATAAATATATATAGTATATCGTCGATTTATATTCAAAACATGTTTATAAAATATTTATAAATCCATTTAAAATGATTATAACTTCATTCTCAATTTTAAATGAAAATTGAACATTCTATATCTTTATTATATTAAAATAATATTTTCAAAATATTATATTTACAAATCACTTCTTCTTATATTCATGATAAAATGAAATAAAATGATCGATAAACCCGTTCGGGTTAAAAATGGCGTTTCTACTTAATTCGGCTTCACATGTCAACATTTTTATTCTTCACTGAATATGATTTTAAAATATTTATTATTTTAAAAATATTCTTTATTTAAAAGATCCTTTATTTTAAAATATTCTTTTCATAAAGATGTTCTTTATTTAAAATATTATTTTATAAAAAATATTCTAAATTGGAATGTGACTCAATCAAATACCATATAATTTCAGTTACATGGATTTCATACATTGCATGTATATAAAAATAATGATAAATAACCAATCAACAATACATTCACATCCAAAGTGGAATTTATAATTGTGTGAGCATTAAGATAAATAAATAAGTAACGCTCAACACTGACTGCCAATTCTTCGATTGACATACGGCTAAATATTGGGACTAGTGTATGTCATCCCAACACCCGTGTGGGGTTTTCAGCCAACAACAGTTCATATAAATAAATCATTGGTTAATAAATTTAACCAATTATAATTCGGTTTGAATTATTTTCTATTTAACAAATTTTCACTATTAAATTATAAATAATTATTTATAATCTAATTTCAACACAACATATATTTTAATGTAACATGACATAATTCTAAATATAATGTTTGATTAACATAACATGATTAGCATTTTATATTCTAACTAAAATGACATTTTTATATTTTGACCAAAAATGACATTTTATATTAACATCACATTTCTAATAAAATGACAATTTTTTTTTGATATGGCATTATCTAACAAATTCATATTGTTTATTCTGATGTAACATTTCTAACCAAAATGATCTTTTTATTCCAATGTACATTTCTAACCAAAAAATGATATTTTTATACTAATGTACATTTCTAATCAAAAACGATGTTTTTATACTAATGTACATTTCTAATCAAAAATGATGTTTTTGTACTAATGTACATTTCCCAACAGAAATGTTATTTTATTCTAACTTAACATTATAACAAAAATGTTATTTTATTCTAACTTAACATTTCCTACTTTTTATGTGTCTGCAAATTTTACATAAACTGTAACGACCCGAATATACGTACTGTTTGAGTCGACTAATAACACTCATATCCAACCCAAATTGCATAGAAACACGAATCATTATTAGAAAGAAGTTAGAGGATGAGAAATAGAAAGAAGGAAATATTAGAATAGAAGAAAAACGAAGATCACAAACTCACACCGGAACGAATAAAATATATTATATAACATAACTTTTGAAATACAAATCAGTAACTTTATATACATACCATCATCAGAGCACAACAGTTATCCCTGGAACAATTAGAAACTCCTGTTTCCAGATACAACATAGTACACAGCGGAAAATAAGATAGTCTATAGCCAACTGATGAAGCCTCCTGCTTCGAACACCTCCAAGTGAATCTGTAACATCCCGACTACTTGACTGCCCGTACAAATTTGGGCACCCAAGAGTTTAGGGAAAACAAAACAAAATAAACTCTGGGTCAGTCACAGGACTGGTGTGAGTAAACTCCAACCATTTGTTTAACTTTTTAAAAATCCTTCCGAAAGAAATGATAATCGTAAGACCGATCCACACATAAACACGGATGGTTTTTACCTTACGATAACCCAAAATTATTTTTGATATCAAATCCAATGATATTATAATAGTGTCTACAACAAGTAAATAGAATCTAGCGGAACGCTTGCATCTCAAGCTCCATATATAATATGGAATCAAAACCCGTAGGTCGCTTATTGGAGATTGGATTTTCCAACATGATAAGGTATGGGACCACCTTCCGATAGTGTATCTTTAGAGGCGAATACACCGGGTTCAACAAGAACTTCTTGCAACCCGGCCCACACAAGTCCGACCACTCATTTCGCTTGAGTGTATCGAATGTATATCACCACGGTTGGGATCAGCAACCGTTCCTCGAAAGGGACAGCATCGATAGATTAAAGAAGCAATTGGGATTTCTCTAGATAGGTGATTATACATCCTAATGGGAGCGACCCACATAGCCATACTGCCTGCCCGATTTTATACAATTTCCGGTTGTAAGGCTTTGAGGTTTGAATTAGCTTCCAGAACATCTGGCCACCATTCACTTTGAATGCCACATCGTCAGATTCATCGGAAATCACTAATTTATTCCCATAAAACTACTCAGATTGTTAGGCTAAAGAAGTTTCCCTTCTTTGCCACCAACTTCGTACGTTTGAAGGAATCAACGTACGTAATCTCTTTGGAAATACTCTGTCAGACACTCATCCATACAAGTTGTCCTGGGTCTGAACAAACCAAAGACACCGTTCTATTAATCTATCATGGGCAATTTCTACCTAGTATTAACAGAACAGCCCTTGCATTTTACTCCGTCTTCAATTATCTTCAGCATAAGTTGGTATGTACGCTTATACCAATATAGAGTGGTTTTCAGATATTTAATCTGATCCCAGTCTCTCCATATTGACAACGGAGGTATGAAATAAATCAAAACTTTGATAGTCGGTGATTTAACTATGAAAGAAACATCCATACAATCAACGGTCGTATTTCCAATTGGAAATCCTACCGATCAAGCATCAAACAACACCGAGCCCCCTTTTTATTTAATTTCTTATTAAATTATTATTTCCAATCCCTGTCTCTTAATTCCTCGCTGACAATTTATTTCATTTTCTATGTGCAGAAAATATCTCTCATTCTATTTGGGAAAAACGTTTCAAATTAACGCGATGTTATGAATCATCGTTATTATAACTCAACCCACTAACCATTTATTAGCTAACCATATTGCTTAACCAAGCTTCACCATCGAACCTTAACCATTCCTCCATCGATCATGAAGTCAATCAAGTTGGTGTATAGTTACCTCTCAGACCTTAATTGAACCACATTCTCAACTTTGAAATAGTCAAAGCTCACAACTTTAAACAAAACATCGCTTACGCGACCTCCGGATTCAGTCTAAGAACACACTTCCTTTGCAGAAAAATATTTGATTATAACGGTAGCGTTATAATCGCTGTTTCCAAATATTTGATTTATAAAACATTACTTTTAACAACAGCATTACAATCGCTGTCTAGAATTATAGAACATTTATTATAGCAATAGCGTTAAGATCGTTGTTTAGATTTACAAAATATTTATTATAACGACAAAGTTAAAATCGCCATTTCGCATTTACAAAACATTTATTGTAACATCAGCGTTATAATCGCTGTTTAGATTTATAAAACATTTACTATAACAACAGCGTTAAAATCGCTGCTTAAAACATTTATAATCTCATTTCTTTTTATTTCAGTCATTTAAAATCTCGTAAAAGATTTTCTTAAAATTGTTAAGTTTAAATCTCCTTTCCAATATAGTTTTAAAATCTGATTTTCACATTTCTATATAAATTCAAATTTGAATTTCTATTTCAATGTAACCAATGATAAATAATTCAATTAATTTATATTCTCAATTACAACAACCTCCTGATTCATACATTTGAACAGATTTCTATTTCCAATTCTATTCGAAATTAGATTTCTATATTTTGAAAATACATTTGCTTTTTAAAGAAACTCAGATTCCCATTTCTATATTCGAAAATATTTACGATATGTAAATATCAAGGCCAGTGTAATTTAACCACAACATAATCAATCACCAATTAAATATATCATCAAATATCACAATCAATGCAAACAATAATATAAATGTTGGGAAATCCAGTTGGATCCCTCCAACCTGTTTCCCTGCATCCATAGATGTTAATCAGCATCAATAATATTGATTTCACAATAATACGAAATATCATGGTGAACAAAATTAATAATCGATCAACGATTAACTATATCAACCATTTCAACCAATTTTATCAACCATGCAACCAAACAACCATCACACAGTAAAAAATTACGATAAATAGATTTAAAACTCGATTATATAAAGATATAAAAGAAGTCAGAGTGAGTGAGTTTACTCACCTTGCTTTGTAGTTGATGATTCTGCTTTGGTTTCGTTTTAAAATCAAACAGACGTTTGATTTTTCCCTAAAATTCTAGCAGCTCGGTTCCCAGTCCCGTTAACTCCATAATGGTCGTTACGGTCCATCATGATCAATTTCGTCTGATTCTGACAACATATGAATATATGATATCAACTTAGTCATATGATTCAAATTAATAATTAATTTCCTAATTAAATTATTAACTTCACTTTAATTACTTTGTTAAGGATATTAACTGGCTGTTTATTTTTTTTTTCCTCCTCAAACTTGTTCGAGCAACATGTTATTTCTAACTCACCACGCTCGACTTTAACTTCCACCGTCGAAACTAATTCGAGGCCGGTTGCTTTCCTTCAACACTACGGTTTAATTGGTGATAATCTTTCCAAAACTTCGCTTGAAATCACGGTACCAGAACCATCCATTTTCCAGTTTTGAAAACATGGTTTTTCTCCCACAGCAAAACACACTTTGACTTTACCTCAACACAACAGTAAACATTTAAAATGTTCCCCTTGCCTCCGTTCCAGCATACCCTGAACAGTCCGAGCATAACACCACGACATGATTAAATTAATTATACCATTAAACATTAGTTAACAACTTAACTTGGATGCTCACCTCTTACCCCTTCGTTGCTCCCAATATCCCTTCCCTAGTTAAAAAAAACAAACCATGCTCGTCTCGTGTTCACACAGTACCATGTCGCTCCTGTTATTCAACATCTACTCGCTTGGTTTAGACATAATAATCCACTTCCAGAATCTCCATTCACATTTTTGGACAAAATGAACTCCATCACAATGCTTCCCATTTTACACTCCCTCCTGTTTCTATCTGAAAACGCAGCTTCCACCTCCTGTCTATCCAAACTCTACATGCCATAAAACTCCCACCATCCAGACTTCGAATAGGCATACCCCTTTTCATAGCATCTCGGATGAGTTCGAACACCACTACAGTAAAATGATGCATCACCTTATAAACCCGAAACCCCTCAAACATTCAAACTCGTGTTAAACCACTTCACCAATATAACTAAGGTACCCAATCTCCTAATATAAACCCAAGTCCCATTCTAGCAAACTGTGCACAGAACTCACCTCATCACCAAGGTCAGCATGAACCCTCACCGAGATCACGGCCATCGAACTCTTCCCAAGAATGCGACCAGATGTTTCTCAACAAAGGTTACTCGAGATGGAATCCCTTGATTCCCATCGAACCATATATCTCCGTTTGACCACCGAAAACTACCATCGCCCAAGAACTTCAGCAACGTCCTCTCTCCATTGCCACAGAACTCCTCTCCAATGATGCCCCGAATGACCAGAACAATCCCATATAAAAACTCGTCGTTCAGCTCCCCAGATCCGCCACTACAGGCCGTCGAGACTACCGCACTTCCCACTAATATGCTCGAGTGAAGAGAAACCCATACCAAACCATACGCCTTTGTTTTCAGAAATTTAGAATCGTTCTAGGAATTTTAATTGACTTTTAGATTTCGCGTTTTTCTTTCTTTGTTTTAGAAACTGTTGATGCTTTGTAAAGAGAAAGGGAAGCACGGTGGTATATATATAGGCTAGACGGCTTGATCGCCAAGTAAATAGAACTATAGAGTAGGGTAGGTTTGTTTTCAATGTAGGCCACTGTTTTACTTTAAACTAGCATGTGGTTCATTAATTTCGACCCGATCCTGCAATATTTTCACAATAAACAGAAAAGGCTTGAAGCAATGGAATCGAAAATGGCACGATGTGACCAAACAGAATATCACCTCGTTGAAGTATTGTAACATCAGAAGCCTTGTCCGTCATCGTACGGTGAACCCAGAACTACTATGCAAAGGTCAAGATGATCATGTGGTTTTATTTTACTTTCTGCCACAAACTGTGTAATGCCTCTGTGAATTTGAACAAATAGGGAATTATTAAATTCATATGTCTAAGCTTAGGTCTGTGTATGATCTTCATTTCATATGGCCTAGACAGGGATTTCCTTCAGCTTCGCATGTGCGTTAGGATTATCAAATAGGTCTGTAGACTTGAACAAAGGCTGCAATTCATTTATTTGATGAGGACCCATACATGTGTGGAGATTTAAATGTTTTTGGCAGGATAATGTTGTACGGCATGAATTTATTTTTGCATGTAAAAAGATATGAACAGATACGGTTTGTCATATACATATATTTTTAATGTCCTTTGGCTGAATAGTTTTTTTTTGTTAAAACTATACAAAAGATTTTGTGTGATAAAACGACTAGACCGGATCGTACATAGAGAAATCCTCTCGGATATTATTATTATTTTGATTGTCAACATATTTTGGATGAAGGGATTACCCTGGGATTTGAAAATGACCTTATGAGATATGCGACAGATTTTTGTTTAAGAAGTTAGATTTATGTGGTACATATTGCACAGCTATTTTGTTTATTATGTTTATCTAGTGACCTCTACGGAAGTAAATAAAAATGCCGTTACAATGAGCAATGTGTTACGATCCTAAAAATATAATAATATCGGTAGGTTAACTTATATTGTGAAATCCCAAAAATGCTGATATAGGGTGTAAAATACTCCCAAAAAAAGTTGCGAATTTAAATAATTAAAAATTACAGTAAAATTCTAAAAATTAAATTATAACTACGTCTCAAAGAGCTTGTCCAAATTTAAAACCGATATTTAAATATAGTAAATAAACTGTTATGGTCTATATGCGATTCCATAGCGACTTTCTGAAAATTTGATTTGGACATAACTTTTTATTCCCACTACAAAATCTGGATTTTTCACATTTGTTGGAACGATATTTTCAAACAGATTCAAATATTTCTTGTTTTGCTAAAATCCGATTTATTTTGAATCATGTATATTCAGTTGAAGTTTAAATCATAAACAACGAACTACCGCGACTATTTCGAGCTTGTTTTAAATTATGTTATAAATTATACGTTTAAATATCGTTTTATTAAATAAATTCCTATATATATTTCAAATAAATATTTAAAATAAATTTAAATATTCAGAATTCAATGGCTGAAAAATCCGGGTCGTTACATTCCTT
Source organism: Allium sativum (assembly GCA_030737875.1). Lineage (NCBI taxonomy): Eukaryota > Viridiplantae > Streptophyta > Magnoliopsida > Asparagales > Amaryllidaceae > Allium > Allium sativum. The sequence continues at coordinate 712,499,895 of CM060912.1, forward strand.
CCCCCTTAAAATAATTTTGTCCTCGAAATTGCTAAAGTAGGAAAAGATGTTACATACCCTATTAACTAGGTCCAAAAATCCTTTTTGTTCACTTCTTAACTTCAGTTTTTAACTGGACTAATTTATTTCAATTAAAATATTAATTTATTCTTACTAACGAAAATTTTCAAAAATTCTGAAAAAAAAATTTACACTTTAAATTCTGAAAAATTTCGGCAGCATCTCCTCTGCACGGCTCAATCGGTACAACCACAACTCGCCTTTCTGGGCCTTCTCCAATCCAAAATAAAATCAAAAAGCCAAGCGGCTTGCCCCATAGGCTCATAAAATCATCAAAATCAAGTAATATCGTAAACATGTACCTTTTTGTCGGGCATGATTCTATCTCTTGTATTTGCTTCCATTCAATATCTGCTCAGCTTACATATATCCATTTCCAGTAGGTTTCAAACCAATCCAACTTGCAGTTTTGAAATCACTAATCAACTTCTGATTAGTTCACTTCCATTCTATCGATTCCATTTAATCTTTATTTCAGACTCAATCCACTTATTTAGTTTGAGTCTCAATCTCCATTTAACTTAAGTTAAATTTCAATCCATTTGATTTACTTCCACCATTTCAATTTATTCAACTTATAAAAATTAGATTTTAATTTTTAGAACTCAAATTCCTGGGTTTTATTTCAAATTAGTATAAAATCATATATATTTATACACATATATTTAAAATCAACTCAATTCAAAACTTTTGAATTTATAAAAAAACTTTATTTTTCTCAAACAATTTCCATTAATAAATCTATTATGGTAGCAATCCATCACTTACAAACTTGAAAATGAATACCGATAATGTCGCGATCCATTATCAGAATTATTTTCTCGCCACTGAAGTGATTTCCGTGCTTAATCACTTTCAAAGTCCATTTAAATGATTTATAATTAAAAAAACCCTTCAAAACAATGCTATATTACCTTTGAAATACTTCAAGAAATATTTCATAAATATCCGGGATTTAAATTCCAAATTCTGAACTAAATCCAATTATAATCCAACTTATTTTTATATTCCATTCTTATACAAATTCACTTTGGTTTTATATAACCAATCAACCAATAAATTTTCAGAAAATTATTCCTTTATATAAAAATATAATTTCAGGTAAAATTATTTCATTTATCCACTTTAAAAACAATATCATGTCGAATTACTTCGTTCAAGAGTTCAGAAACACCTACCAATATGGTTGTACATTCTGTATCAACCAGAATTCATAAACCACTCAACAAACCAGTCAACACAATATAAAACAATTTCATATCAAATCTACAAATACGCACTCATATATATATAATCAAACTCAATCTAGGGTATTCCTAACCCCATCTCTATTGAGTCACGCCACAGAGCCAAGGTTACTTCTCAACCTTCAGCTCTGATACCAACTGTAACGACCTGAATTTCTGTACTGTTTGAGTCGACTAATAACACCACATGTCCAACCCAAACTGCACAAAAACACAAATAATTATTAGAAAGAAGTTAGAAGATGAGAAATAGAAAGAAGGAAATATTAGAATAGAAGAAAAACGAAGATCACAAACTCACAGCGGAACGAATAAAATATATTATATAACATAACTTTTGAAATACAAATCTGTAACTGTATATTCATACCATCACCAGAGCACAACAGTTATCCCTGGAACAGATATAAACTCCTGTTTCCAGATACAACATAGTACACAGCGGAAAATATGATAGTCTATAGTCAACTGATGAAGCCTCCTGCTTCGAACACCTCCAAGTGAATCTGTAACATCCCGACTACTTGACTGCCCGTACAAATTTGGGCACCCAAGAGTTTAGGGAAAACAAAACAAAATAAACTCTGGGTCAGTCATAGGACTGGTGTGAGTAAACTCCAACCATTTGTTTAACTTTTTAAAAATCCTTCCGAAAGAAATGATAATTGTAAGACCTATCCACACATAAACACAGATGGTTTTTACCTTATGATAACCCAAAATTATTATTGATATCAAATCCAATGATATTATAATAGTGTCTACAACAAGTAAATAGAATCTAGCGGAACACTTGCATCTTATGCTCCATATATAATATAAAACCAAAACCCGTAGGTCGCTTATTGGAGATTGGAATTCCAACATGACAAGGTATGGGACCACCTTCCGATAGTGTATCTCTAGAGGCGAATACACTGGGTTCAACAAGAACTTCTTGCAACCCGGCCCACACATGACCGACCACTCATTTCGCTTGAGTGTATCGAATGTATATCACCACGGTTGGGATCAGCAACCGTTGCCCGAAAGGGACAACATCGATAGATTAAAGAAGCAATTGGGATTTCTCTAGATAGGTGATTATACATCCTAATAGGAGCGACCCACATAGCCATGCTGCCTGCCCGATTTTATACAATTTCCTGTTGTAAGGCTTTGAGGTTTGAATTAGCTTCCAGAACATCTGGCCACCATTCACTTTGAATGCCACATCGTCAGATCCATCGGAAATCACTAATTGATTCCCATAAAAATACTCGGATTGTTAGGCTAAAGAAGTTTCCCTTCTTTTCCACCAACTTCGTACGTTTGAAGGAATCAACGTACGTAATCTCTTTGAAAATACTCTGTCAGACACTCGTCCATACAAGTTGTCCTGGGTCTGAACAAACCGAAGACACCGTTCTATTAATCCATCATGGGCAATTTCTACCTAGGATTAACAAAACAGCCCTTGCATTTTACTCCGTCTTCAATTGTCTTCATCATAAGTTGGTATGTACGCTTATACCAATACAGAGTGGTTTTAGATATTAAATCCGATCCCGGTCTCTCCATATTGACAACGGAGGTATGAAATAAATCAAAACTTTGATAGTCGGTGATTTAATTATCAAAGAAACATCCATACAATCAATGGTCCTATTTCCAATTGGAAATCCTACCGATCAAGCATCAAACAACACCGGGGCCCCTTTTTATTTAATTTCTTATTAAATTATTATTTCCAATCCCTGTCTCTTAATTCCTCGCTGACAATTTATTTCATTTTCTATGTGCAGAAAATATCTCTCATTCTATTTGGGAAAAACATTTCAAATTAACGCGATGTTATGAATCGTCATTATTATAACTCAACCCACTAACCATTTATTAGCTAACCATATTGCTTAACCAAGTTTCACCATCGAACCTTAACCATTCCTCCATCGATCATGAAGTCAATCAAGTTGGGGTATAGTTACCTCTCAGACCTTAATTGAACCACATTCTCAACTTTGAAATAGTCAAAGCTCACAACTTTAAACAAAACATCGCTTACGCAACCTTCGGATTCAGTCTAAGAACACACTTCCTTTGCAGAAAAATATTTGATTATAACGGTAGCGTTATAATCGTTGTTTCCAAATATTTGATTTATAAAACATTGCTTTTAACAACAGCGTTACAATCGCTGTCTAGAATTATAGAACATTTATTATAGCAATACCGTTAAGATCGCTGTTTAGATTTACAAAATATTTATTATAACGACAGCGTTAAAATCTTCGTTTCGCATTTACAAAACATTTATTGTAACATCAGCGTTATAATCGCTGTTTAGATTTATAAAACATTTACTATAACAGCAGCGTTAAAATCGCTGCTTAAAACATTTATAATCTCATTTCTTTTTATTTCAATCATTCAAAATCTCGTAAAAGATTTTCATAAAATTGTTAAGTTTAAATCTCCTTTCCAATATAATTTTAAAAACTGATTTTCACATATCTATATAAATTCAAATTTGAATCTCTATTTCAATGTAACCAATGATAAATAATTCAACTAATTTATATTCCCAATTATAACAACCTCCTGATTCATACATTTGAACAGGTTTCTATTTCCAATTCTATTCGAAATTAGATTTCTATATTTTGAAAATAAATTTTCTTTTTTTAAAAACTCAAATTCCCATTTCTATATTCGAAAATATTTACAATATGTAAATATCAAGGCCAGTGTAATTTAACCACAACATAATCAATCACCAATTAAATATATCAACAAATATCACAATCAATGCAAACAATAATATAAATGTTGGGAAATCCAGTTGGATCCCTCCAACCTGTTTCCCTACATCCACTGATGTTAATCAGCATCAATAATATTGATTTCACATCAATACGAAATATCTTGGTGAACATAATAAATAATCGATCAACGATTAACTATATCAACCATTTCAACCAATTTTATCAACCATGCAACCAAACAGCCATCACACGGTATAAAATTACGATAAATAGATTTAAAACTCGATTATATAAAGATATAAAAGAAGTCAGAGTGAGTGAGTTTACTCACCTTGCTTTGCAGTTGACGGTTCTACTTTGGTTTCGTTTTAAAATCAAACAGACGTTTGATTTTTCCCTAAAATTCCAGCAGCTCGGTTCCCAGCCCCGGTAACTCCATAATGGTCGTTACGGTCCATCATGATCAGTTTCGTATGATTCTAACAACATATGAATATATGATATCATCTTAGTCATACGATTCAAATTAATAATTAATTTCCTAACTAAATTATTAACTTCACTTTAATTACTTTGTTAAGGATATTAACTGGTTGTTTATTATTTTTTTTCCTCCTCAAACTTGTTCGAGCAGCATGTTATTTCTAACTCACCACGCTCGACTTTAACTTCCACCGTCGAAACTAATTCAAGGCCGGTTGCTTTCCCTCAACACTACGGTTTAATTGGTGATAATCTTTCCAAAAATTCGCTTGAAATCACGGTACCAGAACCATCCATTTTCCAGTTTTGTAAACATGGTTTTTCTCCCACGACAAAACACACTTTGACTTTACCTCAACACAGCAGTAAACTTTTAAAACGTTCACCTTGCCTCTGTTCCAACATACCCTGAACAGTCCGAGCATAACACCACGACATGATTAAATTAATTATACCATTAAACATTAGTTAAAAACTTAACTTGGTTGCTCACCTTCTACCCCTTCGTTTCTCCCAATATCCCTTCCCCAGTTCAAAAAAAAAACGAACCATGCTCATCACGTATTCACACAATACCATGCTGCTCCTATTGTTCAACATCTGCTCGCTTGGTTTAGACCCAATAATCCACTTCCAGAATCTCCATTCACGTTTTTGGACAAAATGAACTCCATCACAATGCTTCCCATTTTACTCTCCCTTCTGTTTCTATCTGAAAACGCGACTTCCACCTCCTGTTTATCCAAACTCTACATGCCATAAAACTCCCACCATCCAAACTTCGAACCGGCATACCCCTTTTCATCGCATCTCGGATGAGTTCGAACACCACTACAGTAAAATGATGCATCACCTTATAAACCCGAAACCCCTCAAACATTCAAACTCGTGTTAAACCGCTTCACCAATATAACTAAGATGCCCAATCTCCCAATCTAAAGCCAAGTCCCATTCTAGCAAACTGTGCACAGAACTCACCTCGTCACTAAGTTTAGCATGAACCCTCATCGAGATGACGACCATCGAACTCTTCCCAAGAATGCGACCAGATGTTTCTCAACAAAGGTTACTCGAGATGGAATCCCTTGATTCCCATCGAACAGTACATCTCCGTTTGACCGCCGAAAACTACCATCGCCCAAGAGCTTCAGCAACGTCCTCTCTCCATTGCCACAGAACTCGTCTCCAATGATGCCCCGAATGACCAGAACAATCCCATATAAAAACTCGTCGTTCAACTCCCCAGATCCGCCACTACAGGCTTCCGAGGCTACCGCACTTCCCACTAATATGCTCGAGTGAAGAGAAACCCATACCAAACTATACGCCTTTGTTTTCAGAAATTTAGAATCGTTCTAGGAATTTTAATTGACTTTTAGATTTCACGTTTTTCTTTCTTTGTTTTAGAAACTGTTGATGCTTTGTAAAGAGAAAGGGAAGCACAGTGGTATATATATAGGCTAGACGGCTTGATCGCCAAGTAAATAGAACTATAGAGTAAGGTAGGTTTGTTTTCAACGTAGGCCACTGTTTTACTTTAAACTAGCATGTGGTTCATTAATTTCGACCCGATCCTGCAATATTTTCACAGTAAACAGAAAAAGATTGAAGCAATGGAATCAAAAATGGCACGATGTGACCAAACAGAATATCACCTCGTTGAAGTATTGTAACATCAGAAGCCTTGTCCGTCATCGTACGGTGAACCCAGAACTACTATCCAAAGGTCAAGATGATCATGTGGTTTTATTTTACTTTCTGCCACAAACTGTGTAATGCCTCTATGAATTTGAACAAATAGGGAATTATTAAATTCATATGTCTAAGCTTAGGTCTGTGTACGATCTTCATTTCATATGGCCTAGACAGGGATTTCCTTCCGCTTCGCATGTGCGTTAGGATTATCAAATAGGTCTGCAAACTTGAACAAAGGCTGCAATTAATTTATTTGATGAGGACCCATACATGTGTGGAGATTTAAATGCTTTTGGCAGGATAATGTTGTACGGCATGAATTTATTTTTGCATGTAAAAAGATATGAACAGATACGGTTTGTCATATACATATATTTTTAATGTCCTTTGGCTGAATAGATTTTTTTTCTTCTAAAACAATGCAAAAGATTTTGTGTGATAAAATGACTAGACCGGATCGTACATGGAGAAATCCTCTCGGATATTATTATTATTTCGATTGTCAACATATTTTTGATGAAGGGATCATCCTGGGAGTTGAAAATGGCCTTATGAAATATGCCACGGATTTTTGTTTAAGAAGTTAGATTTATGTGGTACATGTTGCACAGCTATTTTGTTTATTATGTTTATCTAGTGACCTCTACGGATGAAAATAAAAATGCCGTTACAATGAGCAATGTATTACGATCCTAAAAATATAATAATATCGGTAGGTTAACTTATATTGTGAAATCCCAAAAATGCTGATATAGGGTGTAAAATACTACCCAAAAAAAAAGTTGTGTACTTAATTAATTAAAAATTACAGTAAAATTCTAAAAATTAAATTATAACTACGTCTCAAAGGGCTTGTCCAAATTTAAAACCGATATTTAAATATATTAAATAAACTGTTATGGTCTATATGCGATTCCATAGCGACTTTCTGAAAATTTGATTTGGACATAACTTTTTATTCCCGCTACGAAATCTGGATTTTTCACATTTGTTGGAACGATATTTTGAAACAGATTCAAATATTTCTTGTTTCGCTAAAATCCGATTTATTCTGAATCCTGTATATTCAGTTGAAGTTTAAATCGTATACAACGAACTACCGCGACTATTTCGAGCTCGTTTTAAATTATTTTATAAATTATACGTTTAAATATCGTTTTATTAAATAAATTCCTATATATATTTCAAATAAAATATTTAAAACAAATTTAAATATTCAGAATTCAATGGCTGAAAAATCCGGGTCGTTACATAAACATGACAAATGAAAAAAATGTTCTTATTTGTAACAAATCTTATTTTAACTAACATGACAAAAATGTCATTTTAAATGGCAGAACATGTTAACATGCTATTCTTTTTATTCTACCTTAACATATTAAAAATGCCTTTTAAATAATAAAACATGTAGTAATATGTTATTCTGTTTATTGAACCTAACATGCAATAAAAATGTAATATTTATTATTGTAAAAACGTCTTCTTTTAAACATGATTTTTCTTTTATTGAATCAACCATGAAATAAAAATGAAATCTTTTTATGTCAACACATTTTCATTTATTTCTATTCTTACATAAAAAAATGACTTTTTAATGTTAACAATGATTTTAACATGATTTTCTTTTATTTCTAATCTTACATTAAAAATGACTTTATTTTTTTATGATAAACATGTTTCTAACATGAATTTGTTTTATTCTAGTCCAACATAAAAATTGTTCTTTTTATTGACAACATTTCTCTAACATGAATTTGTTTTATTCTAATCTAAACATTTAAAATGACTTTTTAACGATAAACATGTTTAATATGTTTTTGTTTTATTTCTAATCTAATAATAAAAAATGACTTTTTAACAATAAACATGTTTTAACATGTTTTTGTTTTATTTCTAATCTAATAATAAAAAACGACTTTTTAACAATAAACATGTTTTAACATGTTTTTGTTTTATTTCTAATCTAATAATAAAAAATGACTTTTTAACAATAAACATGTTTTAACATGTTTTTGTTTTATTCTAATCTAATCATTAAAAATGGCTTTTATTGTATGAACACGTTTTGACAAACATGAATATACACAATCAAATTCAGTCGTCCAACGCAAACACAAACAATCAATTACAATTTTATACAACACCAACATGAATTTTATATAGAATAAATATAAAATTTCACGTCGCGATTAATAAATAATTTATTTTAAAAAAATTGAGATCTCACCTTGATATTTATCTGAATTTTCATCGTGCTCTGTTTCAGGTCTGGTCTGGTCTGCTCCATAGCGTAGATCTCTTCACCACGATTCCAACGCAAGTAGTTTCGTTGATTTCTGATGTAATTTGAACAAGTTGTATAATTTTAAACTTTAATTATAATTTTAATAATTAACTAATTTATTAATCACATAATTAAGGCTAATACCCTTCTTTCATCGTTTCCCTTGATTCATCCCTTCTCTGTATCATTTCCTGGCACCCAAAAACCTAAGCTCGCAACCTCTTCACCCACGCACACGCCACATCATCACCCTTGAAGTCGATCCAAAGTCAGCCTTTCGCAGACCCGACCAATCTCTCCTAGACGCTGGCCATGGCAGCGAACCCAGTTTCCCCTCCAGGTCTGAAACCGCTTGCAAAGGCGCTGCAGTTGGACCAGAAATTAGAACAATCCTCTCCTCCATATACGATCATAACCGTAGGAATCAAAAGCTCTCAGCTTTCTCTTCGATTTTTGTTTATTAATCTTGGTTTAATTCGAAATAATTTGGACGAGATTAAGGCGTAAAGATTGGAGCGATAACAGCCATTGAAATTGAACAAGGCGGCTGGCTCTATTGGATTAGGGTTAGGTGTATTTTGAGGGGTATTTATACTGTATTTTATACTATTTATTTATTTTAATTCAAGAATCACTTGTTAAACCATCCAGACTTCAAACGAGATCCAACGTGTGTCGCCCATAGCCAAATACCCCCATCCCGGACATAATGGAATATGTTTCGTAACCCAATTCGGCTGTTACGATATGTTTTTCTTTAAATTAAAATATAAATCATTTAATTATTTAATTTGATCGCATATTTTAATTTACCGGGGCCACATACGGATTCCAAAAGTTACAGAAAAATTATTTCTAGTTATGTTTTGACGATACGGTCCATGTATATACCATATAATTTCTGAATCGGAATCGGAATCGGAATGCGACTCAATCAAATACCATATAATTTCAGTTACATGGATTTCATACATTCCATGTATATAAAAATAATGATAAATAACCAATCGACAATACATTCACATCTAGAGTGGAATTTATAATTGTGTGAGCGTTAAGATAAATAAATAAGTAATGCTCAACACAGACTGTCAATTCTTCGATTGACATACAGCTAAATATTAGGACTAGTGTATGTCATCCCAACAGAGCCGGTCCTCAGACTTAGGATGCCCTGTGCGATTTATTAAATAATTCCCCCATTGTAAAAAATTATACAATAATACTAAATAATATTTAGTTTCGTGAGACATACATTATTTTGGAAAACACAGCACAACTATTATGAACTAATAGTGCCAACAAGATAAGTAATGATAGCATGGTTATAATGCACAATTTATAAACAATATGTCTATTTAAAGAAATTTATATGGAATACCTGAATTGTTCTAATAACTAGATATTATCAGGTGCCTCTTTTTTACTGTTAAACATACTTAGCACTTTCTATATTTGCAAGTTAAGAAGCAATCAACATGGTCATTTGTGAAAAATGTAACCATAAAATAATAGACACAAATACCATAGTTCTAATAATAAATGATAGAAGTAAATAACATGTGAAGAAGCACAGCGAGTTAGCCAGCTAGTTAGCCATATGTTATAATAGTTGATCTATTAGACTCTTTAAGTGCTTGTGGCCAATTCAAAGGAAAGCTACAACTTTAATGACAGAATGAGAACAAAATTATTTCCCTTAAAGTAACTGCATAAGCACAGTTTTTTCATGCCTATAAATGCAAATGCTACTTAAAAATTATTCCCAGTTAGAGCTGTAAAGTAATAAAAGACAGATGCATTAACATATAATATGCACTTTAGATAATTATCTACCAAATACATGTTAGTTTCACAATCTATAATTGCTCCATTCTTGTATTATAACCATATAATTACACATTTCAGTAATCTTCTTTTTCCAAAGGTCTGAAAATAGAGTTTATTTGCAACTCTTCAACCCAAAATCTAATATTCGAACATAACGCCATTGTTAACCGAACTGACAAGCATTTATTTTTAACTAGGCATATTTTTCGTTGAATTATTTTTGTCCAAAGTTCCATAGATCGAAAATTACACTAAAATAGAATATTACAAAAATTAGGGTTACCTGCTTCCTCAAATTGTTCTTTTTCTTTGCTGCGATTGATAACCTTTTTTTTCAATAACACTCCTCAAGCAAATCACACTATTCTACAAGCAAATCACATTATTCTACCTTCTTCTTCGGTTCTTCCTTATGCGGATTTTTCTTCTGTCGTTTTTCTTTTATACGAATTTCCTATGCTAGCCACTTTTATGCCCTAGCCGCGTGTGATGCCCCGTGCAATGGCCCAGTTAGCACTGGGCCAGGGCCGGCTGTCCATCCCAACACTCGTGTGGGGTTTTCAGCCAACAACTGTTCATATAAATAAATCATTGGTTAATAAATTTAACAATTATATTTCGTTTTGAATTATTTTCTATCTAACAAATTTTCACTATTAAATTATAAATAAATATTTATAATCTAATTTCAACACAACATATATTTTAATGTAACATGACATAATTCTAAATATAATGACATTTTTGATTAACATAACATGATTCACATTTTATATTCTAACTAAAATGACATTTTTATATTCTGACCAGAAATGACATTTTATATTAACATCACATTTCTAATAAAATGACAATTTTATTTTGATATGGCATTATCTAACAAATTCATATTTTTTTATTCTGATGTAACATTTCTAACCAAAATGATCTTTTTATTCTAATGTACATTTCTAACCAAAAAATGATATTTTTATACTAATGTACATTTCTAATCAAAAATGATGTTTTCATACTAATGTACATTTCTAATCAAAAATGATGTTTTTGTACTAATGTACATTTCCCAACAGAAATGTTATTTTATTCTAACTTAACATTATAACAAAAATGTTATTTTACTTAACATTTCCTACTTTTTATGTGTCTGCAAATTTCACATAAACATGACAAATGAAAAAAATGTTCTTATTTGTAACAAATCTTATTTTAACTAACATGACAAAAATGTCATTTTAAATGGCAAAACATGTTAACATGCTATTCTTTTTATTCTACCTTGACATATTAAAAATGTCTTTTAAAAAATAAAACATGTAGTAACATGTTATTCTTTTTATTGAACCTAACATGTAATAAAAATGTAATCTTTATTATTGTAAAAACATCTTCTTTTAAACATGATTTTTCTTTCATTGAATCAACCATGAAATAAAAATGAAATCTTTTTATGTCAACACATTTTCGTTTATTTCTAATCTTACATAAAAAAATGACTTTTTAATGTTAACAATGATTGTAACATGATTTTCTTTTATTTCTAATCTTAAATTAAAAATGACTATATTTTTTTTATGATAAACATGTTTCTAACATGAATTTGTTTTATTCTAGTCCAACATAAAAATTGTTCTTTTTAATGACAACATGTCTCTAACATGAATTTGTTTTATTCTAATCTAAACATTTAAAATGACTTTTTAACGATAAACATGTTTAACATGTTTTTGTTTTATTTCTAATCTAATAATAAAAAAAATGACTATTTAACAATAAACATGTTTTAACATGTTTTTGTTTTATTTCTAATCTAATAATAAAAAATGACTTTTTAACAATAAACATGTTTTAACATGTTTTTGTTTTATTTCTAATCTAATAATAAAAAAATGACTTTTTAACAATAAACATGTTTTAACATGTTTTTGTTTTATTTCTAATCTAATAAAAAAAATGACTTTTTAACAATAAACATGTTTTAACATGTTTTTGTTTTATTCTAATCTAATCATTAAAAATGGCTTTTATTGTATGAACACATTTTGACAAACATAAATACACACAATCAAATTCAGTCGTCCATCGCAAACACAAACAATCAATTATAATTTTATACAATACCAACATGAATTTTATATAGAATAAATATAAAATTTCACATCGCGATTAATAAATAATTTATTTTAAAAAAATAGAGATCTCACCTTGATATTTATCTGAATTTTCATAATGCTCTATTTCAGGTCTGGTCTATTCCATAGCGTAGATCTCTTCACCACGATTCCAACGTAATTAGTTTCATTGATTTCTGATGTAATTTGAACAAGTTATATAATTTTAAACTTTAATTATAATTTTAATAATTAACTAATTTATTAATCACATAATTAAGGCTAATACCCTTCTTCCATCGTTACCCTTGATTCATCCCTTCTCTGTATCGTTTCCTGGCACCAAAAACCCAAGCTCGCAATCTCTTCACACACGCCACATCATCACCCCAGAAGCCGATCCAAAGTCAGCCTTTCGCAGACCCGGCCATCCTCTCCCCGACGCTAGCCATGGCAGCGAACCCGGGTCCATCTCCAGGTCTGAAACCGCTTGCAAAGGCGCTGCAGTTGGACCAAAAATTAGAACAATTCTCTCCTCCATGTACGATCATAACCGTAGGAATCAAAAGCTCTCAGTTTTCTCTTCGATTTTTGTTTATTAATCTTGGTTTAATTCGAAATAATTTGGACGAGATTAAGGTGTGAAGATTGGAGCGATAGCAGCCATTGAAATTGAACAAGGCGGCTGGCTCTATTGGATTAAGGTTAGGTGTATTTTGAGGGGTATTTATACTGTATTCTACACTATTTATTTATTTTAATTCAAGAATAACTTGTTAAACCATCCAGACTTCAAACGAGATCCAACGAGTGTCGCCCCTAGCCAAATACCCCCATCCCGGACACAATGGAATATGTTTCGTAACCCAATTCGGCTATTACGATATGTTTTTCTTTAAATTAAATTATAAATCATTTAATTATTTAATTTGATCGTACATTTTAATTTACCGGGGCCACATACGGACTCTAAAAGTTACAGAAAAATTATTTCTAGTTATGTTTTGACGATACGGTCCTAACAAGACTAATTTCGTTGAATTCTGAGACCGTTTGAAAAATGGCCATTTTTAAGATTAAAACAAGTGCGCATCTGTGCTTCGCACACGGGTGTTGTAAATCATTCGTAGTCAATGTTTTTTTTTGGTGTAGCACAGTAAAAAATAATATTTAATAGAAATAGGAATGAATAGTATATAACGTGCGTAGGATTATGTACATGGATGAAGGTAACATTATTGTATGCTGCTCGATTGATATTAATAACTTTATTCGAAAAAATGATAGTTAAACATGCAAAACATTTCCAATTTCAATCATTTTCAGTGATAGAATAATCGATAATATATTAAAATATTATAAATGAAAGAGTAGTAAAATATAACACGCACTCAGCTTAAAGCGTATAATGCAAGTTGGAACAATTAAAATGTATGACATATAAATCATGCATACCAGCCACACAACCAATCACATGGAATACTAATATAAAAATGTCTCAGTAAGAACTAAATAATAACTTGGTCTCTATATTCAAACATCTATGCATAAACACTGCCAAAGAACCACATAGAAGATTCAAAATATAAAATGATCATTGAATTAAACTATAACAAATACAACGGATATTTCAAAATCTCCTTTCTTAGACATGCATGCGTTACTTCCTCCACCTAGGATGTTAAATCTCCTTGCGAATCTAGCAAAAGAACGGATGTTATAAGTGGAATAAATTCAGTAAGCAATAACTTAAAAGAATATTATAGGCTTAAGAGAAGCTTGCATAATTTATATGGTGGGGGATCGAAAATCATTCTTGAAACAGACCCAATTTTTACATACATTACCATTACTTATATTTTAAGAGAACACGAATTTTTTTACAGTGATAACTTGTTACAATAAAAGATTTTGTCAGAGAGCAACGAAAATTTTTCGCTTATCAAATATTCTATTCAATAGAACCGTTGACACATAATACATGGTTTACATCATGCAGAGGGCCATTCAAACAATTTGGTTCATAATGACTGGCCGGTTATATGGTTTTTTTTTTATGTAGTGTGATAAATTAAAAGTAATTTGACACCAATAACAGGAAGATTAACATATAACGCCAGTAAGACTATGGATATGTATAAAGGTAACATTATTAGGTAGTACCTAGTTGACATAAATAACTTTGTTGCACAAAAACTATTCTTTATGTGCAGTTAAAACCGAACATGCAGAACAAATCCAAATGTAATGTTTGTCATTGGAAGAAAAATTGATATTATTTAAAAGGAGTAGAATAAAGGGGATTTTACCCTGAAGGACAAAAGGAACAAAAAATTGTTCCATAAGGACAAAGGGTAAAAAAAAATTATCCTCAAGGACAAAATTTAGTGTAAAAGGAGGAATTCAGGGTCCCACTATAATTCCTCCTTTTACACTAACAATTGTCCTTATGGACAAAATTTTGTCCTCTTGTCCTTATTGAACAATTTTTTGTTCGTTTTGTCCTTCAGGGTATTTTCCTGTAGATAGAGAGAGTAGATAGAATAAACTATGCCAATACAAATTAAAAGTAAGTAAATATAACATGTAGTTAGTTTAAAGCATAAAGCATAGTTGAATGATTTAAATAAATGGTACAATATAAAAATCATGCATGTAGCCAAAGCTACAGTAAATATAAGCAAAGGGAGAAATGGTACAATATATAAATAACGAATGTTAAAGAGGGCTGGAATTATAAATCGATTTGCACACTGCATGTTCACCTTGTATAAAGACTATTGCACTATTATTTGGACACAAACAGTTAGAACAACAAACGAAAAAGTTCAGTTGGACATAAGATCAATTCCCTAAATATGTTCGTTTCAAACAAACAAAAAACATGCATTTCTAATTTCCTGTTTGAATGTGCCTAAAATTGCGTGATGGCAACAGAGAAAAAAATAACAATTTTGAACGCTATATTATTTATGACTTTCAGATGTTGAGTAACAACTAAATAGAATTGCTATTAGTATGAAGTGTGTCAGATATAAACAGATGATTTTTTTTACTTGAAGTAACATTCCTATGTAGGTGTTCTAACTTACCATAGTCAACTTCAAATGCAATTCAGATTTCATGCACTCATGTACATCGCACCAATTGTCACACAGTCTTGGAAGTTCTCTTGAACTGCACTTTAGTTGTCTTATATTACCTGCATTGTTATTCTTCAGGCAAGTTCAGTGATTCGGTCCACTTCACATACATGTCAGCTCATACCAGTTGCACCTCAAATTTCAAGCAACCTCCACATACAACGAACCGCCACATGACTATCTTATTCAAGCCATGCAGCCATCAGTACAGTTCAAGTTAGAGAAAAGCTGAAACTGACTTAAAAGTAATCTTATCAATAGTATGTCTCATAACTATTATAACAACTACCTATTAACAACACTACAGTCAATGAAATTACTAATTCTTCATCAAATAGTCCTTCATGACCATAACGCTGAACTGAGCATGAAAATAAGAAAAAAGTACTTTAATATATTTCATTAATAACTACGCATTCCTTTAACAAAAGATTGCCTGTTCAGTTTAAATTATATCTCTCTATGATGAATATAAAACGTAGAAACTGACATAAAACAAAGTATTTACCAATTTCTAATAGAAAATATATCATACAATTGTGGCATTATGGAAGGACAAATGTCCGTATATGAATATAATATATAGATTCCCTAAAGCATATAAGGAAGGTAAACTTTAAATTAATTACAAATTTGGAATATTTCCTGCCATTCATGTAATAAAAGAAGGCATGGCTGACAAATAAATTGCAGTTCACTATAGTAATAAAGTTTTGCAAATTAGATTAAGGTGAATATATTGAAGTCCATTTTAAAGAAATTTACTTGTCAATTCCCATAGTGCATTATTTTTAGAAGATAATCAGATTATTATTAAAACCGCAGGGGAAAGACCATTTGTTAACAATGAAAATGTGGAAGGCGGGTTTTATATTAGAAATTCTAAATTGGAAATTTTATTAGAAATTCCAAATTGGAACTATAAATACATATTTTACCAAAATTAGTAGATAGTAAATTTTATGAAAATTTTCCTAAAAAGAAATGTAAATTTTTGCCTATTACAGCAAGACTCGTACGCATTTTATAGATGTTAATATATACCAATAGGTGGAAACAACTTTCTATTTTAATGATATCTTCTATAGTTATCGTAAACTGTAAAGAAGGTCCTACCTCACTTGAATATTAATTATCTTCAGCAAGGATTTCAAAATAAGATTCAAATCGTAAAACTCAAACTATGAATCGAAACGGGATTTAAATCATAAATCGTGGATTCAATAAACATATATTTTAAAGTTTGCACACACTTTGAAATTAATTTTGATGTTTAAACTTCTACATCTAAATCTAAAACATCATTTTCTCTCTTTTTCCAATTTTAGTTTGTTTTTAAATAATTAAAATTGGAATTGTAGATCCAAATAAATATATTAAATATATTAATTTGAATTCAATGATATTTCTAAAGTGTGGTATTGGCTTGGTTTGAATCGAAACATAAATCGGATTGTAAAGGGAGAGATTCAATTTAAAATGGGATTCAAATCGTAGGATTTTAATTTTTTTGAAAACAATGATCTTCAGTATTTTGGTATAGAGCTCTCTAATATAAAGTGAACAACAATCATTCAGGAATATAACCAATTTTTCAATAAACCATGGTGTTTGCCGGTGAGTTTCCATCTCTTCTTGCACGCAATTGCTCTTCACTTCTCTCCATCATTCTTTTTGACAGCCTAATGTCAAAAAATTTCAAAGCAGAAAACCGAAACCTACATATACATACACATGTGCATGCTTACATAAACTTAATATAATTTTAACTTTTAAGAGAAAAATAATTGAAAAAGGGTTTAAATTTCGCCAAAAATATAAAATATTTAGAGCGAATCCGTGCTACGCACACGGGTATCCGTATAGAGTATTGATAAAAACCATTCTCCCTTCCATTGGAGTCATACGCGAACTTATGTGTTTAAATTCTGTAATAACATGAATGGAAATGTTGATATTATGCACATAATTTCGGAAAAAGATGGATCATTAATTAATGGAGCATAAGTTGCTTTTACTAAAAGATGTTCGTTTACCATATATATGCACTGGAGTGTAACGTCAAAACATAAAATGTAAATCTTGAACTCCATAGAAGGCAACATTTATACTAATGGAATGTTTTTACATTTATGGTGGTCAACACCAATACTTAATACGGTCAATCTCCACAGAAATGAACAGCGACTCATGAGGAATACACGTCACAGTGGTCACCATAAATACTTATTACACATTTAAATACTTTTTTGAACTAATGGATCATTACATCATTCCACACGAAAGAGCAATATTATTTTATCTTTCCAAATTAAAGCAGAAAACATTCAGTGCACTGTCCAGTTTCAAATGCACAAATATTACTTTCATAGTATGAACTTGAGCCGAAATTCTTCAATCTAAGCACTATAGCTTTTTTGCAACCGTGAGAACCAAAAAGCACCAATCCTAGAAATTACGTATGCACTTGAAAATGCATCTTCGTTTATGATGTATTTAGCATCTGCAAATATAAGCCAGAGACATCTTTGTATTTAATTAAATATTAAAACTGCAACAAAGTTTGCAAAAAGATGTGGTAAGACAGGTTTGTAATACCAATGCATATTTAAATACCACCAAATGAATACTATCAAGTATCAAGATGGGCACACTGAAATACGCCATTTATTTGTTCAGCCTTTCTACACATCTTGTAATAATTATTGTATGACCAAAAAATTAAGGGGATGGTTTGTACAATTTAATACTAACTGTATATTTCTAGGGTTATAACCATGGTTGTAATAAGTTTCTTATTTGCATTAAACCGTCAACTAACATGCATTACTCAAATTGATCAAACAATGAATGACAGAGGATACACCAGAGGAAAATATTAATGCGCACAAATATGAATGGATGCCAAGATTTCTGAATGTGCAACTGAACTGATTGCTTCATCATTAAACTAAAAATCATCAGGAATGGTATGAAAATTTAGCAAACATATAACAGCCATTGCAAAAATATTAGAATCATTTTAAGCATCAAAACAGCAAATAAGATGTACCATGACACTAAATGGGAGACGTCTCATTGGATATGGTAAAGATCAAACCAAATAAGCATAAAACTGAAACGTTCATAAAAACTTTAAACATAAGGCTAAGCACAAAAGATCGCGATTCAATTTGCAAGAAGACACATACAAAAGATTGCTCACCTTCCACTTAAAAAGAATCTCCCTCATAATAAAATTTTCTTTCAACTATATATTTGAAATGCTGGTAAAACCCTAGACAAAGTCATGTAACAGAAATGCAAAATAGCAATCCATCAAAGAGGTGGAAGAATTAGAAGATGAAGCAAGAACTAACCGCCGACTCAAAAAGAAAATCTTTTTCAATAAAGACATGAATGCAATACCATGATTATTCATATTGATTATATCTATTTTATAGTGAAACACATAATATTAGGCATCTCAAAGAAACTACTACGGACATACGAAGTCCCCTAAATGCTTAATAAAGACGTTCGGGATCTCATTAAAATTTGGTGCATTGAGAGAAATATTGACCATGGAGATTAATAAAACAATGAACAGGAATTTAGCGATTTCATATTATTTCCCTATTTATATACATAATTGCATTCACATTACAATGTTCATTAGAGCTATTTCCTTGACTTTTATGGAACAGAAGAATTTAGAAAGAAGAGATTTATTTTAAAAGTGAACTCTGAAAAGCTAAATAGAAATGGAATAACATTACAAAGTCGCATATGTTTCTAAATCAAAAAATAATTAGACATGAGAAACTGTATGATTTATAAAAAATAATTATGAAAATTCAATGTTGTATACAGTCAGACAGCCAAGCAGATGCACATTATTTGACAGTTTTCAACGTATGTTTTAAATATTATCTTCGTAGTAGAACACTCCTAAACACTTTGCTTCCATGTATTTTATAAGCATGCTGCATTATGTTAGTTTGGTTTCTCGTTAACTATTTTCTCTACTATGGTGAAATTAAGCTATGAGATCTGTGGCATTTGTTGTATCATATTCCTATATGGTTCTAATAAGCAAAAGTGGATTTTCATGAGTCATAATCATTGTATATAAGAAATTCACAAATCCTAAGCTAAAATTAATACACTAAGAAAATAACGAAGAAGTGAAAAAAACCCCCGTATGAGACTACTTCTCCATTGACTTTTGCACTTTGCAACTCAATCAACCATCAAACTTTGTACATTTGGCCTCCATTGTGACCATTGAAAAAAAAAGGAAGGTGTGATCATTCAGACTCTTTATCTCAGAAAAATCACCTGGTTATCATATTTCTTAAGAATCCAAGCATAACATATATAGTAGACATGAAAAACGAAAAAAGAATTATCCACCAAGAACAACACAATTGCAAGAGAATAAAAAAGGAAGAAAAATTTACTTTCAGTAAATTAAATAAACCAACGGCAGTTAATCAATAGAGCATTGAACCCAAAAGAAGGAAACATGAGTTATTAAATCGAACATTCCAGCTAGTTTGAAATAAGATGTGTGGGTCGCCGTATACCATAAAGTTATGGAGTATAAATCAGCTAGGCCCTTTAAAGGTTCAGGGATTTTTTTTCTCTACTAACTTGAAAGGCTACAAAGAATCCCTTGTATTAGCACATATAGGAAACAATCTTACTACTCAGGTAAACATTAAAGCATATCAATATACCAAATAACTTTTGATATGCATATTTTTTTATATATTGCAAAGTAGAGAAATCGTTTGAGCTCTTGAGCATTCAAGTTGATGTAATTCGTTATTTAAAACAGGAAACAATTTGATTTCGCAAATTGCATTCACAGAGATTACCAATCAAATAAATAAATTAAAGTTATGGTTAGAATAAAGTACCAGCCTTAAAACTAATAATACTAAAAGCAGCTAAATCATTCTCAATAATTCAGATTCGGTCATGTTAAACATAAAATAATTTTGACATACTAAAATTATATCTAAATTTGTTTAATTCATAGACTAATTGTAATTTGATTCTTATTTAATCTAACGTAAAAATCTATTCCATTACATAATTGTTTTGTACACAGGCAATAGTTATTCCTCGCCTTGTTTAGCTCTAAATGTTTGATTTCCATGGCTCATATTTAATATTCTAATAAATGTTACATTTTCAATCAAACATGGAGGTAAATATATCATGTTGTAGAAATTTAAGAATGATATTTATAGAAATTTAAGAATTATGTATCAATGCATGTAACATAATAAAGTATTCTGCACAGAGAGATTTTTTTTCTACTATAAAGCACAATAATAAAGTACTCAGTGGATGAACCCGACTGCATAGCCATAGTGGATCAACTACCACATACATACGAAACCAACACAGAAAAATCTAGCAAGCACCAAGTTCAATTATGCATTAAAAAATGGGATCTTGTAGACCAAAAAGAAATGATGATTTTTACCTCTAATAAAATGGATAATTAGGCTAATGAGGGAAGCGTGGCATCAAATTGATGGCACAGGGTTCCTAAAAGGACTTGGCCAGAGCTAAGGCAGGATAGCTGCCAGAGAGGAGTGGTTGGGGAAGATTGAGAATCACCGACGTTGGTGCGAAGAGCAGCTAGCGGAGAGAGCTAACTGTGAAGATCAACTTGTACACCCTTTGCCTCTTCATATAACCTGCTTGAGCACCGAAAATTAAAGTTAGGGTTAGTAATTAGGGGCGTGCGGAGGAAGTAAAAGGCGGAGTCAAATGTTGTGACGATTCAGTGCCAAAATAGACGTGGTGTTGTACTTTACCCGTGCTTTGCACAAATAGTTGAAATCGTAAGTAATTTCGATTATTTTGATATGCGGATAGAATCGTCAAGCAACCGTAATGTATAGTTAGGCTAAACATCAACATGTAACGATAAGTGTTTGCTGAAAACAGTAATATATCAAGTATTATTGTAAAATAAATGATAAAATAATTAGCATTTTATGCATCAAATAAGAATGAGTAAAAGATGCTTTTTTCAGTAATTTTTTATTGCGATTTAATTGTACCAACCGCCATGATATCTTGGCTGGAAATAATATAAAGGGTTATTTAGCAACTGTTTAATGGAAAATGAGTTAATTGTCGGCTTGAGAATAAAATTTTGTTAACCTAGTACAGTTCAGGGATAAATAGAGTAATAAAAATTCATATGCATGGCTTGAGAAATCATTCATTTGGTAAATTATGAAATATCAAAGCTAAACATTTCATGTACAGGGAAAAAAAACACTACCTTGTTGTTTACAGTTCGAAACAATTTGTTTGAATCCCATCATTACGTTGTTGAGAACCTGAACAACAAATTTAAAATAAAGTTAGTAAGATTAATGTAAGATAAAATAGCACATCACTAACAACAATCAAAATATCATAGGATATGACGATATAAGCTAATGACAGTAGTTACATAGCATTAACTGTCCTTGAAATCAATAAAATATGAGAGGAAAACCAAGCAATGCATAAGAAAACAAATCTTATTTGTCAGGCTCGACTGTGTTTTAATAGTTCACAATATAATCAATAAGAATACTCAACACTTGTAAATTCATTAGTAAGGAAACATGTGTGTATGTATACAGCCAGTTGAATCATATCCTATCTCAATATATATGGCAGTAGACAACATATCTTCTAAATTTTGCATTATAGTTGGTGAAATAGTTAAAAAAAAGGGAATAATGGCTAACTGGATTTGGGAGATAATCATATTTCGAATGTGCCAAATATTCATCAAACTGTGAAATTTATCTAATATGATAAAAGTGTAAAAGGGATAGTTTGAATTTCATGTTATGCTAGTTTAAAAACCTTTACTCCTGATTAAAAAACAATGGTAGTGAATCTACAATTGCATCATAGGATACTGTACAAATACAACATCAAGTCATATGATAATTTTATAACCTAGATAAAAAAATGTACGTGTGAGTAGGATTTGTTTTAGTAATGTTAAAGATCTTCCACTTGTTACAGGTGAGTTTTTTAATCAAGCTAGCATCAGTCGAAACACTCTAATGTACATGGAATAACCATCCATTTGGTTCATAAGCATGTGCATATTTGTGAGTCACTACCCTTAATTCAATGTTGTTTCGTTACAAAAGACATCTCCATACATAACAATTTGTTTGAATTTAATTTAGAGCTACATCATATGCCATGCATCTGCAAAGGTTTACAGATTCTTCACACGTAGAAAACATTACACTCTTCAAGTTTAATGATAGAAAAAAAAAATTCTGAAATACAGGTGCAGACGTAATAATAAAGTCAAGATGATTTTTTCTGGCAATCTACACCTAAACTAATCAGTTCATAATCACATTAGGTACAATTATATGTGGCTACGTAGATAAATAATTTTTATTATTCAAAGTATCAAATATATTCTGGAATCGGTGACTTATCAAAGGTTATGTATAGCATAACAATTTGTTTGAATTTAATTCAGAGCTACCTTACGTCAAGCATCTGTAAAGAATTGGTTATTTTTACACTTACAAAAGATTTAATCTCTTAAAGGTGGATGATGGAAAAGTAGGTTATTGAAAAGTAGGTGCAAACCTAATAAATAACCAAAATAATATTTCCTGGCAATCTACAGCTAAAATAATTAGTTCATAGTCATAGTAGGAACAATTATATCAAAATGATAAAACAAATGGAAAGTTTATTAACTACGATTTTTTGATTGAACTTTTTTAGCCAAACCAGCTAATTTGGAAATGATAATTTATCAAAGGGTAAGAAAAAAACGCATTGATTCAAGTGTTAATTTTAATTTTGCTGTTTTCTGCTCTAGTAACACTTTGTTTAGGTCCCTTCTATTAAATGAATGGATTATAGGTTTTAAATGATACTCTTCAAAAAAAATCATATGCTGAAACCAAACAAATGTATATTTTATTGAAAAAATGTGTGTTGAATATTCCACCTTTGTAATTAATCCGATTCAAATTTTTTTACGGTCGTCCAATTGAACAGGGAATCATTTGATCATAAAGAACGATCTTCGTCCACAAATGTAGTTATTCGTGCAGCCTGTGTACAGTAATTTTGGATAGAAACTAATTTGAAGAGTCATACTACTTATAAAAATTAATATGTACATAATACTGGTTCATGTTTCTAATCAAAATAATGTAGTGAAATTTTACACATTGCTAAAATTATTAGGATTAACATCCTTATTGCAATTTTAACCTATGTTTTATGTTTGAATTTTAATTATTACCAATATTACTAAGAAACAAATATATAATTAGAAAAGGAAAGAATGATCGATCATTAGCTGCAAGCCCAACGTTGTCAAATAGAAGGGATGCAAATGGTAAAATATGCAGAAGATAGATTGGAATCAAACAAATTTCAGCATTATATAATTTGCATGTTTGAAAATGACCAAAATTAGAATTTGGAACATTTAAATTGCTAAAATGCAGAATAAAATACACTGAAACTGAGTAATACAGCCTGGCAGTGCAATTCAAAAGACATGGAGATTACTTGAACCTAAAGGCAAAGTTGTAGAAAGCACTGGAAACAATCATGAATTTCTATCAATGCCAGTTTGTAGGATGTGAGGTCGAATGAGGAAACTGAAAACGGAAGGCTAAACATTTTTTCCCATTAAAGTGATATTCAAGTTAAAAGTTAAGGACATGTTGTTAAACCAAAATGTATGAATAGTTGTTTATTATTTGTAGAGAGACATAGACTGTGGTGCAAAAAGCAAGCAGAAATTACATTAATCAATATTTCAAGTGTGGCTCTCTAGATCAATTCAAAATGCTATGTGAAACTCTCTAAATTAGTTCAAAACGATAAATGTTGAATATATATTCAGTTTCTTATATAACATAATAGATGACATAAGCCGAAGAAGCAAATGCCATGTCAACCTCTCTAAATTAATTCAAAATGATCAACCATATCAAAGAATAACATAACCAAACTACAACTATGTAACAACCCGAAAATCTGGGCCAGTTTAAAATTTTTATTTTGGCAATTTTAGCGAATTTTGATTATTTAAAATGAATTATTTTAAATAATATCGACGAGAAATTTATTTTGAATATAATTCGAACGTATATATTCATTTGAATCGTCGTTAGAATATAAATATTTATATTTATAAAAGGAATTGAAAATGGCGCGGTAGTTCGATAATTCGATTTCAAACTTCAATTGAATGTACTGGGTGCAAAACAATCCGGATTTTAGTGAAACCAAAAATAATAGGATCTAATTGTGACTATCTTTCCAACGAATCCGAAAAATCAAAATTTCATAGCGGGGATCATAAGATATGTCCAGTTGAAATTTCTGAATAGTCGCTATGGCATTCAGGCCCTTAAAAATGGAAATTTTGCAAACGACCTCGGATTTCGACGAAACCACTTTTGTTGGATCCGTGATGTCAAGTTGTTGCTAGATTCCAAATTTCATAATTTTTCGAATCAATACATGAGCGTGGCAAAGGAAAACGCGTTTGACCAGTTTCAGTTGATTTTAATCGACTGGAAAATGGCCATTTTTCAAACGGTCTCAGAATTCGACGAAACTAGTTTTGTTAGGACCGTATCGTCAATACGAAGCTAGAAAATATTTTCCTGGGCTTTATAGAGTTCGTATGTGACCCCAGTAAATTGAAATGCGCGTTCAAATTCAATATATAGAGTTATATGTTGATTTTAACGGAAACTGATCGAAACAGTCGAATCAGCTTACGATACATATCCCATTGTGTTCGGAATGGGGGTAATTAGCTATGGACGACAGGCGGTGGGCCTTGTTTAGAGGTCGTATGAAAAAGTCAACTTTTTATAAATTAAATAAATTAAAAAAATCTCTCTCCTCCTCTCCTTTATTTCCTCAGGACCCCCACCCCCCGTTCGATTTAAATCAGAAGAAGAAAAAAGAATCGCGACAATCAGCCAGGAGCCGTCGCCCCTTGCCGCACGCCGACCCCCCCACCCCCCTCATGCTCCGCCTCCTCCCGATCCCCTTCCTCCTCGCGTGGAGCGCGACCCCCCCTCATTTTAGAAACCCCCCACCAGAATCGACGCCGCGCCACCACCGTACCACGAGCCCAGACCACCGCAGTCCCCCTCCTGCCACCATCCACGGTCTGCGTCGCCGTTACCCCCTTTTTCCGATCAGATTTCCGGCCACCAATGAGTTTTTATTTGTTTTTTTGTTTTACTTTTTTTTAGTTATTAAAAATAGGTTTTTTTTAAGTTATTAAAAATATAATTTTGCCTATACAGACGGTGTTATGAAAGATATGATTTTTCTTTAGAGAAAATATTACTTTATTTACATTTAAAAGATTTGATGCATATGATGGTAGGAATACGATCTTTATTATAAAGCTAGCATAAAGAAGATTTGATTTTTATAATAAAGATTCGATTTTTAAGGATGAGAAGAGCTGATTTTTATAAAGAGAGAAGACGAGATTTTTAGTTATAGAAAGTTTAGATTTTTAAAATCGATAAAGATTAGATTTTCACTCTAATAAAAATATGATTTTTATATATTGAATAGCAAAGTAAAAATATGATTTTTATATATTGAATAGCAAAGTAAAAATTCGATTTTTATATATTGAATAGCGAAGTAAAAATTCGATTTTTATATATTGAATAACGAAGTAAAAATTCGATTTTTATATATTGAATAGCAAAGTAAAAATTCGATTTTTATATATTGAATAGCGAAGTAAAAATTCGATTTTTATATATTGAATAACGAAGTAAAAATGTGATTTTTATATCTGTAGAGGATACGGGCAAAGAAAGTGACAAGAGGCAAGAACGACGAAGATTTCTACCTAAGAAGAGTCGTGGCGTTGGATTAGCAATTCTGTGAGAACTTCTCACTCTTCAATTTCTTTTTCTAGTTATAAATATATACTAGGATGCAGACGGTGTTTAGTAGCACCCGACACCCGTCATCCACAGACCATGGATGGCTTGTTTGTTTAATTGTTTGGTTGTGTAGTTGGTTAGATTATTTGGTTTGAATTGAATTGATTGGTGAAATGAAATTGATTTGATTGATGTGTGAATGGCGTGGGCCTTCACTAGACCGGGGATAAGGCTAGGCCTTGTCCCGTTTCTAGTATCGTGCCATTACGCCGCCGAAATTTTCTAAAAATAAGTTAGAAAAATAAAGATAACATTTTATTTAATAAATGAACCGAATAGAATATTCATAGGTTGAATAAAATAGTTTGATCGTTAAAAATATAATTTTTAACGTGAATGTGAATAAATAAATATTCATTTACAAACCGGCGGTTTGTTTATGTACACCTATTTGAAGGACATTGATTGGGACGATAAATTTTACACATCGCCCAACTGCGCAAATAAAATCTGTGTTTGATTGTTTGAAACCCCACACGGGTATTGGGATGATATTTGACGTACACTAATCCCGATTGTTTAGTTGTATGTCGATCGATTGATTGACAGACTGTTATAAGCGTTGAATATTTATATTTGATGCTTATACAGTGTAGAATGCACTTTGGATGATGATTGATTATTCATCGTTGTTGATATATACATGTGTTGTAGAAAATCCATATAATTAACATTATATGGTAATTAATTGGGCCTCATTCCAGTTTCGAAAAAGAAATATTTAAATTAGAAATATTTGAAAAAGAAATATTTGAAAAAGAAATATTTAAATTAGAAATATTTGAACAAGAAATATTTGAAATAGAATATTTGAAAATCGAAATATATGAAGCCGCGTTGATAGATTGACGCCATTTTAACGTGAACGATATTTATATCGATTTTATTCAAATTGAAGTGAATATTAAAGTGAATTGAAATTCGAATCTAATTGAATTGATTTGAAATTTGAAATAAATTGAAATGAATTCGAATAGAATTGAAATCGTTTTGAAATGAAAATGAATAGAAATGAATTCGAATTGAAATTGAATTAGAAATCAATTTGAATTGAAATCGACGAAGTATATATTATATATATAATATAATGGCCTGAATAGAACGCGCCGCGCTTCGACAGTTCGCGAATTTCGACCATTGACTTCGAACGGATATTACGGGAGATCCGACCGTCGGATCCTCCTAAAACCGGAACCGTTGGGTTCGTATCGAAAAGAGCTTTCTAACGAATATTAGAAATTTGAAATCTAACGGTTGGATTTGGAATTATGTCCAAATCAAATTTGGAAAAAAGTCGCTGTAAGTGCAGTTCGATGACCGTTGATGGAAATCGACTGTACGGGCCTTGATAAAATTATTAAAAATAGTAATAATTTGTGTAAAATCATAAGAAATGATTTAGAAAGAATTGGGATGAAAAACTCCATATTTGAAAAGATAAAAATCGATTTTTATCGAAATGAACTAGTTTTGAACTAGAATTATAATTCGATTTATTTTTAAATAAATAAATTGAATTTGAAATGGTTTTGAAAATAACCGGAATTTCCAATATTTGAATTGGAATGGATTTGAATCGAAATTGTCTTCGGAATATTTCGATGTTGGGTTTCGTGATGATACAGATATTGTTATGGGAATTTGAAAGATATATATATATATCGTTATTCCCAATACGACATTTGTTAGTCGTAGAATTTGATATTGAATATAAGCCGATATATTTTCTATTCAGAGCCTTGTATTTAATATCAAATGTGATTTGGGTTTGTCGTGAATGGTGTCTTCATTAACACTGTTCTTGAACCCAGTTGAGAAAAGATTAAATCTTTTTCTTTAGATTTAATGAAGTGTACCAATTAAATGATATTTAATTGAATTGATGTTGATTTTTGGGTTTATCGTGGACAGTGTTTTAAATAACACTTGTTCTTTAACCCGATAATTAATGAATGTGATTTTGGGTTTATCGTGAACCGTGTTTTAAAATGACACTGATTCTTTAACCCAGTCA
Source organism: Allium sativum (assembly GCA_030737875.1). Lineage (NCBI taxonomy): Eukaryota > Viridiplantae > Streptophyta > Magnoliopsida > Asparagales > Amaryllidaceae > Allium > Allium sativum. The sequence continues at coordinate 712,528,500 of CM060912.1, forward strand.
CAGATTAAAACTAAGTGGAGTTTTAATGAATCTTTAATTAGATTGAAATGATCGAGAATGGAGTATCACCGGTTTTGCTCCAGGCGATAGTTAAATCTTTAACTAGATTTGAACGTGAAATGGTAATTGAATTTACCGATAACACCGTAGTGTTAGATATGAAGTATTACCAGTTTTACTTCATGGGATGAATAGGTTGGGATTGGGAAATTAAAACAAATGATTACTTCGGTAAAGTTCGTTAATCCCGACTAGTTGAATCGAAATTCAAAAGAAGATTAGAGAATAAATTCAAGGAATTTATCTTGGATAAAATTAATGGGAACCTTTCCCTATGAATGTGAAATTTAGAAACTAACTGTCGGTTAGCCAAGCAGAATGGTTTTCTGGATATTGATCTTATGTTGGTTTCGGCCTTCGGGGTTAATATTTAGGAAATTATTCTCTTGATTAATTTACGGTTAGTGACTGATGAATTGGAATGAGGCGTATGTTGTGTTTGTGTAACACTTATTTAAAATATACGTGAGTTATTCGGAAAGACCGGGTTTATCCCATTCTGAATAACTGATACGACGATAAGTCGAAGATGAAGACGGTGGTTGAAGACCGGAAGTCTTCACATCGTTTGGGTGATTACTGATGATCTTGATTGGGCTGTACACCCAAGATGAGGGAATCAATCGGTGGTCGTCCAGATGTGCTTGGAGATCGATGGATATGCGAGGAAAGTGCCTCCGGTTTCGTTCAGACCCAGAACGGACTTGTAAATGGACTGTGTGTCTGACATCGGAATTCATTTTGTGTGACTGATACCAGTTGCATAGAGTGGCTTGTCTGTGTGGCATGCTAAGATGCAAATGATCAAGGCTTCTGTTGAAAAGCAAAGTCTTGTGGTTGATGATCGAAGCACGGCCTTTGTGGCGTAGCTTTGTGTAACGTTTACTTCGCGAGTTTCACACCCCGGTTGTGAACCAAAAATGGGAGAGGACCTTAGGGAGGGCATGCGTTTCTTTCTAGCTAGGGTGGTGTCAGTGACCTACCAGCCCTGACATTTATATACTTTTCACCTGTGTGGTTGTTGCTGTTGCAAGGCGCCTCGGTTTGATCGGACGATCCGGGTCCGATGGAGTCATTTATTGGCTCATTTACGTCCCAAAGGGCGGGGAAACGCAGTGTTCAGGCATTTTAATCCACATCGGTGGACCGGACCTGACGATCCAAGGGTCACTCGAGCTCTGATCCTGAGGCTCGGGCTAGAGAGTCTCGAATCGGTTGAGGACTATCTTTTGCCTCGGTTCATAGATGGAAACCCAATTTCCAAATACGTGACTTTGCGATTTTGATTGTATAACCTATATATGGCGACATAGTGGTATGGGGCATTCATGCCGCCTATGATTGATACTTATGATTTGAAGTTGTTTTATACACTATACACTTATAATAGTATCAAATGATTCCTTTTAAACGTATCAAGCATTCTTAGCTATTATAAGGTAAAAACCCTATCCCCCGGCTTGCGTTGCATTGTGTGATAGGATCTGAGTCTTATAATAGCTTCATTTTTCTTTATTTAGCATTGCGCTGTTATTTTATGCACTGGTATTCTTGGGAGGAAACCCGTTCCGTGTTATACGGTGTGATCCCTTGATTTGCCGAACTTTAAAAATAAAGATTAATAACTGTTTTAGTTCTCACACCAGTCCCATGACTGACCTGGAGTTTATTGTTTTGACCTAAACTCTGGGTGCCCCTATTTCGACACGGGCAGCTAGTAGTTTTGGTTTTGCAGATTTATATTCACAGGATCCTGGTTTACAGCTGGAATGATATCCGGAAAGCTTTGTATCCGTATATCTCTTCTAGTTGTGTATTGTATTATTTTCCGCTGCGATGTATTTAAATGTAATTTAAATCTCTGATATTTCTGTGTAATGTATATTCATTTATACTCTGTATAGTCTTGTCACCTGATGCATTGTTGTAATATACAATGAAATGTTCTTCCGTCTGCGTTCTATTTTGTGGCTTGTTCTCGACTCAATCCGCGCTTTCCCTTCTCTTCGGAGACCGGGGGAGTTCGGGTCATTTCAAACTAACAGTCCTAGCGACACACAAACAACCCTAGCCAATATTCTAGAAAATAAAGCGTGCCAGCTATTGGTAATCTGCAAACCAAAAATAACAATTTACAGCTTCAGAACCTTATCAATCTTTAAGAAAATCATAATTCAATTTCACACTCCAATCAGAGAAGTCTATAAAAAAAAGCAAATCCAACTTAAGTATAAAAAGAAGTCAACTCCTAGCGCTTTCATTGAAAATGTATGCTCTTAGACCGGATTGAGCAAATACATGCACTAACTGATGGTTTTTTTTTTAAAACTCAAACTTGCAATTAAAAACCAAATACCAATTGATTTGTTTTCCTCTAACACGTACAGAAGATCAGTTGCTTATAGGTCTGCATCACATTTCTCACAACTGATACGCCGAGCATTAGCCAGTAAAGGAGGAAAAAGGAGGACGATTACATCATAGGTTTAACTTTTGATGCAAAATATATGGGTAAGATATCTAAAATATCTGAATCTTTTAGAGAACGGGGAAAAAATATATAAATGATTGTAACTATAAAATTGTATCCATAATAATTGCATATGAATTGCCGACTTAAAATATATCACATAATTATGTGCACATCTTGAGCTAAAGCCTGTGATGCAATTCCAAAAATGAAACCCAATATAACTTGTAAAATGCGTGAATAACAAATGGATATTTTATATCCACAAAGTTTTTTGAACATAAACCTAGGACGTGGTTCCAGAATCCGACTAATGTCTTGATTAACAACCAATATGCCACCAAATTTTCTTTATTTCAAAACATAATCTACAACAGTAATAAACTCAAAACCGCATCTGAATAGAAGTGGATCTATGCGAAGAAAAAACAATATACATATAAAACCCAAAAAATCCAAATCAAAATCAAAGAAATTTAGGCTAGTATTATGTACCTGAGATCGAACTTTGAATCCAACCTAAAAATTGACGTCTGAATTGAGCCAACCGGGTAGAACCTAAAAATAACTTCTGAATCGACTCCTCTACAATCAATGTCCTGAACAAACAAAAATAGTACCTTATAATCCAAAATTTTAATAAAGAATGCAACAAACTCAAAACCACGTTTGAATAGAAATTGATTAAAGGCAATAAAAAACAATGTCAGTATGAAACCCAAAAGTTTCAAAATCAAAAATAGAGAAATTCAAGTTAGTAATTAGTACCTGAGATCCAACTCTGAAGTAAACCAAAAAAATCGACATGTAAACTGAAGTCCGATAAAAAAAACTTTCTAATAAATTGGGTTGGAGTCTCACATCGAGGGTGATAAAAATAGAGGAAGGGAAGTGCAGCTTTCGTATTCTGAATGATGGAAATAACACGAAGAGGATTGCAGCAATTAGATAGCCATTATTTTGTGAGAGAGTTTCACGAAAGAGAAAGAATAGATGCTGGTGGGAATAAAAGGGAGTTAAAAAGAAAAAGGACGGTTCACTTCTGTATTGCAAGATTGCTTGTGGTTGCTAGAACTTTAACTCAGTACGTACAAATCAACTTACATAATTCAGACTTACATAAGATTCATTGGAAGCCATAGCCTTTCAATTCAGGAGGAAATTATAAAAAAAGCACGTAATTTCATAACAATCACCGACGACAGATGAAGCGATTTGAGGAAGGTGGAAGGCCCTAGAAGAAGCAACCGAAGCAGACGCCAAGAGTAGTTGTCGAAGACGAAAAGCTTGGGAACACGATGGAGTAGCTGTAGTTGTAAAATTGGGGAGAAAGTTTTAGGTTAGAGGAAATGTGATTTAGGTCTACGATGGATAAGTGCAAAAAGGGAATGAGATGCGAAGAAGAAGAAGTTTGGTAGCCCCACAATGAAATTTAGGTTTTGAAGAAAAGCATGGATGGATCGTGGGAAGGAAAGGAAGAGCTGCGTACGGAGGGATATACGGGACACTTCGGTTGCCAAATTCCAAGGAGGCTTGTGCGCCCTTGAAGTAAAACCCTGCTTTAATATAGTAGTATATATATATATATATATATATATATATATATATATATATATATATATATATATATTATACAGCGACTATTCTGAAAATTAAACAGGGCATAACTTTTGATTCCCGCTATGAAATTTCGATTTTTCAGATTCGTTGGAAAGATATTTTTAAATAGATTTACATATTTTTGGTTTCGATAAAATCCGATTTATTTTGCATCTTGTGCGGTCAGTCAAAGTTCAAATTCAAATTTTCAAACTACCGCTCTATTTCTAACTCCTTTTATAATTAAAATAAAATTTATTCGTTCTAATTCAATTTAAAATAAATTTTTATTCATTATTATTTAAAATAAATTATTTTAACTATCCAAAATCCATTAAAATTTCTAAAACAAAAAAATTTAAATTGGTTCTGAATTTGCGGGTTGTTACACCCACGTAGATGTATCATGGGACCCTGAACTAGGCAGGGTGGGGCACGATTACTGGGTTGATTATAAGCAGTCAAAAACATCAGCGGTGGTGCATCAGTGTAGGTTCCGGCGGATTACGGGCATGCACGTACTCCGGATTGGAAAAAGCAGGCACTGGGTATCAGTATTCATACACTGTGCATCTTGAATCGTGTCGGGTTGCCACCATAGGATTTGATACACCCCGTGGTGGGACCAACACAGGTATCTACAGTCAAGCGGGGGCCAAATGACATACGTGATAAATGCATGCGAGTAGAAGCCGATCGATATAAGGAGATCATTTCACCAAGAACACATGGTGCTAGTTGGACAAATATAAGTAGGTGCAGAGAATTAAACATGGGTGCGATGTATATTCGGTTTATCCTGCCTTATATAGTTTTATGTTAGTTTATTGTTCTAGTACTGTCCTATTTTCAGTTTATTCCTATCATGACCTTTTCCTTATTCACGCTAAAAAGTCACTAGACTTACTCAGACTTATGTCTGACTCAATTTTCTTTCGTCTTCTTTTCTTCTGTCCCCCCCCCCCCCCAGGTAGCCAGGGAGGGAATAACTCAGGTTAATTTGGACCGTTCATCTTTCCAAGCTTGAAGACTCTGTGATGTACGGCTTGGAGCCCATTATCTTTGGTTATGGCTTTGGACACACTAGACTTGGGGATTTATGCAGTTTTATTTATGTTATATGCTTTTTTATGTTTTAATCAAGATAGAGATTATGGTGAAATGTTTTGGAAGTTATGTTGAGACAATTTACTGTAATGGTTTTTTTGTATTGAACCACGTATGAAATAAATGTTTGTTTTCCGCTGCTTATATTTCTGTCTTGTAAACTTTCTGTGTCTTTTACCTATAATGCTCCATCGAAGTTAAGGCATTCCCTTTGTGAGTGACCTTAACGGAGGAGGGTGTTTTGTAATTCATTGTTAATTACGGGATTGAGGATGTTTTGGTAAATAACAAAGAGCTAACTATTACTGGCGATACGGTTATGGCTGCAGCTTATGCACATGAGCTACCCCGATATAGTCTTGAAGTTGGGTTAACCGACTATGCAACAGCTTATTACCCAGTTTACTGCTATGAGTGAAGAGGATGACTTCATAGAGTTCAGACTTCAGAGTATCTGTATTATTACTGTTATTTTTTTATCTTAGACTTTTCATTGTTTGAGTTTTTTTTAATTCTGTTTTGCGATGATGAATGTGAGATTGTTTTTAAAAAAGCACTATGTGGCACATTGAGTAATATATGCACTAAATAATCTTCCATTTAAGATTTAAGGTTGTCTTGGGGGATTGGTCATACTGTCTCATGCTGCAAAATTGGTATCCTACCTATATATATATATATATATATATATATGTGTGTGTGTGTGTGTGTGTGTGTGTGTGTGTGTGTATGTGTGTGTGTGTGTATTCTGCAATCAATGATTTAAGTCATTTGGAATTTTATTGCTTTGAAAAAAATATATTTAAAATATCATCTAGAATTTTGTTGTTGTATGTTTAATTACTGTGCTAGATTTATAGAAATATGCACTTTCATATGGAAGAAGGGATGTCGATTGAAGGCAGCCATGCAACTGCACGAGACTGATCTTGTTATTAATAAATCAAATTCTACTCAATTCCAACTTAATATATTAAATTGGAAAACTTTACTTTGGAAAATTTCCACTAAATCTTAGAATTAAGATTTATAAATTCCAAATCTTAGCTTCACTGATAATCGGGTTGTAAAAACTAATGCTATTTAAAACACAGTTCATGATGAACCCGAAATTATCTTCCATTTAATTCCAATTTATAATTATAAATTGGAAAACCTTATTTATCTTAATTAAAAGATTTATTCTTTTTCAACGGGGTTTAATAACGGTGTTATTAAAGACGCCATTCATGACAAACCCTAAAATCTAATTTGATATTAAATACAAGGCTCTGAATAGAAATTAATATCGGCTTATATTCACTATCAAATTCTGAAACCAACAGATATCGTATTGGGAATAACGATATCCGTATCTTCCAAATTCCCATAACAATATCCATATAATCACAGAATCCAATATCGAAATATCCAAAGATAATTTCCATTCCAAATCCATTCCAATTTATTCGTTGGAAAATTCTGATTATTTTAAAACCATTTACAAATCCAATTTATTTATTTCTAAAAATAATTGGATTATTATTCTAGTTATTAACTAGTTCATTTCGATAAAAATATATTTTTATCTTTTCAAACTTGGAATTTTTCATCCAAAATCTTTCCAAATCAGTTACTATGATTTTACATAATATTTCCATATTTTTAATAATTTTATTAAGGCCTTTACAGTCGGTTTCCAATAACAGCCATCGAACTGCATCTGTAGCGACCTTTTCTGAAATTAATTTGAACATATTTTAAAATCCAACCGTTCCAACTTAAATCTCTTATATTCATTGGAAAGCTATTTTCGATATGAACCCAATGGTTCCATTTTTAGGAGAATCTGATGGTCTGGTCCCCCGTTATGCCAATTCGAAGTCAATGGTCGAAATTCGCGAACGGTCGCTAAGCGACGCGTTCTATTCAGGCCATTAAATATATATATATATATATAATATATATCGTCGATTTCGATTTAAAACATATTTTAAAATATTTATAAATTCGTTTTAAAATGAGTTTAGCTTAATTTCCAATTTTAAATCAAAATTGAATATTCTATATCTTTATAATATTAACAAGATAATATTTTAAAAATATCTGATTTTGAAATCCATTTCGTTTTCGTATTCGTTATATAATGAATAAAATCGATTAATAAACCCGTTCGAGTTAAAATGGCGTTTACTACTTAACTCAGCTTCACATTTCAATATTTTCGTGTCCATTCAAAATCGGACATCAGAATCACATTTTGATTCTTCACTGAACATTATTTTAAAAATTCATTATTTAAAAATATTCTTTATTTTAAAATATTCTTTATTTCTAAATCGGAATGCGACTCAATCGATTACCATATAATTTCAATTATACGGATTTCGTACATCGCATGTATTCAACGATAATGATAAATAATCATTAACCATTAAAATATCATCTAGAGGGCAATTTACAACTGTATAAGCATTAAAATAAATAAATAACGCTCATCACAGCCTGTCAACCCATCGATTGACATACAACTAAATATTGGGATTAGTGTATGTCAAATATCATCCCAATACCCATATGGGGCTTTCAAACAAGAACAGTCTATTTAAATAAATCATTGGTTAATAAATTTAACCCATTCTAATTCAGTTTGAATTATTTTCTCTAATTAGCCAATTTTCACTGTTTAAATTATAAATGGATATTTATAATTTAATTTCAACTACCACATTAATATTAACATTATTTTAATATGTTAATCATTACAATCTCAATACAAAAATCACCAAATCATCCATATAAATAAATACTCAACTACCCAATGCCATTTACGGTGCGACAAGTGGCCATCCATGGAGTATGAAATGTGAGTGTCGCTAATATCCATACATCGCTTTCAATTCAAAGGATTTGTGCGAATTCGTGGGTTGAACTCCAAAAATGTCACATACACAGATAAAAAATCAATACTGGGATATAATTTCAGTTATAAAATAGATAACTGGTACAAATATTCCAGTAAGAGAATTCTCACTTTGGGTTCCACTCCGTCATTCTTTATTTGATGATCGTTTTAACCAAATTAAACAGCCGTTTAATTTTATCAAAAATTCCAACTGCCTCTGTTTCCATTCTGGTCAGTTCATGTTGTAGAGTTCTCCGCCATGATCGCAGCGCAATTGAAATCACTAGATTTCGACCTCGTTTGAAAAAGTTGCGTAATTCTAAAGGTTAATTACATTTTGGAGTAATTAATATAGTAATTAAATAAATTAAAATAAGCTTTTTTCCTTATTTTACTTCTGGCCGCGTCAAACCCAATTTGTTCGAAAGTAGGGTTCGATTTTGCTCCAAAATGAAGGAGCTTAATGACGACTGGATGGCACCACCTTGACGGCATATGCGAGAGCTTCTTCCCCTTGGTGGCGCGACGAACTCAGCGGTCTGTATTGGCCAGAAAATGCCTCGTGAAGGCGCAACTTTGGACGAGCGAATTAAGGAAAATACTTAACTTTAAATGGCCACACCCATATGGATTTACAAAGCATACAATCCTCTGCAATATTGCTTCAAGAATTTGTTGGATTCATTGTGTAGATCGAAATATTTTAAGGGAGAAAGAATCGAGAAGTTTTCCGCGTTGAACGATAAAAGAGCGGCGGGTATTCTCAATAAATAGAATTAGGGTTTGGAGAATTTTGATTGGCCCGTATTTATATATAATTTTATTTTATTTTCTTTTAATTCTAAAAATGTTAGATTTTACATCCGAACTCAAAATCAAACCTAACGACTGTTGACCCTAGCTAAATACCCCCATTCCAGACACAATGAAATATATTTCGTAAACTAATTCGACCATTTCGATCAGTTTTCGTCGAAATTAAAATATAAATCAATATATATTGAATTTAAACGTACATTTTAATTTACCGGGGCCACACACTAACTTCAAAATTTACAAAAAAAAATTAATTCTACCTCTGTTTTGATGATACGGTCCTAAAAATCTAATTTCGTCGAATTTGGAGACCGTTTGAAAAATGACCATTTTCCAGTCTACTAAATTCAAAGTGAAATTACCAAACACATTGAAATTCACCACACTCCCATATTAATTCCAAAAATTATGAAATTTCAAACCTAGCAATAATTTGACGTTCCAAATCTAACAAAAGTGGTTTCATCGAAAACGAAGGTCGTTTGCAAAATGAATATTTTAAGGGTTATATATTATATTAAAATATATATAAATTCCATAGCGACTATTTTAAATTTTAAACTGGACATAACTTTCAATTTATATTATGAAATCTGAATTTTTTACATTCATTAGAAAAATATAATTAAACAGATTTAATTGTTTCTGGTTTTACTGAAATCCAATTTATTTTGAATTCTGTACATTCAATTGAAATTAAAAATCGAATTTTCAAACTACCGCGCCATTTCAAACCCTTTTTATAATTAAAATAACTTTATACGTTCTAACTTTGATTTAAATAAATTTTTAGTCGTTATTATTTAAAATAAATCATTTAAATTCTCAAAACCCATTAAAACAGCTAAAATAAAAAATTTAATTGGTTCAGAAATTACGGGTTGTTACATGCTCATTTTCCCAAATCACGACATATGAAACTAGCTGAAAATGATTCTCTGATGCATCAATTAATTTATGCGCCTTGTCGAATGAATTGGGTGCTTGTGATCGAAAACCCTTGTGAGTAATCTGAATTGATTTTCTTTTGCTCTTGAATTTTTGCTTTGGGTTTGATCAATTTGCTAGTGATGAGTCATGTGCAATTTATAGGGTTAACAAATACTTATTATTCTTTGATTTTTTTGCTATTATTTGGTCTGATGCTTGCGTGATTTTTGCATGATTAAGTTGTCATGTATGCCTTATTGATTTCTTGAAATAATTGATGATTTTATTGGCTAAAATCTTCAACCCTTGTTACATTGATTTACACGTGATTAACTTTTTTGATTTGATGTCATGACTGTGCGATTGAATTCTGGAAACTAGAAACATTTTCTTCCCAATATTGTTTGTGATTTTCCTTGAATTATGAAGATAAATTCTTGTTATATTTTCCAGTATTGAATTCTTTCCATATACGCTGAAATGAATATTAGAGCAAAAACATATTGCCATATTTAACTCATATGAATTTCCTGAGCATTATCCATGCTGATTTAAACTATTTCTTCATTTATAAATCAATCTATCTTGACTTGTTCCATATGTTCAATGCTTGTTGTTAGAGAATGGAGTTTTGATGACAACAATTTTATTTCAATTATCGTTGATTATAAAATATATACTAACACTTTTTGTATAGAACATATATATATACATATGCAGGAATTATATACAGGAAATATTACTGAAGACTGTATAGTTTTAAAGATGATAGAGATTCAAAGATCAGAGAAATTTCAAGACTCATGAGTATTCAAGACTTCAAGAATTCAAGAGTTCGAGATTAATATAGTTATAGAGTCTAGAATATGTAAGACTCTAAATAGCACTCCCGGTTCAAATTCAAATTCAAAATTTCAAATTCTGATTTTTAATTCTATCCTCAATCCTCTCTATTTTATTTTCTATCTTTTCTATTTTTTCCTTTCTTATTCTTCTTTGTTTTTCAAACTTAAATTTTATATACTTATATCCTTATACTTTATATTTATATAGTTTAAAATCTTATAATTTTATAAATATGTTTATATAGTTTAAATTTATGTTTTCATATGATTTACTACTTTATAATATTAATTTACAATACTATATTTTGATTCAAGAATTTCCAGAATTATATTTATATCAAAACACTTGAAAAAATGTTTTAAAATTTAAAAATACACTAGGGTATGTCGACTGTTTGACCCAAATGTGGTTCTAACACCCAAATTGATTAGAAACAAGATAAAATAAAACAGAAATAAAAATGAACACACAAGATTTATAGTGGTTCGGCGAAGAAATGCCTACGTCCACTTAGTTCTAACTATATTCAGTAATTCAGTTACAAAGGCAATGCAAGATTCACTCACAACTCACTTTTGTTCACTCAAATGATTAAAACAAGAAATGAAAGATGGTTTGGATTTTCCGGGAGTAAAGGAATTCGGATGATGGAGGTACTTGGATTCTCAAAAGTGCTGAAAAAGATCCTTCTCTTTGTCTCTAGATGGGGTATTTATAGGTGTGAATTTGCCTGAGATTCAATCCGGGTCGGAACACGTGTCATCCATCGCACTCTCTTCGGGTTCGGATGGACTATCAAGCTGACAACACATCAAAGAGACGGACGTTAGGGGTAGGAATTAGTCATATCCGGTCCGGTTCTCCAGGCGATTTCATAGGAGATTTTCCTGGATCATGGGTGCGGGTCGGAGACGTGCAGGTTGGGGGCTCGGATCGGAATACCCGATCCGAACCGGAGTAGCTTGGACGTCTCTCCTTCTCTAATCATACTCCGCTCCGCTCCAGCGTCGTGGCAAGCAGATGGCTTTCCGATCCACTTGAGATTTATTGGCCTTCCGATCCGAACAGAGAATTCTACCCGATCCGAACCGATATGCTGCTATCAATCTGAATTGTGGTGTTTCCTTCCGATCCGAACCGGAGTCTTATAACTTGAAATACTCTTCAATGGTTGGTTTCTTGACTTTGTGTTGCCTAGTTCACAAAGTAGGCTAACATTTTGCCCCCTCAAAGGATGCTTTCGTTGTACAAAGCGTGCTTTGATGTCGTTTAACCAGAATTGTCAAGAGTAATGCACAGATTTCTGTTCGGTTCGGCGTCCGACCCGAACACATTTTCTTCATTTCTGAGCAAATTTGGGAACTTATCTCGCCATGTAATGCTTCTTGCAGGTATGCTCCTCCTTTACTCTCCTTCTCTTCAATTCGAGTCGGATGCTAAATCAACGTGTGAAGTTTCCACTCGGTTCGGATTCCGATCCGAAGCGTATTCGTGGATTTATTTCTTAAACATTGGGCCTTCAGAGAGAGTTGTGCTACTGGGCTTCCACTCCGGTCCGAGCGGGCGAGACAAAATAGGGAGACGAGGAGTCAACACCATTCTTTATATAAACCCATCACCGTCTTCATTCCTTCCTTCTTCGTTTCTATTGCCGCTCGGACCTAAGTATTGAAAACATCAGAAACTCGAATATTCTGAAACTATCCCTCGTAGATTTCTTAACTCGAACACGTAGGTAGCTCTTTAATCTCGAATAGCTTCATAGTAATTGCTCTTGATTTCAATTTGTGTTGGATTGGGATGGTTTAGCCACAGGCTTCGCTTGAACTCCACATCGTTACTGGTGGATGCGCCGTCGCTTCGAGGCGTTGCGAAGCTGGAGAGGGCAAATTTCTGCCCTTGACGATAGCTTTGGTGATAACATGGACCTGTTTGTGAGAAAGGGGGGAAAGAGGAAGAAGACGAGGAGCGTGGTGACCAACTGAAGTCGGTTCGGGTAGAAGACGGAGGAGCGGAAAGGAAGAAGTAGGATAAGGGGTCGGTCCGGGTTACACACTTTAGAAAGACAGGGAGGACAGAAAACGTCGGTTCGGGTCGGAGAAGTGAAGGTTGAAGTAAATGGATCGGTTGAGTGGTGCTAGTTCGGTTCGGACCGGGCCATCCGATCCGATCAGATCAGTTCTGCTTCCGAACCCATTGCTTCCCTTGTCTTGAACTGGCCCTGCTCTAATGACGCATCCGAACCGATTACTATCTGTGTTTGTATTGAGCCAGCCATCATACGTATATCCGAACCGAACCGAACATATCAAACTTGGCACATAAAGACTACCCAATTAATTCAACTAACGCTTACTCTAGACGAATATGCTTCGCGAACAGTTAGGATAGTGCCTTGCGAACATAAACGAGAATCAAGGACAACTCTGACTATTACTTTCTCTTTAAAGCTTCGTCTTGCATTGCTGTACTTCTATTTTGTATTTCCCACATTTGTTGCACACACTTTAGTTCACACACATACACAAAAAGGGGACACGGGATAATTCACTCTAATCCGTGCTATTGCTTCTTCAATAGTTCCATGACAATGAGGCCCAGACGCTCTTCTCGTTTAGCTGAGAGGAAAGAAGCTCCAGAAACTTCCAACAAAACCACTCTCGAGGATATATCTTCTTCATCTGACCCAGAATGGGACAGCGAAGGTCCGGATTACGGAGTTGGTCATCGGGAAAGCGATGAAATGTCTTCAGAAAATGAAGTTTCCCTAGGCTTTGAGGAGGAAGGAGGGATTGGTGACAATCGAGCACCCGATGAATTTGACTCAGCCATTATATTGGAATCACCTCCAGATTCCGTAGAGTCAACAATTGACAATGACCGACTCGTGAGAATTTGCTTGAAGTATGGAATAATGAAGAGAGACACTTTAGTGCCCTCACGTTCTGACCGTCCCCATAACCCTCCAGAAGGATATATGACGGTCACTCGTCTGATGTGCATGGTTGGCACCATTCCTCCATTCTCGCCTTTCATCGTCGACTTCTTAAGACAAATGCGGATTGCCCCCATGCAGCTGCATCCCAATTCATATGCCTATCTGCATACCTTATTCATAGCATATCGTGAAATTCTAGGCGTGGAGCTTACGTTTGACGATGTTCATTTCTTCTATAATTTCAAACATCGGACTAGAGAAACCCCTTCTTTCTGTTACTTTGAGTCGGTCCCAAAGAGGAAGATAATCTCTACGCCGTTTAGCAGCAAAGCTGGAGATTCCAGACTAGAGTGGTTCTATATAAAGCAACAGTCTGGATGCGCCAGAAGATGGACAAAATCAAGTAAAGCACTGATTTTCTGACCCTGGACTCTATACACTTGAATCATCACCCTGACCTGTTTTCCTTTTTATTTGCAGTCGACAATCCCAAACAGGTATCAGACCAAGCGTTCTTTGATCGAATGCACCGTCTCCTCAATGGCGACCAAAAATTCCTTACTATTGACGAGGTTCTTAAAGATGAGTACCTTCATTTTCACGGGCTGCTATCCGTTTTCCGTAGCATCGGTCATGGGACGGTCCCTTATGCATATATTCCTCCAGTGGAAACAGTTCCAGAAATAGGAGAAGGCTCGGGAATTCCTGCAGCTTCTCTTCAAACTTCACCCTCTCCCTCTTCCACTCAAGATGATGAACTGGCTAATCTGGCCAAAAAACATCGTGAAGGGTATATTGCCCCCGAGGAAACTACCTCGGTAGACAAATCAAAATCTCCCCAAGGGTCGCCACTTCACGCTTCCGAAGGGGATGTTCCTAGCACCGACGAGCACATATTTCAGGGTTTGGGGGATCTCCCCTTACCCGAGACTATATATACTTCAGAAGATTTCAGAAAGGACCCTTTAGTCTTCACTTCTTCTGAAGAGACTACTCCTGCTAAGGCCAAAGAGCCTGCCCGCACCAGTCTAGCTTCAGACTCGGGTTGGTTGGGGGGACACACACACCACATAGGATGTACTTTGCACCGTAGCACTAGCATTCATTGCACTTCTTTTTCCATGGATCCGTCGATTCTAAACTTCGTTTAACTTATCGTGCAGGTACAATGTCTCGATCCTCTTATGATATAAGAAAGCTTCGCCGCAGCATGTCCAATCCTCCCCAGGATGCCGAATATAACCGCCGGGATGACCGCGGCAGGGAGGAAAGAAGACCCTATGATCCTTATCGATCTCGATCCTCACGCTCCCGCTCACCAGTTCGACCGGAACAAGAAAAATACAAAAGCTATCAAGGTCGTAGGGAGGAGGATAGACCACAATCTAGGGATTCCACTTCCTCCCATGAAAAGCGGAGTAGAGAGAAAACACCTCCAAAGGAAACTGGGTCTAGAAGTAAGCAAAAAGTCCCTGCTACTAAGCGACCTCGGACAGACAAGGGTTCTACAGAATCTTCTTCAGGAAGGGACACTGAACTAACAATCCTCGCCCCTCCTCCACCAGATGCGGGAACCGCCGTAAGGCTGGCATATTTAAAGGAGCAATTTCCCGAGCACTACTTCGAGACTCTGACCTTTCTACCTTCCCTTGAACCTATTTCTTCTAATTGGGCAGAGGAGGCCAGAGCAAAGATTGATTTGGTGGAAAAACAATATACCGAAATGTTCAAGTATTCCCGCACTCTTTCTAGAATCATCCGCACGCTAATGACAAATGCTGACTCAATGCACAAAACTGTAGAGGAAGATGCTAAGGCCCTAAAAACCTTAGGAAAAAATTTAGAAGATACTCAAGCTCAACTAGCTATCGCTCAGAAGAACGCTTCTAACTTCAAACAACAGTTTGAGGACATGCAAAAGCGCTATCATGATTTGCTAGAATCCCACACTCAGGAACGTTCCGAGTTGAAGAAGCAAGCTGACGAAGCCAAATCAGAGGCTGCTAAGACACGTCTCGCTTATGCTGAGCTTGAGCAGAAAAACGCCGAGTTAGCGAAAAGGAGTGCTGAGTTAGAAAAGAAAAACGCTGACTTGGCTTCAAAATTGTTAGAGGCGGAAAACAGGGCTGCTCTGGCTGAAGGCAATGTGGAATGCGCTATTAAATCTGCGGAGGAAACCCGCAAACAATTATCAGAGGCGGAGGCCGATATTCAGGGTTTCGGCGAGCTAATGATCGAGTTCTTCGCGCACATTATTCATCGTCGAAACATTTCCTGGATCGAGGACTATCCATCCACTTTGGTTCATGTGTGGAATCAAATCGTCGAGTGGGAAAAAGAAGAGCTTAAGGTTGATTCCCTCGATGAAGATAAGCTGATGGAGAAATATTTGAGAGACGACGAACCGGAGAGCCTAGCTGAAGGGCGCCACCTAATTGCTGAGGCCATGGAAGAAGAGAGGCGGAAGTCTAAACAGAAAACCATTCCTGAAGCTGGTTCCTCTTCTTCTGCTCCTGTAACTCCTGAAGTAGAAGGGTATGATCCCGAAAACCCGGGAATTCCCCGATCAACTTTACTATCTCCCATTCCTGAAATAACTCCAGAGGTAGTAGTCACCCCCGCTGAAAAGTCTTAAGAAGGTATCCCTATCTTTTCTCCTCAATTTGTCAAGGCTACTACTACCTTTGGCTACATGACTGAACGTTCGATGAGAAATCCTTTGCTCTTGCCTGAGTTGATAACCGATGTTTCTCATTTTGTAGGCGTTGAATCCTCCGCGAAGACAGATGTTGTTCAAGGAACTACCACTGGGACAAAGCCCGCTGATAGGGTCAAAGAAGGGGAAGACAAGGCTGCTTCAATAGACCTGGGGGAAAGAAGTGAGCCAACTAAGGTCACTACTCCCCATGATGAAGAAATGATTGTAGCTCTAAAAGACGACGGAGGAGACGAGGGGCATGATGAGGAACCAGAGGTTACAATAACCGGGGAGTCAAAAAGCGCCGATGACATTACCTTGGCGGCCATGAAGGCTGATCAAGACAAGCGCTTGCAATTAAAAGCTGAAGAGTTAGATCCTGAGGTCCTCAAGCCCCTCGCAGTTGTGGATGCAGGTTCAAGGTTAGTTGTTAAGCTCTCAACTAGATCTATTACCGAAGAACTTGCTAAAAAATCTTCTCTTGATTCCAGTGCCCAGCCCTCCGGGAAGAAGTCTGCCGGCTCCAGTACTACACCTTCAGGGAAAAAGAAATCAAAGCGAATCTTGACTGAAGCCGAGAGGGAAGCAAAAGATGCGGAAAAAGCTGCCAAGAAATCAAAGGCTCATCCCAAACCCAAATAGTGGGTTCTCCTGTATCTTTTCAGCATCTTTGTAAATCAATAAGTGCTGCTACACCAGCAGCTTCCGCACTTTCTTTTTCAGTTATTTCCCTGTACAAATTCATTCATTTGTAAATAAAAATAATTCACTTTCTGCAATGTTTATTTGTTAGCAGTTCTGCACTTATGTAAAAATGCATATCTATAGTTATGAAACAAAGTTGTGGAGAGGGGAGTTATGTGTATGTGTATGTGTCCCCAGTCAGTCTCCACAAGTTATTCAGTGCTTAACAATGCAATCTGAATGCTCCCGATTCTCTAACGGGATAGCATTTCCTCGGTCATCAACACCTGTTGTTTTTCCTGGCATTTCTTTTATACTCCCTCTCATTCTCTCGAGAGTTAGAGTTCGAGTTCAGCTATTTGTTTATCCCCCGGTCGTTCAACGGGAAAAGATTTCTTTCTCGGCGCTCGATCGGAGATGCCTTTATACTCTCTTTCTCTCTGGAAAGTTAGAGTTCAGAATAGAATTTCCTTTTCAGCGCTCAGTTTGAGACGCTTTTATACTCTCTCTCTTTCTCTGGAGAGTTAGAGTTCGGAGTTGATCCTCCTTTCTCAGCGCTCAGTCGGAGACGCTTTTATACTCTCTCTCTTTCTCTGGAGAGTTAGAGTTCAGAATGTCGTTTTCTCATTCTTTTATGTCTTATTGCACAAATAATCATTGTGCTTCTTTTTATGCCCAAACTGTTTCAACCTTTTTAGGCTCTAAGTTATCCTGTATTTTATAATCACAACAGAACAACTAACGAATGTAAATGCATAAAAGTAAATAACACACAATATTTTATAGTGGTTCAGCTAAGTCATAGCCTACATCCACTTTATAGTCCTTTATTCATATCGTCATATTTTCCAAAGGCAAGTCGTGCCTTATTACAGAGTTTACAGGAAGAACAGCAAAAAGTATAGCATTTCTAATCCAAATATCGCATTAAGTGTTGGGCATTCCATGCTCGAGGGACTTCTTCGCCATCTACGGTCGTTAACTTGAATGTTCCTTTATCAAGTTTCCGTTGGATGACAAAGGGTCCTTCCCATTTTGGGCCGAGGTGAGGAAGAGATGGAAAAACTCTCTTTAGCACCAAATCTCCTGGTTCAAAAGTTCTGAGGCGAACTTTTTTGTCATAATAGCGCGCCATCTGACGCCGATGTCTTGCTGCACGCAAGTCTGCTTCGTCCCTCTTCTCTTTGACTTCATCAAGAGACTCAAGTAAAAGTGCCCGATTCGTCATCGGGTCATAATACGTAACCCTGTGGGAAGGAACTTCCAGTTCAACTGGAATTACTGCTTCTGAGCCAAAGGAGAGAGAGAAAGGGGTATGACCGGTAGCCGTTTTAAACGTTGTTCGATATGCCCACAAAGCTAGGGGCAATTCATCAACCCATTTTGCCTTTGCACGCTCTAATCGCTTCTTGAGGATGGATTTTATTACCTTGTTTATTGCCTCTACTTGCCCATTAGATTGTGGATAGGCAACTGCAGTATATCGTTTGTCTATCTTATATTTCTGGCAAAAGTTTCTGAATTCAGTGCTATCAAATTGGGTCCCGTTGTCGGTAATAATCGTCCTTGGGATCCCGAATCGGCATATAATATTTCGGACCACAAAACTTATCACCTTTCTTGTGGTGATCTTAGTCAAGGGTTCAGCTTCCACCCACTTTGTGAAATAATCCACGGCTACTATGGCATACTTAGCTCCCCTTTAGCAATCGGTAAAACTCCAATGATATCGATTCCCCATGTGGCAAATGGCCAAGGACTCACCATCGATTTAAGCTGAGTTGACGGTGCCCTGGGGATTTTGGCGAATCTCTGGCACTTATCGCAGCGTCGTGAATAATCAGCTGCATCTTTGTTAATCGTAGGCCAGAAGTATCCATACCGCAATATTTTCTTTGCTAAAGTTTGACCTCCTGTATGATCTCCACACTCGCCTTCGTGCACTTCTCTCAGTACACGCTTGATGTCGTCGTGTGCGATACATCGTAACAGGGGCATAGAAAATCCCTGTCTATAGAGGGTATCGTCTTGCATAACATATATTGCAGCTTTGCGAACTACAGCTCTTTTCTCACTTTTCTTCGATGGGAGAGTCCCATTCTTAAGAAAACTCTTGATTGGAGTCATCCATGACTCCTTCTCTGATTCCGCTTCATGAACGAATTCAATTTCCATTGACTCAAAGCTTGGCGATTCCAACGTTTCAATTGGAATTACCTCAGTCTCTTCTGGATTGTCGGAACTAGCCAACTTTGCTAATCTATCCGCTTTCTGGTTTTCTACTCTGGGAATATGTGTTATGTTGTACCGTTCTAAGCTACTTAATAGCTCTTTCACTTTCTTGAGGTAAGCGACAAGTCGAGGTCCTCGAGCCGCGAACTCCTCTCGCACTTGACAAACAACAATCTTAGAGTCACAAAATATGTCCATCACTTTTACTCCGAGGTCTTTAGCGAGTTTCAGCCCGGCAATCAGGGCTTCATACTCAGAGTCATTGTTTGTTGCCGAAAATTCTAATCGCAGGGCGTAATATAACGACCGTCCCTCCGGAGTGACTAAGACAATTCCAGCTCCGGATCTTCGGTCATTCTTAGCTCCATCTGTATATAATTTCCACGGATTCATCTCTAGCTTATCCTCGGATTTAACCACTCGGTCATTGATTATTTCTTCCTCTGGAATGGTGAACTCCGCAATAAAGTCTGCTAGAGCTTGCCCCCTGATTGACTTTCGTGGTTGAAAATTCAAATCAAACTGGCTTAGTTCTATATTCCATTTAATCAACCTTCCCGACGCTTCGGGTCTCTGCAACACCTGTCTTAATGGCTGATCGGTGTATATGGTTATTGGATGGGCTTGGAAGTAGTGACGAAGTTTTCGGGATGCAATCAGGAGGCTGTAAGCGAGCTTCTCGATCTTTGGGTAGTTGCGCTCTGCCGCTGCTAATTTCTTACTCACATAGTATACTGGCCTTTGTACTTTGTCTTCTTCTCGAACCAGAACTGTGCTGACAGCGTGAGCCGAGACTGCTAGATAAACAAATAGTTCTTCGTGATCTACGGGCTTTGATAAGATTGGCGGTTTCTCTAACAGCTCTAACAGATTTTGAAAAGCCTCGACACAATCGGGAGTCCACTGGAAGTTCTTCTTTCCCCTTTTTATCAATCAAAAAATGGAACACATTTATCGGTGGCTTTGGAGATGAATCTACTTAGCGCCGCTACCTTCCCTGCCAGACTTTGGACGTCTTTAATTTTCCTTGGTTCTTTGATATTTCTAATCGCCGCTATCTGGCTAGGGTTGATCTCAATTCCTCGGGAACTCACAATGAAGCCAAGGAACTTTCCCGACGCCACTCCAAATGAACATTTTAAAGGATTCAATTTCATACGGTATTTTCGCAAGATACCAAACATTTCTGCTAAGTCTTGCGTATGACTGGAGGACTGCTTTGATTTAACAAGCATATCATCCACATAAACTTCCATAGTTTTTCCTATCTGATCATAAAACATTCTATTTACCAACCGCTGATAAGTAGCTCCAGCGTTTTTTAATCCGAACGGCATTACAACATAACAATATAATCCCAAATTCGTAATGAAACTTGTATGCTCTTGGTCTGGCACATGCATAGGAATTTGATTGTATCCAGAGTATGCATCCATGAAAGAGAGAAGTTCATGACCTGCTGTCGAGTCTACAAGCTGGTCAATCCTGGGAAGTGGGAAACTATCTTTTGGGCAAGCCTTATTTAAATCTGAAAAGTCAATACAAGTTCGCCACTTTCCGTTTGGCTTCTTTACCAAGACAGGATTCGATATCCAGTCGGGATAAGTCGAATCTCGAATAAATCCATTTTGCTTCAATTTCTCTACTTCCTCTTTGAGAGCAGCCGACCTCTCTGGGCCCAGCATGCGTCTCTTTTGCTTCACAGGCGGATGCTTCGGATTTACATTCAGTTTGTGACTGATAATGGAAGGCGATATCCCACACATGTCAGCATGGGTCCAGGCGAACACATCTAAGTTTGCCTTCAAGAAGTCCGTCAGTTCTTCAGCACGACGTGGATCCAATTGGGAACCAATCTTCAAAACTTTCGTCGGATCAGCTTTATCAACAGGAATTTCCACTGTCGCTTCATTAGGAGTTGCATTTCTAGCCTCTGGTTCCTCGTCTTTTCTAGGATCCAGGTCTTCAGGCGTTCCTTTGGGCAACTCCCTTGGGTTCAATCTCTCTAATTGCTATGCCGAGTCCCCCTTTGAGGGAGATGAGGCATCCTTACTCTCAGCATTTACTCCTTTCATCAACATCTTCAGTTCGGCCACATAGCAGGCCCGTCCAGAAACCTGATCCCCTCTTATTACTCCAGTTCCGGCTTCGGTTGGGAACTTTAGTAACAAGCACCAAGGGGCAATACAAACTCTAAATTCAGCGAGGGCAGGTCTCCCTAAAAATGCGTTATATGGCGAATCTACGTCCAGTACTACAAACTGAAGCATTCGCACTCTTCTACGTTCTCCTTGCCCTAGGGTCACGGGCAACTCTATATATCCCATGGGAGCTGTCGTCGCTCCGTTGAAGCCTCTAATCCATCCTTCACAAGGTTTCAGATCTTCGGGCTCAAGTTTCATCTGATCAAATGACTTCTTGAACAAAATATTAACGGAACTTCCGTTGTCTACTAATACCTTATGGACCAAGGCCGGCCCAATAGTGGTAGTAATAACCAACGGATCATTGGTGGGAGATTGTATCCCCGTATTGTCTCGGCTGCGAAATACCACGTCATCGAACATGGTTTTTTGTTGTTTTATGGGGGTGACATCTTCCAAATCGTCACCTTCGTTCACATCCAGATGCTTGGCAGCATTCACATATTGGTCCATTGACCTAAAACTTCGGATTGCCGGGTGAGGTCCACCTACTATGGAGTTGATGACGATCCCTTTACCTTTCTGCTGCGTGGTAGGCTCAGGAGCAGGTAGAATCTGTTTTGGAGCCTGCTCTCCTTGCCCCCTGTCCCTCGGGGCAACCTTGTACTCATCCAACTTTCCTTCACGCAGCAGCTTTTCAAGTACATCCCTCAAATGTCGACACTCATTGGTCGAATGTCCATGTGTTCCGTGAAATAAGCAAAATTTCCCTGTCGCCATTTCTTTCTCGGTCGAATCACGATGTGGCGGTCTTTTATACTGCAACACGTTGTATGTATCCAGGTAAATATTTTCCAGGGTGTCATTCAATGGTGTATAGTTCTCGTAGTTTTGGAATCGGGGCCTTTTATTAGGGTCGCTTCCCCTATTTCTGTTTCTCCTGTTGTCGTTCGAATTACGGTTGTTGTTGTTTCCCCCGTTTCCAGTATTGCTGTTTCCACCCTTGTTTCCTACATTTACTTCGACCTTGCCAGAACTTTCCCCAGACTGCTTCACGGCAATATTACTCTGCACATTCTCCTTTGAAGCTATCTCAGACTTTCTCTTCCGGTTTGCCCGGGCCTCTTCTCGTCTTAGATAAATATCGGCTTTTTCGTAGAATATCGCCCTTGTGGGGGGTGTCTTCCCAGAAAGGTAGTCTCCAAACTCAGATTCAGGATTGACTCCTTCCTTCAATGCCATTAGAATAGTGGGCTCATGCGGGTCACTGACCTCAGTTACAGCTTGGTTAAAACGATCTAGATATGCCCTTAAAGATTCTCCTGGTGCCTGTTTGATCCTCGACAATTCAATAACACTCTTGGACTTGCGGGCATGTAGTCGAAACTGGTTCATGAAACGCTCGCTTAGTTCTTTGTAATTAGAAATTGAACGAGGAGGAAGCCGGGTAAACCAGAACAATGCCACATCTTCCAGGTAGATTGGGAATGCTTTGCACTTTACTTCATCAGGGGCAGCAGCGGCGTTCATGAGCCACGAATACCGCATCAAATGCTGTCCCGGATCAGTCCTTCCGTTGTATTTGTCCATCTGCGGCAAGTTAAAGCGTCGGGGAAACTGGAAATCTAGGATATCATCAGTGAACGGTGTATGGCTTCGCTCAATGCCATAGTCTTCATTCGTATAATTCCGGCTCTCGGACATAATTCGGCGAACCATTGCCTGCACATCGGCACTAGTTAGGGGCTGCTCAGGTTCCCTGGCCCTAGTGTCCGAGTTCCTTCGGGGCTCTTGCTCTGGAGATGCCCTTCTTCTTCGAGCTGCCTCTACTCGATTCCTTTCCCTGTGTTCCCGGTCGATCTCGGGAAGAGGGGACTGGAGTCTTTGCCCCCGAGTAGGGCTATCGTTTCCTAATGCTCGTGCGATATCCTCGCGAGATCCCAAAGATCCAAACGTTAGCTGCTCCACGTTCTGAGGTCGTTCGAGTGGCCTTCGTTCACGGGGCCTCTCTTCCTCGGAAGATGAAGATTGATCTACGGGTGTGTGACGAACCGGTGATGGAGTTCTTTGCCGGCGGAGCTCATTGATTTCCCGACTCATGAGCCTCATATTTTCCTGCATCATGAGATTGGTGCGCTCATGAACTCTCATAGCTTCCCTCGTGCTCTCAAGCATATCAAGCAAGCGCGAGAAATCTCCTTGAGTGATGGGAGCAGATGGATTGACCTGGTCTCCAACCCTGGCAGCTGGAATTGGAGCATTCGCGGGGACTCGAGTAGATGTTCCAGCTTCACCAAGCATCGGGTCGGATCGGAGGTAGGAAGTCGGGTCGGATCGGAGCTGGGGTGCCTGGTCGGATCGGTGTGCAGCGAGCAAGTCGGGTCGGTTCAGACTGGGGGAGTGCACTGCTTCGGAGTCCCCTACCCGGATCGGATCGGAGCTCTCCCCTTGCTGTCGGTTCGGATTTCCTGCATTGATTCTTCCTGCTGCTGAACTCTGCCCCCGAGACCTTGTTACAACAGCATGTTGCTGATCTTCGCCAGCTCCATTTCCTTGAACAGACTGAACTTCCTTGCCTTTTCCTTTGGCCATTAGTCTTTGACAATTGCTTCAACGAATGTAAAAAAGTGGAGAAACTTAAGGATTCACTTCTTTGAACTCAACGGTCCAAAAAGTAGAAAGAGATCCCGGAAAATAAAGAATTTAGATGAGGTCCTGAGTTCAATTCTTAGTGAAAGCACCAAAATGTTTGACCCAAATGTGGTTCTAACACCCAAATTGATTAGAAACAAGATAAAATAAAACAGAAATAAAAATGAACACACAAGATTTATAGTGGTTCGGCGAAGAAATGCCTACGTCCACTTAGTTCTAACTATATTCAGTAATTCAGTTACAAAGGCAATGCAAGATTCACTCACAACTCACTTTTGTTCACTCAAATGATTAAAACAAGAAATGAAAGATGGTTTGGATTTTCCGGGAGTAAAGGAATTCGGATGATGGAGGTACTTGGATTCTCAAAAGTGCTGAAAAAGATCCTTCTCTTTGTCTCTAGATGGGGTATTTATAGGTGTGAATTTGCCTGAGATTCAATCCGGGTCGGAACACGTGTCATCCATCGCACTCTCTTCGGGTTCGGATGGACTATCAAGCTGACAACACATCAAAGAGACAGACGTTAGGGGTAGGAATTAGTCATATCCGGTCCGGTTCTCCAGGCGATTTCATAGGAGATTTTCCTGGATCATGGGTGCGGGTCGGAGACGTGCAGGTTGGGGGCTCGGATCGGAATACCCGATCCGAACCGGAGTAGCTTGGACGTCTCTCCTTCTCTAATCATACTCCGCTCCGCTCCAGCGTCGTGGCAAGCAGATGGCTTTCCGATCCACTTGAGATTTATTGGCCTTCCGATCCGAACAGAGAATTCTACCCGATCCGAACCGATATGCTGCTATCAATCTGAATTGTGGTGTTTCCTTCCGATCCGAACCGGAGTCTTATAACTTGAAATACTCTTCAATGGTTGGTTTCTTGACTTTGTGTTGCCTAGTTCACAAAGTAGGCTAACATCGACATAATAAAAACACCATATCGACCTTTAACTCTTATTTTTTCAATTTTGAAAGGAAGTGTCTTTTCACTATTTGAAACGATTCAGAAACGTTGCAACCTTTCACACACTATAAAAAGGGGTTAAAGCCGAATTTTTAAACACGTCTTCTTCTCCACTTTCATCATCTTTCATTATATAATTATTCTTTATCATTTTTATGATTTTTGCACTTATACTCTGTCGAATTCAATTCCCTTTTGATCAAACTTCTTCTCTCTACATTCTCTTCTCAACTCTCTCTGAATCAAGTGCTATTGAAGAGTTCTAGAACTATTTGTAATTGTTTGGGTTGAGTAAAAGAGGAATCGATGGTATCCTTGTAGCGAGAAATCAAGGAAGTAGGAATCGGTGTTCCCTTGTAGTCAAGAAATCAGGGAAGTAGAAATTGGTGGTATCCCTTGTAGCCGTGAAATCAGGGAGGGTGTACTTGACTGTTGATATATTAATAAAACTCTACGCAATCCAGCATTGTGCAGGACTGGACATAGGAGTAATCTGAACCAATATAAAATCCGCTGCGTTCTTTCCTTTTCTGCATTTTTATTTATGTTTATTTTGTATATGTGTCTGTAATTGTGTTTGTGGTGTTTAATTCATTCTGTTATTCACATAAGTTTTAGATTTTGTTTAAATTCTCACAAACACTATTCACCTCCTCCCCTCTAATGTTTGTTTTGCCTTAACGATCCATTCCGCATTTCTTAACAATTGATATCAGAGCAAGGTCTTTCAAAAAATTCATAATCTGACTTTTGAAAATAGTGATAATGGCAACCAACACTGGTATTTTCAATAACAGTTCTTTTATAGAGGGACAATCCACTGTTAGACCACCATTTTTTAATGGTAGTAATTATTCGTATTGGCCATGCAGAATGAAAATTTATTTACAATCAGTAGGATTAGACACATGGAATAGTACACAAAATGGATATGTTAAACCCACAACTGCATTTGCATAATGGACAAATGAACAAAAAGCTTCAGCATAGAGCAATTCAAAAGCCATGAATATGTTATTTTGTTCATTAGATAGGAATGAGTTTAATAGAATATCAGTATGTAAAACTGCTTATGAAATCCGGAGAACTTTACAAGTTACTCATGAAGGAACTAGTAAAGTTAAACAGACTAAGATAGCCATGTTAGTTAATCAATTTGAATTATTTAAAAATGAACGAGAATGAGTCTATTTTAGACATGTATTGCAGATTTCAAGAGATAGTGCATTCGCTAACATCACTTTGAAAAACTTATTCTGAAGCAGATCAAGTCAGAAAAATATTGAATTCATTAACTACAAATGGAATCAAAAGACTTTGGCTATTGAAGAAGCCAATGATGTCAATGAAATGAAGATTGAAGAGTTAATTCGAAATTTGATGTCTTATGAAGTCCAACTACAGAAAAGAAAAGAAAATAGATCAATTGAAAAGAAATCTATTGCACTGAGAGCAACAACAAATGATTCTGACTCGAGTAGTGGAGATGATGAAGAAACAACGCTTATGACAAATCATTTTAGAAAATTTCTAAAATATAGACGAAAGAGTCATATTCAAGGAAACTCAAAAATTAATGATGGTCGATGTTTTAGCTGCAACAAACCAGGCCATATAAAGAAAATGTGCCCATATCCAAACAAATCGACTCAACAAACTAATAACAACAATTCGTCAAGGAAAAGAAAGAAAGCATGCGCATCAACATTAGATGATTCATATTCATCATCATGTGATAAAGAACAAGAAACCGAAAATACAAATATATGCTTTACGGTAATTCAGAGTTTAGAAAATCATGAAGAAAAGGATCAAAAAACAGGTTTCGCATTAATTAAATTTTAATTTTCTTTGGTTGAATGGTTGCTTTGTTTGTTTTGGTTTGAATTTAAAACTTTAAAAACAAAAACTTTTGAAATTTGAAAATTGAAATTCAAAATAATAATATAATATTAAATAACCAATAAATTAATAAAATAATTGGTTTGTGTGTTTATTAGGACTAGAATTAGTTCAGGAAATCGTTAAACCTGAAATATAAATCGATAACATATTTCAAAACATAAAAAATCCAATTTCCTTTGAAATAAGTCAGGTATGTCGACATATAGAAAAGTATATATCGACATATCTAACCAGTTTTGAAATTTAAATTTTGAATTTCAAAAGTTTAAACTTTCGAAATTCCCTCCAAACTTTTCACCAACTCCGAAGGTCTGAAAAGGTGTCATTTCAATCTGAAAAAATGTGCCTATTCAATTCATATTCAGTTAATTCTTTTCCATTCAATTTCTATATATATCTATCCTTTCTACCTTTCATTCATAACTCAAAACTATATTCTTCATATCTATTCTCTTCCAAAATTATCGATCCAATGAATTCCTTAAGTTAATCTCAAAAATTGAAGATAACCAAAACCATCAAAGGATATCTTCATAATGACAAAGAGGCCATCAAAACCTATGGTAACTATTTAGAAAATACTAAAGTTAACACGGGTCGCCATGTTTAGCGACTTTCCCTCTTATGATCTCGTCTCTCTTTTCGAACACAATGAAGTTTTGAGTCTAACTGACTCTCGTGATAATGACGAAGTATGTTATCCCAAATTCATAAAGATATTCTATGCAAATCTCAATCGCGAATTTTACGAAGGCAACGAAAATCAAATTTGGAGTAGTGTCAAAGGCACTCAAATTGTTCTTGATGTTGAACTCTTAGGCGCTATTCTAAAATGTAGAAGTGTGGGATCGGATTTTTCAATTATTGCTATCGGTGAAACCGATTTAGAAACATTTCACAACATATTTGACGATGGTATTCCAATGGAATTCAAAAATCGCTTCTTACGCCCAAAAACAAGAATTGTCAACCTTCTCCTCCAACATATCATCACTCCCTATTTTGGAAATTTCAACAATCCAACTCTCAAAGTTCAAAAGGCTCTCTTTGCTATTATGGGTGGATATATTATCAATTGGGCCGAAATAATTCTAATTGAAATTAAGCCTGTAGATTTATCTACAAGAGAAAATACCCTCTACTATGGTGTTTACCTCACTCACATTTTCAAATACTTTAATGTTGATCTTCATGGAGAATAATTTGTCCATAGAAAAGTGTTTGAAGCATCAAACATTCATCTCATGCAAATTCCTCTTACTTATAAACTGTATGTGACATTCGAGGCCAAACAAACTCGAATGCAACAAGAACAAGAGCTGATGGAAGTCGAAGAAGAGGAAGAGGCTTCAAAGGAAAGTATTCAGTATCCAACTTCTAAGCGTATTTACAAAGATACGATTGTTCAAAATCAAGTGAAAGTCGTCAACAATCAAAAGAAGCTTAACAAGAGGCTTTCCAAAATATCCAAATTCATGGTCAAGATAGGAAGAAAGCTTGGAATTTCATCTTCCTCATCATCATCCGAAAAATGGGCCATCTAGTTTAATATATCTTTGTATATTTCCTTGTATTTGCTTTCGAATCTCGTATTTAAAGTGTGTCTTAATTAGTTGGATGTATTTGCTTTCTATCATATAATGAATGGAGTTTTATTTATGATATAATCATCTTTATGTTTCTAGAAAAACTATAAAACTAATTATAATATAATAGAGTTCAAAAGAATTCAAATTTTAATTTTTTTTTAAATATAACACTATAATATGTTGAAATATAACTGATAGATCTTCAAATCATTTCAAATTTTAAAATTAAAATAACTACTCATGTCCATTCAAAATCCAATGAATTCCAGACCCTATTTGAGTAAATTTTTGCAGAAAAAATCATTACTTCATTACTCCTTCTTTCTTATTAATTTCTCATCAAATCCATGGCAAATCCTATTCATAATATAAGTGAAAATCTTGATGATTCTTTGAATTCTTTCAAGAAAACTCTCTCCATAGTACTACGTAATTAGCGCAAACTAGAGTTAATTCAAATGAGGATGGTAGAATATCAAGGAAGACATTTTGATGTGATTCGTTGGGATATCTCTTCTCATTTCAGAAATGATAACAACCAAACATCACATAACGTTGAAGAAAAGTGGAAGGACATCTAGAAGAACCCAATTACTGGAAAAGATGAATGGGTTGAAGTTCCAAGAAACGTTTAATTATTTGGTATGATTTGATTGATTTGTTTAAATATTCTAAAACATATGGTGTGGTGTGATTTGGATTCTATTGTTTGAAACTTGTATATATTAAGACATATGGTGTGATTTGATTTGGTTTGTATATATATTTCAAACAAACATACGTAATAATAACAACTTGGATTGGTTTGTATTTAATCATCATATTGCTAGATATTATTATTCTAAGTTTGAATAGATTAAGGAGAGTATTCTACTTAGAAGTAGTTAATATATTAAGGGGGAGTATCTTTATAGGTTAGTTACTTATGTTTTATTCAAAAAGTTATACAATTTAGGGGGAGTTCTCATAGAATTTCTTTTTGATAATGCCAAAGGGGGAGAAATTATAAAATATAGAATAGTTTATAGAATTCTTACAGATAGGGGGAGTATTAGAAGGATCATCATCAATAGGTATATACAGGTATGATATTTTATAAACTAAGATTGTCATCATCAAAAAGGGGGAGATTGTTGGAGAATGAAGTTTTGATGACAGCAAATTTATTTCAATTATCATTGATTATAAAATATATACTAACACTTTTTGTATAGAATATATATATATATACACAAACACACATATGCAGGAATTATATACAGGAAATATTACTGATGACTTTACAGTTTTAAAGATGATAGAGATTCAAAGATCAAAGAAATATCAAGACTCGTGAGTATTCAAGATTTCAAGAATTCAAGAGTTCAAGAGTAATATAGTTGTTAGACCAAAAAATGGTCCTAACACCCAATTGATAATGTTTTGTAGAGAATAATGAGGAATCGTGAACGAAAAGCAAGAAAAATCAATCAACACACGGAATTTATAGTGGTTCGGCGTTAACAAGCCTACATCCACTTCATAGCTTCTCAATTCATTCAGAAATTACAAATACAATGAGTATTGACGCTCAAGCACTCAATTACAATGAATAATACTCTCCGAATTCATTGATTTTATTAAAGAGGATGAAGGTTCTTCGTTGGTAGCCATGGCTGAAATAAATAGAGCTTCCTTCAGGCCCCAAAAAGTCCCCTTCTATGATGTGTTGTATGTGTATTTATAGGTAGAAATTCGGTTAGGGTTGAGTGGCCACGTGGCAGCTTCAGAGTAAATCTCGGAAGTAGTGGAGAACATGGGGAAGTGGTTACCAGGTCGTGCTTTGCCAAGTGGAGTCCGATCCGCAATTGTAGGAGTCGGTTATGCCAAGAGAAGAGGTCAAACTCCGTGTGCAGAAACAGGTTCAGTCGGTTCGGATCGGATCCGAACCGAACCGGTTGTTCGAGCAGATTGCCAGCACGCACTTCTGTGCAGAATACTTCAGGAGGTTCGGGTAGAGGGTACTCCGATCCGATCCGGAGAGGGGGATCCGATCCGATCCGAAAGGAGGGATCCGATCCGGAGAGGGGGATCCGATCCGATCCGAAAGGAGGGATCCGATCCGATCCGGAGAGGGGGATCCGATCCGGTTACATTTGCATGTATAATTCAAATTTTCCATCT
Source organism: Allium sativum (assembly GCA_030737875.1). Taxonomy (NCBI): domain Eukaryota; kingdom Viridiplantae; phylum Streptophyta; class Magnoliopsida; order Asparagales; family Amaryllidaceae; genus Allium; species Allium sativum. Next base: position 712,559,183 of record CM060912.1, read on the forward strand.
TTCTATCACTCCATCCAAGTGATCGCCAATCAATGTAAGTTCATACTCAAGTCCCTGGCTTTGGGTAGCCTGGTCACAAAGCAGGCTAACAATAGTTATAGAGTCTAGAATTTGTAAGACAGTAAATAGCACTCCAGGTTCAAATTCTAATTCTAATTTTCAAATTTTGATTTTTAATTCTATCCTCAATCCTCTCTATTTTATTTTCTATCTTTTCTATTTTTTCCTTTCTTATTCTTCTTTGTTTTTCAAACTTACATTTTATATATTTATATCCTTATACTTTATATTTATATTGTTTAAAACCTTATAATTTTATAAATATGTTTATATAGTTTAAATTTATGTTTCATATGATTTTCTACTTTATAATATTAATTTACAATACTATATTTTGATTCAAGCATTTCCAGAATTATATTTATATCAAAACACTTGAAAAAATGTTTTAAAATTTTAAAACACTAGGGCATGTCGACATAACAAAAACACCATGTTGACATATACCTGTCATTTTCTCAATTTTGAAAGGAAGTGTCTTTTCACTATTTGAAATGATTCAGAAACGTTGCAACCTTTCACAGACTATAAAAAGGGGTTAAAACCGAATTTTTAAACACATCTTCTTCTCCACTTTCACCATCTTTCATTATATAATTATTCTTTATCATTTTATGATTTCTACACTTATACTCTACCGAAATCAATTCCGTTTTGATCAAACTTGTCCTCTCTACACTCTCTTCTCATCTCTCTCGGAATCAAGTGCTATTGAGAAGTTCTAGGGTTGTTTGTAATTGTTTGGGTTGAGTAAAAGAGGAGTCGGTGGTATCCTTGTAGCCGAGAAATCAAGGAAGTAGGAATCGGTGTTTCCTTGTAGCCCAGAAATCTAGGAAGTAGAAATCGGTGGTATCCCTTGTAGCCGTGAAATCAAGGAGGGTGTACTTGACTGTTGATATAGTAATAAAACTCTGCGCAATCCAGCGTTGTGCAAGACTGGACGTAGGAGTAATCCGAATTAGTATAAAATCCAGTGTGTTCTTCCCTTTTCTGCATTTTTATTTCTGTTTATTTTGTATCTGTGTCTATAATTGTGTTTGTGTGTTTGATTCATTATGTTATTCACATAAGTTTTACATTTTGTTTAAATTCTCACAAACACTATTCACCCCCTCCTCTAGTGTTTGTTTTTCCTTAAAGATGCATTCTGCATTCCTTAACACTTGTATTCTGAAAACATAATTTGGTTTCTTGCCTAAAATTGTATTTGCCAAGATTTCAAAATTATTTCTTTCCATACCTTTTGGTTTAGTGAATTTAGACAACAACTTTTCCTCGAGTAACTCGAGCATAGCTTTGGCATTTAAATCTTCACTGTCATGTGTTCCAATTGTATGTTCTTCTTGCACCATGTTTTCTAGCTTGTGTATTTCCTTTTTCTATTCTATTCAACACTCAAGTGTTTATATGTCATCCTTGCTGAATAGTTATGTCTTCATGTTTCATTGGTATGCCATTTACTTGCACATGTAGTTGATTGCCGAAACTGATGTTCTGTGAATTATCAGTTTTAACACATGTATACATACACACCATGTGTATATATGTGAATGCTACTGGTGTATTAATCATTGCACACAAATTTGTTTGCACTGTTCTTCAGTACATAAAACTGCAGCCATGACATATGTGGATTAATGTATACATTTCCATTTTCTTGTCTCGCTTGGCTCAGTAAATTTGCTGCCTTGCACTTGTGTTTTGTCCATCAGTGTGCATCCATTCCTTGTTGTACCACTATCCTATTCGGTTTGTTCTTCCATGTCATGTTCCCTACAACACATGTGTATTGCCATATACTTGGGTTGCACCACTTTAAAACTACTGACATGCGTGCTGCTCTTCCACGCATATTTGTATACTTTGAACACCAGTGTTCCTGCCTGAAAATTTTGTTTAGTTGCTTCTCTATAGCATTCCTGAACCAGTGTAATTTCCAATTTCTACTTTCTCACTTATTTGCATGTATTCATATCAGCATATGCTTTGACAAGTAACACACACACATACACACACACACACATATATATATACACACACAGACACACAAATATGTGTGTATATATATGTGTCATGATGCATTTGTTTTGTGGCATCTTTGTGACTGCTGAGCCATGTTATATCAACACATATTTATGTGCTCTTTGCAATTGTCACTGTGTTGAATTTTGTATGTTTTGAATGTTATGTTCTTGGCATGATGTTGGGTTGTTACCATCTTAACTTGCGTTTGTAAATACTTGACCATTTCGATGTGCACTGGTCTTTTTCGTTACATGTTGATGATCTGAGAAGCTCTGTCATGTTAAGTTCCATGAATAGATATTTACACACAAATATATATATATATATATATATATATATCTGTGTGTGTGTGTGTGTGTGTTTGTGTGTGTGTGTATGCATGTGGCCTTGTACTGCTACACTGGCATATGTGTATATATATATATGTGTGTGTGTGTGTGTGTGTATCCCATGTTCATGTTGAAAGATACCGACCACTTGTTTGCTTCTTGATACTACTTCAATAGCCTGAACTTGTACATGTGCATACCCCTGATTTTTTGACTTTAATTCTGGGCTGATCGAACTTCTAGGTGGTGCCTGCTTGTCTTGAGACTTGTTTTTGCTTGCTATACTGCCATGTATGCATTCATGTATATGTACACAAATGTGTATATGTTTGTATACGAGTGTTGCTTCATATCTGCTTTTGTCACTTGCATTGAATTCCTTGGTTCATGTGCATTCACTGATATTTGACCATATTAACTCTGCACAAAATATGTGTATATACGTACACATGATTGTGTATATACATACACATGTATTGTGCATGTGCAGTTTATATATGTGAGCTTTTTGAATGACAGACAGTCTGTGAGAACTAGAGATATAGTCTATCTTGTGGTATTTACAGTGAATCACTATAAATATCACAACAGTCTAAACACAGATAGATGTATATAAATATCAGAACAAGTCAAGAAATATGATGAGAAACATACCAAAATTCTGAGGCAAATAAAATTTAAAAAAAAATATCTGCTAGAATTTAAAACTATTTTGTTCCAGTTTGCTATGTGCATCTCTGTGACAGGTGTGCAGGTGACTGGACTGACTCTGAAAAAGACTGAAGACAAGTGAGTGTCAGTGAGTGAATGAATGTATATGAGTGAACTTAGTGAAATATAGTGAGGAGCAATGTATAAGGAATTGTATATGACATTGAGAATATAACTGAGTGAACACTGAGTGTTGTAGTGAGAGCTAAATGTAATATATCACTGAGAAGTACAATAGTGGAGTTAGATGATTGTACTATTGAAATGTTGAAATAAAAATTTATATTTAAATAAAATACTGTGTAGGTATTTAAATTCTTGTGCAGTAGTATTCTATTCAAATATAAATATTTATTTCTTTATGTAATATAGTAGAATAGTACAATTGCAAACACATTTATAATAATATATATATATATATGTTTGTTATTATCAAACAAAAATCATATTGTTTCACTCTTGATCGAAATGGTTGCTTAAGAAAGAAAGGTAAGTTATGCATTCTAAATATGGGCGACTTGAGGAAAGAAGTTCTTAAGGAGTGTTATCATTCAAAGTTTACGACAGAACCTGGCGGTACCAAGATGTACCAGGATATGAAGTGAAGTTTCTGTTGGGATGACATGAAGAAGTAGGCTTGTGGATGAAGCAGTGCCGGAACTTTCAGAAAGTGAAAGCCGAACATCAAAAGCCTAGTGGTTTGCTTCAGCCATTAGATATTCTGATTTGAAAGTGGAATTCAATATCAATGGACTTTATTGATTGGATTCCATAAACAGAAATGGGAATGAAAGCATATGGGTTATCGTGGATAGACTAACCAAATTTTCTAATTTTATCCTCATATGATCTAGTGGGATGACATCGGTTTAGGCTGAGTTATTAATAAGGAATATAGAAAGACATCATGTTATTCCTAACAGTTTCGTAAGCGACAGGGATCCTTTTTTACTAGTGAGTTCTGGAAGAGTTTGCAGAAGGAATTGGGAACGAAGCTTAAGATGAGTACCGCGTACCATCCACAGACAGGTGGTTAGACCAAAAGGGTAACTATGGTATTATAAGACTTTTTGAGAGCTTGCATTTTGAACTTTGGTAGTTTATGGGAGGACCATTTAGACTTAGTAGAATTTCCTATAATAATAGCTTTTAGGCTGATATCTGAATGGTGCCTTTTGAAGCTTTATATGGGAGACCGTGTAAATCACCATCGTGTTGGTTGGAGGCAGCCGATAGGTTTATTCTTGGTCCAGATTTGGTAAGAGAAACTAGCAAGAAGATTGAAGTCATCTGGAAGCGGATGAAGAAAGCTCTGCCCAACCAAAAGAGTTATGTATATAAGTGGAATTCTCAGTTGGAGATAGAGTCTTTATTGAATTGTCACTGATGAAGGGCTTGTTACATTTCAGAAAGTCACAAAAGCTAGTGCCAAGGTTTGTGGAACCTTTTCCTATATCAGAAAGGATTGTGAGGCCTTTTTATTTAGTAGGGCCATTGGAAAATTTTACAGGAGTCCATAACATGTTTCAGGTGTTGCCTTTATGAAAGTATATGCATGATCTGAATACTACCGTGGATTCGAAGGTATTGAAAGAGTTGGTGGTGGAACTTGATTTGACTTTTGAGGGAAAACTAGTGAGAATTGTAGATAGACACGAACCAAAATTAATAAATAAGATGGTTAAGATGGTGAAATTTTAGTGGAGTGCTGATGAAAGGGACTACACTAGGGAAATCGAAGGCAGGATTAATGAGAAATCTAGATTTGCTTATGGTATGACCCATATTTCTTTATATATTAAATACTAGTTATGATATACTAGTATGTATAGTATTTTTTTCTTCATTACTGGTTGCTATGATTGTTTAGTTCTTGTCCAAATTTTGAGGATGAAATTCCCTAGGGGGAAAGGATGCAAAGTCCCTGATTTTTAAAAGGCATTATTCAATAATTTAATTGGGTGATTAAATAGGAATAATGTGGTGGGTAAGGATAAGGGATTTGCGCTTAATGAATTAATTAAAAGGTTGGCCATATGGCAAATAAACCAAGTAAATGTCATAAGGAGGGGTATGAAAGGGGAAAAATTAGGACTTTCGGACCTCATATAAATATCACATCCTCCCACATTATTTTCATTCACATTCACTTGTAAAAATCAAAGAAAATTAAAGAGTAATCAATCATTGATGCTAGAAAGAAGAAAGTAAAAGAGAAGAAAAAGATAGGAATCTTAGAGCTTGAAACTCCATCAACAAATCACAACACGTCTATCCAAACGAGATGAATAATATTTTCTACCCATTGAGATTTCTACCATTTTATTATAGCCGAAATATTTTATCGTTGTTCATGATCTATTTGATGTTACATGAATGTTCGGCAATACTCATGGTTGGCTTCATTTGTATGCTTGAATGTATGAAAGTGAATAAGTTGCAGGCTGAAACCTATAGTTAGACATCTTCTATTGAGATGAAATTTTGTTATGATGTTCATTATGTGATTTTGGAGATGCGTTTTAGATTTCATGATTGTATGAGTTTGTTATGAATTTTTTAAGATTAAATTGCTTAGGAAATGCTTTAATATTGATTAAAATTATTAATATATATGTATAAACATTTTATAGATGGAGGTACAAAAGTACTATAAAAAGAAAGTATACGACAATATTTTAAATTTGTAAACCAATGAGAATTTGACAAACATGGTGAAAATATTTACCGTCGGTGCCACTACCTAGTCGGAATTTATCTATATTTACCGTCAGTGCCACTACCTAGGGGTAAATATAGATAAATATGGTGAAAATATTTACCGTTGAACTTTCCCTAGGTTTCCCTAAGCCTATATTTCCCTAAGCTCAATCCTAAGTCCCTGATTTGTAATAAGTCAAATTTATCTATATTTACCGTCAGTGCCACTACCTAGTCGGAAGCACCTTCGGATAAACTTGAAACCACCCTTTGGTAGCGCTGTATGATTGAAATATTACAAGTATGGTATATGAAGCATTCAAGGGTTCCACCTGTTACCTTTCAGTTTTTATTTTGGTATTGGTCCTGATACTTATAAATATTTAGGTTATAAAAGATAGCCACTCCACTAGAGGCTTTCAGCTTAACTCTTTTGGTTAAGCGAAATGGGTTCTTTTCCATAAACAAAATGCTTTATAAAGAAAGATTTTGAATAGTAAATCTAAAAGCATTGAAACACTTGAAGACAATGCTAATGACGACATGCCTTTATAAACCTATTTTTTTATATAACTGTTTCCTTTCAGCACAGATGGGGTCAGCTAGGAACTTTTCTAAAACCAAATGTTTTGTCGTTTCGCCTCTTTGGCTATCCACGTCAGCATGATGACATGGAGTTCTTTTATTGAAATGTTTTCTAAATTGGAATAGAGATTCTGCCTCTATAGCTAGCCATTGTTTGTGTGATTATAGGCATTAATTGTTGAATGAAGCCAAAAGGGTTGTTTCTTTCGATCAGCTTGTCGTTCATCTCTGTAATGACAGGCGTCATTGATTGATTATTTTAAAAAGCCGAAATTGTTTCCCCTTTTAGAGTGGAATGAATTGAATATGGCTTTGGCACCTATAGGGAGGAGACTAATTGTGAACCCATTGAAATGCTTATATTGTTGGTTGTTGACCATTCTTAAGACATTGCATGTGTATGAAACCTAGGGAAAGTTCAACGGGAGGGAAAATTAGCAAACAATAGTTGAATGAAAATATAAGTAGTGGTGCCTAAGCCTATCCCTTTCGCATAGTTCAGAGGACTTAGGATTGAGCTTTCGGTTTCATGTTAGTGGGGAGTTAGTCTGCGAAGCACAAGAGGTTAAACAAGAAGGACCCGTTGCTTCACACAGTTCGGGAGATTTAACGATATGCCTTCGATTCCATTGTTAGTAGGAGGGGAGTCACCTTCATGGGAGGGGATAAGAAGAAGGAATTTCAATACTTCGCATAGTCTGGAAATTGTATTAAGAAAGCGACTCTTTTGATGCGTGCAGTTCGAAAGCAAAATGAATATGGAGGCAAGTGGTTTCGTGAATAGTGGGATCTGACCCCACGAAGCATTGATGAAACCACAAAGGTCGTGTAAAATAAGAAACCATTAAGGCAGTTGGTCAGTGTAACAGAGGGATGGGAAATCTAGTGAAATGAAGAAACCATTAAGACAACTAGTCAGTGTAAGGGAGATATGGGGAATCCATTATGTGTAGCATGTTATTTTGCTATCGTTATATATGCTTGTAATAATTGAACTAACCATTACACTTCAGAGGCACGGGGCTAGGCTTATTTCTTAGCATGGTTCTAACGAGACGTAAACCTGTTTCGCTATACGGCGTGGTCTCATTAGATATCTTTGGTGTCGGGTAGCATTTTATTATTCACACCAGTCTTTTTGACTGATCCATAATTTTTTTCCCTTAAATTCTCGGGTACTCAATTGAATAGGCTGAGGATTAAGGTCTTTCAGGTATAGCTTTCGTGTATGCTTCCAGAGGCGAGAAGGAAGCTTTAGCTATATAGGAGTTTTGCTATGTTTTGTTTTGTTGTGTTTTCTGATGTATGCATCATCATGTTTTAAATGCCGTTATTTATACTTTGAACAACTAAGGGCACACCGTCATCTGTCACTATAGGAGTATATTTTATAATATATCATATTTTCTACGAATGGGTATTACGTTGGGCTGTATGAATGGATATTATTATCAATGAATGTTTTTGTAAAAAGTTTCATACGTCCAGACTGATTGATGTTATGGTTAATTAACATTCGATTTTTATATTGGCAAAGTTGAAACTAGAGATGACTGCAGCATTTATAGCGTTTAGCTTAAGACCTTAGAGAACGGAGTGTTACAGTTGTCACTATGTGAGAATGGCTAAACTAAGTTTTCCATATTTCTCTCTAAACATAGCTGTATACACTATACATACCTATCTTCAAAGCCACTTCACCAGCCCCATTTTGACCGCGTATCTCCATCGTCTTGTTATCAAAACTATTATCTCTACCTAGTCCATAATTTTAAAATTTAATCATATTTAAAATACAAATACAAGAAAATAGTGTGAAGGACGAAATGAACAAAAAATTATTCCATAGGGACAAGAGGTAAAATTTTGTCCATAAGGACAAATTTCAGTGTAAAGGGAGGAATTATAGTGGACCCCTAAATTTCTCCCTTTACACTAAAATTTGTCCTTATGGGTAAAATTTTAGCCCCTTATCCTTATGAAATATTTTTTTGTTCATTTTGTCCTTGAGACTAAAAACCCCTTTAAAATATTAATATTCGATGGTAAAAGGTTGGCAATTCCAAACTAGCAACCTGATTGGTCAGGAACAAGTTTAAGAGAGAATTCATTGGTCCTATATGGATTCAAATACATTAACAATTAATATTTTTATTACGTATTGCAAGAGCTAAATTATATTCTATGATTATAAATACATTACTATTATGTGCTTAGTTAGGTGATATTATTTTTAAGTAAGGTGTAGTTGTCACAAATTAGGTTTGTAACATCCACGTATTGATTATTATATTATATGATTTAGGTATAAACAAATGCAGTTAATTGTAAAAAAATTCAAATTTGTCATAATGTTTAATATATATAATAGTTCTATATATATATATATATATTGTTGACACATTTTTTGGCAAAAGCCGTTACACATGGGATTCCTGAATGATAACATGCTGGAGCGATGGAAACGACGTCAGAAGACATTGAGAGATTTGGTCAAAATCACATCCTCAACATAAACAGGCCCGAAACTCCTATCAGACGGCCTCTTTTGGGCCCGAAAACAGCGATTACATAGTTGAGCTCTGTAACTTTTGTAGATCTCTGAGTTAGCTTCAGTTTGAGCTTCGGTTTGGCTCAATCGGACTTACGGTTTGAAAGTTATGCCCGTTTCCGTAAACTGGTGTAATCTGGCAATTTCCTGGATAAAGCAACGAAGCAGCACACGATCGAAGTATGGATCACACACCCTCGGATCGCCCTCATCGGATCGCCCCTCATCGGATCGCCCTCCTCAGACCATGAACCGTCCGTGGTACATCTCACGATCCGACCCGATCGCCAGCACTTCACTCCAGCTTCACTATGCCGCTCACGACCAGACTCGACTCGTGATAGCCATATCAAGAGTCGACCCATGACCACGATCCGACCCCATGATCGCGATCCGAACTTCCGACCTGCATATACGCTCCCTATTTTGACCTATTCTCATGCCACATCTTGCTCCTATTATCCTGGATCGTGTGCCACGTACCCCACCACGATCCGATCTCCGCACCTGCTCCTGCGCAGCTTGTTCTGACCTATTCTCAAGGCTATTTTCACTCCAACTTGCATGGATCTGATTACACATGTCACATGACGATTTGGAGACGATGTCTGGACGTTTTCCACCACATTTCGAAATTTTTGGGATGCGTGCCATGTGTCCCATGAACCGCCTTCAGGAAACAGCTATAAATACACCATTTGAAGGCATTTTTAAAGATCTTTGGTCATTCTTCTTCACGGCTTCCACCATTATTGAAGTGCAAGGACTTTGCACCTCCATACACTCAAATTCTTCTCTTTTCAATACAATTAACACACGGATTGTGTGTCTACATGTAACTGATTCTTGTAATCTGTCAGTATAACAATAAGATTATCAAGTGGACGTAGGCTACATCTACAGCCGAACCACTATAAAAACCTTGTGTGTCTCCTCTTTATTTACTCTTTTCTGCATTCTGTGATCTGTGATCTGCATTTGGGTGTTAGCCCCAATTTTTGGTCTAACATATATATATATATATATATATATATATATATATATATATATATTGTAGTGGACATTTAACTTACATAATTGCAAACATACATATACAATCTTTATCTTTATTAATAGTTGAAATAGAAACACAAAATTTTCGCCCAACAGCGATGTACTGAAAATACCCTTACATATCTTTAATCTTATATATTACTTACTAACAACTAAACTTATTTTAGAAATTCAAATTTCATTTCTACGAATATTAACAAATCTTAATATCACTTAAAAGTTGGATCTAACATATAAATATTCTTTACAACATCTTTCTTTATATTTTTACTAATACTTGGAGTAGAAATACAATTTTATGGTCTGACCGCAAAGTTCTGAAAATACCCTTGCATATTTTTATTTTTATATATCACTTAAAAGTTGGATATAAAAATTATTTGTTTTACGAATTCAAACTGCATTTCCACGAATATTAATATCACTTAAAACAAGATTTAACAAGTAAACATTCTTTACAACATCGATCTTTTAATTGATAATGCAGATAAAAATTTAAACTAATAATTTTTTCAAATATTGCAGCATATTTATGGAAATTTAAACTAATTATACATGATTTTAACACAAAAATATAACTGAAAAATTATTTAGATCATTTTCCTTTGAGTGTGTTAAACATATAAAATTTCTAAGATTATAATTCAGGCATAAATCAGGTGCAATAATCACACGTCAAACTTGTGTAGTGACGCTCGTGTATATATACGATTCAAAATTTTCTTACTCTTGTCTATATATAACAATCCTAGCTTATAGTATAGGAGCTAGACTATATGTCTAGACTGCTATACATAAAAAATCCATGCAGGGAGCAGTGACATACTGAAGACTGCAAATAGATAGTCCCAACTTACGCAAGGTTTCCAAAAGCATACACATACACCGAGAGAAACAATAAATATGACATATGTTGTGACAAAACACAATCAAAACCACACAAAGTAGTTCCAGATAACATTAGTAGTAAAACAAACTCCATGCCACCATAACATAAATCATGTCAACAACAAGTTGTTGCCCGCATCTTACTTTACCACTTGAATGGGACATGACTTGATTCAGAAAGCCCTAACTAAGCATCATCCCCAAACAAGCAACTTTCCATATAACATATAAACATCAACAACAATAGCATACCCATTTCCTCTAAAAGAGAAATACATCTGAAAATTCCACCACAAAGAAATAGACTAAAGAAAGCATCAATGAAGCTGCTAGATGGCAGGCTTTATTCACCAGAAACAACTACCCAACACTAAAACTTGCAAATGGACTGACATAACTTGAGGGTTAAAGCACTACAGATGGACAACTAGGGAAAACCAAAACCACCGAAAGAATCCCTATCCACCGTAGCATTAGTTATCATCATGGAATGTCGATTTGGCAGAGGAGAGCAACAAAGAAAACGCATCAAATGTGAAAACACCAACCCAGCGAAAACCCAAAACCAGAAACCAGTTACTGCTCACTAAAAGCTCAATACAAAAGACAGACGCATACCAACTAAGACAGAATCTAAAGAGCCTCACCAGACTAACCCCAATCTTCCAAGTCAGTGACGACATGTAACAACCCGTAAAATGCGAGCCAGTTTGAAATTTTTATTTTGGCTATTTTAGCGAATTTTGATTATTTAAAATGATTATTTTAAATAATATCGGCGAGAAATTTATTTTGAATATAATTCGAACGTATATATTATATACGTCGTCGTTAGAATATTAAATATTTATATATAATTATAAATAGAATTGAAAATGGCGCGGTAGTTCGATAATTCGATTTCAAACTTCAATTGAATGTACCGGGTGCAAAACAATCTGGATTTTAGTGAAACCAAAAATAATGGAATCGAATAGTGAATATCTTTCCAACGAATCCGAAAAATCGAAAGCTCGTAGCGGGAATCAAAAGATATGTCCAATTGAAAATTCTGAATAGTCGCTATGGAATTCAGGCCCTTAAAAATGGACATTTTGCAAATGACCTCGGATTTCGACGAAACCAGTTTTGTTGGGTCCGTGATGTCGAGTTATTGCTAGATTCCAAATTTCATAATTTTTCGAATCAATATGTGAGTGTGGCAATGGAAAACGCGTTTGACCAGTTTCAGTTGATTTTAATCGACTGGAAATTGGCCATTTTTCAAACGGTCTCAGAATTCGGCGAAACTAGTTTTGTTAGGACCGTATCGTCAATACGAAGCTAGAAAATATTTTTCTGTAATTTTTCGAGTTAGTATGTGACCCCGGTAATTTGAAATGTACGTTTAAAATTGAATATAAGTGATTTAAATGTAAATTTAACGAAAATTGATTGTAACAGCCGAATCAGCTTACGATACATGTCCCATTGTGTTCGGAATGGGGGTGAAACGCTATGGACGACAGGCGGTGGGCCTCGTTTCGAGTTCGTATTTAAAGGTCAACCTTTTTTTCGAATAAAATAATTAAATAATAAAATAAAATAAAAAAATAATAAAAAAACCTTTCTCCCCTTAAAACCCCTCCAGGCCCCCCCCCCCCGATTCAGATCGAACAGAACAAAATCAAAAAAAAAAAAAAAAAAAAAAAAAAAAAGAGACAAACCATCGATCTCGATTTCGTCGCCGCCCAGGGGCCATCGTCGCCGCCTACGATCAGACTGCCTCCTCACTCCGGCGATCGACCCCCCCCCCCACTGCTTCACCCTACCTCGCGACGATCTCAAGGGTCGATGTCGCATCGTTCATGTCAGGTTTCCGACCAGGTGGGGCCACCGATTGTGGCGCGCTCAGGGGAGGAAGTCGGCGACGCTCAGCCGCGTCGAGGGGTGGCCGGCGATCCATCTCCGGCGGCTCCAGGAACCTGTGGCGTGGAGGATTCAAAAACGACCGTGGGTTCGAGGGCATACGGGTTTATCAGAATCAAGGAAGCAGGAGAAGGTAATCTCCTGTTTTACATGTTTTTTTTTAAATAAAATTAGCTTTGTTTTAAAAATATACGTTGTTTTTAAAATATAAATAACATCACATAAAAATGTGATTTTTTATTTAAATAGGTTTGCGATAAAAATAGGATTTTTATATATTGAACTTCGGCATAAAAATAGGATTTTTATATATTGAACTTCGGCATAAAAATGGGATTTTTATATATTGAACTTCGGCATAAAAATAGGATTTTTATATTTTGAACTTCGAAAAGAAAATAGGATTTTTATATTTTGAACTTCGAAAAGAAAATAGGATTTTTATATTTTGAACTTCGAAAAGAAAATAGGATTTTTATATTTTGAACTTCGAAAGGAAAATAGGATTTTTATATTTTGAACTTCGAAAGGAAAATAGAATTTTTATATATTGAATAGCGAAGTAAAATTCAATTTTTACATATGTAGTGAAAGCGGACAACGAAAGCGACAAAAGGCGAGTTGGCGAAGATTTCCTGCATTAGAAGTGCCGTGGAGCTAGGATAGCTAATCTGTGAGAATTTCTCACCTTTCAATTTATTTTTCTAGTTATATATATATATACTAGGATGCAGACGGTGCTTAGTAGCACCCGACACAATCGTCCACAGACCATGGACTTGTTTGTTTGATTGTTTGGTGATTGATTGCGATATTGGTTTGAATGTGATTTGTGGTGTGAAAAATCGAATCGATAAATTGGTTAGGATTAGACGTGCGCCGTTATAAGGCGAAGGAGTAAGGCTAGGTTAGACTCTTACTCCAAATTTTGTGGTTTGCATAACGAATTGATTTGATTGATGTGTGAATGGCGTGGGCCTTCACTAGACCGGGGATAAGGCTAGGCCTTGTCCCGTTTCTAGTATCGTGCCGTTATGCCGCCGAAATTTTCTAAAATAAGTTAGAAAAATAAAAATAGCATTTTATTTAAAGAATGAACTGAATAGAAATTCATATGTTAAAATAAAATGTTTTATCGTTAAAAATATAATTTTTAACGTGAATGTGAATAAATAAATATTCATTTACAAACCAGACGGTTTGTTTATGTACACCTATTTGAATGACATTGATTGGGACGATAAATTTCACACATCGCCCAACAGCACAAATAAAATATGTGTTTGATTGATTGAAACCCCACACGGGTGTTAGGATGAAATTTGAAGTTCACTCATCCTGATTGATTAAATATGTCGATCGATTGATTGACAGGCTGTTATAAGCGTTGAATATCTATATTTGATGCTTATACAGTGTAGTGCACTTTGGTTGATGGTTGATTATTTTCAATGCCATTATATACATGTGTTGTATGAAAATCCATATAATTAATTTTATATGGTAATTGATTGGGCCTCATTCCAGTTTTGAAAAAGAAATATTTGAAATAGAATATTTAAAAATAAAGGAATATATGAAGCCGAGTTGATTAGATTGACGCCATTTTGACGTGAACGATATTTATATCAATTTTAAAACGATTTCGAAATGAATTGAATTGAAAACGATTTCGAAATGAATTGAATTGAAAACGATTTCGAAATGAATTGAATTGAAAACGATTTCGAAATGAATTGAATTGAAAACGATTTTGAATTGAATTGAAAACGATTTCGAATTGAATTGAAAACAAATTGAAATGAATTCAAATTGAATTGAAATTTGAATTGAATAGAAATGAATTTTAAAACGAATTTATAAAGAAGAATTCAATTTTGATTTGAATTGAAAAGGAAGTTGAAATTGTTTTTGAAACGAATTCAAAACTATTTATATAATTCGTTTTAAATAGAAATCGACGAAGTATATATTATATATATTATATATATAATATAATGGCCTGAATAGAACGCGCCGCGTCGCGGCAGTTCGCGAATTTCGACCATTTATTTCAAGCGGACATTACGGGAGATCCGACCGTCGGATTCTCCTAAAACCGGAACCGTTGGGTTCGTATCGAAAAGAGCTTTCTAATGAATGTTAGAAATTTGAAATCTAACGGTTGGATTTGGAGATACGTCCAAATCAAATTCGAAAAAGGTCGCTGTAAGTGCAGTTCGATGGCCGTTGTTGGAAATCGACTGTACGGGCCTTGATAAAATTATTAAAAATAGTAATAATTTGTGTAAAATCATAAGAAATGATTTGTGAAAGTTTGGGATGAAAAACTCCATATTTGAAAAGATAAAAATAGATTTTTATCGAAATGAACTAGTTTTGAACTAGAATTATAATTCTATTTATTTTTAAATAAATAAATTGAATTTGAAATGGTTTTGAAAATAACCAAAATTTCCAATGATTGCATTGGAGTGGATTTGAATCGAAATTGTCTTCGGAATATTTCGATGTTGGAATTCGTGATTATACAGGTGTTGTTATGGAAATTTGAAAGATATATATTTATATCGTTATTTCCAATACGACATTTGTTAGTCGTAGAATTCGATATTGAATATAAGCCGATATATTTTCTATTCAGAGCCTTGTATTGAATATCGAATGTGATTTGGGTTTGTCGTGAATGGTGTCTTCACTAACACTGTTCTTGAACCCAGTTGAGAAAAGATTAAATCTTTTTATTTAGATTTAATGAAGTGTACCAATTAAATGATATTTAATTGGAATTGAATTGGTATTGATTTTTGGGTTTATCGTGAACAGTGTTTTAAATAACACTTGTTCTTTAACCCGATAATTAATCGAATGTGATTTGGGTTTGTCGTGAATGGTGTCTTCACTAACACTGTTCTTGAACCCAGTTGAGAAAAGATTAAATCTTTTTATTTAGATTTAATGAAGTGTACCAATTAAATGATATTTAATTGGAATTGAATTGGTATTGATTTTTGGGTTTATCGTGAACAGTGTTTTAAATAACACTTGTTCTTTAACCCGATAATTAATGGAATGTGATTTGGGTTTGTCGTGAATGGTGTCTTCACTAACACTGTTCTTGCACCCAGTTGAGAAAAGATTAAATCTTTTTATTTAGATTTAATGAAGTGTACCAATTAAATGATATTTAATTGGAATTGAATTGGTATTGATTTTTGGGTTTATCGTGAACAGTGTTTTAAATAACACTTGTTCTTTAACCCGATAATTAATGGAATGTGATTTTGGGTTTATCGTGAATCGTGTTTTAAATGACACTGATTCTTTAACCCAGATAATGATTAAAACTAAGTGGAGTTTTAATGAATCTTTAATTAGATTGAAAAGATCGAGAATGGAGTATCACCAGTTTTGCTCCAGGCGATAGATAAATCTTTAATTAGATTTGAACGTGAAATTTAGAAACTAACTGTCGGTTAGCCAAGCAGAATGGTTTTCTGGATATTGATCTGATGTTGGTTTCGGCCTTCGGGGTTAATATTTGGGGAATTATTCTCTTGATTAATTTACGGTTAGTGACTAATGAATTGGAATGAGGCGTATGTTGTGTTTGTGTAACACTTTTATAATATATACGCGAGTTATTCGGAAAGACCGGGTTTATCCCATTCTGAATAACTGATACGACGATAAGTCGAAGATGAAGACGATGGTCGAAGACCGGAAGTCTTCACGTCGTTTGGGTGATAACTGATGATCTTGATTGGGCTGTACACCCAAGAAGATGGAAACAGTTGGTGATCGTCCAGACGTACTTGGAGATCGATGGATATGCGGGGTACTAGGTGCCTCCGGTTTCGTTCAGACCCAGAACGGACTTGTAAATGGACTGTGTGTCTGACATCGGATTTCATTCTGTGTGACTGATATTGGTTGCATAGGATGGTTTGCCTGTGTGGCATGCTAAGATGCAAATGATCAAGGCTTCTGTTGAAAAGCAAAGTCTTGTGGTTGATGATCAAAGCACGGCCTTTGTGGCGTAGCTTTGTGTAACGTTTACCTCGCGTGTTTCACACCAGGTATGAACCAAAAACGGGAGACGGACCTCAGGGAGGACTTGCGTTTCTTTCTAGTTAGAAGTGGCGTCAGTGGTTTTACACGCCCTGACGAGTTTGACTTATGTGGTTGTTGCTGTTGCGAGGCGCCTCGGTTATATCGGTTTCGGCCGAATGCATTCTGGTCGGCTGACGGACCAGACTTACACCCCATAGGGTGGGGAAACGTAGTGTTCAGGCATTTTAATCCACATCGGTGGACCGGCCCTGTCGCTCCAAGGGTCACTCGAGCTCTGATCCTGTGGCTCGGGCTAGAGAGTCACGAATCGGTTGAGGACTATCTTTTGCCTCGGTTCATAGACGGAAATCCAATTTCCAAATACGTGACTTTGCGATTTTGATTGTATAACCTATATATGGCGACATAGTGGTATGGGGCATTCATGCCGCCTATGATTGATACTTATGATTTGAAGTTGTTTTATACACTATGCACTTATAATAGTATCAAATGATTTGTTTTTAAACGTATCAAGCATTCTTTGGCCGTTATAAGGGAAAACCCTATCCTCGACTGCGTTGCATTGTGTGATGGGACCTGGGTCTTATAACAGCTTCATTTTTCTTTATTTAGCATTGCGCTGTTTGTTTTATGCACTGGTATTCTTGGGAGGAAACCCGTTCCGTGTTATACGGCGTGGTCCCTTGATTTACCTAGCTTTAAAAATAAAGATTAACTGTTTTAGTTCTCACACCAGTCCCATGACTGACCTGGAGTTTATTGTTTTAACCTAAACTCTGGGTGCCCCTATTTTCCGCACGGGCAGCTAGTAGTTTTGGTTTTGCAGATTTATATTCACAGGATCCTGGTTTACAGCTGGAACGATATCCGGAAAGCTTTGTATCCGTATATCTCCTTCTAGTTGTGTATCGTATTATTTTCCGCTGCTATGTATTTAAATGTAATTTAAATCTCTGATATTTCTGTGTATATTCATTTATACTCTGTATATTCTTGTAATCTGATGCACTGTTGTAATATACAATGAAATGTTCTTCTGTATGCGTTCTGCTGTGGTTTGTTCTCGAACTATCCGACGCTTTCCTTTACGGGGAAGTTGCGGGTTTTCACAGTTGGTATCAGAGCTTTGGTTTACAAAGCTCAGAGAACAAGGCACATTAGAACCATACGAAAGAATTCATCAGATATTGGATTAGTAATATCCAATTAGAATGACTCGTTAGAGATGGGATCAGTAGTATCCTAGAACGAGTGTGAAGAGTATATTTTTGAAAGTGAAAACAAATTTTTGTTTTGAAAATTTAAACCGATTATTCGTATTGGATTATCTATTTATATTGATGTGGACAATCCAGTATATATAGATTTTGCGTATACGTCTGATCCGCGTGTATTCGAAGTTTTAATATATTGGATAGATATAGAATTACACTCTAATCGCCCGGAGATGATTTTGATGATGGAGCTCCATCATTAGAATTTATATTCGAGAGACGAACGTGTAATATCTATATACTTCCTATTGACTGGTGTGAGAACCAAAATTAGATAGGGCTTATTGTTGTGAATTGGCATCAAAAACATGATTTTTGTATATGTATCAAAATTATCAATTTGAAACTCTAATCCACTAATTGATTGATGTTTGTGTTGTTTGTTTATCTGTTTGATAATTTTGAACCATTTGGCCTAATTGAACCAAATATTGAATTGTATTGAAAATTGGTCGCATATGCTTGCATATACATATATATCATTGAACAGGTCATAGCAAGGAGGCTAGAGCAGAGAATAAAATTTGTTTGCCCGACAAATAGGTACATGTTTACTACATAATTTCCTGTTTTGTTTGGGTGATGATGATTTTGTGAGCCTATTGGCTAGCCGCTTGGCTTTTTCTTTTTCTTTTTGAGATCTGAAGGACCGGGGAAGCTATTTGAAATTCCCCGATGCTCCCGGTGCAGGGGAGGTTATGGCGAAATTTTTCAAAAATTTAGGGTGTTAGCCAAATTTTTGAAATTTTGAAAATTTTCAGAAACTGAAAGTTGGAGAATGGAAGCCAGATCGAATGTAGAGCTGAATAATCAAACCACTTTCGACTTTGTTCCTTTTCGGGGACGAAAAGTTTTAAGTGGGGGAGATTGTAACAACCCGTAAAATGCGAGCCAGTTTGAAATTTTTATTTTGGCTATTTTAGCGAATTTTGATTATTTAAAATGATTATTTTAAATAATATCGGCGAGAAATTTATTTTGAATATAATTCGAACGTATATATTATATACGTCGTCGTTAGAATATTAAATATTTATATATAATTATAAATAGAATTGAAAATGGCGCGGTAGTTCGATAATTCGATTTCAAACTTCAATTGAATGTACCGGGTGCAAAACAATCTGGATTTTAGTGAAACCAAAAATAATGGAATCGAATAGTGAATATCTTTCCAACGAATCCGAAAAATCGAAAGCTCGTAGCGGGAATCAAAAGATATGTCCAATTGAAAATTCTGAATAGTCGCTATGGAATTCAGGCCCTTAAAAATGGACATTTTGCAAATGACCTCGGATTTCGACGAAACCAGTTTTGTTGGGTCCGTGATGTCGAGTTATTGCTAGATTCCAAATTTCATAATTTTTCGAATCAATATGTGAGTGTGGCAATGGAAAACGCGTTTGACCAGTTTCAGTTGATTTTAATCGACTGGAAATTGGCCATTTTTCAAACGGTCTCAGAATTCGGCGAAACTAGTTTTGTTAGGACCGTATCGTCAATACGAAGCTAGAAAATATTTTTCTGTAATTTTTCGAGTTAGTATGTGACCCCGGTAATTTGAAATGTACGTTTAAAATTGAATATAAGTGATTTAAATGTAAATTTAACGAAAATTGATTGTAACAGCCGAATCAGCTTACGATACATGTCCCATTGTGTTCGGAATGGGGGTGAAACGCTATGGACGACAGGCGGTGGGCCTCGTTTCGAGTTCGTATTTAAAGGTCAACCTTTTTTTCGAATAAAATAATTAAATAATAAAATAAAATAAAAAAATAATAAAAAAACCTTTCTCCCCTTAAAACCCCTCCAGGCCCCCCCCCCCGATTCAGATCGAACAGAACAAAATCAAAAAAAAAAAAAAAAAAAAAAAAAAAAAGAGACAAACCATCGATCTCGATTTCGTCGCCGCCCAGGGGCCATCGTCGCCGCCTACGATCAGACTGCCTCCTCACTCCGGCGATCGACCCCCCCCCCACTGCTTCACCCTACCTCGCGACGATCTCAAGGGTCGATGTCGCATCGTTCATGTCAGGTTTCCGACCAGGTGGGGCCACCGATTGTGGCGCGCTCAGGGGAGGAAGTCGGCGACGCTCAGCCGCGTCGAGGGGTGGCCGGCGATCCATCTCCGGCGGCTCCAGGAACCTGTGGCGTGGAGGATTCAAAAACGACCGTGGGTTCGAGGGCATACGGGTTTATCAGAATCAAGGAAGCAGGAGAAGGTAATCTCCTGTTTTACATGTTTTTTTTTAAATAAAATTAGCTTTGTTTTAAAAATATACGTTGTTTTTAAAATATAAATAACATCACATAAAAATGTGATTTTTTATTTAAATAGGTTTGCGATAAAAATAGGATTTTTATATATTGAACTTCGGCATAAAAATAGGATTTTTATATATTGAACTTCGGCATAAAAATGGGATTTTTATATATTGAACTTCGGCATAAAAATAGGATTTTTATATTTTGAACTTCGAAAAGAAAATAGGATTTTTATATTTTGAACTTCGAAAAGAAAATAGGATTTTTATATTTTGAACTTCGAAAAGAAAATAGGATTTTTATATTTTGAACTTCGAAAGGAAAATAGGATTTTTATATTTTGAACTTCGAAAGGAAAATAGAATTTTTATATATTGAATAGCGAAGTAAAATTCAATTTTTACATATGTAGTGAAAGCGGACAACGAAAGCGACAAAAGGCGAGTTGGCGAAGATTTCCTGCATTAGAAGTGCCGTGGAGCTAGGATAGCTAATCTGTGAGAATTTCTCACCTTTCAATTTATTTTTCTAGTTATATATATATATACTAGGATGCAGACGGTGCTTAGTAGCACCCGACACAATCGTCCACAGACCATGGACTTGTTTGTTTGATTGTTTGGTGATTGATTGCGATATTGGTTTGAATGTGATTTGTGGTGTGAAAAATCGAATCGATAAATTGGTTAGGATTAGACGTGCGCCGTTATAAGGCGAAGGAGTAAGGCTAGGTTAGACTCTTACTCCAAATTTTGTGGTTTGCATAACGAATTGATTTGATTGATGTGTGAATGGCGTGGGCCTTCACTAGACCGGGGATAAGGCTAGGCCTTGTCCCGTTTCTAGTATCGTGCCGTTATGCCGCCGAAATTTTCTAAAATAAGTTAGAAAAATAAAAATAGCATTTTATTTAAAGAATGAACTGAATAGAAATTCATATGTTAAAATAAAATGTTTTATCGTTAAAAATATAATTTTTAACGTGAATGTGAATAAATAAATATTCATTTACAAACCAGACGGTTTGTTTATGTACACCTATTTGAATGACATTGATTGGGACGATAAATTTCACACATCGCCCAACAGCACAAATAAAATATGTGTTTGATTGATTGAAACCCCACACGGGTGTTAGGATGAAATTTGAAGTTCACTCATCCTGATTGATTAAATATGTCGATCGATTGATTGACAGGCTGTTATAAGCGTTGAATATCTATATTTGATGCTTATACAGTGTAGTGCACTTTGGTTGATGGTTGATTATTTTCAATGCCATTATATACATGTGTTGTATGAAAATCCATATAATTAATTTTATATGGTAATTGATTGGGCCTCATTCCAGTTTTGAAAAAGAAATATTTGAAATAGAATATTTAAAAATAAAGGAATATATGAAGCCGAGTTGATTAGATTGACGCCATTTTGACGTGAACGATATTTATATCAATTTTAAAACGATTTCGAAATGAATTGAATTGAAAACGATTTCGAAATGAATTGAATTGAAAACGATTTCGAAATGAATTGAATTGAAAACGATTTCGAAATGAATTGAATTGAAAACGATTTTGAATTGAATTGAAAACGATTTCGAATTGAATTGAAAACAAATTGAAATGAATTCAAATTGAATTGAAATTTGAATTGAATAGAAATGAATTTTAAAACGAATTTATAAAGAAGAATTCAATTTTGATTTGAATTGAAAAGGAAGTTGAAATTGTTTTTGAAACGAATTCAAAACTATTTATATAATTCGTTTTAAATAGAAATCGACGAAGTATATATTATATATATTATATATATAATATAATGGCCTGAATAGAACGCGCCGCGTCGCGGCAGTTCGCGAA
Organism: Allium sativum; assembly: GCA_030737875.1. Lineage (NCBI taxonomy): Eukaryota > Viridiplantae > Streptophyta > Magnoliopsida > Asparagales > Amaryllidaceae > Allium > Allium sativum. The sequence goes on from CM060912.1 coordinate 712,581,474, forward strand.
TTTCGACCATTTATTTCAAGCGGACATTACGGGAGATCCGACCGTCGGATTCTCCTAAAACCGGAACCGTTGGGTTCGTATCGAAAAGAGCTTTCTAATGAATGTTAGAAATTTGAAATCTAACGGTTGGATTTGGAGATACGTCCAAATCAAATTCGAAAAAGGTCGCTGTAAGTGCAGTTCGATGGCCGTTGTTGGAAATCGACTGTACGGGCCTTGATAAAATTATTAAAAATAGTAATAATTTGTGTAAAATCATAAGAAATGATTTGTGAAAGTTTGGGATGAAAAACTCCATATTTGAAAAGATAAAAATAGATTTTTATCGAAATGAACTAGTTTTGAACTAGAATTATAATTCTATTTATTTTTAAATAAATAAATTGAATTTGAAATGGTTTTGAAAATAACCAAAATTTCCAATGATTGCATTGGAGTGGATTTGAATCGAAATTGTCTTCGGAATATTTCGATGTTGGAATTCGTGATTATACAGGTGTTGTTATGGAAATTTGAAAGATATATATTTATATCGTTATTTCCAATACGACATTTGTTAGTCGTAGAATTCGATATTGAATATAAGCCGATATATTTTCTATTCAGAGCCTTGTATTGAATATCGAATGTGATTTGGGTTTGTCGTGAATGGTGTCTTCACTAACACTGTTCTTGAACCCAGTTGAGAAAAGATTAAATCTTTTTATTTAGATTTAATGAAGTGTACCAATTAAATGATATTTAATTGGAATTGAATTGGTATTGATTTTTGGGTTTATCGTGAACAGTGTTTTAAATAACACTTGTTCTTTAACCCGATAATTAATCGAATGTGATTTGGGTTTGTCGTGAATGGTGTCTTCACTAACACTGTTCTTGAACCCAGTTGAGAAAAGATTAAATCTTTTTATTTAGATTTAATGAAGTGTACCAATTAAATGATATTTAATTGGAATTGAATTGGTATTGATTTTTGGGTTTATCGTGAACAGTGTTTTAAATAACACTTGTTCTTTAACCCGATAATTAATGGAATGTGATTTGGGTTTGTCGTGAATGGTGTCTTCACTAACACTGTTCTTGCACCCAGTTGAGAAAAGATTAAATCTTTTTATTTAGATTTAATGAAGTGTACCAATTAAATGATATTTAATTGGAATTGAATTGGTATTGATTTTTGGGTTTATCGTGAACAGTGTTTTAAATAACACTTGTTCTTTAACCCGATAATTAATGGAATGTGATTTTGGGTTTATCGTGAATCGTGTTTTAAATGACACTGATTCTTTAACCCAGATAATGATTAAAACTAAGTGGAGTTTTAATGAATCTTTAATTAGATTGAAAAGATCGAGAATGGAGTATCACCAGTTTTGCTCCAGGCGATAGATAAATCTTTAATTAGATTTGAACGTGAAATTTAGAAACTAACTGTCGGTTAGCCAAGCAGAATGGTTTTCTGGATATTGATCTGATGTTGGTTTCGGCCTTCGGGGTTAATATTTGGGGAATTATTCTCTTGATTAATTTACGGTTAGTGACTAATGAATTGGAATGAGGCGTATGTTGTGTTTGTGTAACACTTTTATAATATATACGCGAGTTATTCGGAAAGACCGGGTTTATCCCATTCTGAATAACTGATACGACGATAAGTCGAAGATGAAGACGATGGTCGAAGACCGGAAGTCTTCACGTCGTTTGGGTGATAACTGATGATCTTGATTGGGCTGTACACCCAAGAAGATGGAAACAGTTGGTGATCGTCCAGACGTACTTGGAGATCGATGGATATGCGGGGTACTAGGTGCCTCCGGTTTCGTTCAGACCCAGAACGGACTTGTAAATGGACTGTGTGTCTGACATCGGATTTCATTCTGTGTGACTGATATTGGTTGCATAGGATGGTTTGCCTGTGTGGCATGCTAAGATGCAAATGATCAAGGCTTCTGTTGAAAAGCAAAGTCTTGTGGTTGATGATCAAAGCACGGCCTTTGTGGCGTAGCTTTGTGTAACGTTTACCTCGCGTGTTTCACACCAGGTATGAACCAAAAACGGGAGACGGACCTCAGGGAGGACTTGCGTTTCTTTCTAGTTAGAAGTGGCGTCAGTGGTTTTACACGCCCTGACGAGTTTGACTTATGTGGTTGTTGCTGTTGCGAGGCGCCTCGGTTATATCGGTTTCGGCCGAATGCATTCTGGTCGGCTGACGGACCAGACTTACACCCCATAGGGTGGGGAAACGTAGTGTTCAGGCATTTTAATCCACATCGGTGGACCGGCCCTGTCGCTCCAAGGGTCACTCGAGCTCTGATCCTGTGGCTCGGGCTAGAGAGTCACGAATCGGTTGAGGACTATCTTTTGCCTCGGTTCATAGACGGAAATCCAATTTCCAAATACGTGACTTTGCGATTTTGATTGTATAACCTATATATGGCGACATAGTGGTATGGGGCATTCATGCCGCCTATGATTGATACTTATGATTTGAAGTTGTTTTATACACTATGCACTTATAATAGTATCAAATGATTTGTTTTTAAACGTATCAAGCATTCTTTGGCCGTTATAAGGGAAAACCCTATCCTCGACTGCGTTGCATTGTGTGATGGGACCTGGGTCTTATAACAGCTTCATTTTTCTTTATTTAGCATTGCGCTGTTTGTTTTATGCACTGGTATTCTTGGGAGGAAACCCGTTCCGTGTTATACGGCGTGGTCCCTTGATTTACCTAGCTTTAAAAATAAAGATTAACTGTTTTAGTTCTCACACCAGTCCCATGACTGACCTGGAGTTTATTGTTTTAACCTAAACTCTGGGTGCCCCTATTTTCCGCACGGGCAGCTAGTAGTTTTGGTTTTGCAGATTTATATTCACAGGATCCTGGTTTACAGCTGGAACGATATCCGGAAAGCTTTGTATCCGTATATCTCCTTCTAGTTGTGTATCGTATTATTTTCCGCTGCTATGTATTTAAATGTAATTTAAATCTCTGATATTTCTGTGTATATTCATTTATACTCTGTATATTCTTGTAATCTGATGCACTGTTGTAATATACAATGAAATGTTCTTCTGTATGCGTTCTGCTGTGGTTTGTTCTCGAACTATCCGACGCTTTCCTTTACGGGGAAGTTGCGGGTTTTCACACGACAAACAAAGCCAAAAAACGGGGCCACTTCCGCTGAAAAAGTCACAAAGAGCTATTTGGTTACTTGCAAAATCGGCCAAGAAGACAAGAGAGAGGGACTAGAAGCTCGCGAGAGAGGCAAACGAAATTGATTCATCATGGTAGAAAATATTGGTGGTTTTGAGTGAGGAAATAAAAGTAGATCTGAGGAAAATAAAGCCAATAGGGCTTTTTAGGTAATTACCAACGAAAAAACAGTAATAGTGAAAGCCAGGGTGGGAAAAGAGGAGAGCGGTGAAGAGTAGAGACGAGATAGAGAATAGCGATGAAAGAAAAACAAGAAAGAGGTAACGTATGAGAAACCCTAATCACCGTTGATGTTGCCCCGCTGAGATAGCCCTATTCAAAAATATTTTTATTGAATTCCAATCTATTTAATAAAAAAATCAATATTTTGCATATATATATATATATTAATATTTATTAATTTTTAAAATATTGCATAAAAAATCAAGCTTCTTTTTTTTTGAAATTAATACAACATTACAATAGCTTTAGAAAAAAATCCAATTTTTTTACTAATGTATAATAATTTTAATCAAACCGATCGTTAGGGAGGTTTGCTTACTGTCACTTGGCCAAAATAAACTTTTGTGAAGCCAAAAAAACATGGAACATGTTTGAAACCTGTCTCCTTAAATCTCTTCAATTCCATTTACTTAATTCTTACTAGTCTAATTCCCTTAATTCTCTCCACTTTTATCTCCTTAGATCTCTCTAATTTTTTTTAAATATTCTCTACAATGTTATTTTTTTATTTTCAACTAAGATTAACAAAAAAAAAAAATTTAAAACCAAACCGATCATTAGGGAGGTTTGCTTACTATCACTTGGCCAAAATAAACTTTTGGGAAACCAAAAAAACATGGAACATGTCTTCTTAAATCTCTTTAATTCCATTTACTCAATTCTTACTGGTCTAATTCCCTTAATTCTCCCCACTTTTATCTCCTTAGATCTCTCTAAAAAAAATATTCTCTATCTTGTTTTTTTTTCTACTACGACTAACAAAAAAACAGTTTTTTTAAACTATACAATTTAACGGTTGATTCTCCACCGTTGTACGATTGTACTAGTAATTATTTTACTTTCAATTGAGTACTATATTAGTTACTAAAAATAATAAATTAATTCAAACTTTCACCATTTTTTCTTTATAATCAGTATTATGTGACCCTTGAATTTTAAGAGTATAAAATTTGATTTTATTTTATAATTATTAAGGCTTAAAGTATGTATGTTTGAACTACATATTAATTATTAAAAATCATAGCTTAATTCAAAAATTCATCAAAATATTTTATGATCTGTAACTCACGATCCTTAAACATCAAAAAAAATACTAAGTTTTATTTGTCAACATCGAATTATTTTATTTTTAATTATTATAGCTAAAAATATATTTATATATTATAATAAACTATAAATTGAAAATTTTATCTTTTAGAATCATTTTCAAATCTACTTATAATTTAAAATGTATTCATATAATTCTTCCTAGTTTTTCTATATAAATGCATATATCTTAATATATGTCTAATTATATAACATATATATTACGCATACTTAATTATATATATACATTAATATATATATATATATATATATATATATACTTATATATATATATTCAAATCTGTATACACACATATAAATATAATTTTTTTATCACTAATATTATTATATAATTTCATTCTTATATTTAGACAACATACAATACATATGAAATGACTCGATATGTATGTTGCAATGTAAATCTCAGCATCTATATACGAGTATATCATATCATTCATGGGTTATAATGTCATGTATGCACACACATATATATGTATACGATACATGTACATATAAATTGTATTAATTAAATTAAAATTATATAGAAAAAAATCTACACCAGATTTAGAAATATTCTAAGTGCCTTAGACTTTATATGCATAATAAAGGTCCAACATAATAAATTTTGTTAAAATTTACAATAACCTACAATGTGGGATGGCCCAGTTCAAATAATGATCTCAGAGACAAATAGAGACAAATAGCCAATGTGATCTAATTTGTTATGTAAGGGTTAACTAGTTAAGCTCATGATCCAGTTTCCTAGAAAAGTAGTATCAAGGATTGAGTTTAGATAATCAAGTACTTTGCTCTACTTAATTACCAACCTGGTCCGAACAAATACGTGAGCCCAAAAGGTTGCCCTTAATTAAAAAGTCCCAAATTGAACTAGGCATTGGACTAATTTTCAAAATATTTGAAATTAAAATATAAATTTGAAATGTTAAATTTAAAATAAAAGCAATATTATAAATGCTATCATGTAAAATTTTCAAATTGTTTTGAAATTTTAAAATATAAAGTTTTGAATTTAAAAGTTAAGTTTAAAATAAAGTATATAAATTTTAAATGTTGTAATATAGTTTAAAATTTCAAAACATTTGAAAATTAATTTTAAATTTTTTTAAGTTGTTGGTGAGATTATAAATTTGAACTAACTAAATTAGTTAATCTATTAATAAACGTACACATGTATGATATATTATGAGATATGTTAAGTTCTTTTTGAAATGACATAAGTATACATGTATATATGTGTGATTTTTTTTAAATTAATATAACTTAATTAAGACTATTTAATTGAATAAGTAAACTAAAGGTTAATTATTCAAAGTTAACTAATTAAACAATATACATATATATGTGATATATGTTATACTATAAAGATTATAGTATATAATAAATATTTAATATAAGTGCTATATTAATATAAAATTAATTAAAATGTTAATTATATAAAGTTAACTAATAATAATTAATTAATATAATAATATACATAAGGCTATTATATAAGTAATATGCAATATAAAAGTTATATAATAAAAAAACATGTATTATATGCATGCATAAATTAAATATGGAACATTAAAGAAACTTTAACCGACTCAAGGAATTAATACAAATGTAAACGTACACATACCATGATTTTGTTTGATAGTTGAATCACGAAAATAATTCAAAAGAAATACATTGTTTCATAGTCGATATCACTCGATATAATATATTGAAGATCATGAATCTTTAATATATTAGTAAATTACATGCATACTCCTTGGTTGTAAGAAGATTCAAGTTAGGGATGTTCTTTATAGTACTACTAATATATCGAACGAACGAGGTATGATAACTATATGTATTTAACAGCCAGACTTAAGGTATATGCATTATACTTAGGCCGTTGTGATATGGTAGGTACAAGTAAATAGTTTTGTTTTAATTTATCGAGCAGACTCAAGATCGAGATAAAATTAGTGTAAGTTTCCAAAGGGTTATGATTTGTTTTTCCTACAACCAATAAGGAGTAATCCGTTTGGACTATGATTTGTTGAGTAGATCAATGTCAAAATCCCAAGACAAGCAAGTTTGAACACCTACTAGTGAAGTAGAGAGGCTTCTATAGTTTTTCTTAAAATTTAATGAAACATAAAAGACTAGTGGGAGCTTTATAAATGAAATGATAACATTTGACCTTTCTAATTCATACGTATCTATGTCGATAAATTTGTGCACCTAACATGACTGGTAAAACGTTTATCAATTAAGATATATAGATGAACTGAACTAAAATTTGACACACAAAAATATATATGTTCTTACTAATAAATGATTACTGCATGTGATTGTTTCTATACATAGGCAAGCACGTAATTTTATAGTTATTTAAAACACTCATAATTTGGTCCCTTAAGTGTGCATTTGGTCAAGATAATATATTGCATTTTGTGAGTTTTAAACTTTATATAAAGCACGAGGTATGGGTATTTGATCCATATACTATCACATATAAGTGTAATATGGGGAATTGTCAACAATGCTTAGATGACGTTAAGTTCATTTGAAAATAATCCAATGGACGATGATGTGAGATTGAGTATTCAATTTTATTGATCACAAAAAGAACATAGTGTTTAAATGCAACACAAGAGCAAAACTATAATATAACTCTAGAAACTCGATCACTTAAATGTTAGCTTGATCAGTTAGCGTAAAGTGCAACTATTTGATGTCTCTTAACGTTAAGTATAATTGAATGCACTTTTATAAAGTGTTCGTTATGATATTACAGTAAGAGATTTCTTTTGAATGGTTGGACCACTTAAAGGAAAATGAATGTATAACAGTAAAAGTAATTTAAGGTACAGTTGGGTAAAGAGAGTGATTGGTCACTTCTTCTTCATAATAAAATATCAAAAGTAAGAATTGTAGTAATAGTGATTGATACTTACATTGAGATAAGAAAATATGATTTCTATCCAATAATGTATCTTGTATATAAATTGTTTTTATAAGATTCATTTTTATGAATTCAAGATATTTGATAAACAAATATTCCATTTTAAACTAGCTATAATATATGAAATAAATAATCTATCTATATAATAATTCCGACTTATCTTAATTCTTTTGGAGTCATGGTCCGATCATGAAATACCAAAAATGCCCTTAATTTTTTGTGAATGAGACGATAGAATCAACTCCATCTATTTGTATAGAATGAGCAATATGTATAATTTTACTTGAATATATCAGGTAACTTTGGAAAGTATTAAATCTATTTGCTGTATCTACCATATTAAATTTACAGTATATCATAGTACAGTATTATAGGCATATACCAATCTTATATCAGGTAACTTTTGATAAGTTAGTTTTAAACGGGCTAACTTGATTGTACTATAAATTGATTGTTTAAGATTATTATATCCATATTTACAATATGACTATATGGATATTCATGAAAGGATATCTTAAAATTTATAATAATTTATTTTTTGTGAATGAGACGATAGTACCATACTAAATTTATCTTTTGTAACTATGTTTAAAACATCCTTTTCCTCGAGGAATAAAATAATTAAAACTCTTGGCCTGAATTTTTTGTAGTATAAGGTTATTTTTTGTTGTCTTAAGTTTAGAAAGAAATTAATTCTTCAAAACTGTTTTAAACATCAGATTTAAGTTTATATTTATGTAATAGTTGTTGTTTTTATGAATTTCGTGCAGACATAAATTATCTTTATGAAATATTTGACCCTGGAAGATTATTAGGAAATGTAGTAGATATGGTATTACATAAATATCAACTTAAATTATCTTTTGTAACAATGTTTGAAACATCCTTTTCCTCGAGGAATAAAATAATTAGAACTCCTGGCCTGAATTTGATTTGTCTAATTGCATGTGATTTGTATAATTACTTTATATTAATTAATGATATGGTAGGATATTGCATTCCTTATATGGCATTTGATTTCTCTAATTACATTTGATTCGTATAATTACTTTATATGTCCTATATCATGGTCCGACCATGAAATACCAAAATTGCACTTTAAATTCAATAATATTTTTAAAAAATCTCACGAAATCATGAGAATAATGGTTCAAGTAAATGCGTTCAATTTTAGACATTTTTTGTTATTAATTAATATAATTATGGTAGGATATTGCATTCCTTATATGGCATTTGATTTGTCTAATTGCAGTTAATTTGTATAATCACTTTATATGCCCTATATCATTCAAATATTATTTGCTAAGTTATTTTAAACGGGCTAAATTGATGTAACAACCCGGAAAATCAGAACCAATTTAAAAATTTTATTTTGAATATTTAAAATGATTTGTTTTAAATAATAATGACGAGAAATTTATTTTGAATAGAATTAGAACGTATATATTTATTTAAATCAAAGTTAGAATATAAAAATTTATTTTAATTATAAAAGGAATTGGAAATGGTGCGGTAGTTTGAAAATTCGATTTCAAATTTCAAATGAATGTACAGGATTCAAAATAAACCGGATTTTAGTGAAACCAAAAATATTAGAATCTATTTGAAAATATCTTTCCAATGAATCTGAAAAGTTGAAATTTAATAGCGGGAATAAAAAGTTATGTCCAGTTGAAAATTCAGAATAGTCGCTATGGAAATATAGCCTTTAAAAATAGCCATTTTGCAAACGACCTCCGTTTTCGATGAAACCACTTTTTTTGGATCCGTAATGTCAAATTATTGATAGATTCCAATTTTCATAATCAATATGTGAGCGTGGAAAAAGAAAACGTGGTTTGACAGTTTCAGTCAATATGGATTGCCAGAAAATGGCATTTTTCAAATGGTCTCCAAATTCGACGAAATTAGTTTTTTTAGGACCGTATCGTCAAAACATAGCTAGATTTATTTTTCTGGAAATTTTAGAGTCCTTATGTGGCCCAGGTAAATTAAAATGTACGTTTAAAATTGAATATATAGATTTAAATTTTAATTTAAACGGAAACTAATCGAAATAGTCGAATTGGCTTACGGAATATATCCCATTGCATTCGGAATAGGGTATTTAGCTATGGGCGACAGTCGTTGGGCTCGATTCGGAGTTCGAATTTTAAACTAACTTTTTGAAATTAAAAATAGAATTAAATATATAATTATATATTGGGGTCAACCCCCTTTCTTCCTTCCATAGTCAAAATCGAAATTAAATAAAAAAGAGAGAGAAATCCGCGGATCTTGTCATCGTGCCCCCCTCTCGCGCGCGCCGCCGGCCAAGGCCTTCCCCCCACCCTCGTCAAGCGCTCCACCACCCCACCAACGTCGCGCCACCCTCCCCTTCCTCGCCCTACCCTCCTGTCGCGAGCCTCAGAAGCCGAGATCCCACCGGCGTGCCACATAGCTCCACAGCCCCGATCCGCCGCTCCAGCCACCCTCCACCGCGACTACAAGCCCTGCACCCCCCTCTGACCCCCTCCAATGACCCGCAGCCCTCTCCCTCTTCGATTCTCTCTCCTCCACTTCTAACTTGGAAAAAACCACCCCCTCCTCCTTAATCACAGCGCCTCTTCTTCTTTGTGTTGTTGTGAGTTTTCTTCGTTATTTATTTTAATTTATGTGTTAAAGATTTGATTTTTGTTTAAAAAAAGGGGTGAGTTTTATTTATCGATTTTTACCACATGTAGCTGGTGATAAAAATACGATCTTTATTATATGTAATTAGTGATAAAAATATAATTTTTATATATAAAATAACGAGATAAAAATGCGGTTTTTATATATAATAACATAGAGTAAAAATAGGATTTATATTTATGAAGAGTAATAAAAATATGATTTTTATTTATGCAAAGTAATAAAAATATAATTTATATATATAGAGTAGGAAAAATATAATTTTTATATATGTAGAGATATAAAAATATAATTTTTATATATGTAGCGAAGTAAAAATATGATTTTTAACGATAAATAAAGATTAGATTTTTAATTAAAGAAAGATTAGATTTTTAATGCGATAAAGATTTGGTTTTTATATGAAAAAGATTTGATTTTTAAATGTGAATAGCAATATAAAAATATTATTTTTAGTAGATAAAAATATTATTTTGGTGTAGGATAAAAATAGAATTTTTACATATGAGTAGAATTAAAAATTCGATTTTTATATATATGAAGTAGAAATAAAAATAGTGATTTTTATATATATAACAACAATATAAAGAAGTGATTTTTACATACATAACAATGAAATAAAAATGTGATTTTTATAGCGTTGAAATAAAAATGTGATTTTTGAATATAAACATCGTTGATTAAAATTATGATTTTTAATATCAACTTCGTGAAATAGACTTCGTTGAATCAGGATAGCGAATCTGAGCGACGATAAGGAATGGAGGAGTGGATCCCAAAGGTGAGAACTTCTCACATTAAATTTTATTTTCTATTTAAAATATATACTAGGATGCAGACGGTGCTTAGCAGCACCCGACACCCGACGTCCACAAATCATGGACGACTTTTTTGATTTGATTGTGTTGTAAAAATTGATTGTGTGATGTGGAATGGAATAAAATATTTTATAGTTAAAAATATAATTTTTAACGCGTATATGAATAAAATAAATACTCATAAACAAATCGGACGATTTGTTCATGTACACACATTTGACTGATATTGATTGGGACGATAAATTTTACACATCGCCCAACTGCACAAATAAAACCTGTGTTTGATTATTTGAAACCCCACACGGGTATTGGGATGATATATGACGTACACAAGCCCCAATAATTAGCTGTATGTCGATCGATTGGTTGAGAGGCTGTTATAAGCGTTAGATATTTATATTTAATGCTTATGCGGTGTAGAATGCACTCTGGATGATGGTTGACTGTGTTTGATTATTATTGTGTACATTGTTTATGAAATCCATATAAATTAAATTATATGATAATTGACTGTGTCTGATTCCAGTTTAGAATGAATGAATATTTTAAAATAACGAATATTTTAAAATAATATTCAGTAAAAATCAAAATCTGATTTTGATGTCCGATTTGGGATGGACATGAAAATATTTAAATATATAAAGTCATGTTGATTAGATTAATGCCTTTTTGATATGAACGATATTTATATCGATTTTATTCATTTTTATAATGAATATCGAAAAGGAAGTGATTTCAAAATCTAATGTTTTGAAAATACTATTATTTATATATCGATGATATGGAATATTCAATTTTGATTTGAAATTGAATATGAAGTTGAAATCGTTTTGAAAACGATTTATAAAATACGTTTTAAATGGAAATCGACGAAATATATATAATATATATATTATATACATATAATGGCCTGAATAGAACGCGCAACACCGCGGCAGTTCGCGAATTTACCGTCGGATTCTCGTAAAACCGAAACCGTTGGGTTCGTATCGAAAAGAGCTTTCAACAAATATAAGAGACTTGAAATCTATCGGTTGGATTTGGAATTATGTCCAAATCAAATTTGGAAAAGGTCGCTGTAAGTGCAGTTCGATGACCGTTTATGGAAATCGACTGTACGGGCCTTGATAAAATTATTAAAAATATCAATAATTTATGTAAAACCATAATAAATGATTTCGAAAGAATTGGGTAGAAAAAATTCCATATTTGAAAAGATAAAAATATATTTTTATCGAAATGAACTAGTTATGAACTAGAATTATAAATCCAATATTTTTAAAATAAATAAATTGGATTTGAAATGGTTTTAAAGATAACTAGAATTTCCAATATATGAATTGGAATGGATTTGAATTGAAATTTTCTTTGGAATATTTTGATATTGGATTCCCTGATTATATGGATATTGAGGAATTTGGAAGATATATATATCGTTATTCCAATATGATATTTGTTGATTTCAGAATTTGATATTGAATATAAGCCGATATATTTTCTATTTAGAGCCTTGTATTTAATATCAAATGAGATTTGGGTTTGTCGTGAATGTTGTCTTCACTAACACTGTCCTTAAACCCAGTGGAGAAAAGATTAAATATTTTTATTAAGATTTAATGAAGTTTACCAATTAATTAACATTTAATTGGAATTAAATTGAAATTGGCTTTTGGGTTTATCGTGAAAGGTGTTTTAAATAACACTTGTTCTTTAACTCGATTAACAATGGAATGTGATTTTGGTTTGTCGTGAATGGTGTCTTAAATAACACAGTTCTTGAACCCCGTTTGAAAAGATTAAATATTTTTATTAAGATTTAATGAAGTTTACCAATTAATTAACATTTAATTGGAACTGAAAATGGAATGTGAATTGGGTTTATTGTGAACTGTGTTTCTAACGACATTCGTTCTTTAACCCGATTTACAGTGAAATGTGATTTGGAATTTATAAATCTTTTTATTAAGATTTAACGAGAATTTTCCAAAGTAATGTTTTCCAGTTTAATATATTAAATTGGAATTGAATGGAATTCGATCGATAATAAACGAAGTGAACTTTTGTGGAGGAAGACTGTTAATACATATGGAATTTAAAAGGCTTTGCCGTTATTCCATTTATATTATTGTCAGATACGGAAATTGATATCGATTATATATTGATTTGTTTTTCCGTGAAGATTCCATAATTAATGAAATGTGATTTGGGTTTATCAAGAACTGTGTTTTAAATCACATTAGTTCTTTAACCCAGTTAAAGGCAGGATTACAAGTCTGTCATTGTATTTCGAACTGTATGGTTGATCTCTGATAAATATATATCTGTTTGGTGGCGGAGAATTTATTCTCTTGCTTGACACCCTTCCCTGAGACGTACGAGCTTAGAGGTTATATATCGGCAGAAATCAGTAGTACGGTGTAGATTGTCGATGCGACATGTTTGTGTTTCCAAAGTTAAATAATCATTAATATTAATTTTTGGGAAGATTAAAACTAAGTGGAGTTTTAATGAATCTTGAAATAGATTTAAAAAAGGAATTCGATAATTTAAATGATCAAATTTGGGAAATGATTGAGAATGGAGTATCGCTAGTTTTTCTCCTAACGATAGTTAAATCTTTAATTATATTTGAATGGGAAATGGTAATTAATTTTACCGGTAAGACCGTGGTGTTAGTTATGGAGTATTACTAGTTTTGCTCCATGGGATGAATAGGTTGGGACTGGGAAATTAAACAAATGATTACTTCGGTAAGGTGCGCTAATCCCGACTAGTTTGGAAAACCGTAACATGGTTTGAATTGATGTAACAACCCGGAAAATCTGAACCAATTTAAAAAATTTATTTTGACAATTTTAGTGAATTTTGAATATTTAAAATGATTTATTTTAAATAATAACGACAAGAAATTTATTTTGGATAGAATTAGAAAGTATATATTTATTTGAATCGACATTAGAGTATAATTATTTATTTTTAATTATAAAAGGAATTGAAAATGGTGCGGTAGTTTGAAAATTCGATTTCAAATTTCAAATGAATGAATAGGATTCAAAATAACCGGATTTTAGCGAAACCAAAAATATTTGAATCTATTTGAAAATATCTTTCCAACGAATCCGAAAAATCCAAATTTCATAGCGGGAATAAAAAGTTATGCCCAGTTGAAAATTCAGAATAGTCGCTATGGAAATATAGCCCTTAAAAATGGAAATTTTGCAAATGACCTCCATTTTTGATGAAACCACTTTTGTTGGATCCGGGGTGTCATGTTATTGCTATATTCCAAAATTCATAATTTTTTAAGTTCATATGTGAGCGTGGCGAAGTTAAACGTGTTTTGGCAGTTTCAATCAATTTGGATCGACCAGAAAATGGCCATTTTTCAAACGGTCTCCAAATTTGACGAACTTAGTTCTGTTAGGACTGTGTCGTCAATCCGAAGCTAGAAATAATTTTTCTATAATTTTTAGAGTCCGTATGTGGCCCCGGTAAATTGAAATGTGCGTTCAAATTCAATATATAGATTTATATTTTGATTTTGATGGAAACCGATCGAAACAGCCAAACTGGCTTATGATACATATCCCATTGTGTTCGGAATGGGGGTAATTAGCTAGGGACGACAGGCGGTGGGTCTCGTTTGGAAATCGAAATCGAAAGTTACTTTTTGAATATATATACATAAGGGGTCTGACATGGGGGTCAAACCCCTCATTCTTTCTTTCTCGCGGTCAACGCGAGAAACCGCAGTCCCCCATTTCTTCCAAAATCGCGACACCCCCGCCACCACTGGCACACCGCCCCCTCCCCCCTTCCGCCACGACGCCGGACCAAGGCCCCCCTCTATCCTCCCACCGCTCCTCGCAAAATCCAAAGCCCAAGGCCCCCACAACGGAAAACCGCAGCTCCGACTATCCCCTAGCCCACCGCCCGCCTGAGCCGCCTCACCCAACCTCCAAATTCGCCTCCTCCGGCGGATTGGAACCCCCTCCTTCAAATAAAAATGTGAATTTTTAAATATTTATTTACATTTCTTTGCTTTTCAGTTTTTACATATAGTAGTTTACATGAAAATGTGATTTCTTTGTGTATATAAAAAGGAGACTTTTATTTACAAAAGATTTAATTTTAAACATAATAAAAATATGATTTTTATATTAAATAGATAGTAAAAATATTATTTTTATATTATATAGATAATAAAAATATGATTTTTATATTATAGAGATAATAAAGATATGATTTTTATAATTTGAATAACGATATGAAAATATTATTTTTAGTTAGATAAAAATATAAATTTTATCGTATGTAGGTAATAATATAAAGATTAAATTTTTATATGTAGAATGGCGATCAAAATATAATTTTTATTTTGTCGGAAGAATTATAAAAATGTGATTTTTATAGATAAAAATATGATTTTTTTAATGTTTTCATTATAATAAAGATACGATCTTTATATGGATATCATTAAGATAAAAATTCGATTTTTATTTTATATGAAGCGAAATAAAAATTCGCTCTTTATATAAGAAGTAGAAATATAAAAATATAATTTTTATATAAAAAGAAGCATTGTAAAAATATATGAAGTAGAAATATGATTTTTATTTATTAGAATGAAGCGATAAAAATGTGATTTTAATCTATGAACAGTGTGAAGAAGATTGCATTGGAATTTTGAATAGAATCCAAACAATCGTCCATTAAAGACAGGTGGAGTGGATCTCAAAAGTGAGAAGTTCTCACTTTTATTTTATTTTCTAGTTAAAATATATACTAGGATGCAGACGGTGCTTAGCAGCACCCGACACCCATCGTTCCACAGACCATGGACGACTTGTTTGTTTGATTGATTATGTTGTGAAAGTTGATTGTGTGATGTGGAATGGAATAAAATATTTTATAGTTAAAAATATAATCTTTAACGTGTATATGAATAAAATAAATATCCATAAACAAATCGGATGTACACACATTTGACTGATATTGATTAGGATGATAAATTTTACACATCGCCCAACTGCACAAATAAAATTCATTATTTGTTGATTGAAACCCCACACGGGTATTGGGATGATATATGACATACACTAATCCCAATAATTAGTTGTATATCGATCGATTGATTGACAGACTATTATAAGCGTCAAATATTGGTATTTGATGCTTATGCAGTGTAGAATGCACTTTGGATGATGGTTGACTGTGTTTGAGTGTTGTTGTATACATGTTGTATGAAATCCATATAATCACATTATATGGTAATCGACTGTGTCTGATTCCAGTTTAGAAAGAATGAATATTTTAAAATAACGAATATTTTAAAATAATGAGTTTTTTAAAATACTATTCAGTAAAAGATCAAAATTTGTTTTTGATGTCCGATTTGGAATGGACACGAATATATTTAAATATATGAAGCCATGTTGGGTAGATTAATACCATTTTGACGTAAACGATATTTGTTTCGATTTTATTCATTTTTATAATGAATATTGAAAAGTAATTGATTTCAAAATCTAATGTATTGAAAATATTATCATTTATATATATTGATGATATGGAATATTCAATTTTGATTTGAAATTGAATACGAAGTTGAAATTGTTTTGGAAACGAATTTAAAACGATTTATAAAATACGTTTTAAAGGGAAATCGATGAAATATATTATATATATATAATATAATGGCCTGAATAGAACGAGCCGCGCTGCGGTAGTTCGCGAATTCCAACCATTGACTTCAAATGGATATTACGCGAGATCTGACTGTCGGATTCTCCTAAAACCGGAACCATTGGGTTCGTATCGAAAAGAGCTTTTTAACGAATATTATAAATTTGAAATCTAACGGTTGGATTTGGAATTATGTACAAAACAAATTTGGAAAAGGACGTTGTAAATGCAGTTCGATGGCCGTTTATGGAAATCGACTGTACAGACCTTGATAAAATTATTAAAAATATCAATAATTTGCGTAAAATCATAATAAATGATTTGGAAAGAATTGGGATGAAAAAATCCCATATTTGAAAAGATGAAAATATATTTTTGTCGAAATGAACTAGTTTTGAACTAGAATTAAAAATCCAATATTTTTAAATAAATAAATTGGATATGGAAGTTTATATCGATTATATATATCAATTTGTTTTCCATGAAGACTCCATTGTTAATGGAATGTGATTTTGGGTTCTCGTGAATGGTATCTTTAATAATACTATTCTTAGACCCAAAGGAGTTAAGAAAAACAGAAACTAACTGGAGATTAGTTAAGTTGAATGGTTCCCTGGGTATTGATCTGATGTTGGTTTCGGCCTTCAGGGTTAATACTTAGGGAACTGTTCTCTTACTAATTTACGGTTAGAGACTGATGGAATGTGAATTGGGTTTGTTGTGAAATGTGTTTTAGCGACATTCGTTCTTTAACCCGATTTACAACGAAATGGGATTTGGAATTTATAAATCTTTTGTTAAGATTTAAAGGAGATTTTCCAAAGTAGAGTTTTCCAATTTAACATATTAAATTGGAATTGAATGGAATTCGATTTGGTAATAATCAAAGTAAGCTTCTGTAGAGGAAGACGGTTAATATATATAGAATTTAAAAGGCCTTGTCATTATTCCATTGATATTATCGGTTGGATATGGAAGTTTATATCGATTATATATATATCGATTTTTTTCCATGAATATTCCATTGTTAATGGAATCTGATTTTGGGTTGTTGTCGTGAATGGTATCTTTAATAATATTGTTCTTAAACCTAACGGAGTTAAGAAAATCAGAAACTAACTGGAGATGAGTTAAGTTGAATGGTTTCCTGGGTATTGATCTGATGTTGGTTTCGGCCTTCGGGGTTAATGCTTGGGGAATTGTTTACTTGCTAATTCACCGTTAAAAGATGATGGAATGGAATGTGATTTTGGGTTTATCGTGAACCGTGTTTTAAAGGACATTCGTTCTTTAACCCAGTTAAAGATAGGATATGATTTCCCAAGTTAAACAGTCATTAATATTGATTTTTGGGAAGATTAAAACCAAGTGGAGTTTTAATGAATCTTTAATTAGATTGAAATGATCGAGAATGGAGTATCACCCATTTTGCTCCGGGCGATAGTTAAATCTTTAATTAGATTTGAACGTGAAATGGTAATTGAATTTGCCGATAACACCGTGGTGTTAGATATGAAGCACTACCAGTTTTGTTTCATGGGATGAATAGGTTGGGATTGGGAAATTAAACAAATGATGATTACTTCGGTAAGGTTCGTTAATCCCGACTAGTTTGGATAAACCATAATTTGATTTGGATTGATATCCAAAGGAAGATTAAAGGATAAATTTAAAGAATTTATCTTTGATAAAATTAATAGGAACCTTCACCAAAGTATAAGAATATTTGAATAAAGGAATATTCTAGATTGGAATGAGGCGTACGTTGTGTTTTTGTAGCACTTGTTTATAATATACGTGAGTTATTCGGAAAGACCGGGTTTGTCCCATTTTGAATAACTGAATCGATGATATGTCGACGATGAAGACGGTGGTTGAAGACCGGAGGTCTTCACATCGTTTGGATGATTACTGATGTCTTGATTGGGTTGTACACCCAAGACAAGGTAATAAGTGGTGATCGTCCAAACGTAGTTGGGGATCGACCGGATATACGAGGGCCTCTCCCCTGTATTGGACATATGGGGGAGGAATAAGGTGCCTCCGGTTTCGTTCAGACCCATAACGAACTTGTAAATGGATGTGTGTCTGACATCGGATTTCATTCTGTGTGATTGACAGACATCGGTTGCATAGCATGAATTGCCTGTGGGGCATGCAGAAATGCAAATGATCAAGGCTTCTGTTGAAAAGCAGAGTCTTCTAGTTGACGATCAAAGCACGACTTTAATATAGCATAGCTTTGTGTAGCGTTGATTCGCGAGCCTCACACCCCGGTGTTAACCAGAAACGGGAGAGGACCTCAGGGAGGGCATGCGTTTCCTTCTAGCTAGGAGTGGTGTCAACGTTTTACTAGCCCTGAAATTTTACTTATGTGGATAATGGATTCTGAGGCACCTCGGTTATATTGGTCATTCTGGGGCCGATGGTTTGGGTCGGGATATGACCTAGTTATGCCCCATAGGGCGGGGAAACGCATTATTCAGGCATTTTAATCCACTCCGTGTGGACCACTCCTGACGATCCAAAGGCTTGATTGAGTACTTGCCTGAGACGTGGGCTAGAGCGTCTCGAAGCGAGCTAGGACGATCCCTTGCCTAGGTTCAAAGATGGAAATCCAACTTCCAATACGTGACCATTGTGGTTTTGATTGTAGAGGCTAGTATTGGCAACATGATATATGATACCCATGCTGTCTAGGATTGATACATTTATATTCGAAGTTGTTTTATACATTATGCACTTATAATAGTATCAAATGATTGTTTTAACGTACCAAGCATGTTTGGCTATTATAAGTGAAAACCCTATCCTCCGGCTTGCGTCGCATTGTGTGATGGGACCTGGGTCTTATAATAGCCTCATTTTCTCAACAAAAAGAAACATTGCGTTGTTTTGTTATATGCACTGGTATTCTTGGGAGGAAACCCGTTCCGTGTTATACGGCGTGGTCCCTTGACATATCTGATTTAAAGTAAAGTTTTAAATAACTGTTTTTTAGTTCTCACACCAGTCACATGACTGACATGGAGTTTATTGTTTTAACCTAAACTCTGGGTGCCCCTATTTTTTGCACGGGTAGCTAGTAGTTTTGGTTTTGCAGATTTATATTCAAAGGATCCAGGTTTACAGCTGGAATGATATTCAGAAACCTCTATATCCGTATATTCTTTTCAATTGTATTTTGTATTATTTTCCGCTGCATTGTAACTTGTAAATCTCTGATATTTAGTAAATGTGTAATATTTATTCATACTCTGTATATCCTTGTATTCTGATGTAAATTGTTGTAATAAGCAATGAAATGTTCTTCTGTTTGTGTTCCAATTTGTCTTGTCCTCAAAGCAATCCGTTCTTCCTCTTCTCTTCGGAGACCGTGGAAGTTTCGGGTCCTTACAATTGACATCCAAAGGAAGATTAAAGGATAAATTTAAAGATTTATCTTTGATAAAATTAATGGGAACCTTTCTCTAATGATATGAATATTTGAATAAAAGAATATTTAGAATTGGAATGAGGCGTATGTTGTGTTTGTGTAACACTTGTTTATTATATACGTGAGTTATTCGGAAAGGCCAGGTTCATACCCATTCTAAATAACAGATTCGACGATAAGTCGACGATGAAGACGGTGGTTAAAGACCGGAGGACTTCACATCATTTGGATGATTACTGATGTCTTGATTGGGCTGTACACCCAAGACCAGGTAGTAAGTAGTGATCGTCCAGACGTACTTGGAGATCGACGGATATGCGAAGGCCTCTCTATTGTATTGGACTTATGAGACAAGGAATAAGGTGCCTCCGGTTTCGTTCAGACCCAGAACGAACTTGTAAATGGATTGTGTGTCTGACATTGGATTTTACTCTATGTTGATTGATTTCTATTAAATATATATATCTATTTGGCGGTGGAGAATTTATTCTTTTGCTTAATGCCCTTCTCTGAGATGTACGAGCTCAGAGGCAATATATCGATAGAAATCAGTCGCATGGCATGAATTGACTGTGTGGCATGCTGAGATGTAGTGATCAAGGCTTCTGCTGAAAAGCAGAGTCTTGTGGTTGCTAATCAAAGCACAGCTTTAATATAGCGCTGCTTTGTGTATAACGTTAATTCACAAGCATCACACCTTGGTATGAGTCAAAAACGGGATCGTGGCTGCATGGAGTGCACGACGTTTCTGTCTAGCTATGGGTGGTGTCAGCGTTTTACAAGCCATTTATATTATTTTTACCTTTGTGGTTGTTGGAATGCAAGGTGCCTCGGTTATATCGGTCTCTACTGAGCCGAAGGATAGGTCCGATAGGACCGGGAAACGTGTGCTCAGGAATAACAAATCCTCAAACGTAAGGGAGGACCAGCCCTGAAGATCCAAGGGTTACCCAGAGTGTGTAGTCCTAAGACATTTGCTAGAGTGTCTCGAAGCGGTGAGGAGCCATCCCTGGCCTCAACACATGACGGAAATCCAATTTCCAATACGTGACATTTCGGTTTTATTTGTAGAGCCTAGTACGGCGACATAGTAGCATGGGATACTATGTCGTCTATGATTGATACATTTATATTTGTTTTCATACATTTTACACTATAATAGTATCAAAATGATTTGTTTTAAACGTACCAAGCATGTTTGGCTATTATAAGGTAAAACTCTATCCTCCGGCTTGCGTTGCATTGTGTGATGGGACCTGAGTCTTATAATAGCTTCATTTTTCCAAAAAGCATTGCGCTGTTTATTCTATGCACTGGTATTCTTGGGAGGAAACATGTTCCGTGTTATATGGCATGGTCCCTTGATTTACTCCATTTTAAAGTAAAGTTTTAAATAACTGTTTTAGTTCTCACACCAGTCACATGACTGACCTGGAGTTTATTGTTTTAACCTAAACTCTGGGTGCCCCTATTTTCCACACGGGCTGCTAGCAGTTTTGGTTTTGCAGATTTATATTCACAGAATCCTGGATTACAGCTGGAATGATATTCGGAAAGCTTTGTATCCGTATATTCTTTTCAGTTGTGTTTTGTGTTGTTTTTCCGATGTTAATGTAATTTAAATCTCTGATGTTTATCAAATGTATATTATTTATTCATACTCTATATATTCTTGTACCCTGATGTAAATTGTTGTAATAAGCAATTAAATGTTCTTCTATTTGTGTTCCGATTCATCTTGTCCTCAAACAAATCCGGGCTTTACGGGGAAGTTCGGGTCGTCACATTTGGTATCAGAACTTTGGTTTGCAGAGCTCGAGAACAAGGCACATTAGAACCAAACGAAAGAATTCATCAGAGATTGTATTAGCAATATCCAATGAGAATTACTCATTAGAGATAGGATCAGTAGTATCCTAGAACGAGTCGAAAGAGTGTTATTTTTAAAATCAAAATGAAAACAAACTTTATTTTGAAAATTTAAATCTTATTATACGTATTTGAATATTTTATTTGTATTGAATTTGGATAATCCAATATATAAAGATTTTGCATATACGCCTTCCGAACGTGTATTCAAAGTTTTAATATACTGGATAGATATGGAATAACGCTCTAGTCGCCCGAAGATGATTCTGATGATTGCCATGGCATCATCAGCATTTATGTTCGAGTTTCGAAAGTGGGATATCTATATATTTCCAATTGACTGGTGTGAGAACCAAAACTAGATAGGGTTTATTGTTGTGATTTGACATCAAAAATATGATCTTTGATTATATATCAAAATTATGAATTTGAGACGTTAACCAACTAATTGATTGATGGTTATGTTGTATGATTATTTGTTAACCAATAAAACCATTATGTGAATGAACGGTAAGTATAACCAAATTGTGTCGAATGTTGAACTAAATTGAAAATTGATTGAAATTGCATGCATATACATGTATATACATTGAACAGGTCATAGCAAGGAGGCTAGAGCAGAGGAATAAAATTGTATGCCCGACAAATAGATACATGTTTACTAATTTATTGGGTTTGGATGATTTTATGAGTCGGCTACCCGCTTGGCCTTTTCTTTTTCCTTTTGAGATGAGAGAGCCTGTGTGGCGGTTTGGGGATTTTCCCGGTGCTCCTCGTTCAAAGGAGGTTATGGCGAAACTTTTTGAAAATTTAGGGTGTTAGCCAAATTTTTGAGAAATTGGAAAATTCTTAGAAACTGAAAAGTTGAAGAATGAAAGCCAAACTGAAAGTTGGGTTGATTAGTTAAACAACTTTCAGCCCCGTTCTTTTTCGAGGACGTAAAGATTTTAAGTGAGGGAAATTGTAACAACCCAGAAAATCAGAACCAATTAAAAAATTTTATTTTGACAATTTTGAATATTTAAAATGATTTATTTTAAATAATAACAACGAGAAATTTATTTTGAGTAGAATTAGACCGTATATATTTATTTGAATCGAAGTTAGAATATAAAATTTATTTTAATTATAAAGGAATTGGAAATGGCGCGGTAGTTTGAAAATTCGATTTCAAATTTCAAATGAATGTATAGGATTCAAAATAAACCGGATTTCAGTGAAACCAAAAATATTAGAATCTATCTGAAAATATCTTTCCAACGAATCTGAAAAATTGAAATTTAACAGCGGGAATAAAAAGTTATGTCCAGTTGAAAATTCAGAATAGTCGTATGGAAATATTGCCCTTAAAAATAGCCAATTGCAAACGACCTCCGTTTTCGACGAAACCACTTTTGCTGGATCTGGAATGTCAAATTATTGATAGATTCCAATTTTCATAAATTTTGGGATCAATATGTGAGCGTGGCAAAAGAAAACGTGTTTTGACAGTTTTAGTCAATTTGGATCGACCAGAAAATGGCCATTTTTCAAACGGTCTACAAATTCGACGAAATTAGTTTTGTTAGGACCGTATCGTCAAACATAGCTAGATTTATTTTTCTGGAATTTTTAGAGTTAGTATGTGGCTCTGGCAAATTGAAATATACATTTAAAATTGAATATATAGATATAAATTTTAATTTAAACGGAAACTGATCGAAACAGTCGAATTGGCTTACGGGACATATCCCATTTCATTCGGAATGGGGTAATTAGCTAGGGCGACAGTCATTGGGCTCGATTTGGAGTTCAAATTTTAAACTAACTTTTTGAAATTAAAAATAGAATTAAATATATAATTATATATTGGGGTCAACTCCCTTTCTTCCTTCCATGGTCAAAATCGAAATTAAAAAAAAAAGAGAAACCCGCGGATCTCTTCATCGCGCCCCCCTCTCGCGCGCGCCGTCGGCCATGACCATCCCCCACCTCCGTCGAGCGCTCCACCACCCCCATCAACGTCGCGCCACCTTCCCCTTCCTCGCCCTACCCTCATGTCGCAAGCCCCAGAAGCCGAGATCCTACCATTGCGCCACCATAGCTCCACAGCCCCAATTCGCCTCTCCAGCTACCCTCCGTCGCGACTGTAAGCCTAGCGTCCCCCTATGACCCCCTCCGATGACCCGCAGCCCTCTCCCCCCTTCGATTCTCTCTCCTCCCCTTCTGACTTGGAAAAAAACCGTCCCCTCCTCCTTAATCGCAGCGCCTCTTCTTCTTTGTGTCACTGTGAGTTTTCTTCGTTATTTATTTAACTTATGTGTTAAAGATTGGATTTTTGTTTAAAAAAAGGGTGAGTTTTATTTGTCAATTTTTATCATATGTAGTTAGTGATAAAAACACTTTATTATATGTAATTAGTGATTAAAAAATAATTTTTATTATATGAATAACGATATAAAAATGTTATTTTTATATATAAAGTAACGAGATAAAAATGCGGTTTTTATATATAATAACATAGAGTAAAAATAGGATTTTTATTTATGAAGAGTAATAAAAATATGATTTTTATTTATGTATAGTAATAAAATATAATTTTTATATAAATAAAGTAGGAAAAATATAATTTTTATATATGTAGAGATATAAAAATATAATTTTTATATATGTAGCGAAGTAAAAATATGTTTTTTAATGATGAAGAAAGATTAGATTTTTAATGCGATAAAGATTTGGTTTTTATATGAAAAAGATTTGATTTTTAAATGTGAATAGCAATATCAAAATATTATTTTTAGTAGATAAAAATATTATTTTGGAGTAGTATAAAAATAGAATTTTTACATATTAGTAGAAATAAAAATTTGATTTTTATATATATGAAGTAGAAATAAAAATAGTGATTTTTTATATATAACAACAACATAAAAAAGTGATTTTTACATACATAACAATGAAATAAAAATGTGATTTTTGAATATAAACATCGTTGATTAAAAATATGATTTTTAATATCAATTTCGTGAAACAGAGTGCGTTGAAATCAAGATAGCGAATCTGAGCGACGATAAGGAATGGAGGAGTGGATCCCAAAGGTGAGAATTTCTCACTTTAAATTTTATTTTCTAGTTAAAATATATACTAGGATGCAGACGGTGCTTAGCAGCACCCGACACCCGTCGTCCACAAACCGTGGAGGACTTGTTTGATTTGATTTTGTTGTGAAAATTGATTGTGTGATGTGGAATGGAATAAAATATTTTATAGTTAAAAATATAATTTTTAACGCGTATATGAATAAAATAAATATTCGAAAACAAATCGGACGATTTGTTTATGTACACACATTTGACTCATATTGATTGGGACAATAAATTTTACACATCGCCCAACTGCACAAATAAAACCCGTGTTTGTGTGACGACCCATGTTTTTGGCACCCAAATATATATTTTAATTAATTTATTTTAAATATTTTATTTGGAATATCGATGGAATTCAATATTTAATTCGTTAATTAAACGAAGTTCGAACGTTATATAATTTATATAATATGAATCGAGCTTGAAAATGGCGTGCAGTTCGTAAATTCGAATTTTGAACTTCAACTGAGAATATAAGATTCGATATAAGTCGGATTTCTGTGAAACAAGACACGTTGGGACCATATTGACGATAATTTTCATATGAAAGAGAAAAATCCAGATTCCGTGTTATAGATTACAAGTTATGGCTAAATCAAAATTTGGAAAAAACGCTGTGGAAATCGTTATTTAAAATATCGACCTTTAAAATGGTCGTTATGCAAACGGACTCAGATTTCGACGAAATCAGTTTCATTGGAACCGTATCGTCAAATCATTATCAGAAAATCAAACTGCGTGGAAAACCGATGTCGTATGTGACCACAGCAACCGTAAATGCCCGTTCAAATTCTCTAACGCGTATTTAATTAAATAAAAGGAGTATTTGAGTGTAACTCGAGCAGACGATCGAATTAGGCCACGAAACTAGTCCCGTTGAGTTCGTATCGTCGATTAGAGTCAGAATAGCTATATAGTTTGTTGTTTTTAAAGACCAGATAATTTGGCGTTAAAAAGGGTAGGGCGGTTCGGGGTAAAAACAGCCTATCGGGCAAACAGTCTCAGAATGCGACGAAACTGGTGCCGTCGGGATCGTATAAACAAATTATTGTAAGATATCAAAGTTTCAAGTTGATTCGATTTATCTGGTGATCGTAAAAAAATAAAACACGTGCTTATTTCTGGTTTTATAAAGGAAAATTTTTCATACGACCTCGGATCTCGACGAAACTTGTCCCATTGGATTCGGAATATCTTTTTACACCGAGATTAGCTTTTTCATCAGAAAACAGGGATCGATTGTGATTAGTTTTATGTTATACTTCACCGTTAAGCTTCATGAGAATAAAAATAATATATAAAATACATTCTGGTCTGCCTATCCAAGTTGTTCTTACCCCGAGTATTGCCGCTGCCTTGCTTTCTTATCAGCAAATCCCTACTTTGATCTGAAAACCCATTGTGTTGTCATCACGCACATGCAAAAGTAACACAGCGTACATTTTCACATGCAACCATCCATCAAACTTAATACCTCTGCAATCCTACCACATGCCTACGGTATGCGATTTCTTTTCTTCTCCTCTGAGTACACGTCCTTTGTATGTAATTGAAAACGACTTGTCAGTGCCTTGCTACCAAGCTAACAGTAAACATCACTGTCTCCTGCATCACAAACCAATGTTTCAGACAACCAGTGTCTTATTTCTTAAAGAGAAAGGAAGTTACTGCAATCCTATGAAAAGCTAAGGACAGGGCTACCACATATAGGATTTGACGTCGAGCATATCCACTTGTGTCATCCCTATATATAGTGCCTCTTCACCATTTTCTTGTCCCTTGAAAACTCGATATCAACTATGCAGCTAGTACAATTACATACCGTGAGCAATAAAATATATATTTAATACGAGTGAAGTAGGTGGGGGAAAGAGAAACGTGGAGGGTCAGTCGCTGGAAAAGGAGATCAGTTCGGATCATGAAGGAGGGTTGGCTTTGGGGTATCACGGTGGTGCATTGGTGCGGTCAGGAGGAGCAAACGTGAAACATAAAAGAGAAATAAGGGAGTCACGTTACCGGTGCATGAAGGAAATAGTGGACAGTTTATGCCATGCGGTGAGTGTAGATGGGTACGACACTTGGTGGAGTTTTGGTTCCTTTTTGATGTGGTGCGGATTGGAGTGGCAGACAGTAGAAGACAGTGCCGTTTCATTTGGAAGTGGAGCAGTAGGGATGAAGTACTGTTCAAACTAGGAAGAAAATGGGGAAGTGCACAGTACGTGCCTGGGAAGTGACACTGTAGATGCGGTTTTGTGGAAGGGGCCGGCAGTTGGTCACGAAGAGGAGGGAGTAATTGGGTAAGGTCCAAATTTATATTATAGTATAATAACGTAAGAAATATTTAGTCAAATCTTTATTTACTTTATAGGGTACATCACGGGATCGGGTTTAATCATGATCGTGTGCCAGTCGATTGTTTAATAGCCGGTGTTAGTTTGACTAATCAAAAAAAAAAAAAAAAGAAGAAGTTAGTAACGTGTTCGAGTAGAAGGACAAGGTTGTACGTGTCCATTTAGGTAATTAAGGTGATGGGAGTTTATTTAAATATGCCTAACTGATAAGTCTTGTACATGCTAAACTAACGTGGCCTAGTAGCAAACGTTTAAATGTTCTTTTGTAGTGTCTAATTACCTTACATGTTGCCAAGACGTTTTAAATTATTATAGTAAAACTAATACTACTCAGTATTGTTTCTAATATCTTAACATGGCCTTAAGCATTTCCAAAATGCCTAATCACCCAAGTTAACCATATATAAGCCTCATTATAATGTGCCTAATCGCCCTTAATTATCACAAGTGAGATGTAAACAATATAACATATAAATTAAGTTATTATAAACGTAAGTTAATATTTAACTCAACTAATATTTGTAGTAGGTGTTAACAGTATAACGTGGACAAGTAAAATTGTAAGTGTGATTTAGTTTGCATCTTAATATACCGACCATACCGATTACATATATGTTTAGTTAATTATGTGAATTAAAATTAAATTAAAGTTAGATTAATTTAATTTAAACCAAATGTGTATAAATTCTGTAGCATATCAAAATCCGACAAGACCGGAGGTGGTGAAGCCGTACGACGAACACTGCATTACAAAGCTGTTTTGTCGAAATTGAACGCAGACGAAAGCTGGGAAAAACAAACCGTGACGACGAAAGAAAATCAAGGTGAGTTAAACTCACTCAGTTCCCATTTATATTTTATATAAATTGGGTTATATTTTTTGTACTATGTTTGCTATTGGTTGATTATTTGCTAGTTATATATTTATCTGTTGATTTAAACGATGAAATTAAACTGTGTTTAATTTCAGTGAAATACCAAACCGTTATTTTTAACGATTGGTTCCACGAAAGGTAACTCACCTCGGCTGGTCACGTTTATTTATAAACGTTTTTAAATTGTTTGAACCGTTTGCGAATTGGTTGGTTGGTCGTTATTTATTGTTATCTGTTAGATGAAATTGAATTGTCTGGTTTGTGGTAACCGTTTTGAATACAGGGAAGAACAGGTTGGAGGGACCCAACCGGATCCCTTAAATGTATTATTTATTTTCATATTTTCATATGTGAACTGACCTATTTGTGTGATTGATTTGATGGCTGATTATTGACCGAATATTCAACATCTGTTTGGTTTAAACCAATGGGCGATATTGGTTAAGTGTTTGGCAGAGTATGGCCTATAAAATCAATCGGGTTATAAATATTGTTTCACCGTCAGGCGATTCGATAGAGCTGAAGTTATAAAATTTATTTTATAACTGAAGTTGGATTTTTAAATATATTATTTTGTATAAAAATTATTAAAGGGAAATAAACAAATATTTTATTTATTTAAGACTTTGATTTATATTTTAAGTTATTTTATAAAGTAAATTCTGACGTTAATCAGATTTGCAAGTATGAGAATAAGAATACATCGAGTGGTTAAACTCTGGTAATTGTTTTCTAAAGGAAACAATTAATGGAATTATTTTAATTAATGGTATTTTTATTTAATTTAAAGTAGGAATTGATTGGAATCGGCTAACAAGATAATCAAGTTTTGAGATAATTAGATCGACCGCTTTGAATTAGAATTGATTATCAAATTAATGTGTTTTTGATTAAATACTGTTTAAATTTAGATAAGGTTTTAAAAGGGTTACTATGTATTTTAGTTAATGAAGAATTAACTACTAATGTTGTTAGGGATTGAAATAAATTATTATTTTAATTAATAATAATTTTGAAAAAATTACTTTTCAAAAGCAATTGAAGTGAAATGAAATCCAATCGAGGTGGTGAAAGGAGTTATGAACGAGGGTTATATTAAAAACCCGAATTTTTTTATAACGAAGTAAAAAAAAGGATTTCAAGCGAATATAATGGCTTGAAATAAATGTTACTTAATTATTTGAATTAAGTAAAAGGAGTTTTAGGGATAAAAGGGTTTATTATAAACCAGAGTTATAAATGAGATTTAAAAGTGTAAAACATTAATTTTACATTAACGTTACGTGAAAGTGGGATCAAGGAAAAGGGAAAAAGGGAAATAGGATTTCCAAAGTGGATAAGGGCTAAATATGTTCTGAAAGGAGACTGGTTAAAAGAGTTAGAAGTTTTTAATTAAGCAGAAGTGAATAAATTTGTTTAATTAAAAGGCCAAGTAATGCTGAATACTGAACCAGTGAACTCGTTGGAGTGTCATGATTGAAACACTGTATATTTTGATAGTTAAAACACCGACTATCAAATCATGTCCAATACGATTGTTGGTATGGAAAGACCGTGATCGAATTTATATTCGAAAACCATTCCGTCCAACAGATACGTGAAGAGATCAGAAGATGATCGAGATGGAGCACTGAAGACCGTGGATTTTCATGAACGGAAGAACCACTAACATTCTCTGCCTGGCAAGCAGAGATAAGTTGTGATTCTGTCGTGGTTGGATTCTACGGGTTGCAAGGACTTCTCGCTACTGATCCATGGGGTGATTCCTATATTGGATGCAGTAGGAGAGTGCCTTCGGTTCATCCTGTTCCTGGATGACTTGTATGGACGGATGTCTGATAGAGTATTTCCAAAGGGTCACGTACGTTGATTTCTTCAAACATGCTATAGTTGTTGGCGGGGAAATTGTCGTTCTCTTAGCTTCCAGCTAGAGTACTTTTGTGGATATCAATTAGTGATATCTGACGGATCTAACGATGTGGCATTCAAAGTAAATGGTGACCAGATGTCAAGAGTTAATTCTGGCCTCAAGCCTCATCAACCGGGAAATGACAAAAATCGGGCAGGCAGCATGGCTATGTGGGTCGCTTCCATTAGGGTGTATAATCACCTATATAGAGAAATTCCT
This sequence comes from Allium sativum, assembly GCA_030737875.1. NCBI lineage: Eukaryota > Viridiplantae > Streptophyta > Magnoliopsida > Asparagales > Amaryllidaceae > Allium > Allium sativum. The sequence goes on from CM060912.1 coordinate 712,611,912, forward strand.
ATTTGCTTCTTAAATCTATGTTTCGATGTTGTCCCTTGTCGGGAGACGGTTGCTGATCCCAACCGTCGGTGATATACATTCGATACACTCAAGCGAAATGAGTGGTCGGTCATGTGAGGGCCGGGTTGCAAGAAGTTCTTGTTGAACCCAGTGTATTCATCTCTAGAGATACACTATCGGCAAGTGGTCTCATACCTTGTCATAGTCGGAAATCCAAACTCCAATAAGCGCCCACGGTTTTGATTTGTATACTATGTATGTAGAGCGTGAGATGCAAGCATTCTATTAGATTCCATTTACTTGTATTTAGACATTATTATAATATCAGAAAAGATATTGGTTTCAAAAACTGTTTTGGGTTATCGTAAGGTAAAAACCTGTAACGTCCCGCATTTTTATCGGTTTATATTTGAATATTTAAATCAGCTTAAATATTGAATTCGTAATATAAATGGATTTATATATAGTTGTTAAACGAAGTTGAACGTATAGAAATATATATTAATTATAATCGAGGCCGTAATATCGCGGCAATTCGTAATTTAACGTTCTAAACTTCAACTGAGTATACTGGACCCGTTACAAGTCGGATTTCTGCGAAACAAGAAATAGTGGAATCTGTTGAACTGTATCTTTCTGACAGAAGTGAAATATTGAGATTTCGTCGTATGGATTGCAAGATATGTCAAAATCAAATATTCAGAAAGTCGCTATGAAATCGTATATCGACCATAACGGTTTATTTGAAATAACTTCTTATCGGTTTCGAATTTAGACAAGGTTCTTTTGAGACATAGCGATAATTTAATTTTTAGAATTTTACTGTAATTTTTAATTAATTTAATAAGCAACTTTTTATTTGGAGTATTTTGCACCCTGTATCGATATTTTAGGATTTCACAATATGAGTTAATCTACCGGTATTATTATATTTTTGGGATCAGGACACCTCGCTGGACACAACCACATTTCTATTTCTGTCTATAGCAATCCGTAAAACAAGTGAGGTCTTGTGTAACGAAGACCGAATAACTTTACAATTAAAAAAAAAACTAAACAACATGGATACACGTGACCCAATTTCCTCCCAACTATGCATTCCGCCACCTTAGTCTTCCATGCATGTTGCGTTGGTTCACCTGTACATACTACACACTTTGAAATATTATTTGTAAACATGCCAACACTTTGAAAAATGATTTTTCTATTAAGAAAAATTAGTGGCGTTAAGATGAGGTTGGATGGAATCCAACAAACTTCTACGGAGACCCAATACGCAACAATGATTCATTTCACTTTGAAGTATGAATATATATATTACCATATCCTGTACTTTTGTTTTAAAATGTATAAAAGAGCTCAGCTATGACAGCTCAATTAAAATGATCAATATATATAATATCTATTCTGTTAAGTATTGTCGGCCATTTCTTCAAACAGCTGGTGTACGAAATGAAAATCAAATCCTACCTAAATCTAAGTCCATCCAGTACAGATCTTAGTCCAAGCTACTATGAAACGCGGCATGGCACATGCAAATGAATATTACGCAGACTTTTACCAGGCAAGAACGTACAGACATACTTTATGACATTTCAAAATCAAACAGCTAACAAGACATGAAAATTCATATATCATCAATAAATCACTGCAAACCCATACTACCCTAAGGCCTCGATACATCTATTCAGCAGACCTAGATGTTTATTTGCCCTGCCCTGTATTTGTGCGCAACAGACATCAACACCAGTCTATGCTTTGGGAACTCAAAGCTAAACTATGACTGAAACCCATGACCCGACAGTTCAATGCAAGCCTATGACTGAAAATCAAACACACATCAACAGTGAAGTGAAATCCAACTCAAAGCCAAAGCTAAAATATTGCAGCTACCTAAAAACCCTATTACTTCATCCTCAAGGGTCCTCATCTATAAATACTGAGCACAGCATCCTCAAACAAAAGAAAACCGAACAGGTTACGAAAAAAAAAAATTCTAAAAATATAAATAAACAAACCAGGCAAATGGTGAGAATAAGCACCAGCTTAAAGGTGCGTGCATGGACTGCCGATCAAAAGTATACGGTGTGGGTAAGGCGACGAAACATGCTGGAGCAAGACATTTTACATTTGGGTTCATGATTTTCCACTGTACAACATAAGGGTTGCATGGGCGTGGTTTTTCAAAGGAGGAGGGCGGGAGCTCTGTATGGGTCGTGAGCTAATGGAGATGGGTCGTCTGATTCAATGTGAAGCCCATGTGTTTAAATTGAATGGGTAGTGGAATGCATGCCAATATAGACAAGGGGATGTTGCGCATTGAAAAGGGGTGGTACGTGAGTGGAGTAATCATGAGGGGAGAAGGAGCAGTTTGATTTGCGTGAAGAAGGGATAGAGGCAAACGCATGAACACATGCGTACAAATGGGAGATATAAGGTTGGGCGCATGGACATTCTTTTGATTTTACTGTAGCTTGCGTTGCATGTGAAATAAAGAGGAGCATGGACACCTGAAACCGTTAAATACAGGAGGAGACGCAAGTGGAAGTAGTGTGCGTTTGGGTTCATGTACAAGTGGTGAAACACTCTGATGTACGTGTGAACTGAACGGGGTGTGTCCCTGCTGGAGAGCTCAAAGTGATATAACGGTGTGTGCGAACAGAGGAGAAGGAGTTTAAACAGTGCATTGGAAGCTCATTGGAAAATTTTATCGTCTAATCCGGTGTACCGACGAAAATCGTTATTTAACGGTTAACGCGCCAAGGTGAGTAAATTCACTACTCTCTTTTTACTTTAAAATATTTTAATTATATTTTAAATAATGATTGAATGCTGTGAGATGGTTGTTTAGGCAAATTATGGTTAAATTGGTTGAAATATTACATATCGTTGCATATGTACACATCACCGGTTGGATACTGATTTCATCGATTTTAATATTCCCTAGGATGGAACCAGTGTTAATTGTTGACTAACATCGGTGGATGCATGAAACCGGTTGGAGGAATCCAACCGGATTCCTCAATATTTATATGTACTGTTTGTTTTATATGGATGCCTTGTTTGAACCCAAATGACTGTTGAAACCTTGTGTTGATATTAGCGTTGAATGGAAATTCAAAGGTTATTTTGATTAAATCAATAGATGATATCGATTAAGGAAGTGGCAACCACCAACCATAAATGTATCATTTGTTTTAAACCGCTATTGTTTTACCAAATCCCACCGTGTGCGAAGCACGTGTTTCACCATACTTACTAAATGATTTGGTAAAGTGGATTCTTATAAAATTAGTAAGTATGCGGAGATTAACCTGATGATAAATTACAAGTATTTATCGTTTTAAGAACAATTAAATGAGATATTTACAAATAGATTATGGATGATTTCATATTAAGTAAGATTAGTTAGAATCGATTTTTGTTTATTTAATAGTAAATGAGGTTACTTAGAAATAAATTATTATTTTTATAGTAATCGATACAAGTGAAATTATTTGGATTAATTTATTCAAAATGAAAGAGATGTCAAGATTTTGTAACATAAAGAGATGTCAAGATTTTGTAACATAAAGAGATGTCAAGACTTTTCTAACGAAAAGAGATGTCAAGATTTTTGTAACGGTAAGAGATGTCAAAGATCAGTATAAGATGGAATATAACAGCGTTTTCAAGTATTTGAACTATAGCGATAAAGTAACGCTGTTTACTAGGCTTAAGCGTGACTGTTATGTCAAGATTAGTTATAAAGGGGATATAGCAGCGTATAGCAAATTTGAACTGTAACGATAAATGAAACGCTGTTAACCAAACTTAAGCGTGATGTTTATATACAGTAGCACTTCCTAGGGAAGGAAAACAGCTGGTTTTGAAATTCACTTATTTAAAAGGAATAAGTAATGACGTTTGCCCAAAGAAATATAAGAACGAATGTTAAAATAAAGTGCCTGTGATTTGTGTGATATTGGTTGTACATTGAATGGATGTTGTTTTTACTTCGATAGTTAAACAACCGACTATCGAAGTGTTTTGACCATCGTTGTCAATACGGAGAGACCGGTTGGATATTTTATCCGAGAACCACTCCGTATAGGCATAAGCGCTGCGAATTTGATTATGCTGAAGAAAATTGAAGACGGAGTGAAATGCAGGAGTCGTCCGGTTTCAGAATGGTGTTTTATGTTTGTCCAGTCCCAGGACAACTTGTATGGACGAATGTCTGACAGAGTATCCCTAACGGTCACACAGGACGATCTTTTCAAGGTATTATGTCTGGTGGCGGAGAAATTCGTTTCTCTTGGCTTTTATACCCGTAATATTTTGGGAAGATCAACTAGTGATTTGACGGGTTTGATGATGTGGCATTCAAAGTGTATGGTGGCCAGATGTTCTAAAAGGAAAGCGTAGCCTCAAGCTTCACAACCGAGAAATGACAAAAATCGGGCAGGCAGCATGGCTATGTGGGTCGCTCCCATTAGGGTGTATAATCACCTATCTAGAGAAATTCCTTTTGTTTCTAAATCTATCGATTCTGCCCATTCGGGAACGGTGGTTTGAGTCCAACCGTTGGTGATATACATTCGATACACTCAAGCGAAATGAGTGGTCGGTCATGTGTGGGCCGGGTTACAAGATGTTCTTGTTGAACCCAGGTGTATTCGCCTCTAGAGATACATCATCGGAAGGTGGTCCCATACCTTGTCATAGTTGGAATCCAATCTCCAATAAGCGCCCTGCGGGTTTCTGATTTTATACTATGTATGTAGAGCGTGAGATGCAAGCGTTCTACTATTTGGTTATTTACTTGATTAGACATTATTATAATATCACTGGATTTTGATATAAATTATGATTTGGGTTATAGTAAGGTAAAAACCATCCGTGTTTATGTGTGGATTGGTCTTACTATTATCCTTTTTGTTTCAAAAAGGATTTTCAAAGTTAAGCCATATGGTTGGAATTTACTCACACCAGTCCCATGACTGACCCAGAGTTTATTTTGTTTGTTTTCCCTAAACTCTTGGGTGCCCAAATTTGTACGGGCAGTCAAGTGTTTCAGGCTTTTACAGATACGCTTGAAGGAGCTAAAAGCAGAAGGCTTCACCGTTAGTATTTAGAGACTATTTCCGCTGTGATATGATGTATTGTACTCTGATAATGGTATGTATATACAATACAGTTTTGTATTTCAAAGTTATGTTATATAATACATTTTATTCGTTCCGCTGTGAGATTCGTGTTTACTCTGATTATGTTCAGCTGTGTTCTTCTTCTTCTCCTATTCTATTAGTTCTATCTTTTCTATCTCATCCTCTAACTTCTTTCTATTAATGGTCCGGTATTTTCGATGTCTGAACAGTCGACGCTGGGTTTTGTGTCGATTTTCGGAGTCGAAAATCCTTGGGTCGTTACAGTTGGTATCAGAGCTGGTTGCTTAATTGGTACGGATGATAGGGGGTTCTCGCTTCGCGTTAGGTGGCGAACGGGAGACTCTTACCCCTACATCTCCCGACAATGTGGGTTGGTCGAGTCGAGAGGCTGGCCGTAAAAGCAGTTCTGAGGTATCTCTGTAAGCCACGCTGGGAGGTTAGCCCAGTGCCGAGGGAGGAGAGGATGGTTGAAAAGCCTACTTGAATCCCCGGGTCGTTACAGTGGTATCAGAGCATAAGGTTAAGTGATTACCTTGGCTCTGTGGCGTGACTCAATAGAGATAAGGTTAGCAGTACCTTAGATTGAGTTTGAGTGTATACATATGAGCGCGTATTTGTAAATTGATATAAAAACTGTTTTATATTGTGTTAATTGATCTGTTGAGTGGTATATGAATTCCAGATCGACGCGTTTAGCTGACGAGGTCGATAGGGATTTATAAATGCTTGGATAGAAAATTTCGACATAGTATTGTTTTGAAAAGGGTAAATGAAATTATTTTACCCGAAATATATTTTGATATAAAAAGAAGTATATGACTTGATATTATTATAATATATTGGATATGTGATCATAATTATGATCGAATAAGATTTTAATTGGGATGGTTATATAAATAGACAATCGAAATATTTTATAAATATAATATGTAAAATCAGATATACTGAATCTGAAATTTAAACCAGAATTGGAATATAAAAATTCTGATACATGAAAATGTTTGTAAATGAAATTTGAATTAAATATATGGAATTTTAAGATCCTGGGGAGATTTTAAATGTTTTCCAAGTATTGTTAAAGATATTTTGAAATAATTTCAAAATGAAAGCATTTGAGAATGAGTTTTGGAAATAATATAGTATTGAACTCACTTGGGTCACTGGAAAATAATTCCGACGATGTGCGCGCCATCATCGGTGTTCGTTTTCGAGTTTCTAAGTGACGGATTACTACCAAAGATTTTGTTTTGAAATAAATTGTTCAGAAATTCAAATGTTTTGAATTGCTATGTTATGAATATATATGATTTCAAACTGATTTGAAATGAAAACCCTAGGGACTTGAATTCTGAAATTTAAAATTTACTTATGAAGTAAATAAACAGCGAATTTAAATAAGTCAAATAAAAGTGGAGTTGAATCAAAGCCAAGCAAGGGGAAAACGTACTAGAATAAGGATTTGACTTGGCAAAATAGTTGAGTTGTGAATTGAGATTAGGAATGGAACCGAACTTGGTTTGGAAATTTGATTATTTGGAATTGGAATTGAACTGGAGTTTGAAAAAGAAATTTGAGTTGGGATTATTGATTGAGAATAAACTGACTGGAGATCAGTTGGAGATGCATTTGGGTATGCTGAATGGATTGCAAATGGAAACGAGAAAGTTGGATGCCCGATAAAGGGAGAAGGCCAGAGTGGCGTGTGGTAGTAGTACCGAATGAACCGTGCAGCAGAGAGGCTGACGAAATCCTCCGAAAATTTAAGTATTAGAAAATTTTCAGAACTTTGAAAATTTTTCGTTACAAAGAAGGGAATTAATATTTTGATCAGTTCAGTTGGAAACTGAAATTATGAAGTAAACCAAAAGGATTTTTTTTAACATATTTACAACAGAAATTGTAGAATTTTCCCCATCTTAGCAATTTCGAGGACGAAATTATTTTAAGGGGGAAGGAATGTAACGTCCCGCATTTTTATCGGTTTATATTTGAATATTTAAATTAGCTTAAATATTGAATTCGTAATATAAATGGATTTATATATAGTTGTTAAACGAAGTTGAACGTATAGAAATATATATTAATTATAATCGAGGCCGTAATATCGCGGCAATTCGTAATTTAACGTTCTAAACTTCAACTGAGTATACTGGACCCGTTACAAGTCGGATTTCTGCGAAACAAGAAATAGTGGAATCTGTTGAACTGTATCTTTCTGACAGAAGTGAAATATTGAGATTTCGTCGTAAGGATTGCAAGATATGTCAAAATCAAATATTCAGAAAGTCGCTATGAAATCGTATATCGACCATAACGGTTTATTTGAAATAACTTCTTATCGGTTTCGAATTTAGACAAGGTTCTTTTGAGACATAGCGATAATTTAATTTTTAGAATTTTACTGTAATTTTTAATTAATTTAATAAGCAACTTTTTATTTGGAGTATTTTGCACCCTGTATCGATATTTTAGGATTTCACAATATGAGTTAATCTACCGGTATTATTATATTTTTGGGATCAGGACACCTCGCTGGACACAACCACATTTCTATTTCTGTCTATAGCAATCCGTAAAACAAGTGAGGTCTTGTGTAATGAAGACCGAATAACTTTACAATTAAAAAAAAAACTAAACAACATGGATACACGTGACCCAATTTCCTCCCAACTATGCATTCCGCCACCTTAGTCTTCCATGCATGTTGCGTTGGTTCACCTGTACATACTACACACTTTGAAATATTATTTGTAAACATGCCAACACTTTGAAAAATGATTTTTCTATTAAGAAAAATTAGTGGCGTTAAGATGAGGTTGGATGGAATCCAACAAACTTCTACGGAGACCCAATACGCAACAATGATTCATTTCACTTTGAAGTATGAATATATATATTACCATATCCTGTACTTTTGTTTTAAAATGTATAAAAGAGCTCAGCTATGACAGCTCAATTAAAATGATCAATATATATAATATCTATTCTGTTAAGTATTGTCGGCCATTTCTTCAAACAGCTGGTGTACGAAATGAAAATCAAATCCTACCTAAATCTAAGTCCATCCAGTACAGATCTTAGTCCAAGCTACTATGAAACGCGGCATGGCACATGCAAATGAATATTACGCAGACTTTTACCAGGCAAGAACGTACAGACATACTTTATGACATTTCAAAATCAAACAGCTAACAAGACATGAAAATTCATATATCATCAATAAATCACTGCAAACCCATACTACCCTAAGGCCTCGATACATCTATTCAGCAGACCTAGATGTTTATTTGCCCTGCCCTGTATTTGTGCGCAACAGACATCAACACCAGTCTATGCTTTGGGAACTCAAAGCTAAACTATGACTGAAAACCCATGACCCGACAGTTCAATGCAAGCCTATGACTGAAAATCAAACACACATCAACAGTGAAGTGAAATCCAACTCAAAGCCAAAGCTAAAATATTGCAGCTACCTAAAAACCCTATTACTTCATCCTCAAGGGTCCTCATCTATAAATACTGAGCACAGCATCCTCAAACAAAAGAAAACCGAACAGGTTACGAAAAAAAAAAAAATTCTAAAAATATAAATAAACAAACCAGGCAAATGGTGAGAATAAGCACCAGCTTAAAGGTGCGTGCATGGACTGCCGATCAAAAGTATACGGTGTGGGTAAGGCGACGAAACATGCTGGAGCAAGACATTTTACATTTGGGTTCATGATTTTCCACTGTACAACATAAGGGTTGCATGGGCGTGGTTTTTCAAAGGAGGAGGGCGGGAGCTCTGTATGGGTCGTGAGCTAATGGAGATGGGTCGTCTGATTCAATGTGAAGCCCATGTGTTTAAATTGAATGGGTAGTGGAATGCATGCCAATATAGACAAGGGGATGTTGCGCATTGAAAAGGGGTGGTACGTGAGTGGAGTAATCATGAGGGGAGAAGGAGCAGTTTGATTTGCGTGAAGAAGGGATAGAGGCAAACGCATGAACACATGCGTACAAATGGGAGATATAAGGTTGGGCGCATGGACATTCTTTTGATTTTACTGTAGCTTGCGTTGCATGTGAAATAAAGAGGAGCATGGACACCTGAAACCGTTAAATACAGGAGGAGACACAAGTGGAAGTAGTGTGCGTTTGGGTTCATGTACAAGTGGTGAAACACTCTGATGTACGTGTGAACTGAACGGGGTGTGTCCCTGCTGGAGAGCTCAAAGTGATATAGCGGTGTGTGCGAACAGAGGAGAAGGAGTTTAAACAGTGCATTGGAAGCTCATTGGAAAATTTTATCGTCTAATCCGGTGTACCGACGAAAATCGTTATTTAACGGTTAACGCGCCAAGGTGAGTAAATTCACTACTCTCTTTTTACTTTAAAATATTTTAATTATATTTTAAATAATGATTGAATGCTGTGAGATGGTTGTTTAGGCAAATTATGGTTAAATTGGTTGAAATATTACATATCGTTGCATATGTACACATCACCGGTTGGATACTGATTTCATCGATTTTAATATTCCCTAGGATGGAACCAGTGTTAATTGTTGACTAACATCGGTGGATGCATGAAACCGGTTGGAGGAATCCAACCGGATTCCTCAATATTTATATGTACTGTTTGTTTTATATGGATGCCTTGTTTGAACCCAAATGACTGTTGAAACCTTGTGTTGATATTAGCGTTGAATGGAAATTCAAAGGTTATTTTGATTAAATCAATAGATGATATCGATTAAGGAAGTGGCAACCACCAACCATAAATGTATCATTTGTTTTAAACCGCTATTGTTTTACCAAATCCCACCGTGTGCGAAGCACGTGTTTCACCATACTTACTAAATGATTTGGTAAAGTGGATTCTTATAAAATTAGTAAGTATGCGGAGATTAACCTGATGATAAATTACAAGTATTTATCGTTTTAAGAACAATTAAATGAGATATTTACAAATAGATTATGGATGATTTCATATTAAGTAAGATTAGTTAGAATCGATTTTTGTTTATTTAATAGTAAATGAGGTTACTTAGAAATAAATTATTATTTTTATAGTAATCGATACAAGTGAAATTATTTGGATTAATTTATTCAAAATGAAAGAGATGTCAAGATTTTGTAACATAAAGAGATGTCAAGATTTTGTAACATAAAGAGATGTCAAGACTTTTCTAACGAAAAGAGATGTCAAGATTTTTGTAACGGTAAGAGATGTCAAAGATCAGTATAAGATGGAATATAACAGCGTTTTCAAGTATTTGAACTATAGCGATAAAGTAACGCTGTTTACTAGGCTTAAGCGTGACTGTTATGTCAAGATTAGTTATAAAGGGGATATAGCAGCGTATAGCAAATTTGAACTGTAACGATAAATGAAACGCTGTTAACCAAACTTAAGCGTGATGTTTATATACAGTAGCACTTCCTAGGGAAGGAAAACAGCTGGTTTTGAAATTCACTTATTTAAAAGGAATAAGTAATGACGTTTGCCCAAAGAAATATAAGAACGAATGTTAAAATAAAGTGCCTGTGATTTGTGTGATATTGGTTGTACATTGAATGGATGTTGTTTTTACTTCGATAGTTAAACAACCGACTATCGAAGTGTTTTGACCATCGTTGTCAATACGGAGAGACCGGTTGGATATTTTATCCGAGAACCACTCCGTATAGGCATAAGCGCTGCGAATTTGATTATGCTGAAGAAAATTGAAGACGGAGTGAAATGCAGGAGTCGTCCGGTTTCAGAATGGTGTTTTATGTTTGTCCAGTCCCAGGACAACTTGTATGGACGAATGTCTGACAGAGTATCCCTAACGGTCACACAGGACGATCTTTTCAAGGTATTATGTCTGGTGGCGGAGAAATTCGTTTCTCTTGGCTTTTATACCCGTAATATTTTGGGAAGATCAACTAGTGATTTGACGGGTTTGATGATGTGGCATTCAAAGTGTATGGTGGCCAGATGTTCTAAAAGGAAAGCGTAGCCTCAAGCTTCACAACCGAGAAATGACAAAAATCGGGCAGGCAGCATGGCTATGTGGGTCGCTCCCATTAGGGTGTATAATCACCTATCTAGAGAAATTCCTTTTGTTTCTAAATCTATCGATTCTGCCCATTCGGGAACGGTGGTTTGAGTCCAACCGTTGGTGATATACATTCGATACACTCAAGCGAAATGAGTGGTCGGTCATGTGTGGGCCGGGTTACAAGATGTTCTTGTTGAACCCAGGTGTATTCGCCTCTAGAGATACATCATCGGAAGGTGGTCCCATACCTTGTCATAGTTGGAATCCAATCTCCAATAAGCGCCCTGCGGGTTTCTGATTTTATACTATGTATGTAGAGCGTGAGATGCAAGCGTTCTACTATTTGGTTATTTACTTGATTAGACATTATTATAATATCACTGGATTTTGATATAAATTATGATTTGGGTTATAGTAAGGTAAAAACCATCCGTGTTTATGTGTGGATTGGTCTTACTATTATCCTTTTTGTTTCAAAAAGGATTTTCAAAGTTAAGCCATATGGTTGGAATTTACTCACACCAGTCCCATGACTGACCCAGAGTTTATTTTGTTTGTTTTCCCTAAACTCTTGGGTGCCCAAATTTGTACGGGCAGTCAAGTGTTTCAGGCTTTTACAGATACGCTTGAAGGAGCTAAAAGCAGAAGGCTTCACCGTTAGTATTTAGAGACTATTTCCGCTGTGATATGATGTATTGTACTCTGATAATGGTATGTATATACAATACAGTTTTGTATTTCAAAGTTATGTTATATAATACATTTTATTCGTTCCGCTGTGAGATTCGTGTTTACTCTGATTATGTTCAGCTGTGTTCTTCTTCTTCTCCTATTCTATTAGTTCTATCTTTTCTATCTCATCCTCTAACTTCTTTCTATTAATGGTCCGGTATTTTCGATGTCTGAACAGTCGACGCTGGGTTTTGTGTCGATTTTCGGAGTCGAAAATCCTTGGGTCGTTACAAAACCGTCCGTGTTTATGTGTGGATTTGGTCTTACGATTATCCTTTTGGTTCGAAAAGATTTTTGAACTTAAAATCAAGTTGGATGATCACCCTTAATACTGTGCGACTTTATCTCACTCTGGTTCACCAGACTGACCCGTTGTTTTGTAAATGCTCGGGTTAGACCGGGATGTACAGGTTCAGGTTATCGTCTGCTGTGAAGAGACGAGCTAGAAGAGTTCAGACGTATTGTATTATATAGCTTCCATCCCACTGTGTTGTATATGAGGACAGATCGTTATAACTGTCCAGATGTGTGATGCACTCTGATAATGTAAGTATTTCAAAAGCTCTCGTTAAAGATTTATTTCAGTATTATATTTTATTCCGTTGCGATGTGAGACTCTGTGTGGTGTTGTTCTTCTTCTTCTATTCTTATATTTCTATCTTATCTATTCTCACCCCCAACTTCTTTCTATTAATGATCTGGAATGTTCGATGTTTGAATGGTCAACATGGTAGTTTGATGTTGATTTTCGGAGTCGAAAATCCCAGTTCGTTACGGTTTGATTATTTGAAACCCCACATGGGTATTGGGATGATACATGATGCACACTAGACCCAATAATTAGCTGTATATCGATCGATTGGTTGACAGGCTGTTGTAAGCGTTAAATATTTATATTTAATGCTTATGAAGTGTAGAATGCACTCTGGATGATGGTTGACTGTGTTTGATTATTATTGTGTACGTGTGTATGAAATCCATATAAATTATATGGTAATTGACTGTGTCTGATTCCAATTCAGAAAGAATGAATATTTAAAATAACCAATATTTTAAAATAATATTCAGTAAAAGATCAAAATCTGATTTTGATGTCCGATTTAGGATGGACATGAAAATATTTAAATATATAAAGCCGTGTTGATTAGATTAACATCATTTTGACGTGAACGATATTTATATCAATTTTATTCATTTTTATAATGAATATCGAAAAGGAAGTGATTTCAAAATCTAATGTTTTGAAAATACTATCATTTATATATCGATGATATGGAATATTCAATTTTGATTTGAAATTGAATATGAAGTTGAAATCATTTTGAAAATAAATTTAAAATGATTTATAAAATACATTTTAAATGGAAATCGATGAAATATATATATATTATATACCTAATGGCCTGAATAGAACGCGCCGCGTCGCGGTAGTTCGCGATTTTTGACCATTGACTTCTAACGGACATTACGGGAGATCCGACCATCGGATTCTCCTAAAACTGGAACCCTGGGGGGTTCATATCAAAAAGAGATTTCTAACGAATATAAGAAATTTAAAATCTAACGGTTGGATTTGGAATTATGTCCAAATCAAATTTGGAAAAGTTCGTTGTAAGTGCAGTTCAATGACCGTCTATGAAAACCGACTGTACGGGCCTTAATAAAATTATTAAAAATATCAATAATTTGTGTAAAATCATAATAAATGATTTAGAAAGAATTGGGCTGAAAAAATTCCATATTTCAAAAGATAAAAATATTTTTTATCGAAATGAACTAGTTATGAACTAGAATTATAAATCCAATATTTTCAAAATAAATAAATTGGATTTGAAATGATTTTAAAAATAACCAGAATTTCCAATATATGAATTGGAATGGGTTTGAATCGAAATTTTATTCAGAATATTTCGATATTGGATTCCCTGATTATATGGATATTGTGGAGGAATTTGGAAGATATATATCGTTATTCCAATACGATATTTGTTGATTTCAGAATTTGATATTCAATATAAGCCGATATATTTTCTATTCAGAGCCTTGTATTTAATATCAAATGGGATTTGGGTTTGTCGTGAACGGTGTCTTCACTAACACTGTTCTTAAACCCAGTGGAGAAAAGATTAAATTTTTTTATTAAGATTTAATGAAGTTTACCAATTAATTAACTTTTAATTGGAATTAAATTGAAATCGGCTTTTGGGTTTATCGTGAACAGTGTTTTAAATAACACTTGTTCTTTAAACCGATTAACAATGGAATGTGATTTTGGGTTTGTCGTGGATGGTGTCTTAAACAACCCTGTTCTTGAACTCGTTTGAAAAGATTAAATCTTTTATTAAGATTTAATGAAGTTTACTAATTAATTAACATTTGATTGGAACTGAAAGTGGAATGTGAATTGGGTTTATTGTGAACTGTGTTTCTAACGACATTCGTTCTTTAACCCGATTTACAGTGAAATGTGATTTGGAATTTATAAATCTTTTTATTAAGATTTAATGGGAATTTTTCAAAGTAAGTTTTCCAATTTAATATGTTAAATTGGAATTGAATGGAATTCGATCGATAATAATCAAAGTGAACTTCTGTGGAGGAAGACTGTTAATACATATGGAATTCAAAAGGCTTTGTCGTTATTCCAATTTTATTATTAGTCGGATACGAAAATTGATATCGATTATATATTGATGTTTTTTCCGTGAAGATTCCATAATTAATGGAATGTGATTTGGGTTTATCGTGAATTGTGTTTTAAATGACATTAGTTCTTTAACCCAGTTAACGGCAGGATTACGTGTCTGTCATTGTATTTCGAACTGTATGGTTGATCTCTGCTAAATATATATCTATTTGGTAGTGGAAAATTTATTCTCCTGCTTAGCACCCTTCTCTGAGACGTACGAGCTTAGAGGTTATATATCGACAAAAATCAATAGTACAGTGTAGATTGTCGATGCGACATGTTTATGTTCCCAAAGATAAATAATCATTAATATTGATTTTTGGGAAGATTAAAACTAAGTGGAGTTTTAATGAATCTTTAAATAGATTGGAATAGGGAATGTGATAATTTAAATTATCAAATTTGGGAAATGATTGAGAATGGAGTATCGCCAGTTTTGCTCCTAGCGAAAGTTAAATCTTTAATTAGATTTGAACGGGAAATGGTAATTAATTTTACCGATAAGACCGTGGTGTTAGTTATGGAGTATTACCAGTTTTGCTCCATGGGATGAATAGGTTGGGATTCGGAAATTAAACAAATGATTACTTCGGTAAGGTGCGCTAATGCCGACTAGTTTGGAAAACCGTAACATGGTTTCAATTGACATCCAAAGGAAGATTAAAGAATAAATTTAAAGAATTTATCTTTGATAAAATTAATGGGAACCTTTCCTATTGATGTGAATATTTGAATAAAAGAATATTCAGAATTGGAATAAGGCGTATGTTGTGTTTGTGTAATACTTGTTTATTATATACGCGAGTTATTCGGAAAGCCCGGGTTTATACCCATTCTGAATAACTGATTCGACGACAAGTCGACGATGAAGACGGTGGTTGAAGACCGAAGGTCTTCACATCGTTTGGATGATTACTGATGTCTTGATTGTGCTGTACACCCAAGAGGAGGTAATAAGTGGTGATCGTCTAGATGTACTTGGAGATCGACGGATATCCGAGGGTCTCTCTCCTGTATTGGACATATGGGACGAGGAATAAGGCGCCTCTGGTTTCGTTCAGACCCAGAGTGAACTTGTAAATGGATTGTGTGTCTGACATTGGATTTTATTCTGTGTTGATTAATTTCTATTAAATATATATCTTTTTGGCGGCGGAGAATTTATTCTTTTGCTTCGCCCTTCTCTGAGACGTACGAGCTCAGAGGTTATATATCGATAGATATCAGTCGCATGGCGTGAATTGCCTGTGTGGCATGCTGAGATGCAGTGATCAAGGCTTTTGTTGAAAAGCAGAGTCTTGTGGTTGATGATCAAAGCACAACTTTAATACAGCACCGCTTTGTGTATAGCGTTAATCCGCGAGCCTCACACCTCGGTATGAGTCAAAAATGGGATAGTGACTGCAAGGAGTGCACGACGTTTCTGTCTAGCTATGGGTGGTGTTAGCATTTTACAATCCCTAACATTTATATTATTTTTACCTTTGTGGTTGTTGGAATGCGAGGAGCCTCGGTTATATTAGTCTCTACAGAGCCGATGGATAGGTCCGATAGGACCGGGAAACGTATGTTCAGGAATAACCAATCCTCAAACGTAAGGGAGGACCAGCCTTGAAGATCCAAGAAAGTTACCCAGAATGTGTAGTCTTGAGACATTTGCTAGAGTGTCTCGAAGCGGTTAGAAGCCATCCCTATCCTCGACTCATGACGGAAATCCAATTTCCAATACGTGACATTTCGATTTTATTTGTAAAGCCTAGTATGGCGACATAGTAACATGGGATACTATGCCATCTATGATTGATACATTTATATTTGAAGTTGTTTTCATACACTTTACACTATAATAGTATCAAAATGATTTGTTTTAAATGTACCAAGCATGTTTGGCTATTATAAGGTAAAACTCTATCCTCCAGCTTGCATTGCATTGTGTGATGGGACCTGAGTCTTATAATAGCTTCATTTTTCCAAAAAGCATTGCGCTGTTTATACTATGCACTGGTATTCTTGGGAGGAAATCCGTTCCGTGTTATACGGCGTGGTCCCTTGATTTAATCCATTTTAAAGTAAAGTTTTAAATAACTGTTTTAGTTCTCACACCAGTCACATGACTGACTTGGAGTTTATTGTTTTAATCTAAACTCTGGATGTCCCTATTTTCCACACGGGCAGCTAGCAGTTTTGGTTTTGCAGATTTATATTCACAGGATCCTGGTTTACAGATTCAGAAAGCTCTATATCTGTATATTCTTTTCAGTTGTGTTTTGTATTGTTTTTCCGCTGTTAATGTAATTTAAACCTCTGATGTTTATCAAATGTGTATTATTTATTCATACTCTGTATATTCTTGTACTTTAATGTAAATTGTTGTAATAAGTAATGAAATGTTCTTCTGTTTGTGTTCCGATTCGTCTTGTCCTCAAAGCAATCAGGGCTTTCTTTTACGGGGAAGTTCGGGTCACCACAATTGATTGTGCTATAAATTGATTGGTTAAGATTATTATATCCATATTTACAATATGGCTATATGGATATTCATGAAATGATATCTTAAAATTTATAATAATTTATTTTTTGTGAATGAGACGATAGAATCAACTCCATCTATTTGTATAAAATGAATAATATATATAATTTTACATGAATATATCATGTAACTTTGGAAAGTATTAAATCTATTTGCTATGTCTACCATATTAAACTAACATTATATCATAGTATAGTATTATAGGCATATACCTATCTTATATCAGTTAACTTTTTATAAGTTACTTTTAAACGGGCTAAATTGATTATGCAATTAATTGATTGTTTAAGATTATTATATCCATATTTACAATATGGCTATATGGATATTCATGAAAGGATGTCTTAAAATTTATAATAATTTATTTTTTGTGAATGAGACGATAGTACCATATTAAATTTATCTTTTTTAACTATGTTTAAAACATCCTTTTCCTCGAGGAACAAAATAAATAAAACTCCTGGCCTGAATTTTTTGTAGTATAAGGTTGTTTTTGCTGCCTTAAGTTTAGGAAGAAATTAATTCTTAAAAATTGTTATAGACTTCAAATTTAAGTTTATATTTATGTAATAGTTGTTGTTTTTATGAATTTCACGCAGAGATAAATTATCTTTATGAAATATTTGACCCTGGAAGATTGTTAGGAAATGTAGCGGATATGGTATTACATAAATATAAACTTAAATTATCTTTTGTAACTATGTTTAAAACATCCTTTTCCTCGAGGAATAAAATAATTAAAACTCTTGGCCTGAACTTGATTTGTCTAATTGCATTTGAATTGTATAATTACTTTATATCAATTGATGATATGGTAGGATATTGCATTCCTTATATGGCATTTGATTTGTCTAATTGCATTTGATTTGTATAATTACTCTATATGCTCTATGTCATTCAAATATAATTGGTATGTTAGTTTTAAACGGGCTAAATTGACTGTGCTATAAATTGATTGGTTCAGACTATTATATCCATATTTACAATATGGCTATATGGATATTCATGAAAGGATATCTTAAAATTTATAATAATTTATTTTTTGTGAATGAGACGATAGAATCAACTCCATCTATTTGTATAGAATGACCAATATGTATAATTTTACTTGAATATATCAGGTAACTTTGGAAAGTATTAAATCTATTTGCTATATCTACCATATTAAATTTACAGTATATCACAGTACAGTATTATAGGCATATACCAATCTTATATCAAGTAACTTTTGTTAAGTTAGTTTTAAACGGGCTAAATTGATTATGCTATAAATTGATTGTTTAAGATTGTTATATCCATATTTACAATATGGATATTCATGAAATGATATCTTAAAATTTATAATAATTTATTTTTTGTGAATGAGATGATAGTGCCATATTAAATTTATCTTTTGTAACTATGTTTAAAACATACTTTTCCTCGAGGAATAAAATAATTAAAAATCTTGGCCTGAATTTTTTGTAGTATAAGGTTATTTTTTGCTGACTTAAGTTAAGAAAGAAATTAATTCTTCAAAACTGTTTTAAACATCAGATTTAAGTTTGTATTTATGTGATAGTTGTTGTTTTTATGAATTTCACGCAGACATAAATTATTTTTATGAAATATTTGACCCTGGAAGATTGTTAGGAAATGTAGCGGATATGGTATTACATAAATATAAACTTAAATTATCTTTTGTAACTATGTTTAAAACATCCTTTTCCTCGAGGAATAAAATAATTAAAACTCCTGGCCTGAATTTTTTGTAGTATAAGGTTATTTTTTGTTGCCTTAAGTTTAAAAAGAAATTAATTCTTCAAAACTATTATAAACATCAGATTTAAGTTTATATTTATGTAATAGTTGTTGTTTTTATGAATTTCACGCAGACATAAATTATCTTTATGAAATATTTAACCCTGGAAGATTGTTAGGAAATGTAGCGGATATGGTATGAGATGTTTTAATGTAGATACTCATTATCCTTATAATAATATGAGTTTATTTCTTGCTGCTTTAGAACTTCATGCAATCTACATGAAACTTTTGATATGTTAGTTGTAAACGGGCTAAATTGATTGTGCTATAAATTGATTGGTTAAGATTATTATATCCATATTTACAATATGGCTATATGGATATTCATGAAAGGATATCTTAAAATTTATAAATTTTTTTTTTTGCCAATGAGACGATAGAATCAACTCCATCTTTTTGTATAAAATGAATAATATGTATAATTTTACTTGAATATATCGGGTAACTTTGGAAAGTATTAAATCTATTTGCTATATCTACCATATTAAATTTACAGTATATCATAGTACAGTATTATAGGCATATACCAATCTTATATCAATAGTATAAGCAAATATTAATGGAATGATTTTGTTCCAATGTTCTAATCATTATCACTCTAATTTCTGCCACCTTTCCATCATGTTCACTATGAAATCTAAAGGTAAAAAAAAAATTGTTTCACATAATATATGAGTTAGTTTTAGAACCATGAATTTCATGTGCTTTGTATACCTTATAAGAGCATGATATATTACACTCCATTGTCATTTTAGTTGATAAATTCTCCACCAGTCTTGGAACCTTAACCGTATCATTGATTCTAAATTAGTTTTTCAATCATTTTGATCAAGAAATGAAGAATCATGAGATTTTCGCTAGAACATCATCGACCTTAATTAAAAGGTAGAATTTTTTGAACTATTCACTTTTTTTGGGATTGACATGTATTCATAATTCATATATTTATTTTCTCATAAAAGAAGTCTTTTAGCTTATTGTCTTCCTTATTCTCTATGTTCTTTGGTAAACCGTATTCCAGTGTATGCAGCATTTGTTCTGTTTTCTTCCAATAAAAAGACATTTAGATGATTAATTTCAGTCAGCCTTGAGCAGTTTGGACATTACAAATTTTGAATGTATATTTTAAAAGTTTAATTGATTGTTCAAAAACTACTGAACCATATCGTGTTTGTTTTTCTGTTTCCCCATTTTTTGTCCAAATTATTTTGCGCTTAGAAGTTTTAATGTTACAACAGTGGAAGTAACAATTTTAGTTATATATAGATTGTATAGTTATTAACCATTGACAATTTAAGGAATGTTTGCAGCTCTTATGGAGGCTATTTTAATCCATTTCTATTCAATACTCTCTTTGGACCGTAAATTAAAAATATTGAAAGAACTTTTATTTGATTCATTGGCTATATTCCATATTTTCATTTGGCTATAATGTGTATGTAGTGTTTGTATAACTAGAAGTGTGATAATTTCTGTAGCTATATTTGCATATATTAGGTGAACTCCTGGGCATATAAACGAAGCGTACAAAGCTTTTTTAAGGATATCCTCTTATTTCCACATTGTACCCAGGTATGGAAGTTTTGATTTGTTGACCTTCATACTTATTTTGAATGAGCATGTCATATTTGATAGTTGGTGCGTATGGAAACCAGCTTGAAATCATGCTATTTGTAAATAAATATATATCCTGAATGAAGCTAATTAAGCAATTGCCTAATTTTGACTAATATTTACCTACAATCTACGTACTATTTCGTTAAAAATTGAATGTCTATCTTTATTCTTTCTTCTCAGTTATTCTTTCTGCTTACTCTATATATAGTTATAAAAGTGGATATGTGATTGTTATTTTTATGCTTCTTTTTTAATTTATTGTTTAAAATGCTGATCTTTCTGTAAGTCAACCACAAAATCTAAAATTATCAAATTTGACACAAATTTTCATATAAAATATATGTGTGCATATGTGGGACATATCTTCTTCATCTACCACTTTCAACTTTTATACATTTTTTTTCCATTTGAAGTGATTTCTACCATTGCACCATTTCATACTGGTTTTTATTTCATATTAGGCAATTTCTATGATTGAACACATTTCACATTGCAAATTATATTAAATACTTCAGGTAAGTCTTTCTTATGAAGAATGTAAATAGTAGTAACAATATATACTTCAGTTAAGATTGTTACTTTGATTGTAACTTTTGGTTTAAAGGCTTGCAATTATGGTTTAAATTGGTTTAAGTGATGTTGTTATGCCTGGAAGTGTGTTATAGAAAGTTGGAATATTAAAATTGATGTAGACATCTAAGCACTTTAAAACCATTAAGCAGACTTTGTATATTTATAAATAATAATATAAACAACTATCATTTTGGATAACTGCAGGCAGTACATCAATGCCAGAGGATTAGAAGAAACTGAAATGGAAAACGCAGCATAAAAGTTTTGAAATTTGATGCATCCCATTAAATGCAACAGTAAGTTTTTTGTGTATATTATGTTATTGTTCACCTGTGTATCAGTATCATCGTGATAGAATTGTTGCTTCGTTATTTTACTTTCTAATTTTATACATTAACAATTTAAGGAATGTTTGTAGCTCTTATGGTGGCTCTTTTTAATCTGTTTCTATTCAATGCTCTCTTTGGACCATAAATTAAAAATATTGAAGGTGATTTTTTTGATTCATTGGTTATATTTCATATTTGCATTTGGCTACAATGTATATGTAGTGTTTGTATAACTAGAAATGTGATAATTTATGTAGCTGTATTTGCATGTATTAGGTGAACTCCTGGACATATGAACCAAGCGTACAAAGCTTTTTTAAGGATATCCTCTTCTTTCCACATTGTATCCAGGTATGGAAGTTTTGATTTGTTGACCTTAATACTTATTTTAAATGAACATTTCATATTTGATAGTTGGTGCATATGGAAACCATTTTGAAATCAAAACTTTGTAAATAAATATATATCATTTTACTAAATGAAGCTGATTAAGCAATTTCCTAATTTTGACTAATATTTACCTATAATATATGTACTATTTCGTAAAAAATTGAATGTCTATCTTTATTCTTTCTTCTCAGTTATTATTTCTGCTTACTCTATATATAGTTATATCTTAAAAAGTGGATATGTGATTATTATTTTTATGCTCCTTTTTTAATTTATTGTTTAAAATGTTGATCTTTCCGTAAGTCGACCACAAAATCTAAAATTATCAAATTTGACACAAATTTCAATATAAAATATGTATGTGCATATGTGGGACATACCTTCTTCATCTGCCACTTTGAACATTTATACTGTTTTTTTTTTCATTTGAGGTGATTTCTACTGTTGCACTATTTCACATTGAACCCAGCACTTAACATGCAAGGTGTTAGTTGCATTTTCATTAATTGATTTGTATATTTTGACATAATATATGATATTTTGATTATTCATTTTGTATACAAATTATTCAAATTGCTAATGTGTTCAAATGATATGGAGAGTGATCGTCGCTCCTTATGAATTAGAAAAGCGCGATATTTAAATTAAATTCTGCAAGCGTACAGGTGTGTAGCATACAGGTCGAACACAGGGAGGTAGATTAATATCAAATTATTTATCTAATCTCTTGGGCGAGTTAGACGAAGCCTGGAAATTTTGTTAAAATAAAAACAAATTGAAATTGCGAACTTAGGGTTATCGTTGAATCTAATCAACGATTAATCACTAAAGAAAGTAAATTGCAAAACAAGAACAACGATGCAGAAAATAAAAGTGCAGAATAAGAAGAACAACAAAATAAAATAAAATTAGGACTGTCGTTGAAACTAATCAAACGACTAATCACTAATGAAACAAATGTAAAATACAACTAGTACTCTACCGAATCTAATCGGGTAGATGACACTAGTTGCTAAAAAATACTAGAAAATAAACGATGAAGAAGAATTTTTATTAGAGTAATGGAATACAGAAAATGAGATAGGATGATGGCTACAATGACATTACAAGGGTATTTATAGGATAGATAGCCAAACCCTAACCCTAATTACAAACGATAGATGGGCCTTAGGGAATTCACCAAAAGAGTTTACAATGAGAATCTCAAATGGGCCTTAGTTAAATCTATTAAATCTTTGGCCTTTCTTCTTTTCCTCTTGGTTCTTTGACAAGCTTCCCTTGATTTGAGAAATTCTTGGTCTTTCTACCAATCATTTTCTTATCCAACAGCAACTAGATGTAGCATCTTCATATGCAAATCTTCAAAAATGTAAATAGATAGCAATTTGATCTCCATTTCTCTACTTTTCTGGTTGCATGCGAGCTGGGTTGGAATATCTGTAAAAGCAAAAAAACAATACCCAAGTAATATTTATTTATATACAAAAGATAAGTTATAAGAGCATAAAATAAACACATTTCTATGTTAATCAAATACCCCCACACTTATCTTTTACTCGTCCTCGAGTAAAACAAAAATTAAAACTAACTAGATAGGTCACACTTTCGTAGGAAACACGATTGCATTGAGCGTATGCAAAAAGCCGTTAAACCTCTAGGTGTCCCTAGTAGGACGAGTGGTGTCTCATGAGTGTTTTCAGCGGATACTACCCACAAAATCCAAATGCAGTATGTGTGGATCTAATGTAACTACATGAATGCAAAGGACTTATGCAATTGAAAACAAACATTGAAAACACGACTTGTTTCAGGAAAGTGGTACAACAAATTAAGTTAACAATTTCTAGTCAGTTGATTTTATTTTAGATACCCCAACTTGTCACAAATTTTCAATATAAATCAAGTTTTCAAATGTTAAATTCCAGTTTGGCTAGCTGGTTCAGTCGATAACATAGTGCAGCCATGAAATAAATTCTTAGTTTGCTTGGCACAGTTTGTAAAGTGGTATTCTAATTTTCTCATGTATGGCTAGTCAAATCAATAAGGTCAAGAAGTGTTTGGGCATCATCGCTTATTCTTTATTCTATAAAATTTTAAAATTTATGAACATACAACTAACTTAGAAGACCAAGGTTTACCACCCATGCACTGCCTCGCGGACTAACGGAGAGTGGGTAAAGAGCTTGGCGGATTGTGCAGACCGACTTTGACTTTGTCAACAACGTGTCGGTAATCCTTAGGTGTCCAATCTCATAAAATGAGACCAAGATATTCCAACGCTGACTTTGTCAACAACATGTCGGATAGAGCTTGGCGGTTTTGCACACCAATGCTTGATATACAAGCAATGTTGGATACCCTTGGATTACTATTATTATTATTGAAATTATAAGCACAAAAGAGAGTTTCGCGAATTCAACTTAACACAACTTAGTTTTAAAGATTCGTAAAGCCAATATAAGTATTTTAAGTCCTCCACTTATTTAAACAAAGTCTACAATATAGAATAGATTTCATGGCCATCACCTAAGAATCTCCCTATGTACCGGTTACACTATTATCCCTCAAAATTAACTTTTCATTATATTTCATATTCGATCTTAGCTGAGAGAAAAAAATACTATCAACTGATTAACCATCCTTAACTTGTTTTGTTGTATCAATCTAAAATGGGTCATGTTTCAAAAAAAATGGCATGTTACTACAATCTAAAATGCATGATGGTCCTATTTAAATGGCTGAAAATGAAAAGAAAGAAGAATAAAGAAAGAAAATGAGTGAAATGCAGACTCCCCCCACACTAGAACTAAACATTGTCCACACTGTGAACGTTTCCTAAATTTGAAAGATCGTACCCAAAGGTGGATTAAGTGCAAAATGATTTGTAAAATGAAATGCAGTCTAACTACATGTAAGAATGGATCATATGTACAATGATATATGTGTTTACGATGCATGCGATGCAAAGAATTCCACCATCTTTTTCCCCCACACTTGGTTCTAGCCCGATGAATCCCATTCACACTATGTCTAGGCATGTTTTCTAATAAGCAAAGGTTTTTGAAAACCATCTCATCTTTAAACCTAGATTTATAGTCTAGGAGATAAATATCCAGGGTCATCCTAACATGAAGTTTTCCAACAAAGCTAACATTCCAAAAACAGTTCATGTGTTCAACAAATTTATCAGTGTAATTTTTCAAGAATTTAAGATCATGTATAAATTCAATGAAATTTGAATTTTGAGTGTTGTTCAAGAGTATGTGATCACCTTTCTCTATTGACAAGGTATTTTCGATAATGACAATTTCATGTTCGTTTGAAATTTCCTCAAGTTAAAATTTTCGAACTTGTGCCTTGAATATACTTCTTCCTCATTTAGCAACTCATCCTCGTACAATCCAAAAAATTCATGTTCATTGAGATCCTTCCCCAATTGTGAGTTTTGAAGAATTCAACATTTTCATTTTGTTCAATTTCTAGAATTTCAGGTTTCTCGCAGCTTGAAAGAGAAAGATCAAAATCAAAGCTTAAATCTTTTTCTTGAAAAGAATCAAAGTTCAAATCATTTGTTGAATTTTGAACAACTTCATTTAGATCGTTATTCTCAATTTCGAAAGTTGTTATCTGAAAATTTTCACTATCAGTAAAGAATGGATTATTTTCTGATTCATCGCTTGTTTGAATTTGATTTTGTTGCTCTCGTTGTTCTTTCAAAGATGTCAATAAACAAAGAAGTTCATCAGCCTTTTTATTTAGTCTTTCTTCCCTCTCTCTAAGAATGTTAAGACGATCGTTGATTTGAGAGTTCTCGTTTTGGATTTCTGGATTCTCAAAATTATCTGAGTTTTCAGAAAATTGACATTGATATTGGAAATCATTTTGATTTTGAAAATTAGGTTCGTAACCAAAACTGTTGAAATTCGAAGGAAAATTGCAATTTTGGTTAATCTCAAGATGTGGATATGGGTTGTAATTTTCAAAATTATGATCGATTTGAAAATCATTTTCAAAATTATTTTCGAATTGGTTTCCAACCCCATATTGGAGTGGATCAAAGCTATATTGGAATTCAAAACTATTTTGATACGGATGCCCATAATCGAAACTATTGAAATTTGAATTGAAATCGTCATTTCGATTATAATCTTGATTTTGAAATTGTTGGTCATTTTGAAAATATTGAAAATTGTTTACATTGGCCTCACGAAATTTTGGAAAATATTGCTTCATGAGTTGTAATTCAAAATCACTCTTCAAACGGATGTCTACTTCGACTATTATCCAACAATTCGCTCAAGGATTTTTTTGAATCAGACATTTGAAATGAAATCAAGACAAGACAGAAATTATTTTCAATTCAAAATAGTATAAAATACCAAGTTGTGCTCTATTAATTAACTGACTCAATTAGAAGGGGGAAGAGGGTCTTATGGCCGTTCACGTATAGTATAAATACTAAGGGATACGACCAATGTTTTACGGGCAGTATGCAACCTCTTTTGCTAATAGTTCAATAAATTGAACTACTATATATCCGCGATCCAATTATACGAGACAGTCAACTTCACAAAACACCACTTTTCAATTATATTATTTCGCAAATCAAATCAGGTGTTAAAATTGAAAAACGACGAGCGTGATGATTTGAGTTATGGAAATTCGTTCCTTACAAACAGATTTAGAAATATCAGTCACAGAACAGTCACAGAATAATAACAGATAATTAAAACATTGTACAAGCAAGCCGCTGTCCCTGCAGAAGATTTTTACAAGCAATTTCTATTTTTTTTTCAATGCAGTACCTGTAGAGTTAGAAAATTTTACAGTGGTGTATGGCAGTCCATCCAGAGAATTTGAATGGTGCTAAAAATTAACTCCACCTGTTTCCAATTCGCTTGACTTGTTCAATTCTCGTTTGTTGCTTGACTTCTTCATGTTGGTCCTTGATTTTGATTCTCTTTTCCTGTATGTGTCATTCTTTTTTTTTTGGAGAAGAAGACGAGTGAAAGAAAATAAAATAAAACAAAACAAAAACGACGAAAGGAAAGCTAAACTGACTTGGACTTACAGAAAATAAAACAAAAGCCGACTAGTCTAATACAACTAAATTCAACTAAAAAAACAACTAAACTAAGGTGTAAAAAAAAGAAAAAAATACACAAAGGACTAAACTAAAACAAAAGAGGACCTAGGCTCAAAGGGAAAGAAACCAAGGAGTCGGATAAAAATAATAGGCTCAACACCTGGTCACATCAATAAATGAGGCACACAACCCTGCTCAACGCAACAAAAAATGAGATACCCTTCTTTTTTATTCGATTTCTCCAGAAATCAAAAACACGCAAAGGAAAAAAAAATCTGAAATCCTTTTATTTTATTTTTTTGAAATCAATCGGATTTTTTCTTCTTCTTTGCTTTGGTGAATTCGAATTGGATTCGGGTCTGGTTATTTGGGGTTTGTTGAGTTGCGGTTTTGGATAGTAAGGATAGGAAGATGGATGATTTGCAGTGGTTACGATGGGAATTGGTAAGCTCGGTTCAGCTTTTGAACTTGGCGACTTGGGGGATTTTGGACGTTGGTCTTCGACATGGATGTGGTTCTGTGAATCGGGTTCTAGGGGTTTCGATGATCAGATTGGTGGTTTGTGCGTGGTGCTTTGGTAGGGTTATGGTGAGGCTTTGCAGATCGATTTGAAGTCTGTGGAGTATTTGATTTGGGTGATTGCTGTTCGAAGAGGGTGGTTGGGTTACGGTGATGTTTTGGGGTTTGGTGATGAAGTTTCATGAACCAGGTTGATGGTGAGGCTGGACGTATGATCTGGGTACGGTGGTATGGCTGGTGTTGAAAAGAAAGATGGGGCTCAATGATGTAAGGGGAGTTGCTGTGCGGTCTGAAGGATGATTATGTTAGAAGGTGATGGGGTGATTTGTTCTCGATGGCAGAAGTTGCGGACAATTATTTTTTTTCTTTTTTTTTTGCGAGGGTGGATCTGTGATTTGGCTGAAAGTGGACGACTGTTGTTTGATGATGAAACAATGATAGTGGTATGGATGTATGTAGGCTCGTGCGTTGAAGATGGTCTTGTGGACAGTGAAGAAGTATGGGGTTTGTGCTACTGTTGTGATAGTTGGCAGAGGTGAAGATGCGGTACCAGTTGAAGGTTTGGGTATGTTGTTGAGGGTGATTTTTGGCAGGGGTATGGATGTGAATTAATTCAGGACGGGGAGTTTGGAGACGATGGAAGATGATGGGGTAATGGTGCGATGGATATGGATTTTTTTGGATTGTGGATGGTTGAAGGATTGTGGCAGATGAGGGCAGAGGTTATGAACGGATGAGGGTGTTAAGATGTGGTAGGGATGAAGTTGCGTTGATGAAGAATGTGGATAGAGGATGGTGGGTAAGGGGTTGCTTTATGTTGATGGTACGTGATATGTACGTTGATGGATTGAATTGATGTCCGAGAAGAAGATGGTCGGGACTGTGAAGATTGTTGAAGTGGAGATGGAGATTTTGGCTCGGCAATGAAAACGAATGATGTATGGTGGAGGGTATTTTGTATGTGAAACAGATTTGGGGAAGGAAAGAAATAAACAACAAACAATTTATAGATGGAATTTTTTTTGTTTTTTTTTAGAATATTTGTACAAGAAGAAAGCAATCTAATGTAAAAGGAAAAGAATTTGTATTGAAAACAGGAAAGGAATAAATAAAAAAAATGACAAGATTTTTTTTTTGAAATTTAGAAAAGAAGAAATCAATCTAATGAAAAGAGAAAAGAATGTGCAGAGGAAAGAAACTAAATAAAATAATGGCAAGTTTTTTTCCTCTTGACTTAGAAATTGAAGTATCAATATATAATACCCAATCCAACCAATCAAGATTTTTTTCTATATATACACAAAAACAAGGAAAAATAAAAATTAACACGAATCAAAAACTAAATAAATATTAAAATTTAATCGTTACCTCCCTGGCAACGGCGCCAAAAACTTGATTGTCGCTTCCTATGAAATAGAAAAGCGCGATATTTAAATTAAATTCTGCAAGCGTACAGGTGTGTAACATACAGGTCGAACACAGGGATGTAGATTAATATCAAATTATTTATCTAATCTCTTGGGCGAGTTAGACGAAGCCTGGAGATTTTGTTGAAATAAAAACAAATTGAAATTGCGAACTTAGGATTATCGTTGAATCTAATCAACGATTAATCACTAAAGAAAGTGAATTGCAAAACAAGAACAACAATGCAGAAAATAAAAGTGCAGAATAAGAAGAACAACAAAATAAAATAAAATTAGGATTGTCGTTGAAACTAATCAAACGACTGATCACTAATGAAACAAATGTAAAATACAACTAGTACTCTACCGAATCTAATCGGGTAGATGACACTAGTTGCTAAAAAATACTAGAAAATAAAAGAAGAAGAAGAATTTTTATTAGAGTAATGGAATACAGAAAATGAGATAGGATGGTGGCTACAATGACATTACAAGGGTATTTATAGGATAGATAGCCAAACCCTAACCCTAATTACAAATGATAGATGGGCCTTAGGGAATTCACCAAAAGAGTTTACAATGAGAATCTCAAATGGGCCTTAGTTAAATCTATTAAATCTTTGGCCTTTCTTCTTTTCCTCTTGGTTTTTTGACAAGCTTCCCTTGATTTGAGAAATTCTTGGTCTTTCTAGCAATCATTTTCTTGTCCAACAGCAACTAGATGTGGCATCTTCATATGCAAATCTTCAAAAATGTAAATAGATAGCAATTTGATCTCCATTTCTTTACTTTTTTGGTTGCATGCGGGCTGGGTTGGAATATCTGTAAAAGCAACAAAACAATACCTAAGTAATATTTATTTATATACAAAAGATAAGTTATAAGAGCATAAAATAAATACATTTCTATGTTAATCAGAGAGCAAAGATGGATGAGCACAATAATGTCTAGCAATCCCAAATATTATCATCTACAACATTCATGCATAATCATAATTTTAGTACCATATCAGCATCTTAATTCTATTATATTCCACATTCTCTGTCGTTATCTTTATTAGCTCATGTTGTTTTGTTCGTATTCATATTGTTCGCATATCTTGTGACGACCCCAAAACCCCATACTACGGTGTCAAGGGTAATCTTTGGAATATAACACATAAACAAAGATAACATAACAGAAATAAATAAATACACCAAATAATGTATAATAGAATACACTGGATAAACGTAATCATCAGAGTTACACAACATATAGGATCATACTTAGTACAAATACAGTTCAGCTATACATAAATGTCTACATCGGAAAACAAACATAATATGTACAATAGGAGCTAAACAGCATAAAAAGAGATAAATGATAGAATCCATCTTTAGCGCCAGCTATCCAGAAAGAGCCTGCTAAAACCTGAATACAAGGCTGCCCGTGTAGAAAAAAGGGCACCCGAGTTTGCAAGTGAAACAAACTACGAGTCAGTCATGGGACTGGTATGAGAAATCTACTTAACACATTTATAATATGGCTAATCACAGGACCACGCCACTTTCGCGGAACGTGTTTACTCCATTGGATTGCCAGTGCTTTAAAACGAGTAAATCTTTAAACATCGCAATGCTTTTTATAAAAATGAAGCCATTATAAGACTCAGTTTCCATCACACAATGCAACGCAAACCGGAGGATAGAGTTTTTACCTTATAATGGCCAAAATATGCTTGATACGAATAAAACAAAAGCATTTGATATTATTACTAGTGTTTATACGTTTTAAAAACAATTTCAAATCATAAGTATCAATCATAGACGGCATTAATGCCCCATACCACTATGTCGCCATATATAGGTATACAATCAAAACCGCAAAGTCACGTATTTGGAAATTGGATTTCCGTCATGAACCAAGGAAAAAGATAGTCCTTACCGACTTCGAGACTCTCTAGCCCGAGCCTCAGGACCAAGACTCAGGTGGGTCCTTGAATCGTCAGGGCCGGTCCACCGATGTGGATTAAAATGTCTGAACACTGCGTTTCCCGACCCTTTGGGGGCGTAAATGAGCCAACGAATGACTCCATCGGTCCCGGATCGACCGATATATCCGAGGCGCCTCGCAACAGCAACAACCACATAGGTGAAAATAATATAAATGTCAACCAGTTTAAGCACTGACACCACCTCTAGCTAGAAGGAAACGCATGCCCTCCCTGATGTCCTCTCCTGTTTCTGGTTCATACCGGGGTGGGAGGCTCGTGAATTAACGTTATACACAAAGCTATGTCACACAGGCCAGACTTTGATCATCAATCACAAGACTTTGCTTTTCAATAGAAACCTTGATCACTGCATCTTAGCATGCCACACAGGCAATTCACGCCATGTAACTGACGTCTATCAATCACACAGAATGAAATCCAATGTCAGACACACAGTCCATTTACAAGTCCATTCTGGGTCTGAACGAAACCAGAGGCACTATATACCTCGCATACCCATCGATCTCCACGTACGTCTGGACGATCACCACTCATTTTCCATATTTCGGGATGCCTCCCAATCAGGACATCAGTTACCATCCAACCAAGGCGAAGATCTCCGGTCTTCAACCACCGTCTTCATCATCGACTTCTTATCATCGATTCAGTTATTCAGAATGGGATAAACCCTGTCTTTCTGAGCAACTCGCATATATAATTAAAAAGTGCTACACAAACACAACATACGCCTTATTCCAATTCATCATTCACTAATCGTAAATTAGTAAGAGAACAATTTCCCAAATATTAACCCCGAAGGCCGAAACCAACATCAGATCAAAACCTAGGAAACCATTCGACTTAGCTAACCTTCAGTTAGTTTCTAAATTTCACATTCCAGATCGTTTATAGTATTTTATAACGATTTATCGCTATTTTTATTTATTTAAAAAATAGCCAATTTATTCAAACGACGCTTCGGGCCATAACGCGGCTGTGGCGCTGTTTTTCTTCAGATTTGATTTACACATATCTGAAAATCAAACCGTTGGATCTTCACAAATTTTATTTCATTAGAAAGATCTTTTCAAAACGAATCCAATGGTTTCAGTTTTGGGAAAATCCGATGGTCGGATCTCCCGGTACATTCGTTTGAAGTTTCGATTTCAAAATACGAACTGCAGCGTCGTTATTCGATTTAATTTAATTATATATATATATATATATATATATATATAATTGATTCCGGCGCTGTTTTTCTTCAGATTTGAATTAAACATTCCAGACAATCCAACCGTTGGATTTTTACAAAGTTGGTGCCGTTGGAAAGAAATTTCCAAGGCGAACCCAACGGTTGCGGTTTCGGGAAAATCCGATGGTCGGATCTCCCGCACTAATCGTTTGAAATCACGTTTTCAAAACAAGAACTGTAGCTTCGTTATTTGATTTATTTTATTTATATTTTATATATATACATATAAATATAATTCATTCGTCGATTTCAAAACCATATTCACATCATCTATTTGATAAAAATGATATTTTTATACAACAGACATTGATTTCGACACTTCACTATTTTTAACACTACGTATTCACAATAAAAATGTAGATTTTATTGTTCGATCCATATATTCAACACATGAATGCTTTCGACTTCACACACACGATAAAAATATGATTTTTATCATTCTACTCCTTTATCCAACACATGAATATTCTCTATAGTTCATATATATAATAAAAATGTGATTTTTATTGTAAAACGATTTATTTCAAAACACGATTATTTTATATAGTTTATATATAAGGTAAAAAGGTAATTTTTAATATAAAACAATTTATTTCAAAACACGATTATTTTATATAGTTTATACATAAGGTAAAAAGGTAATTTTTAATGTAAAACAATTTATTTCAAAACACGAGTATTTTATATAGTTTATATATAAGGTAAAAAGGTAATTTTTAATGTTAAAACGATTTATTTAAAACACTAGTATTTTATATAATCTATATATAGAATAAAAATGTTATTTTTATTTTTCAAAAAAATTATTCAATACATGAACTCCATTCAACACATGAATTTAATTCAACACATGAATTTCTATTCAACACGTGAATTTTATTTCAACATTCAACACATGAATTTTTATTTCGACATTCAAATTTAAATCGAACACAGAAATATTTCAGAAAATTTCGGCAGCATAACGGCAGGGTAGTTAAAACCGTGGTCGTCCCTAGTACGGCTCCTCGCTCTGCCTTAAAGCCTCGCAGCTTTTGATAATGAGGATTACATGCATCTAATTAACACGCAGGCGGCATGTTTATTTTTCTTTTCCACAAACTAATCCTATGTGGTTTCAACCAAATAATTCTCAACCACAAACGGGTATTTTTCAACCACAATCAATCAATTTCAACCACAAACAACTCTAATCAACCATTCGCTATCAACCAATTTTCACATCAATCATAACCAATAAATATCGTCCATGGTTTGTGGACGAGGGGTGTGTGTATATATATATATATATATATAAGTAAATTTCACTTCTATTTCAACACACATATTATTTTTACAACGCATATATAACTTATACATCGAACATACAACTTATACAACGCCTACACATGAGGTGTACAACGCTTATATAACTCATACTTCGAATATATAATTTATCCATCGTCATTTCCATATCGTTTATAATTCAGAAATCTCACATTGGGTTCCATTCCACCAAAAATAGCAGAAGGCTCAGAAAAATATCCGGTCTCTTATAGAATGTAGAAGACGTCTGCACGAGTCCACTGTCTCTTGTTTCACTGAATTTCGTCAACAAACGAAAAAGATATGATTTTTACAGTGAAATCAAAAACCGTAGCGCTTTAAAGTGCTATTAAATAGTTTAATATAATTCAGCCGTTACCTTTCAAAATCTGTTCAAAACTAGGCTTTGATTTTGCGTGAAATTCGTTGCTCGATAAGACGATCGGCCACTGCCACGTGGAAGGGCTAGGAGAGGCGCAGCTGCGCCGAAGGTGGGGCCCAGTTCGGTGGTCAGAATTCGTCTCGGCGGCGGTTGAAAGTGGCCACTTTCCCGAGCTCGATTCGAGCTTAATACTCCTCGAAAACTTTCAAACTTTATATGGATGTGAAGCTCTTGAGATGATCTACAAAAACCACAACTGGGGCATGGGTTTTTATTGAGTGTGGAAGGAGAAATCGGAGGAGGAAGCAATTGAGTGGTTTCCATCGTCGATCTGGGGAGGGAGAAAGAGAAAGCGGGGAGAGAGAAATGATGTGGCCCAATAGGATTTTTTATTTATTTTTATAAATTTTAAAAATCCAAAAATACCCTCTTTCACACACGAACCCCAATCCAGACCCAATGACTATCGTCCCTAGCTAAATACCCCTATTTCGAACACAATGGGATATGTTTCGAAGGCCCATTCAAATGTTTCAGACGGTTTTCATTCAAATTATAATATAAAACATTCAATATTTAATTTGAACGTACATTTCAATTTGCCGGGGCCACACACTGATTCTAAAAATTCCCGAAAAATAAATCTAGCTATGTTTTGACGATACGGTCCCGAAAAAACTAGTTTCGTCGAATTCTGATACCGTTTGAAAAATGGCCCTTTTCTGGTCGATCCAATTTAATAGAAATCGACCAAACACATTTTCCTTTGCCACGCTCACATACTAGCTTCAAAAATTATGAAATTTGAAATCTAGCAACAATTTGACATTCCGGATCCAACAAAAGTGGTTTCGTCGAATTCTGAGGTTGTTTGCAAAATGGTCATTTTCACGGGCTATATAAACTTTATAGCGAACTTTCTGAAAATTCACTTGGCCATAACTTTTGCTTCCCGCTATGAAACTTCGATTTTTCAGATTCGTTAGAAAGATATTCACTGACATATTTAAATATTTTTGGTTTCACTAAAATTAGTTTTAATTTGCACTCGGTATAGTCAGTCAAAGTTTGAATTCAAATTTTGAAACTACCGCACCTTTTCAGGCCTTGTTTATAATTCAAAGTAATTATATTTATTTTTCAAACATCGATTCAAACTCACTTTTCATCGTTATTATTTAAAATATTTATTTTAAATATTTAAAATCCACTAAAATAGCCAATTTAAAATTTTCAAACTGGCTCAGATTTTCCGGGTTGTTACACATCTTCTAATAAACCAGAATTGTGTTCAGTTATAATTGAATCAATATGCGTATAACTGATAATGAATCCTTTAGTTAAGCCATCACAGAGCATTAATTTATAACTGGTATATGTATTTATTTCCCAAATTAATATTTTGAATTAGAACAAAGAGAAATAAGTTAAAAACATACATTAATTATCTATTAAGTTTAAACTAGTATATATAAAGTAGTAAATTTAGAACATCTAAATTAGACTATATTATGTGAATCAGAAAATATAGTGTTTTTCTACTGCAACTATATATTTTTTCTTTCTAATTTATGTAATATTGACTGTGTAAAAATAAGAGAATGCAGTAATGTCCTATCGCCTGTGTATCAAATTAAAGAAAAAATATGTAGCTATATAATTATAGGGAATCCATTTTTGGGTCAAATTTGAAACATTTCACCTAAGCACGTTAACTATATTTTAGACTTAGGACATTATTGTTATAGAAGGTGTGCAAATTAAATTTAATACATTAACCATAGAAATGATATCACTATTTAATTTTTTTCAAGTTGATACATCAATATCTGGTCCAAAACGTGAGGTATTGTTTAATTTTGTGCATACCTTTTAGTTTTATCAATTATCTTACACTCAATAGATACATGTCCTGTAAATTGAATTGTGAACATTGTATATTCTAGCTTAGGTGCTATTGTCTTTTGATAAGGTTTAAATATTATTATGATTTATGGATTGAATAATTAAAAATAAATGTGACATCAACAAAGGGTTTCCTGTTCAAATAAATAAATGAAAATGCAGAAAAACACATCATCAACCATTAAAACAAATTCTATATCGCAATCACATATTTAAAGATGTCATTTTTCAACTCTCTTTCGGTTATTTCATATTTCAATTTCATTTTTGCTCCACTGGTATTACCTACCTAAATGACTAGACGATTATCATTTTTTTTCTAATCGGTTTTTATAAACATTCGGTCCTCGCACGTCATGAACATTAATGTAATAAGATCTTCACCACCCATTTATTAGTCAATGCTACAACCTCAACAGATATCCATGTATTAAATGACATGATACTTCATCCAATCTCTTAGTTTAAATAACTTGATAATCTCAATACACTCAATCCACGGCAAAATTATTGTTGCGTGAACAACATGACAATTAATTATTGTTACTGCATGAATTGTTAGATGGATAACAGAACAATTAATCAAAATAATCATTCATGTCAAAATTATTTTTGGATAAACAACAAAATAATTTATTATTATTGCCGCATAAATTATAATATTTAAATATATATATAACTATTTAATATTAATTACAATACTTTGTTTTTCATTTATTTTTAATATTTAATCATTACAATTTTTTTTAATAACATAGTTTTTAATGCCTAGCATAGCGGGCAAAAAATACTAGTTTATATTATATAAATGATGGAGTTTAAATTTTAGTACGTTGTTATAGTAATGGCGGAAACAGTTGAAGCTTGCCATATAGCACTTATTGATTGCATCAAAATATGAAAAATCATTTTCGTAAAACATAGCAAACATTATTTATAAAATAATGACTTTTTCGGTATCACTTAAAAAGAGACAAGGTTATAATTCAATATTAAAATCACAAAAATTCATTGTAAAATATGGCTATAATGATGTATTTGTTATCATAACAGAAAATGATGTGTGATAAGCATCTTGTCTAAACTGATTGGGACACTTGAACATGATGCAAGAGATCGCGGGTTCGATTCCCATCTTGTAGGGTCGAACCTACTTGTCATGCAGTATGTTATATATTACCTAAATTTGTACATAAAGTGCCAATTTCAAAAAAAAATGAAGCATTGAAAATATAGAAGTATATAGTATTAGCTATAAATATTTTGGAATTATAAACTAAGCCATAGTTTTGAGAAATAATTTTATTATGTGATTATGAATCATATAATATTAATTGGTTATATCTCAAACAATTAAGGCCAGTGCAACTATTTAGTAAGAGTAAGTTGATGAACTATTCACATTAATACATACTGATGTATGCGATCATAAATATTTTAATACTAAAATGGTTAAACATACTTTATTATATTCATCGATGATTTGTCATCAATATGGATATATGTATTTAATACACATGGAGAATATTCAATCGATGATTTGTCATCAATATAAATATATGTATTTAATACACATGGAGTATGTTTGTGTTAAGATTGTAGAATATAAAGGTAAGTTGATAAAAAAATAACATGCAATAAAATAAAATGATACGATTTGATTGAACAGATAAATATATATTAGAAAATTCCAATACATGCCCATAAACAAATAAAGATTCAACTTCAAAAATCACTTATTTTTATGGTACATAATGATGTATTGGTAAGGAGTAAACCAAACTTGATAGGATCATGAGTACGATTAATTTGTGAGTGAAGTTGAGTTAACTTCTTTCTATAAGATCAAATATTTAAGAGTAATACACAAGGTCATAATCAATTTTATCTTAGTAATAGTTTACAATATTAGACAAGATAGGAGTTTATAACAAACCCCAACATATCTTAAGCCAAGAACGCAGATTGTTCGAGTCAAAAGTTTACATGTAACAATTTTCCGTGAGGAATTTTGTGTGAACCTTCCAAATGGGTTTCCGGAAGAACTGTCATTGGATGACATATTCAAGTTAAGAACATAAGTTTTATAAATTAAAGCAAAATTAGTTTTGTATAAAAGTTGATTTATAAAGTGTTTATGAATGTCTATTCCATTGCATAGAGAAACAACCGTTGTTTCAAGAAATGCCAACTTCGTAATGAAGAACTTTCTTTGAAAATTATTGATAGGGGAAGAGAATTTGATATAATCGAAGGATAAAACTGATTACTATAGGATGAAATAAAATTAACTAACATAAACGATCACATCGTATTGGAATGTCAAATACGTAGTTCCGTACATTGAAGAAAAACTATGATTTTATTATCAATGTCAAATAAAAATAATCAATAGTTGCATAATTGAACTATAATGAGTGTTGATTGTATGATATAGTGATGGATAACTCCGAAATAGATTACAAATACATTA
This sequence comes from Allium sativum, assembly GCA_030737875.1. Taxonomy (NCBI): domain Eukaryota; kingdom Viridiplantae; phylum Streptophyta; class Magnoliopsida; order Asparagales; family Amaryllidaceae; genus Allium; species Allium sativum. The sequence continues at coordinate 712,650,056 of CM060912.1, forward strand.
TAGAAATATGATTTTGATGGTTGTATCTAATTGGATATGATCCATTAGCCATAGTATGTCTTTATAAGAAGGACAACTATTGACGAAATTTAATGAGCCACATTAGTTAGAATATTATTGTAAATTTCAATTATCGAAATTAAAGTAATAAATTCATCATTTTATGTGCTCAAGTTCATCTATATTTATTGACAAATTATTAATTTTTATTACTTTGTGTTTTGATGTATAAATGTTGAAATGGATAATTCTAAGTAACGATTTATAATATATTTTTTACACATATCAACCAAATTGTCATGAAGTCGAGTAGTACTTGGGTTTGTGAGTGTCCTAATATGATCAAAAAGCATATACGAAAATATTGTTTAGTAAACATAAAAACTTATTAAGTTTTTTCATAGAGAACTGATTGCTGATCAAAATGCAAAGAAAAGTTGTGCTATGTAAGAAAATAATTCTTCTTATTCAAAACTATGCAGATGATGCAAATTTATAGAAAAATGAGTTTATGTTTCCCAGTAAACATATCTTAGACAAATTAAAACAAATATAATCTTCTATACTGGGAAACATATAATAAACTAATGGAAACAAATATAATCTTCTATACTGGGAAAGATATAATAAACTAATGGAAACAAATATATAAAAATATATTCCTAACACCCTCCCTCAAGTTGGAGCACGCAGATCACAAATGCCCAACTAGCGCAACAAAGAAACAAACTACTGCTTCCCGAGTGGCTTGATGAAGATATCAGCAAGTTGCGCAGAAGTAGGTACATATGACGTATTGATTTTCCCATCCTGAATAGCATCACGAATGAAGTGCATATCTACCTCAATGTTTTTGGAGAGTTCATGAAACATGAGATTCTGTGCTTGATGCAACGCGGACTGACTATCACAGTAAACCGGAATAGAATAAATATGTTGAACACCCAAACATGTTAGCAATTCTTTCAGCCACTTCAACTCACATGTTAAGGCTGTTAGTGAACGATACTCAGCTCAGTGGAAGTTAATGATACTATCTTCTATTTCTTGGTTTTCAAAGAGATATGGGAACCGCCAAGAACACCAACCATCCTATAATAGAACGTCGTGTAAGGGGGCAACTTGCCCAATCAGAATCACACCAGCCAGATAGAGTCAATTCTGAATCTTCTCTCAAGAGAATTCCCTGGCCCAGAGATTTCTTCAGATAGAGCACAACCGTAGTGTTGCATCCCAATGATCCTGTCTTGGCTTCTGCAAGAACTAGGACAAAACATGTACTGCATATGCTGGATCAGGACAAGTAAAAGAGAGATAGATCAATCTACCAACTAGACGTCGATACTTCTCCCCCTCCTCAAGAGGTGGGCTGGTAGAGGACCCAAGCTTGTGGTTCGGCTTCATAGGAAAAGTCGTCGGTCTACTACCTAAGAGTCTGCATTCTGCAATAATATCCAATGCATACTTCCTCCGATATAAGGAAATACCAGCTGCACTGCGAGCTACCTCAATTCCCAAAAAATATTTTAAGACTCCTAAGTCCTTCATATGAAAATAAAAACTAAGATATTTCTTAAATTTTTCAACTGCCTCTGAATCATTACCAAAAATGATCAAATCATCAACACAAACAAGAACATGAATCTGTATATCTCCATTCCGATAGGAAAACAAAGAATAATCGAAAAGAGACTGGGATAAACCATAAGTAGTCAAAGGAGTAGCAAGTTTAGCAAACCAACAACGTGGTGCTTGTTTCAAACCATATAGAGACTTACGCAAACGATATACTTTTTTGGGTTCGCTATGCTCAAAACCTGGGGGAAGCTTCATATACACCTCCTCGTGCAAATCACCATGAAGGAAAGCATTATGAACATCCAACTGGTGCAAGATACAACCTTTGAATGCTGCTACAGCCAGAAGTGCGCGAACAGTAGACATCTTGGCCACTGGTGCAAATGTCTCTGAATAGCCAATTCCCCCCACCTGGTGATTGCCTAAAACAACTAGTCTGTCCTTCATCCGCTTAATAGAACCATCAGAATTGTACTTAATCTTGTACATCCAGTGACTTCCCAATGCCTTCTTACTAGGAGGCAAATCCATCAAACTCCATGTCCCATTATTTTCTAATGCTTGTATCTCATTCTGCATAGCAGATCTCCATCCAGCTTCCCTCGAGGCCTGACAATAAGTGGTAGGCTCAACACCTGCAGTAATCGCTGCAAGAAAATCTCTGTGTCACATAGAAAATATTTTATAGCTCATGTAATGTGCAAGGGGATACGGAGTACCTAAGGAAGGATGGGTGCTAGTTGAAACAGTATGGGGGGTGGACTGATGAGACTTGTCACTTATTCCTGAAGATGAGCAGGACGAGACTTTAGATGCTTACCACGACCAAGCTCGCTACTAAGTTCAACAAGTGGGACTTGGGTTGTATCCGGGGCAAAATCCAAGGCTGAAGCATGCGCTGCTCCTAGCTCTTTTCCCTCCCCTTCATTCGAGACCACAACAGTGGATGGCGTTGTGTATTGAACTACAACAGGAGTACCTGTTGGGCAACTTCATCTCCACAAACTGAGGGACAACACCCTCCCTCAAAGTTAGACCCTGTACTATTTTTATTCTCAATAATCGGAGAAGCATAAGGGAATTTCGTCTCATAGAAAACAACATCACGGGAAATAAAATACTGATCCGGAGACGAATCAAATAATTTCCACCCTTTCTTATCAGCGGGACACCCAACAAATATGCATCTACGACTACGACTAGAAAACTTGTATTTTTTAGATTGTGTATCATAAGCAAAATAAAGACACCCAAACACTCGAATATTCTCATACAAAGGAGGAGTGCCATAAAAAATCTCATAAGGGGACTTATAATTTAACAATCGAGAGGGAGTTCGATTAATTAAATAGCTAGCAGCAAGAATGCACTCAACCCAAAACTCAATAGGTAAAGACCCCTGAAACCTCAAAGCTCGAGTTACATTGAGAATATGTCGATGTTTTCTTTCCACTCTCATGTTCTGTTGGGGGGTTTCCGACGCAAGAGGTCTGAAACAGAATACCTTGGCTTGAAAATTAATCTTTCAAGCAATTAAACTCAGTACCGTTACCACTACGAACATGGTAAATTTTACTATCAAACCGACGTTTAACCATTGCGATGAATTTCATAAACATCGAATATACCTCAGTTTTATTTGTTAACAAACTCATCCATACTACTCTAGAAAAATCATCAACTATAGTCAAAAAATATTTAGCACCACATGAAGAAACACAATGATATGGTCCCCATAAATCATAATGAATGAGTTCAAAGCACTTAAAAGCTTTATTATTAGTATCTAAAAAACTATCCCTTGTCTATTTAGCTTTGTGGAAAACATCACATGCTTTATTTAAATGCAAATAACAACTAATAAAAGGTAAATGCTTCATCACTTTCTCAGCCGGGTGACCAAGTCTACTATGCCATAGCTCCAAATCTCCACTTTGTACTGCCAAAATAGCTAAACCTGTAACCTTTGAAGCATCACAAAAATAGTAAAGTCCACCCCACCATTCACCCGCTCCAATCACTATCCTCGTACTTCAGTCCTGAATAATACACAATGCATGAGTAAAGAGTACATCACATTGAGTATCATCAATTAATCACGACACAGAAATTAAGTTGCAATGTAAATCTGGAACATAAAGAATATTGTTGAGCGCCAACTCAGCAGACAAAACAACTCGGTCATACAAATTAGATGTAATCACTGCACTATCCGGTAAGGTCACAGGAAAAGAAGAACACTCAAATCGGTCAACCAAATAATCTAAACAACCCGTGACATGTAAGGTAGCACCTGTATCGACAATCCATACGATACTGGAAAACTTACCCATCAAACGATTGGGCATGGGAGGAGCATCAGAATTACCAATCAAACTCATGAGACGTTGATACTTTGAAACAGTCAATGGGGGGACTGTCCCATTGGAACTTGTCGCACCTGTCGGAGTACCGAGGATCGATGGCTGTCCGGAGAAAGCATCGTTCAATGCCCCTGCTGCTGAACCTGGACTGGGGCGACAGCCTGCTATAGAAATGCACTGTTGTCCGCCACCAGACGGCAGTCCACCACGAGTGTTTTTCTTTTGAGGCCGACTCTCCCACCAATCCGGATACCCATTCTTCTGATAGCAGTTATCAACATCATGCCCTGATTTTCTGTAGTAACTACACTTCTTTGATCCACTGCCTCCATCGGAATTTGATGCAGAAATGCGAGTTGGTCCTGTCAAAGACAACGCCATCGCCTCATCTATCGGGGGCTGCTCCGCCATAATCTTCAACTGCATTCTTTCTTTTGTTTTAACAGCATTGTATGCTCGATCAAGAGTGGCCAGTGGATCTTGGGCAAGCAAGCTAGTACGAATATGCCTATAATGTTCACTATACAGCCCATACAGAAAATCATGTAATTGCTCTTCATCTCGAGTTGCTTATAGTTTTACAGCAATATCACATATGCAGCGACCACACTCACAAGTGGGGATAGGGGAGAAAGTAGCTAATTCATCCCAAAGTGGATGCAGTAAACCAAAATAATCTTCTACTACATCGATGCAGTTTGTTTGCAATCAGCCAATGCCTTCTTTATATCTTGCTTCCGGGTTCTATGCCCTTCGTTAAATCGTTTTTTCAATAATTCCCATAAGGGAAACACCTCTTTAAAATATTAGACAGTCTTCTTCAGCGATGGATCAACGGTATTTATCACCCATTGAACCAATATTGCCTGCAAACACCTCCAGTCGAGAAGTCATGCCGGATCAATTGGTTTTAGTTCCGTTCCTTTAAGAAAAGTAATCTTTCTATGTGAAATCAGTGAAAGCCGAATTGATTTAGACCATTCATAGTAGTTGTCACCATGAAGTACAATAGGGGTAATGATATTCCCTGCGCTATCATGGGAAGATAGATAATACGGGGAAGAGGGATCTTTGTTTGGGTCATAAGGTGAAAAGGTCAAGGGGTTCAGAGAGGTTCCATTGTCGACAGATCCATCAGAACTATGTTCACTGGCCATGATTGACGTCACAAGGTTCAAAGATAGAGGAGGCTAGGGTTTTTAGGATCTGATACCATGTAGAAAATAATTCTTCTTATTCAAAACTGTGCAGATGATACAAATATATAGAAAATTGAGTTTGAATTTTCCAGTAAACATATCATAGACAAATTGAAACAAATATAATCTTCTATACTACGAAACATATAATAAACTAATGGAAACAAATACAATCTTCTATACTGGGAAACATATAATAAACTAATGGAAACAAATATATACAAATATATTCCTAACATGCTCATAAGAAAGAACATTAAAAGATATATCGATATTTATAAACTATAAGTAAACCTCACATGTTGATTTTAATAATGTAGTTATGTTAAACTAACCTTAGTTGTTTAAGTACTTAGTGATGGATTGTAATTGATATCTTTTATAGTAAGTGTAAAAGATAATGAAAACATCCCAAAATGATATGCAAAGACATCTTATTGAATTGTTTAATATGGAACATGTGAGATAAGTTCTTTTTGCATTGGCAAGGGGAATCATCGTATATGTTACGTTGTCTACTATGCAAGATTTGTCTATGTATTTGACAAAGAAAATATTAAATCTAAATTGTTAGTAATCAATGGTAGTTTAGAGCATTCATGTATATTTATGTAATACAATAAAACTATTTGCAAAAACAACAAACTTCTAATAAAGAATTATTCAGATTCAAAACCGCATAATTGATACTGAGTATAACATGTCAATAATAAATTCAGGTTAACAATGTTTAGATTGGAAATGTACTAAATGAAATACTATGGTTTATTCAATGAAAAATTCTAAGTATATTTCCTTGAATAGTGTCGAAACAAATGGATACACATATAAATTTAAATGCATAAGCTATAACCCAGCCAAGAGTGATTCCAAATGTTGAGAATCTCGTAATATTGTTATATGGTAACACTGCCACTATATAGCTCGTAATAGAACTTAAAGCTTATAGGACACCAAGAAATATTCTCTAAATTGTTTCATATGATAAAGCAGTTTAACAACGCCGAAGGGAGTTGATTAATAGAGGAGATAATTAAACACGATAACATACCTGTTCACTTAGGGACTATCACGATAGGTTTACAAGAAGCCAATTAGAGAGTTGGGAATGAAATTCCATAATTGATCCCTAATGCAAGTGGGAGATTGATAGAGTTAAGGTATGCCCTAGAGGAAATATTCTATATATGCCAAACTTGTTGACTAATCTTGTTGAAAAAATGCATTTATTTTATGATATGCTTGATATAATATGATTTGTTAATTGAATAATCGAATCTAAAATCCTTAGACGATATATTAATTACAAGTATTGTAATTGTGAGTAATATAGCACAATGAATGTAAATGTACCATATTAAATGTTCCTACTCAAGATACACCAAGACTGGATGTCAATATATCCATGGAGACTAAAGTACATAAAGCTCTCCAAATCTTAGGTAGTGTATTACTCATGACCGCTAGAAGCACTTGGAGGTTACACACTGATAGTTATTAGATAACTATAGAACACTCCACTCGATAGTTTTCTATTAGTTAATATGACTAAGATCAAACATAAAATATCGATGTGACTAATTTGCACAGTTCTCACGACTTGAGAATATTGTTGATCTTCAATATGAAAGCTTTAGTTTAGTTATAGCCAAATCATGGTATGATGTCCATCGAATGATCATAGTTAAGTCGAGTGGAAGTATTGGAAGTGAAGCACTATTCAAGATAGGATTAGTGTAACGACCTGCCATTGCGGCCGCTTCAAATCGGTAATTAAACCAACTTAAACCGCTTGAAATGACAGATTGTTATTGCTTATGAGATTTAACAGAATCATAGAAATAATAACATGTAGAAGAATAATTTTTACAAAAATATTAGAGTTTTACAATATTCATATACACAATGGAAGGAAAATATACATTAATTTATTTACCAAAAAAATTCAAATTTTAATTGGACCAAAAGCGAGTGCGCCTTCATGTGCCTTCATGAATCCTTACGTCGTCAGCTTCAAATCTAAGTTGTAATTACTCAGGCTTGACCCCGACCCGAGAAAAACAAAAAATCTCGGGTCAGGTTGTATTCAAGTAAATCAACTATAATTAAGCACGAACGATTATATACGAATAACATAGTGAATGTTATGGGAAGCTACGACATAATTAAAGGTCTCACTTAGAATCAAGTGTCATTAAGTCAATAGAAAAAACATGAGAATACAAAGTAAAAACCAAACACATGGACTACTATATGTTTGAAAAATATATGGTAGAGCACTTGTAACAAACCAAGTTTCACATAAATAAAGTTACCATTAAGGCATAACATTGTTCACAATTACTGTATATGCAAAGATCATTTGACATGTCAGCAGTAGAAATATAGCATTAAAATGAATCAAAGCCCATCAATCCAGTACACATCAAATTCAGAACAATGAAGTTTTTTTTTCCAGCATGCACGTGCTTTTAGATCCAATACATATGATCAAGTCTTTAACTAGCCATATAGGTGTGATCATTCCAGTGTATATACAAATTCATATAGACGTATATGTACATAACAAGTCTTGTGCAGATACATAAATCTTAAGTCCAGATTGTACAAACCTTACTAGTGTTCCAAACTTAACAAACAATAAGAAATTGTCACTCTAATACAACTATTAATACGGATCAGTTTCTATTCCTAGGCTTTAAAACAAAGTAGATCGAGAATACAATAGCCTAAACCTATTATTCTTATCTAGTTCATTTCAGACCGAATGATGCAATTTCTAACAATAAAAGCATAACTATAATAATCATCTAGTTATCTACTGCTAAACTTCTTAACAGAATCATGAAGCCTTTTTATCACAGTAACAACCACAACTACAACATACTCACCCATAAAACGGAATATTTTTTGGCATACCCATAGTATGCAAAAATTAAAACCTATAATTGAAACTGTAAACAACCTAAATTGAAAGAGGAAAAAATAAAATAGTTGAAGAACTTAAATTTATTTATAGTGAGATAACTCACCTCTAGATTTGGAAACGAGGTGAGGTGCGGTGGATCAGGATTTGACGACTTTGAATATGAAAGTGGAGGCGAGGGGATGAACAAAGAGGGGAAGAGTCTCGGTTGGTGGCTTCAGACAGAGGATCGGCTTCGGACCGATGAAGCTGGGCTCGATGAAGGCAGACGGAGACTTAACAGCTGGGCGTCGTACCGGAGGGAACAGAGACGAAGGGAAACTGAAAAATGGCGATGGAATTCACAAGAAATTGAAGTAGATCTGAGAATGGCGAAATATACGTGGGAAATAAATAGGTGCCTTGGAAACATACGGCTTTGAAAACGTGTAATGATTATTGGGAAAAACAAACATTTTGTTTTGTTGCGTGTAACGTATTAATTATTCCGATTCTTTTTTTTATTTATCTAAATGGGTGCTTCAGGTTGAAATGGGAAAGTAACAAAAATAGGTAACGCCAAGAATGAGAAATTTGTGCCATGCATTTGTTAATTTTTTATTTATTTATTGAATACGAATGGGAAGTTTCAAATTAAAGAAAAGATGGAAAGGCTGGAAACGTGAGCATTGAAGAAATGGACATGCATTAACAAAGAATAAATGAATGCATGAAAAAGTTATAAAGAGGAACTTTAAAATGAATGGATATGTAACGTATGCATTAAAAAGGAACAAATGAATCCAAGCAGAAGTTAGAAAAAAAGGAGATTTTAAAATGAATGGATGGATAACTTATGCATTAACAAGGAATAAATGATTGCATGCAAACGTTTTAAAAGCGGATTTTTAAGAGGAATGGATGGGTAACGTATGCATTAACAAAGAATAAATAAATGCATGAAAAAGTTATAAAGAGGAATTCTAAAATGAATGGACATGTAACTTATGCATTAAACAAAAAACAAATGAATGCATGGAGAAGTTATAAAAAGAAATTTTAAAATGAATGGATGGGTAACTTATGCATTAACAATGAATAAATGATTGCATGCAAAAGTTATAAAAGGGAATTTTAAAATGAATGGATAGGTAATGTATGCATTAACAAAGAATAAATGAATGCATGCAAAAGTTATAAAGAGGAAATTTAAAATAAATGCTAATTGATGGAGAAATAAAGTGGAGAGAAAAGAGGTACTGAATTTGGGGAAAGTAGAGAAACAAGAGGAACTTGCATGAAATGTGAATGAGAAAAGAAATTACGTGTATGATTTATTTGATTATTAATGCCAACATTAAATTTCGTCAACTATGCTAGTTAAAACTTACGTTGTTTATCTTTTCCACCTCATTTCGTTATAATTTCTCCTATACAATTTTAATTTGTTATCAATTATCATAAAACTTCTATATTAATGTTTTTAGACAAAATAATGATTCAACTACTATTTTATTTTATTATCAATAGTTTGTAGTTAATTATTAAAATTACATACAATTTGATAATAATCTCAATTGTTATAAATCACCATTTATCTAATTACAAATTGTTGTTTATTAGAAATTAATTTGAAATCGTTCATAAATAACATCATAAAATTTATCTTAAAACCACTTTAAATTCAATAATTAAATTTATTCAATGATTTAAATGCTCAAAATTTACGGGATGTTACAACGTCCCCCACTCAAAACTTTTCATCCTAAAATTGGAGAGAATGTTAAAAATATGCTTATGTATACAACAAAATATTCTTACTTATACAAATTTTACAAAGTTTGGAACAAAATAAATTGTTGTAACAACCCGAAAATCTGGGCCAGTTTAAAATTTTTATTTTGGCAATTTTAGCGAATTTTGATTATTTAAAATGAATTATTTTAAATAATATCGACGAGAAATTTATTTTGAATAGAATTCAATCGTATATATTATATAGATCGTCATTAGAATATAAATAATTATATATAATTATAAATAGAATTGAAAATGGCGCGGTAGTTCGATAATTCGATTTCAAACTTCAATTGAATGTACCGGGTGCAAAACAATCCGGATTTTAGTGAAATCAAAAACAATAGGATCTAATTGAGAATATCTTTCCAACGAATTCGAAAAATCAAGATTCCATAGCGGGAATCAAAAGATATGTCCAGTTGAAAATTCTGAATAGTCGCTATGGAATTCAGGCCCTTAAAAATAGCCATTTTGCAAACGACCTCGGATTTCGACGAAACCACTTTTGTTGGATCCGAAGTGTCAAATTATTGCTAGGTTTCAAATTTCATAATTTTTCGAATCAATATGTGAGCGTGGCGAAGGAAAACGCGTTTGACTAGTTTCAGTTGATTTTAATCGACTGGAAATTGGCCATTATTCAAACGATCTCGGAATTTGACGAAACTAGTTTTGTTAGGACCGTGTCGTTAATACGAAGCTAGAAAATATTTTTCTAGAATTTTTCTAGTTAGTGTGTGACCCCGGTGATTTGAAATGTACGTTTAAAATTGAATATACACTGATTTAAAATTTGATTTGGAGAAAAACCTATCGTAACAGTCGAATTAGCCTGCAGGGCATATCCCATTGTGTTCAGAATGGGGGTATTTAGCTAAGGGCGACAGTCGGTGGGTTTGATTTCGAGTTCGAATGAAAAGCCAACCTTTAGGAGAATAAATAAATAAATTAAATATATTATATAATATATAATCCTTACCCCTCATACTCTCTCCCCTCACAGCCGGTCAACGCTCAAAACCAAATAAAAAAAAGAAGGGAAAAACCGCGTCTCGATCCCCCATCCGCCACCACCGCACGAGGCGCGACACCTTACCGCGCCACCCACCGATCAGCCGCCGCCCCTCTCGCCTCCGCACCTCCTTTCTCTTCCACCCCTTTCTCTCCTTTCGAGAAACCACAGCCAAACCCCCCCGTTATCCGAAACCCTAGCCACCCACTGATCAGCCGCCGCCCCTCTCGCCACCGCCGGTCAGGGCGCACCCACCGGTAGCCTTCCAGGCCCTCTGCGCCGCCTTCCCGGACTCCCCGAACCCGCCCAGACCACCCCCTCCCCTGTTAACAGTAAGTTCTTTTATTTCTGTGTTTTTGATTTCAGTTTTCTTGTAGCAATCTGTACATTAAAAATCAAATTGGTATGTATAAATTATTGAATTTATTCTTAGCTTTTATTATAAAAGATTAGATTTTTTATGTTATGAAAGATGATATTTTTAAATATGAAAAGTTATAATTTTCAGAAATGCAAAGTATGATTTTTAGAAATATAAAATACGATTTTTAACATATAGTAGATTATATTTTTATTAACATAGAAAAGGTATAATTTTTATTAACATGAGAGGTATGATTTTTAATTGTTTATGTAACTGAAAATAGGGTTTTTATTTAATGAAAGTTATGATCTCTATACATTGATTTGCATACGATAAAGGGTTGATTTTTGATTAGAAAATATAATCTATGTATGAAAAACGATTTAAAAATTAGATTTTTACCTTAGTAAAGTTTAGATCTTATTCGGTAAATGTCGGATTTTTAACACCACAAAGATTGGATTTTTAACATCATAAAGAACGAATCTTTTATATGTTGAAAGATCGGATTTTAATTTTATGAAAGACGAGATTTTTAGTATAAAAAGAATATGATTTTTATCATATAAGTGATGTCATAAAAATACGATTTTTCTGAATGAAGTAGCTTAGTAAAAATTCGATTTTTATATATTGAATAGCATAGTAAAAATTCGATTTTTATATATTGAATAGCATAGTAAAAATTCGATTTTTATATATTGAATAGCAAAGTAAAAATTCGATTTTTATGTATCGAATAGCGAGGTAAAAATGTGATTTTTACATATGTAGTGGCTACGGGCGAAGAAAGTGATAAGAGACGAGAACAGTGAAGATTTCCTGCATTAGAAGTGCCGTGGAGTTAGGATAGCTATCGGTGAGAACTTCTCACTCTTCAATTTCTTTTTCTAGTAATATATATACTAGGATGTAGACGGTGTTTAGTAGCACCCGACACCCGTCATCCACAGACCATGGATGGCTTGTTTGTTTAATTGTTTGGTTGTGTAGTTGGTTAGATTATTTGGTTTGAATTGAATTGTTTGGTGGAATGAAATTGATTTGATTGATGTGTGAATGATGTGGGCCTTCACTAGACCGGGGATAAGGCTAGGCCTCGTCCCGTTTCTAGTATCGTGCCGTTATGCCGCCAAAATTTTCTAAAATAAGTTAGAAAATAAAAATATCATTTTATTTAAAGAATGAACTGAATAGAAATTCATATGTTAAAATAAAATATTTGATCGTTAAAAAATATAATTTTTAACGTGAATGTGAATAAATAAATATTCATTTACAAACCGGACGGTTTGTTTATGTACACCTATTTGAAGGACATTGATTGGGACGATAAATTTTACACATCGCCCAACTGCACAAATAAAAATCTGTGTTTGATTGCTTGAAACCCCACACGGGTATTGGGATGATATTTGACGTACACTAATCCCAATAATTAGTTGTATGTCGATCGATTGATTGGCAGGCTGCTATAAGCATTGAATATTTATATTCGATGCTTATACAGTGTAGAATGCACTTTGGATGATGGTTGATTATTCATCGTTGTTATTGTATACATGTGTTGTAGAAAATCCATATAATTAACTTTATATGGTAATTGATTGGGCCTCATTCCAGTTTCGAAATAGAAATATTTGAAATAGAAATATTTGAAATAGAATATTTGAAAATAGAAACATATGAAGCCGTGTTGGTTAGATTGACGCCATTTTGACGTGAACGATATTTATATCGATTTTATTCATTCTTCAATGAAAATTGAAAATAAATAGAAATGAATTCGAATTGAAAATAAATAGAAATGAATTCGAATTGAAAATAAATAGAAATGAATTCGAATTGAAAATAAATAGAAATGAATTCGAATTGAAAATAAATAGAAATGAATTCGAATTGAAAATAAATAGAAATGAATTCGAATTGAAACCGTTTTGAAAATGGATTTAAAACGATTTATAAAGCACGTTTTAAAAGGAAATCGACGAAGTATATATTATATATATTATATATATAATATAATGGCCTGAATAGAACGCGCCGTGGCAGTTCGCGAATTTCGACCATTGACTTCGAACGGATATTACGGGAGATCCGACCGTCGGATTCTCCTAAAACTGGAACCGTTGGGTTCGTATCGAAAAGAGCTTTCTAACGAATATTAGAAATTTGAAATCTAACGGTTGGATTTGGAATTATGTCCAAATCAAATTTGAAAAAGGTCGCTGTAAGTGCAGTTCGATGGCCGTTGATGGAAATCGACTGTACTGGCCTTGATAAAATTATTAAAAATAGTAATAATTTGTGTAAAATCATAAGAAATGATTTATAAAGAATTGGGATGAAAAACTCCATATTTGAAAAGATAAAAATAGATTTTTATCGAAATGAACTAGTTTTGAACTAGAATTATAATTCTATTTATTTTTAAATAAATAAATTGAAATTGAAATGGTTTTGAAAATAACCAGAATTTCCAATGATTGCATTGGAATGGATTTGAATCGAAATTGTCTTCGGAATATTTCGATGTTGGATTTCGTGATTATACAGATGTTGTTATGGAAATTTGAAAGATATAGATATATATATATATATCGTTATTTCCAATACGGCGTTTGTTAATCGTAGAATTTGATATTGAATATAAACCGATATATTTTCTATTCAGAGCCTTGTATTGAATATCAAATGTGATTTGGGTTTGTCGTGAATGGTGTCTTCACTAACACTGTTCTTGAACCCAGTCGAGAAAAGATTAAATCTTTTTATTTAGATTTAATGAAGTGTACCAATTAGATAATATTTAATTGAAATTGAATGGATATTGATTTTTGGGTTTATCGTGAACAGTGTTTTAAATAACACTCGTTCTTTAACCCGATAATTAATGGAATGTGACTTTGGGTTTATCGTGAACCGTGTTTTAAATGACACGGATTCTTTAACCCAGTTAACGATTAAAACTAAGTGGAGTTTTAATGAATCTTTAATTAGATTGAAATGATCGAGAATGGAGTATCACCAGTTTTGCTCCAGGCGATAGTTAAATCTTTAATTAGATTTGAACGTGAAATGGTAATTGAATTTACCGATAAACACCGTGGTGTTAGATATGAAGTACTACCAGTTTTACTTCATGGGATGAATAGGTTGGGATTGGGAAATTAAAACAAATGATTACTTCGGTAAGGTTCGTTAATCCCGACTAGTTGAATCAAAATTCAAAAGAAGATTAAAGAATAAATTCAAAGAATTTATCTTTGATAAAATTAATGGGAACCTTTCCCTATGAATGTGGAATTTAGAAACTAACTGTCGGTTAGCCAAGCAGAATGGTTTTCTGGATATTGATCTGATGTTGGTTTCGGCCTTCGGGGTTAATATTTGGGGAATTATTCTCTTGATTAATTTACGGTTAGTGACGATGAATTGGAATGAGGCGTATGTTGTGTTTGTGTAACACTTGTTTATAATATACGCGAGTTATTCGGAAAGACCGGGTTTATCCCATTCTGAATAACTGATACGACGATAAGTCGAAGATGAAGACGGTGGTCGAAGACCGGAAGTCTTCACGTCGTTTGGATAATTACTGATGATCTTGATTGGGATGTACGCCCAAGAAGATGGAAACAGTTAGTGATCGTCCAGGCGTACTTGGAGATCGATGGATATGCGGGGTACTAGGTGCCTCCGGTTTCGTTTAGACCCAGAACGGACTTGTAAATGGACTGTGTGTCTGACATCGGATTTCATTCTGTGTGACTGATATCGGTTGCATAGAATGGTTTGCCCGTGTGGCATGCTAAGATGCAAATGATCAAGGCTTCTGTTGAAAAGCAGAGTCTTGTGGTTGATGATCGAAGCACGGCCTTTGTGGCGTAGCTTTGTGTAACGTTTACTTCGCGAGTTTCACACCCGGTATGAACCAAAAACGGGAGAGGACATCAGGGAGGACATGCGTTTCTTTCTAGTTAGAAGTGGCATCAGTGGTTTTACACGCCCTGACGAGTTTGACTTATGTGGTTGTTGCTGTTGCGAGGCGCCTCGGTTTGATTGGATGATCCAGGTCCGATGGAGTCATTTGTTGGCTCATTGACGCCCCATAGGGCGGAGAGACGTATTGTTCAGGCATAATAATCCACATCGGTGGACCGGCCCTGACGATCCAAGGCTTGTCTGCGCGCTTTCCTGAGACTCGGACTAGACAGTCTCGAATCGGCAGAGGACGATCCCTGGCCTCGGTTCATAGATGGAAATCCAATTTCCAAATACGCGACATTTGCGGTTTTAATTGTAGAACTAGTATGGCGACATGATATATGGTACCTATGCCGTCTATGATTGATACTTATGATTCAAAGATTGTTTTATACACTATACACTGATAATAGTATTAAATGATTTGTTTTGAAACGTATCAAGCATTCTTTGGTTGTTATAAGGGAAAACCCTATCCCCCGGCTTGCGTTGCATTGTGTGATAGGACCTGGGTCTTATAACAGCTTCATTTTTCTTTATTTAGCATTGCGTTGTTTGTTTTATGCACTGGTATTCTTGGGAGGAAACCCGTTCCGTGTTATACGGCGTGGTCCCTTGATTTACCTAACTTTAAAAATAAAGATTAACTGTTTTAGTTCTCACACCAGTCACATGACTGACCTGGAGTTTATTGTTTTGACCTAAACTCTGGGTGCCCTTATTTTGACACGGGCAGCTAGTAGTTTTGGTTTTGCAGATTTATATTCACAGGATCCTGGTTTACAGCTGGAACGATATCCGGAAAGCTTTGTATCCGTATATCTCCTCTAGTTGTGTATTGTATTATTTTCCGCTGCTATGTAATTTATTGTAATCTCTGATATTTCTGTGTAATATTCATTTATACTCTGTATATTCTTGTAATCTGATGCATTGTTGTAATATACAATGAAATGTTCTTCCGTCTGCGTTCTGATTTGTCGTGTTCTCAAACGATCAGGCATTTCGAACGGCCTGGATCGGTTTAGCGACTGATTCGGACCGAGCGAAATTCCTTTTCGTCACAGTTGGTATCAAAGCCTTGGTTTACAAAGCTCAGAGAACAAGACACCTTAGAACCATACGAAAGAATTCATCAGATATTGGATTAGCAATATCCAATGGAATGACTCGTTAGAGATGGGATCAGTAGTATCCTAGAACGAGTGTGAAGAGTATATTTTTAAAAATGAAAACCAATTTCGTTTTGAAAATTTAAATCAACTATTCGTATTTGATTATTTATTTGTATTGATTTGGACAGTCCAGTATATAAAGATTTTGCATATATGCCTTGCAAACGTGTATTTGAAGTTTTAATATACTGGATAGATATAGAATTACACTCGAATCGCTCGGAGATGATTTTGATGATGGATCTCCATCATTAGAATTCATGTTCGAGTGACGAAAGTGGACTTTCTATATATTTCCTATTGACTGGTGTGAGAACCAAAATTAGATAGGGCCTATTGTTGTGATTTGGCATCAAAAATCTGATTTTTTGACTATGAATCAAAGTTATGAATTTCAAATGATAATCAACTAATTGATTGATGTTTGCGTTGTTTGTTTATTTGTTTGCTAATTTTTAGCCATTTAGCCTAATTGAATCACATATTGAATTATATTGAAATTAGTCGCATTTGCTTGCATATACTTGTACTTACATTGAACAGGTCATAGCAAGGAGGCTAGAGTAGAGAATAAAATTTGTTTGCCCGACAAATAGGTACATGTTTACTACATAATTTATTGTTTTATTTGGGTGATGATGATTTTATGAGCCTATTGGCTTTTTCTTTTTCTTTTTGAGATCAGAAGGCCTGTATGGCAATTTCGGGATTTTTCCGTGGCTCCCGGTGCAAGGGAGGTTATGGCGAAATTTTTCGAAAATTCCGGGTGTTAGCCAAATTTTTGAAGAATTTGAAAATTCTCAGAAACTGAAAAGTTGGAGAATGCAAGCCAGACCGAGCGTAGTGTTGATCGATCAAACCACTTTCGACTTTGTTCCTTTTCGGGGACGAAAAGTTTCAAGTGGGGGAGATTGTAACAACCCGAAAATCTGGGCCAGTTTAAAATTTTTATTTTGGCAATTTTAGCGAATTTTGATTATTTAAAATGAATTATTTTAAATAATATCGACGAGAAATTTATTTTGAATAGAATTCAATCGTATATATTATATAGATCGTCATTAGAATATAAATAATTATATATAATTATAAATAGAATTGAAAATGGCGCAGTAGTTCGATAATTCGATTTCAAACTTCAATTGAATGTACCGGGTGCAAAACAATCCGGATTTTAGTGAAATCAAAAACAATAGGATCTAATTGAGAATATCTTTCCAACGAATTCGAAAAATCAAGATTCCATAGCGGGAATCAAAAGATATGTCCAGTTGAAAATTCTGAATAGTCGCTATGGAATTCTGGCCCTTAAAAATAGCCATTTTGCAAACGACCTCGGATTTCGACGAAACCACTTTTGTTGGATCCGCAGTGTCAAATTATTGCTAGGTTTCAAATTTCATAATTTTTCGAATCAATATGTGAGTGTGGCGAAGGAAAACGTGTTTGACTAGTTTCAGTTGATTTTAATCGACTGCAAATTGGCCATTATTCAAACGATCTCGGAATTTGACGAAACTAGTTTTGTTAGGACCGTGTCGTTAATACGAAGCTAGAAAATATTTTTCTGGAATTTTTCTAGTTAGTGTGTGACCCCGGTGATTTGAAATGTACGTTTAAAATTGAATATACACTGATTTAAAATTTGATTTGGAGAAAAACCTATCGTAACAGTCGAATTAGCCTGCGGGGCATATCCCATTGTGTTCAGAATGAGGGTATTTAGCTAAGGGCGACAGTCGGTGGGTTTGATTTCGAGTTCGAATGAAAAGCCAACCTTTAGGAGAATAAATAAATTAATTAAATATATTATATAATATATAATCCTTACCCCTCATACTCTCTCCCCTCACAGCCGGTCAACGCTCAAAACCAAATAAAAAAAAGAAGGGAAAAACCGCGTCTCGATCCCCCATCCGCCACCACCGCACGAGGCGCGACACCTTACCGCGCGACCCACCGATCAGCCGCCGCCCCTCTCGCCTCCGCACCTTCTTTCTCTTCCACCCCTTTCTCTCCGTTCGAGAAACCACAGCCAAACCCCCCCGTTATCCGAAACCCTAGCCACCCACCGATCAGCCGCCGCCCCTCTCGCCACCGCCGGTCAGGGCGCACCCACCAGCAGCCTTCCAGGCCCTCTGCGCCGCCTTCCCGGACTCCCCGAACCCGCGCAGACCACCCCCTCCCCTGTTAACAGTAAGTTCTTTTATTTCTGTGTTTTTGATTTCAGTTTTCTTGTAGCAATCTGTACATTAAAAATCAAATTGGTATGTATAAATTATTGAATTTATTCTTAGCTTTTATTATAAAAGATTAGATTTTTTATGTTATGAAAGATGATATTTTTAAATATGAAAAGTTATAATTTTCAGAAATGCAAAGTATGATTTTTAGAAATATAAAATACGATTTTTAACATATAGTAGATTATATTTTTATTAACATAGAAAAGGTATAATTTTTATTAACATGAGAGGTATGATTTTTAATTGTTTATGTAACTGAAAATAGGGTTTTCATTTAATGAAAGTTATGATCTCTATACATTGATTTGCATACGAAAAAGGGTTGATTTTTGATTAGAAAATATAATCTATGTATGAAAAACGATTTAAAAATTAGATTTTTACCTTAGTAAAGTTTAGATCTTATTCGGTAAATGTCGGATTTTTAACACCACAAAGATTGGATTTTTAACATCATAAAGAACGAATCTTTTATATGTGTTAGGACCTGGGTCTTATAACAGCTTCATTTTTCTTTATTTAGCATTGCGTTGTTTGTTTTATGCACTGGTATTCTTGGGAGGAAACCCGTTCCGTGTTATACGGCGTGGTCCCTTGATTTACCTAACTTTAAAAATAAAGATTAACTGTTTTAGTTCTCACACCAGTCACATGACTGACCTGGAGTTTATTGTTTTGACCTAAACTCTGGGTGCCCTTATTTTGACACGGGCAGCTAGTAGTTTTGGTTTTGCAGATTTATATTCACAGGATCCTGGTTTACAGCTGGAACGATATCCGGAAATCTTTGTATCCGTATATCTCCTCTAGTTGTGTATTGTATTATTTTCCGCTGCTATGTAATTTATTGTAATCTCTGATATTTCTGTGAAATATTCATTTATACTCTGTATATTCTTGTAATCTGATGCATTGTTGTAATATACAATGAAATGTTCTTCCGTCTGCGTTCTGATTTGTCGTGTTCTCAAACGATCAGGCGTTTCGAACGGCCTGGATCGGTTTAGCGACTGATTCGGACCGAGCGAAATTCCTTTTCGTCACAATTGTAGGATTTTAAATTCGAAAATTCGTCCTTATATTATTAATTAAATTCATTTGTTATAAATCTATTTATTAAATTCAAAATCTTTATTTCAAACACTTTTTATTAAAGTGCAAGTCTTCTTATATCACAACTTAAAATATTTATAACAAAACTTAAAATTTGAAAATATGATTCTCATGTTTGAAAACAATCTTTGAAATCAAAAATAAGTATTTTATTAAAAATCCAAAGCTGTTGTATTTCTCAAGACATTTAAAAAAATTCTTTCTTAGTTATTATGTTAAAGATATATAAATTTAATTACAAGTCGTTGATTTGTTATTTAATGCTTTAAAATACTTGATAACTCAAATTTTAACAAGTTTATTGTCGTTCTTATAGACGTTAGGCATACACTGGCCAGGCGCATAACTAAAATCTCTAAGTACTAAATATACTTATTTCAACTCCCAGTGAAAATACATAAAACATTTAAAATATATATGGAACATACGTTCCCCCATGGATCGCAGTTACTCGGTGGTTACGCTACTATCCCTGTACAATCTCTTGTAACCATAGGTATCACACCCCTCGAATTTCACCATGGTTGTTGCCATAGATCGCGGTTACACGGCGGTTATGACCACTATCTCAGTGGAACCCCTCGTGCTGTAGGCATCGTTCCCCTCGAATTTCGCTGTGACATCTATATCGCAGTTACACGGCGGTTACGACCACTATCTCAGTGAAACCGGTCGTAACTGTAGGCTTCACGCCCCTCGAATTACACTAGAACAGATAAGTTATAATAATCAATGTGATCCCACCAATTAGGATTCCGATATCAATAGATACTCCAATCAATGGAGCACCAACGTAGCTACGATTTTCAATGGAAGGCACTACCCATATCTTCATTTGGAAAACATACATACTAAATATATATATAGTAATTTCAACTATAAGACAACATTTCCAGAAATGCTACGACAAGTTTTGGGTGGTTTATAACGATGTTAGACTAGAAACAGCTTATTACAGTGTTTCTGGGATGCTATGAAAAGTTCTCGGTAGCTTATTATGCTTCATAACTAATTCAAAGAAAGATAGCATTTTAAAACGCTACAAAAAGATCTAAAATTCAGATTTTCAGCCAGTTTTTGAGCAAAATGTTTGATGTTATTTCTCTATGATTAAAATAGTTTTTTACTCCAAATTTTCTACAGTAAGAAGCTCTCTTAGTCTACTTAATTATCATAAAAGGAAAACCGCAAAATCATTCATCAATTTAATATGTAAAATCAAACATCATGAGGTATTTTTATCATGTCCATTTCAGGCGAATTTTTACCAGACCTTGCGTCTGGATTTCAGATACCCAAACGATCGAATTAGAAAAAGTGATACAAGTGAAAATTGTAGCCCTTTGAATTAGATTTCCAGATTGATAAGAAAATCTAAATTTCATAAAGAATTGCAAAAATTATATGCAAAATACCAAACGTCGTTTTCTATGATTCGGGTTCTATCATTCTTCATAATTTTCACAACTTTTCTTCAAAATATGAAATGAATACATAAACTTAGGCAGTTTTTCTCACCTTATACTTGTCCCTTGACCTTGTATTTATTCTCTAGTCTTCTCCCAAACTTCTACTCTTTATCTTATTTTGGTTTTTCATTTGTGAATGCATGATATGAAATGAACCTTTCCACCATTTATATAGTAGTTTTGAAAGCTAGTTTGGTAATTTAATTTTGGACACTTGTCCCACTTATCTTCATGCAAGATTTAGGATGAAGACACATGCCTCCTTAGTTGTCTTTAGATGTTTCTACACATGGACACCTAATATATTTATGTGTCTTTATCTTATTTAATTCCAAAACATGTGTTCCATTCATTTGATGACACGTGTCCCTTATCATTTTAAGTCATTTATCATATTCTAGAATATGTACACATATACCATTTGTATTTTATTTATATGCTATATACATACACATATATGTGTTCTTCTACTGTTACTACATGCACATGATGTTCCAACAACTTTTAATAAGTAAAACGTCATTTATCGACAAAACTGTTTTCGGCCACATTATCGATTTTTCTTCGAACTACTTATCTTTGTCTTTGTAAACAAAAACTCAATAACATATTTTCTTTGTACATAAGAAGTTAGCTTTTCTTTTTACAAATGAACTCCATATATATAGGTGAAGCGAAGCTTCTTTGAGAAGCCACTGAAAAAAAGCTTCAAATAGAAGCTATTAATACTTAGGCTTCTAAGAGAAGCCACTAAGACATGACTAGACCTCTAAGAGAAGTTACTAACACTTAGGCTTCTAAGAGATGCCACTAAAATTTGGCTTCTAAGTGAAGCCACTAAAATCCTATCATTCTTCCTTCTTAAGACACTTGTACATCATCATTTATGCAAACCATAAGATAATGACACATGCCTACTTAGGTGTCCTAAGATGTTTCTACACATGGACACCTAAGAGGGTTATATGTCCTTATCTTTTTTCTTTTTCTTTTGGCTTATATAAGAAGCTTCTTATTTTAAATTTATTTTCCCTTAAATGAATACATATATTCAAGTTTAACAACCATGCTAACTTAATATATAATGTGTGTTAGCATGCACGAGAGTGTCATGACCTTTCTGATAAATTTTAGTAGATGAAAGGTCGAGAACTTGATAAACGACTTCCGGTCACATTTTCAATTTCACATCGAATTAAATATTTTTGTACACTAGTTTTAAAAACTATTTCACTATCACTCTTTTAAAAAAAAGATTTATTTTAGCTGCAACTCATCACTTTGGTATTTAAAATTTACCGGTAAATTCAAATGGTAAATTTTTGGGTTGTTACATTCTTTACCCCTTAAAAAGAATTTCGTCCCCAAAATTCTATGCAGTACTTAATCAAAAGAAAGCCAAATACTCCACAAATCTAAGTATCAAGAGCATATTTCTTGAAAGTATACTTCGAAACAATTTCATAAATCGAAATTTTCAGACATAACTGGATATTATATGATTCAAACTTTTCCATTTATGATCAACATCCTATCAATCTTGCAAGCTGTTACTGGACCAGGCATGCCATAGCTTCTTTTTATGCCCAAATTCAAGATCATGTTCTTTGCAATCCACATCGATACCCAGTCTCCTTCCCGTGAACATACACTCAATTTGGAATAGATTATAGAGCCCTCCTCTTATTATACATAATTGCAGCCAATGCCAAATCATCCAGTAAAGACATACTCTTTTTGTATGGTACCCATCGAAATGTACCAAGGATTCATCGTACTCCGGCTCATCCGACTCATCCTCATCATCAAGTAAGGATGTATTCTCCATATTGCGGTACTCATCGAAATATACCAGAGAGTAATATTTACAAAATGGATATCTCGAATAATATCTTCAAAATTTTTTTAACAACGTGATTATATTCATCAGATTCAACTCATCAAATAATGAGTTACTTTCCTTGTTACAGTACCCATCAAAATGTATCGGAGACTAATATTTTCAAAATAGACATCTCAAATAATTTATACACATATATAATATTATATTGATCAAAGTGGATCCAAGCCACACACTCAATCTAGGATATTTTATCCTATTGTGGTCGGCAGCTCGATACCAACATAGAGTAATAGTTGCACTACCCAAGATCTATTGTCTTATGCTAGCATCCCGTCATCAAATAGGATGTACTCTAGTGGCTCGATGCCACATAGAGTAGTAGTGCAATACCCAAGATCCATTATCTTATACCGCACATCGTCATCGTCATGTAAAGGTATCCATCATTGATGAAATAATCAATAAAAATATTTCATAAATTTAAACAAAATATTTGCTCAAAGGTACTTTTATACTTTATAATCATTACTTCCACATGGATAACCATTTAATTTTATTGGAAATCCACTCTCTCAACTTCGAAAATCATCTTAAGTATAGACCCCTTTTTTCCCACATCATTCATTTCATATTACTTGATGTATCTCAAAACATTATATAGGACACTAGTTACGACATTCACACTGATTGACGTCAACCTCTTTTTCTTTCAAATACATAGTCGGTTTGCAACAATGTTTTGAGATAGCAAACTTTCAAAATTTCAAAATATATATGTAATTGTTCTAGATGATTAATCTAGCTTCCCAATAAGATTAACTTCGACTAATTCCAAATCAAGAAATTAATAGTTATGAGCGAATTGCTAAGAGATGTTTTAGCAGCTTTTAAGCTAACATAATCAATGCTAAACAATTCTAATATCATATTACGAAATGACAAAATATTTAAGGAGATTTTCTCACCTTGGTCTTGCATGACCGTAGCTTTCAATTTACTCATTTTGGTCTTCCTCCAAGCTTACTTAATTCCTTCCTCGATAAGTTGTCATTCCACATTCCTTCCAAGCAACTCCATTTGATGCTACTGCCTACCTCCCTTTATAAGCCGCTTCATTCATTCCTTCGTTACTTTATAACTAATCATATGCACTTACAACTTCGTTAAACCTCCATGTTTGTTGCTTGATAACGGATTAACAATTGTTATTATTAGTATAAACACTAAACAAAAGTTAAACACACAAACGAAATACTACTTATAACCCTGGTCAGAGGAATGGTGCATTTCCCAGTCCTGTTTTATTTGTAGAGTTAAGGTAGATTCGTTTCAAAATTTCTAGAATGATCTCCTAATCTTATGAGAAATTTTGTTAAGGCGCCTAACCTAAGCTTTGATACCAACTGTAACATCCTGGAAATTCGGACCAGTCAAAATTACCGAAAATCCTTCCATTCAAAACAAACAATGACAACGACCATCATATTTTATAATTATATACAACATCACTAAATGCTCTAGATAAATTTTTAATAAATACCACTTATCTGATTAACTGTTTGTGTGTAAATACAAATTCAAATACAATTATTATACATTTGTCATTATGCAACTCTAATGAGAGGGACATCAATATTCAATCATGCACACTTGATAAAACATCAATATAGCTTAAATGATAAACATGAAAGATGCACCAACACAAAATGTAATAGCAACAAAAATATTTTTATTAATAAAGCAGTTGCATCACTACCTCCTTGTGACTACCTACATACCTATATCTGATTGGGTAAGCAATTAGATACAGGATCAAGACAACGTAGTTCTTCTTTATAAAACATTTAAAAATAATTACTTCCAAAAATACTTTTTTTATCAAGTAAAATTACTCTGTAATACTCCGTTTAAAAGATATCACTTGTAAAAGTTCCTTTCATAAGATAAACATCATTTATTTTACATACTAATCTCAAACCACCTTTATATCCCTCTAATATATGTTTGGAAAGATCTTCAAAGATTGAACTGACATAGTCAAGTTCAATACCATTCATACCTCATTAAAACACACCCTATTCATATCTTGTTTAAACACTAATCATATCTCGTTTAAAGACTATTCAAACCTCGTTTAAACTATTCACACCACGTTTAAACTTTCAACTATAAGAACACATTTCCAGAAATGCTACGACAAGTTTAGGATGGTTTATAACGATTTTAGATTCAAATAGCTTACTACAACAATTCTGGGACGCTATGAAAAGTTATGGGTAGCTTATTATGCTTCATAAATAATTCAAAGAAAGACAACATTTTAAAATGCTACAAAAAGTTCTAAAATTCAGATTTTCAGCCAGTTTTTGAGCAAAATGTTTGATGCAAATTCTCTATGATAAAAATAGTTTTTGACTCCAAATTTTCTAAAGTAAGAAGCTCTCTTAGTCTACTTAATTATCACAAAAGGAAAACCCAAAAATCATTTATCAATTTAATATATAAAATCAAACATCATGAGGCATTTTTATCATGCCCATTTCGGGCTGATTTTTACCTGACCTTGCGTCCGGATTTCAGGTACTCAAACGATCGAATTAGAAAAAGTGATACAAGTGAAAGTTGTAGCCCTTTGTATTAGCTTTCCAGTCTGATAAGAAAATCGAAATTTCATCAAAAATTACAAAAGTTATGCCCAAAATACCGAACGACGTTTTTAGTGATTCAGGTTCTATCCTTCTTCGTAATTTTCACAACTTTTCTTCAAAATATGAAATGAATACATAAACTTAGGTAGTTTTTCTCACCTCATACTTATGCCTTGGTCTTGTATTATTCTCTAGGCTTCTTCCAAACTTCTACTCTTTATCTTAATATTTTTTTCATTTGTGAATGCATGATATGAATTGAACCTTTCCACCCTTTATACAGTAGTTATCAAGGTTAGTTTGGTAATTTAGTTTTGGACACTTGTCCTCCTTATCTTAATGAAAGATTTAGGATGAAGACACATGCCTTCTTAGGTGTCTTTAGATGTTTCTACACATGGACACCTAATATGTTTATGTTTCTTTATCTTATTTAATTCCAAGACATGTGTTCCATTTATTTGATGACATATGTCCCTATCATTTTAAGTCATTTATCATATTCTAGAATATGTACATATATACCATTTTTATTTTATTTATATGCTATGGGCATACACATATATGTGTTCTTCTATTGGTACTACATGCACATGATGTTCCAACAACTTTTAATAAGTAAAACGTCATTTATCGACAAAACTGTTTTCGGCCATATTATCGATTTTTCATCGAACTACTTATCTTTGTAAACAAAAACTCAACAACATATTTTCTTTGTACATAAGAAGTTATCTTTTCTTTTTACAAATGAACTCCATATATAAAGGTGAAGCGAAGCTTCTTTGAGAAGCCACTAAAAAAAGCTTCAAATAGAAGCTTTTAATACTTAAGCTTCTAAGAGAAGCCACTAAGGCATGACTAGACTTCTAAGAGAAGTTAATACTTAGGATTCTAGTAGAATCCACTAAAATCCTATCGTTCTTCTTTCTTAAGACACTTGTCCATCATATTTATGCAAACCATAAGATAATGACACTTGTCTACTTAGGTGTCCTAAGATGTTTCTACACATGGACACCTAAGAGTGTTATGTGTCCTTATCTTTTTTATATCTTTTAGCTTACATAAGAAGTTTTTATTTTAAATTTATTTTCCCTTACATGAATACATATATTCATGTTTAACAACCATGCTAACTTAATATATATATTGTGTGTTAGCATGCACGAGAGTGTCATGACCTTTCTAATAGATTTTAGTTGTTGAAAGGTCGAGAATTTGATAAACGACTTCCGGATGCATTTTCAATTTCACATCAAATTAAATATTTTTGTACACTAGTTTTAAAAACTATTTCATTATCACTCTTTTTTTAACAGAGATTTATTTTAGCTGCAACTTATCACTTTAATATTTAAAATTTACCCGTAAATTCAAACGATAAATTTTCGGGTTATTACACACGTGGAGCCAGGCCATTGGTTGTATTTGCGGTGGTGGGACCCGGTTGAGACGACCCCATACCCCGTACTGACGGCGGCAAGGGTTATCTTTGGAATATAACACAGAAACAGATAACAGCAGAACAAAATTAAGTAAATACACCAGAAAATGAACAATAGAATATACTGGATAAAAGTAATCATCAGAGTTACACAGTATACAGGATCTTACTTAGAACAAATACAGTACTGCTATACATAAATGTCTACAGCGGAAAACAAACATAATATGCACAATAGGAGCTGAACAACATAAAAAGAGATAAATGATAGGATCCATCTTCAGCTCCAGCTATCCAGAAAGAACCAGCTAAACCTGAATATAAGGCTGCCCATGTAGAAAAAGGGGCACCCGAGTTTGAAAGTGAAACAAACTACGAGTCAGTCATGGGACTGGTATGAGAAATCTACTCAACACATATATAATATGGCTAATCACAGGACCACACCACTTTCGTGGAACGGGTTTACTCCATTGGATTGCCAGTGCTTTAAACAATTCATTCTTTTAAACATCGCTATGCTTTTTATAAAAATGAAGCCATTATAAGACTCAGTTCCCATCACACATTGCAACGCAAACCGGAGGATAGAGTTTTTACCTTATAACGGCCAAAATATGCTTGATACGAATAAAACAAAGGCATTTGATATTATTGCTAGTGTTTATATGTTTTGAAAGCAATTTCAAATCATAACTATCAATCATAGACGGCATGGGTACCATATATCATGTCGCCATATATATATACAATCAAAACCACACGATGTCGTATTTGGGAATTGGATTTCCGTCATGAACCAAGGCAAAAGATAGTCCTTACCGAATTCGTGAGACTCTAGCCCGAGCCACAGGATCAGAACGCATCAACCCTTTAGATCGTCAGGGCCGGTCCACCGATGTGGATTATTATGCCTGAACACTACGTCTCCCCGCCCTTTGGGGCGTAAACGAGCCAACGAATGACTCCATCAGACCCGGATCGTCCGATCAAACCGAGGCGCCTCGCAACAGCAACAACCACATAGGTGAAAAGTATATAAATGTTAGGCCTGGTAGGTCACTGACACCACCCTAGCTAGAAAGAAATGTAGGCCCTCCCTGATGTCCTCTCCCGTTTCTGGTTCATACCGGGGTGTGAGGCTCGTGATTTCACGTTATACATAAAGCTACGCCACACAGGCGGTGCTTTGATCATCACCACAAGACTTTGCTTTTCAACAGAAGCCCTGATCACTACATCTTAGCATGCCACACAGGCAATTCATGCCATGCGACTGATGTCCATTGATATACAACCTCTGAGCTCGTGCGTCTCAGAGAAGGGCGTTAAGCAAAAGAATAAATTCTCCGCCGCCAAACAGATGTATATTTAATAGAGATCAATCAACACAGAATAAAATCCAATGTCAGACAAACAGCCCATTTACAAGTCCGTTCTGGGTCTGAACGAAACCGGAGGCACTAAATACCTCGCAAACCCATCGATCACCACGTACGTCTGGACGATCACCACTCATTATCCATATTTTGGGATGCCTCCCAATCAGGACCTCGGTTACCATCCAAACGAGGTGAAGATCTCCGGTCTTCGACCACCGTCTTCATCTTCGACTTTCAATCGTCGGTCAATTATTTGAAATGAGAATTAACTCGGCCTTTTCAAATAATTCACATATATTTAGAATTTCAAATCAATTTATTTCAATGGTTAAATCATTCGACAACACCAATTTTGTTCTTTAATGTAATTTTCACACCAAACACATTCAACCATCAAATACAACATAAATTGAGCAAATTCAGTTTATTTCCATTCCATATTGTTTATGATATTTTATAACGATTTATCGCTTTTTTTATTTATTTAAAAATAGCCAATTTATTCGAAACGACGCTTCGGGCCATAGCGCGGCCATGGCGTTGTTTTTCTTCAGATTTGATTTACACATATCTGAAAATCTAACCGTTGGATCTTCACAAAATTTACATCATTAGAAAGGTCTTTTCAAAACGAATCCAACGGTTCCAGTTTCGGGAAAATCCGACGGTCGGATCTCCCGGTACAATCGTTTGAAGTTTCGATTTCAAAATACGAACTGCAGCGTCGTTATTCGATTAAATATAATTATATATATATATATAATCGTTTCTGGCGCTGTTTTTCTTCAGATTTGAATCAAACATTCCAGACAATCCAACCGTTGGATTTTTACAAAGTTGGTGCCGTTGGAAAGATATTTCCAAGGCGAACCCGACGGTTGCGGTTTCGGGAAAATCCGATGGTCGGATCTCCCGGTACAATCGTTTGAAATCACGGTTTCAAAATACGAACTGCACGGCCA
This sequence comes from Allium sativum, assembly GCA_030737875.1. Taxonomy (NCBI): domain Eukaryota; kingdom Viridiplantae; phylum Streptophyta; class Magnoliopsida; order Asparagales; family Amaryllidaceae; genus Allium; species Allium sativum. Next base: position 712,679,549 of record CM060912.1, read on the forward strand.
CGTTTCGTTTTAATTTTATTTATATTTATATATTTATATAAATATAGTTCATTCAACAATTTCAATATCGTTTTCACTTCAAATATTTCACTAACGCCTTAAAATTTTGGAAAATTTCGCCATAACCTCCTTTGTACGGGAGGGCTGGGAAAATTCCCAAATAGCCACACAGGCGTCTCATGTCGAAATGAAAAAGAAAAAGCCAAGCGGCTAGCCAACAGGCTCATAAAATCATCACCCAAACAAAACAGTAAATGTGTACCTATTTGTCGGGCACAAAATTTTATTCCTCTTCTCTAGCCCCTTCGCTATAACCTGTTCAATAAATATGCATGTACATATATATAGTTCTTATCACTTATCATTTTCTATTCAACTTCATATTCGATTTTCTTTTGGTTTAAAAACACCATTCATTCTAATGTTGCATGTATAGGCACAAATCATATCATTAGCTAATTAATGAATATTTCAACCCATATATATTTATTTGAACGAGTGGCTATTTTTAACACTTCACATTTCAACGATTCATGCATATAATAAAATTGTGATTTTTATTGTAAAACAATTCATTTCAAAACACTATTATTTTATATAGTTTATATCGGTGATAAAAATAGGATTTTTCTTATAAAACAATTTCTTTCAAAACGAGATTATTTTACACAGTTCTTATAGTCGATAAAAGGTGATTTTTATTATCAAACAATTTATCTCAAAATATGAATACCATTCAACACATGAATTTCAAATCAACGAATGAATATCGATTCAACACATGAAGGTTTTCTATAGTTTCTATATATAGATAAAAATGTGATTTTTATATTTAAAACGCGAATACCATTCAACACATGAATTTCTAATCAACGAATGAATATCGATTCAACACATGAAGGTTTTCTATTCAATGAATAAATATAGTTTCAACAAATGAAAATAATTCAAACACATGAATATTATTTAAAATTTCGGCAGCATAACGGCAGGGTAGTTAAAACCGGGACCGTCCCTAGTACGGCTCCTCGCTCTACCTTAAAACCTCGCGGTTTTTGACAATGGGGATCATGCATCTAGTTCGCACGCAGGCGGCATATATATATTTATTTCATTTCCACAAACTAATCCTATGTGGTTTCAACCAAATATTTCTCAACCACAAACGGGTATTTTTCAACCTCAATCAATCAATATCAACCACAAACAATCCCAAACAATCATTCGCTATCAATCAATTTTCACACCAATCACAATCAATAAATATCGTCCAAGGTTTGTGGACGAGGGGCGTATATATATATATATATATATATATATATATATATATATATATAGCAATTCACTTTTATTTCAACACATATATAATTTTTACAACGCAAATATAACTTATACATCGAACATACAACTTATACAACGCTTATACATGAGGTGTACAACGCTTATATAACTCATACATCGACTATATAATTTATACATCATCGTTTTCCATATTGTTTATGAATTAGAAATCTCACATTGGGTTCCACTCCACCAAAAATAGCAGAAGGCTCAGAAAAATATGCGGTCTCTTCTAAAATGTAGATGACGTCCTCACGGTCACTATGTTTCCTATTCATCGAATTTCGTTAACGAACGAAAAAGATATGATTTTTCAAAGTTTGCAACGATTTTAAACTGTCGAAATCAGTTAATTAATTAACAGTCGATTACCTTTCAGAATCTTCAAAACTAGGTTTCGATCTTTCAGGCAATCCGTTGATTGTTGCTTCGATCGGCCAGCGCCACCTTGTCGGGCTAGGAGAGGCGCACGTGCGCCAGGGAGGAGGGTAAACTCGGTGGTCCCTAGGCGGCAGAATCGGGGCGCGAACGGCCGAACTTCTCGAGGGTGGTTCTCCCCCTACAGGCCACGAAAAAATCCAATGCTTATATGGATTTGAAGATCATGAGAAGTACTACAAAAACCTTAACTATGGCATTGGATTTCATTGAGCGGATCAGAAAAAAAGAGGAGAGAAGGAGGGATCGGGTTTCCGTCGCTCGATTTGGGGGAGAGAGAATGTCCGGGGGGGGTTGTTCTAACGTGGACAAATGATTTTTTTTATATATATAAAGTTTTAAAATCCAAAAATACCCCTTTCCTCCTGCGAACCCCAATCCAAACCCAACGACTGTCGTCCCTAGCGTTTTACCCTCATTCTGAACACAATGGGATATGTTTCGAAGGCCCATTCGACTGTTTCAGTCAGTTTTCCTTCAAATTAAAATATAAAACATTCAATATTTGATTTGAACGTACATTTCAATTTGCCAGGGCCACAAACTGATTCGAAAAATTCCAGAAAAATAAATCTAGCTATGTTTTGACAATACGGTCCCAACAAAACTAGTTTTGTCGAATTCTGAGACCGTTTGCAAAAAGGCCCATTTTCGGTCGATCCAATTTAACTGTAATTGACCAAAACACATTTTCCTTTGCCACGCTCACATACTAGCTTCAAAAATTATGAAATTTGAAACCTAGCAATAACTTCACATCCTGGATCCAACAAAAGTGGTTTCATCAAATTCTGAGGTCGTATGCAAAATGGCCAATTTCACGGGCTATAAAAATTCCATATCGACCCTTCTGAAAATTCATTCGGCCATAACTTTTGCTTTACGCTATGAAAATTATATTTTTCAGATTCGTTAGAAAGGTATTCACTAACAGATTTAAATATTTTTGGTTTCGCTAAAATCCGTTTTGTTTTGCACTCGGTACAGTCCGACAAAGTTTGAATTCAATTTTTGAAACTGCAGCGCCTCTTCAGGCCTTGTTTATAATTATAATTAATTATATTCATTTTCAATTGTCGATTCAAACTCACTTTCCATTGCTATTATTTAAAATATTTATTTTAAATATTTAAAATCCATTATTTTAGCCAATTTAAAATTTTTAAATTGGTTCAGATTTTCTGGATCGTTACACCAGTCCACTGTTGATTAGTAGTGTACTGAAAAAAGGTGGCTTACTTGGCACTAGAGATGAGGTGTATCAAAAGTAGAGCTTTGTTCGGAAGTGGCTGACCACCTTTAATGCACCGGTCCACTGTTGATTAGTAGTGTACTCAAAAAAGGTGGCTTACTTGGCACTAGAGATGAGGTGTATCAAAAGTAGAGCTTTGTTCGGAAGTGGTTGACCACCTTTAATGCCTTGAGAGTCAGACTGAGTATTGAATGACTCCGCTGAATTTTTCTATATAGATCCAGAGATATCTGGTCGATCCAAATTTTAAGGGAGAGATAGACTTGGTTGGTCTGGGAGAGCGATTGTGTTGGGGCACGATATGCCGCTGCTCGAAGGAAATTAACTCGGGCTAAATCTTTTTCTTTCCTGGACTTTTTGAAGAATAGGTCGTTTTGTTGGTCGACCGAGCGATATTGAGAAATGTGTTTCTTGATATTGGGCTTCGATCCGTTGAGCCGCGTCAGCTTTTTCCAAAAAGTTGGTCAACACTTTGCCCCTCAGAATACATCTTTCTTGGTAAAGGAGGCGTGTTCTGAATCCTATATCGAAGTTCAATGTGCGAGTAGCGATGGTTACACTGAACCGTATTAAGGCCACAAATCCGACGATCCTGGTGGTTGTATTAAGACCAGAAAACCGACGATTGAAGCAGGTCATATTAAGGTCAGAATGCCGACAACCATCGAGGACCGTATTAAGGACGAGAAAATAATTGTTAACTTCGGTCGCGAGATCCAACACCTGCAGAGATCGTATAGGCCTAGCCCGATCTAGAGAAGGCTCTGGTCTTGATTGGGCGAGTACTAACCATACTCGGCTTAGAGATATAGGCGATCAGTAATCACACTTGGCTTAGAAAGGTGGCGAGTATTATCCATACTCGGCTTACAGAGAAGGCGAGTATTATGCATACACGACTTACAGAGATGGCGAGCTTTATCCATACTCGGTTTATGGCAAGTGTTGATTATGCTCGACCTATGTTAGATCATTTGTGAAATTCAACAAGCGGAGAGTGCATTTAGTTAGAGAAGGGGCGAGTATGTTCCATACTCGGCTTAGGAAAATTCTACCATACTTGGCTCGAGGAGTTGGTTTAGTTATGGTGGCAAGCTTTGATCATGCGTTACAGACGATGTCTTAGCACTGACCATGTTCAGGTTAGTAAGCGTCAGTCATGCTAGTAAGCGTTAGTCATGCTCGATTTAAATCATTCAAACATAATACATGTTTGCAAGATAAAGTTTATTGTTACTAAAGAACAATTGCAAGGAAATGAAAATAAATCCTAAGAGGACTACTGTTGATTCTAGAGCATGCCTAGGAGCTAAATCCTAACCCCGAACATGTGTAAATCAACATATCCATTTTATTAAAAGAAATAAAAATACATTGAAAATAAGGGAACTAAGTCTCATTAATTGATGATAATGCCGCAAATGCTGGGCTCATGGTCCTTTCCTATTCTAGGAGCTCGAGGACCGACCTGAGGAGCTTGGGCAGATGATTGAGGCGGCAAGGCCGGTGTCTTTTTTCTGACATATTCGGGGAGTTCTCCTCGCCTGACCCTATCTTCAACGAGATCGCACAGGTGCCTGCATTCACTGGTGTTGTGTCCGGCTATGTTGTGAAACATGGAGTGTGCTTTCCAGAATCAAGCTCTCTGGGTCGGTTCTCTTCGAGGGGGTTTTGGTAATGGTAGGGATCCTCGTACGTCAAGGTAGATGTAGAGTAATGACGAATTGAGCTCGAATACTGATCGTATTTGTTCTCTCTCCGAGGTCGTATGTTGCGTTCATTCTTCTCTACGGCCTTTCCTTTTCCTTTATTCTGACCATTGGTGTTGGATGGACCTCCTTGTTTGGTGGCAAGGACCTTGAGGCTTTCCATCTCAATGCTGGCATCTTCTTGTCAGAGGAACCGCTCGGCCTCTGCATAGAAATATTTGATATCCTTAGGGGGGTCTCTAGTCAAAGAGATTGAGAATTCTGATCGGTTCCAGACGCCCGCGATGGCAGCCATAGGCACCGTCGATGGCTCGGGTCGATCGATTGATGATACGATAGCGTTGAATCTTTCAAGGAAAGAATGAAGTGTCTCCCCCGGTCGTTGCTTGATGGAGGTCAGGAACATGACACTTTTCGGTCGGGAGTATGAACTCTGAACCGTTCGATAAAGCGGTGGCCAGCGTGTTCCAACTGTCGATCGACTCTGTTGTTTGCTGCTGAAACCACATTCCGGCTACATTTATGAGAAAGAGTGGGAAGCTCATGGCCATAGCATTGGTCGATGCAGAGAGTAATTCCATATGACGCATATATGGCATGAGGTGGATGGTCGGGTCGGTCCTACCATTGTAGGGTTCAATGGCTAGGAACTTGAAGTCCAGAGAATTGCGGGAGTTTTTGATTTCCCTCATAAAGGGGCTGCGATGGATGTTGTCTATATCCTGCTGAGAAGAGGTTCCCCGAGTGAAGCATCGGATGATGCTTGCAAGCAAGCTTCCATCTCCGAGGAGTCGCTGCCATGAATCCAACTCTACGTCGGGGAGGATTCCAGTTTGAGGATCCGACAAAAGCATGCCCGGAAGGGTGCCCGTTGGTTTGGCTCGACCTCCGAGAGTTGATTGAAGGTGAGGGTGAGGATGAGCCCCTGCTGGTCGTTTTTGGCAGAATGGCGTCTCTTGAACCTGATAAGAATTAGACCGGGTCGTACCCATGACAGAAGGTTCGGGCTGATCCAGCATAACATGTGATGTTCGGGACTCGGCGTTGTCCCCGATCGGGGAAATGTTAGAGGGGTTTATGGTAGTGTTTTCCTCCGCCATAGTGGTTACCAGTATGGTGGGGTGGTCTCCCTGGTTCGAAGGGAAGGCTCCACCAGCTCTTCGTTGGAGGGGAGAGTCATTAGACGAGTATGCGATAAGATACCAGGCTGCAATGGGAATGACATTAGTTCTGATAGACCCAGCGGTTGCTCGATTGATCCAAGGGGTCGAGCCAGTCCACGGTGTGGAGGCAACATGGTCGAACGACTTAGATCTTGATCGTGGGTCTCTTGTGAATCTGCAGCTACGGCTGCGCTGGTCGTTGGAAGCATTGCTCCTGGTTGTGATTGGTCGGGAGGTGGAGCCGAGCTAGTAGGAAGCATAAGTGTGATCTAATCAGTGGCCTGAATCTATGCAAACCGAAGATCAGTTGCTAATCCAGTCCCGATCGTTGAAGGAATTGATGTTGAAGCATTAAATCCTATCTCCAACCAGCCGAGAAGACGATCCATCAACCGCTGTTGTCGTTCGAGGAGTTTACCCTGAGATGTCTTCTGGTCCTTGAACTCGGCCATAATCTCGTCTATGTCGTCCCCGTTAATAAATCGAGACACGTTATCATGAGATGTGGCTTACTGACAAATGAATGGATAGGTAACGTATGCATTAAACAAGAAACAAATGAATGCATGCAGAAGTTATAAAAAGAAATTTTAAAATGAATGGATGAGTAACTTATGCATTAACAAGGAATAATTGATTGAATGCAAAAGTTATAAAAGGGAATTTTAAAATTAATGGATATTAACAAAAAATAAATGAATGCATGCAAAAGATATAAAGAGGAATTTTAAAATAAATGCTAATTAATGGAGAAATAGAGTGGAGAGAAAGGAGGTAGTGAATTTGGGGAAAGTAGAGAAAGAAGAGGAAAGAAAATAAACATGCATGAAATGTGAATGGGCAAAGAAATTACGTGTATGATTTATTTGATTATTAATGTCAACATTAAATTTCGTCAACTATGCTAGTTAAAACTTACGTTGTATATCGTCGTCACCTCATTTCGTTACAATTTATCCTATACAATTTAAACTAGAAACATTAATTAATTTGTTATCAATTATCATAAAACTTCTATATTAATGTTTTAAAAAAAAATGATGCAACCGCTGTTTTTTTAATCAATAGTTCGTAGTTAATTATTAAAATTACATACAATTTGATAATAATCTCAATTGTTATAAATCACCATTTGTCTAATTGCAAATTTTGTTTATTAGAAATTAATTTAAAATCGTTCATAAATAACATCATAAAATTTATCTTAAAACCACTTTAAATTCAATAATTAAATTTATTTAATGATTTAAATGCTCGAAATTTACGGGATGTTACAATTAGCCTCCTATGTTATATGAGGTTAGTATCACAATCAACTAAAGTCAACTCAAAGTCAAAGTCTCTAGGTAGACCATTTCAATTAATAATAACCGTTATTATTGAGCCAATGACTTTGTATTAGGAGTGTAGAGTTGAATGTAGACGATATAGAAATTTTAGCAATTACCAAATTCCATCATTCCAAATTGATATAGTTTAGAGAAAGAAAATTGATGTATATGAACATTACATATGAAAAGCACTTATTAAATTAAAATGATGTTTTATCAATACTGAGTAAGCAATAAATTTGGCTATAATCTCACACTTCCTGCTAACTGATGTATGAACACTAACATTTGAGTAGTCCGATGTGAATTGCTAATCGAATTTACATCCAAGAGTCATATAACCAAAACGATGAATTCCTTACGACCAATTTATTTAATTAGTTTATAATTGTTATAAATTATTTATTATTTGTGAAATAGTAATTATAAAAGATTTAAATAAGATCTCAGAAGAAAATATAATGTTGCATATAGTTATAAATATATTTGATTGATATAAGATATTGATAACAGAATAATTAAATATAATTGTAGATTTAATTTAGACCAAGTTGGTATTTAACCCATAATGGCTAGAGAGCAATTTTTAACTATTATAGATCGATAAGAGGGGCAGCTAAACACGTGGCATGATGTAAGAGATAGAGGGTCATGATCATGCGAGAATGTATAAACCAGGTTTTCTTTATTTCTCTCTAAATAAAGCTCTCTAGATGTACATATCTTCAATCCGCTTCACTAACCCTTTTCTGACCGTCTATCTCCAGCATCTTGTTCCCTAAACCATTATCTCTCTCTACTCCAAAATTGTCAAATTTAATTCTATTTAAAATATTAATATTCGATTGTAAAATGTCGGCAATTCCAGATTAGCAATTTGACGGATTAGGAACAACTTGAAGAGAGAATTCATTGCTTCCATGTGAAGGCATCTTCAATTGGTATTTTTAATACATATTATAGGAGTTAAATTATATTCCATGATTCATTAATGAGTTTCTTCACTTATGTACATATACATTACTGCTATATGTTTAGTTAGGCGAGGTTTTCATAAGTAAGACGTAGTTATCACGAATTCGTTTGGTAATGTGCATAAATTGATTATTATATTATAAAATTTAAGTATTGTAACGACCCGGGGTTTTCAGCTATGTGAATTCGAATATTTAAATATATTTTAAATATTTTTTTGAACTACTTATGGGATTTAATATCGAAATCGTTAATTAAACGACGACTGAGCGTTTATATTTATATTTAATTTAAAACGAGCTCAAAACAGCGTGGTAGTTCGTAAAATTTAATTTCAACTTCAACTGATCATATCGAATCCATTTTAAATTGGATTTCCTCAAAACAAGAAACACTGGAATCTGTTAAACTATATCTTTCTAACAGAAGTGAAAAATCGAGATTTCGGATTATATATGTCTAAATCAAATATACAGAAAAGCAGCGCCATGGTCATACTGGGTTATTTAATATAATTAAATATTGGCTTCAAATTTAGACAAGTCCTTTGAGGCGTAGTTATAATTTAATTTTTAGAATCTTACTGTAATTTTTAATTAATTTAATATACAAATTTTTATTTGGAGTATTTTGCACCCTATATCAAAATTTCGGGATATCACAGTATAAGTCAATCTACCGATATTATTATATTTTTGGGATCATGGCACCTGGCTCGACACGACCATATCCTTATTTTTGTCCATAGTAGCTCAGACATAAACGTAATTTTTACGGGAGACGGTACACAAACTTTAAAACATAAACATGTCAGTCTGATGCCAGACCAAAATACATATATACAGTGCAGACACCTTTCTTTCATTTCCATATCCATCTTTTCTGTCTCTCACTGATAATACAAGTGCATGTCCGACAAGACCTACCAAGATTACAAATCTAGTTTTTCTTTGAAATGAAAAGAGCAGCTACTCTATTTTGCACTAAACACACATATCTACCTACGCACACCTGTACACCTGCTTTGCCTTTCAAATCAAAGTCTTAGCCATGGATATTGATGGGAAGGATACAACACCTACTGTCCATGTCAATTTCCATCACTCAGCATGAGTCCTCAAATCAACGCATCCTCCATACCCTTTTGAACTTGGAGTTTGATGTCTATGAGACCTCACAGCCACCCTAAGCTTATTGAAATAAAAGCTCATAGCTACTACTTTGTTCGTCTTCTAACCCACAACATGGTGACATGAAAACTACAACACACGCAAGTACCACCCAGTTACCCTAGACTTACAATCACATATGCAACAGACTATGTTCTTTAGCCATCCTAGCTTACACCAGTAAGCACATGCCTATCTAAGACAATACCTGCGCCTACTGGAAAACCGAAATGACCACCATGTATTTTCTTTTCAACTGATTTACCACTAGAACAGCTACCTACCCCTACAATTCGCAGCCTTACAGACAAATGCCTTGTTTGGCAAACCTTGAACCGTGATAATCAAGGAATCCCCTGCCTATAAATACATGGGTTACCTCTTTATTTCGTTTCACTACTTAAGCTTCCCTCTTGGCTATTAGCTGAACTAAATAAAAACGCGAAATCAACACAGCTCCATTCAAATCCCAACTCTCTCCTCTGTTTCGAATATTAATGCAAGAATTTTTTTTCATTTTTTCTTTCTTTCTTTTCCACTAATCAAAAGAGCAAGGCCAGAACGTGAATGCGCAGTGGAGTTGAGGGTCGATATGCGATCCTTGAGTTCATCAGAGTCCGAAGGAGTTTCCACGTGAAGAGATGGAAACTGTATAGGCGGTTTGATAACGTAGGAGCAGTATTTTGCCTACATATTTTATGGGAGAAAGTGGCTTTGAAAACGATGAGCTCGGTGGTGATTTTTCGTGAAAAAGGGAGGGTTGCAAGTTGACGGAGGAGCACGATCTGGTGTGGATGTCGGTGTAGCAAGGAGGAGAGTTAGTGGCCAAAGTCTGATGGCAAGGTTGAGGAAGGCTGCAGCAAATTCTTGGAATAAAGGAAGGTACGTTTAATTCAAGGTTGCTGGAGAATGCTAAATGTGAAGGTCTGTAGTGTAGCAAGTATTATGGGGGTGTAAAGGAGCCTTACGTGTGTGAGGATTGGAAGAACAGAAAGTATGGCGGTGCATGGACGTTGAGAGGGTGGGGCGCACGTTTTATATGTGCACAGGAGATTGTGGTGAACTGCATGGGAACAAAAGCGGGATGGTTACAGGAGAATCCAAATTGTAGAAGAAGATGAAGAAGAGAGTGCCAAACACCGGACTTTGTTTATTAAGGTATGAAACGTTAATTAAGTAATAATTAATTATTAATGAATTATATTTTCATAAGTCGATAATTCATATAAGCTATAATAATCATAACCATGTCGTAAGACAACAGAATTAAACAAAACAAAAGGCGTTGGAACCGCAGCAAAGAAGGCTACCCAGTTAAGCTGAATGGTGTGACTCGGGAGCAGTTGGAAATTCGTTAATTTTAAACGTTTGTTTAAAATTAAATGAAACAGCGCACAAACCGTCAACCAGAAAATAATGATGAGTAAATTCTCACACATTTCTGAAATACTATGATGTGCTAAATTCATATAATTTAGTTGATTTGATGCCTTGGATGCCTATGGTTGATTTAATGGTTGACGTTAATTATATTATCGTCATTTAAAATATTTCTATGTACTGATATGAAATATTATAATGATCTGTGATGCAGGGAAGAACAGGTAGGAGGAATCAAATCGGTTCCTCAAATATTTAATATGCTGTTATTTCATATTTTATGAACTGTTTAAAACCCCTTGACTTTAAACCTTGTTGGTTGTTAAATGTGGTTGAGTTTGAACCAGTATATATAGAATTGGTTGAGAAAAAATAGTAGATGGCCTAGAAGTGCACCGTCTATAAAGATCAAATTCACCGTTAGGTGAATCGTTAGAAATGAGGTTATAGAATATAATTTATAACTGAATATAGATTTTTTTTAATATATTATTTTAAATGAAGATCTTAAAAAGAATAAATCAACCACATATATACATTGATTTGTTTTAATCACAAATCATCATTTTGGTTTAACCAAAAAATACTGTACGCGAATCACGTGCTAATATAAGTGATTATTAAACGACTTTATTTAGCTAATTCAAGTGGTCAGAATTTATGTAATAATTAGAATGGGTTTATATTGATATTGATCAAAGTGAATAGAATTATTTAGATTAATTAACTACTAATTAATTTAAATGGTGAGATCAATAATGATTGACTAACGGTTAATACTGCTAGCGTTGAACAAGTTAACGACGTTAACTGAAATTGTTATTTAATTAGTTCGCTAATTAAATGAGGATAGTTAATGGAAAAGCAAACCCTGATTATTTTGATAAAAAGAACGATGTTTATTATTTATTTAATAATAATCAAAGGGGATCATTTAAATTGTTTAGTCTTGGGATTAATTTAAATGGGATTTAGGAAAAGATAAGGTTCATTAATATTTTAAACAAACGAAAATAGAAGTTAAGTTTAAATCGTGGCTTAAAAGGAAATCAGATGTATACCTAGGTTTGAATTAGAATAGTTAACCGAGATAAGTTATAAAGATGCGTTATAAAACTGCTATTTTAAAGAAGAGATAATATTTCAAAGAAGGAACTAAAATGGAATTTGTTGCGATATGGGGAATGAGGATCGGGTTTTTGTATTACAACGGATATCTATCTTACGATAAGAACGTTGTTGATCAAGGTCTGAGAGGTAATTAAAATACCCCAACTTGAACAACTTCAGGACTATCAAAAGATGATGTTAGTCGTAATGGTGAAAGTGTTAGAATAAAATATTTTGGGAAAAACTACAAGTGTAACATTACTTGAAGGACTTAGAAATATATAACGAGATTTCAAAATAAAAGGAAATAAAAAGGGGGCGTGATGGTATGAAATAATTGGTGGGATTATAGCGATACTTTCAAAGTTATGGAATGAGATTTAAAGGAGTTTATTCTAAAAGGATGAGTGGTGTTTTTGGTGTTCAAATAACGAGGCCAAAGAAGATATCGTAATTATTGTTTTACGAATGATAAATTTGAATCGATAAGAAATGTTATGGGAATATTTTGAAATATTAGTGAAGGATAAATTAGATGTGATTTTAAGATATTTTCTAAAGTTTATAGGTAAAAGGATTTGGGAATATTAACATATTCAAACTGATATATTGTTTTAATGACCAAGTGATGCTATGGACCTATTTGTCTTTATGGTTGTTTATTTTGATAGTCAAAGAACCAACTATCAAAATCTGACCAACGTTATTGGCACGGAAAGACCGGGATCGAATTTATATTCGAAAACCATTCCGACCAATAAATACGAATACATCGAAGATGCTGATCGAGATGGAGCAATTGAAGACCGTAAGTCTCCATGAACGGAAGAACTATTGTTAAATACCTTTGGCTGATCCCCAGAGTTAACGATGATTCTGTCGTGATTGGAATCTGCGGATTGCAAGGACTACTCGCTACTGATCTATAGGGTGATTCCTAAGATGTGGTAGGAGAGTGCCTTCGGTTCATCCTGTTTCTGGATGACATGAATGGACGAGATGAATGGTGGCCAGATGTTTCAAAAGTCGATTATAGCCTCAAGCCTCATCAACCGGGAAATGACAAAAATCGGGCAGGCAGCATGGCTCTGTTTGTCGCACCCATTAGGGTGTATTGTCACCATCTAGAGAATATTCATATTTGTTATTTCTTTTCGTTTCTGTATCTCCCGGGGATTTCAGTGGTCGCGACAAAAAGCCGAAAGGGTGACAATATACTCGATACACTCAAGAGAAATGAGTGGTCGGTCATGTGTGGACCGGGTTGCAAGACGTTCTTGTTGAACCAAGTGTATTCGTCTCTAGAGATACATTATCGGCAGGTGGTCCCATACCTTGTCATAGTTGGAAATCTAATCTCCAATAAGTGCATGCGGTTTTGATTGTATACTATATATGTGGAACGTGAGATGCAAGCGTTCTGCTAAATTCTATTTACTTGTATTTAGACACTATGATAATATCAGAAGAAGATATGAATTTCAAACGGTTTGGGTTATAGTAAGGTAAAAACCGTCCGTGTTTATGTGTGGACTGGTCTTACTATTATCCTTTTATTTCAAAGGGATTTCAAAGTTAAACAAGTTGTTATGCTATGAATTTATCACTGAAAGTATTCCAGACTGATCCAGGTGAATTTTATTTTAAATCAAATGTGCTCGGGTCAGACCGAGTACAATTACAGGTTAGATTTCGCTTGGAGCTTCAGAAGAGGAGTTGAAGTCGAAACGTATTCCATATATATACTGGTACTAGTTTATTTCCGCTGTGTGTTGTATTGATCTGAATGTATACTCTGATGTTGTGATGTACAATTCTTTGATAAAATATTATTGATTATTATATATTGTCCATTCTGCTGTGAGATTTTGATCTTCTTATTCTTCTATTCTAATATTTCTTTCTTTCTTCTCTCACCCTCTAACTTCTTTCTATTAGCTATCTGGGTTTTCAATACTTGAGTTTGGACACGGGACGTGTTAGTGTCTGGATTCGAGCGTCGAAATTCCCGGGTCGCTACAGTTGGTATCAGAGCAATGGTTTAGGAATAACCTTGGCTATGTGATGTAACTCGATAGAGATTGGGCTAGTAATACCCTAGATCGAGTTGAGTGTATATATACGAAAGTGCGTATTTGTAATTTGAATATAAAATTATTTTTATTGTTTTGACACGATATATTTTAAAATTTATGATTTGATATGGATAAAATTCCAGATTTGGATGAAGGGTAATCATTTTAAATATGAAGTGGGAATTAATTTTAACTTGTATGAGTTAAAAGAAACCCTTTGAATTGGAATTGAGACAAGCCAACAAGAATTTGACATGTGTTGGGCAAAATAAAAAGTGAATGAATCCAAACAGAATAAATGGAAATTGGTTGGATTGTATGTTTCGAATATATTGCATAATTTTGGATTTGAGCTTGACTTGACATGAATAAATTGAAATAAAATTCAAATATACTGAATTTGAATGGAATATATATAAGAGTTAGTTATGAATAAAATATCAGGGGAACTGAATTTTATGATTGAAATATGGATTTGAATTGGATCTAGAACCAATGAATGAGTTGGGCTCGTTAAAATGAGACCCGGGTGTAATAAATTTGAATGGTTTAATAAAACCAGAAGGAAATTAAAATTATAAAATTGGTGAATATGGAATTTGATATAGAATTAACTGAATCAGAACTTAACTTAAACTAAGTTATATATTGGATGATTTGTTTGTATTGTGTATGATCTAGTTTATTAAATGATAGTTGGTTACGTTAAATTCGACAAACGAGTTAATAAGAAAATTGAATGAATTGGAAACAGAGAGATAAATTCCAATATAAGGAATTGAGATTAAAAATCAATTAAGAAATGAAACTGGAAAAAATTAACCTGGGATTACTACATGTATTGTAAGTGGAGCTAAGTACAGATTGCAAAGGGCTATGAAGTTGATTTGGTTACACTGATTGAGAGTACAGATTGACAGACGAAGAGCAGTTACTGGGGTTGCTTTGAAATCGGGATGAAGTTGCTCGACAAAAAGGTAAACCTTAATATTATTGATTGAGTGTTTTGAATTTATATCCTGAATAGGTAAGCCACTTGGCGTTTATTTTCTATGGATCAATGTGAGAGGCCCAGAGTGGCGTTTGTGGTTGTTTCGATCGAACCGTGCAGAGGAGGTGCTGCCGAATTTTTCAAAATTTTTATAACTTGGTAATATTTTTGATAAATATTTTAAATTAATTATTTTGAAAATAATTGTGGTTGGAGCATTCTTTTTACCTAGCAATTTCGAGGACGAAATTTATTTAAGGGGGGAAGAATGTAACGACCCGGGGTTTTCAGCTATGTGAATTCGAATATTTAAATATATTTTTTTGAACTACTTATGGGATTTAATATCAAAATCGTTAATTAAACGACGACTGAGCGTTTATATTTATATTTAATTTAAAACGAGCTCAAAACAGCGCGGTAGTTCGTAAAATTTAATTTCAACTTCAACTGATCATATCGAATCCATTTTAAATCGAATTTCCTCGAAACAAGAAACTCTGGAATCTGTTAAACTATATCTTTCTAACAGAAGTGAAAAATCGAGATTTCAGATTATATATTGCAAGATATGTCTAAATCAAATATACAGAAAAGCAGCGCCATGGTCATAATGGATTATTTAATATAATTAAATATTGGCTTCAAATTTAGACAAGTCCTTTGAGGCGTAGTTATAATTTAATTTTTAGAATTTTACTGTAATTTTTAATTAATTTAATATACAACTTTTTATTTGGAGTATTTTGCACCCTATATCAAAATTTCGGGATATCACAATATAAGTCAATCTACCGATATTATTATATTTTTGGGATCATGGCACCTCGCTCGACACGACTGTATCCTTATTTTTGTCCATAGTAGCTCAGACATAAACGTAATTTTTACGGGAGACGGTACACAAACTTTAAAACATAAACATGTCAGCCTGATGCCAGACCAAAATACATATATACAGTGCATACACCTTTCTTTCATTTCCACCACCATCTTTTCTGTCTCTCACTGATAATACAAGTGCATGTCCGACAAGACCTACCAAGATTACAAATCTAGTTTTTCTTTGAAATGAAAAGAGCAGCTACTCTATTTTGCACTAAACACACATATCTACCTACGCGCACCTGTACACCTGCTTTGCCTTTCAAATCAAAGTCTTAGCCATGGATATTGATGGGAAGGATACAACACCTACTGTCCATGTCAATTTCCATCACTCAGCATGAGTCCTCAAATCAACGCATCCTCCATACCCTCTTGAAGTTGGAGTTTGATGTCTATGAGACCTCACAGCCACCCTAAGCTTATTGAAATAAAAGCTCATAGCTACTACTCTGTTCGTCTTCTAACCCACAACATGGTGACATGAAACCGACAACACACGCAAGTACCACCCAGTTACCCTAAACTTACAATCACATATGCAACAGACTATGTTCTTTAGCCATCCTAGCTTACACCAGTAAGCACATGCCTATCTAAGACAATACCTGCGCCTACTGGAAAACCGAAATGAACACCATGTATTTTCTTTTCAACTGATTTACCACTAGAACAGCTACCTACCCCTACAATTCGCAGCCTTACAGACAAATGCCTTGTTTGGCAAACCTTGAACCATGATAATCAAGGAATCCCCTGCCTATAAATACATGGGTTACCTCTTTATTTCGTTTCACTACTTAAGCTTCCCTCTTGGCTCTTAGCTGAACTAAATAAAAACGCGAAATCAACACAGCTCCATTTAAATCCCAACTCTCTCCTCTGTTCCGAATATTAATGCAAGCAATTTTTTTTTCATTTTTTCTTTCTTTCTTTTCCACTAATCAAAAGAGCAAGGCCAGAACGTGAATGCGCAGTGGAGTTGAGGGTCGATATGCGATCCTTGAGTTCATCAGAGTCCGAAGGAGTTTCCACGTGAAGAGATGGAAACTGTATAGGCGGTTTGACAACGTATGAGCAGTATTTTGCCTACATATTTTGTGGGAGAAAGTGGCTTTGAAAACGATGAGCTCGATGGTGACTTTTTCGTGAAAAAGGGAGGGCTGCAAGTTGACGGAGGAGCACGATCTAGTGTGGATGTCGGTGTAGCAAGGAGGAGAGTTAGTGGCCGAAGTCTGATGGCAAGGTTGAGGAAGGTTGCGGCAAATTCTTGGAATAAAGGAAGGTACGTTTAATTCAAGGTTGCTGGAGAATGCTAAACGTGAAGGTCTGTAGTGTAGCAAGTATTATGGGGGTGTAAAGGAGCCTTACGTGTGTGAGGATTGGAAGAACATAAAGTATGGCGGTGCATGGACGTTGAGAGGGTGGGGCACACGTTTTATATGTGCACAGGAGATTGTGGTGAACTGCATGGGAACAAAAGTGGGATGGTTACAGGAGAATCCAAATTGTAGAAGAAGATGAAGAAGAGAGAGGATCAGCCATGAAGGGGTGTTCAGGTGGGAAACGCGTGATGCAGTATTTTGTGGAGATCATGGATGATGCGGATATTAAAGGGGATTGGGAAGAAACCGTTTAGATTGCCAAACACCGGACTTTGTTTATTAAGGTATGAAACGTTAATTAAGTAATAATTAATTATTAATGAATTATATTTTCATAAGTTGATAATTCATATAAGCTATAATAATCATAACCATGTCATAAGACAATAGAATTAAACAAAACAAAAGGCGTTGGAACCGCAGCAAAGAAGGCTACCCAGTTAAGCTGAATGGTGTGACTCGAGAGCAATTGGAAGTTCGTTAATTTTAAACGTTTGTTTAAAATTAAATGAAACAGCGCACAAACCGTCAACCAGAAAATAATGATGAGTAAATTCTCACACATTTCTGAAATACTATGATGTGCTAAATTCATATAATTTAGTTGATTTGATGCCTTGAATGCCTATGGTTGATTTAATGGTTGACGTTAATTATATTATCGTCATTTAAAATATTTCTGTGTACTGATATGAAATATTATAATGATCTGTGATGCAGGGAAGAACAGGTAGGAGGAATCAAACCGGTTCCTCAAATATTTAATATGCTGTTATTTCATATTTTATGAACTGTTTAAAACCCCTTGACTTTAAACCTTGTTGGTTGTTAAATGTGGTTGAGTTTGAACCAGTATATATAGAATTGGTTGAGAAAAAATAGTAGATGGCCTAGAAGTGCACCGTCTATAAAGATCAAATTCACCGTTAGGTGAATCATTAGAAATGAGGTTATAGAATATAATTTATAACTGAATATAGATTTTTTTTAATATATTATTTTAAATGAAGATATAAAAAAGAATAAATCAACCACATATATACATTGATTTGTTTTAATCACAAATCGTCATTTTGGTTTAACCAAAATATACTGTACGCGAATCACGTGCTTATATAAGTGATTATTAAACGACTTTATTTAGCTAATTCAAGTGGTCAGAATTTATGTAATAATTAGAATGGGTTTATATTGATATTGATCAAAGTGAATAGAATTATTTAGATTAATTAATTACTAATTAATTTAAATGGTGAGATCAATAATGATGACTAACGGTTAATACTGCTAGCATTGAACAAGTTAACGACGTTAACTGAAATTGTTATTTAATTAGTTCGCTAATTAAATGAGGATAGTTAATGGTAAAGAAAACCCTGATTATTTTGATAAAAAGAATGATGTTTATTATTTATTTAATAATAATCAAAGGGGATCATTTAAATTGTTTAGTCTTGGGATTAATTTAAATGGGATTTAGGAAAAGATAAGGTTCATTGTTATTTTAAACAAACGAAAATAGAACTTAAGTTTAAATCGTGGCTTTAAAGGAAATCAGATGTATACCTAGGTTTGAATTAGAATAATTAACCGAGATAAGTTATAAAGATGCGTTATAAAACTGCTATTTTAAAGAAGAGATAATATTTCAAAGAAGGAACTAAAATGGAATTTGTTGCGATATGGGGAATGAGGATCGGGTTTTTGTATTACAACGGATATCTATCTTACGATAAGAACGTTGTTGATCAAGGTCTGAGAGGTAATTAAAATACCCCAACTTGAACAACTTCAGGACTATCAAAAGATGATGTTAGTCGTAATGGTGAAAGTGTTAGAATAAAATATTTTGGGAAAAACTACAAGTGTAACGTTACTTGAAGGATTTAGAAATATAAAACGAGATTTCAAAATAAAAGGAAATAAAAAGGGGGCGTGATGGTATGAAATGATTGGTGGGATTATAGTGATACTTTCAAAGTTATGGAATGAGATTTAAAGGAGTTTATTCTAAAAGGATGAGTGGTGTTTTTGGTGTTCAAATAACGAAGCCAAAGAAGATATCGTAATTATTGTTTTACGAATGATAAATTTGAATCGATAAGAAATGTTATGGGAATATTTCGAAATATTAGTGAAGGATAAATTAGATGTGATTTTAAGATATTTTCTAAAGTTTATAGGTAAAAGGATTTGGGAATATTAACATATTCAAACTGATATATTGTTTTAATGACCAAGTGATGCTATGGACCCATCTGTCTTTATGGTTGTTTATTTTGATAGTCAAAAAACCAACTATCAAAATCTGACCAACGTTATTGGCACGGAAAGACCGGGATCGAATTTATATTCGAAAACCGTTCCGACCAATAAATATGAATACATCGAAGATGCTGATCGAGATGGAGCAATTGAAGACCGTAAGTCTCCATGAACGGAAGAACTATTGTTAAATACCTTTGGCTGATCCCCAGAGTTAACGATGATTCTGTCGTGATTGGAATCTGCGGATTGCAAGGACTACTCGCTACTGATCTATAGGGTGATTCCTAGGATGTGGTTGGAGAGTGCCTTCAGTTCATCCTGTTCCTGGATGACATGAATGGACGAGATGAATGGTGGCCAGATGTTTCAAAAGTCGATTATAGCCTCAAGCCTCATCAACCGGGAAATGACAAAAATCGGGCAGGCAGCATGGCTATGTGGGTCGCACCCATTAGGGTGTATTGTCACCATCTAGAGAATATTCATATTTGTTACTTCTTTTCGTTTCTGTATCTCCCGGGGATTTCGGTGGTCGCGACAAAAAGCCGAAAGGGTGACAATATACTCGATACACTCAAGAGAAATGAGTGGTCGGTCATGTGTGGGCCGAGTTGCAAGACGTTCTTGTTGAACCAAGTGTATTCGTCTCTAGAGATACACTATCGGCAGGTGGTCCCATACCTTGTCATAGTTGGAAATCCAATCTCCAATAAGCGCATGCGGTTTTGATTATATACTATATATGTGGAACGTGAGATGCAAGCGTTCTGCTAAATTCTATTTACTTGTATTTAGACACTATGATAATATCAGAAGAAGATATGAATTTCAAACGATTTGGGTTATAGTAAGGTAAAAACCGTCCGTGTTTATGTGTGGACTGGTCTTACTATTATCCTTTTATTTCAAAGGGATTTCAAAGTTAAAAAAGTTGTTATGCTATGAATTTATCACTGAAAGTATTCCAGACTGATCCGGGTGAATTTTGTTTTAAATCAAATGTGCTCGGGTCAGACCGAGTACAATTACAGGTTAGATTTCGCTTGAAGCTTCAAAAGAGGAGTTGAAGTCGAGACGTATTCCATATATATACTGGTACTAGTTTATTTCCGCTGTGTTGTATTGATCTGAATGTATACTATGATGTTGTGATATACAATTCTTTGATAAAGTATTATTGATTATTATATATTGTCCATTCCGCTGTGAGATTTTGATCTTCTTATTCTTCTATTCTAATATTTCTTTCTTTCTTCGCTCACCCTCTAACTTCTTTCTATTAGCTATCTGGGTTTTCAATACTTGAGTTTGGACACGGGACGTGTTAGTGTCTGGATTCGAGCATCGAAATTCCCGGGTCGCTGCAAGTATAAACAAATGTAGTTAACCATACAAATTCAATTTTTTTCATAATAATTAATTTACATATATTTGTATGTTAGTTCACACACACACACACACACACATATATATATATATATATATATGCATATATTTCACTTTCATAATTGCAAACATACATATATATCGTGTGTATATATACAAGGTTACAAATTTTTATTACTCTTATTTATATATAATTGAATTATGATATTAAAAAATTGATTGTTTTCTTATATATGTATTTAAATTAGTATTTATTGATTTTCAAACTATTTATTATGTATAATATGTTTGTAGCATAAGAGTTTAATATTTTTAAAAATTAACACATCATTATAGTATCTCTAGAAAATATTTTTCAAATTTGTTTTTTTAATTTTTTTTTATAGCAAAGCTAAGCCTGTTTTTATAGTGGACCAACCATTTTCAAACGACTGGTTGAAGTGTCCACTACACTATACAATGAGAACATGAGTCAAATAGAAAAAATGACTACTAGAAACTAGAAAAAAGTGTCCAGTCCACTGTACAATGAAAAACTGAGTGAAGCAAAGTGCTTCAACTGCAAGGAACCTAGCCACTACTCTCCAGAGGCTGAGGCGGAAGAAAAAGAAGAAGAGGAAGAGTGGCTGCGGTAGAGAAGGGCCAGTGTTATGTGATAAACTGGCAAAGAAAGCAGAAAAATTAGGCAAATAGGCAGCATGGTTCGTATCATATAAAAACTTCATATCCCACATCTCGTCTTCCAGAACTGTCTTATTAAACTCACCAAAAGCACCCTCAGAATAAAGCTTCAAATCAGATCCATCATCAAAGTAATGTAAACACCTAATATTAGGTGGGCCCTCATTATCTCCATCAGAAACGAATATTAAAAAACTTTATGGAAAGGATAATAACACATATCTGAACCTAGATGATGCTAGGATTTCTCTTGATTATTCCACATTACTGCTTCCTCTACCTTATCAAAAACCACAAGGCATTGCAGTACTATCATCTTCAATCACTTTTGCTCTAGATACCCAAATACGAGGAGGAGGCTTCATAAGCGGAGAATTAATCTTAGTAGGACCCTCAATGGGATGCTTACGTGCTTTAGAGAGATGGACAAAGGAATGGAAATTAGTTCAAATATCTGGCTTCCAAGAGCATTGAACATCAATAAAAGTGTCATAATCATCAACAGAAACTTTGAGCTTGGTATGTAACGGTTTGGACGGGGATATTTCAATCAAAGCCTTCGCAAAAATGAGATTTTTCCTTGCTACCGTATTAGCATCAAAACATTTAATTTTTCCAACTCTACAAGCTAACTAATTCATGCCTGGACGTGTCTGCAGAACAGAAGGAATCCTCATGAAGATAGTCCAAACCAATATAGAATGCACTCGCTCTCTGGCACTCTCAATCGAGGAACTCCAAGACCTAATAATACAGGGATTTCCTCCAATTATAGCTGGATCAGATTCCAAAACTTTCCTTCTCTCTTCGACGATCGAGAATTTGAAGTAAAAAATTCCATTTACGATATTAACATGTAGGCCACCCCTCAAATTCCAAGCTTTACGACAGAACTCACGGACATCAAGATAAAGAACTTTGAGTCTAAAAGGAAACCAACAAGGTGGTCATGCCAATAATTTAGCCCTTCTTGAACTATCTGAGTTGGCAGTATCAGATCATCTAGGGAGGATGTGAACTCTGGTGGAGTGTAATTTCCAACACAGCGTGGTAATGAGGTATATTTGTAATAATTATTTTACTTTCGATTGAACATTATATTAATTTAAAAATTCACCATATTTTTTTGTAATCATTATTTCATGATCCTTGAATTTAAAATTTTTTAAATTTTGATTTTTGATTTATATTTAATTATTATGATCGAAAGTTTGTATATTTAAACTATGTGTTAATTATTAAAAATAATGATTTGATTCAAAAATTTGCCATACTTTTTGTATGTCGAAAATGTTGATTTTGAATTTTGAAAAATATTAAATTTAATTTTCAACAACTAATTTTTATATTTAATTATTATGGCTAAAAATGTATATAATTTAATAAAATAAATAATTATAAATTATAAAATTATTTTTTAGCAAATTAATTAACTTGTAGGTCTACTTATGATTGAGAATTATGTAAATATATTTTTTCTAGATTTTTCTCTCTCTCTCTCTCTCTCTCTCTATATATATATATATATATATATATATATATATATATGTATGTATGTATGTCTTACTATATGTCTAATTATATTATATATAATGGATGATTATATGTATTATTTGAAAGTGGTTTAAAAATTTGAACCTGGCATGAATATACATTCACATATATCAAATTTTTGATATTCAATATCGTTATATAATTTCAAGCATGTGATACAGTGCGTACAAAATGAATTGATGTGTTCACTACAATGTAAATCCCAACATCTATATATGAGTGTAACATACCTTTCACGGATTATTATGTTACATACATACACAGACGCATATACACACACAAGCATACATACACACAAATATATATATATATATATGTATATATATATATATGTGTGTGTGTGTGTGTGTGTGTGTGTATGTATATGTGTGTGATATATATATATGTGTGTGTGTGTATATATATATATATATATATATATATGAAAAAAATGGTAAGTGAATGTATAAACTGGATAAATTTATTTAATTTTATATAATAAGGTATTTGAATTGAATATAATATATTATTTTATTTAAATTAAAGTTAGAAATATTCTAGATGCCTTAAACTTCATAGGCACAATAAAAACCTAACATGATAAATATTTTTGAAAATTTACCTATTACTTATGCCGTGGTTGAACAGAGTTCCAATATATATCAGAATAGAGAAGAACATGATTTCTGTTGTCTCAATTTGGTTGCTAAAATCGATTTATAACTTCTGCTGAAAAATCAGGACTTTATCTAAGCTTTATTGATTAGGTTTATTAAAAAAAAGGTCAAATTAACCTTTTTGTTTTTATTTTTAAAACGAGTGGAAAATTTCCATTGATATCAATGAAATATAGCATAGTTTTAAGCGAATATATCGTTTAGTAGCACCAAATTGAATAAGCATATCGATAGAATAGCGCTACGTGTTCTAGCCGTCAGCAATGATTTAATTGTACAACTACCCATAACAGCTAGTCATTGAATAACAAAACCAAACATTTAATAACAAAACATTGCATTCCACCACAATTTCATTGAATGCCATCGTAACTTGTTTTTTCTTAGAATCGCAAACGAAGGGAACTCACTTAGCTTGTTTATGATTTAAAAAAACACAAGAGAAAGATATAATGGAACTAGCGAATCAAAATATAGTATGAACAAGGGTTATTGCAAGATCCTCGCATATTGTCTACGCATGATTTTTTAGCAATTGCGCCTTTGATTGCCCTCCTCGCCCACGAGCATAGGTAATCCAACGATTTCTTTAATTTGACAGAAGAAAAAATGATACTCATCTTTGACTCCATATGTTTTGATTTTTTTTGGTTTCCTCCAAGAACTTGTTTTTTTTAAGATGGTAATGTATATGAGTTAAGAAAGTAGGAAAAAGAAAATGAGGATGCAAAGAAATATAGAACATATAGTAAAAATAGCTATTCATTTTGGACAAGTGTGGTGATAGTAGCATCATGTTTTGTGCTTAGGACATTGTATCAACGTAATTTCTTTTGAGCATTTCTAGAGCAACCGACCCTTATGACTGCAAAAGTACTTGGATGATGCATTTAAATGTGGATATCGAGGGGCTAAACAAATTGTGCGGTTTTGATATTTCTTTTTTTGAATTTGTTCGGGAGGGAAACCGATCGGAGTCGTAAAACCCTCCCTAGTACACTTAGCCTGGTCCGCAAGCACCACATAAGCGGCTTTGATATTTCATGTTGAAATTCGTATAAATTTCCCTGATTAAAGTACTTTTTTTCCTTGCAATGCGGCAGGCGGTCAACGAAAATTGAAGTAGCGGTCGGCATTGGCTATGGTGTACCCAAACAACCGTAACGCTATAACTGTAAATGAATATTCGAAAAATTTGAAGTTCATCTACATCCGTTCATCTAAAAAGCAGATAAATATTCAATATAAAAAATAAAGATGCAGAAGCGGTTTTTTTCAAGATTATAGTTTTTAAATCATATGTATTTTAGTACAATAAAAAGTATTTATTGATTTATTAAGTTGTAAATTCACGTTATACGAATTAAATGCATACTAAACGCTCGGATTATCTATCACTATCATATTTATTTAACTTTCAAATTTTAATAATAAAAAATATTGAAATAAAACAATATAAGGCGTGAATGTAAACGCCAATGTAAACGGAGCAGCCACGGTTAGAAAAAACACATAAGCTTTCTTAATACCACGAATAAACTCTAGGCCTCGGCTATTTGCACCCCCATCAATTTTTTTTCTCACCCCGTCATTTTGAAAATAAATTTCTTGCTCCACCTTTTACCTTTCCCACCCAGTCTATTCCATTTTCACCCTTGTCTCTTTAGATAGTAATATATGGCATTCTTCTTCTTCCTTCATTTCACTTTTATTTGATTGCTTTCTTATTTTTTTAGAAATTTTCTAAATCTTAATTCTCATAATTTAACAGCAGCGAAAATGGGTAAACATAAAGAAAAACCGAAAGAAAGAAGATCAAAGTAGCATCATGATTCTCAAATTAGAATAATCCTTTTTTTCTTTCATTTTCTCATCATCTATTTTCGTCTAAGAATGATTGTAAGTCTCCTAGACTCAGGATGTTCCTCATCCAATAAATTTTCAATATCCATTTCATGATTCCACTTAGCAAAAAATAGAGACATTAAAAAGAAATAACGATTAAGGATAAAACTTGAATTAATAGTTTTATGTTAAAAATGGACATTAAAAGCAAACGAAGGGGTGAGAATGGAAACTCTACTCTTCTTCAACCACAGCCGCTAGATGCGATGATTAAACTTTTTTATTTGTCAAAATCGTCAAATCCGTTTTTGTTAGTACCCGAATCTTTGACATCCTAATTTTGCCAAATTCAACCAGGAGAACACTGAATTGGCCCTCAAATCCATTTCGGTACTTCATTTATCATACAAGTACAAGATTGCTAATGTTTCTGAGATTTAATTTATTCAGTTTGGGTGAACTCATATTTTGTTTATATGCATGGAATTTCTTCATAATCCTTGGTGTGGGTGGGAAAATGGCTAAAGTAACTTAGTTTGTCACCGATTATCCAGAAAATCTAAAAGTTATCTTCACCTGTATCCGAAAAAGGATAAGTATTTAATATGTCCAAAAATGGATAAATATCTAACTCAAAACCACGGATATGGATGCCGATAAGAAGTCATCCATATCGGAAAATTACCCCTTTGGTCTTTTTTACGATTATAATTTAAATTATCTGTACTTTAGCATAATAATGTATATGTATTTACCGTTCTATTAAGTTAATAGTGTTTTTTATATGAGTTTAATTCATACTAACTGCTAAAAACTAGATATTATTAGCGTATATTTGTCGATTTTGCATAATTTTATAACCAGCTATACTGAAGCAAATTTATGATAAATCAAAGTATTCTATTTATATTTCTTAATTTTTGATATCCGTTTTTATTTACGGACGCATATATCTAATATGTATGATTTCAGATGGGATGTAGATACAAATATAGTAGTATCCGCATTTGAATGTATCCATTGATAGATCTAAAAAGATGGATTAATATTTGATAAATGAGACCACTGCACAAGCATCCCTTGCATTAATTTGTTATGTTGCCACATCTAATTCAACCTTCGGCTAAGGGCCTGTTTGGATGGAGGTAAATAAGCAATTTGTTGCAGAAGTAAAAAAGGCCGTATGGATCTACACAAAAATTTGGGCTTTTAAAAGCAAATTAATTTTGCTTTTTTGCTTTCTCGCTCCGAATCAGAAAACGACTTTCAGGCCGCACTTTTTACCCTTGTTCTTCCGTTCGACAGCCGCTAATCTCTTCAGTATTTTTGGGAAAGGTAGCATTTTTCTCCTCTTATTCATTCTTAATCCTCTCAGTCTACTACAATTTCAATTATTGTTCTTTGTTCCATCGACGAAGACGTTTATTCATTTATTGTGATAAAAAATTTCTGGTTAGTGGTTAATTATGAGTGTTTATGTTGATTTGTACCGTTGATTTGCTTTAGTGGCATTCTGCCTATTTTGATTTGTTCGGCACAGCCCGTTGAATTCTAACTTGGGAAATGTCATGAACAATGCCTTTAATTTACAATAGTAAAAATCATTGCATGAATTTTTCATGCAGCTTTTTATCTTAGGTCATGGAATATTCTACTGACAACAAGGAAACATATTACCACATACATTCCAGACTTCAAACATAGATTTAATCAGTGATTTACTGTCCCATTCTCAGGACACTAAAAATATTACTACACACATTCCAGCCTACAAACGTAGCTTTTTATCTTAGGACACCACAAAGATGTATGGTGAAAATTCAGAAGTTAAATTATGGAAATTCAATAGACAAGTTCATGACAGAATCGTTAATTGCGAGCTTGTTATTATAAATGCGAAGTATCTCCCAAAAAGTTTGTAGTTTTTTGAAATTTTAGAATGATGAATTCAACTAGAACTTATTATAAATGCGAGCTTCCACAAACATGGCAGCGTTTTATCATTTGATAATTTAGGTTCAATATGCCTTTAGAAGTTTTCAATATTGGTATTATAATGCTTGAAACTTGTTTAAAAGATAAACATGTATCCATATGGTTTGTTCTTTGATTTTGTAACTTGAAATCCATTTTTTTGCTTTGTTTATGTGCGAGCAATATGCAATAATTTGTGTTGTGCTTTGATCTATTTTTCATATATTTTGTGATTTACATTTCTTATACCAATCGTTTTCTAATTTTTGATTAACTATTGAATAATACTTCTAAAGTTTTTAATCATCCTACACTTTTTTCAAGATTCTAATGCAAAAGCCAAAAAACAATTATAAAAAATATATTTCTATCCATATTGGTTTTTATCTTTTTAACTTATAAATCATTATTGTGCCAAATGAACTTTTTGACTTTTTGATTTTTTAAAAGTACAAATACTTATCATACTAGCGTAAGAGCAACTCCAACAGGATTCAATGTGAGAATATTACACCACATAATATTCAACTGAATATTACGTGGTGTACCCAGCAGGTATTTTTTTTTTTCCGTTACGAGCATATTTTTTCGGCCCGTGACTTAAAAAATTAATTTTATTTGTCGCGAGCCTATAAAATCGGCTCGTGACAAATAACGTGGTCCCCAAAAAAGAAAACGAAGCAATATCATTGACCAACAAAGGATAATGGTCACCAGAAACAGGATAATGGTCCCCAGAAACATAACGTGGTCCCGAGGAACATAACATGGTCCCCAGAAATTAATTTGGCATTTTGTGACTTCACGAGCCGATTTTATAGGCTCGCGACGTCGCGAGCCGATAAAATAGGCTCGTGACGTCGCGAGCCGAAAAAATCGGCTCGCGGGGTCAATTCCGAATTCCCGTAATATCTTGCTGAATATTACAGTTAAAGATAACTGTTGGGTGCAAAAACAACGTATATTCATGTCCGTAACATGAATTAGCTACTCTGTTGGAGTTGCTCTAAGTACTTCTGCTTTGGGATGCCAAACGGGCCATAAGTCCTTCTCAGTTTAACCCATAAGTTTACTTCAACATTATAAAAACATGGTGATCTTGTATGGTAACTATGATATATGGTTTATGGTTGGTTTGTTCCAAGACTTCATAACTAAACCTTCATTTTCGTGCTACTCAAGTTTCAATATGTCTACCATCAAATTACATTAACTTTTAAACTAAAACTTCAGACTTTTTGTGGGAACTAACTTAACTGTTTTAGTAGTAAATTATTGAGTTGTTCAACTTTTAGTCAGGTATGATTCCATATTAAATAGGAGATTATATAACAAAAGTTGCTAGCTTTATTATCAAAGAATCATGTTATAAACTTATTATATAATTCGTGACAGCTTAATTATTTACTATATTTTGATAATGACCGTGCTCTGCCTGAATCGACTAGTTTGCATACTTGGTCCAATAAAATGAAATAAATTCAGAAAAGGGACCAAACTTTTGATTGAATCCAATAGATGATCCAAATTACCTGTGCTTTTAAGCGCAAGTTGACTTAAAAATGTTTTATTGGTACCCACAGAATTATAGAGGAATAAAATCAAGAATAATAAAAGGAATCAAGCAACAAAAGAACGATTTTCTTTTGGCAAATTCTATTTAAACCCGTAAATGTGCTGAGTATACCCATGAAACTCTAAAAAAATGGTTAAACTCAGCGTTTTGCTGAGTTTACTCATACACAATTAAAAAAAAGTCAATTTTGCCCTCCCACGTAAGAACCCTACGTGATGCCATAAAGGCACCACGTAAAGCAACTACGTGGTGCCTTTAGGACACCTCATTGAGCCCCTACGGGGTGTCTTCATGGTACCACGTAATGGTCCTACGTGGTGTCCTAAAGGCACCACGTACCTTTTCTACGAGGTGTGCTGAGAAACTTAAAAAAAAGTATTGCCGAACAATGGTAGTTTTATCTAAATTTTTTTATAAAAAAATGGGTATACTCAGCAGATTTCTGGGTTTAAATAGAATTTGCCTTTTCTTTTATATCCTGGCTTTATTTGGTAGCATCATTGTTATTTTTCTTGAGGTAGGTCTTCAGCCACGAAATATACCTCTCCAGTAGAAGCGAAAATTGTGTTTGCTTGTTATATTTGACCTTGGTACACTTAATCTCATATTTAAACACATGATATATATGATCAGCTTTCACCTTTATTGATAAAAAATTGTGTTTATTGCAGGATCTTTGCTGGATATTGAGAAGAAGATGGATCAGGTTTATTTTTTTATTGCAGGATCTTTTCTTCGAGATCCAATTATTTTTTAATGTTCAGGATATTGGTAAAGGAAAGACACAATTAAAATGAATCCTTTTGAATTCATCGGGGGTTTAAACAGTTTTTCCTTTATCTCCACATCAAATAAGTGAAACTAGTTTCAACATCCAAGGATGCCATAGATATGTAATAAAATGTGATATATTTACAGGAGGATGATTATAAGCTTTCTCAAAAGCTGGACTACTTGGTTTACCTCATTAATTTGGCTCCTTTAGGAATTCTCCGGGTAAGTGGAACACTTTTTGTTCTCTTCTATTTGTTTCTCGTTTTGTTCCGATGCCATAGTTGAGAGTTTCAAGTATACAAAATTGTTTTTGCAAATTTATGTCCTTGTGGCTTTTGTATTAATCATTCACCTGAGTAATTTCGTTGACTATGTGGCTCAAAAATTGAATTTTTAATGCTACAGGTATTGACCAGGTATTTTCTACAAAAACTCTTTGGCCCCAGTCATCTTGAGCTTACTGGAGATGACACACCGATATACGTTGATCTTCCTTCTAATATGGTATTTATATTGCTTTTGACTTTCGTGCCTGTGTCAAGTATATTCATGACTGATGACCCTTAGCAAATTTCATTAGACTAACACCTATATGTAAAAAAATTGTTTGGTTTATATTGTGTTTTATGTTTTTAGTTCAACATTAGTTATAAAATATAAGAAAGTTGAGGGATGGCTGAGGGAATAGAAGGAATGTGGAGGGAACGACGGAAAAGATGGATAGACGACTGAAGAATAAATTATCTATACTTCTTCAGTTGTTTCTGAAATACGGAAAATAAATGTTATTCTCTATTTTGCATGTCAACTTTGTTTTCTAACACGGTTTTTTTTTACGATATGCATGCATCTTTCGCAATTTTATATGGATGAAAACTAAAAAATTAAAATGGGTAAATTAAACAGTACATAAGTTTTGGAGTTTCACCTTTTTAGCAAGTAGGTACGAAACAAATAAGGTGTTTGTAAAATTTAAGTATATACTGCATATTAAGTAAGCTGTAACTAATTATAAAGAATCGACATGATAAGGGATTTCCTGATCAGTAAGCCACATTTTTTTTCCTTCTGTTTTTGTTTTTTTAAGAATGGTGTTGCTGTGTAACTAATTTTACACGTTAAACATCAATTATACTGTCATCAGTAATGCTTAATTCAAATTCTGGTAAAGCACACAATATAATTTTATTATGTGAACTGTCTAGTTCATCTGTACTTGGTCTGGTTGTACCCTACCTAATTTGTTCTTAATAGTTAGGTTCCTTTCTCATGGGGTGGCTTGGAGTAGTGTTCAACTCAGATATACGGTATTTTTCAGAGCACCTAGCAATTGGATTATCAATTGGCTATTTGGGTAGCCTAACAACATTTAGTGGATGGAATCAGAAAATGCTTAATTTAGCATCTGAAAGTCATTGACATAAGCTATAGCTGGCATCATACTGGGTATAACTAGTTTTTTAAATTTCTGAGCTGAAATTATGATATGTCCCGTACCATAAATATGAGAAATATTGCATAGTATATAGGCCATTAGACACGCTCACCCTACAAGCGTATCATAAATATGGGAAGGGCTACTGTTACTGCTAGTATATAGGCCACTCGACGGAAGTTCGAGTCGTGAGAAGGGGTGACTTATAGGCTGGATTAAATTACTGATAGGTGAGTGAACCCTCTCCTTACAAGCTAGATTTTAAGGGGAAGTTCTACCTAATGAGCCATATCAAATTACTGCTAGTATAAATGCCATTCGTTTGCAGCCGAAAACCTTACTTCGTTTTTGTTATATTACAGGCATGTTTATCGTAAATGAGTGTATTCGACTAGGAGTTTATTCCGCTTCAGGCCTTAAGAAAACCCTATCTAGAAAGTTCAACCAAAATGAAACCTACTTTGAACATGTGCGAGTAAATAGTCTCAATAGACATGTTAGGCTGCGGCGGTTACGCCATCTTTCCTTGTAGTGCTATGGAGTTTGAGCGGAGCATTAGCAGGGGTAAAACTAACCAACAACTCGGATGGAGCGGTTTTTTGGCTGGGCTGCTTATTGGGCCCTCCTGGTGTATGGGCCTGCTGGTATTTAGCAAGGCTTAATTTAATGGCCAGGGCATCGGAAGGAATGAATATTTCAAGTGGCTACCGATAGGAACTCTATCAGCAAATATCATTGCAGCTTGCCTTATGGCATCTCTTTCTACAATAAGTAAAGCGGTATGCGTGAAATTGCTTTGATAATACTTGGAATGCAAGCATTAGCAAGCATTAGCAAGCATTTGCTTTTGGTGTTTTCTGCATCATTCCGATGGTGGTTTTTTTTTTGAAGTTTAACTAGTTTTGATAACGATATATGCAGGTGAATACAAAGAGATGCACACTAGTGATTAGTGGGATCCAGTTGGGGTTTCTAGGTTGTCTGAGCACTTTCTCCACCTTCGTCGCCGAAGCATATGCCATGAGAGAAAGTGGACATAACGGAAGGGCTTTTGTCTATGAACTGGCAATTATTCTTCCTTCCTTTGTCGTGGGAACATTGATCTATTATGTTCCTGTTTGGACCAAGCATTACAGGTGAGGCCACTCTATTTTGTCATATAAAAATGGGGAAAGAAATTGATATCTGAACTAGTAGATATGTACCTCACTAACCACGCCTTGTTTAGCAAGCTCAATGCTGTTGAAAAATGGTTTTAATTTTTTTATCTATACAGCAATCTGTGCACGTATGTCCATGTATATACTTGCACGTGGGTGTTACTGACTAGAACTTGATGTGCATGTACAATGGTGTCCCAAGTTATTTCGAGGCATTAGGTTATTTGGTTCGATTGCTCAAAATAAAATTTTGTTATGTGATCTCAGTTTTATTTTACCTTTCTTAACTTTAATGCTTGTTTTTGAACTAGTGTTTATATTAATTATTTGTCATGTAAAATTAGTAAAACGCAGAAATAATTGTACCCTGAATGTAATATTTGAATTAACCATCGTTAAAGCTTAAAAAAAGAAAACCTTAGAAATGCGTCCATGAATACGAAAAGATGTTAAAAGAGCATAGAAATGATTGGTAAGGTACTTAATAAAGCTGTTTTTATTAACTAGCACGCACCCATGGTTCACATACGAGTTGTTGTGATGTACTGTTTTCCCATCATCAATGAATCTTTGCTTGTTTTCTTATAGATTTAATTTGGATGTTTCAGCTGAATTATTTTCTACAAAATTAATTAAATTTGAATTGTACAAAATTGTTTAAAGTTAAATTGCTGGATAATACACAATTAAAAGAACAAAAAATATTAAATTTTTTGAATGATTTTCGTGATATAATCAAAAAAGTTTGTTTGAAAAATATCTTTTTAACCTTGAGATTGTCCTACCTAACAAATCAGAATACTTTATTACCGTTTACAGTACATCAGTTTAAAGGTTACTTTTACTTGCCATGTTAAAAGCTTAAGTTATTTGTATTATTTTTGTTCACTGTAGTTACAGTTTTTTTTTTTTTTTTAAACATCACCTTAAGTAACTTTTCACACATCTATTGAATAATTACTCAATGATGCCTAAAGGAAAATGGCATTCGGGGAAGACTTGTGACATCAAGACATGTATTTTAGTCTAATAAAAACAATAGGAAGGTGTGTGTCATGCATGTTAGCAACGTAAACCATATGAAGCATAAAGCTATTCACATGATGTTTTAGACCTTGTAGTGATGATAATGACAATCCCTATTATGGCTTCCTGTGAAATATGAATGAAAAAAAAAAAAAAAACATAATCATGACAAATACAGAGAATATTGAGGAGCATCCATGGAAACATGAAAGAAATATGACAAAACGAAACAAAAAACTTTTGATTATACCTTCTGTTACTTGGAATACATCATAGTAATATGACAAAACAAACAACTTACACACATTTAGTAAATAGAAAGAAAAAAGAAAATACCAAATTAATGAAAACGGAAGTAGGCTATCAAAGTGAGGAAACAATATTGTATGCGATAGGATTAATGTGTTATTAGTGTATAGGAAATCAATATGATAATTTAGGCCTAATCGAATACAGAAATGCATTGGACACTTAGAATTATCTAATCTAAGTGTATGTTAGCTCTAGGATTCAATTGTTCATTATTTTGTGCATTTATAAACTTTTTTTTATAAATGGGGAAGATTACATGTTGACGGCAAAAAATGTCGCAAACACCAAAGATTCCCAATTACTAGGAATTATAAATATGGTCGCACAGAAAGGAACATATTTGAAACATAAGCAGTAAATAACACAAGAGATTTATAGTGGTTTGGCCTCAGTAAGGGCCTACATCCACTTTGAAGAGTCGTTGGAATATTATTAATCATTTGGAAGAAATCACAAGGTTGAGACTATCTCACGATATCTCATTACATTCATGCTTCATGATATATGATGTCATAATTATCATATATTGAATAATAAGGAAAAAGACAATCTTGTCCTCCTTCTTTCTCAAAGAGGAGATGTCATTAATGAAGCTTTATGGAGGTCTCTAAGCTCTAGAATTCTCCCCCTTTGAAGTGTGAGGCCATGGGGGTATTTATAGGAAGTGGTTAGGTGGGGGTTAGGTAGAAGTAGGTAGAAATGAGGACCATCTTCCAGAAATTCGCGCCTCCTGCAATTGGCCTTCGGAAATTCGTAGCTGGGTGAAGTGCGAAATTTCGCACCTGCAAGGTGCGAAATTTCGCACCTGATAGGTGCAAAATTTCGCACCCGGCTGGGTGCGAAGTGGATTTTGGTGAGAGGATTTGTTAAGGCTAGTTGACTCCGTCGGCGCGGCGTTGTGGCGGCGAAGGTGGAGGTTCTTGCCGGCGGGATCTTTCTTCGGTCCTTGCCTCTGCACTTCCTGAGTTTTGCCCTTGGCCCCGGCTTCACGCGATGGGTTCAGTAGAGCGTGTCTTGAGTACTTTTGGTGGCCGGACCAAAAGGCCGGTTAACATTTGCCCCCAAAGTACGTCTTGTCTTGACGCCTTGTCTTGACATGATGTGCTTTGGAATGAAAGTCGAGATGGTAGTTGGATTGCGGATTTATCCTGCAAGTTATTGGAGAAAATATATCAGCTGGCGGGCTCGTTCGTTATGGAATTGTGAGCGAGCCGTTGTTGGATTAGTATCGTGCTTGTGTAGCTGAGTGTCCGCCTGGTGCCATCATCGCGTGTTTTGGGCGACGGGGACCTTGGCGGGAGATGAGCGTACGCGGAAGAGTGATTTTTTTTGGGAGGATACGAAATTTCGAACCGGAGGGGTTCTAAATTTCGAACCCTACAGGCTCGAATCATCGAACCGTAGTGGCTCGAGAATTCGAGCCATAGGTTCGAAACTTCGAACCCAGAAGGATCGAAATTTTGATCCCTCAGGTTCGAATTTCGAGCCTAGACTTGGAATATGAAAGGTTTTCTTCTTTTCATTATATATAGGCCCCTCCCCTCCTTTTCCTTCCTTCTTCTATTTTCGCGTCGACTGCCATTGTTCTGAAAACTTCGATTCTCGACCACTTTGACTTGAAAATTTCTGAGGTAAAAGACTTGGTCGAGCCGAGGGAAGGGGAAGGGAGGTCGAGGTGCGACAGAGGAGGCTCGAGGTCTCGTGCCCGAAGGGAGGTTCGGAAATTCGAACCTGTGGGGGCTCGAATCTTCGAACCCCGTAGGGTTCGAGATTCCGAGCCCTTGGGCTTGAATCTCCGAGCCCTGACGGGTTCGAGGCTTCGACCCCCCGGGGTTCGAATCTTTGAACCACCAGGTCTCGAATTTTCGAACCCGAGGGGTTTGAAATTTCGAGCCACTGCGGTTCGAATTTTCGCCCCTAAGGGGTTCGAACCTTCGAGGTGCCCGGGCCCGGGTGTTTTCGGAAACTTCGTGCCCCGGGGCCTGGTTGAGTGCTGTGCTTTGGCCAGAATGCCGGCTTTCACCACTTCGAACTTTGATTTCCTGACTGCCTATCCTCGAATTTATACAGTGTTTGTTTGATTGTATGAATGTATCATTGTTGTCATTGATAACTGCATGGATGGGAACTTAGAACCTTCACATAGGATAGAGCATATATCTGGACTGTGGCTGAACTGTAAAGATCTTTAACGTTTCTATGCGCACTCTCATTCTTTGCATGACACTGCACACACACTTGTTAATCTTTATCAACACGAGGGGTACAAGTTATTTTACTACGATGTCTAACACTGGTACATTGAAGTATAGCGAGCCATGCAAACAAGATCACAGACTGAGAAACTTCTGGAAGCCGAGGCTTCCGCACCATCGTCTAATTCTTCTGCTTCTACTTCTGACTCTACGGACAACACTAGCTCTGGAGGCAGCGAGCCTGAGACTAACGAAGGGTCGACTCCTTCTCAGACGGGAGTTCGTGTAATAACCCGAAAATCTGGGCCAGTTTAAAATTTTTATTTTGGCAATTTTAGCGAATTTTGTATATTTAAAATGAATTATTTTAAATAAAATCGACGTGAAATTTATTTTGAATAGAATTCGACGTATATATTATATACGTCGTCGTTAGAATATAAATATTTATAAATAATTATAAATAGGATTGAAAATGGCGCGGTAGTTCGATAATTCGATTTCAAACTTCAATTGAATGTACCGGGTGCAAAACAATCCGGATTTTAGTGAAACCAAAAACATTAGGATCTAATTGATAATATCTTTCTAACGGATGTAAGAAACTGAGATTTCACTTTAAAAATTGAGAGATATGTCCAGTTGAAAATTCTGAATAGTCGCTATGGAATTCAGGCCCTTAAAAATGGACATTTTGCAAATGACCTCGGATTTCGACGAAACCACTTTTGTTGGATCCGCAGTGTCAAATTATTACTAGGTTTCAAATTTCATAATTTTTCGAATCAATATGTGAGCGTGGCAAAGGAAAACGTGTTTTGACCAGTTTCAGTTGATTTTAATCGACTGGAAATTGGTCATTTTTCCAACGGTCTCAGAATTCGGCGAAACTAGTTTTGTTAGGACCGTATCGTCAATACGAAGCTAGAAAATATTTTTCGAGAATTTTTAGAGTTAGTATGTGACCCCGGTAATTTGAAATGTACGTTTAAAATTCAATATAGTGATTTAAATGTAAATTTAACGGAAACTGATTCAAACGATCAAATCAACCTGTGATGCATATCCCATTGTGTTCGGAATGGGGGTAATTAGCTAGGGGCGACAGTCGGTGGGCTTGATTTCGAGTTAAAACAGAAAGTCAACTTTAAATTGAATTAAATAATTAAATTAAAAAAAAAAAAAATATAAAACCCTTCCTCCTTATCAGCCGACCCCCCCTATTCTCATTTCAGAAATTAGAAAAAAAAAGAAGAAGAAGACGGAGGCGCGCGCCCACCGTCCAACCACCGCCGCCACTTCGCCCCCCCAGAGCCGCCGCTTCCTCCCTTCCTCCAGCTCCCCCTCAGATGCGAAAAACCACCGCGACCCCCCTTGCATCGAAGAACGCGAACGCCCTAAAACCCTAGCCCCCTTTTCTCGCGCCGACCCCCTGACCAACCACCGCACCCTCCCCCTCTTGCCTCAGCCGCATCGACGAGCCCCCCCCCCTGTAAGTTTGCTGTTTGTTTTTTTTTACTTTAAAACTGTTTTTATTTATTTATTTTTAATTTATAAAAGTTAGGATTTTTAATTTATGAAAGTTAGGATTTTTAATTTATGAAAGTTAGGATTTTTAATTTATAAAAGTTAGGATTTTTAATTTATGAAAGTTAGGATTTTTAATTTATGAAAGTTAGGATTTTTAATTTATATAAAAATATGATTTTTATATATTGAACTTCGGCATAAAAATATGATTTTTATATATTGAACTTCGGCATAAAAATTCGATTTTTATATATTGAACTTTGAAATAAAAATTCGATTTTTATATATTGAACTTTGAAATAAAAATTCGATTTTTATATATTGAACTTTGAAATAAAAATTCGATTTTTATATATTGAACTTTGAAATAAAAATTCGATTTTTATATATTGAACTTTGAAATAAAAATTCGATTTTTATATTGAATAGCGAAGTAAAAATTCGATTTTTACATATGTAGTGAGAGCGGACAACGAAGATGACGAAGATGCGATAGCAATGAAGATTTCTATCAATGAAGAGCCGTGGAGCTAGGATAGCTATAAGTGAGAACTTCTCACCTTTCAATTTCTTTTTCTAGTTATATATATATATATACTAGGATGCAGACGGTGCTTATTAGAAGCACCCGACACCCGTCCACATACCATGGACTTGTTTGT
Organism: Allium sativum; assembly: GCA_030737875.1. Taxonomy (NCBI): domain Eukaryota; kingdom Viridiplantae; phylum Streptophyta; class Magnoliopsida; order Asparagales; family Amaryllidaceae; genus Allium; species Allium sativum. The sequence continues at coordinate 712,717,787 of CM060912.1, forward strand.
TTGGTTGTGTAGTTGGTTAGATTATTTGATTTGAAGTGAATTATTTGGTGAATTGAAATTGATTTGATTGATGTGTGAATGGCGTGGGCCTTCACTAGACCGGGGATAAGGCTAGGCCTTGTCCCGTTTCTAGTATCGTGCCGTTATGCCGCCGAAATTTTCTAAAATATGTTAGAAAATAAAAATATCATTTTATTGTGTAAATGAATGGAATAGAAATTCATAGGTTGAAATAAAATGTTTATCGTTAAAAATATAATTTTTAACGTGAAAGTGAATAAATATTTATAAACAAATCGGCCGATTTGTTTATGTACACTGATTTGACTGACATTGATTGGGTCGATAAATTTTACACATCGCCCAACTGCACAAATAAAATCTGTGTTTGATTGTTTGAAACCCCACACGGGTGTTGGGATGAAATTTGATGTTCACTCATCCTGATTGATTAAATATGTCTATCGATTGATTGACATGCTGTTATAAGCGTTAGATATCTATATTTGATGCTTATACAGTGTAGTGCACTTTGGTTGATGATTGATTATTTTTCAATGCTATTATATACATGTGTTGTATGGAATTCATATAATTAACGTTATATGGTGATTGATTGGGCCTCATTCCAATCGGGAAAATAATGAATATTATAAAAGAAAATTCATGTGTTGAATATAAAAATAGTCATGTGTTGACGATGTTCATGTGTTGAGTGAAATATTTTATATAATAAAATTTACATCTTTATCATATTTAAAATTAGAACTACTTCCCAGTAGAAATCTAATTGAAAATCAAACGATAGATACCATAGTTTTATAAAATATTTTACATAACAAAAATAGTGATGTGTTGACAGTACTCATGTGTTGAGATTAGTCGTGTGTTGAAAAAAATATAGATTCATGTGTTGAATGGGATAAATATTCATTTGTTGAATAAAATAAAGAAGTTGTGAAAAATATAAAGCCGTGTTGATTAGTTTTGCGCCATTTTGACGTGAACGATATTTATATCGATTTTATTCGTTTTATAATGAATTGAATTGAAAACGATTTCGAAATGAATTGAATTGAAAACGATTTCGAAATGAATTGAATTGAAAACGATTTCGAAATGAATTGAATTGAAAACGATTTCGAAATGAATTGAATTGAAAACGATTTCGAAATGAATTGAATTGAAAACGATTTCGAAATGAATTGAATTGAAAACGATTTCGAATTGAATTGAAAACGATTTCGAAATGAATTGAATTGAAAACGAATTCAAATTGAATTGAAATTTGAATTGAATAGAAATGAATTTTGAAACGAATTTATAAAGAAGAATTCAATTTTGCTTTGAATTGAAATGGAAGTTGAAATAGGTTTTGAAACGATTTTAAAACTATTTATATAATTCGTTTTGAATAAAAATCGACGAAATATATATTATATATATAATATAATGGCCTGAATAGAACGCGCCGCGCCGCGGCAGTTCGTGAATTTCGACCATTTATTTCAAACGGACATTGCGGGAGATCCGACCGTCGGATTCTCCTAAAACCGGAACCGTTGGGTTCGTATCGAAAAGAGCTTTCTAATGAATGTTAGAAATTTGAAATCTAACGGTTGGATTTGGAGTTACGTCCAAATCAAATTCGAAAAAGGTCGCTGTAAGTGCAGTTCGATGGCCATTGATGGAAATCGACTGTACGGGCCTTGATAAAATTATTAAAAATAGTAATAATTTGTGTAAAATCATAAGAAATGATTTAGAAAGAATTGGGATGAAAAACTCCATATTTGAAAAGATAAAAGTAGATTTTTATCGAAATGAACTAGTTTTGAACTAGAATTATAATTCTATTTATTTTTAAATAAATAAATTGAATTCGAAAAGGGTTTTAAAAGTAACCAAAATTCCAATGATTGCATTGGAGTGGATTTGAATCGAAATTGTCTTCGGAATATTTCGATGTTGGAATTCGGGATTATACAGGTGTTGTTATGGAAATTTGAAAGATGTATATTTATATCGTTATTTCCAATACGACATTTGTTAGTCGTAGAATTCGATATTGAATATAAGCCGATATATTTTCTATTCAGAGCCTTGTATTGAATATCGAATGTGATTTGGGTTTGTCGTGAATGGTGTCTTCACTAACACCGTTCTTGAACCTAGTTGTGAAAAGATTAAATCTTTTTATTTAGATTTAATGAAGTGTACCAATTAAACGATATTTAATTGGAATTGAATTGGTATTGATTTTTGGGTTTATCGTGAACAGTGTTTTAAATAACACTTGTTCTTTAACCCGATAATTAATGGAATGTGATTTTGGGTTTATCGTGAACCGTGTTTTAAATGACACTGATTCTTTAACCCAGTTAAAGATTAAAACTAAGTGGAGTTTTAATGAATCTTTAATTAGATTGAGATGATCGAAAATGGAGTATCACCAGTTTTGCTCCAAGCGATGGTTAAATCTTTAATTAGATTTGAACGTGAAATGGTAATTGAGTTTACCGATAACACTGTGGTGTTAGATATGAAGTATTACCAGTTTTACTTCATGGGATGAATAGGTTGGGATTGGGAAATAAAATAAATGATTATTTCGGTGTGGTTCGCTAATCCCGACTAGTTTGAATTGATATTCAAAGGAGATTAAAGAATAAATTTAAAGAATTTATCTTGGATAAAATTAATGGGAACCTTTCCCAAAGTATAGGAATATTTGAATAAAAGAATATTCTGAATTGGAATGAGGCGTATGTTGTGTTTGTGTAACACTTTTATAATATATACGCGAGTTATTCAGAAAGACCGGGTTTATCCCATTCTGAATAACTGATTCGACGTGGTGTCGAAGATGAAGACGGTGGTCGAAGACCGGAAGTCTTCACGTCGTTTGGGTAATTACTGATGATCTTGATTGGGCTGTACACCCAAGAAGATGGAAACAGTTAGTGATCGTCCAGACGTACTTGGAGATCGATGGACATGAGGGGTACTAGGTGCCTCCGGTTTCGTTCAGCCCCAGAACGGACTTGTAAATGGACTGTGTGTCTGACATTGAATTTTAGTCTGTGTGATTGATTTCTATTAAATATATATCTGTTTGGCGGCGGAGAATTTATTCTCTTGCTTAACGCCCTTCTCTGAGACGTACGAGCTCAGGGGTTATATATTGATGGATATCAAACGCATGGAGTGAATTGCCTGTGTGGCACGCCTAAGTGGCAATTGATCAAGGCTTCTGTTGAAAAGCAAAGTCTTGTGGTGATGATCAAAGCACAGCCTGTGTGGCACAGCTTTGTGTAACGTGAATTCGCGAGTTTCACACCCGGTATGAACCAAAAACGGGAGACGGACCTCAGGGAGGACTTGCGTTTCTTTCTAGCTAGAAGTGGCGTCAGTGGTTTTACACGCCCTGACGAGTTTGACTTATATGGTTGTTGCTGTTGCGAGGCGCCTCGGTTATATCGGTTTCGGCCGATGCATTCTGGTCGGCAGACGGACCAGACTTACACCCCATAGGGTGGGGAAACGTATTGTTCAGGCACTATAATCCACATCGGTGGACCGGCCCTGACGATCCAAGGGGCAGTTGCGGCTGTTTCGGTGGCTCGGGCTAGAGAGTCACGAATCGGTAGAGGACTATCTTTTGCCTCGGTTCATAGATGGAAATCCAATTTCCCAATACGTGACATTTGCGGTTTTATTTGTAGAGCCTAGTATGGCGACATAGTGGGATGGGGCATTCATGCCGCCTATGATTGATACTTATGATTTGAAGTTGTTTTATACACTATGCACTTATAATAGTATCAAAACGATTTGTTTTAACCGTATCAAGCATTCTTTGGCTGTTATAAGGGAAAACCCTATCCTCGGCTGCGTTGCATTGTGTGATGGGACCTGGGTCTTATAACAGCTTCATTTTTCCTTATTTAGCATTGCGCTGTTTGTTTTATGCACTGGTATTCTTGGGAGGAAACCCGTTCCGTGTTATACGGCGTGGTCCCTTGATTTACCTAATGATTTAAAATAAAGATTAACTGTTTTAGTTCTCACACCAGTCCCATGACTGACCTGGAGTTTATTGTTTTAACCTAAACTCTGGGTGCCCCTATTTTCCGCACGGGCAGCTAGTAGTTTTGGTTTTGCAGATTTATATTCACAGGTTCCTGATATACAGCTGGAACGATGCTCGGAAAGCTCTGTACCCGTGCATCACTTCTAGTTGTGATTTTGTATTATTTTCCGCTGCTATGTAATTTATTGTAATCTCTGATATTTATCGAATGTAATTTATTCATTCATACTCTGTATATTCTTGTATCTGATGGAATTGTTGCAATAACAATGAAATGTTCTTCCGTATGCGTCCTTTTGTGTATTGTTCTCAAAGTATTCGTGCTTTCCTTTACGGGGAAGTTACGGGTTCTTACAGTGGTATCAGAGCTTTGGTTTACAGAGCTCGAGAACAAGACACATTAGAACCATACGAAAGAATTCATCAGATATTGGATTAATAATATCCAATTAGAATGACTCGTTAGAGATAGGATCAGTAGTATCCTAGAACGAGTGTGAAGAGTATATTTTTCAAATGAAAACAATTTTGTTTTGAAAATTTAAATCGTTTTATACGTATTTGAATATTTATTTATTTTGAATATGGACAATCGAGCATATATAGATTTCGCGTATACGCGTCATGAACGTATAGTCGAAGTTTTGATATACTGGATAGATATAGAATCACATTCTAGACACCCGGGGATAATTCTGGTGATGTGGCCACATCATCAGTATTTATGTTCGTATTTCGAAGGTGTGATATCTATATATTTCCATTAGGCTGGTGTGAGAACCAAAACTTATATAGCTAGAACATATTGTTGTGATTTGGCATCAAAAACAAGATTTTCTGTATATGTATCAAATTATAAATTTGAAACTCTAATCCACTAATTGATTGATGTTTGAGTTGCTTGTTTATTTGTTTGCTAATTTTTATCCATTTAGCCTAACTGTATCAAATATTGAATTGTATTGAAAATTGGTCGCATTTGCTTGCATATACATATACTTATATTGAACAGGTCATAGCAAGGAGGCTAGAGCCGAAGAATAAAATTTGTTTGCCCGACAAATAGGTACATGTTTACTACATAATTTCCTGTTTTGTTTGGGTGATGATGATTTTGTGAGCCTATTGGCTAGCCGCTTGGCTTTTTTTTTTTTTTTTTTGAGATCTGAAGGACCGGGGAAGCTATTTGAAATTCCCCGATGCTCCCATTGCAGGGGAGGTTATGGCGAAATTTTTCAAAAATTTAGGGTGTTAGCCAAATTTTTGAAATTTTGAAAATTCTTAGAAACTTAAAAGTTAGAGAATGGAAGCCAGATCGAACATAGTGTTGAATAATCAAACCACTTTCGACTTTGTTCCTTTTCGGGGACGAAAAGTTTTAAGTGGGGGAGATTGTAATAACCCGAAAATCTGGGCCAGTTTAAAATTTTTATTTTGGCAATTTTAGCGAATTTTGTATATTTAAAATGAATTATTTTAAATAAAATCGACGTGAAATTTATTTTGAATAGAATTCGACGTATATATTATATACGTCGTCGTTAGAATATAAATATTTATAAATAATTATAAATAGGATTGAAAATGGCGCGGTAGTTCGATAATTCGATTTCAAACTTCAATTGAATGTACCGGGTGCAAAACAATCCGGATTTTAGTGAAACCAAAAACATTAGGATCTAATTGATAATATCTTTCTAACGGATGTAAGAAACTGAGATTTCACTTTAAAAATTGAGAGATATGTCCAGTTGAAAATTCTGAATAGTCGCTATGGAATTCAGGCCCTTAAAAATGGACATTTTGCAAATGACCTCGGATTTCGACGAAACCACTTTTGTTGGATCCGCAGTGTCAAATTATTACTAGGTTTCAAATTTCATAATTTTTCGAATCAATATGTGAGCGTGGCAAAGGAAAACGTGTTTTGACCAGTTTCAGTTGATTTTAATCGACTGGAAATTGGTCATTTTTCCAACGGTCTCAGAATTCGGCGAAACTAGTTTTGTTAGGACCGTATCGTCAATACGAAGCTAGAAAATATTTTTCGAGAATTTTTAGAGTTAGTATGTGACCCCGGTAATTTGAAATGTACGTTTAAAATTCAATATAGTGATTTAAATGTAAATTTAACGGAAACTGATTCAAACGATCAAATCAACCTGTGATGCATATCCCATTGTGTTCGGAATGGGGGTAATTAGCTAGGGGCGACAGTCGGTGGGCTTGATTTCGAGTTAAAACAGAAAGTCAACTTTAAATTGAATTAAATAATTAAATTAAAATAAAAAAAAATATAAAACCCTTCCTCCTTATCAGCCGACCCCCCCCCCCTTATTCTAATTTCAGAAATTAGAAAAAAAAAAAAGAAGAAGACGGAGGCGCGCGCCCACCGTCCAACCACCGCCGCCACTTCGCCCCCCCAGAGCCGCCGCTTCCTCCCTTCCTCCAGCTCCCCCTCAGATGCGAAAAACCACCGCGACCCCCCCCTTGCATCGAAGAACGCGAACGCCCTAAAACCCTAGCCCCCTTTTCTCGCGCCGACCCCCTGACCAACCACCGCACCCTCCCCCTCTTGCCTCAGCCGCATCGACGAGCCCCCCCTGTAAGTTTGCTGTTTGTTTTTTTTTACTTTAAAACTGTTTTTATTTATTTATTTTTAATTTATAAAAGTTAGGATTTTTAATTTATAAAAGTTAGGATTTTTAATTTATGAAAGTTAGGATTTTTAATTTATGAAAGTTAGGATTTTTAATTTATAAAAGTTAGGATTTTTAATTTATGAAAGTTAGGATTTTTAATTTATGAAAGTTAGGATTTTTAATTTATATAAAAATATGATTTTTATATATTGAACTTTGGCATAAAAATATGATTTTTATATATTGAACTTCGGCATAAAAATATGATTTTTATATATTGAACTTTGAAATAAAAATTCGATTTTTATATATTGAACTTTGAAATAAAAATTCGATTTTTATATATTGAACTTTGAAATAAAAATTCGATTTTTATATATTGAACTTTGAAATAAAAATTCGATTTTTATATTGAATAGCGAAGTAAAAATTCGATTTTTACATATGTAGTGAGAGCGGACAACGAAGATGACGAAGATGCGATAGCAATGAAGATTTCTATCAATGAAGAGCCGTGGAGCTAGGATAGCTATAAGTGAGAACTTCTCACCTTTCAATTTCTTTTTCTAGTTATATATATATATACTAGGATGCAGACGGTGCTTATTAGAAGCACCCGACACCCGTCCACATACCATGGACTTGTTTGTTTGGTTGTGTAGTTGGTTAGATTATTTGATTTGAAGTGAATTATTTGGTGAATTGAAATTGATTTGATTGATGTGTGAATGGCGTGGGCCTTCACTAGACCGGGGATAAGGCTAGGCCTTGTCCCGTTTCTAGTATCGTGCTGTTATGCCGCCGAAATTTTCTAAAATATGTTAGAAAATAAAAATATCATTTTATTGTGTAAATGAATGGAATAGAAATTCATAGGTTGAAATAAAATGTTTATCGTTAAAAATATAATTTTTAACGTGAAAGTGAATAAATAAATATTTATAAACAAATCGGCCGATTTGTTTATGTACACTGATTTGACTGACATTGATTGGGTCGATAAATTTTACACATCGCCCAACTGCACAAATAAAATCTGTGTTTGATTGTTTGAAACCCCACACGGGTGTTGGGATGAAATTTGATGTTCACTCATCCTGATTGATTAAATATGTCTATCGATTGATTGACAGGCTGTTATAAGCGTTAGATATCTATATTTGATGCTTATACAGTGTAGTGCACTTTGGTTGATGATTGATTATTTTTCAATGCTATTATATACATGTGTTGTATGGAATTCATATAATTAACGTTATATGGTGATTGATTGGGCCTCATTCCAATCGGGAAAATAATGAATATTATAAAAGAAAATTCATGTGTTGAATATAAAAATAGTCATGTGTTGACGATGTTCATGTGTTGAGTGAAATATTTTATATAATAAAATTTACATCTTTATCATATTTAAAATTAGAACTACTTCCCAGTAGAAATCTAATTGAAAATCAAACGATAGATACCATAGTTTTATAAAATATTTTACATAACAAAAATAGTGATGTGTTGACAGTACTCATGTGTTGAGATTAGTCGTGTGTTGAAAAAAATATAGATTCATGTGTTGAATGGGATAAATATTCATTTGTTGAATAAAATAAAGAAGTTGTGAAAAATATAAAGCCGTGTTGATTAGTTTTGCGCCATTTTGACGTGAACGATATTTATATCGATTTTATTCGTTTTATAATGAATTGAATTGAAAACGATTTCGAAATGAATTGAATTGAAAACGATTTCGAAATGAATTGAATTGAAAACGATTTCGAAATGAATTGAATTGAAAACGATTTCGAAATGAATTGAATTGAAAACGATTTCGAAATGAATTGAATTGAAAACGATTTCGAAATGAATTGAATTGAAAACGATTTCGAAATGAATTGAATTGAAAACGATTTCAAATTGAATTGAAAACGATTTCGAAATGAATTGAATTGAAAACGAATTCAAATTGAATTGAAATTTGAATTGAATAGAAATGAATTTTGAAACGAATTTATAAAGAAGAATTCAATTTTGCTTTGAATTGAAATGGAAGTTGAAATAGGTTTTGAAACGATTTTAAAACTATTTATATAATTCGTTTTGAATAAAAATCGACGAAATATATATTATATATATAATATAATGGCCTGAATAGAACGCGCCGCGCCGCGGCAGTTCGTGAATTTCGACCATTTATTTCAAACGGACATTGCGGGAGATCCGACCGTCGGATTCTCCTAAAACCGGAACCGTTGGGTTCGTATCGAAAAGAGCTTTCTAATGAATGTTAGAAATTTGAAATCTAACGGTTGGATTTGGAGTTACGTCCAAATCAAATTCGAAAAAGGTCGCTGTAAGTGCAGTTCGATGGCCATTGATGGAAATCGACTGTACGGGCCTTGATAAAATTATTAAAAATAGTAATAATTTGTGTAAAATCATAAGAAATGATTTAGAAAGAATTGGGATGAAAAACTCCATATTTGAAAAGATAAAAGTAGATTTTTATCCAAATGAACTAGTTTTGAACTAGAATTATAATTCTATTTATTTTTAAATAAATAAATTGAATTCGAAAAGGGTTTTAAAAGTAACCAAAATTCCAATGATTGCATTGGAGTGGATTTAAATCGAAATTGTCTTCGGAATATTTCGATGTTGGAATTCGGGATTATACAGGTGTTGTTATGGAAATTTGAAAGATGTATATTTATATCGTTATTTCCAATACGACATTTGTTAGTCGTAGAATTCGATATTGAATATAAGCCGATATATTTTCTATTCAGAGCCTTGTATTGAATATCGAATGTGATTTGGGTTTGTCGTGAATGGTGTCTTCACTAACACCGTTCTTGAACCTAGTTGTGAAAAGATTAAATCTTTTTATTTAGATTTAATGAAGTGTACCAATTAAACGATATTTAATTGGAATTGAATTGGTATTGATTTTTGGGTTTATCGTGAACAGTGTTTTAAATAACACTTGTTCTTTAACCCGATAATTAATGGAATGTGATTTTGGGTTTATCGTGAACCGTGTTTTAAATGACACTGATTCTTTAACCCAGTTAAAGATTAAAACTAAGTGGAGTTTTAATGAATCTTTAATTAGATTGAGATGATCGAAAATGGAGTATCACCAGTTTTGCTCCAGGCGATGGTTAAATCTTTAATTAGATTTGAACGTGAAATGGTAATTGAGTTTACCGATAACACTGTGGTGTTAGATATGAAGTATTACCAGTTTTACTTCATGGGATGAATAGGTTGGGATTGGGAAATAAAATAAATGATTATTTCGGTGTGGTTCGCTAATCCCGACTAGTTTGAATTGATATTCAAAGGAGATTAAAGAATAAATTTAAAGAATTTATCTTGGATAAAATTAATGGGAACCTTTCCCAAAGTATAGGAATATTTGAATAAAAGAATATTCTGAATTGGAATGAGGCGTATGTTGTGTTTGTGTAACACTTTTATAATATATACGCGAGTTATTCAGAAAGACCGGGTTTATCCCATTCTGAATAACTGATTCGACGTGGTGTCGAAGATGAAGACGGTGGTCGAAGACCGGAAGTCTTCACGTCGTTTGGGTAATTACTGATGATCTTGATTGGGCTGTACACCCAAGAAGATGGAAACAGTTAGTGATCGTCCAGACGTACTTGGAGATCGATGGACATGAGGGGTACTAGGTGCCTCCGGTTTCGTTCAGCCCCAGAACGGACTTGTAAATGGACTGTGTGTCTGACATTGAATTTTAGTCTGTGTGATTGATTTCTATTAAATATATATCTGTTTGGCGGCGGAGAATTTATTCTCTTGCTTAACGCCCTTCTCTGAGACGTACGAGCTCAGGGGTTATATATTGATGGATATCAAACGCATGGAGTGAATTGCCTGTGTGGCACGCCTAAGTGGCAATTGATCAAGGCTTCTGTTGAAAAGCAAAGTCTTGTGGTGATGATCAAAGCACAGCCTGTGTGGCACAGCTTTGTGTAACGTGAATTCGCGAGTTTCACACCCGGTATGAACCAAAAACGGGAGACGGACCTCAGGGAGGACTTGCGTTTCTTTCTAGCTAGAAGTGGCGTCAGTGGTTTTACACGCCCTGACGAGTTTGACTTATGTGGTTGTTGCTGTTGCGAGGCGCCTCGGTTATATCGGTTTCGGCCGATGCATTCTGGTCGGCAGACGGACCAGACTTACACCCCATAGGGTGGGGAAACGTATTGTTCAGGCACTATAATCCACATCGGTGGACCGGCCCTGACGATCCAAGGGGCAGTTGCGGCTGTTCCGGTGGCTCGGGCTAGAGAGTCACGAATCGGTAGAGGACTATCTTTTGCCTCGGTTCATAGATGGAAATCCAATTTCCCAATACGTGACATTTGCGGTTTTATTTGTAGAGCCTAGTATGGCGACATAGTGGGATGGGGCATTCATGCCGCCTATGATTGATACTTATGATTTGAAGTTGTTTTATACACTATGCACTTATAATAGTATCAAAACGATTTGTTTTAACCGTATCAAGCATTCTTTGGCTGTTATAAGGGAAAACCCTATCCTCGGCTGCGTTGCATTGTGTGATGGGACCTGGGTCTTATAACAGCTTCATTTTTCCTTATTTAGCATTGCGCTGTTTGTTTTATGCACTGGTATTCTTGGGAGGAAACCCGTTCCGTGTTATACGGCGTGGTCCCTTGATTTACCTAATGATTTAAAATAAAGATTAACTGTTTTAGTTCTCACACCAGTCCCATGACTGACCTGGAGTTTATTGTTTTAACCTAAACTCTGGGTGCCCCTATTTTCCGCACGGGCAGCTAGTAGTTTTGGTTTTGCAGATTTATATTCACAGGTTCCTGATATACAGCTGGAACGATGCTCGGAAAGCTCTGTACCCGTGCATCACTTCTAGTTGTGATTTTGTATTATTTTCCGCTGCTATGTAATTTATTGTAATCTCTGATATTTATCGAATGTAATTTATTCATTCATACTCTGTATATTCTTGTATCTGATGGAATTGTTGTAATAACAATGAAATGTTCTTCCGTATGCGTCCTTTTGTGTATTGTTCTCAAAGTATTCGTGCTTTCCTTTACGGGGAAGTTACGGGTTCTTACAGTTCGCCTGAGAGTCGGAGCATGGGGGTCATACTGAGAGGTTACATTATCCAATTGTATACTCCGAGATGGAAGACGTAGATATTATGGAGGGTGGTGAGCCGCCTGCCCCCGTGGCTCCTGACATGCTCCCTGATGCGATCATTTTGGACAATCCTCCGGATTCAGTGCCATCGTGCTTGGATGTCGCGGCTGTTAGAAAGTTGTCTTTGTGGTTTAATATCCCTAAGGGGGAGGTTCATGCCCCTGGATCGGGAGAAAAGGCTCACGCGCATCCAGAAGGCTTTACTGCTTGGAATCGATATGCTTGCGTTGCGGGGTGCGTGCCCCCGACCAATGATTTTATACGGGAAATGCTATTCTATTTCCGCCTTGCACCCTCACAGCTGCATCCGAACTCTTATTCTTCGCTCTTGGACACTTGTGTTCTCTTTCGAGAGTTTTTGCATCGGGATCCTACTGGAGATGATATTTAGTACCTTTTCCATTTCAGACGGTCGATTGGCGCATCGTCTTCGCAATGGTTCTTGGAGGCGTCTCCAGCTACTAAGTTTTTTGTCGGAAAGTGGCCCAGACCGTCAGTGATTAAGCAAGATTGGTTCTTTGTTCGCTGCCCTCTCGGATTTGCGAGGAGATGGATATAGGGAAGTGAGCATCTTTAATCTTCGCCTCCTTTTTCCAGAAGTTTCCGAGCTTTGTGACTCATAATTTTTGATTGTGGCAGGGACTCCCAAGGCACCTACTGGCGACGAGTATCGGCAACGTCTCGATGCTTTGCGAGCTATTCCTGAGGGGTCCCGTATGACAGGTTCTGTGGTAGATCGGGATCGCCTCCGGCCGACCGGGCCATAATTAGGCCTGCAGTGGCGAGTAGTGTACCTAAGGGGAAAGCAGCGGAAGGCCCTGCTTCCCCCGCTTTGAAGAGAAAGATGGCTCCTGGCGAGCTCGGGCCTAAGAAAGTCGTTAAGTTTCAGGAGAGCATTAGTGGTGACAAGGATGGTATCGCAGAGGAGGTTGCTCGAGACGAGGGACTTATTGACGCTTCTACCCTGCTCCCGATGGGAGGGCCGGGGGAAGAAGCGTTGGCCAGTCCTCACTCTCTTGCAACCTCTCTAGAAGCTACCGCCTCCCTTGAGAGAGTAGATCAGTTCGCTGGTCTGGATGCAGTTCCCGTGGACTTGTCTTTGTGGACGAGCGTAGCTAGTATGGAGGATATAGCTTGTGCCGCGGAAGGACTAACTCCTTCAACTGAGGGACAATCTGGTCTGTTGAGAGAGCACTTAGGACACACACTTATATACACTAAACTGCATAAAAGAGCGCTTGCACGTGCTGCTCAACTGACTTTGCGTTGTTCCTTTGACAGGTGTTATGGCTAGAGGAAGCGGGGGGCGAGGGCGTGGAGATCGCAACCGTCCCGAGAGTGCTTTCATTGGCTCCTTCAGGAGGGGAGCTAGCCTGTATGGGAGGTCCCACCCCCGCGAGGTCATGGTAGCGGGAGTCGTCACCAAGATAGGTCCTCATCTTCTATGACTCTTCCTCCTCCTCCGATTCGAGTGTCCAGTGGGGATTCGAGGCTCCGTCTAGGAGGGTCGAGTCGTACATCGTCAACAACCCTGCCCGTCATCGTTCCGCCTGCCCCTGTTCAGACCTCAAAGGGGAGGGAGCTACCGCTCGCCCAACCAGGCCCGGACAAGGCGCCTATTGTGGAGACACCAGATCTGACGGAGTCGGGAGTCCGGGACCTGCCTATTGAAGAGAGGATGGCGTTTGTGAGGCATCACTTCCCAGGGTTATATCTTGATGAGTTATGGTTTGTCCCTGAGCTTCGTCCCGCCCCTGACAGGGAGACCGGTGAGGTATGGAAGCATGTGAAGGCCACGTATCGTCAGGTCGATGTGCTTACCAAGTATTCGCATCATTTGTCCGACCTGATCAGGAAAAAGAATCAAGAACTTGATAAACGACAATCGATTATTGATGCTGGGCAGGCTTCCGTTGCTAATCTGAATGCGGAACTGGGTAGGTTTTCTGATCCATCTTAGATCCATTTGCCTTTCGCTTCTTTAATGTTGCTAATTTGTGGGACATGTCGTTTTTCAGCCGGGGCGAAGCAACAGTACGAGGGACTCAAGAGGGAGTCTGACCATTCTTCCTTTGTTCTGAAGGAAACCATAACTGAGCTAACCACCCAGAATACAATCCTAAAGAAAGAGAAGGCTGAGATGGACAAGGTTTGCGCCGCGTTGAGACGAGATCATGCATCCGTCCTGCAGCTTCGGGAGGACAACAAAACTTTGAGGGCCGAGAATGTCCGCCTGGCGAGAGAGCTTGAGGCTACCAAGAAAGCGAGGGAGGATACAGAAGCCAGTAACCGAGAGGTGCTAGGTGCCACCGAGGGATTGAAGGCTGAGCATCTGAGAGAGGTGGAGCAACTAAAGAGCGAGCTGGCGGATGCAGAGCTACGGGCGTATTCGGCTGTGGAGGAGGATATCAAGAACATGCTGGTAAAAGCCCTAAGGTTCTGTGGAATCTCTTGGATGAATGACTATTCCCGCGAGCTGGCTCGGACCTGGGAAAGGTCGGTCCCGTACGAGGCCTTCTTGCGTGGAGTGGAAGTTGGGACCTTGGACGAGCGACAACTTATGACTGACCTCTTGACTGCGGAGGAGCATGAAAAATTGGAGGAGGGTAGGAATTTGTTGCTCGAGGACGCGGAGAAAGAAAGGCTGGAGAGGCTCGCCGCCGAAAAGGGAAAGTTTGTTGTGCCGGGAAGTGTTATGGTAGCGGTGGATCTTGCGGAGGGAAGCTCTTCTCGACCCTCAGCTCCTGGGTCGGTCACTGCGACTGACCCGACTGCTTCGACCCAAGTTCCAACCGAGCATGGTATTGAGCATTCTGACCCAGGCGGTACTGAGCTCCCGCTGCCTGTCGTGCCAGAAGTTCCTTCGGCTCTTTCCGCGCCACCCTTGGTTGGAGGTAAACTCTCTTTGCAATGCATCCCAGAAGATGTGTGATCACCGAATTTGAGGGTTAACCGATCGTGCTTTTATTGTGCAGCCCCTTCTGGAGTAACTTCAGCGTTGGACCCTGCCCTCGTGAATCCCCAAACAACTGAATCTAGGCCAGGACTTGGGGGGGCTCGGCTTGGAGAGAGTGGAGATCAACTTGATACCTTCTCGAGGATCAGAATAATTCCCAGTGTTTACGAGGGCCTTCTTGATGATGAGGGGGAGGAGGTAGATGGGCAAAGTGGGATTGCCCGAGGTCCGATGGAGGCAAGGGTGAGGCAGGATGATGCTTCTGGGCAGGAGATCGTAGCAAAGGTCACGGAGGATACTGCGGAGAGGGCTGCTGGGGCTGTTGCCCAAGGGCAGACTGATGAGGAGGCTGAGAGGAAAAGGCTAGCTCGTGAGGCTCAGAAGAGATGGAGGGATGAGGATGCCCAATGAAGGGCCATTGAAGCCCGTGAGAAAATCGGGGCTGGCGATTCTGCGCGTGAGTCCCAGAAGCTCGTCGATCGTCAAGCCGCTAAAGAGGCCAAGGAGAAAGCCAAGCGGGATAAGAAAAAGACTCCGGAGGTAAGCACAGCCGTGATCGGTCTTCCTGCTGGAGGTGCCCCCCTTATTGTGCCGCCAGTTGCCCCTCTGATGTTACTGAGATCCCTAGTGGCGACAAGGCGGGCGAGAGGCGTCTCTCAACTTCTCATGGGTCGACCACTTCCAAAGGGAGCCGAAGTGGGAAAGGAGGGTCTAGCAAGAGGAAACCCGGCTCCACGGACGAACCATCGAGTGCATAATTTGCAAAGAAGAAGCACAAAGACAAGAGGATGAAGCACGATTAGCATTAGTTACTTAAGTATGACTTTAGGGCTCATTTTGGTAGTGTAGGCCGATAGTTTACGCGAGTTCGGCCCTCGCTTTTGTTTTTTCAAGGAATGGTGTGGTTCTCATGTACACCCTGCCATTAGAAGGAAAAGATATTAATAGTGTAGTGGGTTGTAATGTGTGTGTGTTGTAATGAAAAGTGAATTAGTAAAGATCGCATTTTGTGTTAACTGTTCGGATGTTCCCCCATGTTTTCGGGCGTCCCGTACTTGCATAGGCATACTTATCGTTACATTCAACAAAAAAGCGATTGTGAGTGTTGTGCCCCAGGTTGGTGATTCCCGGGGGTGTGATTGAGTGCCGTGCTCTGGGTTGTAGTTCCAGAGGGGCGTAAGATAGTGCACAGGCTTCTAGTAAGTCTCCCTCAGCTCAGGAGACCCGTAGTTTGCGAAGCCCGGCTAGAGCGCCTGCTGTTTTTTCTTGGGTTGCCTGGGATTAAACTCAAGAGTAGTGGAGGCGCATGACGTCGCGTTATGCGGTTTGTCCGGTATAGGCTCTCCCGTCGTTCATCGGGTTGGGGCGAGCCTGAGTGCGTCATCGTTCGCTTGGAATGAGAAGCCCGGATCATCAGCTTGTAAGGTCCGATCGTGGTCATGGGCTACCCCTCAGCCTTGAGAGCTTTGGAGATGTGACGATTTAAGGGTCCGTATTGGTGATGCGCCAAAGTCCGACCGACACCCATAGCTCAGGGGGAGTTCGTGTTGCCCCGTCAAGCTATTGGGTGGTTGAACGATTTATCCTCGGCCTTGATTTTGAGTCAAGGTTCGAGTCAGAGGTTATTTATACTTAGTCGCACCGCGGGCTGGCGACTTGAGTAGCGTGGCCGGGTCCCGTGTTTGGGATGTCGGTCGTTGCCAATGTGGTTAGGCCGTGGGATTGATCCGCGGTTGATATGGTGATGCCGACCCCCATGTTGGGAGTTGGTACGGCAGTGTATAGAAACTAGCTGTCAGGGTTAGCTAATTATGTCGCGTAAGGAGTGAACACAGAGTGGGGAGACAAAACGATAACATCATTTCCATTAATAACTTTTGGCATGAATAGCCTTTACAATGCCTTGATTCATTACAAAACAAAACATCGCTGGAAAGCATAAACAACCATATGCTAAGTTATATGAAATAACGACGGAGATGTTCACTGTTCCAAGCCCTTGGTAGTTCAGCACCGTCCACGGTGGCAAGCTTGAAAGTTCCATTGCTGAGTCTTCGCAGAATGGAGTACGACCCTTCCCAGCGAGGAGCGAGTCCTATTGGCGGAGGGAAGACCTGTTTTAGGACGAGGTCGCCGATGTTGAGGTCCTTGTGGCGGACTCGAGAGTTGTAATACCGAGCGACTCGTTGTCGTTGTGCAGCGGCACGTAGATCGGCTTCGTTTCTTTTTTCTTCTAGCAAGTCGAGTGACCCCAGAAGCATGTCCTGATTCGTCTTTGCATCGAAGTAGGTGACACGATGAGACTGAAGCTCGAGCTCCATGGGGATGACGGCTTCGGACCCGTAAGAAAGGGCGAAAGGCGTGTGCCCGATTGTTGTCTTGTGAGTTGTTCGGTAGGCCCACAGAGCTAGAGGAAGTTCGTCTGCCCACATGCCCCTAGCCTTCTCGAGGCACTTCTTGATGATGGATTTGATGACTTTGTTGACCTCTTCGACCTGTCCGTTGGCCTGGGGGTGAGCTACGGCCGAGAACCTTTTTTCGATGTCGTGCCGCTGACAGAAAGACTTGAATTTGGAGCTCTCGAATTGAGTGTCGTTGTCTGAGATAAGGGCTTGAGGGACCCCGTATCGAGTAATGATGTTGCGCACCACGAAGTTGATCATCTTCTTGGTGGTGATAGTGGCGATGGCTTCGGCTTCCGCCCATTTGGTAAAATAATCTAATGTGACGACGGCGTATCATGCCCCTCCTCTGGCCATGGGAAGAGTTCCAATGATGTCAATTCCCCACATGGAGAATGGCCAGGGGCTGGTCATCTGTGTCAGTTCCGTCGGCGGGGCTCTTGGGGTCTTAGAGAAGCGTTGGCATTTGTCGCACTTGCGAGCATAGTCTGTGGCGTCTTGGTCGAGCGTGGGCCAGTAGTAACCGTGTCGGAGTATCTTCCTGGCCAGTGTTTGCCCCTCTGTGTGGTCGCCGCATTCGCCTTCATGTACGCTAGTGAGAATTCTTTGGGCATCGCCATGGGCCACACACCTAAGTAAGGGGACCGAGAAGCCTCTTCGATATAATATCCCGTCTACGAAAAGGTAGCGGGCTGACTGGCGGGTGAGCGCTTGTCGTTCTTTGCGGCTCTCTGGGAGGGTCCCATGTCGTAGGCGGCTCTCGATTGGCGTCATCCATGATTCCAGTTCTGGTTTGGCAGTCATGGCCGTGCTGGTTTGAATTGGCTTGATACTGGGGGTGTTGAGTACTTCGACGAGGGCGAATCCCAAAAGCTGTGTGTCTTCAGAACTCGCCAGTCTGGCCAATGAATCGGCTTTTTCGTTTTGCTCTCGTGGAATGTGAGTGATAGTGAAGTGGTCAAAGTGGGTGAGCAGCTTCTGAACTTGAGTTAGGTACAGAGCGAGCCTTTCAGCTTTCGTTTGGTACTCGTCTATCACTTGTCGTACGACGAGTTGCGAGTTGGAGAAGATTTGGATAGTTCTCAGCTTGAGCTCGATCGCGATTCTCAGCCCGGCTAACAATGCCTCATATTCCGCATCGTTATTGGTAGCAGAGAAATTCAGCTTTAAAGCATAGCGTATTGAGTGTCCCTCAGGTGTGATGAATACGATACCGGCTCCCGAGCACTTGATGTTGGAGGATCCGTCTACGAACAACTTCCACACGTTGTCGGGGGTTTCGGCGTCTTCTGCAGAGGTTCCCTTGAGAGCCGTGAATTCTACTATGAAGTCGGCAAGGGCTTGCCCGAGGATGGCTCGGTGGGGAATGAATGTTATCTCGAACTGACTTAGTTCCATACTCCACTTCAACAGTCGGCCGGATGCCTTAGGTCATTGCAGGACCGGACGCAACGGTTGGTCGGTGTAGACTTTTATGGGATGAGCCTGGAAATATGGCCGGAGCTTTCGGGAGGAGATTAGTAAGCAGAATGCCAGTTTTTCGAGCTTTGGGTAGTTCTTCTCTACCTCTGTCAGTCGTTTGCTTATGTAGTAGACGGGTCGTTGGATGCGATCCTCGAGTGGTATCAATGCCAAGCTGATTGTCTGTGGAGAAACAGCCAAGTAAACGTATAAGTCCTCGTGGTCTATAGGCTTAGATAAGATGGGTGGTCGCTCTAAGTGATTCAGGAGCTCCTTGAATGCGGAAACGCATTCAGGGGTCCACTTGAAATTGTGTTTCCCTTTTCGAAGTAAATCAAAGAAAGGAATGGACTTGTCGTTGGCCTTAGAGATGAATCGACTTAAAGCGGTGACCTTCCCATTCAAACTTTGAACATCCTTGATGTTCTCGGGGATTCGGATATCCCGAATGGCCTGGATTTTCTCGGGGTTAGCTTCAATGCCCCGAGCGTTGACGATGAAACCTAGAAACTTTCCTGAGGTGATGCCAAAGGAACATTTCAGAGGATTGAGTTTCATGTCATGCTGGCGTAGGACATCGAACATTGCAGAGAGGTCGTGGACGTGCCTGCTAGACACTTTCGGTTTAACTAGCATGTCGTCCACATACACCTCCATGGATTTCTCGATTTGATTTTTGAAGAGTCGATTAACCATCCGTTGATATGTAGCACCGGCATTCTTCAGGCCGAAAGGCATGACACGATAGCAGTAAAGTCCGCGGTCGGTTACGAAGGAGGTATGATCCTGGTCGCGGATATCCATCGGGATCTGGTTGTAACCGGAGTAGGCATCCATGAAAGATAGTAGTTGGTATCCGGCGGTTGAGTCGACTAGCTGGTTGATCTTGGGGAGCGGGAAGCTGTCCTTCGGGCAAGCTTTGTTCAAATCAGAGAAATCGATGCACGTCCGCCATTTACTGTTGGCCTTCTTGACCAGAACCAGATTGGAGACCCACTCGAGGTAGTAGGCTTCGCTGATGAAGTTGTTGTTTAGCAGGCGATCGACCTCTTCTTCGAGTGCCTTGGACCTCTCGGGCTCCAGGAAGCGCTGCTTCTGCTTGACTTGATGGATTTTAAGATATATGCCCAATGAGTGGCAAGCAATTGCGGGGTCTATGCCCTTCATATCAGAACGATTCCATGCAAATACATCCAAGTTGCCTTTCAAGAAATCCACGAGGTCATCTTTGATGGCTGGGTGCAGGTGCGATCCTATATCCAGTACTCGTGATGGGTCATCGGGGGTAACAGGTACATCCATCGTGGGCTCGACTGGAGTTGGTCTCTCGTACTCGGGCTCTTCGTCTTTCCTTGGGTCAAGGTCGTCGGAAAGACAGGAGTGGCGCCTAGGCCAGGGCCCATACACTGTTGATTGCTATGCTGAGGCGGTCTTGGCGCAAAAGGGGGCGGGTACTGCTTTACCCTTGTCCCTATTGCGCGCATTTTTCCATTCCATTGCGTAACATTCCCTGGCACTGACTTGGTTGCCTCTGACTGTTGCGATCCCATTTTCTGTTGGAAATTTCATTAGGAGAGACCATGGCGATAAGCAGACGCGGAATTCTGTGAGGAAGGGGCATCCGAGGAAGACGTTGTATGATGAGGCAATGTTGATAACCACGAAGGTGAGGATTTGGACTCGGCTTCGATCCCCCGTGCCAAGTTCAACAGGTAGGTCGATGACTCCCACTGGACAGTTGGATGCCCCCATTAAAGCCGTGAATCGTGGAGTGGCATGGTTTGAGGTTTTTTGCTTCTAACTTCATCTGATCGTAGGTGGCTTTGAAGATGATGTTGACCGAGCTTCCCGAATCGACCAATATCTTTCGGACGGTTGCAGCGCCAATTTGAGCCGTTATGACCAAAGGATCGGTGGTCGGGATTTCAATTCCCGTGGACTCCCTTTCGTGGAAAATGATGTCGTCCCCCATGGTTTTTCGGAGCTTGGCCGGGGTGAATTCATTGGGAGCGGAGAAAGACTCGTAGGTTGCATGTTTAATGGAACCCACGTATTCCTCCATCTTTCGAAAGCTGTCATGCGTGGGGCTCGGTCCACCGTATATAGTATTGGTCACAATCCCTCGCCTTGCGTTAGACGGTCCAGGGGCCGTCTTGGCGGCCGTTTGAGGAGTTGGCGCTGAAAGTTTTGGATTGGCTCCGGGTGGAAAAGGCTCTTGAACATATCGTTCGAGCTGCTTCTCGCGGATGAGTTTTTCAATCGCATCTCAAAGCTGTCGACATTCATTTGTGTTATATCCATTCATGTCGTGATATCGGCAGTATCTCCCCGAGTTCTTCTCGGAGTCGGTCAACTCCCTTGTGAGGGATTTCAGATATGGCAGAGTGTTGCATGTTTCCAAGTAGATGGTCTCCGGATTTTCATTTAACGGGGTATATGTCTCGTAAGCGCGGTAGGGGCCGAGCTTCCTTGGCTCTGTTTGGACCTGATTGTTGCCCCGGCCGCCTTGTCCCTCGTTGCTTGGTCTCTGTCTGGGGGGTCCTGCCCCCGGGTTCGGATTGGGGGGTCTTCCTGCTTCTTGAACCCAAGGGTGGTTATTTGCGGTGTCAGTCCGAGGGTTGGTGGCGTGGCTGGCGTCGGAGACGCGGTTCCGCCTTGCTTCTTGGCATAAGAACTGCCCCGCTTTCTCATAGAAAGCATCGAGGCTCTTCGGTTGCTTTCAGTCAATCCATGCCCTGAATTTGGAAATAGGAAGGGCTCCTTTAGCTAGCTGGAAGAAGATGGTGCGCGGATCTGGATCCTCGACTTCGGCGAGAGCGATGTTGAACTGGGAAAGGTAGCTTTTAAGTGATTCCGTAGGTCCTTGGTATAAGTTGGAAAGGGTAAGGGGGTTCTTCGGAGTCGGAATGTGCGTTCTGAACTGCTTGACCAGCTGTGTCGCTAATTAGCCGAAGTTGTTGATGGAATCAAGCAGGAGACGAGAGAACCATAATAGAGCGGTCCCCGACAAGAAGACCGGAAAGCATTTGCATTTGGCTGGATCGTCGCCTCTGCTCGAGTCCATTTGCCACTCATAACGGTTTAAGAAAGCACAAGGGTCAGTGGTGCCGTCGTATAGCAGCATCTGAGGCAAGCTAAAGCGCCTCTGCCATTCAGCTTCATTAACTCTTCGAGTGAAAGGGTTGCGCCTAATGTGCATTTCCCATGAATCATGCACATTTCCTCGCATCTCCCTCATGATCCTTCGGACCATGTTGGGAAGGTAGGTCGGATGAGGGTCCGCCATCGGGAGCCATGGGTTTTGGCGAGTTCCGGAGTTCTGGCACGAGGGCGTCTTCTAGGATGGATGTCTCATCGTCTTCTTCCATGTCCTCGACATCTATAACGGGAGCCTGGTGCGCGTGATGAGGTGGGGCGGGGTCACGCGGATCCGGTTCTGGAAAAGCATGGGTCGCCTGAATGGTGGGTTCATTGTCTCGGCGGGCAGCCGCTGAGTCTTGTCGAGGAGGAGGTTGGTTAGTTGGAGTGGGTCCTTCATTGATGATTAGGCGAATACAATCCCGAGGTTGGGCATCCTCGCCATAGGTAACCGTGGTCCGGTCGCCGTTGGCGTATCCATTGCCATTGCCGAAGGCGTTAGTTCGGACGGCGACGTTGTTGATGAGACTAAACCCTCTTCTCTGGTATGGGCCCCTTGACTCGGAAGAGGAAGTTTCCGATGTTGGTGGCCGAGGTCGAGCATTGTTCCGAGCTAGTTGTAGTTGAGCGACGACGCGCTGACTTTCGTTAAGTTGGCGCATAAGGTCGATGTTATTCTTTAGCGCTTGATTGAGCTCGACGGTTGTACTCTCATATTTTTCACTAAGCGTACGGATTTGCGCTTGTGTTGCGGGTGCTTCGGGGTCGACAATAGGAGGTTCAGTTTCATTAGTGGCTGGGATGTCTGTCGGTTGAGGTTGTCGAGATGTACCGGCCTCCGCTGCGGCTGAAGAGCCGATTATTGCATTCTTTGACTTCTTTACCATCGTACGCGGACTCGATAGCAGGTTAAGTAGGGAACCTTAAGCTTGACGAAGTCGAGATGGTAATCGTGCAAGAAAGACGCAGTATCCGAGTTTTCTCAATGAAAGCACCAAATGTTAACGTCAAAAAATATCGCAAACACCAAAGATTCCCAATTACTAGGAATTACAAATATGGTCGCACAGACAAGAACATATTTGAAATATAAGCAGTAAATAACACAAGAGATTTATAGTGGTTCGGCCTCAGTAAGGGCCTACGTCCACTTAAAAGAGTCGTTGGAATATTATTAATCACTTGGAAGAAATTACAAGGTTGAGACTATCTCACGATATCTCATTACATTCATGCTTCATGATATATGATGTCATAATTATCATATATTGAATAATAAGGAAAAAGTCAATCTTGTCCTCTTTCTTTCTCAAAGAGGAGATGCCATTAATGAAGCTTTATGGAGGTCTCTAAGCTCTAGAATTCTCCTCCTTTGAAGTGTGAGGCCATGGGGTATTTATAGGAAGTTGTTAGGTGGGGGTTAGGTAGAAGTAGATAGAAATGGGGACCATCTTCCAGAAATTCGCGCCTCCTGCAATTAGCCTTCGGAAATTCGCACCTGGGCGATGTGAGCAATTTCGCACCCGGCTGGGTGCGAAGCGAATTTTGGTGATAGGATTTGTTAAGGCTAGTTGACTCCGTCGGCGCAGCGTTATGGCGGCGAAGGTGCGAGGTTCTTGCCGGCGGGATCTTTCTTCGGTCCTTGCCTCTGCACTTCCTGAGTTTTGCCCTTGGCCCCGGCTTCGCGCGATGGGTTGAGTAGAGCTTGTCTTGAGTACTTTTGGTGACCGGACCAAAAGGCCGGTTAACATTACATATTATGATAGACAAAATGAACCTAGAATATGAAAGCGGTCAAGGCATGGCTTTGCCATAAGAAGAGAAGAGAAGTCTTGTCATATTGACCTGTATCTTGCTCCTTCAGCACTGAAAGCAACGACTGAGTTGAGTGGTTCTTGCTTCTTCAGCACTCTCAGTTACCTTTGGTTACTTGTCTTCCATGACCGCTACATATAAATTTGTAGTACACGTCAATACCAATATCATTTCTAGGAGTCTTCGAACAGAAAGCCCTTGCTACAGATACCCATTGCTAGAAATTTTTGATATTCTTATAATGATAGTCGTGATTCTTGCTAATTGTTGGCTACATTGCTAGAAATTAATGTAGTCAATGTTGGAAGTCTGTGCTGAATTCGGATTTACTGTTTTCCTTTGAATTCTTTCCTCTCTTAACCCATCATGAAAACCCACCAGGGCATAAGAGAAGAGAAATAAACATTATTTAACATGCCTGTTACACTTTAACATGTATTGTAACACATGAAGTTTGCTTCAGATTAACACATGCAAAGTAACAGTAGTCCAGTAAAAAAGACACCTATTTTCACACCATAATTTATTTAATAAAATACTAAGCAATTTAATATCCAAATGAAAGCTATTCAAAATATCAGTCAACCGCTTACTTTGAAAACTTATGGGGATAAAACTCCACTGACTAAGATCAACATCTATGTTTCTGCACAATTACTAACCGAAATATGGATATGTTAAAAGTTTTCAAAAAATAAGTGCACGATTGATATCAAACCAAATATTGGCGTTAGCCCCATTAATCACATTAAACATTGGTAAAATGAAAATACTTTTGTCAGCTAAATGTAACAGTGTTTTCTTCAACCAAATCATGTATGATTCTTCTCCTTCGCCTCTGTTGCAAGAACTAATAATAATATTGAAGGATGATAAATGGCAGTTAAGGTTTATGATTCATTTGGAAAAAAATTAGAAGAACGCATTAACGGTTGAACATAAGTAACCGCTAGTTTAAGGAAGAGATGGAAACCATAAATATAAAAATGAAGAGTAGGAAAAAAGGAAAAGAGTGAATGCACATTGAAGATTGTAATTTTGTGAAGGAAGGGAGTGATGGTGTGATTTCTTCCAATAATGACTTCTATAGAAGTTTTTTCCTTTGATATATCAGTGGAGGGAAGAAAATTTCGAGTATAATAAACCGATAGCAGAAATCAAACAAACATATCAGTTGCTTTAGTACATCTAATAGATAATAAAATGACTATAAGGAAGACGAACATTTAAAGAAATGGTAGGATTTTAAGTTTAAATAAAAGGGAAATGTAAAAAAAATTAAATGAGAAAATCAATGTGAAAATTTCTTCAAATTAATGAGGGATGAGTAGATGATTTCAAGTTAAATGAGAATGCAGAATACAAAAATTTCATTAATCTTTTCACACACGCACACGTATATTATATATATATATATATATATATATATATATATATATATATATATATAGGGATAGGATCATAGAGCCCCCCTGAATTTCAGCTCCCCATTTGCACCTGAACCACAGCCACTCATTTTATATTAAAGAATGTGAGTGGGAAGGGAGAGAATGAGTGGAAGGAGAGAGAATGTGAAATACTTGGTTGTGGTTGAGGGGCTTTTGGGGTGCTGCATTGTTTGGGGTGCTCTCGAACCTGCCACATATATATATATATATATATATATATGAAAGTATATTTAAGCACAAACATTTGACAATCCTAGCTACTGGATTGACCCCCTGATTTCCACCTCTCATACAATCCAATGAATGGGATTTTTGTGTATTCCAATTTATGTCATATTTTCATATTCAGATAGCCCAGCGCGTGCGCGCGCGCGCACACACACACACGCACACACATATATATATACATATATATATGAACAGAGAGGTTGTAAATGTAATTTATGTATATAGTAGAGCATGAGATGGTATATTATACGACTGGTATGTTTTTATCGTAACTAATCGGATTTTCACAATGTTCATATTTTGATTTCTAAGTGCTCATAAATATTATAGTTCCGAATGTAAAGCATATTGATTGTACTAGTAACTATAAAAGGTTGGAACCAAAATAAAATTATTATATATATTATCAGACAGATACGTCCAAAATGCAAACTTTTGATTGATAAAAAAAATAAAAAAAAATATAGTTTTCTATTCTTAGCACGTAAAAATGCACAAAATGTCAATCGCAACTTTAATTTCCTTTATATACAAAAGTTTGCCACACTGCTATGATAAATTATAGTAAAGTAGTCTATTTAGGAGCATCTTCGCAACATAGTTTCAAAAAGAGCATTTTATTTATATCCTTTTTTTATATTATGTTTCGTCAACATAATAAATAAATCACCTTATCCAAATTGGTTAGGACATTTAGACATGGAGCAAGAAGTCACGAGTTTAAATCCCGTTCTATAGGGTCGAACCCACTTGCCATATAGTATGTTATATACACTACAAGAGGAACAGTGGATTCCAATGGCCAGAGGCTGTTGGCGGTCGTTGGTAATGCCATTGGTATATGGATCAACGGTTTCCAAAGACTTCCAATGCCATCAACGGTTATTTTCTAACGGCTTCTAACTGTGAACACTACAAGAAAAAGACCCTTTTATAGCGTTTAAAAAACGCTATGAAAGGACATGATGGCGTTTTTATAAACACTGTATATTAACATGCTGTAATATGTCAGGGGTCTATAATAGCAAAGTAATAATCGCTACAAAAAACATGCTATAAATGGTGTTACTTATAGTGTTTCAGAATTGCTATTAAATGGACAATCTGTAACATACAAATTCCTATCTATAGCGTTTATTTCTTGCTATAAAACTTTTACGCTGAGTTGTGGTTTATGCTACTAGTATTTATGATATTAGTAAATTGCTATTTATAGCAGCTATAAACGCTGTAGATAAATATTACCTAATTATCATAGCAACTAGAGCTGCTATAAAAATTTCATAGCCTGGCTATTATATCAACTATAAACGCTATAAAAACGCTATAGAGAGTTTAATTTAGTATTTTATAGCGTTATTTACTTGCCATGGAAGTTGTTTAATCATTCTAGAATATTTTTATTGCACTAGCATAATGCTATAGCCATTATTAAAAGTATTTCATACACAATATTAAACCGATAAATATTTATGATCAAAAGTATGTCATACAAAGTTCAAAGCATATAAATATTTGTGATCGAAAGCAATAATTTTTACAATCGTTACTAACCAAAACAATACATGCTAAAAAGAACAATCCATACAACCGTAGCTAACCAAAATGATACATAGTAAAAGTAAAGATGCATGAACATCGACGCAAAATACATTTGAAGGACAATGAGTGCAACAACATATTTTTTTCGTGTCTTTCACCATGCCGCAAACCTAGAGCATCATACAACACCTATTAAAAAAACATACGTCTATTAGTCAAAATGTAAACATAAACTATTATGAATAGCAAAATATAGAGGAAAGTAATTGTAGCAAACAAAGAAAATACTCAAAAGTGATAGCTAATATATTTATATTGTGGAAGCAATTTGACGTTCTGCCAAATGTGCATACATAAATGGGTTTTCAGCATACATAAGATGTATTTGTCTATTTGGGGCATGAATTACAAGAGAAAAACTAAATTTTAGCATACATAAACTTAGTTCATTTATATAAACTAAAAAAATTAACTTAGTTAATTTTATAAAAATTACCCAAAACAATAATGAGTGCTTGCTACTAAAAACACTCAAATTTCTTCTTCTTAATACCATGCGTGGTATTAGGAAGTGTAAACCTGGGTGCTTTTAGCATCACATGGTGGTATTGTGCAACACACAAGTAACCCGAAAACATTAATTAACCAAAAAAATAAAAAATCTATATATTTAGTACCTCTGACAGTCTGCCACCAACTTTTCCAGAAAAGCCGTGAATTTTACCCAAACAATACTACTATTCAGTGAAGCTTTCACCATTTTTTCAGATTCATCCTCATTTTATGATACCTCCTTTGTTAGTATTTCTCTTCAGCTACCCATATGTTAAAGTGGTATGTTTCAAAATTATGAATATTATAGTTAACTTGACCGCAATTCTAATTGCTTTTATACTCAGTAACCTGTGTCATCAAACGGATATTAATGCATGGAACAAAGTGTAATGATAATGGAGGCCTGGAGCAAATTAAGTACGCCAAAATGTCTTTAGTACCATTACCAAGGGAACAGTGCAATGCCAGTCAGTATAAGAGACAACAAAGCAGCTGCTGTAGAAAATTAAGACAAACGATCCATATTACAAAAGCTTATAGAAGAGAAGAGAAATTCACATTTTCTGGTTTTGACATCACATTTTCTGGTTTTCCCGTTACATTTCACGTCTCCTTAATCTTTTCCCGTTACCATACTCTCATGTTAACATTGCATTGCTGCTCGCTCCATTATCAGTCCCTGTCTATGTGATACCAAAAATGCTACTTTAACAAAAAAAAAATTTGTCAAAAAATACACCAGAGACAAAAAAATAGGAGGCCCACCCCTTGAATTACACAAATACCCCCCTGAATTCAATGCTTACCCCCTTGAATTCCGGATTTATCCCTATTTCTTAGTTTTTGACAAAAACTTTTTCAGGTATTCCAGCATAACTCATGTGATACCCAGCAACACACAAGATAGTACAACCTTTTTCTACTATACAAATAGTAATATAAAACTTTTTTGTCTGTTTGTTAATTTATAGTATTCCTATATGTAAATGTTTCATGTGGCATGATGCAAGAAACATATTTTCATGCCATTTTCATATTTTTATGCATATTTTGTGGAGTAAGGAATCGATGATTCCCAACGTTTACATATACATTAAAGAATGAATGAGCCATGGCAAGTTATGGAAAAAGGGCAAGGCACTAATAACTCACTGCACATATAAAAAGATATGACTCATTACATGTTATATAAAAAGTAACGTTCTTCTTCATTAAATGACAGGTATAATCTTATAAAAACAAGCTAGAAGGACAGAGGTTTCTTATGTAAGTGATGCAAAAGTAAATAAAGCAGGAAATCAATTCTTCATGCAAGTAAATAAAGCAAGAGCATGTAAGGAAAAAAAAGCAAATCTTATATGTAACTATTTCATGTGCCATGATACAAAACACATTTTCATATTTCTGTACATATTTAAAGGAGTAAGGAATCAATCACTCCTAACATTTCATGGCACATTCATGAAAAAAGGCAAGGAATTGATGTCTCATTGCTCGTTTACCTAAAGGTAAGGATTCCTGACATTTAATACATAACCAGGATTTAAACTAGGCAATAAAATTCAAATGGATTTAATTTTAGTATTACACTCACTTTACATTCCTAACAATTTATGTTTTATTCCTAGGTTTACCTAGGTTAAAAAGGACTTTTTACCATTATGTTTAAGCCCTACACCTGCACGCAGTCTTCAATCGTATTGAATTATTGATGGTAATCATAATATGGAGGTAAAAATATGTCATGAAATCGTAACACGTGGATCATGAATGCCACAACTCAACAGTCAATTTAGAGAGCATTCCAAACATAATTAAACATAATGGGTAACTAATGGAGTGCAAAATAATAGTAGTAATAATAATAAATAAATAAATACCTTCCAAACCCAAAACTTGGTTGAATGTCATGTCATCCACATCTTTATCAAATCCTACCCAAACATGTAAGTTCCCTTCCTCACTGTCAATCCAACCAATTCTTCTAGGAACAAACTGCCTCGAACACTTCTTTCCACCAAAATCCGAAAGGAATTCCCTTCTATTAGATTTGAATGGAAAAACACGGAAGTAGATTTTTTTTGGAAATAGAGACGGAAGGAAAATGTCGGAAAACCGGGAAGATAGAAAAATATCCAGCCCTGAATACATATAAGTTAGCAGACAATTTACTACTTATATTACTAAAAATAATTTATGAATATTTTTGCATCATATGCATCGAAGAGAAGATCAAATTTCCTCTCCTGTACAACCCCGCAAGGAAGAACACTAAGTTCAAAAGTCCAAAATGCTCTATGTATGACAAAAAGTCCTATGCATTTATTTTACCTGAGCTGTACTCACTAGATACAGACATAAAAGCTGCATACTTCCCCTCATCGTTCCCCAACGCAGCCAGAATTTTTTTGACCAGCACTTTATCATTTCCATTCTCAGCTTCTTTTCTTTAAGATTAGGAGCTGACGAAGAATGTGGCATCCTGTTTGCATTACAATCTGAGTTCATATCTGGACATTATAATATGCCCAAATTCGATGCAATTAATACATCAAAATCAAGTGCTTAAAAGTTGCCAGAAAATAAACTGATCGGCAAGACATAAAAGAGTTGATATGTATTGGATAGTGCCATAAATTGAGGATAAAGTGGAAATATACTAAAACTGTATGATTCGTGCATTATGAAGGATAACAAAAATAAGAATATAATGCAGTGAATGAACATACCAGCACTTGTTTTATTAAAAAGTTGCATAAATATAATATCTTGAAAGTAGAATTAACAAAATAAAAGCGTCTACTGCTAGTGAAATGTTCTCTTATAGTTGGTTGTACAATAGTGAAATATTCTCAGACATAATACCTAAACATATTAAACTTCAAAAAGTACAATACAGAGGAACAAAACATGCATGGATACATGTTTATGATATCCATCTTACGGACGAATAACTTCCTAATCACATGTAAATACTTCACTAAGGATAGAGACAGAGCATTGTAGATGCGAACCAACCAAACTCCGAAGAAGATGAAGAAAAGAATCTTTTTTTCACATTCGTAAATACATAATTAGAAAATATATCTAAACAAAATTATTTGAGTTCTAATCTCATATTTCGTGTTCATATTAAGATATTATTATTATCATTTAGCATATAATAAATTCTAAGTGATTGCGGCAAAGAATAGCTTGCACTACTCAGGTTCACCGCAAAGATAATATATACAAGGAGCTTATATGAAAGGGCTTATTATAGTACTAGTTATATCAGTATCCTCAGATTTTCTTTTTCTAGTATTGATAAGATGTTAAATGTTAATTAGAAATTTAAAACTTAGAATTTAAAGAGGCTAATTACTAGAAAATGGCAGCACACCTTTCCCACTGTCCACAAACGAAGATGATCGATTGACCGACAACTGCTTTGCTGCACTGATGTCTGCTGCCTTTACCCCCACCTGGTGCCTGTCCAACGCCCTCATCACACGTCAAAGTCGAATTCAAATTAAAGCACCTATCAGCTGTTGTTGGTTGTTCACTACTACGTCCATTATTAGAGTTGCCGGCACTGCTAGGGTCTGTTGGAGTCTCTGAATCGCCAATTGAACTTCTTCTCTACTTGTGGTTTTGGAAAAGAAAAGATGGTAAGTAACAAACCTGTGATTACCCATTATATTTATTTTTATAATTTTGTTGATAGGATTACTAAACGGGGATCAGAGTTTTGATGAGCAACATGGTTTCTTTTATCTTTGTGACCGCATCTTCTAACTTTGATAATGATGCTGCATAAGAAATCTTGATGTATGTGTCATCTCCAAATGCATCTCCAGGAACAAGGGCAACCTAAGAGGAAAAGAACACGATTTCTCAACTATGAAACATTATACACAATTCTGATTCCCATATATATTATAGCTTCCTATAATTAAATCGTGCTTTCAATATGGTCTTAACTGTGTAATAAGTTTCGGAAAAAATATAAATATGCAAAAAAAATCCGTAACAAGAAGATAAAATCATTATATTTACCTGTCCTTTATCTAAGAGGACTTAACAAAGAGACTCTAAACCATCTATAGCCCCAAATCCTACTACTTCTGATCCATAGTGGGAACTGAAATCCATGAAAAGGTAGAATACATCCTGCACAAGCATAAACATAATTTATTAGTAGTTTATAAGTTTTTATGTGTAAGAAAATAATATGAAGGAGAAATTTACCTCGGGCTTTGATATTTTTTACACCCTCAACTTCCTTGAAGCTTTTGACAAGGAAGCCCCGGCACTCGCGGAATGCTTTGACCATTTTTGCAACATCTTCACCACTAGCACAACCTAATCCTAAAGATGCAACTCCAGCTTTTTAGGATATGCTACTTGCACCAGAGGTTTCCTGTATACAAGTACGGTTTTAGATACAAATATTTTTATGAAATTTACATTGAAAGAAGAAAAATGCTGAATCAGCCACAATTGATAAACCAAAGTGGCACTCTATGTGATGGTCTTTACCAAAATACATTTTCAGTTTTCATTTAGTTTAGATGATCGGTTTGTGCTGATTTTAATGATGGAAAATGTGAGAAAGCACACACGTTTTTAAGCATAGCCTTCTGAATTTATACATGTAAAAAAAGCTAGGAAAGCGCTTTGAGTAAAATTAAGAAACGAAATATATTTCAAGAACTCATAAGAAAATGTGTGACTTGAAAAACTAGCTAATCCTACTTGATTTCACTTGTATGAATAAGAAAATGTGTGTATATGTATGTATGTGTATGGGTGGGTGTATAACGAAGTATATCATCGTTTGCATTTTCCAAAACCAGTTAAGAGTCTTAGGATCATGTATGACAAAACTTGGTCGAGCATAATGAATCGGCTCCTCATGACAGGCTTAAGGCCCAAGAAAGGGAAAAATAATATTGAAAGATGAATGAGGAGCAAAAGTTTAACATATTTGTACCTGAATGAAGTCAGCATCCATTTTATCATTCGAAAATAATTTTGTACTGTTTGCTTATAAAGCAACTCTAAACAGAATAGGATAAGTAATGTCACTCTCTTCCTGCTATGAAGCCTAAAAATATGGCTTTCTTCACTTTTCTTTCACACTTCCTGGTCTTTTGCCATTTGCCATTTTTTTTTCTGCACTTTCTGTTTCCAATTTTAATTTTATGATACAATGCATTCCAAGTTTTAATTTACATATACACCTGTCTGCCAAAAATATTAAAGCCATCAATTTTTTCAAGCCTGCAAATTAAAACATGGAGTTTTAGGATCAATGCATATACATTTGGCAATACAATACATATTCTGAATTGGTATTATATAATATATATATATATATACATATATATTTTATATAATTTTGAAAGTGTAAGCGTGTACTTGCCGAGTATAATACACACAAGGATCGTGTAATATGACAAACAATATTCAAGTATAAAGTAATAGCTAATCGCAGATAAGAAAATATATTAAATGCAGTAAAAAGAAAAAATCACACCAGGGATTTTTATACTGGTTCGGTGCACCGTCCTACGTCCAGTCCCAGACCTCTCTCTGGATTTTCACTAACAACCTCACTTCACCCGGAGGAACATGTATACAACACTACTTGATTTACGGGTCACAAGCTTACCCACTTGATTTCACGGGCTACAAGCTTACCCACTTGATTTCACGGGCTACAAGCTTACCCACACAAGACTTCAACAATTACAAGAGTTTGACTTCGGAATGTGTTCTTGTTTCAACACTGATTAGTCAATAATTGAGTACACCCTTCCTATAATCTTATCCTCAAATGTAATTTGATGTTTGCGAAGATTCAAAAGTGGATTATCGTTGAATCACAAGTGTATTAAATATGATTGGAGATTCAAACGATAATATAATGATTTTGAGTGCTTTTTGAATGCCAAATAATAATGCAAGATAGATCAGAGAATAGAGAGTGAAATTCGGTGGTTTGGATGAATGAAATATGATGTATTTATAATGATTGAGAAGTTATAATCATTAGTGAAAAGTTGCAATCAAAAGAGATAATTCCTGATGAAGAGAAATGGATGCAACCTTTCATGAAAGAAGACGACTCTTCAAAGATATGCTTTGTTATTCAAAAAGCTGTTGACAGGTAAAATGTACAGGTAGACAGGTTTTTGACCGTTACCTTTAAAAAGCTGTTCACAGGTTAATTTTTACAGGTAGACAGGTTTCATTTGAAATCCTGTTGACAAGTTAAAAATAACCTGTTGACATGTTTTTGTCAACTTGCTACAGAAAAGAGTTTTCATGAATATTTTTAAAAGCAATGAGAAGTATGATTATTTGAGGATAGATTTTAACATTTATAACTCTAAATAACCAACTTCTAACCTATGAAAAAAAAACATCAATTCTTCTTTTTGTCATCGATTCTTCTTTTTGTCGATCTTGAAGCTTCTTCTTGTCATTAATCAAAATAATCATTGAAATCTTTGACTCAACATTCTCCCCCTTTTTGATTGATGACAATATTGCTTGATATTTCAATCTCCATTGCTATCTCCCCCTATTTATATGCTCCCCCTGAATTATATAACTAAATCTCTGCAAGAAGGAATGTTAGTAACATTTTCTCCCCCTTTGTCATCGACAAAAAGGGTACACAACAGTGAATGAGATTATAGTAGTAACAACATTATATAGATAAAACATAGAACATCACACATAGATTGTAACACGTATTACAAACCATACCAGACCAAACATACCAAACTAAGTTATGTAGCATACATACTTAATTAAAACACAACACTAATTATGTACAAGTGCTGATATAAGTGTCTGAAATTAAAAGCATAACATCACAAAATATAGATAGAAGGAACTACTCGGATGGTCAATCCGAATCGGTTTCTTCTTCTTCTGTGTCTCCTTCTTCTTCACTTTCTTCCTCGTCTCCGTCTTGTTCTTCCTCTTCCTCATTTCCACCTTCTTCAATATGTGACGTTCCACGACCACGACCATGTTGGGTACTTGCTCCAGAAGTAGTGCCCTCCTCCGAAGTTGACCATGTGAATGTAGGAGGCAATGGACGTTTTCCCGGATCTTGAGCAAGTGTGGTAGAGGATGAGGCCCAAGAAATTGCTTCCCAAATTATACGGAAGAAAGACTTGAGTTTATTAAACCTCTTATCGAGTTTAGTGTCCAAACGATCAAGCTTATTATCGGTTCTTTTAAGTCTTGCTTCTAGTAAAAATTGATTTCCTGCAATTTGCCCTTGAAATTCTTTTGTTGACGAAGTAGGTGGAGTAATTCTAACGTCTTCCGGTCTTTGCATAGTAATTTGTGAGGAAGAAGCCTCTGGAGGACCTTGGTGTACATATTGCTCAAAAGGAATAATGTTTAAGTAAGGATCTGGAAGTTTCATTCTCTTTTTCGATGCTTTATAAACACACTTAGGCCTTGAAACCGTGGATTGAGGAGATTGGATACCACAATCAAGTAAGAGACGCATTATATATTCATTGTAAAAGAGATGCGGTCTTGAATGATTATTTACCATTGAGATTTCGTCGAAAATCATCTCTATCCAATTTATGTTTATTTCTCCGTAAATGGCATATAAGGCTTTAAAATTCTCTTTATAAATTGCATCGAAATTTCCAGTCCTTGGTAAAAGAGAATGTGTGAGACAATGGTGAAGAATTCTAGCCTTGGGTCGTAAATTAATTCCTTTTGTACTTGGCTTGTGATCTTCGATAAACAAGTGACTGCCTTTATCTCTAATATGAATAGGGCAGAAATCACTAGAGAATTTAATACCATTATTTTCTGATTCAAGAACTTGTGCCATCCTTTCTTTTGAAATAAAAACATGCTTTCCACACACAACGGACCATAAACAATTTGATGAATTCTCCGGTTTGAATTTCTCCAAGTTGAGATTAGCGTAGAACAACTTAATTATGATGTGATTGAGTTCAACGTTGTTCTTGTCGAAGTTAAGAAGAGAATCAATACCTGCTCTCTTTGCAAGTATTTCAACATCATAGAGAAAGAAATCGAAGAACTTGAGGAATGATCCTTGGTGAATAGTGTAATCCTTCATCTTGTTCCACCTCTTAACAGCGATTGGATCCATTAACCAGTGTTTAATGTGTGAATCGATAGGTTGGAGATGTGAGGAAGAAGAAGATGTTTTTGTTTTCTTATGTTTTGGAGCCATTGGAATATGAATTGAATTGAAATTGAAGAGATTAGGGCTGATAGGAATGGGTATTTTGAGTTTAAAGGGAGTTGAAAATGAAACGGTGTGTTGGATTTGAGTGTGAACCGACATTTGTATATATAAAAACAGATTTATTCGCGACCGGTCGACAGGGAATAATTCACATGTCGACAGGTAAAGTTTCTG
The DNA here is from genome assembly GCA_030737875.1 of Allium sativum. Lineage (NCBI taxonomy): Eukaryota > Viridiplantae > Streptophyta > Magnoliopsida > Asparagales > Amaryllidaceae > Allium > Allium sativum. The sequence goes on from CM060912.1 coordinate 712,753,700, forward strand.
GTTTGAAATTGAAAACAGAAATCGGTCGACAGGAGGGAATAGGGCGGTCGGCATGAAATGTTTCTGGTTTGGAAAAAACAGTTTAAACATAAATCGGTCGAGAGGAAATTCTCTACCGGTCGATCTAATTTTTCTCTGGTTTTAATTTTATGAACAGCGGTTGACAGGTGTAGTGCAAACGGTCGACAGGAAAACTCTCTGGACTGCAATGTAATAAAAAAAGGTCGACAGGTTATTTTAACCGGTCGACAGGTACTGCATATTTTTGTTTTTCTCACTTCAATTGTTTATATATTCGAACTTTATTAAAACTTTATTATAAAATATAATAAATTATGAGGAATAAAACATAAATACAACAAATAAAACAATATAAATGATCTCCTTAAATACGATATATAGAAATTATTTTCTTGGTTCCCAAGGAGAGTATTTATCTTTTGCACCTTCATTTTTACTGAAATTCCTATCCCATGTATTTGGTGTTCTCGATGACGATGGCATATGTGAGGGCTCATGAACGTTGTGCTTATTAGAGCTACAGAAGAATGAAGCTATTTGTTCGAGATACGTGAGCCGGGAAGCTGTTAACTTCTGCTCGTAATACATCTGCATCTGGAGATCAACTTGATGCTTTTGATAATGGTGTATCTCATCTATTTTCTCTCGTGTACGTGGAGCACAAAATAACGCTTTCTTGCAACGTTTTGAGTTAGGTGTGGTGCCAGGTGTACGTGAGTTTTGATGGAAACCAGGAGGATGTTCCGGTGTCTTCGGGGAGTAGTGCTCGTCTGATTCGGAGCTAGTTATGGTGATGTGTGATCTTCGAGCACATTCGTCGCAAATATGAGCCATTACAATATGAATGAAGATTGAGAGGATGAATTCAGAAAGCACTCAACGAAAAGGTATATATAAGACTACTTCTATTTTTAGAAGAGGTTCATATTAATCTCAGCACAAAATAACACTTTATTTTAGGAGAGAAAATAGTTAAGTAATAACTATTTGTATTAGATAGAAAATAACTCTACAACGTTTAAAATATACAGTTTAATTTTCAAGTTCCTTTCTAGATAATAAGCCTAGCTCTCTACGTAATTTTATGAAACTTGATTCAAGTAGAGGCTTAGTAAATATATCAGCTAGTTGATTCTCCGTGTTTACATATTCGAGATTTATATTTCCTTTTTCAATATTATCTGTCAGAAAATGATGTTGAATGTCGATATGTTTAGTCCGAGAGTGGTTAACCGGGTTTTTGGATAAGTTTATCGCACTTGTGTTATCACAATATATGATTGAATTTGATAAATTTATTCCAAAGTCTTTAAGTGTTTGTTGCATATATAAAACTTGTGTACATGCAAGAGCCGCTGATATATACTCCGCTTCACACGTCGAAAGTGAAACACAATTTTGTTTCTTACTAAACCAACAGACAAGTGATTTTCCAATAAAATGGCAAGTACCACTTGTGCTTTTTCTATCCGTTCGAGATCCTCCGAAATCAGCATCACTATATGATACTAACTCAAATGAACAATCTTTTGGATAGAAAAGACCAAAATCTTTGGTATTATTAAGATAACGAATTATACGTTTCACTGCTCGTAAGTGTGATTCTTTAGGATTGGCTTGAAATCGTGCACATAAACAAAAACTCATCATAATGTCAGGACAACTAGCCGTTAAATATAAAAGAGAACCTATCATACTACGATATGTCTTTTGGTCTACACTTTTTCCATTCTCATCGTTTTCAAGATGAGTAGATGTACTCATAGGAGTAGTTTTTCCGGAAGTATTTTCAAGTCCAAATCTTTTAACAAGATTTCAACAATATTTTTCTTGATTTATGAAAATACCATTCGGAAGTTGTTTAATTTGAAGACCAAGAAAGTATGATAATTCTCCCATATGTGACATTTCAAATTCTTTGGTCATAACATCTGCAAATTCTTTACAAAGTTTTTCATTTGTTGATCCAAAGATTATATCGTTCACATATATTTGAATAACCAATATGTCTTTTTGCGAATGTTTAATAAATAATGTTTGATCAACCTTCCCTATATGAAAACCCGAATCAATAAGATAACATCGTAAACGTTCATACCAAGCACATGGTGCTTGTTTTAAGCCGTACAAAGCCTTTTTAAGTTTAAATACATGATCCAGATATTTTTCATGTTTAAATAAAGGAGGTTGTTCAACATATACTCTTTCTTTTATAAACCCGTTTAAGAATGCACTCTTGACATCCATCTGATATAATTTAAAATTGTGATAACAAGCAAAAGATAATAAAATTCTAATAGCCTCTAGTCTTGCGACAGGTGCGAATGTTTCTTCATAATCGATATCTTTTTCTTGATTATAACCTTGTGCTACTAACCGTGCTTTATTTCTAGTGATATTCCCTTGTTCATCAGCCTTATTTTTATAAACCTATTTAGTTCCTATAACCGATTGGTCAGTTGGCCTTGGAACAAGTTCCCATACATCATTGCGCTCGAACTGATTTAGCTCTTCTTGCATGGCAATGATCCAGTAGTCGTCGGTAGCAGCTTCCTTAGGATTTTTCGGTTCGATATTCGAAATAAACGCAACATGACCCATTTGATTAAGTTGACTCCTTGTCCTAATCCGTGAGGTTACTTCTCCAATAACATTTTGAACCGAATGATCCCTTAGAATTCGTGGAGGAGATCTAAATCAAGGTGAAGAAGGTGCCACAACAGGTTGAGGAATATCTTCAATAATTTCTGAGTCAGAGTCATTATTTGTGATGGTAGGATTATTAGTGACTATATTTTCTTCGTCATCTGATGTGATGGCCCGCTCCGCACCAGCCTACATTTCCTCCGGAAGTGCGTTGTACACATGTCCCGACTAGCACGGAACGGTCGCCAAAGAAAGGAAAGAAGAGAATGGACTAATCAAGGAACCTGTAATATGTCTCACAGCGCATAGAACAAAATATAATAATAACATACTTGACATAAAACAGAAGAGAGTGCATAAGCTAAAAACCAGAACTGAGCATCATAGCAGCGGAAATCCAAAATACAGCTTATTACAACTTTTAAAATACCGTCTCTAAAGCCAAAGCAAGACAAAGAAGGTACACTACTAATGCCCAAGTAGTGACCACCAACGACACAGGGAGAATATCTATATATCATACGTGGAAGCCTCCTGCTCGCCTCCGAATCAGCTACTCGCGCATCACCAACTAACCATAACCTGTCTCTAGTCTGCTCGTGTGAGCACCCAGAGTAATAAGAGGAGACATAAAACTCTGGGTCAGACATAAAGCCTGGTATGAGCGATAAGCATCTAAACAGAATAATAACAGGTATAATCCAATCATACCTGAACCTGGACCTGCAACCAAAGAGTTAGCACTACATACTGTACAACACTCTAAGGTGCCCTTTCAAATGGTGTAAAGATAACGGGGGTGGGGGTGTGCATGTCATAGTGATGTCAAACAATCAAGCATAGCAATCATCCTCACATCCCTCACTCAGTGCGTAAAGCATACGATATCCACTACTTTGGTCACCTAATACTTTGGGCCATAACGGAATCCAATCCCGTGTAACTATCACTACAAGCCCACCATCCATCTCTCAGTGGTGAACCAAAGTTATGAATACCGACAACCCCTTTGCACATGTCCCGCAGCAAAGCCCAACCATGAAGTGAACTCATTGATTCCCAACTGGTTCCGGGATCCTGAGCTCTAACTTCCATTTGGACTACCTTTGCATCTCGGGTTTTTGGTCATCACCGGATCGGTCTTCATCTGCTTCACTCCGCTCCAGGTCGTATCGTGGTCACCAGCTCCCCTCGGATCGTGTCGCAACATCCCATACGGGTCGGTTCGCACCCCTGTAGTTCGAGTTGAATTCCTCCATTCAGATCGTGCTCACCTGTGCGGATCAGATCGTGGTCGCTGGCTCGGATCGGTTTGTGGCCTCCGGATCGTGGGAACCATTCGTGAGCGGATCGGGTCGTGGTCCATAGCTCGTGACGCTTCCCTGGGATCATGATGCTCCTTCCCCTTCAGATCGCCTGGTTCGGATCGTGACACATAAGTCAGCTCGTGGTTGGAGGCACAACTCAAGGCATCAGTTCGTTCAAGCTCCACGGTTCGGATCGCGCCGCCTTCACCAGGTTGGATCGTGGCGCTTGAGCTAGAGCGGATCGTGGAGTGTGATATGCGATCGGGTCGGGTCGCGACTTCCTTCATGCGATCCGATCCGGTCCTGTACATTTTCCTGCAACTTCTTCCAGCGACTGTTTACGCCATTCGACGGCGTTTTTGACCAATCTAACTATTCTAATCAATCGCAAAGCAAACCATACAGTCATAGAAACATGTAGAAACATCCACAAACAGCAAAACAACAATATGATATGTCAAAACGGATCAAACATACCCAAAAACCCATATTTTCCCCTTAAGCATATTTAAGCAAATCTAACAATAGGATTAGCAAAACTTAACCAAATTAGCCAGTTTTTCTAACAGAGGCTTAAAATAATATTTATGAATTTCTGCATATTTTTCCAGATTTTTAACACGCATAATTTCGCTAATTATCACTAATCACCCCTTAATCCCCCAAAATCCGGGATTAACAAAATTAGTCGAAATTAACCCAAATTCATATCAGAGGCATAAAATGATGTTTTAGAATTTTAGGAATTTTTCTAGATTTTTCTGAGCCATATTTTCGCTAATTACCATAACTAGCCATAATTAGTGAAGAATAATGCAAATCACTCACCTTTGCCACAAATTAAACTATAGATCTGAAATGTCCTCTGATTTGGATCCAATCCCTATGTGTTCCAGCAGCTCTATCCCAAATTTGACGTTGATTTGCCTTGATTTGATGTAGATTAGGCCAAAACTTGATTAGAAAGTGATTAGAAGGTGATTTGGGTGTTGGAGGCCATGGCTAGAGCTCAAAGGAGGTTTGTGGCGGCTGGAAAATGAATGAAGAATCGTTTTCTAAACCCTAGCAGCCCTCAAATACCTCTAAACCCGAAATCCCCCCATTGGGCCTAGTTGCTAATTACCCGGTTAAGCCCAATTAGCTGAAAATAACCCTTTAAACCTTAATTCAGCCATATCTCCCAAACGGTAAGTCCGTTTGGCTAATGTAACCACTCTACGGAAAGAGAAACCATCATTCGAATCCAATGGAAGTGGTTTCAGATCAAAATTCCTTTCCAGTCAAAAGTTATGGCCAAAACAGTACCAACTAGGGGCAAAACGGTCATTTAAAAATCGACAAAAATCATGAACATGGGAAATGACCCCAAAAATCGTCTCCCAAAGTTACATGACCATACGACTTCGTATGTGAAGGAAATAAATATTCTACGATCCTTCGATGCGTAGAATGCGGGTCGTTACACTCTTCCCCCCCTTAAGAAATTCCGCCCCCGAAATTCCCTAACTAAAACACAAAAAGGGTTCCGCATGCCTATCAACCATAAACAACAATCAACATGCAAAACAAGTCTATCCTAGCATGCGGTTTACTAACAAGGGAAGAAACTATCACTACCAAAACCTTACTAGGCAAAGAGTTCTGGATACTTCTTCCTTATATCTTCCTCTGTTTCCCAAGTACAGTCTCTTTCATTCTCACCCCACTGGACTTTGACTAGTTTCACCGCCTTCCTTCGAAGCTGCTTCGTATCATTCCCAACAATACGCATAGACTTGCGGTTCCCAACCGCCTCGAGTTCAACTTCGATGTTATCCTACTGATCAGGTGAAATAGCCACACTAGGGTCATGCACAAATGTCCTTAACTGGGAAACATGAAATACGTTGTGAACTCCTGCCATCTTGTCAGGTAACTCTACCTCATACGCCAAATTCCCAACTTGCTCAAGGACTGGGAATGGGCCAACAAATCTTGGTGCTAACTTACCTCTCCAACCAATCCGAATCACATTCTCAATGGAGAGATCCTGACGAACACCAAGTCGCTAACGAAGAATTCCAAATCCCTTCGTCTCTTATCGAGATAAGCCTTCTGCCTATCTTCATCCCTTCCCAGTAGTAGATCTGCTCTATGTCTCAATACATCTTGTTACCACTGGGATGTATAGTCAATTTCGAGTGATGATATGCTCTAAGCACTTCACCTCTCAGTCCATCTACGTTGGGTACAACTAGTCCCTTATTCTTTCGAAGCCACCCTTCTCGATCAAATCCTTACCTGATCATTCTCTTTCCATCCATACCCATCTCTACCCTAGAGATGGTTCCCAATAGATTAGGATCGTCCTTCTAACTGGAAACAATCCACTCAATCAAAATCGATCTAATCGTCAAGCTTACTAGCGTTTCTGAATCCAATTCAGTCTTGGGTCTGAAATCATATCCTATGACATACTCTAGTTGCTTCCATCCTAGAAACAAAACCCCTAAACTGGCATGTCTCCTACTCAATGCAACTAGTACTGCACCCAAATCCTTTACTATGATCACTCTGCCCCATGGAGTCATGGCGACTCCACTGCACTGATCTATAGTCACTAGTCCTTTGCTATGTCCACTTTGCCCCTCGAGTCATGACGACTCTACTGCACTGGCTCATAGTTCTACTACAATCACTTTGTTCCCCATCGCTGGAACCCTACAGGTGATAGTCTACTCAAGAGAAGAAAGATAGGAACAAACATAGCAACCATAACATCCATCAAACAAATCCTATCTATCACCTGCTAAAGTCATAAACACATCGACACCTACATGATTGGTCTAACCAATCCCAATATGTCGATTCCAGTCTGTCCGGTCCAACCAACATCAATAACTAATGGAAGCCCAGCCTCCATACACCGATGCCTACTTGACTGGTCCAACCAGTCCCAGGCCAATGGAAGCCCCGCCTCCCTTCGGTCTACCGTACGTCCAACGTACGTTTATCCTCCAAGGATAATCAAACTAATGGAAGCCCAGCCTCCAATCGGACTACCGTACGTCCAACGTACGTCCAACGTACGTTTATCCTCCAAGGATAACTAGATCACGTCCAACGGATCCAAGGTAACGGGCATCCCCAGATACCCCTGCTTTTAGTCCTCCTAAAATACTTGAGTCCAACCCAAGTCTATCATTATCTTGCTGCCCTCTCGAGTCCAACTCGAGCTGAATCCAATTCCTTGCAGCCTTCTCGAGTCCAACTCGAGTCACTCTATAACTCAGACCCAGTCTTGAGTACCGACAAACTCTAGTCCAACGTGAGTCGTCTCCCTATTCGTTGCATCTCCAAGATCGACGAACACCTATTTTCTTTTACGAGTTCAAGTCCAACTTGAATCGCCCTAACCTTCGTTGTATCTTCCATGATCAACGAACACATCCTATTCCTTCAAAGTTCTACTATCCAATAGAGAACATCACATAGGGTCCTAAACAATCCATTACTTTGCATCTTTCTCGAGTCCCACTCGAGCAATCTCATAACCCTATCGAGTCTAACTCTGGGCAGTCTATACCATTGAACAGTCTTATCATGTTCCGTCTGCCCATCACTCCTCGAGTGAACCAAGATATCATCCAATGAAAAATCACAACAACTATTTACCCCTCACGCAAACCATCCTAGTCGAAATCGACATTCCCCAAGTACAAGCCCCAAAGGCCTAAACCAATATCAGACAAGCACCCAAGGAACATCTCCTCCGAGTTCGGACAATCCACATGAGGTGATACTAGCAAAACAATCTAGCACTGGAGTACTCATTTGCCTCCCAGAGACAACAGCGATAATCTCTTAGCTTCCTTCACTCCAGTTACTATCGCCATCACTAGGTAGGTACCTAATACCATCATATTCCTTTGGAGTAAATCGACTCCCCAAAATAATGCTAAACCCAGTAAAGCCCAAAACAAAGCAATCACAAGGAAGCATACATCCATGACTCGATAAGACCACATTACAACAAATCATGCCAAAACTAGTCGAACCACCAATCGGGTTCGTCACTACTAAAGGTCTATCGACTAACTCAGGTTTGTCAAACAAAACCCAATCAAAACATCTCAAATAGAAAGCATACCTCGAATAACGACACCTTTTTCCTTCTGCGCCGCAATTGGGGCATTTGACGAAGAAGGAACAGCGTTGATAGCATACGCTTTCACAATCTGCTTCTCCCTAGGAGGTTGTGGGCAATCATCCTTGTGATGTCCCGCCTGGCCGCAGTTAAAGCACTTCCTTTCCCCAGGCTTTTCTCGACAATCTCTGGCGTAATGGCCCTTCTTGCCACAACTAAAGCATTCGCCATCTTTCTTATTTTTCTTATTTTGACCATCCTTGGTCGGGTTCTGCTTCCTCTTGTTCTGAGAATTCTTCTGGCCTTCACCGCCTGCTTGTGGCTTTGGCTCCTCTGCAGATGCCGTAGCAACCTCAGTCTTCGACTTAGGGAAAAGGCTCTCTGACCTTAATGCCTTTCCTACAATAGGCTCGAACGTCTCATCGATATGGTTTATAAGTCTTTCCTCCAAGTACCCATCCAAGCCAGTTATGAACTTCTCGTTCTTCTTTTCGACTGTATCGATAAGGGACCATCCATATTTCGATAAAGTGTCGAATTCAGCGATATACTCCGAGACTGCTCTACCGTTCTGCTTAAGCTCCAAGAACTTCCTGAACAGTTCTGATTTATGAGCAGCTGGAATAAACTTATCACAAAAGCGAGTCTTAAACTGATTCCAAGTAACTTGATCTTCTGGAGTAGCTGTTCTAATGGCATTCCACCAATTCATCGCTCGCCTTTGCAGCTGACGAGACGCTAGCCTTCTCTTCATCGCATCCTCAAGACCCAAGTCGTCGAAGATACGATCACAGCTATCCAACCAATCCTGAACATCTGTGGCCGACTCCGTTCCGTGGAACGGCTTCCCACCAAGGTTAGTGTAATCCTTGCACAACTTGGCGAAATCGACCCTAGGCGCCTGCACCACTGGACCACCACCATTTCCGGGATTGGGAACTGCTCCCTAAACATCTCTAAGCATGTCTCTCATGAGGTCGGTAAACATCGCCCTCATGTCGGCAACATTCCCATTATTGGCTCCCCTACCAGCACCTCTAGCATATCGGCTCATCGTTAATCTGTAAAAGGGGAAACGATTAACGACCCCATAGTGGTGCTAGTGCAGTACGACTTCATTCTTATACTACCAATAGTTTATATATATAGCTTTTGAAAACCAAAGTAATCACAAATACGCGCTCTCATATACGTACTAACTCTCCCTAGTGTCTTTCCCTAGGTTAACTACGCAACCTAGAGCTCTGATAACAAATGTGACGGCCCGCTCCGCACAAGCCTACATTTCCTCCGGAAGTGCGCTGTACACATGTCCCGACTAGCACGGAACGGTCGCCAAAGAAAGGAAAGAAGAGAATGGACTAATCAAGGAACCTGTAATATGTCTCACAGCGCATAGAACAAAATATAATAATAACATACTTGACATAAAACAGAAGAGACAGTGCATAAGCTAAAAACCAGAACTGAGCATCATAGCAGCGGAAATCCAAAATACAGCTTATTACAACTTTTAAAATACTTTCTCTAAAGCAAAAGCAAGATAAAGAAGGTACACTACTAATGCCCAAGTAGTGACCACCAACGACACAGGGAGAATATCTATATATCATACGTGGAAGCCTCCTGCTCGCCTCCGAATCAGCTACTCGCGCATCACCAGCTAACCATAACCTGTCTCTAGTCTGCTCGTGTGAGCACCCAGAGTAATAAGAGGAGACATAAAACTCTGGGTCTGACATAAAGCCTGGTATGAGCGATAAGCATCTAAACAGAATAATAACAGGTATAATCCAATCATACCTGAACCTGGACCTGCAACCAAAGAGTTAGCACTACATACTGTACAACACTCTAAGGTGCCCTTTCAAATGGTGTAAAGATAACGGGGGTGGGGGTGTGCATGTCATAGTGATGTCAAACAATCAAGCATATCAATCATCCTCACATCCCTCACTCAGTGCGTAAAGCATACGATATCCACTACTTTGGTCACCTAATACTTTGGGCCATAACGGAATCCAATCCCGTGTAACTATCACTACAAGCCCACCATCCATCTCTCAGTGGTGAACCAAAGTTATAAATACCGACAACCCCTTTGCACACGTCCCGCAGCAAAGCCCAACCATGAAGTGAACTCATTGATTCCCAACTGGTTCCGGGATCCTGAGCTCTAACTTCCATTTGGACTATCTTTGCATCTCGGGTTTTTGGTCATCACCGGATCGGTCTTCATCTGCTTCACTCCGCTCCAGGTCGTATCGTGGTCACCAGCTCCCCTCGGATCGTGTCGCAACATCCCATACGGGTCGGTTCGCACCCCTGTAGTTCGAGTTGAATTCCTCCATTCGGATCGTGCTCACCTGTGCGGATCGGATCGTGGTCGCTGGCTCGGATCGGTTTGTGGCCTCCGGATCGTGGGAACCATTCGTGAGCGGATCGGGTCGTGGTCCATAGCTCGTGACGCTTCCCTGGGATCATGATGCTCCTTCCCCTTCAGATCGCCTGGTTCGGATCGTGACACATAAGTCAGCTCGTGGTTGGAGGCACAACTCAAGGCATCAGTTCGTTCAAGCTCCACGGTTCGGATCGCGCCGCCTTCACCAGGTTGGATCGTGGCGCTTGAGCTAGAGCGGATCGTGGAGTGTGATATGCGATCGGGTCGGGTCGCGACTTCCTTCATGCGATCCGATCCGGTCCTGTACATTTTCCTGCAACTTCTTCCAGCGACTGTTTACGCCATTCGACGGCGTTTTTGACCAATCTAACTATTCTAATCAATCGCAAAGCAAACCATACAGTCATAGAAACATGTAGAAACATCCACAAACAGCAAAACAACAATATGATATGTCAAAACGGATCAAACATACCCAAAAACTCATATTTTCCCCTTAAGCATATTTAAGCAAATCTAACAATAGGATTAGCAAAACTTAACCAAATTAGCCAGTTTTTCTAACAGAGGCTTAAAATAATATTTATGAATTTCTGCATATTTTTCCAGATTTTAAAAAGCATAATTTCGCTAATTATCACTAATCACCCCTTAATCCCCCAAAATCCGGGATTAACAAAATTAGTCGAAATTAACCCAAATTCATATCAGAGGCATAAAATGATGTTTTAGAATTTTAGGAATTTTTCTAGATTTTTCTGAGCCATATTTTCGCTAATTACCATAACTAGCCATAATTAGTGAAGAATAATGCAAATCACTCACCTTTGCCACAAATTAAACTATAGATCTGAAATGTCCTCTGATTTGGATCCAATCCCTATGTGTTCCAGCAGCTCTATCCCAAATTTGACGTTGATTTGCCTTGATTTGATGTAGATTAGGCCAAAACTTGATTAGAAAGTGATTAGAAGGTGATTTGGGTGTTGGAGGCCATGGCTAGAGCTCAAAGGAGGTTTGTGGCGGCTGGAAAATGAATGAAGAATCGTTTTCTAAACCCTAGCAGCCCTCAAATACCTCTAAACCCGAAATCCCCCCATTGGGCCTAGTTGCTAATTACCCGGTTAAGCCCAATTAGCTGAAAATAACCCTTTAAACCTTAATTCAGCCATATCTCCCAAACGGTAAGTCCGTTTGGCTAATGTAACCACTCTACGGAAAGAGAAACCATCATTCGAATCCAATGGAAGTGGTTTCAGATCAAAATTCCTTTCCTGTCAAAAGTTATGGCCAAAACAGTACCAACTAGGGGCAAAACGGTCATTTAAAAATCGACAAAAATCATGAACATGGGAAATGACCCCAAAAATCGTCTCCCAAAGTTACATGACCATACGACTTCGTATGTGAAGGAAACAAATATTCTACGATCCTTCGATGCGTAGAATGCGGGTCGTTACACTCTTCCCCCCTTAAGAAATTTCGCCCCCGAAATTCCCTAACTAAAACACAAAAAGGGTTCCGCATGCCTATCAACCATAAACAACAATCAACATGCAAAACAAGTCTATCCTAGCATGCGGTTTACTAACAAGGGAAGAAACTATCACTACCAAAACCTTACTAGGCAAAGAGTTCTGGATACTTCTTCCTTATATCTTCCTCTGTTTCCCAAGTACAGTCTCTTTCATTCTCACCCCACTGGACTTTGACTAGTTTCACCGCCTTCCTTCGAAGCTGCTTCGTATCATTCCCAACAATACGCATAGACTTGCGGTTCCCAACCGCCTCGAGTTCAACTTCGATGTTATCCTACTGATCAGGTGAAATAGCCACACTAGGGTCATGCACAAATGTCCTTAACTGGGAAACATGAAATACGTTGTGAACTCCTGCCATCTTGTCAGGTAACTCTACCTCATACGCCAAATTCCCAACTTGCTCAAGGACTGGGAATGGGCCAACAAATCTTGGTGCTAACTTACCTCTCCAACCAATCCGAATCACATTCTCAATGGAGAGATCCTGACGAACACCAAGTCGCTAACGAAGAATTCCAAATCCCTTCGTCTTTTATCGAGATAAGCCTTCTGCCTATCTTCATCCCTTCCCAGTAGTAGATCTGCTCTATGTCTCAATACATCTTGTTACCACTGGGATGTATAGTCAATTTCGAGTGATGATATGCTCTAAGCACTTCACCTCTCAGTCCATCTACGTTGGGTACAACTAGTCCCTTATTCTATCGAAGCCACCCTTCTCGATCAAATCCTTACCTGATCATTCTCTTTCCATCCATACCCATCTCTACCCTAGAGATGGTTCCCAATAGATTAGGATCGTCCTTCTAACTGAAAACAATCCACTCAATCAAAATCGATCTAATTGTCAAGCTTACTAGCGTTTCTGAATCCAATTCACTCTTGGGTCTGAAATCATATCCTATGACATACTCTAGTTGCTTCCATCCTAGAAACAAAACCCCTAAACTGGCATGTCTCCTACTCAATGCAACTAGTACTGCACCCAAATCCTTTACTATGATCACTCTGCCCCATGGAGTCATGGCGACTCCACTGCACTGATCTATAGTCACTAGTCCTTTGCTATGTCCACTTTGCCCCTCGAGTCATGACGACTCTACTGCACTGGCTCATAGTTCTACTATAATCACTTTGTTCCCCATCGCTGGAACCCTACAGGTGATAGTCTACTCAAGAGAAGAAAGATAGGAACAAACATAGCAACCATAACATCCATCAAACAAATCCTATCTATCACCTGCTAAAGTCATAAACACATCGACACCTACATGATTGGTCTAACCAATCCCAATATGTCGATTCCAGTCTGTCCGGTCCAACCAACATCAATAACTAATGGAAGCCCAGCCTCCATACACCGATGCCTACTTGACTGGTCCAACCAATCCCAGGCCAATGGAAGCCCCGCCTCCCTTCGGTCTACCGTACGTCCAACGTACGTTTATCCTCCAAGGATAATCAAACTTATGGAAGCCCAGCCTCCAATCGGACTACCGTACGTCCAACGTACGTTTATCCTCCAAGGATAACTAGATCATGTCCAACGGATCCAAGGTAACGGGCGTCCCCAGATACCCCTGCTTTTAGTCCTCCTAAAATACTTGAGTCCAACCCAAGTCTATCATTATCTTGCTGCCCTCTCGAGTCCAACTCGAGCTGAATCCAATTCCTTGCAGCCTTCTCGAGTCCAACTCGAGTCACTCTATAACTCAGACCCAGTCTTGAGTACCGACAAACTCTAGTCCAACGTGAGTCGTCTCCCTATTCGTTGCATCTCCAAGATCGACGAACACCTATTTTCTTTTACGAGTTCAAGTCCAACTTGAATCGCCCTAACCTTCGTTGTATCTTCCATGATCAACGAACACATCCTATTCCTTCAAAGTTCTACTATCCAATAGAGAACATCACATAGGGTCCTAAACAATCCATTACTTTGCATCTTTCTCGAGTCCCACTCGAGCAATCTCATAACCCTATCGAGTCTAACTCTGGGCAGTCTATACCATTGAACAGTCTTATCATGTTCCGTCTGCCCATCACTCCTCGAGTGAACCAAGATATCATCCAATGAAAAATCACAACAACTATTTACCCCTCACGCAAACCATCCTAGTCGAAATCGACATTCCCCAAGTACAAGCCCCAAAGGCCTAAACCAATATCAGACAAGCACCCAAGGAACATCTCCTCCGAGTTCGGACAATCCACATGAGGTGATACTAGCAAAACAATCTAGCACTGGAGTACTCATTTGCCTCCCAGAGACAACAACGATAATCTCTTAGCTTCCTTCACTCCAGTTACTATCGCCATCACTAGGTAGGTACCTAATACCATCATATTCCTTTGGAGTAAATCGACTCCCCAAAATAATGCTAAACCCAGTAAAGCCCAAAACAAAGCAATCACAAGGAAGCATACATCCATGACTCGATAAGACCACATTACAACAAATCATGCCAAAACTAGTCGAACCACCAATCGGGTTCGTCACTACTAAAGGTCTATCGACTAACTCAGGTTTGTCAAACAAAACCCGATCAAAACATCTCAAATAGAAAGCATACCTCGAATAACGACACCTTTTTCCTTCTGCGCCGCAATTGGGGCATTTGACGAAGAAGGAACAGCGTTGATAGCATACGCTTTCACAATCTGCTTCTCCCTAGGAGGTTGTGGGCAATCATCCTTGTGATGTCCTGCCTGGCCGCAGTTAAAGCACTTCCTTTCCCCAGGCTTTTCTCGACAATCTCTGGCGTAATGGCCCTTCTTGCCACAAATAAAGCATTCGCCATCTTTCTTATTTTTCTTATTTTGACCATCCTTGGTCGGGTTCTGCTTCCTCTTGTTCTGAGAATTCTTCTGGCCTTCACCGCCTGCTTGTGGCTTTAGCTCCTCTGCAGATGCCGTAGCAACCTCAGTCTTCGACTTAGGGAAAAGGCTCTCTGACCTTAATGTCTTTCCTACAATAGACTCGAACGTCTCATCGATATGGTTTATAAGTCTTTCCTCCAAGTACCCATCCAAGCCAGTTATGAACTTCTCGTTCTTCTTTTCGACTGTATCGATAAGGGACCATCCATATTTCGATAAAGTGTCGAATTCAGCGATATACTCCGAGACTGCTCTACCGTTCTGCTTAAGCTCCAAGAACTTCCTGAACAGTTCTGATTTATGAGCAGCTAGAATAAACTTATCACAAAAGCGAGTCTTAAACTGATTCCAAGTAACTTGATCTTCTGGAGTAGCTGTTCTAATGGCATTCCACCAATTCATCGCTCGCCCTTGCAGCTGACGAGACGCTAGCCTTCTCTTCATCGCATCCTCAAGACCCAAGTCGTCGAAGATACGATCACAGCTATCCAACCAATCCTGAACATCTGTGGCCGACTCCGTTCCGTGGAACGGCTTCCCACCAAGGTTAGTGTAATCCTTGCACAACTTGGCGAAATCGACCCTAGGCGCCTGCACCACTGGACCACCACCATTTCCGGGATTGGGAACTGCTCCCTGAACATCTCTAAGCATGTCTCTCATGAGGTCGGTAAACATCGCCCTCATGTCGGCAGCATTCCCATTATTGGCTCCCCTACCAGCACCTCTAGCATATCGGCTCATCGTTAATCTGTAAAAGGGGAAACGATTAACGACCCCATAGTGGTGCTAGTGCAGTACGACTTCATTCTTATACTACCAATAGTATATATATATAGCTTTTGAAAACCAAAGTAATCACAAATACGCGCTCTCATATACGTACTAACTCTCCCTAGTGTCTTTCCCTAGGTTAACTACGCAACCTAGAGCTCTGATAACAAATGTGACGGCCCGCTCCGCACAAGCCTACATTTCCTCCGGAAGTGCGCTGTACACATGTCCCGACTAGCACGGAACGGTCGCCAAAGAAAGGAAAGAAGAGAATGGACTAATCAAGGAACCTGTAATATGTCTCACAGCGCATAGAACAAAATATAATAATAACATACTTGACATAAAACAGAAGAGACAGTGCATAAGCTAAAAACCAGAACTGAGCATCATAGCAGCGGAAATCCAAAATACAGCTTATTACAACTTTTAAAATACTTTCTCTAAAGCAAAAGCAAGATAAAGAAGGTACACTACTAATGCCCAAGTAGTGACCACCAACGACACAGGGAGAATATCTATATATCATACGTGGAAGCCTCCTGCTCGCCTCCGAATCAGCTACTCGCGCATCACCAGCTAACCATAACCTGTCTCTAGTCTGCTCGTGTGAGCACCCAGAGTAATAAGAGGAGACATAAAACTCTGGGTCTGACATAAAGCCTGGTATGAGCGATAAGCATCTAAACAGAATAATAACAGGTATAATCCAATCATACCTGAACCTGGACCTGCAACCAAAGAGTTAGCACTACATACTGTACAACACTCTAAGGTGCCCTTTCAAATGGTGTAAAGATAACGGGGGTGGGGTGTGCATGTCATAGTGATGTCAAACAATCAAGCATAGCAATCATCCTCACATCCCTCACTCAGTGCGTAAAGCATACGATATCCACTACTTTGGTCACCTAATACTTTGGGCCATAACGGAATCCAATCCCGTGTAACTATCACTACAAGCCCACCATCCATCTCTCAGTGGTGAACCAAAATTATGAATACCGACAACCCCTTTGCACACGTCCCGCAGCAAAGCCCAACCATGAAGTGAACTCATTGATTCCCAACTGGTTCCGGGATCCTGAGCTTTAACTTCCATTTGGACTACCTTTGCATCTCGGGTTTTTGGTCATCACCGGATCGGTCTTCATTTGCTTCACTCCGCTCCAGGTCGTATCGTGGTCACCAGCTCCCCTCGGATCGTGTCGCAACATCCCATACGGGTCGGTTCGCACCCCTGTAGTTCGAGTTGAATTCCTCCATTCGGATCGTGCTCACCTGTGCGGATCGGATCGTGGTCGCTGGCTCGGATCGGTTTGTGGCCTCCGGATCGTGGGAACCATTTGTGAGCGGATCGGGTCGTGGTCCATAGCTCGTGACGCTTCCCTGGGATCATGATGCTCCTTCCCCTTCAGATCGCCTGGTTCGGATCGTGACACATAAGTCAGCTCGTGGTTGGAGGCACAACTCAAGGCATCAGTTCGTTCAAGCTCCACGGTTCGGATCGCGCCGCCTTCACCAGGTTGGATCGTGGCGCTTGAGCTAGAGCGGATCGTGGAGTGTGATATGCGATCGGGTCGGGTCGCGACTTCCTTCATGCGATCCGATCCGGTCCTGTACATTTTCCTGCAACTTCTTCCAGTGACTGTTTACGCCATTCGACGGCGTTTTTGACCAATCTAACTATTCTAATCAATCGCAAAGCAAACCATACAGTCATAGAAACATGTAGAAACATCCACAAACAGCAAAACAACAATATGATATGTCAAAACGGATCAAACATACCCAAAAACCCATATTTTCCCCTTAAGCATATTTAAGCAAATCTAACAATAGGATTAGCAAAACTTAACCAAATTAGCCAGTTTTTCTAACAGAGGCTTAAAATAATATTTATGAATTTCTGCATATTTTTCCAGATTTTTAACACGCATAATTTCGCTAATTATCACTAATCACCCCTTAATCCCCCAAAATCCGGGATTAACAAAATTAGTCGAAATTAACCCAAATTCATATCAGAGGCATAAAATGATGTTTTAGAATTTTAGGAATTTTTCTAGATTTTTCTGAGCCATATTTTCGCTAATTACCATAACTAGCCATAATTAGTGAAGAATAATGCAAATCACTCACCTTTGCCACAAATTAAACTATAGATCTGAAATGTCCTCTGATTTGGATCCAATCCCTATGTGTTCCAGCAGCTCTATCCCAAATTTGACGTTGATTTGCCTTGATTTGATGTAGATTAGGCCAAAACTTGATTAGAAAGTGATTAGAAGGTGATTTGGGTGTTGGAGGCCATGGCTAGAGCTCAAAGGAGGTTTGTGGCGGCTGGAAAATGAATGAAGAATCGTTTTCTAAACCCTAGCAGCCCTCAAATACCTCTAAACCCGAAATCCCCCCCATTGGGCCTAGTTGCTAATTACCCGGTTAAGCCCAATTAGCTGAAAATAACCCTTTAAACCTTAATTCAGCCATATCTCCCAAACGGTAAGTCCGTTTGGCTAATGTAACCACTCTACGGAAAGAGAAACCATCATTCGAATCCAATGGAAGTGGTTTCAGATCAAAATTCCTTTCCAGTCAAAAGTTATGGCCAAAACAGTACCAACTAGGGGCAAAACGGTCATTTAAAAATCGACAAAAATCATGAACATGGGAAATGAGCCCAAAAATCGTCTCCCAAAGTTACATGACCATACGACTTCGTATGTGAAGGAAATAAATATTCTACGATCCTTCGATGCGTAGAATGCGGGTCGTTACATCTGATATATTATGAGATGGCTTATAGAATTCGTCAAAAGATACATGAAGTGGTTCTTCAATAGATTTAGTTCTCTTATTGAACATACGATAGGCCTTGCTTCGTTCCGAATATCCGACAAATATACCTTTATCGGATTTTGGATCAAATTTTCCTAGATGGTCTTTCGTATTTAAAATAAAACATTTAGAACCAAAGACTTTGAAATATGAGATATTTGGCTTTTTCTGATTAAATAGCTCATAAGATGTATTTTTCGTGAGAGGTCGAATAGATACACGATTCAAAACATAACACGCAGTTGCAACACTTCTGCCCAAAAATGTTTTGGTAAAGTGGATCCATTTAATAATGTTCTTGCACATTCTTGTAAAGTCCGATTTTTCCGTTCTACAACTCCATTTTGTTGTGAAGTTCGAGGAAACGAAAATTTATGATTGATACCTTTCTTTGTACAAAAATGTTCAAATTCATTATTTTCGAACTCTCCGTCATGATCACTTCTTTTATTCTTAACCTTAAGTCCTTTTGACTTTTGATTTTTTTTTACGAAGGATTTGAAATGATTAAACGTGTCACTTTTATTTTTCAAGAAAATTACTCATGTATAACGAGAATAATCATCGACAATTACAAACACATACCGACTATGATTTATTGACTGAATCTGTGTTGGTCCGAATAAATCCGTATGTAATAACTCAAGTAGTTGTAATGTTGATATGACTTTTTTTGATTTGAAAGATGATTTAGTCAATTTTCCTAGTTGACATGCATCACAAATATTTTTAACCGTAAAGCTCATTTTGGGTAGTCCTTTAACTATATCATTTTTGGCTAGCTTGTCAATAGTTCTGAAGTATATGTGACAGAAACGTTTGTGCCATAGCCATAGATCATTATCATTTGCTACAAGACACATATCTGAATTATGATTTATGTTCATATTCAGAATATAGATATTTTTGTCTCTATATCCTTCAAAAACTAGATTTCGATCTTTATCTAAAATACTACATTTATTATCCGAAAAAGAAATGATAAAACCTTTGTCGCACAGTTGACTAATCCTTAGTAAATTATGTTTTAAGTTTTTAACTAGCATGATATTAGTAATAAGAGGTAAGTTAGATGTACCGTAATTGCTCACATCGCCTTTGTCGATGATATAACCTTTTGAATTATCTCCAAAAGTGACAGAGCCACCATCTGAATAAGTGATATTTGTTAATAAGCTCTTGTCTCCAGTCATATGCTTCGAGCAACCACTGTCCAGTATCCACTTTCCTCTTTTCTCAAGTGGGACCTGCAAAAAATAGAATTAAGATCATGGTACCCACTTTTTATAGGGTCCTAAGAGTTAGGTCTTAGGAGTCCAAACCCATACGGGTCCGGTATCCCCTTTATATAAATAATTTGGATTATGATGCATAGAATTCAAAATTTTTTGAATGTACTTGTTCCTAATCAAATTGTTATTTGTTTTAGGAACCCATATTTTTATAGATTTGATATTCTTCTTTTGAAATTTCACAATCGGTTTTGGTTTGGAATACAATAAACTAAGATTTTTCTTAGCTTTAGTTTCTTGTACTATTTTATTTTTCCTTTTTCTTTTGTTGTCAATATGTTTCTTGATATCTTGTTTCTTATATCCCAAACCTTGTTTATTCGTAGCAGATTGTGAACTTTCAATAATTTTTGTTAAATTTTCTCGACCTTTGTTGAAGTTAGAAACATTTTGAGTAATGTCATCTAACTTAGTTTGTAAGCTAGCTTTTTCTAGGTCTAGAATTTTGACTTTTGCCTTAAGCTCATGATTTTCAGCAGTAAGAGCATCATTTTTATCTTTTTGAGTTTCAATTTCTTGACTCAAAAGAGTTAATTGAGAATTAATATTAGATGATGACTCTTGAAATTTTTCAAGTTCCTCCTTGTAACACCCCGTAATGCTGTAACGCTAAGATTCACAAATCAAGGCAGAATTAAAGTTAAAATCAAAATCAAGGGAAACAGGCTGCGCCATTGCGTTCGTCTCGGAATTCTGCATGAAAACGAGTCCGAGTTTGCGTAAATCGGAGTTTGTATGAGGAAGATATGGCCTCCGGAAGATTCAGCGAAGTTCAAATTTCAAAACAGGTCAGGTTCAAAATTCAAATCGGACCCAGAATGGGCTGGGCGGGAATTTTCCCGCCCAAGGCACCCAGGTCGACTGGGCAGTCGACCTGGGGCACCCAGGTCGACTGGGTAGTCGACCTGGGGGTCGACCCCCCTGTTTTTCCAGCTTTCTGCACCTGGTTCGTTCTTCTGTATCTAGACGCCATACTGACCAGATTCGTTCGCCTAACATTATATAAACAGCCCTAGTCTCCTTCTCTATTCACAATTCTTCTCTACCCTTATGCTGCAAAGATTCTTAGTGAATATGACTTCTTCTCCTCCTCTTAAAAGAATAATAAATAGAATAATATATATAAAATAAATCAAGACGAGGAGATGCTGCTCAAAGACTTTCAAGAAGAAGTTCAAGTCAGACTAGGATTTCAAGTGAAGAATCAAAGGCTAGCTCAAACGGTTTCGAGCAACGTCGCACGAATCATAGCAACGCCATCTTTCTTATCTAATCTAAATCTCTGTAAGTCAGTTACTTTTTAGATTTGAACGTTTTTCTCTGTTCGTGACATGAAATTAAAGGAATAAAAGAATATGCCAAATCTCTCTCTCTCTCTCTCTATTCGAATCAGTGCCTATACTCTTGGACCTAATTAAGAACTGTTATGATTCGAGGACAAATAAGACTGTGACTATGAAACTATGGTCCTTAGAACCATATGCCTCTTTGACTATGAACATTGCCTATGACTATGAACATCGCCTATGACTATGGACATTGCCTATGACTATGAACATTGCCTATGACTGTGACTGTGACTATGTGGATTATTTCCTTGACCAAGCCTATGCCTTTGATTAGGAAATATAAACTATTGCCTATGACATAACAAGGACATCTGTGATTAAACACCTGTGATTCATGACTAGGAAAGTGTTGCTTAAGTTTTGTGACTATGAAATTGGGTCTAAACTCGATTATCTATTCCGTCTATTCTTGGTTATCTTTGGTTTTAGACGTTGGGAATTTACCTATTAAGTTAGGTCTACCCATGTTCTTGAACCTACTTTTTCTATTCTTGGTTTTAGACCTTGGGAATTTACCTATTAAGTTAGGTCTACCCACGCTCTTGAACCTACGTCGTAATCTATATGCCTGTGAACTACCACCTTATGCCAGTTGTTATGTCCGTTCTTTCATGGCATTTTGGGTTCATTCCCTTTTATCGACGAATCTAGCTTTATTTATAGATTGAATCACGATTATACGAACGGTGGGAATACGATTTGGGAAAATTATGAAATTTACTAAAAACATAGTTTAACTTGGAAATTGGCATAAATTGGGAACATGTATTATGACATGTTCATAGAAATGCAAATTGGATAAATTTGACATGAATTATAAGATGTGTAATTTGAATCTAGTATTGACGTGTAAATCTAGCATTTACATGAATAGTGAACTAGAGTAATAAGTCTAGAATTAGAATGTTGAATTGGAATTGGATTAGCTAATTTGGCACGGTAAGTATATTGGCATAAATGTGAAATTGGCCATAATTGGGAGTAATTGGCAGGTTTAGCAAAATCATGGTTAGTGACACTTAATTTGGTATAGTTTACATACCAAAAGGGCATAAATATGATATAGAAGGGAGAATGGGCCATAAGAATAAATGTTGACAATTCACATTAAAAGAAGTAATTAGGAAATAAGTAAATTAGGAATAATTTACTTATAGAATTTGGCCTAAATGAGGAAATGTAAATTTAGACAAATTAAATGTTTATTGACGACATCTCTTTTAATAACACACCAGAAAATTCTAGGGTGACAGAGAGGATAGTGTCTAGGCTTGGGTTTGGAAAATACAAGTTTCCTGCTCTCCCTGGCTATCCCTAACTGATCCGACGGACGAGACGCTGACTTTCAAAACCTGATTTGAAAATTAATCAAACCCTTTAAACTTAGAAAAACACGAATATGCCTAACCCGAGGTTAGACTGAGTTGCGATGTAAACCTGCCCGGAACCAACCGGCACATCCAGTATTCGCAGCAATATCTGTCTAATGTGAGTGGTCACGGCTTTAATTCATTTAGTTAAAGCTAGAACAAGAATGGTAGGGTTAAGTTAACTAAGACACTTAACCAGTTCAACATGATAACTAAACTGATGGGAGGGGCTAGGTTCAGACTGACACTTAACATAGTCAAGCTAGAATGGGAGGGCTAAGTCCATAGAGACACTTAACCAAACTCAAGGTAGCAAAACGAGACTTGTAGGGGTTAAGTAAAGTTAATACACTTAGCCAAATTAATATGTTAACTAGACTAGAGGTTGGGGTTAAGTAAAATCTAATACATTTAGCCAATTTTGATATGTTAGCTGGGCTAGACCGTAGGGTTAAGTAAACCTGAACACTTAACCATCAGGTTGTGATAAAGGAATGAGGTTAAGTCTAAAACATGAAGGGAAAATACTTAACCATTAATAACATGTTAGTTAAAACAGACGGGCAGGGTTAAGTTAAAAAGGAACACTTAACCAATACAGGATGAACGGCTAGGGTTAAGTAATAAGAAATACTTAACAAATATAACTTGGTTTGTGGTAGGGTTAAGTCATCATGAATCACTGATAACACTTAACCAGTTTAACAGGACGAATGAAGAGGGCTAAGTTGGCTCGAATTGACTAATGACACTTAACCAATCCAAATTGACGGGAAAGAGAACTAAGTAGTAAACCTTAGTTAAGAAAACAACGATTCTGGAAACTAAGTGGTAAACCTTGGTTGACAAAACTAAGTAGTAATTCTTAGTATAACACGAGGAGGAGCGAACGTCCGTCTGATTAAAAAAGAAGGCTCCAACGAATTGGGTTACGAAGCCTGAGGCTTCGAGGGGACGTGAGGGTGCTCTTGGTATCCCTCTGTGAGGCTGCAGATGATCCGCCTGGGCCCACAGAGGTTAAGGTCTGCGTAGAAGAACCAGGGGTATGCCTTGGTTGCAATACATGGCAACCTGAAGACTAGGATGGACCAGCGTGATTCGGCGAGCAAACGGTAGCCCTGTGATAGCGACTCGTCGTCTACCATCCATCTTCAGTCAATCGAGATACGTGAAGCGGAAAGGCGGAGAACTCTAAAAGACCATATACTTGCTATCTAGTTATGGGTGAGGATGGCCATAGGATAGTGGGGCACCGGGGGCCGGTGTATAGTTCTCATTTTACAAGGTGTGCCTTTCATTAGTTGAGGGAGGGGTCAAGTGGGACCATAGCCACTGGAATAAAAACAGACCTTAGCATCTGCATCGGCAGATATCTGAAAGCTCCCAATCGAGTTCTGTATTCCTTGATTTGCCCTGTCACAGGACTCGGACCGCACATTGCAGAACATGTGCATCTAGACAAGCGATAACGATTCGCGATACATGCGGGGGGGGGGGGGAGTATAGGAACATATACCACTCTAGGTAGTGTGTCCTAGACTTGGGGGCATCGTTCGACAGGTAGCATAATTCCTAGTTGAACTAGGTGGCATAAATCCTGAATCCGAGAAGCGTTCAGCAGACAGCGTAAAACTCTAGTTAAATCTAGAAAGCACTTGATAGAAAACCCTAGATTAGATCTAGGTAATAACTAATAAATGGATGCCTGAAGGCGATGGAAAATACAAGGATTGGGATCACGTTAGCGTTACTAGCTGGGACATTAGTTAGCTGGTGCAGAGATAATAGAAATCCGTATAACAAGGAAATGGCGAAGCGGCGAAAGTATTAGAGAACATCCAGTTTATCTTATCTTAGCATATCTTGTGTTGATCTTGTCTAATCTTGCTGACCCTATCATCATGGTGTTATCTTGTATTCTGTTAATTCATGTCGTTCTATTTTCCATGTTCACATGCTAGAAGTTACTGAACTTACTCAGGCTTTATGTCTGACTCTGTTTTTCTTTCCTCTTCTTTTCTTCCGTTCCCTCCTAGGTAGTAAAGGAGGGAATAGTTTAGCTCAGGTTAAGTTGGACTGCCACTCTTTCCCAGCTTGAAGATTTGTCGAAGTTTGCTTGGATTCTCTTTTCAGATGCTATGGCTGGCTCTTGCTAAAATCGGGGAATATAAATGTTGTTTTTATGCTTCTTTATTTTGTAAGACAGATGATACTCTGATATTGCAAAGAAACCATTGTACAAACTATTTTATCAATAAAGCAAAGTTTTATTTTCCGCTGTTTAAATTCTGTCTGTCTTGTAATTTATCTGCATCTTTTACCCTAAATGCTCCACAGAACTTAGTGCATTCCCTTTGTGAGTGACACTAACGGACGTGGGGTGTTACACGTGGTATCAGAGCTGAAGGTTACCAGATCAGATAAAGGATTTGAAAAAATTATTTTCAAAATGGTTTTAAAAGAAGCATTCTCAAAAGAAAAGATTCGTTTAAAAGGCATATTCCTGAATGCCATACGCACTATTTTTCTCTACCTCTGTTTGAATTCTTGAGTCTCTGGGGCTCCTGGCTTTCTGGGAGGTAACCTCATCGAAGGGTAAAGTAGTGCCCAACTTCCATCTATGGCTGTGGTTGCTTCCCTTACGGCCAGTTTTCTTTCAAGCTTATAGGGTTTTCCGTACAATGGAGGCAGCTTTCGAGAGATTTGTTAACATGACTACACACGAAAGAGGATGAGGAGTTTGGCTAAGGAGCACAACCCTAGGATGAGGAATTCATAGATGTAGATTTAGCTCACAAAGGAGGAGGAAATTATAAAATCTAAGACAAGAGGAAGTATCTTTACTAGGGTATGATAGGGCATATAATTAAGGACAAGGGCAAGAACGAGGAACAAGATTTTCAGAAGGGCAAGTACATACTTTCACCACCAAGCATACCTAGGAGAAAGGAAGTGAAGTTCTGTTGGAAGAGTCTAGTTTTACTATTCATACTGTTTCCTTTGGCTTTAGCGCTTCTCATTTGTTCATATCCACTTCCATAGTTGAGTCTCTGCACCATAGTACTTGTATAGTAGAAAGATCCCACTAGAGTCTCAAATCCAATTGGTGGTCCGACCAGCTTATTTTTGGTTAGTAGGGATTTGAGAATAGCTATCAAGTTTGCTTATATCATCTCACGTAGGTCATCTAAATTCGGAGGAGATATTCCCTGGGTGCTTGTCTGATATTGGTTTAGGCCTTTGGGGCTTGTACTTGAGGAATGTCGAGTTCGACTAGGATGGTTTGCGTGAGAGATGAATAGTTGTGACAGGCACTCTAAAAAGCACGTAGTGACCTTTCAACCCTTATGGTTATGGCATGGTGGATAAGAGAGAGAAACCTCTAAACATCTTAGTATATACACTTGGTACCGTGTTTGACATCTGTTTATTTTGGAAATGGAGATCGGAAACTTCACAATCGTGAAGTAAAATTAGTTAAGATACAAAGGAGTAAAGCTCAAGAAGGCTAGATACTAGCAACATACCCTTTTCCTTAAGGGTGCATCCTTGATTTTCTTTTTGTAGGAGCTTTACGCATAATTGTTTCTCTATTTCCAAAGTATATCCTCTAGGTCGTATCTTCGATCCTAAGGTAGAAGCCAATGGATGTAAACATGTATTTGAAACATGTTATGGTTGGTGGTTGCAAGTGGTTGCTAATGGTTGCTCGTGGATGCATATGCATACGTATTAGACACTAGATCAAGTTCGGACGCTTTCATCTTGCATTTACAAATATGTATTTGTTTGTAAGTTGAACTTGATATGTTATCATATGGATGTTGCATATGGATGAATGGTTATGCACGCATGTAGTATTTACATAACTAGGGATGCTTGCATACATGATTGGACGCATGGCACTGTCATGTTTCACATTAAGGAGGTCAACTGAATCAGTAGACCGCCAGATTTTGCATTAGATAAAGACATATACACACACTATGCATATGAACATGAAAGCATTAGAAATTTTTTTAAGGACAGTGAATGCCTGTGATTGAATGGTTGAGTAGATGGGTGATTGGATGGTAGGACACATTCTTCCTAACTTGAAGATTTCGGGGACGAAATCCTTTTAAGTGGGGTAGAATGTAACACCCCGTAATGCTGTAACGCTAAGATTCACAAATCAAGGCAGAATTAAAAGTTAAAATCAAAATCAAGGGAAACGGGCTGCGCCATTGCGTTCGTCTTGGAATTCTGCATGAAAACGAGTCCGAGTTTGCATAAATCGGAGTCCGTATGAGGAAGATATGGCCTCCGGAAGATTCAGCGAAGTTCAAATTTCAAAACAGGTCAGGTTCAAAATTCAAATCGGACCCAGAATGGGCTGGACGGGAATTTTCCCGCCCAAGGCACCCAGGTCGACTGGGTAGTCGACCTGGGGGTCGACCCCCCTGTTTTTCCAGCTTTCTGCACCTGGTTCGTTCTTCTGTATCTAGACTCCATACTGACCAGATTCGTCCGCCTAACACTATATAAACAGCCCTAGTCTCCTTCTCTATTCACAATTCTTCTCTACCCTTATGCTGCAAAGATTCTTAGTGAATATGACTTCTTCTCCTCCTCTTAAAAGAATAATAATTAGAATAATATATATAAAATAAATCAAGACGAGGAGATGCTGCTCAAAGACTTTCAAGAAGAGGTTCAAGTCAGGCTAGGATTTCAAGTGAAGAATCAAAGGCTAGCTCAAACGGTTTCGAGCAACGTCGCACGAATCATAGCAACGCCATCTTTCTTATCTAATCTAAATCTCTGTAAGTCAGTTACTTTTTAGATTTGAACGTTTTTCTCTGTTCGTGACATGAAATTAAAGGAATAAAAGAATATGCCAAATCTCTCTCTCTCTCTATTCGAATCAGTGCCTATACTCTTGGACCTAATTAAGAACTGTTATGATTCGAGGACAAATAAGACTGTGACTATGAAACTATGGTCCTTAGAACCATATGCCTCGTTGACTATGAACATTGCCTATGACTATGGACATTGCCTATGACTATGAACATCGCCTATGACTATGGACATTGCCTATGACTATGAACATTGCCTATGACTGTGACTGTGACTGTGACTATGAGGATTATTTCCTTGACCAAGCCTATGCCTTTGATTAGGAAATATAAACTATTGCCTATCACATAACAAGGACATCTGTGATTAAACACCTGTGATTCATGACTAGGAAAGTGTTGCTTAAGTTTTGTGACTATGAAATTGAGTCTAAACTCGATTATCTATTCCGTCTATTCTTGGTTATCTTTGGTTTTAGACCTTGGGAATTTACCTATTAAGTTAGGTCTACCCATGTTCTTGAACCTACTTTGTCTATTCTTGGTTTTAGACCTTGGGAATTTACCTATTAAGTTAGGTCTACCCACGCTCTTGAACCAACGTCGTAATCTATATGCCTGTGAACTACCATCTTATGCCAGTTGTTATGTCCGTTCTTTCATGGCATTTTGGGTTCATTCCCTTTTATCGACGAATCTAGCTTTATTTATAGATTGAATCACGATTATACGAACGGTGGGAATACGATTTG
Organism: Allium sativum; assembly: GCA_030737875.1. Lineage (NCBI taxonomy): Eukaryota > Viridiplantae > Streptophyta > Magnoliopsida > Asparagales > Amaryllidaceae > Allium > Allium sativum. Next base: position 712,781,838 of record CM060912.1, read on the forward strand.
GGAAAATTATGAAATTTACTAAAAACATAGTTTAACTTGGAAATTGGCATAAATTGGGAACATGTATTATGGCATGTTCATAGAAATGCAAATTGGATAAATTTGACATGAATTATAAGATGTAAAATTTGAATCTAGTATTGACGTGTAAATCTAGCATTTACATGAATAGTGAACTAGAGTAATAAGTCTAGAATTAGAATGTTGAATCGGAATTGGATTAGCTAATTTGGCACGGTAAGTATATTGGCATAAATGTGAAATTGGCCATAATTGGGAGTAATTGGCAGGTTTAGCAAAATCATGGTTAGTGACACTTAATTTGGTATAGTTTACATACCAAAAGGGCATAAATATGATATAGAAGGGAGAATGGGCCATAAGAATAAATGTTGACAATTCACATTAAAAGAAGTAATTAGGAAATAAGTAAATTAGGAATAATTTACTTATAGAATTTGGCCTAAATGGGCAAATGTAAATTTAGACAAATTAAAGGTTTATTAACGACATCTCTTTTAATAACACACCAGAAAGTTCTAGGGTGACAGAGAGGATAGTGTCTAGGCTTGGGTTTGGAAAATACAAGTTTCCTGCTCTCCCTGGCTATCCCTAACTGATCCGACGGACGGGACGCTGACTTTCAAAACCTGATTTGAAAATTAATCAAACCCTTTAAACTTAGAAAAACACGAATATGCCTAAGCCGAGGTTAGACTGAGTTGCGATGTAAACCTGCCCGGAACCAACCGGCACATCCAGTATTCGCAGCAATATCTGTCTAATGTGAGTGGTCACGGCTTTAATTCATTTAGTTAAAGCTAGAACAAGAATGGTAGGGTTAAGTTAACTAAGACACTTAACCAGTTCAACATGATAACTAAACTGATGGGAGGGGCTAGGTTCAGACTGACACTTAACATAGTCAAGCTAGAATGGGAGGGCTAAGTCCATAGAGACACTTAACCAAACTCAAGGTAGCAAAACGAGACTTGTAGGGGTTAAGTAAAGTTAATACACTTAGCCAAATTAATATGTTAACTAGACTAGAGGTTGGGGTTAAGTAAAATCTAATACACTTAACCAATTTTGATTTGTTAGCTGGGCTAGACCGTAGGGTTAAGTAAACCTGAACACTTAACCATCAGGTTGTGATAAAGGAATGAGGTTAAGTCTAAAACATGAAGGGAAAATACTTAACCATTAATAACATGTTAGTTAAAACAGACTTGCAGGGTTAAGTTAAAAAGGAACACTTAACCAATACATGATGAACGGGTAGGGTTAAGTAATAAGAAATACTTAACAAATATAACTTGGTTTGTGGTAGGGTTAAGTCATCATGAATCACTGATAACACTTAACCAGTTTAACAGGACGAATGAAGAGGGTTAAGTTGGCTAGAATTGACTAATGACACTTAACCAATCCAAATTGACGGGAAAGAGAACTAAATAGTAAACCTTAGTTAAGAAAACAACGATTCTGGAAACTAAGTGGTAAACCTTGGTTGACAAAACTAAGTAGTAATTCTTAGTATAACACGAGGAGGAGCGAACGTCCGTCTGATTAAAAAAGAAGGCTCCAACGAATTGGGTTACGAAGCCCGAGGCTTCGAGGGGACGTGAGGGTACTCTTGGTATCCCTGTGTGAGGCTGCAGATGATCCGCCTGGGCCCACAGAGGTTAAGGTCTGCGTAGAAGAACCAGGGGTATGCCTTGGTTGCAATACATGGCAACCTGAAGACTAGGATGGACCAGCGTGATTCGGTGAGCAAACGGTAGCCCTGTGATAGCGACTCGTCGTCTACCATCCATCTTCAGTCAATCGAGATACGTGAAGCGGAAAGGCGGAGAACTCCAAAAGACCATATACTTGCTATCTAGTTATGGGTGAGGATGGCCATAGGATAGTGGGGGCACCGGGGGCCGGCATATAGTTCTCATTTTACAAGGTGTGCCTTTCATTAGTTGAGGGAGGGGTCAAGTGGGACCATAGCCACTGGAATAAAAACAGACCTTAGCATCTGCATCGGCAGATATCTGAAAGCTCCCGACCGAGTTCTGTATTCCTTGATTTGCCCTGTCACAGGACTCGGACCGCACATTGTAGGACATGTGCATCTAGACAAGCGATAACGATCCACGATACATGCGGGGGAGGGAGTATAGGAACATATACCACTCTAGGTAGTGTGTCCTAGACTTGGGGGCATCGTTCGACAAGTAGCATAATTCCAAGTTGAACTAGGTGGCATAAATCCTGAATCCGAGAAGCGTTCAGCAGACAGCGTAAAACTCTAGTTAAATCTAGAAAGCACTTGATAGAAAACCCTAGATTAGATCTAGGTAATAGCTAATAAATGGATGCCTGAAGGCGATGGAAAATACACGGATTGGGATCACGTTAGCGTTACTAGCTGGGACATTAGTTAGCTGGTGCAGAGATAATAGAAATCCGTATAACAAGGAAATGGCGAAGCGGCGAAAGTATTAGAGAACATCCAGTTTATCTTATCTTAGCATATCTTGTGTTGATCTTGTCTAATCTTGCTGACCCTATCATCATGGTGTTATCTTGTATTCTGTTAATTCATGTCGTTCTGTTTTCCATGTTCACATGCTAGAAGTTACTGAACTTACTCAGGCTTTATGTCTGACTCTGTTTTTCTTTCATCTTCTTTTCTTCCGTTTCCCCCCCCCCCCCAGGTAGTAAAGGAGGGAATAGTTTAGCTCAGGTTAAGTTGGACTGCCACTCTTTCCCAGCTTGAAGATTTGTCGAAGTTTGCTTGGATTCTCTTTTCAGATGCTATGGCTGGCTCTTGCTAAAATTGGGGAATATAAATGTTGTTTTTATGCTTCTTTATTTTGTAATACAGATGATACTCTGATATTGCAAAGAAACCACTGTACAAACTATTTTATCAATAAAGCAAAGTTTTATTTTCCGCTGTTTAAATTCTGTCTGTCTTGTAATTTATCTGCATCTTTTACCCTAAATGCTCCACAGAACTTAGTGCATTCCCTTTGTGAGTGACACTAACGGACGTGGGGTGTTACACTCCTCTAGTTTTTTTTCTCGTCTTTTAGCATATCACGCTCCAACTCTGCTCTACGTAAGTCTGGTTGAGCTTGTTTGCATTGTCGTTTCATATCTTTGAATTTATATATCAATTCAGCATTTATATCAAGAACTTCTTCAAAAGAAGGAATTTGTACCTCATCTTCTTTCGCCATAAAACATACATTTGCTTGTTCATCATCTGAGTCGCTTTCACTATCAGATGAAGATGAGTCTGAATCATCCCATGTTACTGAAAATGCTCGTTTCTTTGACTTGTCCTTCTTGTGTTTGAATTTTTCATTTTCTGTCTTCTTATTTTGCTCCGGACAATCCTTTTACATATGTCCCTTCTTGTGACAGTTGAAGCATTCTACATTTGATGAAGATGGTTTATTTGATCCGAACTTCTTTCTGTTGTAACGACTAGCCTTTCGTTGCTTTAAGAATTTCTTGAATCCTTTTGCAATGAATGTTAGATCTTCATCTTCAGAATCTGAGATGTCTTCATCCTTTTCGGCATGAAATGCTACATTTTTCTTTTCTTCTTTTTGTTCTTTTCTAGCCTGCAGGTTAGCTTCGTAGGACATAAGATTTCCTATCAGTTCATCTGGTTTCATGGTGGAAAGATCATTAGCTTCTTCTATTGCTAATACTTTTCCTTCTCATTCATTAGTCAGAGAATGTAGGACTGTTGAAATTACATCAAAATCAGAATATTTTTGCCCTAATCCAATAAGTGCATGATGAATGGTTTGAAACCGTGAATATATCTCATTGATTGTTTCAATTGGCTTCATTTTGAAACTTTGAAATTGACTTTTCAACATAGCTATTTTGGCTTGTTTAACCTTGTTAGTACCTTCATGAGTGGTTTTTAGCGTTTGCCAAATTTGATAAGTAGTGGTGCAAATACTAACACGGTTATATTCATTTTGGTCTAATGCACAAAACAACATATTTATTGCTTTTGCATTTACGGCTGCTGCCGTTTTCTCAGCCGGTGTCCATTCTGAATACTCAGTTGTTGGATTTACTATTTCTTTCTGAATAGCATTCCAGGCATCATAGCTATTTGACTGCATGTAAAATGACATACGTGTTGCCAAATAGCTATAATTAAGGCCATTGAAGAATGGAGGTCTTTGTGTTGATTGACCTTCTGTATAAGTGGTGTTTTGAGTGCTAGAACTTGGGTTATTTGCCATATTACAAGAATATATCAAATAACTGTGTTACGGTTATAAGATGACCGTGCTCTGATACCAATTGAAAGTGTATGCGTGTACTTGCCGAGCATAATACACACAAGGATCGTGTAATATGACAAACAATATTCAAGTATAAAGTAATAGCTAATCGCAGATAAGCAAATATAGTAAATGCAGTAAAAAGGAAAAATCACACCAGGGATTTTTATACTGGTTCGGAGCACCGTCCTACGTCCAGTCCCAAACCTCTCTCTGGATTTTCACTAATAACCGCACTTCACTTGGAGGAACAGGTATACAACACTACTTGATTTACGGGCCACAAGCTTACCCACTTGATTTCTCGGGCTACAAGCTTACCCACTTGATTTCACGGGCTACAAGCTTACCCACACAAGACTTCAACAATTACAAGAGTTTGACTTCTGAATGTGTTCTTGTTTCAACACTGATTAGTCAATAATTGAGTACACCCTTCCTATAATCTTATCCTCAAATGTAATTTGATGTTTGCGAAGATTCAAAAGTGGATTATCATTGAATCACAAGTGTATTAAATATGATTGGAGATTCAAACGATAAAATAATGATTTTGAGTGCTTTTTGAATGCCAAATAATAATGCAAGATAGATCAGAGAATAGAGTGAAATTCGGTGGTTTGGATGAATGAAATATGATGTATTTATAATGATTGAGAAGTTATAATCATTAGTGAAAAGTTGCAATCAAAAGAGATAATTCCTGATGAAGAGAAATGGATGCAACCTTTCATGAAAGAAGATGACTCTCCAAAGATATGCTTTGTTATTCAAAAAGCTGTTGACATGTAAAATGTACAGGTAGACAGGTTTTTGACCGTTACCTTTAAAAAGCTGTTGACAGGTTAATTTTTACAGGTAGACAGGTTTCATTTGAAATCCTGCTGACAAGTTAAAAATAACCTGTTGACATGTTTTTGTCAACTTGCTACAGAAAAGAGTTTTCATGAATATTTTTAAAAGCAATGAGAAGTATGATTATTTGAGGATAGATTTTAACATTTATAACTCTAAATAACCAACTTCTAACCTATGAAAAAAAAACATCAATTCTTCTTTTTGTCATCGATTTTTCTTTTTGTCGATCATGAAGTTTCTTCTTGTCATTAATCAAAATAATCACTGAAATCTTTGACTCAACATTAATTTATATTGTTAATTATATCTCTAATGCTAGATTTTTGTTTACAAACTCAGGTATATGTAAGTGCCATCATATTCAATCAATGAAATAAACTCAACTTAGTCCACAAAACTTAGCAGTTTTTTGACTAAACTTTGCTTATAAACTTTTACGTGACCAGTCAAAGAAATGATCTATGAATGAATGATACGAACCTTAAACTTATTTGTTTCAAATATCTAATTGAACTATTAATAGAAAAAATTTAGAAACCAACGGCAAATAAACAAAATAAACATTACCTGTTGCTTAACACCAAGAAGTGCAGCATTCAAATATGATGCAATCCAGTTCAATTCTGTTGTCTCACTAGCAGTAAGACATTTTTCAACCACAATTGTAACAATGATTTAAAAAATAGAACTTTCAGCTTCCATCATCAGAGCACCATCAATTCTTCTCATCCCTTTTCAATCCCCTTTCTCTGTTTTTAATGGAATAAAGTGAAGGAAATTAACTTTCTTTTGTCATCAAAAACTGAAAATGGTCCATTAGGAAGGAGTTAATGGATGTGCCATAAATAAATAAAAAATATGATGTGAATAGTTTCCAAAATTAAATATGCAGCGAATAATGAAAGAGTTGAAGAGATATTCAAAATTATAATTATAGCTGTAAATTGTGAAAATAATAAATGGAAATAATAGAAGGGTAAACGGTGGGTGTATCATGCTTTGTTCAATTAGGTGAGCAAGTGTGATATGCAAAATTGTGAAATCCATCCATGTTGACCTAAGCATATCAACATCAGTAACAATAACATCAAAATTGTTTTTGTGCTATCTCAATATATTCAAGTCTTCAATTGCTAAATCTGTTAAAGTCGCTGTAACAAATTACAAAAACATTCCATATTTATTTCCACTCATAGGCCAAGAGAGAGGAAAAAACTAAACATTCAACACAAATTCCTGGAGAAAACTGAACTATCTCAAAACCATAATTTTGATCATGGATCACGATCGGTATAACTAGGAAAATATAAGAAACCCAGACCTATAACACAATGAGAAATCATTCTTTTAACATCAAAAAGTCAAACATAAAACAAAAATTATAGAACACAAAACACTGTATCTGCACTGAATCAGCTTTACTTCAAAAATCCTTAGACAGGTTAAATTATCGTCAACTAGGAGCACTGTCAATCCTTGACTATTCCGTAGTTCATGATCCTCTATCATGTAGAATAAAAAGAAATGTTGGTGTTAAGTAATTTTTTGCATGAGATGTCACAATTATTAATATTTGGTGAAATACAACTAACCTATAACACATTTACTTTTAGTTATGCTCTGATTCATATTTACAATCAGAGGAACTTATGCTTTAATTCACATTTACAGTCAGATGCACATTTACTTTTAGGCATTTCTTAAATTAGTTATGTACAATACCCCTGTTAGCAAGTAAAACTATATTATACTACACTTATACAATAAAAACTGGTAGAAAAAGTACTATTACCTAAAAGTGAAATTACCAGGAAATAACACTGTCATATGCAGCATTTTGAATTTATAAATTTAGCAACAAGGCAAGTATGATAAAATGGATGAAACTACCTATATACGATAAAACTAAATGCTAACACTGTATTTAAGAAAAAATGTAACCATATGGCATAATGACTAAGACCAAATTCTTTTAAACATACAATTTATATGCATAGATGGATGAAACTGCATTTGCAATTTATAGGCAAATACTTAAGTAAAATAATAGATTCGTTACTATAGCAAAAATTGGTTATTGATAACCTTCATATTCTTACATACAAGAGAAGCACGCTTGTATTATTCAATCAGCTAATAAAAAAATATGAAAACCAAATAAAACAAAGCACATTGAAAACCAGACATATCCAAGTAGTAATATTTTTCAATCGCGTGGATTTCTCATGTTTGATGACTAATTCCCTGTCATTAACGCTACTAGCTAAAACTTTTGTTGAGTCAAAGATTTCAATGATTATTTTGATTAATGACAAGAAGAAGCTTCATGATCGACAAAAAGAAGAATCGATGACAAAAAGAAGAATTGATGTTTTTTCATAGGTTAGAAGTTGGTTATTTAGAGTTATAAATGTTAAAATCTATCCTCAAATAATCATACTTCTCATTGCTTTTAAAAATATTCATGAAAACTCTTTTCTGTAGCAAGTTGACAAAAACATGTCAACAGGTTATTTTTAACTTGTCAACAGGATTTCAAATGAAACCTGTCTACCTGTAAAAATTAACCTGTCAACAGCTTTTTAAAGGTAACGGTCAAAAACCTGTCTACCTGTACATTTTACCTATCAACAGCTTTTTGAATAACAAAGCATATCTTTGAAGAGTCATCTTCTTTCATGAAAGGTTGCATCCATTTCTCTTCATCAGGAATCATCTCTTTTGATTGCAACTTTTCACTAATGATTATAACTTCTCAATCATTATAAATACATCATATTTCATTCATCCAAACCACCCGAATTTCACTCTCTATTCTCTGATCTATCTTGCATTATTATTTGGCATTCAAAAAGCACTCAAAATCATTATATTATCGTTTGAATCTCCAAGCATATTTAATACACTTGTGATTCAACGATAATCCACTTCTGAATCTTCGCAAACATCAAATTACATTTGAGGATAAGATTATAGGAAGGGTGTACTCAATTATTGACTAATCAATGTTGAAACAAGAACACATTCAGAAGTCAAACACTTGTAATTGTTGAAGTCCTGGTGGGTAAGCTTGTAGGCTGTGAAATCAAGTGGGTAAGCTTGTAGCCCGTGAAATCAAGTGGTTAAGCTTGTGGCTCGTAAATCAAGTAGTGTTGTATACCTGTTCCTCCGGGTGAAGTGAGGTTGTTAGTGAAAATCCAGAGAGAGGTCTGGGACTGGACGTAGGACGGTGCTCCGAACCAGTATAAAAATCCCTGGTGTGATTTTTTCTTTTTACTGCATTTACTATATTTGCTTATCTGCGATTAGCTATTACTTTATACTTGAATATTGTTTGTCATATTACACGATCCTTGTGTGTATTATACTCGGCAAGTACACGCATACATCTTCAACTTTTGCATGGTACCTTACTGAAAGAGACACTATAAAAATGTAGCAAGTAACATGGAACTTAGGAAGCAAAGTATACAAACAACATGTGCATGTATTAACTAATGTAGGTACCTTACCTACTTTGATAGCATACTATCTTGTAAATAAAACTGGTGATCATTTGTATCAGTTTTCTTTCAGCATTAAGGAAGCTAAACTTTACTCCCACTGATTGCAACCTAATAAATAAGGATCACTGAAATGCATATCTAAACAATATACAAATACTTATATACAGAAAGCTCTCAAGTAGTATTATTCATACTTGGATCCAGATTTGGCAGTTCCATTCAGTTCATTCATACTTTGATTTGGATGACATAACTAGTATTATCTATTATGATTGACAGTTTTTACTTTTAGCATTTCTTACACACATTTGGACTGAATTTCTAGATATTCAATGTTGGGTAAAAAAATCATGTTAAACTGACGACTGCCACTGAGTATAGTTTTCTTTAATTGTATGATCCAGAAGTTAGTTTGCACAAAAAAATACCAACAGTAATCGTACAAAGAACATGTCTATATAAAAAATATTATTTCTTAAAATTTAATATGCATGCATTTTTCTTAGTTACGAACTAGCCAGCTAATTTGAAATACAATTACATGAAAAAACCATTACACATACCTTGGAAGCCTCTAAAGAACAACCTTATTGTTAAGATAATATAAACTCTAGTGTGAAATACATCGCCCAAACCAAAACAAAAGGAAAATAATTCAGGTTTACTCTTGCCAAACTAGAAACTACATTCTTAACTTACTATAATCCATAATTGAATTCAATGAATGTGTGCATAAACATGAAAATAAGGCATTTTATAGTTGTGCAATAAAATAAGGCATTTTAAATCCTCAAAATATGCCTCTGCAACTTTCAATCAAAATAACATACTAACGTACAACAATCTAAACTCGTAACTCTCATGTAAGTCTAACAGTCGCACCCTCACTTCAACTTCAATCTTCCTGCCTTCACAAATTAACAACAAAAGTGGATGCTTAAAAATGAGGAGGCAATCCAGTTAGGAAAAGAATGAAAAATTAATAAAAGGATATACCGATTGAAGAACATAACTGTTCAACTAAGATTCATGTCTCCCAAATGCTTTTCTTGGAAAAAGAACTTAAAACCACAAACAGATCTCTGTAAACAAATACATTTTGGCTAACTTCTCTCTTGAACAAAAATAAATGAAGGAGATTATCAAAAGAGATGATAAGACATGTAGGATTTTCCTATTGGGAAGATGGGTTTAACTTCTTAAAATGGCATGTCACTGGATTTAATGGAAAGATATGATAATGGAGCACATGAAATATCAAAGCAATTTCAACCATTTAACTGTTATTTTTGTAAATACATATGGAATATTGTCATTATGTGCTTATCATTTTCACACTATAATGCATTATTCACAATTAAGTTTTATGGTTTCATTGGTATCTTTTTTAATATGTGATATTCAGGTATCAGCGGCTGGACAAAAACCTATGTGCTTAAGTGATAAGAGTTTAACCTAAAAGCTATGAAACAAAAAGGAAAAAATTACACGTAAACAGTAGAAGCCAATAATTTTAGGCCTTAACTTGACACGAGCAGCTAGAAAAACATCTATTTTTCAGTGATAGGAGTTTAACCTAACAACTGCAAAATAATAAAGGAGATATTATATCTAAACAGTATCAGACCAACTCATTACAACCTACACTTGATTGCAACAACATAAATATAGCTAGCAGCAAATTTAGTTTTTAAAATTACAAGGGAATGGTATTGTGTTTCAGAATTAAACCTAGAATAAAACAGTTAGCATTGAAAACATTAATTCACGTATCAAACTCGGAATTAAAATTAAAAAAAGGAAATTATACCGAATTCACGGCTTCTTGCGTTTCACGGCTTCGAGCGTTCCAGCTTGTGGAGGAATCATGACGTTGATTTGAGTCAGGCACGGAGTGGATTGGAGATTCTACGTATTTTGGAGAGGAGAGGATAGAGAAGACTTTTTTGTAATTTGGAAAGGTAGAGAGGAGAAATGAGATTCAGGAAAACTTTTTGGAACTTGGAAAGGATGAAAAGTGACGTTCGAAGGAGGGAAACGAAAGTTTTATCCCGCTACGTTTTGGATTAGGCAATAAAGAGAGCGTTAATCAAGCTATGTTTCATGGGAACAAACACTAGCCTGTCTTAATTATAGCAAGTTATGTTTTCGTGCTATTCCACTTGCTATTAATTAAACAATTTCTTGTAGTGGAATCTTGGCCACGTGTCTATTTTGTCTGGCCAGCTAGCCGTTGGAAACTGTTGAAAAGCATTGAAAATTGCCGTTGAAATACCGAGAGCTAGATATAACATACATACAGACCAACGACAAAATAGCTCACGCAGGAGCATTTACATACATGAATATACATAAGCATAATACTGGAAAACATAACAGGTCATTCCTTCATCCAGTGCGATGTCCCCTCTTGTGCACCCTAGCACCAATGTTATCCTCAAGCATAACAACAAAGCTCCAGCTATCAATAGCTACCCATTTATAGTAGAACTTTAGTACTTGAAACAGAACTATTGAATATTTGGCTAAATTCTTGAAACGTCTGCAATTCCTTTCATGCCAAAGGACCCAACAAAATGCAAAATTAAAAATAGCCACATGTTTATTTTGAACAGACTCCCAAAACAAAAACTGATCAAAAATAGCTTCCTTCCAACACCAATCTAAATGAAGTTGAACCAGACATTTGGTCTATACATAAAATGCGAAGTCACATTCACATAAAAGGTGCTTATAATCCTCCATATCTCCACCACCAAGATGACAAAACTCCACAATATTAAGTTTCTTCCTTTTAAGCACCAAGGAAGTGTTTAACTACCCATGAAAAATAGTCCACATGTGCACTTTCACTTTGAGAGGGATTTCAGCAAAGCTCCAAACAAAATCAAAACACAAGAAGTTTCTTCCAACAAAATTCAGTAAATTGTAACACTTATTAACTTTGAAGTTAGCTTCACTTCCTCCCCAACTAAAAGTATCATTCGAATTATCTAACACGACCCCATTCAACAAATCTACAAGCTTCAACAACTGATAAAAGACTCTTCCTTCTACAATTCTATTAAAAAAGAGTCTCCACTTAAAACCAGTAGAAGCAGGATCAAACAGTTCACTAATAGTAGCAAACTTATCTCTGGCAATATCAAACAAAAGTGGAAATTTCGAAGCCAGCGCAATCGGTAGTACCCAATTATCTAACTAGAAATAACACCACCGACCATTATGAACGTTAATACTGAAGTTAACTCTGAAGAGATGCGAGTGTCTCACAACTCCTTTCCAAAATGTTGAACAGTGACTAATGTTATTATAAAGAGAGAAAACCCCATTGTAATACGCATTAGACAACCATTCACACCACATCAAATTATTATGAGAAGAGATCACCCATAGCCACTTACACAACAACGTAGAGTTCATATCTCTTAAGCAAATCACCCTAAGACCACCTTGACTTTTAGGTTTGCAAACTTGATCCCATGAAACCAAACAAACTACAACACTTGAAACTCTCTTTCCAGACCAAAGAAAACCTCTACGAATCCCATCAATTTTATTTAGCACCTAGTCTGGAAATCTATAAAAAGATAGCCAAAAAAGGGGAATGGCATTCAAAACTGAATTCAATAAAATCAATCTCCCAGCTTTTGATAAATTATTCCCCTTCCATCTTGCTAGCCTCGCATCTACTTTGCCGATAACCAAAGACCAATCTTCCTTTAAAAGCCTCCCTGGTCTTATACAAACTCCCAAATAGTTAAGGGGGAAAGAACCCACCTTACAGTTCAACAAATCAGCAACATCTTTTTCCACACCATTTTCAACACCCAAGACCAAAACCGAGCTCTTACGAAAATTTATTTGCAAACCACAAGTTTTTCAAAAGCATAGAGGATAAACTTTAATGCTGCAAAATACTTACAATCAGGATTGGTAAAGATGATAGTGTCATCAGCATAATGAAGAGAAGAAATACCTCCCACAACAAACTCATCTCCAAAACTTTTCAAAAGACCATTAATGTGACGACATGGAATTTCGCTCGATCTGAATCAGTCGTTAAACCGATCTAGACCGTTCGAAACCCCTGATCGTTGAGAACAGGACAAATCAGAACACACACAGAAGAACATTTCATTGTATTACAACAATTCCATCAGATACAAGAATATACAGAGTATAATTGAATAAATTACATTCGATAAATATCAGAGATTACAATTAATTACATAGCAGCGGAAAAATAATACAAAGCACAACTGAAGGTGATATACGGATACAGAGCTTTCCGGATATCATTCCAGCTGTAAACCAGGATCCTGTGAATATAAATCTGCAAAACCAAAACTACTAGCTGCCCGTGTGGAAAATAGGGGCACCCAGAGTTTAGGTTAAAACAATAAACTCCAGGTCAGTCATGTGACTGGTGTGAGAACTAAAACAGTTTTTTTTAAAGCTTTACTTTAAAAAGAGAGTAATTCAAGGGACCACGCCGTATAACACGTAACGGGTTTCCTCCCAAGAATACTAGTGCATAGAATAAACAACGCAATGCTTTTTCGAAAAATGAAGCTATTATAAGACCCAGGTCCCATCACACAATGCAACGCAAGCCGAAGGATAGGGTTTTACCTTATAATAGCCAAACATGCTTGGTACGTTTTAAACAAATCATTTGCTACTATAATAAGTGTAAAGTGTTAAAACAATTTCAATCATAAATATAAATCATAGACGGCATGGGTACCATATATCATGTCGCCATACTAGTTCTATAATTAAAACCGCGATACACGTATTGGAAATTGGATTTCCGTCATGAGTCGAGGCAAGGGGCAAGCTCCTCTCCGCGTTCGAGACACTCTAGCAAATGCCTCAGGGTTACGCACTCTGGGCAACCCTGGTTGCTTCAGGGCCGGTCCTCACTTACGTTAGAGGATTGGCAATTCCTGAACACACGTTTCCCGGTCCTTACAGACCTATAATCGAGGCGCCTCGCATTCCAACAACCACAAAGGTGAAAAGTATATAAATGTCAGGGCTGGTAAGTCACTGACACCACCAAAGCTAGAAAGAAACGTCGTGCTCTCCCTGCAGTCCGTATCCCGTTTTTAACTCATACCGAGGTGTTAGGCTCGCGAATTCACGTTATACACAAAGCTACGCCACAGAGGCCGTGCTTTGATCATCAACCACAAGACTTTGCTTTTCAACAGAAGCCTTGATCATTGCATCTTAGCGTGCCACACAGGCAATTCATGCCATGCGACTGATGTCCATCGATATACAACCTCTGAGCTCGTACGTCTCAGAGAAGGGCGTTAAGCAAAAGAATAAATCCTCCGCTGCCAAACAGATGTATATTTAATAGAAATCAATCAACACAGAATAAAATCCAATGTCAGACACACAATCCATTTACAAGTCCGTTCTGGGTCTGAACGAAACCGGAGGCACTTTCCTCGCATATCCATCCATCTCCAAGTACGTCTGGACGACCACCAACTGTTTCCATCCTCTTGGGTGTACTGCCCAATCAGGATCGTCAGTAATTATCCAAACGATGTGAAGACTTCCGGTCTTCGACCACCGTCTTCATCTTCGACTTATCGTCGAATCGGTTATTCAGAATGGGTATAAACCCGGCCTTTCCGAACAACCCGCGTATATTAAAAACAAATGTTACACAAACACAACATACGCCACATTCCAATTCAGAATATTCTTTTATTCACAAAATCATATTCTTAGGGAAAGGTTCCCATTAATTTTATCCAAGATAAATTCTTTAGAATTTATCCTTTAATCTTCCTTTGGATGATCTATCAAACCAAATTATGGTTTTCTAAACTAGTCGAGATTAGCGAACCACACCGAAGTAATTATTTATTTTATTTCCCCATCCCAACCTATTCATCCCATGAAGCAAAACTGGTAATACTCCATATCTAACACCTCAGTGTTGTCGGTAAAATTAATTACCATTTCACGTTCAAATCTAATTAAAGATTTAACTATCTCTTTGGAGCAAAACTGGCAATACTCCATTCTCGCTCATTTCTAAATTTGATAATTTAAATTATAGATTTACATTTCAATCTAATTGCAGATTCATTAAAACTCCTTTTACTGAGTTAAAGAACTAGGTGTTATTTAAAACACAGTTCACGATAAACCCAAATCACATTCTATTTATTATTGGGTTAAAGAACTAGTGTTATTTAAAACACAGTTTAAATCCAATTAAATATATTAGAAATTCCGATTATTTAAAACCCCTTTTTAAATCTAATTTATTTATTTAAAAAAAATTGGGTTTTAAATTTAGTTCAAAACTAGTTCATTTCGATAAAAATCCATTTTTATCTTTTCAAATATGGAGTTTTTCATCCCAAATTTTCCCAAATCACTTCTTATGATTTTACACAAATTATTGATATTTTTAATAATTTTATCAAGGCCCGTACAGTCGATTTCCATCAACGACCATCGAACTGCACTTACAACAACCTTTTCCAAATTTGATTTGGACGTATCTCCAAATCCAACCGTTAGATTTCAAATTTCTAATATTCGTTAGAAAGCTCTTTTCGATACGAATCCAACGGTTCCGGTTTTAGGAGAATCCGACGGTCGGATCTCCCGTAATGTCCGTTTGAAATAAATGGTCGAAATTCACGAACTGCCGCGGCGCGGCGCGTTCTATTCAGGCCATTATATTATATATATAATATATATAATATATATTTCATCGATTTCTATTCAAAACGAATTTTATAAATAGTTTTGAATTCGTTTCAAAAACAATTTCAACTTCCATTTCAATCCAAAGCAAAATTGAATTCTTCTTTATAAATTCGTTTTAAAATTCATTTCTATTCAATTCAAATTTCAATTCAATTTGAATTCATTTCAATTCGTTTTCAATTCACTTCGAATTCGTTTTCAATTCAATTCAATTTCAAAGTCGTTTGCTATTCGATTCAATTCAAATTGGTTTTCTATTCGATTCAATTCAAATTGGTTTTCTATTCGAATCAAATTCGTTATATATTCAATTGAAATCAAATTCGTTTTATATTCAATTGAAATCAAATTCGTTTTCTATTCAAATCAAATTCATTTTATATTCAATTGAAATCAAATTCGTTTTCTATTCAAATCAAACTCGTTATATATTCAATTGAAATCAAATTCGTTTTCTATTCAAATCAAATTCGTTATATATTCAATTGAAATCAAATTCGTTTTATATTCAATTGAAATCAAATTCGTTTTCTATTCAAATCAAATTCGTTATATATTCAATTCATTTCGAAATCGTTTTCAATATTCATTTCAAAATGAATAAATCGATATAAATATCATTCGCGTCAAAATGGCGTCAATCTAATCAACACGGCTTCATATATTTCTATTTCCAAATATTCTATTCAACAAATGAATATTTATTTTTGTCAACACACGACTAATCTCAACGAATGAGTACTGTCCACGTGTGACTATTTTTGTTATTTAATATATTTTATAAAAATTAAGGTATCTATCGTTTGATATAAAATTAGACTCCAACTGTAAATTAGTAAGAGAACAATTCCCTGAATATTAACCCCGAAGGCCGAAACCAACATCAGATCAATATCCAGGAGACCACTCATCTCATCTATTTTCCAGTTGATTTCTAATTCTATATATGATAAAGATGTAAATTTTATTATTAAAATATTTCGTTCAACACATGACTAATCTCACGAATGAGTACAGTCAACACATGAACCTTTATTTTATAAAGATAAAGATATAAATTTTATTATTAAAATATTTCGTTCAAGACATGACTAATCTCAACGAATGAGTACAGTCAACACATGAACCTTTATTTTATAATATTCTTTATTTTCTAAATTGGAATGAGGCCCAATCAATCACCATATAATGTTAATTATATGGATTTTCATACATCACACGCATATAATAGTATTGAAAATAATCCACCATCAACCAAAGTGCACTACACTGCATAAGCATCAAATATAGATATTCAACGCTTATAACAGCCTGTCAATCAATCGATCGACATATTTAATCAATCAGGATGAGTGAACTTCAAATTTCATCCCAACACCCGTGTGGGGTTTTCAAACAATCAAACACAGATTTTATTTGTGCAGTTGAGCGATGTGTAAAATTTATCGTCCCAATCAATGTCATTCAAATAGGTGTACATAAACAAACCGTCCGGTTTGTAAATGAATATTTATTTTATTCACTTTCACTATATTCATATTCACGTTAAAAATTATGTTTTTAACGATAAAACATTTTTATTTTAACACATGAATTTCTATTCAGTTCATTCTTTAAATAAAATGATATTTTTATTTTCTAACTTATTTTAGAAAATTTCGGTGGCATAACGGCACGATACTAGAAACGGGACGAGGCCTAGCCTTATCCCCGGTCTAGTGAAGGCCCACGCCATTCACACATCAATCAATCCATTCCATTTCATCAAACAATTCAGTTTCAATCAAATAATCTAACTAATTTTTGCAATCAAACAAACAAGTCCATGGTCTATGGACGATTGTGTCGGGTGCTACTAAGCACCGTCTGCATCCTAGTATATATATATATATATCTAGAAAATGAAATTGAAAGGTGAGAAATTCTCACCGATAGCTATCCAATCCTCTTGACTCTTTCTTTGCAGAAGTCTTCGTCGTTTTCGCATTTTTGTCATCTTCGTTGCTGTAGCCACTACATATGTAAAAATCGAATTTTTACTTCGCTGTTCAATATATAAAAATCGAATTTTTACTTTGTTATTCAATATATAAAAATCGAATTTTTTACTGCGCTATATGGATAAAATTCCATTTTTACTTCGCTATTATATAGATAAAAATTCTATTTTCATCACGCTATTATCTATATAAAGATTTCGCCTATTCAAAAATAAAGATTGAATTTTTATTATCATAACCATATAAAAATTATATTTTTACTTCTTCAACATAATAAAAATCATATTTTCATACCTCCTACATAATAAAGATCGAATTTTTATCTTACTACCTTATAAAAATAATTCCTTTACTTCTATAAAAATCTTGTCTTTACATTATAAAAAATCTCATCTTTACATTATAAAAAACCTCATCTTTACATTATAAAAAAATCTCGTCTTTACATTATAAAAAATCTCGTCTTTACATTATAAAGATTCCTCCTTTTCAAATATAAAGATTTCTCCTTTTCAAATATATCATTATAAAAATCACATTTTTATTTTTCTACACATATAAAGATGATATTTTTAATATTCCTATCATGTAAAAAAAATTATATTTTTAATTCTCTACCTAACCAAAAATCATATTTTTACATCTTCTATATAGTAAAGATTATATTTTTAATACTTTAAAAAATATAAAAATCATATTTTTATTACAATAAAAATACAAAGATCATATTTTTAACTTCCTTTCAAACAGTAAAAATCATGTTTTTACTCTAATTAAAAATCAGATCTTGTTATACTAAAAATCGGATCTTTTTACATAAGAAAAATCAAAACTTTCTACATATAAAAATCTCAACTTTTCTCTAATAAAATATGAGTTTTACCTCTAATAAAATCTGGACTTTGTTAAAAATCTATTCTTTTAAATACATAAATCTCTACACTTTCATATTCATATATAATAATTCCTGATTTTTCCTTTCAACGTTAATATATAAAATAAGGTAGAAACTGATTTTCAGACCACTGTATTCTGATTAAATAAATTAAATAAATAAGAAAACATACCTTTTTCGAGGAGGGGGGGGGGGGGGAATTGACGGAAATCGAACAGGTGGGGGGGGGGGGTTTGCCGCGATTCCTGAAACGAGGGAGGGGGTGGAGTCTTCGGTCGGTGGCGCGACGCGAGGCAGAGGGGGGTGGGAGGGAGAAGGGTATCGCGATCTGACGAGGAGGGGGGGTGCGGTGGTCTCGGGTTCCAGACGAAGAAAAAAGGGGGGGTTCGAGATTGGGGCTCGCGGCTTACGTGGGTGGCGGCGCTCCGTTGATGGGAGGGGCGACAGTCTCAGGCGGCGGGGCGATGGGGAGCTAGGGCACAGCGGCGGCGGCTTTTTTTTTTTTTTTCTGTTCGATTTTTCTGAAGGAGGCGGGGAGAAGGAGAATAAAAGGAAGGGTAGGGGTTTAAGTGTAAATACATATTAATATTTTTATTTATTTTATTTTGCAAAAAGTTGACTTTCACATACGACCTCGAAACGAGGCCCACCGCCTGTCGTCTGTAGCGTTTTACCCCCATTCCGAACACAATGGGATATGTATCATAGGCTGATTCGGCTGCTACAATCAGTTTCCGTTAAAATCAACATATAACTCTATATATTGAATTTGAACGCGCATTTCATTTTACCGGTGTCACATACTAACTAGAAAAATTCCAGAAAAATATTTTCTAGCTTCGTATTGACGATACGGTCCTAACAAAACTAGTTCCGTCGAATTCCGAGACCGTTAGAAAAATGGCCAATTTCCAGTCGATTAAAATCAACTGAAACTGGTCAAATGCGTTTTCCTTTGCCACGCTCACATATTGATTCGAAAAATTATGAAATTTGAAACCTAGCAATAATTTAACATCACGGACCCAACAAAAGTGGTTTCGTCGAAATCTGAGGTCGATTGCAAAATTCCCATTTTTAAGGGCCTGAATTCCATAGCGACTATTCAGAAATTTCAACTGGACATATCTTTTGATTCCCGCTATGAAATTTTGATTTTTCGGATTCGTTGGAAAGATATCATCAATTAGATCTTATTATTTTTGGTTTCACTAAAATCCGGATTGTTTTGCACCCGGTACATTCAATTGAAGTTTGAAATTGAATTATCGAACTACCGCGCCATTTTCAATTCTATTTATAATTATAAACAAAATTATATATGCTAACGACGACGTATATAAAATATACGTTCGAATTTCAATTCAAAATAAATTTTTGTTAATATTATTTAAAATAATCTATTTTAAATATTCAAAATTTGCTGAAATTGCCAAAATAAAAATTATAAACTGGTTCAGAATTTCCGGGTTATTACAATCTCCCCCACTTAAAACTTTTCGTCCCCGAAAAGGAACAAAGTCGAAAGTGGTTTGATTAATCAACTCTATGTTCGATCTGGCTTCCATTCTCCAACTTTTCAGTTTCTGAGAATTTTCAAATTTTCAAAAATTTGGCTAACACCCTAAATTTTCGAAAAATTTCGCCATAACCTCCCCTGCACCGGGAGCCACGGGAAAATCCCGAAATTGCCATATAGGCCTTCTGATCTCAAAAAGAAAAAGAAAAAGCCAAGCGGCTGGCCAATAGGCTCATAAAATCATCATCGCCCAAACAAAACATTAAATTATGTAGTAAACATGTACCTATTTGTCGGGCAAACAAATTTTATTCTCTGCTCTAGCCTCCTTGCTATAACCTGTTCAATGATATATATGTATATGCCAGCAGATGCGACCAATTTTCAATATAGTTCAATATTTGATTCTATTAGGCATAATGGTTCGAAATTATCAAACAACTAAACAAACAACACAAACATCAATCAATTAGTGAATTAGAGTTTTCAAATTCATAATTTGATATATATACTAAAAATCTTGTTTTTGATGTCTAATTCACAACAAAGTGTTCTAGCTATATAGATAAGTTTTCGTTCTCACACCAGTCTAATGGAAATATATAGATATCACACCTTCGTCACTCGAATATAAATTCTGACGACGAGTACTCAACCATCAGAATCATCTTCGGGCCAACTAGAGTATGATTCCATATCTATCCAGTATATTAAAACTTCGAATATACGTTCATGACGCGTATATGCAAAATCCTTATATACTCGATTGTCCATACTCAAAAATAAAAAAATATTCAAATACGTTTTAAAATGGTTTAAATTTAAAAACAAAATTGTTTTCATTTGAAAAATATACTCTTCACACTCGTTCTAGGATACTACTGATCCTATCTCTAACGAGTCATTCTAATTGGATATTACTAATCCAATATCTGATGAATTCTTTCGTATGGTTCTAATGTGTCTTGTTCTCGAGCTCTGTAAACCAAAGCTCTGATACCAAATGTGACGACATGGAATTTCGCTCGATCTGAATCAGTCGTTAAACCGATCTAGACCGTTCGAAACCCCTGATCGTTGAGAACAGGACAAATCAGAACACACACAGAAGAACATTTCATTGTATTACAACAATTCCATCAGATACAAGAATATACAGAGTATAATTGAATAAATTACATTCGATAAATATCAGAGATTACAATTAATTACATAGCAGCGGAAAAATAATACAAAGCACAACTGAAGGTGATATACGGATACAGATCTTTCCGGATATTATTCCAGCTGTAAACCAGGATCCTGTGAATATAAATCTGCAAAACCAAAACTACTAGCTGCCCGTGTGGAAAATAGGGGCACCCAGAGTTTAGGTTAAAACAATAAACTCCAGGTCAGTCATGTGACTGGTGTGAGAACTAAAACAGTTTTATTTAAAGCTTTACTTTAAAAAGAGAGTAATTCAAGGGACCACGCCGTATAACACGTAACCGGTTTCCTCCCAAGAATACTAGTGCATAGAATAAACAACGCAATGCTTTTTCGAAAAATGAAGCTATTATAAGACCCAGGTCCCATCACACAATGCAACGCAAGCCGGAGGATAGGGTTTTACCTTATAATAGCCAAACATGCTTGGTACGTTTTAAACAAATCATTTGCTATTATAATAAGTGTAAAGTGTCAAAACAATTTCAATCATAAATATAAATCATAGACGGCATGGGTACCATATATCATGTCGCCATACTAGTTCTACAATTAAAACCGCGATACACGTATTGGAAATTGGATTTCCGTCATGAGTCGAGGCAAGGGGCAAGCTCCTCTCCGCGTTCGAGACACTCTAGCAAATGCCTCAGGGTTACGCACTCTGGGCAACCCTGGATGCTTCAGGGCCGGTCCTCACTTACGTTAGAGGATTGGCAATTCCTGAACACACGTTTCCCGGTCCTTACAGACCTATAATCGAGGCGCCTCGCATTCCAACAACCACAAAGTTGAAAAGTATATAAATGTCAGGGCTGGTAAGTCACTGACACCACCAAAGCTAGAAAGAAACGTCATGCTCTCCCTGCAGTCCGTATCCCGTTTTTAACTCATACCGAGGTGTGAGGCTCGCGAATTCACGTTATACACAAAGCTACGCCACAGAGGCCGTGCTTTGATCATCAACCACAAGACTTTGCTTTTCAATAGAAGCCTTGATCATTGCATCTTAGCGTGCCACACAGGCAATTCATGCCATGCGACTGATGTCCATCGATATACAACCTCTGAGCTCGTACGTCTCAGAGAAGGGCGTTAAGCAAAAGAATAAATTCTCCGCCGCCAAACAGATGTATATTTAATAGAAATCAATCAACACAGAATAAAATCCAATGTCAGACACACAATCCATTTACAAGTCCGTTCTGGGTCTGAACGAAACCGGAGGCACTTTCCTCGCATATCCATCCATCTCCAAGTACGTCTGGACGACCACCAACTGTTTCCATCCTCTTGGGTGTACTGCCCAATCAGGATCGTCAGTAATTATCCAAACGATGTGAAGACTTCCGGTCTTCGACCACCGTCTTCATCTTCGACTTATCGTCGAATCGGTTATTCAGAATGGGTATAAACCCGGCCTTTCCGAACAACCCGCGTATATTAAAAACAAATGTTACACAAACACAACATACGCCTCATTCCAATTCAGAATATTCTTTTATTCACAAAATCATATTCTTAGGGAAAGGTTCCCATTAATTTTATCCAAGATAAATTCTTTAGAATTTATCTTTTAATCTTCCTTTGGATGATCTATCAAACCAAATTATGGTTTTCTAAACTAGTCGAGATTAGCGAACCACACCGAAGTAATTATTTATTTTATTTCCCCATCCCAACCTATTCATCCCATGAAGCAAAACTGGTAATACTCCATATCTAACACCTCAGTGTTGTCGGTAAAATTAATTACCATTTCACGTTCAAATCTAATTAAAGATTTAACTATCGCTTTGGAGCAAAACTGGCAATACTCCAATCTCGCTCATTTCTAAATTTGATAATTTAAATTATAGATTTACATTTCAATCTAATTGCAGATTCGTTAAAACTCCTTTTACTGGGTTAAAGAACTAGGTGTTATTTAAAACACAGTTCACGACAAACCCAAATCACATTCTATTTATTATCGTGTTAAAGAACTAGTGTTATTTAAAACACAGTTCACGATAAACCCATTTCAAATCCAATTAAATATATTAGAAATTCCGATTATTTAAAACCCCTTTTTAAATCTAATTTATTTATTTAAAAAAAATTGGGTTTTAAATTTAGTTCAAAACTTGTTCATTTCGATAAAAATCCATTTTTATCTTTTCAAATATGGAGTTTTTCATCCCAAATTTTCCCAAATCACTTCTTATGATTTTACACAAATTATTGATATTTTTAATAATTTTATCAAGGCCCGTACAGTCGATTTCCATCAACGGCCATCGAACTGCACTTACAGCGACCTTTTCCAAATTTGATTTGGACGTATCTCCAAATCCAACCGCTAGATTTCAAATTTCTAATATTCGTTAGAAAGCTCTTTTCGATACGAACCCAACGGTTCCGGTTTTAGGAGAATCCGACGTTCGGATCTCCCGTAATGTCCGTTTGAAATAAATGGTCGAAATTCACGGACTGCCGCGGCGCGGCGCGTTCTATTCAGGCCATTATATTATATATATAATATATATAATATATATTTCGTCGATTTCTATTCAAAACAAATTTTATAAATAGTTTTGAATTCGTTTCAAAAACAATTTCAACTTCCATTTCAATCCAAAGCAAAATTGAATTCTTCTTTATAAATTCGTTTTAAAATTCATTTCTATTCAATTCAAATTTCAATTCAATTTGAATTCATTTCAATTCGTTTTCAATTCACTTCGAATTCGTTTTCAATTCAATTCAATTTCAAAGTCATTTGCTATTCGATTCAATTCAAATTGGTTTTCTATTCGATTCAATTCAAATTGGTTTTCTATTCGAATCAAATTCGTTATATATTCAATTGTACTCAAATTCGTTTTATATTCAATTGAAATCAAATTCGTTTTCTATTCAAATCAAATTCGTTATATATTCAATTGAAATCAAATTCGTTTTCTATTCAAATCAAACTCATTATATATTCAATTGAAATCAAATTCGTTTTCTATTCAAATCAAATTCGTTATATATTCAATTGAAATCAAATTCGTTTTATATTCAATTGAAATCAAATTCGTTTTCTATTCAAATCAAATTCGTTATATATTCAATTCATTTCGAAATCGTTTTCAATATTCATTTCAAAATGAATAAATCGATATAAATATCGTTCGCGTCAAAATGGCGTCAATCTAATCAACACGGCTTCATATATTTCTATTTCCAAATATTCTATTCAACAAATGAATATTTATTTTTGTCAACACACGACTAATCTCAACGAATGAGTACTGTCCACGTGTGACTATTTTTGTTATTTAATATATTTTATAAAAATTAAGGTATCTATCGTTTGATATAAAATTAGACTCCAACTGTAAATTAGTAAGAGAACAATTCCCTGAATATTAACCCCGAAGGCCGAAACCAACATCAGATCAATATCCAGGAGACCACTCATCTCATCTATTTTCCAGTTGATTTCTAATTCTATATATGATAAAGATGTAAATTTTATTATTAAAATATTTCGTTCAACACATGACTAATCTCACGAATGAGTACAGTCAACACATGAACCTTTATTTTATAAAGATAAAGATATAAATTTTATTATTAAAATATTTCGTTCAACACATGACTAATCTCAACGAATGAGTACAGTCAACACATGAACCTTTATTTTATAATATTCTTTATTTTCTAAATTGGAATGAGGCCCAATCAATCACCATATAATGTTAATTATATGGATTTTCATACATCACACGCATATAATAGTATTGAAAATAATCAACCATCAACCAAAGTGCACTACACTGCATAAGCATCAAATATAGATATTCAACGCTTATAACAGCCTGTCAATCAATCGATCGACATATTTAATCAATCAGGATGAGTGAACTTCAAATTTCATCCCAACACCCGTGTGGGGTTTTCAAACAATCAAACACAGATTTTATTTGTGCAGTTGAGCGATGTGTAAAATTTATCGTCCCAATCAATGTCATTCAAATAGGTGTACATAAACATACCGTCCGGTTTGTAAATGAATATTTATTTTATTCACTTTCACTATATTCATATTCACGTTAAAAATTATGTTTTTAACGATAAAACATTTTTATTTTAACACATGAATTTCTATTCAGTTCATTCTTTAAATAAAATGATATTTTTATTTTCTAACTTATTTTAGAAAATTTCGGCGGCATAACGACACGATACTAGAAACGGGACGAGGCCTAGCCTTATCCCCGGTCTAGTGAAGGCCCACGCCATTCACACATCAATCAATCCATTCCATTGCACCAAACAATTCAGTTTCAATCAAATAATCTAACTAATTTTTGCAATCAAACAAACAAGTCCAGGGTCTGTGGACGATTGTGTCGGGTGCTACTAAGCACCGTCTGCATCCTAGTGTATATATATATATCTAGAAAATGAAATTGAAAGGTGAGAAATTCTCACCGATAGCTATCCAATCCTCTTGACTCTTTCTTTGCAGAAGTCTTCGTCGTTTTCGCATTTTTGTCATCTTCGTTGCTGTAGCCACTACATATGTAAAAATCGAATTTTTACTTCGCTGTTCAATATATAAAAATCGAATTTTTACTTTGTTATTCAATATATAAAAATCGAATTTTTTACTTCGCTATATGGATAAAATTCCATTTTTACTTCGCTATTATATAGATAAAAATTCTATTTTCATCACGCTATTATCTATATAAAGATTTCGCCTATTCAAAAATAAAGATTGAATTTTTATTATCATAACCATATAAAAATTATATTTTTACTTCTTCAACATAATAAAAATCATATTTTCATACCTCCTACATAATAAAGATCGAATTTTTATCTTACTACCTTATAAAAATAATTCCTTTACTTCTATAAAAATCTTGTCTTTACATTATAAAAAATCTCATCTTTACATTATAAAAAACCTCATCTTTACATTATAAAAAAAATCTCGTCTTTACATTATAAAAAATCTCGTCTTTACATTATAAAGATTCCTCCTTTTCAAATATAAAGATTTCTCCTTTTCAAATATATCATTATAAAAATCACATTTTTATTTTTCTACACATATAAAGATGATATTTTTAATATTCCTATCATGTAAAAAAAATTATATTTTTAATTCTCTACCTAACCAAAAATCATATTTTTACATCTTCTATATAGTAAAGATTATATTTTTAATACTTTAAAAAATATAAAAATCATATTTTTATTACAATAAAAATACAAAGATCATATTTTTAACTTCCTTTCAAACAGTAAAAATCATGTTTTTACTCTAATTAAAAATCAGATCTTGTTATACTAAAAATCGGATCTTTTTACATAAGAAAAATCAAAACTTTCTACATATTAAAATCTCAACTTTTCTCTAATAAAATATGAGTTTTACCTCTAATAAAATCTGGACTTTGTTAAAAATCTATTCTTTTAAATACATACATCTCTACACTTTCATATTCATATATAATAATTCCTGATTTTTCCTTTCAACGTTAATATATAAAATAAGGTAGAAACTGATTTTCAGACCACTGTATTCTGATTAAATAAATTAAATAAATAAGAAAACATACCTTTTTCGAGGAGGGGGGGGGGGAATTGACGGAAATCGAACAGGGGGGGGGGGGGGTTGCCGCGATTCCTGAAACGAGGGAGGGGGTGGAGTCTTCGGTCGGTGGCGCGACGCGAGGCAGAGTGGGGGGGGGGAGGGAGAAGGGTATCGCGATCTGACGAGGAGGGGGGGTGCGGTGGTCTCGGGTTCCAGACGAAGAAAAAAGGGGGGGTTCGAGATTGGGGCTCGCGGCTTACGTGGGTGGCGGTGCTCCGTTGATGGGAGGGGCGGCAGTCTCAGGCGGCGGGGCGATGGGGAGCTAGGGCACAGCGGCGACGGCTTTCTTTTTGTTTTGTTTTTTCTGTTCGATTTTTTTGAAGGAGGCGGGGAGAAGGAGAATAAAAGGAAGGGTAGGGGTTTAAGTGTAAATACATATTAATATTTTTATTTATTTTATTTTGCAAAAAGTTGACTTTCACATACGACCTCGAAACGAGGCCCACCGCCTGTCGTCTATAGCGTTTTACCCCCATTCCGAACACAATGGGATATGTATCATAGGCTGATTCGGCTGCTACAATCAGTTTCCGTTAAAATCAACATATAACTCTATATACTGAATTTGAACGCGCATTTCATTTTACCGGTGTCACATACTAACTAGAAAAATTCCAGAAAAATATTTTCTAGCTTCGTATTGACGATACAGTCCTAACAAAACTAGTTCCGTCGAATTCCGAGACCGTTAGAAAAATGGCCAATTTCCAGTCGATTAAAATCAACTGAAACTGGTCAAACGCGTTTTCCTTTGCCACGCTCACATATTGATTCGAAAAATTATGAAATTTGAAACCTAGCAATAATTTAACATCACGGACCCAACAAAAGTGGTTTCGTCGAAATCCGAGGTCGATTGCAAAATTCCCATTTTTAAGGGCCTGAATTCCATAGCGACTATTCAGAAATTTCAACTGGACATATCTTTTGATTCTCGCTATGAAATTTTGATTTTTCGGATTCGTTGGAAAGATATCATCAATTAGATCTTATTATTTTTGGTTTCACTAAAATCCGGATTGTTTTGCACCCGGTACATTCAATTGAAGTTTGAAATCGAATTATCGAACTACCACGCCATTTTCAATTCTATTTATAATTATAAATAAAATTATATATGCTAACGACGACGTATATAAAATATACGTTCGAATTTCAATTCAAAATAAATTTTTGTCGATATTATTTAAAATAATCTATTTTAAATATTCAAAATTTGCTAAAATTGCCAAAATAAAAATTTTAAACTGGTTCAGAATTTCCGGGTTATTACAATTAACACAACTGAATTTGAGAATTTGCGTAAGTACATCTGCAGGTAAATCAAAAAGGAGAGGAGAAAGCGGGTCACCTTGCTTAAGCCCTCTTTTAGAAACAATAGTTTTGCCAGTAATTCCATTAACGAAAACATTAACCTTACTAGCCTCAAAAATGCCTTCCATCCAACCAATCCACTTCCCACTAAAACCTCGGGCTCTAAGCATATCAATGATAAAAACCATTCAACTATGTCAAAGGCTTTCGCAAAATCAAGCTTCAAAACTGCACAAGGAATAGAATTGCTACTACAGTGAGAAATAATTTCTTGTACTAGAACAACACCATCTAAAATGTATCTGGCTTTGATAAATGCAGTTTGCGCCTTGTCAACCAGACTATCCATCACCTTCTTTAGCCTATTTGCAAGCACTTTAGTGATCAACTTATAAGTGCTATTTAATAGACTAATAGGCCGATAATCAGCTGAAGTCAGACATCCTTCTTTCTTTGGAATTTGAACAACGTTAGCATAACTGACTTTCTCAAAATTCAGACATTCCTTATCCAACTCAGCAAACAACTCAAAAATATCTTGCTTTAGCTAGTTCCAGTATTTTTTTAAAGAGAAAAATTCGGAAATCCATCTGGGCCTGGGGCTTTATCGTTTGGCATATCATTCAAAGCACAAATGATTTCCTCCACAGTAAAGCTTGAGTCGATACTACCCAGGTCAATTGCAATGGGATAGAGAGCTTTCCAGTCGACATTTATTCTAGCCCTACAACAAGAGACAAAGATCTTCTTATAGTAATCAGAGAAAACAACATTCATCTCCCTTTGCTCACACACTTCCACATCACTATGCCACACACTACAAATTAGGTTAGATCTTCTTCTACCATTAGCAATCTATGAAATTAACCCGTATTTTTATCACCCTCCTTCAACCACTAATCCCGAGATCTTTGTTTCCAAAAATTTCCTCTTGATCAATAACTTTCGTCAACTCTTACTCTTTGATCAACAACACACGTCTTTCATCTAAATCAAGAGATCTTTGTTCAGCAAGAATATTCAAATCAAGGATCTCATCTTCCAGCTTCTCCTTCTTCTTTTTAATACTTCCAAAAACCTCCATATTCCATTTCTTTAAAAAATTCCTCAACATCTTGAGTTTTATACTAATCGAACTAGCAACATCAGAAAGTCTGCCAACACTTGTCCATTTCAGCTTCAACATCTCTTCAAAACCCTCCTCCAAACACCACATTTTTTTTTCAAATCAAAAGACATATTTTCTCGCCTGATTGTCTCTAGAGTCAAAAATAATAGGGCAATGATCAGAGAAAACAGAAGCAACTCCTTTTTGAGAAGCTAATGGATGAAGGTCCTCAAATTCAGGATTAATGAAAAATCTGTCCAACTTCACCAAAGTAGGATTTTCCCTTCCACTACTCCATGTGTACCGTCTATTAGTCAATAGAAGATCAATCAAATTGCAGTCTCTAATAAAATCACCAAAGTCTTCAATATTGAAACACCCCACCTCCGTTAAGGTCACTCACAAAAGGAATGCCTTAACTTCGGTGGAGCGTTTTAGGTAAAAGATGCAGATAAATTACAAGACAGACAAATAAAGCAGCGGAAAATAAAGTCATTTTATAAACAATGTGGTTCAGTCAAGCTTTTACAACAATTTGTCTCAATCATACTTAAAAATAATACATATTTCTCCTGTCTTGATTCAAAAACTTCCAAGTATAAAAGAAGCGTAAAAATAACAATGATATTCCCTAATAAAGCATGAACCAGCCGTAGCAGTGGAAGGGAGAGTCCAAAATAATACATCGACTAACTTCGATCTTGGAAAGAAAACTGAGCTAAGTGGTAACATTTCCTCCCTGTGAACCTTTGGGGGGGAATGGAAGAAAAGAGGCGAAACAAACTAGGTCAGACATAAGTCTGGTAAGTCCAGTGACTTTCAGCATGAAAATAGGCAAAAGCATCATGATATGAATAAACTGAATATAAGACAATACCGTGATAATAAGTATAACAAGATAACATACGATTAACATAGATATAATAAGTCAAGATAAACATAATGCGCTTCTACTTTGATTTCTGCTTCGCTACTACCTTGCTATTCTGATTTTTATACCTCTACACCGCCTAACTAGTGTCCCAACTAGTAATCTGTGTAAAATGATAATATCACAACGTGATCCCAATCTCCGCAATTGTGGTAGCCTTCAGGTGTACATCTAGTATGAGGATCTTACCTCAATCAGCCTAATTGCCATGAAGATGTTAGATGTACCCTTGCTACACTATCGATCGGCTCCTTACTCGTGTTAATTTTCCATGTGTCTATGTCAATACAGCCCTCTCTTGCGTGTAGATACCCTGTGCTGGCCCCACCATAAGGTGTATCAATCCTTATGATAGCGACCCGACACGATTCAAGATGCACAGTGTATAACTACTGGTACCCAGTGCCTACTTTTTCCCACTCCGAAGTATGTGCACGCCCGTAAACTGTCGGAACCTACACTGACGTACCCCCTGCCGCTATTTTGACCAGTTATAATCAGCCCACTAATCATGCCCCGCCCTGCCTAGTTTCAGGGTACCTTGATACATCTATGTGGGTTACTACTGAAATGGGGTCTCCGTTACTAGGGTTTCTTACTGGTTAAGTTTGTGGGCCTATATTTACTAATATTACCCACCAACCCGATATGTACTTAACCCTCCCACTAATTCAAACATGTTTGCTTAATGGTTAAATTTGTGGGCCTATATTTACTAATATTACCCACCAACCCGATATGTACTTAACCCTCCCACTAATTCAAATATGTTTGCTTAATGGTTAAGTTTGTGGGCCTATATTTACTAATATTACCCACCAACCCGATATGTACTTAACCCTCCCATACATTATGTCATATTGGATAAGTGATGTCCATTCATGTTAACTTAACCCACCAACTCATCATGTCATGTTGGTTAAGTGTTTCCTATTAACTTAACCCCGTTCATTCATCGGGTTATATTGGTTAAGTATTTCCCATTAACTTAACGCCATTCGTTTATCAAGTTACATTGGTTAAGTGTTTCTTATTTACTTAACCCCACGCGTTCATCATGCTGTATTGGTTAAGTGTCATCAAATCAATTCAAGTTAACTTAACCCACCCACTTGTCGTGTTACATTGGTTAAGTGTTGCCTTCTTGTGTTAACTTAACCCTTCCACGCATCCTGTTATATTGGTTAAGTGTTGCTCTCTTGTTTTAACTTAACCCTACCCATTCATCATGTCATATTGGTTAAGTATTTCTTATTAACTTAACCCTTCTCATTCATCATGTTGTACTGGTTAACTTAACCCGGCTCACTTGTCTAATTAACATGTTATAACGGTTAAGTGTTGCCTTAGTTAACTTAACCCTACCACTCTTAACATGTCTTGTTCATTAGCATTAATTGATTTATTAATGCACCAACCTCTCACATTAGATCTATGTTGTTGCGGTTACTAGATGTGCCGGGCGGTTCCGGGCAGTTTTACACCACAACTATATCTAACCTCGGGTATTTCTTGGGCATAATGCACTAACCTCTCACATTAGATAGGTGTTGTTGCGGTAACTGGATGTGCCGGGCGGTTCCGGGCAGTTTTACACCGCAACTCAATATAACCTCGGGTTAGACACGTTTATCTTTTAGCATACTTACCATACGTGTCCAAGTCTAGATTTTATATGCTAATCATCCCGAATTCACTAAACTAGCCATGTTCCAATTCTCAAGTTATACCCCAACAAAGCTGATTACAAGTTATGCCCTATGAATTCAAATTCAAGTTATTACTCAAAATAGGTTACACCCAATTTTCCCAAATTTGCAATAATAGTCACGCCCCAAAAATCACAATATAGCACACGCCCTAAGGTTTAGTCATATTGCACCGTACAAAATATTCTCCAAAAACCCCCAATCATGATTCACAGTATAAACTATGCCAAATTATAGCCTTTAATTACAGTGCATGCCAATTACCCAAAATCCCAATTTAGGCGTGTTCACATTTAACAGTTATCCCTATCTTACTATAGGTTTTCATGCCTAAGCCATATATTACTATACAAAATAATCTCCTTCTTCCAAGTCATGAACTATCATATATAATATTCCAAATTTTAGGTCTTAAACCACATCATGTATTATGCCTTACATGTTTACAGTTCAATTTACGCCCCAAATCCCAAGTCATATCTCCAGTATACTTTATGACTCAAATCTCAAGTCATATGTTTGATACACTTTATGTTCTAAATACAAAATGTGTTATGTACTTAAATCCGTTACAAATCAGTTATGCCCAATTATACATAATTTATTACTTTTCCCAATTTTTAGCGCTGGTCATGTCCAAATCATCCAATTTTAGCACTGGCCATGTTCAAATCATATATTATGCCCAATTTTAGCGCTGGCCATGTTCAAATCATATATTATGCCCAATTTTATTTCCAACGTATGGTCATCTCTTATGAGATTTGGCTCAGGATCGCAGTAGCCTGGCTATAAAAACAAAAAGGGAAGAAGGAAAGAAGAGACAAAGAATGGACATAATATTATCAATGAGATAGATCCAATGGATATAGAAAGACAGATAGAAATATGTATAATCTCAGATTCAGATTTATTACAATGTCAGAATCACAATTGAATTATACTTCTGAAAGTAACATGAACTTACAAATTACAGAACGGTCTTGAATTCTGGGATCTGATTTCTGAAACTGAAAAGCTATCCCTTGATGTAGACTAGAGATTCTCTAATTTAGATTTGATTCGTAGATTCTAACTTGTTTTCTTGTTTGCTTCCTAGTTGGAGAAGAAATGGTGGCTATGCTGGGTTGACCATGGACAACATGGTGGCTCCTTGGAATGAAATCGTGTGATTTAGGGTTGAGGCTTGGGGTTGCATTTATAGAGGTTTAGATTTATGCGAGCTGTTAGATTAACCTAGGAGCAAATCAGAACCGTCCAGACTAGATAGAGCTATCCAGAATCGCCACCTATGCCCTAGTGACTTAGCAACAAATCAGAAAATCGTCACTATTTGGATCTGGGCGAGGGGGTCGACCCCTATAGGGGGTCGACACCCCAGTCAACACCCCTCTTGGGGGTCGACACCTATGTCGACCCCCCGGGGGGAGTCGACCCCTATGGGCGGGAATTTTCCTGCCCAGCTAATTCACGTGATTTTTCAAAATTCGAACTGTTTTTGTTTTTATTTAATTATTTAATTTTCTGTTTAAACATGAAATCTTCTGAACTCCATAACTTCTTCATACGGAGTCCGATTCACGCAAACTCGGAATCTATCTCAAGCAGAATTCCGAGACAAACAAAATGGCGTAACCCTCTTTTAATAATTAATTATTCTTTAATTATCCCATTTTAAAATTACGGGGTGTTACATTCTCCCCTACTTAAAGGATTTCGTCCCCGAAATCTTCAAGTTAAGAAGAATGTATATCCTATCATCCAACATCCATCTACTCAACCATTCAATCACATGCATCCATTGTCCTTAAAAATATTTCTAATGCTTTTCATGAACATATGCATAGTGTGTGTATATGTTCTTATCCAATGCAAAATCAGGCGGTCTACTGATTCAGTTGACCTCCTTAATGCGAATTATGTCAGTGTCATGAGTCCATCATGTATGCAATTATTCCTAATCGTACTTTATAACTTCCACATGAGTGCTCAATCATTTATACAAATGCAACATCCATATGATAACACATCAAGTTTCAATCCATATATATACAAATTCACTCATGCATACGCAATATGAAAGTGACTGAGCCGATCTAGTGCCTAATGTGTGTATATGCATCCACGAGAAACCACTAGCAAACACTTACATCCACTTGCATCCACCAAACATAACATGTCTCAAACACATGTTTACATCCATTGGCTTCTACCAAAGGATCGAGGATAGGATCGATAGGATATACTTAAAAGATAAAG
The DNA here is from genome assembly GCA_030737875.1 of Allium sativum. Classification (NCBI taxonomy): domain Eukaryota; kingdom Viridiplantae; phylum Streptophyta; class Magnoliopsida; order Asparagales; family Amaryllidaceae; genus Allium; species Allium sativum. The sequence goes on from CM060912.1 coordinate 712,815,844, forward strand.
ACTAGCAAATAAACTTTACAGAAAAAGAGAGATCAAGTATATACCCTTAGAAAAGGGTATGATGCGCGTATCTAGTCTTCAGTCTTCTAAGTCGCATCTTCTTGAGCTTCATTCCATATTGCTCTGATTGTCTTAACTTCATGATTTGCGTAGCTTCTTAATTTCCGTTTCCAGAATATGCGTTGGAACTCATTTCACTGTCGCCTCTCGTTCCATCTTTTCTTCTTATAGTATACTTGGCACTACAACTTCTGCTGTGTCATGCTAACATTCCCAGAACTATCTCTTGAAAATAAACAGATGCTAACCATGTTACCAAGTGTATATACTAAGATGATTAGCTTCTTCTTCGTCAATCTCGTAAGTGGAGCCGATACCTTCATAAAGTCCTTAATTAACTTCCTATATTAGCCTGCTAGTCCAAGAAAGCTTCTTACCTCTGTTGCATTCCTTGAGACCTTCCAGTCTTGCACCGCAACTACTTTTGCGGGATCTACTGCTATCCCTCCTTTGGGCGCCACATGTCCTAGAAACCTTACTTCTCTCCAAAAATGACATTATTCGAGAACTTCTCCTTAAGTTGATGCGCTTGGAGGGTATCCGAGACTTCCCTTAGATGCAAAGCATGTTCTTCCTTATTCTTAAGGAAACCAAAATATCATCTACGCACAAGCGAAGTGAACCATCCGCCTTTGTAACGAAAATGACTGGAGCACCCCATTCAGAAATACTTCGCCTTATGAACCCTTTTTCAAGTAACCCTTTTACTTGTTTACTGAGCCCTTCCTTTCCCTTGGATTCATGTGTCGTATCGGAAATGCAACTGGTTTTGCATTGTCAACTGGATATATGCGGAAGTCTATCTCGCGTTTTATGGGATAAACCCCTAACCTGATCAAAAACATCTGCGTACTCATGGAATACTCTAACGGATCGCAAATCGTCGATAGATGCATCAAGTGATTCTAGGTACCTAAAATAAACTGATCCCTTAGGATCGCACGAAATCTCGAGAGTATTCCCGAGGCAAGTCTAAAGTCTAACTACCCTCTTTTCACAATTACTATCTGACTAATCCATGCCTAGAATCAACCCATAGCCCATGAAACCCGAAAACATAAGCATTACATTTAAACTCAATACTTAATATAGCTATTCTCAAATCCTTACAAATCAAAGATAAATGAGCCGAACCACCAATTGGATTTGAGACAATAATGGGATCTTCTACTATACAACTACTAAGGTGCAGAGACTCAACTATGGAAGCAGATATAAACGAATGTGAAGCGCTAAAATAAAAAAGAGTACTAATAGGATGATAAAAAAGAAAACTAAACTTTTTCAACTAAAGCTTCACTACCTCTCTCAGGTACGCTGGCAGTGAGAGCATGCACTTGCCCTCCTGAAAATCCTGCCCTTAGTTCTTGCCCTTGTCCTTAATTATATGACCCGTTATAAAGACACTTCCTCTTGTCTTATGTTTTCCCGTTCTTTCTTCCCTTCTTGTCCTGTGATTCTTCCACTTACACCTCTTTCTTTTCACCTCCTTTGTGAACCAAGTCTATATCCATGAGTTCCTCATCCTTGGGTTGTGTTCTTTAGCCAAACCCCCTTATTATCATCTTTGCCATCTTTGTGTAACTTGTTGACGCGTCTCTTGAAAGCTGCCTCCATCGCACGGAAAACCCTACAAAGCTTGAAAAAAAATTAACCACAGGTGAAACTACAGCGGCTATAGATGGAAGTTGGGCACTTCTTCGCCCTTTGACAGGTGTCGTAGTCTCATCAAGCCTACGGAACCATGCCGCGATGAGGTTACCTCCCAGAAAGCCAAGAGCCCTGGTGACTCAGGATAGAAGGAAACAAGGATTCAAACAGAGGATCAAAAGATGGTGCATATAGCTTTGGGGAATATGCCATTAAAACAAAACTTTTTCTTTAGAAAATGCTTCTTTTAAAACCGTTTTGAAAATAAATTTTTAAATTTTTTATCTGATCCGGTAACCTTCAGCTCTGATACTAAGTGAAACACCCCACCTCCGTTAAGGTCACTCACAAAGGGAATGCCTTAACTTTGGTGGAGCGTTTTAGGTAAAAGATGCAGATAAATTACAAGATAGACAAATAAAGCAACGGAAAATAAAGTCATTTTATAAACAATGTGGTTCAGTCAAGCTTTTACAACAATTTGTCTCAATCATACTTAAAAATAATACATAGATCTTCTGTCTTGATTCAAAAACTTCCAAGTATAAAAGAAGCGTAAAAATAACAATGATATTCCCCAATTAAGCATGAACCAGCCGTAGCAGTGGAAGGGAGAGTCCAAAACAATACATCGACTATCTTCGAGCTTGGAAAGAAAACTGAGCTAAGTGGTAACATTTCCTCCCTGTGAACCTGGGGAGGAACAGAAGAAAAGAGGTGAAACAAACTAGGTCAGACATAAGTCTGGTAAGTCTAGTGACTTTTAGCATGAAAATAGGCAAAAGCATCATAACATGAATAAACTGAATATAAGACAATACCGTGATAATAAGTATAACAAGATAACATACGATTAGCATAGATATAATAAGGCAAGATAAACTGAATGCGCTTCTACTCTGATTTCTGCTTCGCTACTACCTTGCTATTCTGATTTTTATATCTCTGCACTGCCTAACTAGTGTCCCAACTAGTAATCTGTGTAAAATGATAATATCACAACATGATCCCAATCCACGCAATTGTGGTAGCCTTCAGGTGTACATCAAGTATGAGGATCTTACCTCAATCAGCCTAATTGCCATGAAGATGTTAGATGTACCCTTACTACACTATCGATCGACTCCTTACTCGTATTAATTTTCCATGTGTCTGTGTCAATTCAGCCCTCTCTTGCATGTAGATACCCTGTGTTGGCCCCACCATAAGGTGTATCAATCCCTATGATAGCGACCCGACATGATTCAAGATGCACAGTGTATAACTACTGGTACCTAGTGCCTGCTTTTTTCCTACTCCGAAGTACGTGCACGCCTGTAAACCGTCGGAACCTACACTAACGTACCCCTTGCCGCTATTTTGACCGCTTATAATCAACCCAGTAATCGTGCCCCACCCTGCCTAGTTTCAGGGTACCTTGATACAACTATGTGGGTTACTGCTGAAATGGGGTCTCCGTTACTTGGGTTTCTTACTGGTTAAGTTTGTGGGCCTATATTTACTAATATTACCCACCAACCCGATATGTACTTAAACCTCCCACTAATTCAAACATGTTTGCTTAATGGTTAAGTTTGTGGGCCTATATTTACTAATATTACCCACCAACCCGATATGTACTTAACCCTCCCATACATTATGTCATATTGGATAAGTGTTGTCCATTCATGTTAACTTAACCCACCAACTCGTCATGTCATGTTGGTTAAGTGTTTCCAATTAACTTAACCCCGTTCATTCACCAGGTTATATTAGTTAAGTATTTCCCATTAACTTAACCCCATTCGTTTATCAAGTTACATTGGTTAAGTGTTTCTTATTAACTTAACCCCACGCGTTCATCATGCTGTATTGGTTAAGTGTCATCAAATCAATTCAATTCAAGTTAACTTAACCCACCCACTTGTCGTGTTACATTAGTTAAGTGTTGCCTTCTTGTGTTAACTTAACCCTTCCACGCATCCTGTTATATTGGTTAAGTGTTGCTCTCTTGTTTTAACTTAACCCTACCCATTCATCATGTCATATTGGTTAAGTATTTCTTATTAACTTAACCCTTCTCATTCATCATGTTGTACTGGTTAACTTAACCCTGCTCACTTGTCTAATTAATATGTTATAACGGTTAAGTGTTGCCTTAGTTAACTTAACCCTACCATTCTTAACAGGTCTTGTTCATTAGCATTAATTGATTTTTAATGCACCAACCTCTCACATTAGATCTATGTTGTTGCGGTTACTGGATGTGTAATGAGCCGCATTTGCAGAGGTAATACAATTAATTTATTTAATTATATAAATAGGGATATAGTGAATTAAATAGTGGTTTAATTAAATAACGGTAAATATTTAATTTAAAATAATAAATTAAACAATATATTTAATTCTGAAATAATCAGAATTGGCTGAAATGACGATATGGTGTGAACTGGATCATCTGTGATATTTAATTCAGCTTGGAATTGAATTTGAATAACGAATATATTATATAAACGACAGTTTGAACGTTGAATTATAATATAATTAAAATCGAGCTCAAAATGGCGCTGCAGTTCGTAAATTGGCGATTCGAACTTCAACTGAATGTACAGGATTCGTTTTAAGCCGGATTTCTGTGAAACAAGAAACGTGTGGAGTTGGTGGAGTATATCTTTCTAGTGGAAGAGAAAAATCTGGATTTCGTCGTGTAGATTGTGATTTATGTCCAAATCAAATTTCAGAAAAGTCGCTGTAGAATTCCTTTATAAATTATAAAGGAATTATTTATATTTTAAAAAGAAATTTCAATATAAATCGAATATCGGGTTGACCCAGCTTGAAATATCGAGTTAGAAATCAATATAGGATTTTATCTGAGCTATATGATATTCCTCTGTGAATATATATGATAATATTAATTTATTAATATTTTATTTAATTATATTTAAATATATTTATATATTTAAATGGGTCATCCAGAGCTTTAAAAATAGCCACTTTTGCAAACGAAGTCGGAATTCGACGAAACAAATTTTGTTAGATCCGCAATGTCAAATTATTGCTAGATATCAGTTTCCGTGATTTTTAGAGTCACTATGTGGCCGTACGAATTTTTAGAGTGAAAAACAGTAAGTATTTTGATAGTTAAAAATACGCTGTGTGAGCATACGAAGTCGGAATTCGACAAAATCAGTTTCGTTGGGAACGTAATGTCAGGCAGTAGCTGCATGTCTAGTTTCGTGATTTTTGGGTATCGTGTGTGATCACACGGATTTTTAGAAGGCGAAAACTAATTTAAAAAAGGGAATATACCGGGAATATTCCTTCTACAAAATATCTAGATATTTGGTTGTCCTATAAATACAGCACATACCTCTTCTAAACCTAATTTCCCATTCCCTTGGTCAACACATTTTGCGCCGTGACATTTTTCTTTCCAGAAAAGTGTTCGATCAAAAGAAAAATCAAAACAACTCCACCAAAAATTCCTTAAATCATGAAGTGTATATTTATAGAACCCTCAGAAGAATCTCTTCACGCTTGTATACCTGTTGTGTGGCTCGACAATGGTTTTCGCGTCGCTGAAAATGGCGCAACAAACTAGGGTTGAGGATTGATCCTTGTTTAGGCGTCAAACTGAAGAACGAGTGTTATATTTGTACTTAAGGGGAAAAATGGCTGGTGTGTGCCAAGATTTGGGGAGTACGGTGCAGTTTCATGTCGCCAGTTTCAGGCGAGACCAGTCGAACGCGACTGTAAAGCCAGGCGCGAGTGGGAAGTCCTCGAGTGGAGGTGGGAGAGCATGGAAAGGAGGGTTTAATGGTATATTGGGTTTTGGTTTTCATGAAAGAACGGAGGAGAACGAGGTGGAGGACGTAGTTGAAGTGGCATCTGGTTATACTGGAAATCGCATATCAGATTGGGGAAGACGGGTAGGAGTGGAGCGGGTTAAATTGGATGCTGGGCCGAGATTTGCAAGGGTAAAAGCCTATGTAATTTATTTATTTAAAACTCAAGTTTAATTTAAATAATGTATAGAACTTGTTAACATGATAACTTGCTCATACATTATCAGAATCACGAACCGTAAGTTGCGTTGGGACCGTATGGACGGGAGCAACACAATGAGACTGACTGGAAGTGAATCCGAGCTCGTTACAATTTATGGCAAAATAAATTGTCTGACTCAAACAAAGAACGCAAACCGATTATTTAACGGTTAACGCACAACTATGAGTAAAACTCACCAACTCTGTACAGTTCTATTTTTATAACGTATTCTTAGAACTGTTAAAAATTGTCAGTTTGATTGTGTGTTGATTGTGTGATTGAACTGCTAGACAGTTAGTGGAAATTATATATATATGTGTATACATATATATATAACAGTTAGATATTTATATGTTGATTTTGTTGATCAGAATAATTCATATCGAACTGAAAGTGATGTTGATTATACTGTTAAACATCTGTGATGCAGGGAAACAGGTTGGAGGAATCCAACTGGATTCCTCAACATTTATTTTACTGTGATTTATATATTGTGATATATAATGTGATATAAAATCTGACGTTGATTTTGTGGTTGGACGATATTTATCGTTGTTATATGGTGTGTTAAATACCATAAGAAATACCAGAACGTGGAAAAGGGATTTTCAAAGTATATTTTGAAAGTAATTTATTTATATAAAATCAATGGATTTTATATATATAAAAGGAAAAGGATTTTGAATAAGGAATTATATTTGTTAATCAAGTATAAAGGAAATTATTTGTTAATCAAATATAAAGGAATTTATTTGTAAATCAAATCTAAAGGGATTTATTCGTTAATCAAATATAGGAGATATATTTGAAATCAAATATATAGGAGATATATTTGAAATGAAATATATAGGAGATATATTTGAAATGAAATATATAAGAGATATATTTGAAATGAAATATAAAGGAATATATTGGTAAAACATAAACAAAGAGTTAAAAGGATTTATTTATTTAGGGAATAAATAAAAGTAAAAGGATTTACTTATTTAGGAAATAAATAAAGAGTTAAAATGAATAGAGTAAAGGAGATATTTATTTGTTAAACTAAATAGAACAAAGGGATATTTATTTGTTAAATAAATAGGATTTAATCAAAGGAATATTTATTTGGAAGATAAATAGAACTAAATCAAAAGAATATTTAGAAGATGAATAGAAATGGAAATCTGTTTTAACAGATAAATAGAAAGGATTAATTTATAAATAACAGTTTATAAATTAAATAAATATTTATCATTCGATAAATGAAATATATAAGTCTGAACTTATATAAATAAGGGATATTGGTTTTAACAACGATAGTATAAATAAAATGGATACACAACACTGGTATAAGTGGGATAACATTATTTAAGAGAACATTTATAAAGTGCAGAACTGTTACTAAAAGTAAATCTTTATAAATAAATAAATAAAGGAAATCGATTAGAGTTAGAAATAATCGATTAGAGTTAGAATTAACCAGTTAGAGTTAACCAGTTAGGTTAAACCATTAGAGTTAACCAGTTAGGTTAAACCATTAGAGTTAACCCGTTAGGGTTATCCAGTTAGAAGTAATCAGTTAGATTTAATCAGTAGAGTTAATCGAATCAGAAATATTCGAGATGAGTTAATCGATTTGAGTTAATCGAAGGAGTTAATCGAATGGTAGATATTCGAAGTGAGAAAATCGAATAGTAGATATTTGAAGTGAGTAATCGAATATTGGTTATTCGAAGTGAGTTGATCGAATCTAGTTATTCGAAAGGAGTTATCAAATCTAGTTATTTGAAAGAGTTAATCGAATATAGTTTATTCGAGTAGAGTTAGAGTTATCCAAATGGAGTTAATCGAGTAGAGTTATCGAACATAGTGTATTCGAGAGAAGAGTAATCGAATATTGGTTATTCGAAGTGAGTTGATCGAATCTAGTTATTCGAAAAGAGTTATCCAATAGAGTTAATTGAAAGTAGTTATCGAATATAGTTTATTCGAATAGAGTTAAAGGAGTTAATCGAATACAGTTTATTCGAATAGAGTTAGAGGAGTTAATCGAATACAGTTTATTCGAATAGAGTTAGAGGAGTTAATCGAATAAACTAGAGTTAGAGGAGTTAATCGAATACAGTTTATTCGAATAGAGTTAGAAGAGTTATCGAATATAGTTTATTCAACAGAAGTTAAGTGAAAAAGAATAAATCGATTTGAGTTAAATCAAATAGAGTTAACCCAATAGGGTCAGTCCAATAGAGTTAATTGAAAAGAGTTAATCGAATATAGTTGTTCAAAAGAAAGGTTAAGTAAGGAAGTTAGTTAAAGAAATATAAAGTGAACTTTGCCTATTTCAAGGTTAGAAGTGTTGCTCAGTTAAGGTCTGAGAGGTAGCTATACCCCAACTTGATTGACTGCGTTTGTTATTAAGAAATGGTTACAGTTCGAGAGTGAAATAGTTAAGTGGATTTAGTTAATAAGTATAATGGTTTAAGTTGGCATCGCGATGGTTTGTTTAACCATCTGTCTAAGTCCAATGTTTGAGTTTTGGAAATGTTTTCCAAAGAAGAACCAGAAATGTTTTCTAATATAGCAAACAAGAAAATGGAAATGTTTTCCATTGTTAATAACGTATATTTTCTAAACTTAGAAAATAAGAAATATTGAATATAGGGAAATAGGAGATAAGTAAATGAATGAACTAAAGAGATTAATGTTAAATGATGTTTGTTCGATATAATTTCCATCTGGAAATAATATCGTTGTTTGCACACTTGTTTTTCTTTGATAGTTAATTCATAGACTATCGAAGTTTTGACCATTTTAACGTTGTTAATATGGAGAGACCGGTTGGATTATTATCCAAAGAACCACTCTGTATTGGCATAAGCGTTGCGAATCATATATGCCAAAGAAAATAGAAGACGGAGTAAAATGCAAGGGCTGTTGTATAAGTCTTAGATAACAGTGACTAAGATGGATATACTGAATAGTGCCTTCGGTTTGTCCAGTCCCAGGACAACTTGTATGGACGAAGGTCTGACAGAGTATATCCAATGGATCGCGTAAGTTGATCTATTCAAACGTATTCACGTTTGGTGGCGGAGGAATTCGTTTCTCTAAGCTGTATACCCATGTTATTTTTGGATAAATCAATTTGTGATTTGGCGGGTATGACGATGTGACATTCTAAGTGAATGAGGATGACTTGTGTGGATGAATGTCTGACAGAGTATTTCCAGAAAGGTCACGTACTTTGATTTCTTCAACCGTACCAAGAGTGGTAGCGGAGAAGGAAACTTCTTTAGCTAACACGTAATGTACTGTTGTAGACGTCAATTAGTGATTTTCGATGGATTTGACAATGTGGCATTCGAAGTGAATCTGATGTGATGATAAAGCGTAGCTTCTAGCCTCATCAACCGGTAAATGACAGAAATCGGGCAAGCAGCATGGCCAAGTCGGTCGCACCGAAGTAGGGTGTATAATCACCTATCTAGAGAATATTCATTTGCTTCTTTAATCTATCAATGCTGTTCCATATATATACGGGAACGGTTGCTGATCCCAACCGTTGGTGATGTACATTCGATACACTCAAGCGAAACGAGTGGTCGGTCATGTGTGGCTGAGTTGCAAGATGTTCTTGTTGAACTCCGGTGTATCGTTCCTAGAGTACACTGATCGGAAGGTGGTTCCATACCTTGTCATAGTTGGAAATCCATTACCCAATACGTGCTTGCGGTTTTGATTGTATACCGTATATGTAGAACGTGAGATGAAAGCGTTTCTGCTAGATGATTATTATATTGTGGTTGATAGACATTATTATAATATCAAAAGGTTTTTGATATAAAGATATTTTGGATTCTCATAAGGGAAAAACCCGTTCCGTTATACGGCGTGGTCTTATGAGATATCGTTTACTTGTTCAACTGTTTTTAAACTATTTTACTCATACCAGTCCCATGACTGACCCGGAGTTTACTTTGTTGTTTTCCCTAAACTCTTGGGTGCCCAATTTTGTACGGGCAGTCAAGTAGTCAGGATTTTACAGATATGCTTGGAGAGCTTGGAGCAGGAGGCTTCAAGATCATACAGCTATAGTTTAATTCCGTTGTGTTGTAAGTGTTGTACTCTGATAAGTGCTATTGTATACATAACTGTTATATTTCAAAGTTATGCTATCTATTATATGTTATTCGTTCCGCTGTGAGGTTCGTGTTACTCTGATGTTGTGTTCTTCTTCTTCTATTCTAAGTTTCTATCTTATCTATTCTCACCCTCTAATTTCTTTCGTTAATTACCGGGATTTTTCGATGTTTGGTTATCGACATCGTGCTTATGTCGATAACCAAAGTCGCTCGAAAATCCGGGTCGTTACAGGATGTGCCGGGCGGTTCTGGGCAGTTTTATACCACAACTCAATCTAACCTTGGGTTTTTCTTGGGTATGATGCACTAACCTCTCACATTAGATAGGTGTTGTTGCGGTTACTGGATATGCCGGGCGGTTCCGGGCAGTTTTTCACCGCAACTCAATCTAACCTCGGGTTAGGCACATTTATCTTTTAGCATACTTACCATACATGTCCAACTCTAGATTTTATATGCTAATCATCCCAAATTCACTAAACTAGCCATGTTCCAATTCTCAAGTTATACCCGAACAAAGCTGATTGCAAGTTATGCCCCATGAATTCAAATTCAAGTTATTACTCAAAATAGGTTACACCCAGTTTTCCCAAATTTGCAATAATAATCATGCCCCAAAAATCACAATATAGCACACGCCCTAAGGTTTAGTCATATAGCACCGTACAAAATATTCTCCAAAAAACCCCCAATCATGTTTCACAGTATAAACTATGCCAAATTATAGCCTTTAATTACAGTGCATGCCAATTACCCAAAATCCCAATTTAGGTGTGTTCACATTTAACAGTTATCCCTATCATACTATAGGTTTTCATGCCTAAGCCATATATCACTACACACAATTATCTCCTTCTTCCAAGTCATGAACTATCATATATAATATGCCCCAAATTTTAGGTCTTAAACTACATCATGTACTATGCCTTACATGTTTACAGTTCAATTTACGCCCTAAATCCCAAGTCATATGTCCAATGTACTTTATGCCTCAAATCTCAAGTCATATGTTCGATTCACTTTATGTTCTAAATAAAACATGTGTTATGTCCTCAAATCCATTACAAATAAGTTATGCCCAATTATACATAATTTAATACTTTTCCCAATTTTTAGCGCTGGTCATGTCCAATTCATATATTATGCCTAATTTTAGCGCTGGCCATGTTCAAATCATATATTATGCCCAATTTTAGCGCTGGCCATGTTCAAATCATATATTATGCTCAATTTTATTTCCAACGTATGTTCATCTCTTACGAGATTTGGCTCAGGCTCGCAGTAGCCTGGCTATAAAAACAAAAAGGGAAGAAGGAAAGAAGAGACAAAGAATGAACATAATATTATCAATGAGATAGATCCAATGGATATAGAAAGACAGATAGAAATAGGCATAATCTCAGATTCAGATTTATTACAATGTCAGAATCACAATTGAATTTTACTTCTGAAAGTAACATGAACTTACAAATTACAGAACAGTCTTGAATTCCAGGATCTGATTTCTGAAACTGAAAAGCTATCCCTTGACGTAGACTAGCGATTCTCTAATTTAGATTTGATTCGTAGATTTAACTTGTTTTCTTGTTTGCTTCCTAGTTGGTGAAGAAATGGTGGCTATGCTGGGTTAACCATGGACAACATGGTGGCTCCTTGGAATGAAATTGTGTGATTTAGGGTTGAGGCTTGGGGTTGCTTTGCTTGGGTTAACCATCCATACTAGATAGAGCTATCCAGAATCGCCACCTATGCCCTAGTGACTCAGCAACAAGTCAGAAAATCGTCACTGTTTGGATCTGGGCGAGGGGGTCGACACCCCCGTCGATACCCCTCTTTGGGGGTCGACACCTATGCCGACCCCCCGGGGGTAGTCGACCCCTATGGGTGGGAATTTTCCCGCCCAGCTAATTCACGTGATTTTTCAAAATTTGAACTGTTTTTGTTTTTTTAATTATTTAATTTTCTGTTTAAACATGAAATCTTATGAACTCTATAACTTCTTCATACGGAGTCTGATTCACGCAAACTCGGACACTATCTCAAGCAGAATTCCGAGACGAACGCAATGGCGTAACCCGCTTTTAATAATTAATTATTCTTTAATTATCCCATTTTAAAATTACGGGGTGTTATAATTATCATCACAGTAACAAGCATATCTTCTATTTCTTTCATACGAAAATCTTGTCACATTAAAGTCTCCTCCTACAAGCCATGTACCCTGAAAAGAAGCAGCAAAAAGAAAACATTCGTCCAAAAGAATCTTTCTCTCTTCTCTATGATGTAGACCATATACATTGGTAAAAGCATAACAAATACCAGAGCTTCTGCAACTCAAAATCACATTCGTGTAACTACTATTTTTAAACTCTTGCTTTAAAGCCCATCTGTTACTATTCGAACCAATAAGAAGACCACCAGAACTACCATTGGAATTCAAATAGCTCCATTGATGAAGATAGTTCCCTCCCAAACAAACAAAAAAATTATTATTAGGGTTGGAAACTTTTGATTGTTGCACAAAAACAACATCAGGGTTAAAGGAGATTAAATGATTTTCAACTCTAAGGCATTTAATAGGTTTGCCTAAACCTCTAACATTCCATGAAATGACTATCATTTAATAAAGTTTAATCTCTCTATTTTCTTCCTCTTAAATTCAGTAAACACAATATCTACATTATTCAACACAAAACCAGACTTATATGCAAGCTCATTAAACTGATCATTTGAAATAGAATTCAAAATAGAAGGTACAAAAACACTACCTTCTAGAGGATGCTCAGAACCCATACCCCTTGCACTCTTTCTGAGTAAAGTGAAACCAGAACCACCAATAGCCTTCTTCTCCTTCTTATCCCGTCCAGAGCTTTCAGCAACCACCTCCATCACAATATTGTCATGCTCCCTTTGAACAGTTCTACATCAATGAGACCTCGAGCTCTGTATCCTTCTACCTCCAAGTCGGCACCCACTTCAGAAGATTATCCATAAACAAATTCTTTAGCAACCCCACCAACAGATACATCGGAGGAGATAACAAATGGGTTTGAAGAATAAACTCCCGCCTGAACTTCAGCTTCTCCACTAATAGCTTGCCTCGGCCACCACATCTTAAGTTTACTATCCAAACCTTTCAGAAAAGGAATTTTCTTAAATGCCTTTTGATTCAGCCTGATATTTGGATTCCCATGAAACCTCTTGACAGTAACTTCATGGATAAACTCTCTTGTATAAAGCTTCATCATTGTAGGAAGATTAATTAGGGTCTGAACTTCAATTTCTACTAATAAATTTGTAAGATCCGTCGTCAGCCAATGGTCTTCTTGCAAACTCTTCACCCTTCCTACTTTTGTCAAGATTACTTCAACCATACCATAGTTCCTGAAAATAATGGGAAGGTTACCCAACGAGATCTAGATATTCTCCACCCGCCTCGGACGAGATGAACAGTACTGCAGATTCCATCTACACAACCCTAGAATCCCTCTTTCAAGCACAATAGAACTAACCAGCTTTTTGAAAAGGAATCCACAAGAAATCTCACCAGAAAGTCATTACCAAAACGCTTTACATCCCAAACCCAATTCTGAAACTCCTTGAACTCATCCTTCAAGATCTGTTCGATTTCTAAAATCGTAAAGGCACCGCTGACAATAGAAACCACTACCCAGTTGGTAAAATCTTTCAGATCTTGATCAGACACAAATAGCGTCAGTACAGCTTCATTACCATCCACCATTTTTTCTTTTTGATATTGAGGAGTAGTTTTCTTCTAAGAAGAATTGCAATTAAAACATCTATATCCGATCTTTTGACACTTAAAACATCTAGTGGGATTTCTGCAGTCCCTGATCCAGTGATCGAACATTCCGCATCGAAAACAATGCTTATTTGTCTTGACATCTTCATAGTTTTGGAATATGAAAAGAATTTCCTGTAAACAGGTTTCAAAGGGTTTAGATTCGTGCTTCGATTTTTCATCAACATATCTTTATACGAAGGCACGCGAGAGGCATTCTCCAAATCTGATCTACGTGGAGATACATCCAAACGATGAACAATTGGAGACGGAGTCGGATCTGCAAATGGATAGAAATCTAAGTGCGGATCGGATATTTTCTTGATTCTTGATTCCGCCATGGCTCAGCCTACATTAGGATACAAACAATTTTTTCCATCCATCCCCAAACATAGTATTATACCAAAATCAAACACAAAACATGCAAAATACATAACATAAACCAATATTTACATACATCAACAACCAAGCATCAATATATACAAAAAATCATCATCACCAATCATGCATCAATATATACATGCCCTTTCTTGCTCTGCGATTTACGCTCGTAGCTGTGCGAACACCTCCTTGTCCCGAGTCCTCTGGTACGACTGCTGAGATGTCGTAACCTGTATATAATTTTAGATTTTTAGTACTCCATAATAGCAATTCGAGTAAATTTCAGTTTTTATTATAAATTTTGGTTTCCATTACCGCTAGATTGCCAAAACCATAGCGTCTGTTTCGGGTAAGTGGATCCATGACTGCATCAAAAATCATATCCTCATCATCGGTAGACAACCCGGTCCTCCCCGTCTCCTCTAGCATACGTGCCCTTTCTTGTTGAAATTTATCCTATTAAACAAAATATAATTGAATCTAGATAACACTATTTTAATTAAATTAAGCTAACTATGTTATACTTACATATGATTCACGCACCTTGGCATCGTGGTCCCAAGAGTAGGAAACTGAGCCTGTGTCATCGATCTAAATTAATGCATGCATATGCTCAAAAACATCTCAGTACGACAGAGGAACACCACACTATCTCTCCTGAAATAAGCATATATATATATATATATATATATATATATATATATATATATCAAAACTAAAGTTAAATCAACTATAACTTTTAACAACTTAATTATAAATTAAAATCTTTAACTATGTAATTAATAAATATACCAGGTCCTCGCGATGGTGCAGGAATGACTAGGAACCACAGCGATGTGTAACCAGGTTCTTGCTCCTATTTGCCGTATTTCTCGCGGACTTGGCCTATACATTTATATTAAAAACAATGTTTTATTCTAATTTATATATTAATTGAGTAGAACAATTTAAATTAAATATGCAGTAAATTTAACTGAAAATCCTCATTATTATTCCAATAAGTATACAGCTCGTCCCACACCTTACCGCTCATCCAATCCAGTCTTTTCCCACCTGATTTTATGATATTCATTGTCTCTCTGTAATTTTTAGCCACTTTACTGTTCCAGTGGCGCTTGACGAGGTCCATATCTGTCTCCTGGAAATCCACTGCACCCTGCATTCTTCAAAAATAGCATAAATATGAACTAATCAAATAAGAGCATGATTACTTAATATCATAAATGATACATCACACGTAACAGAAAGTCTTGTCAGATGGTCTCCTTGACAATGTCTGGTATCGATATCCACGTGGGCCAACATGCAGTCATATGAGCCTAGTAAGCACGTTTTGATATATTCAAAACTATATTGGAAGGCTTTAACTCAAAACCCATGTGTTAAACGAAAAAAAAACATTTCATGGCTACTGTATATATATATATATACACACACACACATACATTTATATAATTTACTGTACAGAAATTAAAGTTACACTAGAAACTTAATACTTACCTTCTGTTGGCTTTTGGCTTAAGCTGCACTGCAGGACGTGCTAGCTCCTGCGATGGACCACTACCATCGCCACCTACTAGACCGTGTGATGTCATATCTGTTACAGACAACAATATAACATAACATAAAAGGGCTATGTAAAACAAATAGTATGACATAACATAAGACTATGCGATAAAAATAATATGACACGACATAACATAAAATTATCACAATACAACAAACAGTATGACATAACATGACATGAATTTACTTTTTTAAAATGAAGATTATTGGTTAGTCCTCGTCACTTTCAGATTCTAACTCTATTTGCTCCTCTATATATGGTTCATCTGTAGTCTCAAATGCTTCAATTAATGCATTCAATTCATCGTTCAAAGGTCCAAATTCTGTTTGATCATCGGTTATTACTATTCAATTATTTTCCTCGACATCTGCTTGATAAGCTTGTTTATCCAGAACATTACGTTCGTCAAATGTAAACCTTGCCTTTATTTTAAAATCAGCCGACCAATCTATTTTGTCTCTTCTTATAGATTGGTAAGGAGTGTAATATACTTGAAGAGCTTGTTCGGCAAGTACAAAAGGATCGTACTTATAATAACGCAAAATATATTTTATTTCTGTAATATTATATTTTGAGTGCACACAGATTCCAGAACCTCAAATGTTGCTGAACCAGTTGCATTCAAACAAAATACTACTTCCACGGGTCGTGTGAATTATGTCAATTGCAGAATCTGGGTTAGTACGCCATAAAAATCGATTATATGGTCATTCAGATCAAATCATTACCTTTAACAAATGCACCACTATTGTTAGTTAATTTTTCAGCATCGTATTCTTTAGTATTAAACTTATATCCATTGACAAAGAGTATTGGATATGTCTTGACTTTCTTATAAATGTTTCAATCCTTCATCTACAACATAATTTGTTGCATCAAAAACATAACTAGTAAACTAAGTAGCGAATTCTTTGTTGATATCGCCGTTTGTATGTTGTGATTCATATATACTGCAATTATTGGACAAATGTTACAATATGATCAAAGATATAGTACATGTATGTAGTGACCCGGATATTTGACGGTGTAATAATTAACTTATTTAATTGTTTAAATAACGAATTTATTATTTAATCATCGACGTTAGAAGGTGGAATTTTAATATAATTATAATTCGAGCTCGAAATGGCACTGCAGTTCGTTAATTGGCGATTCGAACTTCAACTGAATATACATGATTCGTTTTAAGCCGGATTTCTGTGAAACAAGAAACATGTGGAGCTGGAGGAGTATATCTTTCTAGTGGAAGAGAAAAATCGAGATTTCGTCGTGTAGATTTTGTTTTATAGCCAAATCAATTTTTGAAATAGTCGCTATATAATCGTTTGTCGACCGTAACGGTTTATTCGATATAATTAGATAACGGGTTTGAATTTAGACGAGGTTCTTTTGAGGCGTAATGATAATTTAATTTTTAGAATTTTATGGTAATTTTTAATTAATTAAATAAGCAACTTTTTTATGTGGAGTATTTTGCACCCTGTAATCAACATTTTGGGGTTTCACAATATGAGTCAAACTACCGGTATTTTTATATTTTTGGAACCCTGGCACATCGCTGATTTACAACGGTATTTTTATTTTCGTCGATTGAGGTCCGAAAAACAAGTAGAGTTTTCTTTTGAAACAGGGGTAACTTTTATTGACTGGTTAACTGGTCAAACGAACTCGAAATTCCCCGAAACAAGTTTCATACGAAACCTTAGGAAGAGGTCTAGTGAAACGTCAAGGCCTTATATTTTTAGGGTTTTTTCTGGAATTGTTAGGAATTATTGCTCGGTGTTTTTCATCGATATTTTCTAAAGGATTTTCGCAAAAACGGTGTCGGAATTCAACGAAACCTGTCCCATTGGATCCGGAATGATTTGTTATGCTAGGAATAGCTTAGTTTGCCAAAAGCAGTGATCGTATGGGTTTGTTTTCACAAGAAGCATCACGGTTAAGTATCGATATAATATTTTATTAATATAATCCATTCCACATTTCTTCTATAAAAGGGTCGCCAGACCTAATAAATCGGTCAACATTTCATTTTGTGGTCAAAAAGGATTCTACGCCTCCACTTAAAAGAGAAAAAAATGGACGACCACCATCTCACCGATCTCTTCCTCTTTTACCTTGAAATCCACCGTTCTAAATCAAAACTTTAAACTAGATTTGTCTTCAGCTTGGGAAAAGACTTCTGATGGACGGTGAAGATGTGGGTTAAGGGACTATAGCAGTCGGATCTGAGTCAAAAACAGTCGGAGTTCATGGAGCTTTTGGAGGCCGATGTTGATGTCGAGTAGACCGAGCTTTGGGGCGAAGCTCGAGGGGGAGGGGGGTAAGGCGCAGGGACTGACGCCGTCAAATGGACCTCGGGATGTCGAAAATGGTGCCGAGGTGGCAAGCAGATGGTCGGAGCTCCGATGATCGAAAAGGGAGATGTCTGTTCGTGTGTGATGAGAAGCAGATGCGGGAAATCGATATGTGTTCGGGAAGTATAGTAGTTCGGTTGTTCATGAAGCACAGAGTACGATGGTGTTTGCTATGGGACGCTGGTGAGAGTAGTGTGCAGTAGCGATGATGCGCGAGGGGAGCAAGTTGGTGAGGACACTGATTTGCACGTGAAGAGGGAAACGCTTGTTTGCATTTTTGGTCTTAAACTTGAAGGGACGTCAGGAGTTTGTTGCGGTTTAGTGCATGGAAATGCACGTTCTGGTATTTGCGTGTGGTGGGGGTATGCTGTTTTAATGGAAAGAAGTTCAGAGCAGGTTACCAGTCTAAAGTCAGTGAAGAAATGGAGGAGAAAGAGTATATGCGGTAGTGTAACGTTGGGGCCATGGAGTATCATGTTGGTGAGCGATATAATGGAGCTTACTGTTTCAGAATCTGTGGGAGATGATTTCGGGTCGGTGAGTAGGTGAAAGTGTGAGGAGCAGAGCGGGTATCATTTTGCTAGTTGGGCTGAGTAAAACCAGATCTGATAGCATCGTAGCGACGAGGGCGACACTCTGGAAATGGGTTGGAAATGATTTGGAGCTCGTCTCCAATTACGACAGAATTGAACGTCAAATCTGAAATCAACAACGGTTATCGTATTATACGATAAACCAACAATGTGAGTAAAACTCACTAACTCTCCTCAATTTATATTTTTAATATAAATTGTACTTTATTTATTGACTGCTGTATATTGATTGTTAAACTGGACTGTTAAATAGATTTGATTGAAAATGTAGATATAGCCATATATTATATCGTTAATCAAATACTGATTCTGTCCAGTAGAATATTTCATATTGAAATGAAATTGATGTATATTATACTGTGTAACATCTGTGGATGCAGGGAGACAGGTTGGAGGAATCCGACTGGATTCCTCAACAATTATTTTACTGTTTTCATATATTGTGTTATATGATGTGTTATATAATCTGTTCTGGATTATGTATGTTAGAATGATATTAATCATCGTTGTTTGATATTTTAAATATCATAAGAAACCCTGAGTTGTGAAATGGAATATTTCAATGTATATTGAAATAAAGGAATTCTATAAAATCACAGGATTTTATAAAAGGAAATTTTTTTTAAAACGAACACGGTTTTATAAAAGGAAATATTTATAAAACAAATAGAGTTTTATAAAAGGGATATTTATTTAGAAAATAAATAGAATTGAAAAGGAGAATATTTATTTAGAAAATAAATATAAATAAGAAATATTTATTTAGAAGATAAATAAACCGTTATAAATAGAAGTTGTAAATAAGGAATATTTGTAACGGTAAATAGAAGTTGTAAATAAGGAATATTTGTAACGGTAAATAGAAGTTGTAAATAAGGAATATTTGTAACGGTAAATAGAAGTTGTAAATAAGGAATATTTGTAACGGTAAATAGAAGTTGTAAATAAGGAATATTTGTAACGGTAAATAGAAGTTGTAAATAAGGAATATTTGTAACGGTAAATAGAAGTTGTAAATAAGGAATATTTGTAACGGTAAATAGAAGTTGTAAATAGGAAATATTTGTAACGGTAGGTAAACGTTATAAAAAGGAAATTGATGAGATATAAAAGAGATAATCGAAATAGAGTAATTGAATATTAGTCATTCAATTAGAAATAACCTTATTTGAGTTAGTCTAATATTAGTTAATCGAATAAGAATAGTCTAATATTAGCTAATCGAATTTAGTAACCGAATACAAGTTAATCAAAAGGAGTTTATCGAATTTAGTTATTCGATAGAGTTAAATCAATAGAGTTAATCGACTTATAGTATTCGAATAAGAGTAAATCAAATAGAGTTAAACAATATTAGAAACTGACTAGAGATTGGTAAGTTGAATAGTTTTCTGAGTGTTGATCTGATGTTGGTTTCGGCCTTCGGGGTTTATACTTAGAGAATTGTTCTCTTACTAGTTTACAGTTAGGGACTAATAGTTGTGGAATGGTAGTGATGCGTAAATGAGGATTGGAAATGTTTTCCAATGTTGAAAACATATATTTTCTAATTTTAGAAAATAAGGAAATATGAATATATATATATATACATATGGTTGATGATTGGATCGATAATTCCATTTGGAATTTAGATCGTTGTTTGTACACCGACATGTTTTCATTGATAGTTAAATCACAGACTATCAAGTTTTGACCATATTTACGTTGTTGATATGGAGAGACCGGTTGGATTCTTATCCAAAGAACCACTCTGTATTGGCATAAGCGTTGCGAATGTGCCAAAGAAAATTGAAGACGGAGTAAAGTGCAAGGGCTATGGTATAAGTCTTAGATAACATGGACTAAAATGGATGTACTGAATAGTGCCTTCGGTTTCGTTCAGTCCCAGAACGAACGTAAATGGACGAATGTCTGACAAAGTATTTCCAATGATCGAATGGGTTGGTCTGTATAAATATATATGGTTGCAACGGATTTATCCCTTAGCATAACATCCAGGATATTTGTATAAACCAACTAATGATTTACGGATCTGATAATGTGGCATTCAAAGTGATCGTGTTATAAATGAATGGAAAGTAAGCGTAGCTTCTAGCCTCACATCCGGTAAATGACAGAAATCGGGCAGGCAGCATGGCTAAGTCGGTCGCACCGAAGTAGGGTGTATAATCACCTATCTAGAGAATATTCATTTGCTTCATTAAATCTATCAATGCTGTCCCATATATATATACGGGAACGGTTGCTGATCCCGACCGTTGGTGATGTACATTCGATACACTCAAGCGAAATGAGTGGTCGGTCATGTGTGGCTGAGTTGCAAGATGTTCTTGTTGAACTCCAGTGTATCGTTCCTAGAGTACACTGATCGGAAGGTGATTCCATACCTTGTCATAGTTGGAAACCCAATCATCCAATACGCACTTGCGGTTTTGATTGTATACTATATATGTAGAACGTGAGATGCAAGCGTTTCTACTAGACTGATATCTATTTGTATTTAGACATTATCATAATATCAGAATGATATTGCTTTTCAAAGATGTTTGGATTCTCATAAGGGAAAAACCCGTTCCGTATTCACGGCGTGGTCTTATGAGATATCATATACCTGTTTAAATGATTTGAGTTTACTCACACCAGTCACATGACTGACCCGGAGTTTATTTGTTTTGTCTTCCCTAAACTCTTGGGTGCCTAAATTTGTACGGGCAGTCAAGTAGTCGGGATTTACAGATGCACTTGGAGAGCTTGGAGCAGGAGGCTTCAGCAGTCGATAGCTATTATTTATTCCGCTGTGATGTTATATGTTGTACTCTGAAAATGGTATGTATAAACAGTTATAACTTTGTATTTCAAAAGTTATATTATATTTTATTCGTTCCGCTGTGAGATTCGTGTTACTCTGATGATGATGATGATGATCTTCTTCTTCTTCTATTCTAATAGTTCTACCTTATCTATTCTCACCCTCTATCTTCTTTCTATTAGTTTCTTGAATTTTCAGTGCAATTTGGGGTTGGACTTGTGTTATTTAGTCAGCTCAAATTGGACCGGATTTTCGGGTCACTACAGTTGGTATCAGAGCTTAAGGTTAAGTGAATTACCTTGGCTCTGTGGCGTTACTCAATAGAGATGGGATTAGTAATATCCTAGATTGAGTTGAGTGTATATATACGAGTGAACGTATTTGTTATTTGATATAAAAATTTGTTTTATATTGTGGAGCTTTATTGGTTGAGTGGCTTATGAATTCTGGTCGATAGTGGGGCACCACAATATCGATAGGGGTTTCTAAACACTCGAATACGATGAACCAACATGATATGTTTTGGAATTAACATAGTAAAATTGGTTGTGTTGGTTGTTATTATAATCAGATGAGATTATAAAAAGGTGAAATGGTTATAAATAACCAATCAAAATTCATATAAGTAAAGTATATGAGATAAGATGAATTAAATTTGAATTTACATCGGGATTTGGAATTAAAATAAGGAAATTTTAAGTTCCTGGGATATTTTGAAAATGTTTTTCAAACTGAAAGTGATATAGTATTGAACTCACCTGGATTGCTGGGAAATAGATTCCGATGATGGATCGATACATCATCGGTGTTCATTTTCGAGTTTCTAAAGTGACGGATTACTACCAAAGATTTTGTTTTGAAATTGTTTTGCAAAAACAAGTTATTCAGGAATTCGAAGGATTTTGAATTATTATTATGATTTCAAGTGATTTGAATAAACACAGGGATTTGAAATTTGAAATCTAAATTTAACTTATGAAGTTAAATGGGTTAAAATAGTGAAAGTGAATAATAAATTTGAATTTAACTTGAACTAAATTAAAGCTGGATTGGATTATAGAATAATCTGAATGAAATTAAGTTGATAAACCAAGAGTTGAAATTGGATATTGGAGTTTAAATGAAATTCGACTTAAGTATAAGCGAATGGTTTGAGTTGAGGATATAAACTAATCGAAGTTAGATTAGTATGACATTGGTATATGCAGGGTGTTAATCGATGGAAATGATATAATGGTAGGCCCGACCAAAAGGTACAAGTTTATATTTCAAATGAGTTTGAGATTTTGATGAGCCGAATTGGCAAGCTACTTGGCTGTTTGATTTTCTTTTGGGGTGGAGAAGGCCTAGAGAGGCGAGTTGGAGTTTTACCGATAGGGCTGTACAAAGGAGGTTATGGCGAAATTTTCCGAAAATTTAAAATGTTAGAAAAATTTTCAAAATTTTTGAAAATTTAGTAAGTCGGAATGAATTAATATTTTAATCGGAATTTAAGTGGTTCAGTTGAAATCAGAAATAAGGGGTAAACCAATCTTAGGAATTCCAATAGATAGGGTCGTCCTCTACCTTAGCAATTTCGAGGACGAAATTATTTTAAGTGGGGAAGAATGTAGTGACCCGGATATTTGACGGTGTAATAATTAACTTATTTAATTGTTTAAATAACGAATTTATTATTTAATCATCGACGTTAGAAGGTGGAATTTTAATATAATTATAATTCGAGCTCGAAATGGCACTGCAGTTCGTTAATTGGCGATTCGAACTTCAACTGAATATACATGATTCGTTTTAAGCCGGATTTCTGTGAAACAAGAAACATGTGGAGCTGGAGGAGTATATCTTTCTAGTGGAAGAGAAAAATCGAGATTTCGTCGTGTAGATTTTGTTTTATAGCCAAATCAATTTTTGAAATAGTCGCTATATAATCGTTTGTCGACCGTAACGGTTTATTCGATATAATTAGATAACGGGTTTGAATTTAGACGAGGTTCTTTTGAGGCGTAATGATAATTTAATTTTTAGAATTTTATGGTAATTTTTAATTAATTAAATAAGCAACTTTTTTATGTGGAGTATTTTGCACCCTGTAATCAACATTTTGGGGTTTCACAATATGAGTCAAACTACCGGTATTTTTATATTTTTGGAACCCTGGCACATCGCTGATTTACAACGGTATTTTTATTTTCGTCGATTGAGGTCCGAAAAACAAGTAGAGTTTTCTTTTGAAACAGGGGTAACTTTTATTGACTGGTTAACTGGTCAAACGAACTCGAAATTCCCCGAAACAAGTTTCATACGAAACCTTAGGAAGAGGTCTAGTGAAACGTCAAGGCCTTATATTTTTAGGGTTTTTTCTGGAATTGTTAGGAATTATTGCTCGGTGTTTTTCATCGATATTTTCTAAAGGATTTTCGCAAAAACGGTGTCGGAATTCAACGAAACCTGTCCCATTGGATCCGGAATGATTTGTTATGCTAGGAATAGCTTAGTTTGCCAAAAGCAGTGATCGTATGGGTTTGTTTTCACAAGAAGCATCACGGTTAAGTATCGATATAATATTTTATTAATATAATCCATTCCACATTTCTTCTATAAAAGGGTCGCCAGACCTAATAAATCGGTCAACATTTCATTTTGTGGTCAAAAAGGATTCTGCGCCTCCACTTAAAAGAGAAAAAAATGGACGACCACCATCTCACCGATCTCTTCCTCTTTTACCTTGAAATCCACCGTTCTAAATCAAAACTTTAAACTAGATTTGTCTTCAGCTTGGGAAAAGACTTCTGATGGACGGTGAAGATGTGGGTTAAGGGACTATAGCAGTCGGATCTGAGTCAAAAACAGTCGGAGTTCATGGAGCTTTTGGAGGCCGATGTTGATGTCGAGTAGACCGAGCTTTGGGGCGAAGCTCGAGGGGGAGGGGGGTAAGGCGCAGGGACTGACGCCGTCAAATGGACCTCGGGATGTCGAAAATGGTGCCGAGGTGGCAAGCAGATGGTCGGAGCTCCGATGATCGAAAAGGGAGATGTCTGTTCGTGTGTGATGAGAAGCAGATGCGGGAAATCGATATGTGTTCGGGAAGTATAGTAGTTCGGTTGTTCATGAAGCACAGAGTACGATGGTGTTTGCTATGGGACGCTGGTGAGAGTAGTGTGCAGTAGCGATGATGCGCGAGGGGAGCAAGTTGGTGAGGACACTGATTTGCACGTGAAGAGGGAAACGCTTGTTTGCATTTTTGGTCTTAAACTTGAAGGGACGTCAGGAGTTTGTTGCGGTTTAGTGCATGGAAATGCACGTTCTGGTATTTGCGTGTGGTGGGGGTATGCTGTTTTAATGGAAAGAAGTTCAGAGCAGGTTACCAGTCTAAAGTCAGTGAAGAAATGGAGGAGAAAGAGTATATGCGGTAGTGTAACGTTGGGGCCATGGAGTATCATGTTGGTGAGCGATATAATGGAGCTTACTGTTTCAGAATCTGTGGGAGATGATTTCGGGTCGGTGAGTAGGTGAAAGTGTGAGGAGCAGAGCGGGTATCATTTTGCTAGTTGGGCTGAGTAAAACCAGATCTGATAGCATCGTAGCGACGAGGGCGACACTCTGGAAATGGGTTGGAAATGATTTGGAGCTCGTCTCCAATTACGACAGAATTGAACGTCAAATCTGAAATCAACAACGGTTATCGTATTATACGATAAACCAACAATGTGAGTAAAACTCACTAACTCTCCTCAATTTATATTTTTAATATAAATTGTACTTTATTTATTGACTGCTGTATATTGATTGTTAAACTGGACTGTTAAATAGATTTGATTGAAAATGTAGATATAGCCATATATTATATCGTTAATCAAATACTGATTCTGTCCAGTAGAATATTTCATATTGAAATGAAATTGATGTATATTATACTGTGTAACATCTGTGGATGCAGGGAGACAGGTTGGAGGAATCCGACTGGATTCCTCAACAATTATTTTACTGTTTTCATATATTGTGTTATATGATGTGTTATATAATCTGTTCTGGATTATGTATGTTAGAATGATATTAATCATCGTTGTTTGATATTTTAAATATCATAAGAAACCCTGAGTTGTGAAATGGAATATTTCAATGTATATTGAAATAAAGGAATTCTATAAAATCACAGGATTTTATAAAAGGAAATTTTTTTTAAAACGAACACGGTTTTATAAAAGGAAATATTTATAAAACAAATAGAGTTTTATAAAAGGGATATTTATTTAGAAAATAAATAGAATTGAAAAGGAGAATATTTATTTAGAAAATAAATATAAATAAGAAATATTTATTTAGAAGATAAATAAACCGTTATAAATAGAAGTTGTAAATAAGGAATATTTGTAACGGTAAATAGAAGTTGTAAATAAGGAATATTTGTAACGGTAAATAGAAGTTGTAAATAAGGAATATTTGTAACGGTAAATAGAAGTTGTAAATAAGGAATATTTGTAACGGTAAATAGAAGTTGTAAATAAGGAATATTTGTAACGGTAAATAGAAGTTGTAAATAAGGAATATTTGTAACGGTAAATAGAAGTTGTAAATAAGGAATATTTGTAACGGTAAATAGAAGTTGTAAATAGGAAATATTTGTAACGGTAGGTAAACGTTATAAAAAGGAAATTGATGAGATATAAAAGAGATAATCGAAATAGAGTAATTGAATATTAGTCATTCAATTAGAAATAACCTTATTTGAGTTAGTCTAATATTAGTTAATCGAATAAGAATAGTCTAATATTAGCTAATCGAATTTAGTAACCGAATACAAGTTAATCAAAAGGAGTTTATCGAATTTAGTTATTCGATAGAGTTAAATCAATAGAGTTAATCGACTTATAGTATTCGAATAAGAGTAAATCAAATAGAGTTAAACAATATTAGAAACTGACTAGAGATTGGTAAGTTGAATAGTTTTCTGAGTGTTGATCTGATGTTGGTTTCGGCCTTCGGGGTTTATACTTAGAGAATTGTTCTCTTACTAGTTTACAGTTAGGGACTAATAGTTGTGGAATGGTAGTGATGCGTAAATGAGGATTGGAAATGTTTTCCAATGTTGAAAACATATATTTTCTAATTTTAGAAAATAAGGAAATATGAATATATATATATATACATATGGTTGATGATTGGATCGATAATTCCATTTGGAATTTAGATCGTTGTTTGTACACCGACATGTTTTCATTGATAGTTAAATCACAGACTATCAAGTTTTGACCATATTTACGTTGTTGATATGGAGAGACCGGTTGGATTCTTATCTAAAGAACCACTCTGTATTGGCATAAGCGTTGCGAATGTGCCAAAGAAAATTGAAGACGGAGTAAAGTGCAAGGGCTATGGTATAAGTCTTAGATAACATGGACTAAAATGGATGTACTGAATAGTGCCTTCGGTTTCGTTCAGTCCCAGAACGAACGTAAATGGACGAATGTCTGACAAAGTATTTCCAATGATCGAATGGGTTGGTCTGTATAAATATATATGGTTGCAACGGATTTATCCCTTAGCATAACATCCAGGATATTTGTATAAACCAACTAATGATTTACGGATCTGATAATGTGGCATTCAAAGTGATCGTGTTATAAATGAATGGAAAGTAAGCGTAGCTTCTAGCCTCACATCCGGTAAATGACAGAAATCGGGCAGGCAGCATGGCTAAGTCGGTCGCACCGAAGTAGGGTGTATAATCACCTATCTAGAGAATATTCATTTGCTTCATTAAATCTATCAATGCTGTCCCATATATATATACGGGAACGGTTGCTGATCCCGACCGTTGGTGATGTACATTCGATACACTCAAGCGAAATGAGTGGTCGGTCATGTGTGGCTGAGTTGCAAGATGTTCTTGTTGAACTCCAGTGTATCGTTCCTAGAGTACACTGATCGGAAGGTGATTCCATACCTTGTCATAGTTGGAAACCCAATCATCCAATACGCACTTGCGGTTTTGATTGTATATTATATATGTAGAACGTGAGATGCAAGCGTTTCTACTAGACTGATATCTATTTGTATTTAGACATTATCATAATATCAGAATGATATTGCTTTTCAAAGATGTTTGGATTCTCATAAGGGAAAAACCCGTTCCGTATTCACGGCGTGGTCTTATGAGATATCATATACCTGTTTAAATGATTTGAGTTTACTCACACCAGTCACATGACTGACCCGGAGTTTATTTGTTTTGTCTTCCCTAAACTCTTGGGTGCCTAAATTTGTACGGGCAGTCAAGTAGTCGGGATTTACAGATGCACTTGGAGAGCTTGGAGCAGGAGGCTTCAGCAGTCGATAGCTATTATTTATTCCGCTGTGATGTTATATGTTGTACTCTGAAAATGGTATGTATAAACAGTTATAACTTTGTATTTCAAAAGTTATATTATATTTTATTCGTTCCGCTGTGAGATTCGTGTTACTCTGATGATGATGATGATGATCTTCTTCTTCTTCTATTCTAATAGTTCTACCTTATCTATTCTCACCCTCTATCTTCTTTCTATTAGTTTCTTGAATTTTCAGTGCAATTTGGGGTTGGACTTGTGTTATTTAGTCAGCTCAAATTGGACCGGATTTTCGGGTCACTACAATGTATAAATGATATAAAGTTCAATACCTAACAAACAATGCAACTTCAGTGCAACCGAGAAGAATATGTGTGTGTGTTGCATTATAATCTCTATCATCCAGCCATGCTTCCACACATCTACCGGGAGGCCGACCATGTTTTTTATAAATAGATAAAATCGCTTCACAATCATGTTGATCAATGGCTTTTGTCAATATGCGTAGTACTTTCAAATGATTTGTTCACATGATCACTAAAATAGTAAGAGAAAAAACGAAGCTTCTTCTTTGATGTATGATATGCAAATTGAACCTACAACTCGAGCTTTCTATCTCACTTTTTCCTTTAAATGATTTAAATACCTATTTAGAATTATTGTAAATTATTATTTTTATAAATTTCATTAACCAATATTTAATTAACTGAATATTAATATACCTTCAAATGGATACATCCATCCATATTGCACAGGCCTTCGAAGACGTGATTCTAATGGAAGATGAATAGGTAAATGCTCCATAACATTGAAAAATCCTAGAGGAAATATTTTCTTCAGTTTGCAGAGCAATATAGGGATTTTTTTCCTCTAGATTACGTAGACGATCAATTTTTAATGTTGTGGAACAAAGCTCTTTATAAAACAGACTAAGTTCTATTACAACATTCCAAACTATTACGGGTAACAATTCTTTGAAAGCGACAGACAACAAATTTTTCATCATAACATGTCAGTAGTGGCTTTTCATTTAGCTAAGTTTATTGTTTTTATAGTCAACACATCTACGAAGATTAGAAGATATACCATCTGAGAATCTTAATCCTTCCACCCATTTTAAAAGAATCTTAACTTGATTATTGTCTAGTTTATAACACGATTTTGGTTTTTTTGTGTCGTTTGGCTTTACTTGAAGCTCAGGACGGTTACATATTATTTCGATGTCATGTCTTGATTTCTAATCATCTTTTATCTTTCCTTTGACATTAAAAATTGTATTAAATACATTTTCAAACACTTTTTCTCATTATGCATTACATCAATGTTATGACGATTCAGGAGTTTTTTCGAATAAGGCAATTCCCAAAATATGTTTTGTCTGCACCAATTATGAATCAATGATTTAACTTGAATTTCTGTCTATACTCTGGTTTCATGTATCTTTATATAATCCTTTACAAGTTCATAAATATCTTCACTTGACCATAGCATAGGTGGTCTCTAAGTTTCATGCCTATTAGTTGTAAAAAATTTTTTATCTCTTCTAAAAGAATGATTTATATGAAGAAAACATCTATGATAGTCAAACCATGAAATTTTCTTTTCAGGAGGTAAAGAAAATGCTCTTGTTTCTTCCATGCAGTAAGGACATGTTAGACGACCAATCATACTCCAACCTGAAAGCATTGCATATGCAGGAAAGTCGCTAATTGTCCACAACAGAAAAGCATACATTTGAAAGTTCCTTTTTGCGAAATATCATATGTTTCTACTCCTTCGTACCACAATTCTTTTAATTCTTCAATCAAAGGTTGTAAATAAATATGTATCTATTTTTCAATATGGTAAACCAAAAGCCGACATCATCTTTTTTACTTCATAATGATTTTCGCACATTAAATTATTGGGAGGCATATGCCGCTTCGCAACTTGTACAACAGCAGTAAATCCAGCTTATGTGAGGTTATATTTAGATTTCATCACAATGTATGCATCAGTACTGTTAATTAGGTTCCGCTTTTACAGGCTTCCCAAAGGGATTTCTTCGCGACATCTAATATATCATATATATTTTTGGCTCCAACATTTGGTTCTTCTTCATCATTACCATCCATCATCGGTAAATTGTTGAATCAGGAACATTGAACGTGTAGCATTTTCAACCATATGTTCTACGAGATTCGGCATAGCAATTTCATTATTACTACCTCCTCATCTTGTACATAATTAGATGTTAATGGTTCTCCATGACGAGACACAAATGAACTCTAACCATCTGCGGTATCAAATGATTCAATAATTTGCATCTGCTACATGCACAACGGATTTTAACGTCGTTTCCGTTGTTACTTAAGGTGAAATCAGTAAACATGCCAACACCATCAATAAATTGATTACTTATTGTGCCACCAGCTTCTCTTCATTTATACATCCAGCTTCAATCATTAAATTAATTGTCCATTTTTCCTAAGAAGATATACAATTAAAAAGTATGATAAAATTTGCATTGATATTTTACTAAAACAATTTTATTGTTGAATGCTATGTTAATTCATCATTTACATTTTTCTAGTGGGCCGTCCAAACTCTCATTACAAATACAATAACGTAATTAAGTCATGTAAATCTTTTCAATTTAAACGATTCGATAAAATTGCGACAACACTTCGCCTTAGTTCCCTGAACAGTACACAAATGTGTGTACATATGGAACATAAAGAAAGCGCTTTCAAAATTTTGAGAACCATTTAAAATGAAATGATTTACGAGATTTAATTTCATTATTGTGTTCATAACTTATCCAATACAAAAGACAAATCCAAGTATATGATGAATATAAACGGTTGTTCCGTTAATAAAGCGAACATTCACATAACGATCATATACAATACCTATCAGACGACGCCGAAAAAACTCTCATAGGCTTTATGAATATAATATATTACGATTGGTGCTCTTCAATCTCTAATTGTCGTATATGAATTTAGTCATATATACGTATATTTTTCAACAATCAATCGAACTAACCGTATGTTATATATAAAATTAAATATCATTTTCGATAATTTTTTATAAAACATAAACTTAATTATTTCCATTTTCACTAAACATTTTCGATAACTTAAATATCGTTTTCAATGAATTAGGCCTCAATAAATTCAATATATACATAGATTTATTACCAACTATACATACAACACTATATATGCACATATACATATACAACATAAACTAATTAACCCTAGATTAGCAAAAGTATACATAGATTAATAACATGACTATGTCAACCTATATATACGTGCATTAACAAAACTACGCGTACAAACATAAACTAATTAACCTTAAATTAGCGAATCTAGAGTATAAAAATTTGATTAGGATTTATACCTTGAGTATTGGAGAGAATTGGAGCCTAGAGAGCAGAGAGAGAGCTTTGTTGGTGTTGGAGAGGGTAGAGGCGGCAAAAACATCGGTGGGTAACGAATTTTTGAAATGGGGGAGGAGGATTTTGATTTTGTTTGAGGAGGAAACGAAATGGGGGAAGGAGAAGCAGGTTGATGAATTTCTGCTTGACTAACCAACGGTTAGCAAAAGCCGCCAACGGGTTTATAACCAACGGCCTCCAACGGGTTTATAACCAACGGCCTCCAACGTTTCATTGTTTATAACATAAAGAAAATTCCAGAAATAACCCTTCGTTGGAAGCTGCCGTTGGAGGCCGTTGCCAAGCTTTTTTGCTATAATGTGCATCTCTTGTAGTGATACTACTTAAAACTTATATGTCAAGTACCAATTTCAATAAAAAAACATAATAAATAAAAAAGCTGCTCTATAAATCATTAACCAAGTCTTAATCCTTTTAATTCAGTAGTGGCTTTTGTCAGTAATATCTGGTGTATTATGTATGATCTAATTCAAAATAAATTATCATTGTTAGTTTCTCATACAAAAATATATTATACGTGGCATAAAATATAAATAAGACAAATACTATAAATTTATGAATCTGAGAGTCGCACTACATTTATTTTGGAAAGCAAATATATTTGTTTTTCTCCATTAGATGATCCAATGAACATAATTGAATGTGTAATAATGTTACCGAGCAAGGAGTCGTTAAGGCTTCAAACTCCAGGTAAATGATATGCCACTGACTAAAACTAAATAATAAAAAATAGAAGTTAAAATCAACTTATTTCCTAATCAATTACCTGATAAAATTCTATCTATGGATCACAATACATAAACTATGAAGGGATGCTAATAGGAATGAACATTATTTTTCACGATATTTATGTCAAGCTACATCCAGACATTTTCTAGGATTTCCATTTTAGGCTTATGAATATCCTAAAACAATGTCAACGGTTCATGAAAGTTGTTCAACTTATCACTAACAAAAAATAGTCGGTCCATACAAAATTTTAGGTGAATGGTTCATCAAAAGTTAGTCAACACTTAACTGTGAATTCAACAAATAGGTTAGCTGCATCTACAAAACAAGAAAGAAATAGGTTAAGACTTCCAATATACCTATAGACAGAAATTACAGTAATAGGATTCTACGTATAAAACTGAAAATAATATCATGCGTATCTCATTGGAATCTAAAAGAAAATTTGTACCATAATCAAACATGATTTTTATCGAAGACAGTACATCAATTGAGTGTGAGACAATTTTCAATCCTAACAGGAAGGTAACGATGGATTGATTCTACTATATGCATGTTATGTTATCGATAATAAAAACCGAGGACTGTAGGGATAAGCCAAATACCTGGATGTGGTGAGGGGGTCATCGGATGGAAATTGTAAAGAAAACCTGATGTAACGACCTGCCTTTTTTCTAGTTTCACAAACAGGATGTACAGATAGCTATATTTTAAAACATATTGTTAAAGAATTTTAAATTTGATTTAACTTGAAATCTATGTAATTCATTTAGATTTGGATTTGGCATTTAAGAAAATTTAAGTGTAAAAACTTGTATTTAATTATGTTTAATTAAATAAAGCCATTTAGAATCAAACAAAAAATTTAAAATATACAAAAGTATTTAAATAAATTCACAAAAAATATATAAACATTAATTAGTTTAAAATATCACTCATATTTAAATCGAATATAAAAGTAAATTTTAATTTATACTTGCAAAATTTGATTTGAAACCAAAATAAAATAGATTAGATTTCAAATTTAAAATCAAAATCAAGTATAAAAATAAATTTCCAACACTGAATTAAATTAACTTTAAATTTCAAATGCCGATATTTTCCGTAAATCCAAGCGTTATAGGAATTTTTCCAATCCTAAAATTCAATAGCTTATTTTTGTTCTAATAAGTTTTAATAAGGAATAATTTGAATATATTTTGAATAGAAACAGATATTTTGAAAATATAATATTGTCCCTTCGCTCGTTGACGCATTTAGTTTTCCCTTGACTTGCCGCCACCTTTCGCTTATCATTCTATCTATTCATGCCTGAATTTTTAACTGTTCAGTTTTATTCCTGAATCCTTTGCCTTGATTTATTTCCAAAATATTTGAAATCAATTTTCAAAATTCTCGAAATCGAATTCTCCAGTTGTAGCCAAGTCAATATTGATCAATGCACATTTCATATTTCCTCACTGGTTTAGCTTCTTCAATTTTTTATCGATCTTTAGTTGTCATTCATTAATATATTTAATTATACAAAAATCTTAGACGAAAATCGATTTTTACAAATTCATATCTTCAACATTTTTCCAATTAAATCCCGAATAGATTTAAGGTGAGAGTGAAGAACCCTATCGAATAGAGGCAATAAAAGATACAGATTCGCAGAGTGGGGACTTCAAAATGATTTTTAATTCCAAATTAAATTATGTTCAAAATAGTTTATTCTTCTCATTTCATTAAATTGACTTACCATTGGTTTACATCAAATACATATTCTCATTTTCGAAACTCAAAAATAATACTGATGATGATGCATATACCCAGTTCAAAGATATAGAAACGTATGTGAGTAAATGCTATTTTATAAAGAAAAAGCACCTACAAGAGGATGCAGTATAACAATGAAAACAAAACATGGATTAAGTCCAAACTAATGCCAAAATAAAAGGTACCAAAATCCCAAAGGAAGGACAGTAAAATACATGCCTCATGCATATACAGCCTCACTTTGATCATGATGTTGATATTATTATTTTAACACTTTCTAAGTCCATGCTGGATGCATTACCTGGGATGCCTCATATGCTTCTGTTATTGTGTTGACATAAATCTCTCCACCATGTTACTGTTAGTTATTTAGGGTTGACTAGATCAAATCAAAACCCTAAATTAATCATCAAGTTAACATTTAAGTTTGCGGATCTATGCAATAAAATTGAAATAAAAAATTCATACCTTGCTCGGTTGTAAATACCCCAATTTTAAATCGATTGAATCTCGCTGCAAATCTGGAACGATGGGAAGAACGATGAATCGAATCAAGAACCCTTCAAGTGTAGAGCCTCTACAGGTGATCCACGAGAACGGTTTCCTCTTTAATCAAATTGAAGAGGAGGAGGGAGAACGGTACTAGCCGCTGTAACAACCCGTAAAATCTGGGCCAGTTTAAATTTTTTATTTTGGCAGTTTTAGCGAATTTTGATTATTTAAAATGAATTATTTTAAATAAAATCGACGAGAAATTTATTTCGAATATAATTAGAACGTATATATTATATACGTCGTCGTTAGAATATATAATAATTATATATAATTATAAAAGGAATTGAAAATGGCGCGGTAGTTCGAAAATTCGATTTCTAATTTCAAATGAATATACAGAATTCAATATAAGTCAAAATTGAACGAAACAAGAAATATTTGAATCTGTATAACTATATCTTTGTAACGAAGTTAACAAACTGAGATTTCACTTTATAAATGATAAGATATGTCCAGTTGAAAATTCTGAATAGTCGCTATGAAATTCAGGCCCTTAAAAATGGACATTTTGCAAACGACCTCGGATTTCGACGAAACCAGTTTTGTTGGATCCGCAGTGTCAAGTTATTGTTAGGTTTCAAATTTCATAATTTTTCGAATCAATATGTGAGCGTGGCAAAGGAAAACGCGTTTGACCAGTTTCAGTTGATTTTAATCGACTGGAAATTGGCCATTTTTCTAACGGTCTCAGAATTGGACGAAACTAGTTTTGTTAGGACCGTATCGTCAATACGAAGCTAGAAAATATTTTTCGGGAATTTTTAAAGTTAGTATGTGACCCCGGTAATTCGAAATGTACGTTTAAAATTCAATATAGTGATTTAAATGTAAATTTAACGGAAACTGATTCAAATAGTCGAATCAGCCTACGACACATATCCCATTGTGCTCAGAATGGGGGTAGAACGCTATGTGCGACAGGCGGTGGGCCTCGTTTCGAGGTCGTTTATGAAAGTCAACTTTTTCCGATTAAAATAATAAAAAAAAAAAAGAAAATATATTTCCCCACTTTATCATTGGCCCCCCCCTTTCACGTTTCATTTCAAATCAGAAAACAAATAAAAAAAAAAAAAAAAAGAGGAAGCGAAAGACGGAGGAGCCGTCGCTCCTCCGAGGGGTGGCGCCGCCGCCTCTGGCGAGCCCCAACGTCGGAGCGCCTCGCGCGAGAGACCCCCCCCCCTTTCGATCGACGCGCGGGAGACCCCCCCCCCCCCCCCAGTTCGATCGACGCGCCGCCCAGCTCCTGCCTCCACAACCCTATTCCGCCGCCTCTGGCCATCTGCCACCCTCTCCGACCGCCAAAGCCCCCCTGTAAGTTCCCTGCTATTTTATTTTTATTTTATTTACTTTTTCTGATTTTATTTATTTTTAAAACTGTTTTTTATTTATTTTTAAAACTGATTTTTATTTTTAGATTTTAAAGTGAAAAGATTTAAACTTCAAAAGCTGAAAAGTTAGGATTTTTAAGTTATAAAAATTTAGATTTTTAATTTATAAAAGTTCAGATTTTTGTATTAGGAAAAACCAGATCTTTATATTTGTAGAAAAATAAAAAAACTGATTTTACTTTATGGTTTAAAACTGATTTTACTTTATGGTTTAAAACTGATTTTACTTTATGGTTTATAACTGATTTTACTTTATGGTTTTTAAAAATGAATTTGCTTTGAAAATATAATTTTTGTATTGTTTAAATCGAAATAAAAATATGATCTTTATATTGTTTACATAGGAGAAAATTTAGATCTTTATATATGAAAGCGAAGAATAAAAATTAGTTTTTTTATATTGAATGGCGAAATAAAAATTCGATTTTTATATATTGAACTTCGAACTAAAAATTCGATTTTTATATATTGAACTTTGAAATAAAAATTCGATTTTTATATATTGAACTTTGAAATAAAAATTCGATTTTTATATATTGAACTTCGAACTAAAAATTCGATTTTTATATATTGAATAGCGAAGTAAAAATGTGATTTTTACGTATGTAGTGAAAGCAGCAACGAAGGTGACAAAAAGGCGAAACGACGAAGACTTCTGCAAAAGAAGAGTCGAGATGGTTGGATAGCTAAAGGTGAGAATCTCTCACCTTTCAATTTATTTTTCTAGTTATATATATACTAGGATGCAGACGGTGCTTAGTAGCACCCGACACCCGTCCACAGACCATGGACTTGTTTGTTTGACTGTTTGGTGATTGATTGTGATATTGGTTTGAATGTGGTTTGTGGTGTGAAAAATCGAATCGATAAATTGGTTAGGATTAGACGTGCGCCGTTATAAGGCGAAGGAGTAAGGCTAGGTTAGACCCTTACTCCAAAGTTTGTGGTTTGCATAACGAATTGATTTGATTGATGTGTGAATGGCGTGGGCCTTCACTAGACCGGGGATAAGGCTAGGCCTTGTCCCGTTTCTAGTATCGTGCCGTTATGCCGCCGAAATTTTCTAAAATAAGTTAGAAAAATAAAAATAGCATTTTATTTAACGAATGAACTGAATATAAATTCATATGTTAAAATAAAATGTGTTATCGTTAAAAATATAATTTTTAACGTGAATGTGAATAAATAAATATTCATTTACAAACCAGACGGTTTGTTTATGTACACCTATTTGAATGACGTTGATTGGGTCGATAAATTTTACACATCGCCTAACTGCACAAATAAAATATGTGTTTGATTGTTTGAAACCCCACACGGGTGTTAGGATGAAATTTGAAGTTCACTCATCCTGATTTATTAAATATGTCGATCGATTGATTGACAAGCTGCTATAAGCGTTAAATGTCTATATTTGATGCTTATACAGTGTAGTGCACTTTGGTTGATGGTTGATTATTCATCGTTGTTGATATATACATGTGTTGTAGAAAATCCATATAATTAACATTATATGGTAATTGATTGGGCCTCATTCCAGTTTCGAGAAAAAAAGAAATATTTGAAATAGAAATATTTGAAATAGAAATATTTGAAATAGAAATATTTGAAATAGAATATTTGAAAATAGAAATATGTGAAGCCGTGAGGATTAGATTGACGCCATTTTGACGTGAACGATATTTATATCGATTTTATTCATTTTAAAATGAATATTGAAACGTGATTTCGAAATCGAATATTTTGAAATGAATTGAATTGAAAACGATTTCGAAATGAATTGAATTGAAAACGATTTCGAAATGAATTGAATTGAAAACGATTTCGAAATGAATTGAATTGAAAACGATTTCGAAATGAATTGAATTGAAAACGATTTCGAAATGAATTGAATTGAAAACGATTTCGAAATGAATTGAATTGAAAACGATTTCGAAATGAATTGAATTGAAAACGATTTCGAAATGAATTGAACTGAAAACGATTTCGAAATGAATTGAATTGAAAACGATTTCGAAATGAATTGAATTGAAAACGAATTCGAATTGAATTGAAAGCGAAGTGAAATAAATTCAAATTGAATTGAAATTTGAATTGAATGGAAATGGATTTTGAAACGAATTTATAAAGAAGAATTCAATTTTGATTTGAATTGAAATGGAAGTTGAAAATGTTTTTGAAACGAATTCAAAACTATTTATATAATTCGTTTTAAATAGAAATCGACGAAATATATATTATATATATTATATATAATATAATGGCCTGAATAGAACGCGCCGCGTCGCGGCAGTTCGCGAATTTCGACCATTTATTTCGAACGGACATTACGGGAGATCCGACCGTCGGATTCTCCTAAAACCGGAACCGTTGGGTTCGTATCGAAAAGAGCTTTCTAATGAATGTTAGAAATTTGAAATCTAACGGTTGGATTTGGAGATACGTCCAAATCAAATTCGAAAAAGGTCGCTGTAAGTGCAGTTCGATGGCCGTTAATGGAAATCGACTGTATGGGCCTTGATAAAATTATTAAAAATAGCAATAATTTGTGTAAAATCATAAGAAATGATTTAGAAAGAATTGGGATGAAAAACTCCATATTTGAAAAGATAAAAATAGATTTTTATCGAAATGAACTAGTTTTGAACTAGAATTATAATTCTATTTATTTTTAAATAAATAAATTGAATTCGAAAAGGGTTTTGAAAATAACCAAAATTTCCAATGATTGCATTGGAGTGGATTTGAATCGAAATTGTCTTCGGAATATTTCGATGTTGGAATTCGTGATTATACAGGTGTTGTTATGGAAATTTGAAAGATATATTTTTATATCGTTATTTCCAATACGACATTTGTTAATCGTAGAATTTGGTATTGAATATAGGCCGATATATTTTCTATTCAGAGCCTTGTATTTAATATCAAATGTGATTTGGGTTTGTCGTGAATGGTGTCTTCACTAACACCGTTCTTGAACCCAGTTGAGAAAAGATTAAATCTTTTTATTTAGATTTAATGAAGTGTACCAATTAAATGGTATTTAATTGGAATTGAATTGATATTGATTTTTGGGTTTATCGTGAACAGTGTTTTAAATAACACTTGTTCTTTAACCCGATAATTAATGAATGTGATTTGGGTTTGTCGTGAATGGTGTCTTCACTAACACTGTTCTTGGACCCAGTTGAGAAAAGATTAAATCTTTTTATTTAGATTTAATGAAGTGTACCAATTAAATAATATTTAATTGGAATTGAATGGTTATTGATTTTTGGGTTTATCGTGAACAGTGTTTTAAATAACACTTGTTCTTTAACCCGATAATTAATGGGATGTGACTTTGGGTTTATCGTGAACCGTGTTTTAAATGACACTGATTCTTTAACCCAGTCACAGATTAAAACTAAGTGGAGTTTTAATGAATCTTTAATTAGATTGAAAAGATCGAGAATGGAGTATCACCAGTTTTGCTCCAGGCGATAGTTAAATCTTTAATTAGATTTGAACGTGAAATTTAGAAACTAACTGTCGGTTAGCTAAGTAGAATGGTTTTCTGGATATTGATCTGATGTTGGTTTCGGCCTTCGGGGTTAATATTTGGGAAATTATTCTCTTGATTAATTTACGGTTAGTGACTAATGAATTGGAATGAGGCGTATGTTGTGTTTGTGTAACACTTATTTAAAATATACGCGAGTTATTCGGAAAGACCGGGTTAATCCCATTCTGAATAACTGATACGACGATAAGTCGAAGATGAAGACGATGGTCGAAGACCGGAGGTCTTCACGTCGTTTGGGTAATTACTGATGATCTTGATTGGGCTGTACACCCAAGAAGATGGAAACAGTTAGTGATCGTCCAGACGTACTTGGAGATTGATGGATATGCGGGGTACTAGGTGCCTCCGGTTTCGTTCAGACCCAGAACGGACTTGTAAATGGACTGTGTGTCTGACATCGGATTTCATTCTGTGTGACTGATATCGGTTGCATAGGATGGTTTGCCTGTGTGGCATGCTAAGATGCAAATGATCAAGGCTTCTGTTGAAAAGCAAAGTCTTGTGGTGATGATCAAAGCACGGCCTTTGTGGCGTAGCTTTGTGTAACGTTTACCTCGCGTGTTTCACACCCGGTATGAACCAAAAACGGGAGACGGACCTCAGGGAGGACTTACGTTTCTTTCTAGCTAGAAGTGGCGTCAGTGGTTTTACACGCCCTGACGAGTTTGACTTATGTGGTTGTTGTTGTTGCGAGGCGCCTCGGTTATATCGGTTTCGGCCGATGCATTCTGGTCGGCTGACGGACCAGACTTACACCCCATAGGGTGGGGAAACGTAGTGTTCAGGCATTTTAATCCACATCGGTGGACCGGCCCTGTCGCTCCAAGGCTTGACTGAGTACTTGCCTGTGGCTCGGGCTAGAGAGTCACGAATCGGTTGAGGACTATCTTTTGCCTCGGTTCATAGACGGAAATCCAATTTCCCAATACGTGACATTTGCGGTTTTACTTGTAAACCTATATATGGCGACATGATATATGGTACCCATGCCGCCTATGATTGATACTTATGATTTGAAGTGTTTTATACACTATGCACTTATAATAGTATCAAATGATTTGTTTTAAACGTATCAAGCATTCTTTGGCTGTTATAAGGGAAAACCCTATCCCCCGGCTTGCGTTGCATTGTGTGATAGGACCTGGGTCTTATAACAGCTTCATTTTTCTTTATTTAGCATTGCGCTGTTTGTTTTATGCACTGGTATCCTTGGGAGGAAACCCGTTCCGTGTTATACGGCGTGGTCCCTTGATTTACCTAACTTTAAAATAAAGATTAACTGTTTTAGTTCTCACACCAGTCACATGACTGACCTGGAGTTTATTGTTTTAACCTAAACTCTGGGTGCCCCTTATTTTGACACGGGCAGCTAGTAGTTTTGGTTTTGCAGATTTATATTCACAGGATGCTGGTTTACAGCTGGAAGGATATCCGGAAAGCTTTGTATCCGTATATCTACTTCTAGTTGTGTATTGTATTATTTTCCGCTGCTATGTATTTAAATGTAATTTAAATCTCTGATATTTCTGTGTAATATTCATTTATACTCTGTATATTCTTGTAATCTGATGCACTGTTGTAATATATAGTGAAATGTTCTTCCGTATGCGTTCTGCTGTGGTTTGTTCTCGAACTATCCGATGCTTTCCTTTACGGGGAAGTTGCGGGTCTTTACAGTTGGTATCAGAGCTTTGGTTTACAAAGCAGAGAACAAGGCACATTAGAAACATATGAAAGAATTCATCAGATATTGGATTAGTAATATCCAATTAGAATGACTCGTTAGAGATGGGATCAGTAGTATCCTAGAACGAGTGTGAAGAGTAAATTTTTAAAAACGAAAACAAATTTTTGTTTTGAAAATTTAAATCACTTATTCGTATTTGATTATTTAATTATATTGAGTTGGACAGTCCAGTATATAAAGATTTTGCGTATACGTCTGATCCGCGTGTATTCGAAGTTTTAATATATTGGATAGATATGGAATCATACTCTAGTGGCCCGAAGATGATTCTGATGGTTGAGTACTCATCGTCAGAATTTATATTCGAGTGACGAACGTGTAATATCTATATATTTCCTATTGATTGGTGTGAGAACCAAAATTAGATAGGGCCTATTGTTGTGATTTGGCATCAAAATCTAATTTTTGACTATATATCAAAGTTATGCATTTGAAAAGCTAATCAACTAATTGATTGATGTTTGTGTTGTTAGTTTATTTGTTTGCTAATTTTGAACTATTATGCCTAATTGAATCAAATATTGAATTGTATTGAAAATTGGTCGCATCTGTTTGCATATACATGTATATCATTGAACAGGTCATAGCAAGGAGGCTAGAGCAGAGAATAAAATTTGTTTGCCCGACAAATAGGTACATGTTTACTACATAATTTCCTGTTTTGTTTGGGTGATGATGATTTTGTGAGCCTATTGGCTAGCCGCTTGGCTTTTTCTTTTTCTTTTTGAGATCTGAAGGACCGGGGAAGCTATTTGAAATTCCCCGATGCTCCCGGTGCAGGGGAGGTTATGGCGAAATTTTTCGAAAATTTAGGGTGTTAGCCAAATTTTTGAAATTTTAGAAATTCTCAGAAACTAAAGAGTTGGAGAATAGAAGCCAGATCGAGCGTAGAGCTGAATAATCAAACCACTTTCGACTTTGTTCCTTTTCGGGGACGAAAAGTTTTAAGTGGGGGAGATTGTAACAACCCGTAAAATCTGGGCCAGTTTAAAATTTTTATTTTGGCAGTTTTAGCGAATTTTGATTATTTAAAATGAATTATTTTAAATAAAATCGACGAGAAATTTATTTCGAATATAATTAGAACGTATATATTATATACGTCGTCGTTAGAATATATAATAATTATATATAATTATAAAAGGAATTGAAAATGGCGCGGTAGTTCGAAAATTCGATTTCTAATTTCAAATGAATATACAGAATTCAATATAAGTCAAAATTGAACGAAACAAGAAATATTTGAATCTGTATAACTATATCTTTGTAACGAAGTTAACAAACTGAGATTTCACTTTATAAATGATAAGATATGTCCAGTTGAAAATTCTGAATAGTCGCTATGAAATTCAGGCCCTTAAAAATGGACATTTTGCAAACGACCTCGGATTTCGACGAAACCAGTTTTGTTGGATCCGCAGTGTCAAGTTATTGTTAGGTTTCAAATTTCATAATTTTTCGAATCAATATGTGAGCGTGGCAAAGGAAAACGCGTTTGACCAGTTTCAGTTGATTTTAATCGACTGGAAATTGGCCATTTTTCTAACGGTCTCAGAATTGGACGAAACTAGTTTTGTTAGGACCGTATCGTCAATACGAAGCTAGAAAATATTTTTCGGGAATTTTTAAAGTTAGTATGTGACCCCGGTAATTCGAAATGTACGTTTAAAATTCAATATAGTGATTTAAATGTAAATTTAACGGAAACTGATTCAAATAGTCGAATCAGCCTACGACACATATCCCATTGTGCTCGGAATGGGGGTAGAACGCTATGTGCGACAGGCGGTGGGCCTCGTTTCGAGGTCGTTTATGAAAGTCAACTTTTTCCGATTAAAATAATAAAAAA
The DNA here is from genome assembly GCA_030737875.1 of Allium sativum. NCBI lineage: Eukaryota > Viridiplantae > Streptophyta > Magnoliopsida > Asparagales > Amaryllidaceae > Allium > Allium sativum. The sequence goes on from CM060912.1 coordinate 712,858,578, forward strand.
AAAAAAAAATATATATTTCCCCCCTTTATCATTGGCCCCCCCCTTTCACGTTTCATTTCAAATCAGAAAACAAATAAAAAAAAAAAAAAAGAGGAAGCGAAAGACGGAGGAGCCGTCGCTCCTCCGAGGGGTGGCGCCGCCGCCTCTGGCGAGCCCCAACGTCGGAGCGCCTCGCGCGAGAGACCCCCCCCCTTTCGATCGACGCGCGGGAGACCCCCCCCCCCCCAGTTCGATCGACGCGCCGCCCAGCTCCTGCCTCCACAACCCTATTCCGCCGCCTCTGGCCATCTGCCACCCTCTCCGACCGCCAAAGCCCCCCTGTAAGTTCCCTGCTATTTTATTTTTATTTTATTTACTTTTTCTGATTTTATTTATTTTTAAAACTGTTTTTTATTTATTTTTAAAACTGATTTTTATTTTTAGATTTTAAAGTGAAAAGATTTAAACTTCAAAAGCTGAAAAGTTAGGATTTTTAAGTTATAAAAATTTAGATTTTTAATTTATAAAAGTTCAGATTTTTGTATTAGGAAAAAACCAGATCTTTATATTTGTAGAAAAATAAAAAAACTGATTTTACTTTATGGTTTAAAACTGATTTTACTTTATGGTTTAAAACTGATTTTACTTTATGGTTTATAACTGATTTTACTTTATGGTTTTTAAAAATGAATTTGCTTTGAAAATATAATTTTTGTATTGTTTAAATCGAAATAAAAATATGATCTTTATATTGTTTACATAGGAGAAAATTTAGATCTTTATATATGAAAGCGAAGAATAAAAATTAGTTTTTTTATATTGAATGGCGAAATAAAAATTCGATTTTTATATATTGAACTTCGAACTAAAAATTCGATTTTTATATATTGAACTTTGAAATAAAAATTCGATTTTTATATATTGAACTTTGAAATAAAAGTTCGATTTTTATATATTGAACTTCGAACTAAAAATTCGATTTTTATATATTGAATAGCGAAGTAAAAATGTGATTTTTACGTATGTAGTGAAAGCAGCAACGAAGGTGACAAAAAGGCGAAACGACGAAGACTTCTGCAAAAGAAGAGTCGAGATGGTTGGATAGCTAAAGGTGAGAATCTCTCACCTTTCAATTTATTTTTCTAGTTATATATATACTAGGATGCAGACGGTGCTTAGTAGCACCCGACACCCGTCCACAGACCATGGACTTGTTTGTTTGACTGTTTGGTGATTGATTGTGATATTGGTTTGAATGTGGTTTGTGGTGTGAAAAATCGAATCGATAAATTGGTTAGGATTAGACGTGCGCCGTTATAAGGCGAAGGAGTAAGGCTAGGTTAGACCCTTACTCCAAAGTTTGTGGTTTGCATAACGAATTGATTTGATTGATGTGTGAATGGCGTGGGCCTTCACTAGACCGGGGATAAGGCTAGGCCTTGTCCCGTTTCTAGTATCGTGCCGTTATGCCGCCGAAATTTTCTAAAATAAGTTAGAAAAATAAAAATAGCATTTTATTTAACGAATGAACTGAATATAAATTCATATGTTAAAATAAAATGTGTTATCGTTAAAAATATAATTTTTAACGTGAATGTGAATAAATAAATATTCATTTACAAACCAGACGGTTTGTTTATGTACACCTATTTGAATGACGTTGATTGGGTCGATAAATTTTACACATCGCCTAACTGCACAAATAAAATATGTGTTTGATTGTTTGAAACCCCACACGGGTGTTAGGATGAAATTTGAAGTTCACTCATCCTGATTTATTAAATATGTCGATCGATTGATTGACAAGCTGCTATAAGCGTTAAATGTCTATATTTGATGCTTATACAGTGTAGTGCACTTTGGTTGATGGTTGATTATTCATCGTTGTTGATATATACATGTGTTGTAGAAAATCCATATAATTAACATTATATGGTAATTGATTGGGCCTCATTCCAGTTTCGAGAAAAAAAGAAATATTTGAAATAGAAATATTTGAAATAGAAATATTTGAAATAGAAATATTTGAAATAGAATATTTGAAAATAGAAATATGTGAAGCCGTGAGGATTAGATTGACGCCATTTTGACGTGAACGATATTTATATCGATTTTATTCATTTTAAAATGAATATTGAAACGTGATTTCGAAATCGAATATTTTGAAATGAATTGAATTGAAAACGATTTCGAAATGAATTGAATTGAAAACGATTTCGAAATGAATTGAATTGAAAACGATTTCGAAATGAATTGAATTGAAAACGATTTCGAAATGAATTGAATTGAAAACGATTTCGAAATGAATTGAATTGAAAACGATTTCGAAATGAATTGAATTGAAAACGATTTCGAAATGAATTGAATTGAAAACGATTTCGAAATGAATTGAACTGAAAACGATTTCGAAATGAATTGAATTGAAAACGATTTCGAAATGAATTGAATTGAAAACGAATTCGAATTGAATTGAAAGCGAAGTGAAATAAATTCAAATTGAATTGAAATTTGAATTGAATGGAAATGGATTTTGAAACGAATTTATAAAGAAGAATTCAATTTTGATTTGAATTGAAATGGAAGTTGAAAATGTTTTTGAAACGAATTCAAAACTATTTATATAATTCGTTTTAAATAGAAATCGACGAAATATATATTATATATATTATATATAATATAATGGCCTGAATAGAACGCGCCGCGTCGCGGCAGTTCGCGAATTTCGACCATTTATTTCGAACGGACATTACGGGAGATCCGACCGTCGGATTCTCCTAAAACCGGAACCGTTGGGTTCGTATCGAAAAGAGCTTTCTAATGAATGTTAGAAATTTGAAATCTAACGGTTGGATTTGGAGATACGTCCAAATCAAATTCGAAAAAGGTCGCTGTAAGTGCAGTTCGATGGCCGTTAATGGAAATCGACTGTATGGGCCTTGATAAAATTATTAAAAATAGCAATAATTTGTGTAAAATCATAAGAAATGATTTAGAAAGAATTGGGATGAAAAACTCCATATTTGAAAAGATAAAAATAGATTTTTATCGAAATGAACTAGTTTTGAACTAGAATTATAATTCTATTTATTTTTAAATAAATAAATTGAATTCGAAAAGGGTTTTGAAAATAACCAAAATTTCCAATGATTGCATTGGAGTGGATTTGAATCGAAATTGTCTTCGGAATATTTCGATGTTGGAATTCGTGATTATACAGGTGTTGTTATGGAATTTTGAAAGATATATTTTTATATCGTTATTTCCAATACGACATTTGTTAATCGTAGAATTTGGTATTGAATATAGGCCGATATATTTTCTATTCAGAGCCTTGTATTTAATATCAAATGTGATTTGGGTTTGTCGTGAATGGTGTCTTCACTAACACCGTTCTTGAACCCAGTTGAGAAAAGATTAAATCTTTTTATTTAGATTTAATGAAGTGTACCAATTAAATGGTATTTAATTGGAATTGAATTGATATTGATTTTTGGGTTTATCGTGAACAGTGTTTTAAATAACACTTGTTCTTTAACCCGATAATTAATGAATGTGATTTGGGTTTGTCGTGAATGGTGTCTTCACTAACACTGTTCTTGGACCCAGTTGAGAAAAGATTAAATCTTTTTATTTAGATTTAATGAAGTGTACCAATTAAATAATATTTAATTGGAATTGAATGGTTATTGATTTTTGGGTTTATCGTGAACAGTGTTTTAAATAACACTTGTTCTTTAACCCGATAATTAATGGGATGTGACTTTGGGTTTATCGTGAACCGTGTTTTAAATGACACTGATTCTTTAACCCAGTCACAGATTAAAACTAAGTGGAGTTTTAATGAATCTTTAATTAGATTGAAAAGATCGAGAATGGAGTATCACCAGTTTTGCTCCAGGCGATAGTTAAATCTTTAATTAGATTTGAACGTGAAATTTAGAAACTAACTGTCGGTTAGCTAAGTAGAATGGTTTTCTGGATATTGATCTGATGTTGGTTTCGGCCTTCGGGGTTAATATTTGGGAAATTATTCTCTTGATTAATTTACGGTTAGTGACTAATGAATTGGAATGAGGCGTATGTTGTGTTTGTGTAACACTTATTTAAAATATACGCGAGTTATTCGGAAAGACCGGGTTAATCCCATTCTGAATAACTGATACGACGATAAGTCGAAGATGAAGACGATGGTCGAAGACCGGAGGTCTTCACGTCGTTTGGGTAATTACTGATGATCTTGATTGGGCTGTACACCCAAGAAGATGGAAACAGTTAGTGATCGTCCAGACGTACTTGGAGATTGATGGATATGCGGGGTACTAGGTGCCTCCGGTTTCGTTCAGACCCAGAACGGACTTGTAAATGGACTGTGTGTCTGACATCGGATTTCATTCTGTGTGACTGATATCGGTTGCATAGGATGGTTTGCCTGTGTGGCATGCTAAGATGCAAATGATCAAGGCTTCTGTTGAAAAGCAAAGTCTTGTGGTGATGATCAAAGCACGGCCTTTGTGGCGTAGCTTTGTGTAACGTTTACCTCGCGTGTTTCACACCCGGTATGAACCAAAAACGGGAGACGGACCTCAGGGAGGACTTACGTTTCTTTCTAGCTAGAAGTGGCGTCAGTGGTTTTACACGCCCTGACGAGTTTGACTTATGTGGTTGTTGTTGTTGCGAGGCGCCTCGGTTATATCGGTTTCGGCCGATGCATTCTGGTCGGCTGACGGACCAGACTTACACCCCATAGGGTGGGGAAACGTAGTGTTCAGGCATTTTAATCCACATCGGTGGACCGGCCCTGTCGCTCCAAGGCTTGACTGAGTACTTGCCTGTGGCTCGGGCTAGAGAGTCACGAATCGGTTGAGGACTATCTTTTGCCTCGGTTCATAGACGGAAATCCAATTTCCCAATACGTGACATTTGCGGTTTTACTTGTAAACCTATATATGGCGACATGATATATGGTACCCATGCCGCCTATGATTGATACTTATGATTTGAAGTGTTTTATACACTATGCACTTATAATAGTATCAAATGATTTGTTTTAAACGTATCAAGCATTCTTTGGCTGTTATAAGGGAAAACCCTATCCCCCGGCTTGCGTTGCATTGTGTGATAGGACCTGGGTCTTATAACAGCTTCATTTTTCTTTATTTAGCATTGCGCTGTTTGTTTTATGCACTGGTATCCTTGGGAGGAAACCCGTTCCGTGTTATACGGCGTGGTCCCTTGATTTACCTAACTTTAAAATAAAGATTAACTGTTTTAGTTCTCACACCAGTCACATGACTGACCTGGAGTTTATTGTTTTAACCTAAACTCTGGGTGCCCCTTATTTTGACACGGGCAGCTAGTAGTTTTGGTTTTGCAGATTTATATTCACAGGATGCTGGTTTACAGCTGGAAGGATATCCGGAAAGCTTTGTATCCGTATATCTACTTCTAGTTGTGTATTGTATTATTTTCCGCTGCTATGTATTTAAATGTAATTTAAATCTCTGATATTTCTGTGTAATATTCATTTATACTCTGTATATTCTTGTAATCTGATGCACTGTTGTAATATATAGTGAAATGTTCTTCCGTATGCGTTCTGCTGTGGTTTGTTCTCGAACTATCCGACGCTTTCCTTTACGGGGAAGTTGCGGGTCTTTACAGCCGCCATCACTATCTTCTCGGGTTTTTAACAATGGAATTAGTCGGGGCCATTTTCTATAGATCTAAATCTACCCTCCGACCGACTAGGTATTCACGTGTATTAAAAGGGGAAATGTAAAATATCTCCTTTTAAATGTTTACCATAGAATAGGTATCAAACCATTCACTAATTCCAAGTTCAAATAAAATATCAACTAATTGACGTTTTATTGGACCCAAAGAAAATAACGTCTCCCTTGTAACATTCCAGTTGTGTGACCCTATAGGTTATTACAACGTTGGCAATAATTTAAAACATATTTAAATTATAAACAGTGAGCGGCATCTAGTAATACATCGCTGCTACCCAAGTTATAATAAAATCAATTAACGATTCGATTCAACCTTTCATGACCAGTGTAACAATATAATATAATCCTTTTAACCACTATATCCAGGATTAAACTCAAGGCATGGATCGTATCCTCTTTATAATTTAATCCGTTTTTCTTGATCGATGAGTAGACTGTTTAAAACAAATCAATATTTGAGCACGGCCATGCATTTCATAGTCCCACTCAATCAAGAGGCCCATGGATATCACTACAAATATATCGCAGGGTTAAATTCCATCTAGATCATTTATAATTTTCATTCGATTTGAAATATATCCAATAATCACCGTTATCATTACTCTATTACGAAATAACTTTAGATGATATCAAAACATAAATATCCTCGAATAAAATTATAATGATTTCAGGTCTGAGGACCATTACATCACTGTCACTATGAGAATAACTTATGATACTGTTAATTATATTCCATGTAGTCATCTCACGGTGGATCAGCCCAATACGTTATTCTCCAATACGTATTTATATCTTGACTTTAATATCACATATATTAATGATCAATGAGATGTGATCATCAGTCAATCAATATACTAGTCTCAACGCTTTATTGTTGTCCTGTATAAACAATAAAACTCAACTAGGGACTTTTAAGAATTATAATACTTATCACATTATATAATCTCAAGTTCAGTCTTACTCGAACTATATAATTCCGTATTATTATTCTAAGGACTTCTAATATATTAATATTTATATTACACAGTAAATATAATATAATAGAATATTATTTTATTCCAAATAAAATAACAACAACAACATTGTTATATATCACATCAAATGGATTGCCTCTAGGGCATAAACTCTAATAATCTCCCACTTGCACTAGAGTCAATCATTTACGTATCATATACTCATGAAACTAGTGTGACTATTAAACTTCTGATGCGACAGAGTTTAATTCAGTAGGTCTGCAACATTACAACGTTTGTAACTTTTGCAGATATGTTCATTTCTTCTGTGAACAACTTCACATAGGAATTATATTTCTTAAATATATGTTTGGATCGATAATGAGTTTAATGTTTTAGGCCTGATAAACAGCCGTATTGTTATCTCAATGTATATCATTGGATAAACAATGAATTAAGTTCAATCATGAACTTATTAATCCAAACATTTTCTTTGTCGGAATCAGTATTTATATCTTGTTTTAAAATTAACATTTTTCTCAATAATTAATGTGCTATCAATATAACATTAAAATTATTGTGATACTCCCACTCAATTTCTTGTCTATACAAGATTCAATTGTATTTTGTCGTTTCCGAGACATTTCGAATTCTATTTCATTTCCTTTGGTATCTAAGAGACTGACTCTCCTTTAAAAGGATACCAATTCGAGCAATAAACGTTTTATTCTAAGAGGATTTATAGAAATAATATCCTTCTGGATAATCCACAAAATAATTATCAGATTTGGATTTGATCTTATCAAAGGCAAGACGTTTAGTAAGCGCTTCACTTCCCAAATCTTCATAATAGACACACTGAAACATTTTCTAGTTTATATCTTATATCGCGTCTTCATAATCGTTTGAGTAGGATTAAATACAATTGTTCAAAATTTAATTTATTAGAAGATCTATATGACTTATCATTGATCGTACTATATCCTATAAGGTGCGATTTTTCTTGCCAGACACACCATTTCAACATGGTGTTCTAGGTGGACAAAGTTGTGAAACAATTCCAAACTCATTCAGATAGCCATTAAATTTATTGGCTTAAATATTCTCTTTCGAACCATTCGAAAAGTATTTAATTTCTTTTAAAATTGGTTTCTAACTTCACTTTGAATTCTTTGAACTTTTAAAGGATTCTGATATGTATTTCATAAGATACACATATCTGTATTTATTGATATCAGCAGTAAATATAATGAAGTAATAAAACTTGCCTCTAGTTTATGTATTCATTGCTCCATGTACATCATTATGTATGAGACCCAATACTTATCACTCAATTTCTGTGTTAAGTGAAAGGTGATTCAGTTATTTTGCCTAATAAACAAGATCTGTATTCTTCATTTAATTCAAAATCAAATGATCTCAAAATTCCATCATTATGGAGTTTTGATGTTCTTTCTTGTTTACTAGGCTAACCGGTAATACTAAAGGTATATTGGATTTAAATCACTAAATTTAATCCACTCATTTTTAATATCAAGTACATTTTAGTTAAGGATTTACAAATATCATTAACTATTTGTGAAATTCCATACGATATTTCATTTAAATAAAATGAATAACAATTATTCTTTTATTACAAATGAAATTCAAACTTGTCTGAACAAGATATATTATAACATTTATCTTAAATGGAATTTCATTATAACAATTATTTTATTTATTTAATTAAGCCAGTATAATCAATAAGAATCAACTTTCTATGGATAATCCATTAACATTTGCTTCATTTCCAATTGTAAGTCCACTTGTCTTATCAGATTTCTACTTATTTTGCAATTTCTGTAAATTCACATTCATTTACGTGATTCATATCTAGTATCTAATACTAGAGATGTATAAGTAGATTTTATAACATTTATTTCTTATTCAGTTGAAGTCATACTTCAACTTTTATTTTAGATCTTCAATAATAGTAAAACAATTACATTTCATTTGTTTGAGGACAATCCTCAAATTTCAATGTTAGTTAAGAAATTTGATTTAATTCAATTTATCGTTCTAAAGGATTAATTTAAATTATCGAAGTTATTTATTATTTAATATCTACAGTAGATAATAAATAATAACTGATTCTTTAATATTTATTTAATATAAATTTTGACAATCAAAATTGTATACTAACATAAATGTGTAATCTAAACTAAAATATGCTCCCACTCAAATTAACATCCCTCTGTTTATATATCTATATCATTATATACATATAATGGTGTTCCAAGATCCATATCTAGTCATGCCTTGACCCTGCTTTGGCTGAACTCAAAACACAACCTTTTAGGTAGACATCTTATGTCAATTATATCATATATAATTCTTGGATCGCATGATGAACATTTAGTTCAGTATTATTCTTTTGCTCAAATACAGAATAACTCACGCTGTTGTCTCTAAGGCCATAATCGTATTATGCAGCCTAGTTAAGTTAGACCCAATAATAGGTTGGAGCACCACATTTTACTCCATCGCATATAACCAAAATAAAAGGTGCACAACGCTTTGGCCTTAGTTACAACCAGTGATTTTGGACAGTGATGAGTATATTATTGGAAGACGTCACCATGACTTAATATAACAAAATTTTCTTTAAAGGGATTTATAACTCGTAGTGAAAACAATATTAAAGTTATTTACATATATCATAATATACGTATTTTATATCCGTAATATAATTTTTGATTTAAAATAAAATATGTGAAACACATATTTATATTTAAATTCAATATTATATATGAAACCAAGTTTATTCTTATACGAACATTTCAAAATACAAATAATAATTGGTTAACCTAAGCTTGTACGTAAAATATTAGCAAGAAACGATTTCCATTTCTACATACATACAACATATAGGCCCAAACAATTAAGACCCTGTAAAAAAAATTGAGCGAGCCCATTGATATCAAGGTCCGATCCATTTCCCAAAATTTACATAGCCTAATAAGTTAAATAATATAGATCAACCCAACATATTGAATTTCATAAACTCATACAGGAAATAGGTATCCAATACATTTCCTCAACACAAAACTCACAGCTTCATGCATTTTGTAACTGATTTAACAATTTAAATTAAAATACAGTAATTAAATCATACTTACCATAAGCTTACATATACATATAAAAGGTCCAACCCTTTCCAGTAAAATTAAATTCTAAGATGCAATAGACAATCTATTCACATACTGTTAACATACAATATTTGCACATGCTTCTAGATATTATATAAATGTATAACTTGTTATACATACATATGAATTAGTTTATTCATTACACAACGATTCATTCATTACCCAGCAAAACATACATTAATATTTGCATACATTGTACAAATATATATATATATATGAATATAATATGCCCTTGGATTCTCATATGCAGTTTGATCATCCAGAACAAGTCAAACTTGTCTTTTGCATCCTGACTTCATAGCTGTTCTCTCGTAAGGAATCTCATTGATGCTACTCCCACTGAAACAGTTCAGCAATGAGTTTACAATTCCCCTTTAACCCCTGTTAAACAAATTTTAACACATAGATCAATACATCAAATGTATTTGTTATGTTTGCAATGGGTTTAGTGTGTAGGCAATAATTCAAGTACATCAAATGTATATGAATCTATCTAAGGATTGCCGCGAGCATTGTGAATCAACCATGTGGATAATAATTCAAATATATTTATCATATAAATATATTAACATATACACATATCAATTTTATACGTATATTACTCAGTTTTTATCTCAACTTTATATTCGGTTGAATATATATATATATATGTCATACAAACATATAATATAAGCAGTATCAATTAAACTTGGCATGCTTTCACATGTGTATATCTAAGGTTGTGTATGCAAATCAAATTTGCAACAGGACTATAAAGTTTAAACAATATATTATTTAATAATAATATGTATGCAACACATGCGTATTTAACATTTAGTATCTAGATACTAATGTCTTTATTTAAGTGACACTAGCTTCAACAAACTAGCCAGGTGATAATATTCAACCAACCATTTGATTCTGTCTAACTGAAATGCAAAATATATATACATATCTTAATATATGTATTAAAATAAAGAAGTGTTCTATGATCAAATGGTCGAGATTTAACAAGTCATACTTGTTATTTTCTAAATTATGATTACCTGAGGTTTTAACATACACAGGTAAAATTTCATCATGAATCTTACAATCAGATCTTAATGATGACTTAATCATTTGGCCAAACATCAAAATATGGGTCTTTGATCCTAAAATAAAATATTCATAACCAAGATGAAGTGAAAAAAAAATTATACCATACAGGAGGTGGGTTTGGGTGTGAACAGTTGTAGTATCCAAATGATTCTTTCATACATAAGCATATTGACAGGAAATGAAAACAACATAAATACCATCTCGATTCATCGCAAATAAATCATACAGTATTTCATTATTATTATCTAGACATATTTATAGAAAATTTACACTTACAATAAGTGTTAATTTAGCAATAGTCCAACTGTATTTATATCATGAAACTATATTTTATAATGATATATTTTGGCTAACATTTATATTAATATAATACATGTATCATGTATAACAACAAGAATCATATATACACATCTGGATTAAAACAGAGTTAATCAGATCATATCTGATATACTAATATCAGTTTCAATGATATATTCATGACTGTAACATAGAACAGTATTATTTCAGATCAGATCTGATATATGTATTTATATACACCGCAGTGTTACATATTTACATGTAACTGAAACATAAAACAAGATAAGATCATATTAAATCTGATGTTTTATATCAGTTACATTTATATATACTTTACTGTGGTATTTAAACAGTATAAATCATATCATATATGATGTGTTTATTACTGTTTTGCTTGACACAGATAATCATATCAAATCTAATTAAACTATGACGTGTTTTTCTATGTTTGATCATCACAGGTTTTCATATATGTCAAACATATAATAGTTTCCTTCATGGAAGCCAAGAAGTATATATATATTCCAGATATTAATACTTACGGCAATTTTCTATATTGTCATTTAACACTATCTGAATAGATATTAAGCATTATTACTTACAAGAGTATATATGATAGTCTTGTTCTTAGTGAACTATGGTTACAGAAACAGTTTTCTATCAATAATCTGAAGGTAGTGTATATGTACAATTGAATCTGAACTCACCATAATTTAAAATTAAGGTGAGTTTGATGCTCAGTTCACATTATAACAAATTATTCAATGTTAATGTGAATGGATTACCATGTCACATATACTAAGAAAAAGATTCAGAGCCACAAGTTTATATATATGTCTATGCAGTTGTATTATGCGACCTTAATATAAGATCATTATCTGGAACCAATTATTTACATAAATAGCATAAAACAAAACAGAAAATCAGATTTTCCGTAATGTTAAAACCAAATTTCACAATATAGTTTTGATAAATTAAAACCATATGTAACTTCACATATATGTCAATTACACATATGGAATGCGATCACCAATTTACATCATATATTAATTTTATACAAAGAACAAATCACAATACATTTATTGTGACTAGAATTTGTTCTATTCTTTGTCAATATTATATGTATGCAAAACCAAAGAAATTTTGTATCTCAGATACAATAATCAAATAAACTAGTATTTGTTTGTAATTGTAAAGGCCCGCAAATCCGTACTATCTGAGTTGACTAAATATAACACACGTCCAACTCAAATTGCACAGAAGTACGACTCATTTTCAGAAAGAAGTTAGAGGATGAGAAATAGAAAGAAAGAAATATTAGAATAGAAGAAAAACGAAGATCACAAACTCACAGCGGAACGAATAAAATATATTATATACATAAGCTTTGAAATACAAATCTGTTTGGTACATATATACATACCATCATCAGAGTACACATAACATTTGATTCAGCGGAAGTAACTCTAAATAACTAACGTTGAAGCCTCCAGCTTCAAGCTCCTCCAAGTGTATCTGTAAAAGCCTGAAACACTTGACTGCCCGTACAAATTTGGGCACCCAAGAGTTTAGGGAAAACAAAACAAAATAAACTCTGGGTCAGTCATGGGACTGGTGTGAGTAAACTCCAACCACTTGTTTAACTTTCAAAACTCTTTTCGAAAGAAAAGATAATAGTAAGACCAGCCCACACATAAACACGGACGGTTTTTACCTTACTATAACCCAAAATACTTTGATACGAAAATCCAGTGATATTATAATAATGTCTACATCAAGTAAATAACCAAATAGTAGAACGCTTGCATCTCACGCTCCACATATATATTATAAAATCAAAAACCGCATGGCGCTTATTGGAGATTGGATTTCCAACATGACAAGGTATGGGACCACCTTCCGATGATGTATCTCTAGAGGCGAATACACCTGGGTTCAACAAGAACATCTTGCAACCCGGCCCACACATGACCGACCACTCATTTCGCTTGAGTGTATCGAATGTATATCACCAACGGTTGGACTCAAACCACCGTTTCCCGAATGGGCAGAATCGATAGATTTAGAAACAAAAGGAATTTCTCTAGATAGGTGATTATACACCCTAATGGGTGCGACCCACATAGCCATGCTGCCTGCCCGATTTTTGTCCTTTCCCGGTTGTTGAGGCCTGAGGCTACGAATACTTACCATTCATTGATAACACAATCACTTTGAATGCCACATTGTCAGATCCGTTAATCACTAGTTGAGTTTGCACAAATATTCTGGATATTATGCTAAGGGATAAATCTGTTGCAACCATATACATCCATACAGACCAACTCTTTTGATCATTGGAAATACTCTGTCAAACATTCGTCCATTTACGTTCGTCCTGGGATTGAACGAAACCGAAGGCACTATTTCTATAAATAGAAAAGCCCTTGCACTTTACTCCGTCTTCAATATATATTCAGCATACTTGGTTCGCAACGCTTATGCCGATACGGAGTGGTTCTTCGGATAATAATCCAACCGGTCTCTCCATATTGACAACGATGGTCAAAAACTTCGATAGTCTGTGATTTAACTATCGAATAAAAACAAGTGTTCAATCAACATATCAAACAAATCACTGGGCCCTTTAATTAATATTTCATTAATTAAACCACTTCTCTATTTTCTCTATCAATATTTGTTAACCAAATATTTTCAATAATCATCTTGCCTCTTACGCCATTTGGAAAACGTTTCCAAATATTAACTTCTTTTATTTTCTATATATTAGAAAAGTCTCTATTTGCAATTGGAACCAATTCCAATCGCTTATCTCTATCCCCTTTTGTTTGCAACATTAGATTTTTATATTCACTTTACTATCGAATTCAATATGTCGATACAATGATTTCAAATTATCAAAATATCTTAAAAATATTCTAACTCCTTAAATTTCCGGAAAATTTCGCCATAACCTCCCCTGTATCGGGAGCATCGGGAAATTTCAAATAGCTTCCCGGTATCTTCTCCAATCAAAAAGAAAAAGGAAAAGCCAAGCGGCTTGCCGATACGGCGCATAAAACTCATATATGAATTAAATATGCACCTTTTGTCGAACACATTATTTATATACCTGCATTATCCTTGTCCCATACCTGTCTCCTGTATGTCTATACCTGTCAAATTTATTTCAACTTCACACACTCGTTTTGACCCAACTCGTTAATTAACTCGTTAATTAACTCGTTGGTCTATTTCGCTTGTTTATTGGAATATAACATATTTCAAATATATTCCAACATACTTATCAAATAATTGAATTCAAATTTCAATTTTTGTTCTATATTCGATTTCGAATATATATTTACAATCCCAAATTTTCACCTTTCAAAGTTCGACCTTAGTTCAAACTCAATTACTAATTCTCCTTTGATTTAGTTAATTCTATTCAATAATCAAAAATAGGATTATTGTTTCAAAAATCATCTTCTTTACTTCACTTGAGTTCACATTTATTTTCTAACTCAAGTCTATATTTTTAAATGGCAATCCGGATTTTTATTTGCTTAAAAATCCCAATATTTATATATAAAATCCATTATGGTTTATAATGGTTTCTGGCGCTGCATTTTTGAAATTTTGATTTTTGACATAACTCAAAATCTATACGACGAAATTCAGATTTTTCTCCTTCATTAGAAAACTATTATCAAACCGGTCCTGACGTTTCTTGTTTCGAAGAATTCCGACTTCAATTGCACTCTGTATATTCAATTGAAGTTCGAATTGCCAATTTACGAACTGCAGCGCTGCGGCGAATTCGTTTTAATTATATTTATATATATAAACTTTTAAACTTCTTTAAAATGGATTCAACTTCATCTAATATATATATATATTCATATATATTTAAAATTCCATTTGAATCTTTACATTTCAAATTCCATAGTTTTAAATCCTGTATTCAAATCCCATTTGAAATCCTTTATTCGAATTCCATTTCAAATTCTTTATTCGAATTCCATTTCAAATCCTTTTTGAATTTCTATATTTGAAATTCATACTTGAATTTAGATATTCAACTTCATTTTGAATTCCCTTTATTCAAATTCAATACTTGAATACATTTGAATTCTCTTATTTAAACTTTATATTTAAATTCCATTTGAACTGTTATATTCCCATTTCTATATTGGAATTCTATTGAAGTTCAAATATTCAAACTCCTTTTTAAATTCTATATTCAAAATTCCATAGTTTAAAACCCATTTGAATTTCATATTCAAATCCCATAGATTACATCCTATTTGAATTCAATTTGAATCTCTTACATTCAAATTTCATTTCCCATTTGAATTCTAATATTCCAATTCATTTTCAATACCATTTGAATTTCTAATATTCAAATTCATTTCAACACCATTTGAATTTCTAATATTCAAATTCATTTTCAACACCATTTGAATTTCTAATATTCAAATTCATTTTCAACACCATTTGAATTTCTAATATTCAAATTCATTTGAATTCCCTTGAATTCAAATTCCATTTCAAAATTCTTTTGGATTTCCTATTTTGAAATCCTATTTGAAATTCCATTTCCCATTCTACTTTGAAATCCTATTTCAAAGTTTATTTCAAATTCTATTTTGAAATTTCATATTCAAATTTCTACTTGAATTTCTATATTCAATTCCATGTTCAAATTCAATACTTGAATTTCTATTTCAAATCTCAATTCACATTTCATATTTAAATTCCATTCAAATCTCTATTCAAATTTCACATTTGAATTCTTCCTTGAAATACTATATTTCAAATTCTATTCAATTCTTCTTTGAAATTCTATAATTCAAATTCTATTTTGAAATTCTACATTCAAATCTCTATTTGAATTTCTTTATTCGAATTCCTTTGAATTCAAATTTTATTTTAATTCCTTGAATTCAAATTCTATTTTTCATTCAAATTTCGTCTATTCAAATTCTATTTGAACTTCTTATTTGAATTTCTAATATTCAACCTCTTCTTAAATTTCAAATATTTAAACCACTTTAAAAATTCAAATGTTCTACTCAAATTTCATTTGAGTTATATATTTAAAAATTTCCTTTCACATCCTGTCTTGAAATTTCATTTCAAATTTCAATTTCACACTTGTATTTCTATTTCTGAATTATCAAATGATAATTCTTGTCACTTTATTTATAACTTCGTTATAAAAGAACTATTTATAAACTTTGTTTATAAAGAAACTACTTGTTCTTATTTTTCTCAAAACAAGTTTATATTTTTATTTCATTTAAAATTCAAATTCTATTTAAAAATAGAATTTCCCCTTTCAAATCTCAAATATCCTTTTAATTGGCCCAGTGATATTTAAAACAATCAAATCACCCAATTTTCAATCATTTGGTTTTTAACACATCATATATGAATATATATGAAATCAAGCAAACAACAAACAACACAACAGATAATATATTTTTGAGGAATCCAGTCGGATTCCTCCAACCTGTTTTCCTGCATCCACAGATGTTAGCACATAAATAATACCAATTCTGCTTTGTGGCAGAATATCGTGGTATAGAAGGTCATCCACTAATCATAGCGTGGGGCGTATAGGGTAATCATCCGCTATGAAACTGCGGGCATCCGCTAATGAGACTGCGGGAATCCAACCAATCAATCAACCCAATATATATATATATAGCCTAAATAACTAATATATATAAAACAACCATAAAATATTCACACAAGCAACAGACAATTATTTTTAATGAAATAAAAATAATTCTAAAGGTGAGTGAGATTTACTCACCTGATTTCCCTTTTTGTCGAATATTCAAAGTCTAGATTTTCATGAATTCACAGTTGGCTCTGACAAATTCCAAACAACTTCTAGAATCCCAGCCATGAACCCGACTCGAATAATCTCATAAATAAACCTTGTATAACAAGATGATAAATTTTAATTACCTGATTATACCTTAGTTAACTAATTAAATCGTTAATTTCTATTTATTTTTAAACAGCTTGCTAAATAAATTTAGAAATCAAATTTCAGTTTTATTTCACTTCATTATTTAAATAAATAAATAAAATAACCAACAGGACATGATAAAGGAATTTTGGCTACTCACAATCTTTCTAACTTACCATTTATTTTATGTATGGTTATACATAGTTTTTTTTTTATAACTTATTTAACTAGAAAAAAAATCCTAATTACATTATTAACTAATTAAACTTAGAATTAATACCTTAATTTCATTTTAATCCTCTCTTCCTTCCTGTAATTGGAAATCCTGCTACTGTCATCATTAAAACACTTGGACCGGAAGTCTGACCCTTGCCGACATCATTACAGCCTTCACCATCCGACTGTTACCAAGGAACTGACCACGAACTGTGCTCCGATCCCCTTCTTCTAGCTACCCGAACTCGAGACCCTTGTTCGAGAAAAAAACTGTCGAGCTCTCTGAAACCCAAATCGCGATTCCAGCAACACCTTTAGCCACTCAGTACCCACGACAACACTTCCGTCCTCTCCTGCAGATGCGAGAGCTTCCCAGAGCCTTCGAACCCCTTTTGCTCGAACCGTCGATTTGGAAGAATAAAAGGAGTATCGATCCCAGTATGAACTCGATTTGGGTTGAATGATTTCAAAGAATCGAAGATGGCTTAAAAGGAGAAATCCGATTTTCATTTGATTTGGGGGGAAAAGAAAAATGAATGAAGAGAGGGCTTCGGTGATTCCTACAGGAGGCGAGGCTCGTTTATATATAAGTTGATGGACGACATTTCGTACGAGAGCCATTACTTCAGTGTTTCTTTGATATCCAGAATGGATGACAAAAGGGTGTGCTCGAGGAAGAAAATGAGCTATGCGGGTACGAGTAGGTCTGCGTGGTTTTAATATTTAGGGTGGCTGATGGAAGTGAATTTATTATTTTATTCAAAATATCTCGTGACCCCTAACTCGCCGTACCGAACCACTGTTTTAACGTGACGACCGATCTCCTAGATTATAATGCTATTTTGGACTCAACGGGACCGGTCCTAAAATTTAGTTCGACTGTATAAATGAGATAACAATTTAAAATAAATTCAATTTAAAATATAAGTCGATTTCAAACAATTAAATTTATTGAAAATAAATAATTATTATCGTTCTAGTTCAATACAGAATTTCTATTAATCGGCTGTATTGTTTCGATTTAGTGTTACACTGGGAATTCAATTGTTACTATTACGATAATTAAATATATTTGATATTAAATCATATATCGATAATTGAATTGACAAATCCAATATAAAATTCATTTATATTATGAATTAAATATTTAAAACCATACTAAATATTTAAAATAAACTGTTCAAAAATCTGGGTCGTTACATTCTTCCCCCCTTAAAATAATTTCGTCCTCGAAATTGTTAAGTTAGGAAAAATGGTACAAACTCATTACTTTCAAAATCTCCCTTATGTTGAAACTCACCTCCTTATATTTCAACATATTTAATTTCACCAAAACTTTTGGTCTTCCTTCCTTTAATTTGAATGATCTACGATCAATCCATTTATATCAAATCTATGTTCTATTAAACCAATTCAAATTGATTCTAGTCAACTGATTCACCCTGAACTATTTAACTTGCTTAAGTTAAATTTTAATTCCAAAATCCAAATCCCAGGGTTTTCATTTCAAATCCTTTGAAATCCCATAAATATATACATATATTTATTTTCATTCCCAAATTCAAAACATTTGAATATTCAAACCAATTTGTTTTCTTTCAAACAAATTTCCATCAAAACTTTCTAAGGTAGCAACCTATCACTTAGAAACTCGGAAATAAACACTGATGATGTCGCGACCATTATCAGAATTATTTCCCAGCCAACGAAGTGAGTTCAGTGCTTAACAATTTCAAAATCCATTTAAAATGATTTTCTTTCAAATCCATCTAAAACAAATCTATATTAATTTAATATACTTTGAAAAATATTTTTCAACTTCCCAGGATTTTTGAATTCTTAATTCTGGTTTGAATTTAATTCTAATTCATCTCATTTGTATATTTTTCATTCATATACAAATTCAGTTTGGTTATAAATAACCATTCTAAATTTATACTCTCATTTGATTATAAAATCAACATCCAACACATCCATATAATAATTCTAGAAAATTATCCTTCTATATCAAAATAGAATCTTGGGTAAAATTATTTCATTTACCCTCTTTAAAACAATATTATGTCGATTCTTCTGTCCAAGTGTTTACAAACTCCTATCGACGTCGTGGCGTCCCACGATTCGACCAGAATTCATAAACCACTCAACAGACTAGCCAACACAATATAAAACAACTTTTATATCAACTAACAAATACGCTCTCTCGTATCTATATACTCAACTCATTCTAGGGTACTACTGACCCTATCTCTAATGAGCACATGCCACACAAACCTAGGTATTCGCTCAACCTAAGCTCTGATACCACCTGTAAAGGCCCGCAAATCCGTACTATCTGAGTTGACTAAATATAACACACGTCCAACTCAAATTGCACAGAAGTACGACTCATTTTCAGAAAGAAGTTAGAGGATGAGAAATAGAAAGAAAGAAATATTAGAATAGAAGAAAAACGAAGATCACAAACTCACAGCGGAACGAATAAAATATATTATATACATAAGCTTTGAAATACAAATCTGTTTGGTACATATATACATACCATCATCAGAGTACACATAACATTTGATTCAGCGGAAGTAACTCTAAATAACTAACGTTGAAGCCTCCAGCTTCAAGCTCCTCCAAGTGTATCTGTAAAAGCCTGAAACACTTGACTGCCCGTACAAATTTGGGCACCCAAGAGTTTAGGGAAAACAAAACAAAATAAACTCTGGGTCAGTCATGGGACTGGTGTGAGTAAACTCCAACCACTTGTTTAACTTTCAAAACTCTTTTCGAAAGAAAAGATAATAGTAAGACCAGCCCACACATAAACACGGACGGTTTTTACCTTACTATAACCCAAAATACTTTGATACGAAAATCCAGTGATATTATAATAATGTCTACATCAAGTAAATAACCAAATAGTAGAACGCTTGCATCTCACGCTCCACATATATATTATAAAATCAAAAACCGCATGGCGCTTATTGGAGATTGGATTTCCAACATGACAAGGTATGGGACCACCTTCCGATGATGTATCTCTAGAGGCGAATACACCTGGGTTCAACAAGAACATCTTGCAACCCGGCCCACACATGACCGACCACTCATTTCGCTTGAGTGTATCGAATGTATATCACCAACGGTTGGACTCAAACCACCGTTTCCCGAATGGGCAGAATCGATAGATTTAGAAACAAAAGGAATTTCTCTAGATAGGTGATTATACACCCTAATGGGTGCGACCCACATAGCCATGCTGCCTGCCCGATTTTTGTCCTTTCCCGGTTGTTGAGGCCTGAGGCTACGAATACTTACCATTCATTGATAACACAATCACTTTGAATGCCACATTGTCAGATCCGTTAATCACTAGTTGAGTTTGCACAAATATTCTGGATATTATGCTAAGGGATAAATCCGTTGCAACCATATACATCCATACAGACCAACTCTTTTGATCATTGGAAATACTCTGTCAAACATTCGTCCATTTACGTTCGTCCTGGGATTGAACGAAACCGAAGGCACTATTTCTATAAATAGAAAAGCCCTTGCACTTTACTCCGTCTTCAATATATATTCAGCATACTTGGTTCGCAACGCTTATGCCGATACGGAGTGGTTCTTCGGATAATAATCCAACCGGTCTCTCCATATTGACAACGATGGTCAAAAACTTCGATAGTCTGTGATTTAACTATCGAATAAAAACAAGTGTTCAATCAACATATCAAACAAATCACTGGGCCCTTTAATTAATATTTCATTAATTAAACCACTTCTCTATTTTCTCTATCAATATTTGTTAACCAAATATTTTCAATAATCATCTTGCCTCTTACGCCATTTGGAAAACGTTTCCAAATATTAACTTCTTTTATTTTCTATATATTAGAAAAGTCTCTATTTGCAATTGGAACCAATTCCAATCGCTTATCTCTATCCCCTTTTGTTTGCAACATTAGATTTTTATATTCACTTTACTATCGAATTCAATATGTCGATACAATGATTTCAAATTATCAAAATATCTTAAAAATATTCTAACTCCTTAAATTTCCGGAAAATTTCGCCATAACCTCCCCTGTATCGGGAGCATCGGGAAATTTCAAATAGCTTCCCGGTACCTTCTCCAATCAAAAAGAAAAAGGAAAAGCCAAGCGGCTTGCCGATACGGCGCATAAAACTCATATATGAATTAAACATGTACCTTTTGTCGAACACATTATTTATATACCTGCATTATCCTTGTCCCATACCTGTCTCCTGTATGTCTATACCTGTCAAATTTATTTCAACTTCACACACTCGTTTTGACCCAACTCGTTAATTAACTCGTTGGTCTATTTCGCTTGTTTATTGGAATATAACATATTTCAAATATATTCCAACATACTTATCAAATAATTGAATTCAAATTTCAATTTTTGTTCTATATTCGATTTCGAATATATATTTACAATCCCAAATTTTCACCTTTCAAAGTTCGACCTTAGTTCAAACTCAATTACTAATTCTCCTTTGATTTAGTTAATTCTATTCAATAATCAAAAATAGGATTATTGTTTCAAAAATCATCTTCTTTACTTCACTTGAGTTCACATTTATTTTCTAACTCAAGTCTAGATTTTTAAATGGCAATCCGGATTTTTATTTGCTTAAAAATCCCAATATTTATATATAAAATCCATTATGGTTTATAATGGTTTCTGGCGCTGCATTTTTGAAATTTTGATTTTTGACATAACTCAAAATCTATACGACGAAATTCAGATTTTTCTCCTTCATTAGAAAACTATTATCAAACCGGTCCTGACGTTTCTTGTTTCGAAGAATTCCGACTTCAATTGCACTCTGTATATTCAATTGAAGTTCGAATTGCCAATTTACGAACTACAGCGCTGCGGCGAATTCGTTTTAATTATATTTATATATATAAACTTTTAAACTTCTTTAAAATGGATTCAACTTCATCTAATATATATATATTCATATATATTTAAAATTCCATTTGAATCTTTACATTTCAAATTCCATAGTTTTAAATCCTGTATTCAAATCCCATTTGAAATCCTTTATTCGAATTCCATTTCAAATTCTTTATTCGAATTCCATTTCAAATCCTTTTTGAATTTCTATATTTGAAATTCATACTTGAATTTAGATATTCAACTTCATTTTGAATTCCCTTTATTCAAATTCAATACTTGAATACATTTGAATTCTCTTATTTAAACTTTATATTTAAATTCCATTTGAACTGTTATATTCCCATTTCTATATTGGAATTCTATTGAAGTTCAAATATTCAAACTCCTTTTTAAATTCTATATTCAAAATTCCATAGTTTAAAACCCATTTGAATTTCATATTCAAATCCCATAGATTACATCCTATTTGAATTCAATTTGAATCTCTTACATTCAAATTTCATTTCCCATTTGAATTCTAATATTCCAATTCATTTTCAATACCATTTGAATTTCTAATATTCAAATTCATTTCAACACCATTTGAATTTCTAATATTCAAATTCATTTTCAACACCATTTGAATTTCTAATATTCAAATTCATTTTCAACACCATTTGAATTTCTAATATTCAAATTCATTTGAATTCCCTTGAATTCAAATTCCATTTCAAAATTCTTTTGGATTTCCTATTTTGAAATCCTATTTGAAATTCCATTTCCCATTCTACTTTGAAATCCTATTTCAAAGTTTATTTCAAATTCTATTTTGAAATTTCATATTCAAATTTCTACTTGAATTTCTATATTCAATTCCATGTTCAAATTCAATACTTGAATTTCTATTTCAAATCTCAATTCACATTTCATATTTAAATTCCATTCAAATCTCTATTCAAATTTCACATTTGAATTCTTCCTTGAAATACTATATTTCAAATTCTATTCAATTCTTCTTTGAAATTCTATAATTCAAATTCTATTTTGAAATTCTACATTCAAATCTCTATTTGAATTTCTTTATTCGAATTCCTTTGAATTCAAATTTTATTTTAATTCCTTGAATTCAAATTCTATTTTTCATTCAAATTTCGTCTATTCAAATTCTATTTGAACTTCTTATTTGAATTTCTAATATTCAACCTCTTCTTAAATTTCAAATATTTAAACCACTTTAAAAATTCAAATGTTCTACTCAAATTTCATTTGAGTTATATATTTAAAAATTTCCTTTCACATCCTGTCTTGAAATTTCATTTCAAATTTCAATTTCACACTTGTATTTCTATTTCTGAATTATCAAATGATAATTCTTGTCACTTTATTTATAACTTCGTTATAAAAGAACTATTTATAAACTTTGTTTATAAAGAAACTACTTGTTCTTATTTTTCTCAAAACAAGTTTATATTTTTATTTCATTTAAAATTCAAATTCTATTTAAAAATAGAATTTCCCCTTTCAAATCTCAAATATCCTTTTAATTGGCCCAGTGATATTTAAAACAATCAAATCACCCAATTTTCAATCATTTGGTTTTTAACACATCATATATGAATATATATGAAATCAAGCAAACAACAAACAACACAACAGATAATATATTTTTGAGGAATCCAGTCGGATTCCTCCAACCTGTTTTCCTGCATCCACAGATGTTAGCACATAAATAATACCAATTCTGCTTCGTGGCAGAATATCGTGGTATAGAAGGTCATCCACTAATCATAGCGTGGGGCGTATAGGGTAATCATCCGCTATGAAACTGCGGGCATCCGCTAATGAGACTGCGGGAATCCAACCAATCAATCAACCCAATATATATATATATATAGCCTAAATAACTAATATATATAAAACAACCATAAAATATTCACACAAGCAACAAACAATTATTTTTAATGAAATAAAAATAATTCTAAAGGTGAGTGAGATTTACTCACCTGATTTCCCTTTTTGCCGAATATTCAAAGTCTAGATTTTCATGAATTCACAGTTGGCTCTGACAAATTCCAAACAACTTCTAGAATCCCAGCCATGAACCCGACTCGAATAATCTCATAAATAAACCTTGTATAACAAGATGATAAATTTTAATTACCTGATTATACCTTAGTTAACTAATTAAATCGTTAATTTCTATTTATTTTTAAACAGCTTGCTAAATAAATTTAGAAATCAAATTTCAGTTTTATTTCACTTCATTATTTAAATAAATAAATAAAATAACCAACAGGACATGATAAAGGAATTTTGGCTACTCACAATCTTTCTAACTTACCATTTATTTTATGTATGGTTATACATAGTTTTTTTTTTTATAACTTATTTAACTAGAAAAAAATCCTAATTACATTATTAACTAATTAAACTTAGAATTAATACCTTAATTTCATTTTAATCCTCTCTTCCTTCCTGTAATTGGAAATCCTGCTACTGTCATCATTAAAACACTTGGACCGGAAGACTGACCCTTGCCGACATCATTACAGCCTTCACCATCCGACTGTTACCAAGGAACTGACCACGAACTGTGCTCCGATCCCCTTCTTCTAGCTACCCGAACTCGAGACCCTTGTTCGAGAAAAAAACTGTCGAGCTCTCTGAAACCCAAATCGCGATTCCAGCAACACCTTTAGCCACTCAGTACCCACGACAACACTTCCGTCCTCTCCTGCAGATGCGAGAGCTTCCCAGAGCCTTCGAACCCCTTTTGCTCGAACCGTCGATTTGGAAGAATAAAAGGAGTATCGATCCCAGTATGAACTCGATTTGGGTTGAATGATTTCAAAGAATCGAAGATGGCTTAAAAGGAGAAATCCGATTTTCATTTGATTTGGGGGGAAAAGAAAAATGAATGAAGAGAGGGCTTCGGTGATTCCTACAGGAGGCGAGGCTCGTTTATATATAAGTTGATGGACGACATTTCGTACGAGAGCCATTACTTCAGTGTTTCTTTGATATCCAGAATGGATGACAAAAGGGTGTGCTCGAGGAAGAAAATGAGCTATGCGGGTACGAGTAGGTCTGCGTGGTTTTAATATTTAGGGTGGCTGATGGAAGTGAATTTATTATTTTATTCAAAATATCTCGTGACCCCTAACTCGCCGTACCGAACCACTGTTTTAACGTGACGACCGATCTCCTAGATTATAATGCTATTTTGGACTCAACGGGACCGGTCCTAAAATTTAGTTCGACTGTATAAATGAGATAACAATTTAAAATAAATTCAATTTAAAATATAAGTCGATTTCAAACAATTAAATTTATTGAAAATAAATAATTATTATCGTTCTAGTTCAATACAAAATTTCTATTAATCGGCTGTATTGTTTCGATTTAGTGTTACACTGGGAATTCAATTGTTACTATTACGATAATTAAATATATTTGATATTAAATCATATATCGATAATTGAATTGACAAATCCAATATAAAATTCATTTATATTATGAATTAAATATTTAAAACCATACTAAATATTTAAAATAAACTGTTCAAAAATCTGGGTCGTTACAGTAATCAAAACCAAAAAATTGATTTTACATAGATCAGAATCAAAATATATCTTAGCAAATTTCCATACAATTGAAATTGGTAAGTCAAAATTAATTAGAAAACTATCTTTCTGATTTATCAATCAGCAAAACAAATTTTATGATGATTAGAAAATATATGCTAAAGATTGGTCGAGAACAATTATCAATCAAACAATTTGATTATAATTTTAGTTCTGTTTACTCGTTTAAACAGATCATGTCTTCACATCAGACATATCAATAATATCAAGATTTAATAATCTAAAACCCAATAAAATTCACATGGAATCAATATCAGATATCAATTCGTATATGAATTAATCATTTTATTTCAGAAATAAAATTTATTTGACAGTCCTAATAAATCAATCCAGAATCTTATTCACTAATTTCTATGTTCCATACAGTCGATTAATCAGGAAATCAAACTAGAAAGAAAACTTAAATCAGAATTCGAGATACAATTTATTGCAAGCCCGTGCTCTGATACCACTGTTAGTTATTTAGGGTTGACCAGATCAAATCAAAACCCTAAATTAATCATCAAGTTAACATTTAAGTTTGCGGATCTATGCAATAAAATTGAAATCGAAAATTCATACCTTGCTTGGTTGTAAATAACCCAATTTTAAATCGATTGAATCTCGCTGCAAATCTGGAACGATGGGAAGAACGGTGAATCAAATCAGGAACCCTTCAAGTGTAGAGCCTCTACAGGTGATCCACGAGAACGGTTTCCTCTTTAATCAAATTGAAGAGGAGGAGGGAGAACGGTACTAGCCGCCATCACTATCTTCTAGGGTTTTTAACAATGGAATTAGTCGGGGCCATTTTCTATAGATCTAAATCTACCCTCCAACCGACTAGGTATTCACGTGTATTAAAAGGGGAAATGTAAAATATCTCCTTTTAAATGTTTACCATAGAATAGGTATCAACCCATTCACTAATTCCAAGTTCAAATAAAATATCAACTAATTGACGTTTTATTGGACCCAAAGAAAATAACGTCTCCCTTGTAACGTTCCAGTTGTGTGACCCTATAGGTTATTACAACGTTGGTAATAATTTAAATCATATTTAAATTATAAACAGTGAGCGGCATCTAGTAATACATCGCTGCTACCCAAGTTATAATAAGATCAATTAACGATTCGATTCAACCTTTCATGACCAGTGTAACAATATAATATAATCCTTTTAACCACTATATCCAGGATTAAACTCAAGGCATGGATTGTATCATCCTCTTTATAATTTAATCTTTTTTTCTTGATCGATGAGTAGACTATTTAAAACAAATCAATATTTGAGCACGGCCATGCATTTCATAGTCCCACTCAATCAAGAGGCCCATGGATATCACTACAAATATATCGTAGGGTTAAATTCCATCTAGATCATTTATAATTTTCATTCGATTTGAAATATATCCAATAATCACCATTATCATTACTCTGTTACGAAATAACTTTAGATGATATCAAAACATAAATATCCTCGAATAAAATTATAATGATTTCAGGTCTGAGGACCATTACATCAATGTCACTATGAGAATAACTTATGATACTATTAATTATATTCCATGTAGTCATCTCATGGTGGGTCAGCCCAATACGTTATTCTCCAATACGTATTTATATCTTGACTTTAATATCACGTATATTAATGATCAATGAGATGTGATCATCAGTCAATCAATATACTAGTCTCAACGCTTTATTGTTGTCCTGTATAAACAATAAAACTCGACTAGGGACTTTTAAGAATTATAATACTTATCACATTATATAATCTCAAGTTCAGTTTTACTCGAACTATATAATTCTGTATTATTACTCTAAGGACTTCTAATATATTAATATTTATATTACGCAGTAAATATAATATAATAGAATATTATTTTATTCCAAATAAAATAACAACAACAACATTGTTATATATCACATCAAATGGATTGCCTCTAGGGCATAAACTCTAACAGTTACACCATCTTATTTTTGTCGCATGCATTCGGTATATGTTAGGCAAGAAGCCTTGCATATTTTATTTGCTATAGCATTTTTGTTGCAAGCACTTTAGTGGTCTTGCTACCATTCCATCATACATGTACTAATCCCATGCATAGGATTAAATATGCACACACGCTGCATATACTCGCATTACATATGTCACCTTCATACATGCTTTTGGTATTAGAAAAGAGTTCCTGCATATTTTGTTTGTGCCATATATGTACAACAACATTTGTTAGAAAAACTTCATTTTCTTATTTAAGTACATGCGATTCACTTTGACCAGAAATACACATATACTGTTCCTTTTATGTCATGCTGCCTATATGAACTTACGGCCTTATTTATACATATGTTGCTGCCATTATTTGTCCATCACGTTTCTAATCCTCTACTGACGGCAGTTCACAAATTTTTATTCTCGAATTATTTAAATATATCGTTAGGATTAAACTAATTATATTTATGTGATCTATTGAAGTTTACTAAACAAGTTTAATCCTGACTCGAGTGTTTTGTGTTTTTGCATGGAATGCTCGGGTCAGGCCCTAAGCATTCCAGGTTTAAAGAGTTCAGCTTGCAACAATGAAGAGAGGCACGTGGAGACACATGCGCGCGCTAAGCTCGGCAAAACAGTAAAATTGTTTTAAAGAAATTTATGTATACATTTTATTGTTTCTTCCGCTGTACAAAATATTATATACAACTCTGATATTTATATGAAATTTTATTCCGCTACAAATATTGTCTCTGTTATTCTGTATTTAATTCTGTTTAAACCCTATAAGCTAATAACAATCTGTCATTTTGCACGTTTCGAGTTGGTTTAACTACCGACTTGGGACGACCGAAATGCCAGGTCGTTACACATGAGGCATATAAAGATGCATGATCAAAAGATGTAGAGGTATGCGATGAGTATTAGAGGAGTGGTAGAAGTCTGTGTTTGGAGAAAGGGACAAACTAGCGATAGAATATTATTTAGGTATGGACAACGAAGGAGGAAAAGAAAAGTCGCATGTGCTTGTATCAGATTTTGAAGGCCTGTACTGATGAAAGTAAAGGAGATCTTTCAGTTAACAAATAATGTGAGAGCGAAGGAGAATGCTACATTTTTTTACTCCTCTTTTACAGTATAGTATAAATTAGCTTTTATTAGTATTATTATTCTTGAAATCTAAGCAAATGCACATAACTATGGAAACTAAAACTTTGCACTCAACTCATATCTTTGTGATTCCTATCAACAGGTAAGTTAGGTTTCTTCTGATTGTAAACAATGTATTTGCTTCACTTTGATTACAATCAATCTATTCAAGTGTTTATTGACTTACCGTATATGAGTTAGACATATTTGAGGAAGAAGTTAAAACATAATTAACCTGACCACAAACTGACAAATAAGAAAATAATAATTCTATTCAACTTAAAAGCAGCGCAGTTGTAGCTGTAAATCTATTATATAAGTCAATACAAACTTTGGAAAACAATAACTCTGTATTAATATTTATAGGGTTATTCAACAAATTCAAAAAAATGCTATGTGAACATTATTGTACGTAGAGGTTAATCGGGAATCTCTTTATAGTCCAATTGAACTAACTGACAAATAAGAAAAGAGTAATTCTTTTCAACTTAAAGGAGCACACTTGTAGCTATAAATCTATTATATTTGTCAATAACAACTTGAGAAAACAATATCCTTGTGGTCAAATGTGTGTATGAAGAAGAAATTGGCAATCATCATTCATATTGTTTCTTTTGTAAGAATCATGACACAGATGAAATCAACATGAAATTTTTTGTTCAATTATGGTCATAAAAAAATATAGATAAGCCACTTAAAGAAATATATCATTATCACAATGTGAAAAGAAAGGATCTTCGCTACGAACCGAAATGAATATTATTTTTATTGGGATGTTTATTAACTTCAGATCGTATTCAATATGCCAAATTATTTGTTTTCCATTTGAAACGTGCATGTACATAAGATAAATTTAGCAAGCCAATTAATATTTATAGAGTTATTCAATGAATTAAAATAATACTCGACGAACATTTTTGTATATAAGGTTAAGGAGGAACCTCTTTATTTTTGAATTGAACTTTACTAAGAAAAGAACAATTTTATTCAACTTGAAAGGGTCACAGTTTTAGCTATAAATCAACATGAAGAATTTTATTCAATTTTGGTCATCGAAAAAAATATAGATAATCACTTAAAGAAATATATCATTATCATAGTATAAAAAGAGTACATCATCAGTACAAACCCAAAAGAAAATTGTTTTTATTGGGATGTTTATTAACATCAGATCATATTCACTATGTATTGTCAAATTGTTGGTTTTCCATTTCAGATCTGCATGCACATAAGATAAATATAGCAAGCTAATTAATATTTGTAGGGTTATTCAACAAATCACAAAAATGCTCAACAATTTTTTTGTATATAAGGTTAATCAGGAAAATCTTTATTCTCAAATTGAACTTTACTATCAGATATGAAAAGAATAAACCTATTCAATTTAAAACGGGGACAGTTTTAGCTGTAAATCTATCATGTTAGTTAATACAAAATTTGGAAAACAATATCCTTGTAGTCGCATGTGTGTATGAAGAAGAAACTGACAACCATCATTTGCGCTAAATAAATGCTTATATTCAAGTTGTTTCTATGGTAAGAAGCAAGAGTGACAAAGATAAAATCAACATGAAGACTTTGTTCAATTTCGATCATAAAAAAAATATAGATACGTCAATTGAACAAATGTATCATTGACACATTGCAAAAAGAAAATATCTTTGTTACAAACCCAAAATGAATATTATTTATATTAGGATGTTTATTAACTTCATATCGTATTAACTATTTATTGCCAAATTATTCGTTTTCCATGTTAAACCTCGAGTGCAATAAGTAGTGATATCAAGCAGAATTTAAAATCAATCATTATAGATAGGTTCATAATGTAGAGGCTTGGTGAACGTTTTAAATTTTCAGAATTTACAATTAGCTAACTTTGTATACCATCATGGGTGTCACCAAGTTCTCAGCTAATAAATATAAATGCCCAAGTGTGGTACAAAATGAAGAAATATATCTCATTTTGTTTTACGTAACACTAAGCGATTCCAGTTAAGTTTTTATTCTGCAAATGCAGTGTAATAATTATAAGTTTATAAGTACAAAAAAAAATTCTGTTGTTAGTAACTGAGTTTGTGACATAAACTTAATATAAATCAAGTAGCCATGGAACTGCATAATATCTATAAAGATAGCTGTACAAAATACAAGACTACATGCAGAGCGTTAAGCTCATGTGGGCAGCCATGATAATGTGCTTGTTTATTAATCATGGGCCTTTTTTTGCTTTTTTCTGAAACCACTCAATTATCCAATTCCATATCTAGAAGACATTTTTGTATATACCAACATTCATGGCTATATAAATGGAATAAATTGGCAGACGTTGGATAAGCTATACAAACATGTAACATGTATACAGGTATTCGTTGTTTTGTAAGAAATTAACAGAGCATAAATGGAAATAAAATAATGTACTTGATAAATGTTGGTTGTAGGGAACAAAAGTAGATAAGCGATTAAAATTTATATCATTATCATATATCAGAACCTAAAAAGTTGTTCCAGTAAAGTACATTTATGTTTTCGAATTCATGAGAAAGCCTAAACAATAAGTGGATGTTTTAAAACTAGGGTTGTTGTTAGATTATTGGTGCAAATGTGGCTGAATTCAAAAATATGATGATAACAAAAAATAATCTTTAAACTTCATCATGTACATAACCATAGGCCTGGATCTTATAGGTAGTCAACATATGCTAGCACTGGTACGAAAATAGTGCTACAACTCACCACTTTGACCAGCATCAGTACGTGTGAAAACAATACAAACAGATTTTAAGGAAGATTAACTAATTCGGAAAATGTTTAGAGCAAAGCTAATAGAAAATGGGAGGTTGCATAGTAGAGGGGTTTTTTAAAAAAAATGGAATGGGAAATGGGCTACCTTGTAAAATTAGTTGCCCTTTCAATGAATGAATCAATGGGTGACACTCGTCAGTTGATAATGCATCCGAATGTTGACCTAACGTAGTTAGAAGAAAACCACTCCAGCAAGTTTTTATTTCTGATGAGGAATAACGGTGATGTTAACCTACTGCAACCCATCGACGGTGGTGTTGAGGGAATAGGGAACGACCAGAATTGGAGGCGCAGGCATGTCCAAGCAATCGGGTTGGGGTTGAGGATGATTTGGTAGGGTTATGGAATTTGGGAGAAAATGAATTGTTGTTAGCATGAGAAGGGGAGGGGACGGATTACTAGGGTAAACGTAAAAATGAAATAGGTGCGAGCATATGAATAACCGAGGTCGAACGATACATTTTTGGGACAGATGGCACAATCTGTTTTTTTTTGCCGAAAGTGGAAACAAAAGGACTTCAAGAAAAGATTGTGTTTTCCATATAATATAATAGATCGCAAGGGCAAAACGACGTGTCATGGAAAATTTTGGCAGTCTCAAAATAAATTGGAATACTTGTAAAATACTTTAAAGCTTAGAATATGCACCTAGGTCGAAATTGCAAGTAGTATCACCAACAAATCATAGATGAACAACAAACCTGCAAAATAAATCAAAAGGAGAAACATAAAAGAATTTTTTTGTAGCTGTTTGACTCTCTTTACAAGTTGATTTGATTATAGTTCGAGTACAAGAGAAAGAGTCACAAATACAAGGGTTAGCTAGAAAATCACAAAACCCTTTGTTGCAAAGGAGAAGAAGTTTGACGAATGAGTTTAACAGTGGAGCCACAACTAATTAGAAGATATCTTCTATGTTACAAGTTATTTGATATTTTTAGGAGTTTGCAAGCAAATTAGACTAGATTTCCACTAACAAAGGGCATGTGTTTGTAGCCTAACAAGATCACACTAGAAAATTGGTGGTCACCTGAATCATCATTATGACTTGGTGTTTAGTCATAGTTATGAGACTCGGTGTCTGGTCATATCCTTGGTTAAGTGATAATTATTCTTGAATTAATCTTCCATTTTGGTATTGCAGCCTATGTAATTTCATAACTTATTGACTTGTTTTGATGAGTTTTCATGCTTGAGTTAGACCGAACTGCAACTTTAATCGGATTAGTCATCGGCTACATGAACTAGGCATATTGAAATGTTACCAAACTTAATGAATATGCTTAGATGCTCAACGGGACTATGATACAAGTGGTGTGGTTGAGTCAGTAAGGACCCATATGACTCAGTACTGAGCCATATGGATTAGTTGATGCCAACTCATACTCTTAGCGTATTCTATGTTCATTTTCTTGAGATCCTTTTTGTCTTCTTATTAGTGCTTTGGTCAAGTCTCGGGTCATTCTTTATATATATATATATATATATATATATATATATATATATATATTGTGACGGCCCGCCCCGCACCAACTGACATTTACTCCAAAGGTGCGCTGTACACATGTCCAGTTAGCATGGAACGGGTCGTCAGAAGGAAAAGGAAGAAGGAAATGAACTAACAAGGAACCAGTAGAATGTCTCACAGCGCATAGAACAAAATATAATAATAACATATTTGACATAAAACAGGAGAGACAGTGCATAAGCTGAAAACCAAAACTAAACATCATAGCAGCGGAAATCCAAAATACAGCTTATTACAACTTTCAAACTGTCTCAAAGCAAAAAGAAAAAATAAAGGAGGTACACTACTAATGCCCAAGTAGAGACCACCAACGACACAGGGAGAATGTGTGTATATATATCATACGTGGAAGCCTCCTGCCCGCCTCTGAATCAGCTACTCGCGCATCACCAGCTAACCTGTCTCTAGTCTGCTCGTGTGAGCACCCAGAGTAATAAGAGGAGACATAAAACTCTGGGTCAGACATAAAGCCTGGTATGAGCGATAAGCATCTAAAGTGAACAATAACAGGTAGACAAAACATACCTGAACCTGGACCTGCAACCAAAGAGTTAGCACTACATACTGTACAACACTCTAAGGTGCCATATCAAACGGTGTAAAGATACGGAGGTGGGGGTGTGCATGTCATAGTAATGGCAAACAATCAACCATAGCAACCATCCTCACATCTCTCACTCAGTGCGTAAAGCATACGATATTCACCACTTCGATCACCCATCCTTGCCACGATCACTTTGCCCCATAAAGTCATAAATGGCTTCACTGCACTGATAACGTAGCCACTAATCCTTTGCTATGTCCACTTGTCCCATGGAGTTATTCACCCCATCTGCGCTGGCTCATAGCCTTACTAGTCCTTACTATGTCCACTTGCCACATGGAGTTATTCACCCCATCTGCGCTGGCTCATAGTCTTACCAATCCTTTACTATGTCCACTTGCCCCATGGAGTTATTCACCCCATCTGCGCTGGCTCATAGTCTTACTACGCATCACCTTGCCCCTCAAGTCATAATGACTCTATTGCACTGATAACGTAGTCTTGCTACCATCACCTTGCCCCTCGAGTCGCAATGACTCTACTGCACTGATAAGTAGCCCATCATTCATTTTTAGTGGTGAATCGAAGTTATGAACGTCGACAACTCCTTAGCACACGTCCCGCAGCAAAGTCCAACCATGAAGTGAACTCATCGGTTCCCAACTGGATCCTGAGCTCTAACTTCCCATATTGGACTACCTTTGCATCTCGGGTTATTGGTCAACACTGGGTCGGGTCGGGTTCTCTTCAAACCATCGGTTCGGGTCGGGTTGCGTTGCATCAGTTCGGGTCTCCCTCTGTAGCGGTTCGGGTCGGGTCCACTTCATCGTGTCGGTTCGGGTATCTTTCTTCAGGTCGGGTCAGGTGTCCCACCTCAGGTCGGGTCGGGTGCCATCTCCCCTCCAGTTCGTGCTTCCGCTCCGATCCGCTCCCTCATTCTTCACGTGCTCCGATCCGATCCCTCCTTCTTTATCTGATATGATCGCTTCTCCTTTATCCGATCCCAGTTCAGTTAGCGTGGCCTTCCTTTTTGCCACTTTTCTCCAGTGTCAGGTTCTGATCCGATCGAATCCCTTGCCCAGTTCAACATATCCGATCCGAGCCCCCATATCCGATCCGAGCCCCCATATCCGATCCGATCCGATCCGATCCTGCACTGTTTCCTGAAGCTTTTCCAGAAAGTGTTTACGCCATTCGACGACGTTTTCGACCATTCTAACTATTGAAATCAATCACAAAGGATATCATACAGTCATAGCAACATGCATAATCAACCACAAACATCAAAACATCAATATGATAGGTTAAAATGGATCAAACATACCCAAAATCCCATATTTCCCCTTAAGCATGTTTAGGTGAAACTAATGATAGGATTAGCAAAACTTAACCAAATTAACCCAAATTCATATCAGAGGTCTAAAACATCATTTAGGAATTTATGAACATTTTTCCAGAATTTTATCATGCTTAAATTCGCTAATTAACACTAATTACCCTTAACTAGCCATAATTAGTGTAAAACTATGCAAATCACTCACCTTTGCCACAAATAAACTAAGATCTGAAATAAATCTCTGATTTGATGTGAATCCCAATGCTAAACAGCAGCTCCAATGTTGCTTTGGTGTAGATCTTCCTTGATTAGAGGTTGCTAAGCCAAATCCTTGACCAAAAGGTGATTTGGAGGTGATTTAGAGGTTAGAGGCCATTTTTAGGGTTCCTTGGTGATAAGTGGAGGCTAGAAAACTGAAATGGAATGATTCTCCATCTCATTTCAGCCTTCCCATAACCCCAATCCCGAAATGGGTTATGGGCCTACTCACTAATCACCCGATTTGGCCCGGTTAAGTAGTTTTTCACTCTCCAAACCTTATTTCAGCCATATCTCCCAAACGGTAAGTCCGTTCGGCTATTATGACCACTCTACGGAAATGTAAACCATCAAACGAATCCAATGGAAGTGATCTTAGGTCAAAATTCCTTTCCAATCAAAAGTTATGGCCAAAACAAGATCAACTAGGGGCAAAATGGTCATTTAAAAATCGACAAAAAATCATAAGCATGGGAAATGACTCTAATAGATGTTTCCCAAAGTTACATGACCATACGACTTCATATGGGAAAGAAATAAATATTCTACGATCCTCCGATGCGTAGGATACGGGTCGTTACACTCTCCCCCCCTTAAGAAATTTCGCCCCCGAAATTCCGTAATCAAAACACACACAAAGGTTCCTGCATGCCTATCAACCATAAAACAACAATCAAACATGCAAAACAAGTAAGGCAAGTCTATCCTAGCATGCGGAATAACTAAATTATGAAGTAAGTCTTACCAGGCAAAGAGTTCTGGATACGCCTTCCTAATGCTCTCCTCTGTTTCCCAAGTACAATCATTCTCGCTCTCGCCCCACTGAACCTTGACTAGTTTCACCGCCTTCCTTCGAAGTTGCTTCGTATCGTGTCCCACAATACGAATCGGCTTGCGGTTCCCAACCTCCTCGGGTTCTACTTCGAAGTCCTATAACTAATCAGGTGAAATAGTCATATCTGAGTCGTGAACGAACTTCCTTAGTTGGGAAACATGAAATACATTGTGAACTCCTGCCATTTTCTCTGGTAAGCCAACTCTATATGCCAAATTCCCGACTAGTTCAAGAACAGGGAATGGGCCAACAAATCTTGGTGCCAACTTGCCTCTCCTGCCAAATCGTATCACGCTCTTCAACGGAGAGATCTTGACAAACACCAAGTCACCAACGGAGAATTTCAAGTCTTTTCTCCTCTTATCAGCATAACTCTTCTTCCTATCTCGGGCAGCTTTCATTCGTTGCTGAATGATCTTAATCTTATCCGAGGTTTCTCTCACCACATCTGGTCCAAGCACAAACTTCTCGCCTGTCTCTATCCAACATGATGGTGAGTTGCACGGTCTTCCGTACAAAGCTTCATATGGAGCCATACCGATACTGGATTGGTAGCTATTATTATATGCAAACTCTACTAGATGCAAATGGTCATCCCATGATCCACCAAAATCCAATATACAAGCTCTCAAGAGATCTTCCAATATACGATTCACCCTCTCTGTCTGACCGTCGGTCTGAGGATGATATGCGGTACTGAGATGTAATCCTGACCCTAGAGCCTCTTGTAAGCTCTTCCAAAACCCACTAGTGAACAACGGGTCTCGGTCACTCACAATGCTTTTGGGTACTTCATGAAATCTCACTACCCACTTCATATACAATTCTGCCAACTTGGCTGCTGTCCTGGTCGATTTGACTGGTATAAATCTTGCACTCTTAGTCAATCGATCCACAATTACCCAAATGCTATCATATCCCGATCTAGTCCTTGGTAAACCATCGATGAAATCCATCGAGACTTGCTCCCATTTCCACTCGGGAATCTCTAATGGTTGCAACAACCCACTAGGCTTCTTTTGCTCGGCTTTAACTAGCTGGCAATTCATGCATTTGGATATAAACCTCCCAACGTCTCTTTTCATCCCTTCCCAGTAGTAGGTTTGCTTCATGTATCGATACATTTTATTACCACCGGGATGTATAGACAGTTTTGAGTGATGATATTCTCTAAGCACTTCATCTCTCAAACCATTCACGTCGGGCACAACTAGTCTTCCACTCTTTCGAAGCCATCCATCTCGATCAAGCCCATACACATTCATCTCCTCACTGTCGATGTTCATTTCTAACTTGGAGATGATTTCCAATAGATTAGGATCGTCCCTCTGGCTGGAACCAATCCGCTCTATCAAAGTGGGTCTGATCGCCAAACTAGCTAGCATAACTGGATCCAATTCGCACTTTGGTCTGAAATCAAACCCCGCGATATACTCCAGTTGCTTCCACTCAAGAAACATTGCCCCTAAACTGGCATGTCTCCTACTCAAGGCATCGGCTACCGCATTACCTTTCCCAGGTGTGTATGCGATATCAAAATCATACGAAGCCAAGAACTCTAACCATCTCTGCTGACGGAGATTCAGATCTTTCTGGGAGAAGAGATACTTTAACGATTTATGATCGGTAAACAACTCAAATCTTTCTCCCAAGAGATAGTGTCTCCACATCTTCAGCGCAAACACAATCGCTGCTAATTCCAAATCATGGGTAGGATACTTCTTCTCATGCGGCTTTAGCTGTCGACTAGCATAAGCTACAACCCTACCTCCTTGCATCAATACAACACCTAGTCCGGTACCACAAGCATCCGTGTATACCGTCATCTCTTCATTCCCTTTAGGAATGACTAACACTGGCGCACGCGTCAACTTCTCCTTTAGACTCTTGAAGGCATCCTCACACACTCCGTCCCAAACGAAGGACTGATTCTTCTTAGTCAATTGAGTCAACGGTGCTGCTATCTTGGAGAAGTCCTGGATAAACTTACGATAATATCCAGCTAATCCCAAGAAACTTCTTACATCCGTTACATTCTTGGGCGTAGGCCAATCCTGTACCGTAACCACCTTCGTAGGGTCCACGGCAATACCACTCTCGGAAACAACATGACCCAAGAATCTCACTTCTCTTCTCCAAAAGTGACACTTAGAGAATTTCGCTTTCAATTGGTGTTTCCTCAACACCTCCATCACTATCCTCAAGTGTCCCTTGTGTTCCTCCTCTGTCCTTGAGTAAACAAGGATATCATCCACGAACACAAGAACAAACTTATTCAACTGATCTCTGAATACTCGATTCATAAGATCCACAAAGTAGGCTGGTGCATTGGTCAACCCAAATGGCATGACCAACCACTCATAAAATCCAGACGGCGTCCTAAATGCCATTTTCGGAACACTCTCATCCGCTACTCGTAGCTGATGAAACCCTGTCGCGAGGTCCAACTGGGAGAACACTCTAGCTCCTTCCAGTTGATCAAACAAATCATCTATCTGCGGTAGAGGATACTTATTCTTCCTCGTTACCTTATTCAAATCGCGATAGTCCACACACAAACGAAGGGAACCATCTGCCTTAGTGGCAAACACAACTGGTGCTCCCCACTCGGAGACACTCCTTCTAATAAGTCCCTTCTTCAAAAGATTGCTGACTTGCACCCCGAGCTCTCGCTGCTCCCTTGGTGCCATACGACGAAGTGGCATCACTATAGGTTTGGCATCTTTCACTAAATCAATACGGAACTCAATCTCTCGGTGTGGTGGAAGCCCAGTCACCTCCTCGAAGACGTCCGGATACTGGCCAACCTCGGGCACATCTGACAACTCATCCTGCGGGATGTCGAGGGAATTTACAAAACTAGTCATAACCCCATCACTAGGTAGACTACCAAACACTACCCTCCGCCCATCATCCGCTCTCACTGTCACCAAAAAGCCCTCACAGTCTACCACCACCCTGTATCTTTGGAGCCAATCGAATCCCAATATAATGCCATACCCAGTAAAGCCCAAAACAAAGCAATCACATACAAACATACATCCATGACTCGATAAGACCAAATTCCTGCAAATCATACTAAGGCTAGTCGAACCACCAATCGGATTCGTCACAACCAATGGTCTATCGACTATCTCGGGTTCCAGTCCCAACCTATCTACCAGGTCACTAGATATGAAGGAACGGGAAGCCCCAGTATCAAACAAAACTCGAACTGGTACATCAAAAATAGAAAGCATACCTTGAATAACAACATTCTTTCCTTTCTCCGCCGTAGTTGGGGCATTCGACGAAGAAGGAACATCATCAATAGCATATGCTTTCACAATCTGCTTCTCCTTAAGAGGTTGCGGACACTTATCCTTGAAATGTCCCACTTGACCACAGTTGAAGCACTTCTTATCCGCTGGCTTGGCCCGACAATCTTTAGCATAATGGCCCTTCTTACCACAGCTGAAGCACTCAACATCCTTCTTGCTCTTTTTCTGACCACCCTTAGATTGGTCTTGCTTCCTCTTATTCTGAGAGTTATTCTTGCCACCACCACCTGCTTGCGGCTTTGGCCCTTCTGCAGATGCAGCCTCAGTCTTTGACTTAGGGTAAAGACTCTCTGATCTCAAAGCTTTCCCCACGATCGATTCAAAAGTCTCATCGATGTGGTTGATAAGCCTTTCCCCCAAGTATCCATCCAAGCCAGTAATGAACTTCTCATTCTTCTTATCAGGAGTGTCGATAAGAGATAGCCCATACTTTGACAAGGTGTCGAACTCAGCAATATAGTCAGAAACTGCCCTTCCGTTCTGCTTGAGTTCCAAGAACCTCTTGAACAACACTGACTTCTGGGCAGTTGGAATAAACTTCGCGCTAAAGCGAGCCTTAAACTGAACCCAAGTAACCTGATCCTCTGGAGTAGCCGTTCTAATGGCATTCCACCAATTCATCGCTCGCCCTTGCAGCTGACGAGACGCTAGCCTTCTCTTCATCGCATCCTCAAGACCCAAGTCATCGAAGATACGATCACAGCTATCCATCCAATCTTGAACATCTGTGGCCGACTCCGTCCCGTGGAACGGCTTCCCACCAAGGTTAGTGTAATCCTTGCACAACTTGGCGAAATCGACCCTAGGCGCCTGCACTACTGGGCCAACACCAACTCCGGGATTGGGAACTGCCCCTTGCACTTCTCTAAGCATGTCTCTCATGAGGTTAGTAAACATCGCCCTCATGTCAGCGGCATTCCCATGGTTGGTCCCTCCACCAGCACCCCTCGTGTCTCGGCTCATCGTCAATCTGAAAAAGGGAAACGATTAACGACCCCATAGTGGTGCTAGTGCAGTGCGACTTCATTCTTATACTACTAATAGTATATATATACATAGCTTTTGAAAACCAAAGTAATCACAAATACGCGCTCTCATATATGTACTATCTCTCCCTAGTGTCTTTCCCTAGGTTAACTACGCAACCTAGAGCTCTGATACCAAGTGTGACGGCCCGCCCCGCACCAACCGACATTTACTCCAAAGGTGCGCTGTACACATGTCCAGTTAGCATGGAACGGGTCGTCAGAAGGAAAAGGAAGAAGGAAATGAACTAACAAGGAACCTGTGGAATGTCTCACATCGCATAGAACAAAATATAATAATAACATATTTGACATAAAACAGGAGAGACAGTGCATAAGCTGAAAACCAAAACTAAACATCATAGCAGCGGAAATCCAAAATACAGCTTATTACAACTTTCAAACTGTCTCAAAGAAAAAAGCAAAAATAAAGGAGGTACACTACTAATGCCCAAGTAGCGACCACCAACGACACAGGGAGAATGTGTATATATATATCATACGTAGAAGCCTCCTGCCCGCCTCCGAATCAGCTACTCGCACATCACCAGCTAACCTGTCTCTAGTCTGCTCGTGTGAGCACCCAGAGTAATAAGAGGAGACATAAAACTCTGGGTCAGACATAAAGACTGGTATGAGCGATAAGCATCTAAAGTGAACAATAACAGGTAGATAGAACATACCTGAACCTGGACCTACAACCAAAGAGTTAGCACTACATACTGTACAACACTCTAAGGTGTCATATCAAACGGTGTAAAGATACGGAGGTGGGGGTGTGCATGTCATAGTGATGGCAAACAATCAACTATAGCAACCATCCTCACATCTCTCACTCAGTGCGTAAAGTATACGATATTTACCACTTCGATCACCCATCCTTGCCACAATCACTTTGCCCCATGAAGTCATAAATGGCTTCACTGCACTAATAACGTAGCCACTAATCATTTGCTATGTCCACTTGCCCCATGGAGTTATTCACCCCATCTGCGCTGGCTCATAGCCTTACTAGTCCTTACTATGTCCACTTGCCCCATGGAGTTATTCACCCCATCTACGATGGCTCATAGTCTTACCAATCCTTTACTATGTCCACTTGCCCCATGGAGTTATTCACCCCATCTGCGCTGGCTCATAGTCTTACTACGCATCACCTTTCCCCTCAAGTCATAATGACTCTACTGCACTGATAACGTAGTCTTGCTACCATCACCTTGCCCCTCGAGTCGCAATGACTCTACTGCACTGATAAGTAGCCCATCATTCATTTTTAGTGGTGAATCGAAGTTATGAACGTCGACAACTCCTTAGCACACGTCCCGCAGCAAAGTCCAAACCATGAAGTGAACTCATCGGTTCCCAACTGGATCCTGAGCTTTAACTTCCCATATTGGACTACCTTTGCATCTCGGGTTATTGGTCAACACTGGGTCGGGTCGGGTTCTCTTCAAACCATCGGTTCGGGTCGGGTTGCGTTGCATCAGTTCGGGTCTCCCTCTGTAGCGGTTCGGGTTGGGTCCACTTCATCGTGTCGGTTCGGGTCCACTTCATCGTGTCGGTTCGGGTCGGGTATCTTTCTTCAGGTCGGGTCGGGTGTCCCACCTCAGGTCGGGTCGGGTGCCATCTCCCCTCCAGTTCATGCTTCCGCTCCGATCCGCTACCTCATTCTTCACGTGCTCCGATCCGATCCCTCCTTCTTTATCTGATCCGATCGCTTCTCCTTTATCCGATCCGATCCCAGTTCAGTTAGCGTGGCCTTCCTTTTTGCCACTTTTCTCCAGTGTCAGGTTCCGATCCGATCGAATCCCTTGCCCA
Organism: Allium sativum; assembly: GCA_030737875.1. Lineage (NCBI taxonomy): Eukaryota > Viridiplantae > Streptophyta > Magnoliopsida > Asparagales > Amaryllidaceae > Allium > Allium sativum. Next base: position 712,901,123 of record CM060912.1, read on the forward strand.
GTTCAACATATTCGATCCGAGCCCCCATATCCGATCCGATCCGATCCTGCACTGTTTCCTGAAGCTTTTCCAGCAAGTGTTTACGCCATTCGATGACGTTTTCGACCATTCTAACTATTGAAATCAATCACAAAGCATATCATACAGTCATAGCAACATGCATAATCAACCACAAACATCAAAACATCAATATGATAGGTTAAAATGGATCAAACATATCCAAAATCACATATTTCCCCTTAAGCATGTTTAGGTGAAACTAATGATAGGATTAGCAAAACTTAACCAAATTAACCCAAATTCATATCAGAGGTCTAAAACATCATTTAGGAATTTATGAACATTTTTCCAGAATTTTATCATGCTTAAATTCGCTAATTAACACTAATTACCCTTAACTAGCCATAATTAGTGTAAAACTATGCAAATCACTCACCTTAGCCACAAATAAACTAAGATCTGAAATAAATCTCTGATTTGATGTGAATCCCAATGCTAAACAGCATCTCCAATGTTGCTTTGGTGTAGATCTTCCTTGATTAGAGGTTGCTAAGCCAAATCCTTGACCAAAAGGTGATTTGGAGGTGATTTAGAGGTTAGAGGCCATTTTTAGGGTTCCTTGGTGATAAGTGGAGGCTAGAAAACTGAAATGGAACGATTCTCCATCTCATTTCAGCCTTCCTATAACCCCAATCCCGAAATGGGTTATGGGCCTACTCACTAATCACCCGATTTGGCCCGGTTAAGCAGTTTTTTACCCTCCAAACCTTATTTCAGCCATATCTCCCAAACGGTAAGTCCGTTCGGCTATTATGACCACTCTACGGAAAGGTAAACCATCAAACGAATCCAATGGAAGTGGTTTCAGGTCAAAATTCCTTTCAAATCAAAAGTTATGGCCAAAACAAGATCAACTAGGGGTAAAATGGTCATTTAAAAATCGACAAAAAATCATAAGAATGGGAAATGACTCTATTAGATGTTTCCCAAAGTTACATGACCATACGACTTCATATGGGAAAGAAATAAATATTCTACGATCCTCCGATGCGTAGGATACGGGTCGTTACATATATACATCTTTGTGTTCCAACTTTTTTGTACTCATGTTCAGGTAAAACCCGAGTTGACATTTTCCCTTTGAAGTATGCCTTTGTTGTACACAAGGCGTACTCTGGAATAAGCTATCTTTGATCCTGTGTCGCGTTAAGCTATCTTGAGAAGCTTCAATTGATTTATCAGTTATCAGCTGAGTTTTCTGACTCCAGTCACCATTATTTATGCAATATTCCAACCCAGTATACGGATGATGCAAATGAAGCTATTTTCAGTACCCTAAAGGCGATTCCACTCGGTAAAAGGACAGTTAAATATCTTTTCACGAACGAGAACCTTCTCTAATATGGGTTGTTACACCCGGAAAGGTTTGTTGTCCTCGATGAAGTTCCAACTCATACTCGTCCCAGTGTTCAGACTCGATCTGCTTCACATCCCGCGATTCTGGTGGGGACAATCATAGACAAGGAGATGGCACATTGCCAGATACACATGAGGAAATTTGCGTAGGAGATGAGACTTTCACTTAGATAATGGACCAAACCAGTGTGCCACTGATTTTGAAGGAAGAAAATGAAGGGATCGCTCATCCAGAGGGTAAGGCCGTGATGAGTAATGACCTTGAAAAAAGAAGAGGTAAAATCAATAGTGATGGTGACTTTCTTCTAAGTGAGGAGGTAAATGAATTTGGTGGCGATTAGGTTGAACTTATGGCAAGACTCCAGGAATGGGCCCAGAGCATTCAAATTTAGAGTCCCATAAAGATGTTATCACAGATACCCACTATATCATAGGGAAACATTAGAGTTCGTCATCAAAGGATATTACCATTGAGTTTGACGACTTGAGCGACATTCATGCCATTTTCAATGAACTTCTTGGAAGAGACTTTATTCCTAAGGAATTTGATCCCCCCACCCACTGGGATAGGTTACTTTAGAAGGCTGTCAGATTCCAACTCTGCTCGCTTGCCACTGCAATTTGCAAAGTTCCTAGGAAGTTGATGACACATCACACATGTCACTACTGTCATGTGTACTTACACTTACATGATTATACTTCTTAAATCCCGTTTCTAAAGCTAATTCCATTTCCTTTTAGGTGTAATGGGTTGTGGCAACCATGAGGCTTTCAAACGCATCCCTGTGAGATATCACAAACATAGGCATGATTTAAGCAAGTGCATGAGCCAAGAGAGGGAGGAGCAAAGGAGAAGACACAAAAAGGATGAATAACGAAGGAAGAAAAGGGACAAGAGGCTGATCAGGGTTATAAGAGTGAGAAGGAGCGAGGAAGAAGCCGTGACAGAAGTGACAAAGTTCTTCAGATAAGGAAGAGTTTCGGGGATTCGGGAGGGGCTTCCAAGAAGAAAAGAAATGACCGCTATCCTTTCGAGAGTCATACAACTCCCCAACTCTGATAGGTTCTGCGATAAAGATTCCTACTTTTGGGGCTCCTGCTGTTCTTAAAGCTCTAGTCATTTTGGCTTCTCAAACCTCATCTACACAAACTGTCATCGATGTTGTTTCTTTTATCCATCTTCACGGTAAGCCTTCTTATACTCTTCCAAAGCCCTCGCTTTTCTTTTAAAGTCACTAACGGGATAGTTCATTGGAGGAGTTATGTAACGACCTGGAAAAAGGCGATCTTGGTTATCCGATATACAACACATATCAAACATCTAAAGATCGAAAATAACCAGAAAGTTAATGAAAGAAATTAGAGGGTGAGGAAAGATAAGATAGAAACTTAGAATAGAAGAAGAAGAAGAAGATACAACATAAGAGTAACATGAATCTAACAGTGAAACGAACAACATATAATAGATAACATATCCTTGAAATAAAATCAGTATATGTATACAGTAACATTATCAGAGTACAACACTTACAACACAGTGGAAATAACTATAGCTATATAATCCTGAAGCCTCCTGCTCCAAGCTCTCCAAGTATATCTGTAAAATCCTGACTACTTGACTGCCCGTATAAAATTGGGCACCCAAAAGTTTAGGGAAAACAAAACAAGATAAACTCCGGGTCAGTCATGGGGCTGGTATGAGTAAAACAGTTTAAAACAGTTTGAGCCATCAAACGATATCTCATAAGAACACGCCGTATAACGGAACGGGTTTCTCCCTTATGAGAATCCAAAATAATCTTTATATCAAAAACCTTTTGATATTATAATAATGTCTATCAACCACAATAAAATAATCATCTAGCAGAAACGCTTTCATCTCACGTGCTACATATATAGCATACAATCAAAACTGCAAGCACGTATTGGGTAATGGATTTCCAACTATGACAAGTTATGGAACCACCTTTCGCTAGTGTACCTCTGGAGAGGAATACATTGGGTTCAACAAGAACATCTTGCAACCCGGCCACACATGACCGACCACTTATTTCGCTTGAGTGTATCGAATGTATAATACCAACGGTTGGGATCAACAACTATTTCCCGAATGGGACAACATCGACAATAGATTTTTAGAAATAAACGAAACTCTAGATCAGGTGATTATACACCCTAATAGGTGCGACCTACATTGCCATGCTGCCTGCCCGATTTTTGTCATTTCCGGATGTGAGGCTAGAGGCCACGCTTATCTCTGACAGATCATACATTTATTCATTTTGAATGTCACATCGTCATACCCGCCAAATCACAAATTTATTTATCTAAAAATAACACGTGTATACAGCTAAGAGAAACGAATTCCTCCGCCACCAAACGTGAATACGTTTGAAGAGATCAACTTACGCGATCTATTAGATATACTCTGTCAGACCTTCTTCCATACAAGTTGTCCTGGGACTGGACAAACCGAAGGCACTATTCAGTACATTCATCTTAGGCAATTGTTATCTAAGATTTATACAACAGCCCTTGCACTTTACTCCGTCTTCAATATATTCAGCGTACTTGATTCGCAACGCTTATGCCAATACAGAGTGGTTCTTCGGATAATAATCCAACCGGTCTCTCCATATTAACAATGTTAAAATGGTCAGAACTTTGATAGTCGGTGATTTAACTATCAAATGAAAACATGTCTGTGTACACACAATGATCTTATTTCCAAATGGAATTATCGATCCAATCATCAAACACATACATATATATCCTCATTTTCTATGTTTAGTAAATATACGTTATTAACACTGGAAAACATTTCCATGGCTTAATTACGTATCACTATTCTTCCACATCTATCAGACTCTAACTATAAACTAACAAGAGAACAACTTCCTAAGTATAAACCCCGAAGGCTGAAACCAACATCAGATCGATACTCAGGAAACCATTCAACTTATTAATCTCTAGTCAGTTTCTAATTTTTTGTTTAGCTCCATTTTGATTTACTCTAATTGAATAACTCTATTTGCTTAACTCTTTTTCAAATAACTAATATTCGATTTACTCTAGTTGCTTAACTCTTATTCGAATAACTAATATTTGATTCAACTCCATTCGCTTAACTCTAGATCGCAGCGATCACAATGGTTACGCCCGATTCCCTCAGGAAACATCCGACCTCCGTAGGCTATCTGCAGCCCTGCGAATTACGCTAGCAGTCGTGCAAAATGGCAACTTATCCTGAATAACTATGTTTGACTAACTCTATTCGACTAACCATACTTGATTAACTCGACTTCGAATAACTAAATTCGATTAACTCTTTTATATCTCGTCAACTTCCTTTTTTTATAAATCCTGTTTATTTTCTAAATAAATATTCCTTTATTCTATTTATTTTCTAAATACTTTGAAAATTCCCTTTTATACCTTCATGTATTTCTTATGGTATTTAAAATACCAATTAACCGTGATCGATATCATTCAACACACAGAATCCACAACAGATTTTATATCACATCATATATTACAATATATGAACTGAACAGTATTATAAATATTGAGGAGTCCAGTTGGATCCCTCCAACCTATTTCCCTGCATCACAGATGTTAAACAACACGAATATAAAATATTCTGTTAAACAGAATCAATATTCGATTAACGATTTATATATATACATATCGTTATCTATACTTTCAACCAATACACAAGCAATTCAACCAAACAGTTAACACACAGCAATCAATCATCATTTATCAGTTCTAAATATACGTTATAAAAATAGAACTGTTCAGAGTTGGTGAGTTTTACTCACATTGGTAGTTTATCATTAAAGAACGATAAACTGTTTGTTTGATTTGACTCAAACAATTTATTTTGCCATAAATTGTAATGAGCTCCTCTTTACTCCCAGTCAGTTCCATTTCGTAGCCGTTACTCGTACGATCCCAACGGATCAGAACGCTTGTGATTCTGACAACGGATGAGCGAAATATGACATAAACAAGTTTATATACTTATTCGATTAAAATTAAATTCTATTTTAATTAAGTTACTGGGACGTTACCTATGTTTATTTGGCCCATCTACCTTTAGACCCAAGACCCGCATACCATTTCCTTCACGTTTTCAACAGTGTCATCTTCTCACAAAAAGGAACACAACCGCTCCAGCTAAATTGTTCTCAATTTCATTCTGAATCACGTCCCTTTTTTCTTGGTGACACTCACACCCCATTTCCCTTTTTTTCTTCTTCTTCATTATATTTCAACGCCACTTCCAATGATCCTCCCTTCTTCACCGCAGACACTCTCAAGTCATACCGAAACCATCCAAAAAAATTCGATGAAAACCTGGATCTGTTATTGTTTCCAGCATTCCCAAACACCAACGCCTTTATCACCTTCCCGCCGCCAGTCGAGGGGACCGGACCCCACCATGACTGCGCCCTTCTGACCGCAATGGGTCTGCAACCCACCACCAATAACCCAGGTCAACCCGGTGCCCCATGAACTCATCCTCTTCAGCTTCAAGCAAACAAAACCGTACCCCCTTATTGAAACGCGATATCAGCTCCACATCTGTCAACTCATACGCCCTTGTCTCCCCAATGCCATGCAATCAAGCCCCAAACAAACAGTCCCCTCCCCAACCATAAATTTACACTATAGTGCGCACATTTTGCTTTAGTTTTGTAGAGAGGTTTTTAAATGTGTTCGCCATTAAGGTGTAACGATACGGGTTTCGCCCAACCCGATCGATCACAAAATCGATCAAGACCGTTCAAAACCCGAGTACGTTAACTTTGGGAATACAACAACATTAGAACAACAACAGCAGACTTTTATAAACATTACAGTAATGTTACATCATAGTATAGAATATCAGAGTACATCGAATAAAAATTACAGCGGAAAATAGATTACAATATTATAATACAATACAGTGCAGGGAAAAAAAATAACTAAGGCAGCGAAAGACAACTATGCTCTGGACATGGCTTTAGGCTTCGATCCAGAATCTTGCTCAAGAGATAAAGACCTGTAGACAAACTACTCGACGTCCCGTGTGGAAAAGAGGGCACCCGAGTTTGCAAAGGTGGAAACAAACGACGGGTCAGTCGTGGGACTGGTGTGAGAATTCTTAACTAATTTAACTAATAGTAATAAGGCAAATCCAAGGACCACGCCGCTAGCGTGGAACGGGTTTACTCCATTGGATTGCCAGTGCATAAAAAAAATAAAGTAAATCGTTAAACAGCGCAATGCTTTTTAGAAAAATGAAACCTTTATAAGGCTCAATCCCTTGCAACGTATGCCGAAGGATAGAGTTTTATCCTATAAGGGTCAAAAATGCTTAATACGCAAAATTCGTCTTATATACCATAAGTGCACAGTGTAGAAAACAATTTCGAATATAAAAGTATCAAAACTAGGTGGCATAATATGTTATGTAAAAGGCATAATATATTATGTCACCATATAAGTATACAACTAAAAACCGCAAAGCTCGTATTGGGATGTTGGGTTTCCCTCATGATGGCTCCTGATTCGAAAGACATATCGCGAATGTATCTCCATGGCTTACATCCCAGCAAGAGAAAACACCGTAATACATATAATACGCACTTTGGAAGAACAGTCTAGTGTCCTATCCTCATGGGCTTCTGCTGAAACAATTTCCCAATCTCCAGATGTGGAGCGACCACACCCAGCATACGCTCAGTTGACCCCATCCATGTATATAAAGTATATTGGTCTACCTACTAATCAAACAAATCATTCACCATCATACCAGGGTGTGAAGCTCGCGAAGTCACGCTATATTCTTCAACCATAAGGCCCTGCTTTTCAACAAAAGCCTTGATCATAATATCTTAGCATGCCACATTGTCAATCCATACCGTACCATTGATCATCCATCAATATATAAACGGGTGTTAAGCAAAGAACAAATTTTCTGCTACCAACATTTATATATTAAACAGAAAATCAATAACATGATATTTAATGGAGTACAATGTCAGACACACAATCCATTTATAAGCTTATGCTCTGGGTATGAGCGAAAACCAAATCCGTGCAATCAACATGTTCGTTTGGACAATGACCATGACCCTTGAATTGGGAGCAAGTCAATTCAGAGCCTCGATCGTTGTCCGCTCGATGGAAAGATTTACGGTCTTCATTCGCCATCTTCCAAACTTCGATTCTTAACGTCGCTTGATTACTTGGAATGAGATTAAACTCGGACTTTCGAAATAATTCTCGTATATATATATATATATATATATAATGAAAATCCTTCCTTATCGTTATTATTATTTTATAACGATTAATCCTTATTTAATTAATTAAAATAATCAAATCTTTATTTAACGACGCCTCAGATCAATGGGTGACCCTGGCACTGTTTTCAACCAATTTTGATTTTCACATTTCTCAAAATCTAACTGCTGGATCTTAACGTAGTTTATATTGTTGGAAAGATCTTTCCAAGACGGTCCTAACGGTTTCAGTTTTGGGAAATTTCGACGGTCGGATCTTTTGGTATAGTCGTTTAAAAGTACGATTTCAAAATTTTAATTATATTTATATATAAATATGTAAATATAAGTCTCTTAACTTTTTATTTACATAAAAATGTAAATTCTATTCCAATGTCCACTTTCATTCTTCCATTCCTTTATTTACATGAAAAATGTCAATTATAATTCAATGATGGATTCTTCCCTTTATTTCTTTTATTGACATTAAAATGTAAATATAATTCAACATTACATTCCATTCTTTTATTTCTTTTATTTACACTGTAAAATTCCCCTTTTAATTACAGTGAAAAATTCTAACTTTTTAAATTACGTTAAAAAATGTAATTTTAGTTCCAATGTCCAATTTTTCTTCTTAATTACATTAAGAATGTAATTCTCAATATAATGTAAAATCCTTCTTTTTAAATTACATTAAAAATGTAATTTTCATAACAGTGCAAATTTCTATCTTTTTAAAATTACATACAAAAATGTGATTTTATTTACCATGCAAATTCCTATTTTTTAACTACATACAAAAATGTGATTTTGATTACACCGTCAAATTCTATTTTTTAATTACATGGAAAATGTAATTAATATTACATGTCAAATCTTGCTTTTCAATTTACAATGTAAAATCCTATTCTTTAATTACATATAGAAATGTAATTTTATTTTCAATGCAAATTCTCATTCTTAATTTACATATAAAAATGTGATTTTATTCTACATATAAATTCTATCTCTTTAATTACATATAAAAATGTAATTCTATTTATGCGGTATAAATTTCATGTCTTTTGATTACATAAAAATGTAATTTTCTATGCGGTATCACATTTAAATGAATATTTCAATTCCATTCCCATATTTATTTATTAATAAATAACAACTAAAATGTAGTTTTCAATTATTATTATTTTTGCATAGAAAATGTCATTAAAACATTTCTTTTTCTTATTTATTTACACTACATGTGAATAAATGTTTTTTTCTTTCTTCTACATATCCTATTTACATGAAAATTTAAATGAAAGTGTCATCTAAAATAATTCTTTTTATTTACATAAGAAAATGCAAATAAAGTTTTCACTCATAATATATTCATTTTATTTACATAGAAAATGTAAATAAAGTTTTCCTCATATATTGTTCTTTTTAATATATTAACGTTTACACTAAAAATATGTTCATTTTTACTAAAATGACATAACGCCAAATATGTGTTCATTTTCTCTAAAATGACATAACGCTAAATATGTGTTCAATTTCTCTAAAATGACATAACGCTAAATATGTGTTCATTTTCTCTAAAATGACATAACGCTAAATATGTGTTCATTTTCTCTAAAATGACATAACGCTAAATATGTGTTCAATTTCTCTAAAATGACATAACGCTAAATATGTGTTCATTTTCTCTAAAATGACATAACACTAAATATGTGTTCATTTTCTCTAAAATGACATAACGCTAAATAAGTAAACAATTTCTATGAATTCTAATATCATAAAATGTTATCCTTTTATATAACCATGTTTTATTTTTTTTGGTTTTTTATATAAAAAACTACCTTTAATGTGTCATTACATTAAAATAAGGTTCTTAATGTAAACATGCTTTCATTCTAAAATCATGAACATTTTTTATAAATTCCAAATTTTCATTAAAAATGGAATTTTTAATGTTAAGCATGTTTTATTTTCATAACATGATTTTCGGTATGAACAACATGTTTTATTACCATAACATTTCTAAAAATGATGCTTTATACATTTATAAAACTTTTCTACTAAAGATGATGTTTTTATTTATATGATCAAAGCACATTCTAACATGGTTGATATATTTATCTACAAATATGTTTCCTAGCATAAGTGATATATTTTTATCCATATATGACATTACTAACAAATTGTGTATTTTTATTCATATATGACATTACTAACAAATTGTGAATAAACATACTACGCTACATTTCATTCTTTAACTTGCATTAAAATGTAAACATTAAACTCTAATCTTTTATTACATTAAAATAAATATAAAAATGTAACACTAGATTTCAATCTTCCTAATTCATTAAAAATGCAACCTACAGTTTCAATTCTTTGTTTTACATGAAAATGCATATGAAATGTGTCGACAAAGTATAATTTTTTTATCTTACAAGAAAATGCATATAAAATGCATTGACAACATTTAATCTTTTTATTTCAATCAAAAATGCAGGTGTGCTTCATCGTCAAAATTTCATTCCAAATTGCATGGAAATTTTATCATCAAAATTTCGCCTTTTTAATTACATCAAATTCTATGTCAAAATTTTGCCTTTTTAATTACATCAAATATGGCAGCACGAGAAACTCAAACAACATTGAATTAAAATGAAATAACAAACTAGCATTGCGTATATAGATCTAAAATGATAGATCCGAACAAATACGTAAAGTAGATGCGCGTGCTTAGATCTACAATGATAGATCCGAACAAATAACAAAAATTACATCGCAAATCAGAGATAATAGCATTCAAATCACATATTCATAAGTGAGAAAAGTAATAAATTAAAATCAGTTAAGTAAATAGGAATTCTCACATATACAGATTTATTATTTAAGAAAGATAATTAAATTTAATTAAATTAAATTAAATTCAGAATATCTCACCTTGGGATATGATCAGAACTAGAGTCAAAGAAAGTCAGAAATAGGTTTACAACAAATCTAGCATGTTGTGTTGTGTCCCTCTGTTCCAATATTGTCAAACTCGTCGAGTTCTGTATTGATGGAGGAAGGAAGAAATTTATGGAGGAAGGAAAAATTGAGGAGAAGATTGGAAGAGTTTAGGCCATGGAAAAATGAAAGTGGCGGCTATCAAAAATGAGGAGAGATAGATTAGGTTTAGATGGCTTCTATATTTATATTTTTTTTTAATGTCAATTTTACACAAAAAACCAGAGTTCCCTAATTAACTCCAATTAACATAAAAATGTAACTTTCAATTTTTAATCCTTTTATCGTACTACAAATACAAACAAAATTCAACTTTCCATTATAGCCTTTTCATGTAATCTAACAAAATTGAAAATTTAATCTTTTCAATGTAAAACATTTTCATTGTAAAATATCAACATTAAAATTGTAACTTTTTTTTATAAAACTTTTCTTTGGTAAACCAATGAAATTACTTTACTTTTTACTGCATTCATTAATGTCAACTTAATGTCATCTACCATTTTCTAAGAAAGATCTAAATAAATTTTCCTCTTTTCCCACTATTGAATTTTAATTTTTACCAACCTTTCTTGTTTAATGGACTTTCCTTTCCCTTTTTAATTTGAATTATTACTTGTCTTTGTTCACCCAATGATTTCCCTACCTTTTATCATTTATTATTCGATTTATATATTGTCCTTGCGTATGTATTTATTTTACATTTAAACTATTATTATTACCTCATTTACAATTCTTTAATTCATTCATATGGATTTGTACATTTTAATGGACTAACATATATCTTTGAATGGTTAACATTATAAATAATTATTTCTTTATTATCACTCTATTAAACATATAACATAACTATTTGAATTTTGTTTCATGATTATGATACCTAAAGGTCCAAAAACAATGCTCCAAACCATACATTGTCTCAAGAATTTTCTTCTTTCTATCTAGAACATATATGTTTAAATACACATTTTTTTCCATTAAGTGCGCTTTTATTCCTTCCTTTAATCCATTGATTTGTTTTACCTTAATCCTATCAATTTCTTTTCTTGCATTTGCTTTTAGTGTCCTCCTCTCTTCGTTGTTTCATTAATACTGCATTCATTGATTTAAATAAAATTAAAAATTGTCATAAATTGCATTTTTAAATTTATACCTTCCCTTTTTGTCAACTTGTTGGAATATTTATTGAATCTTTTGTTTTAATGTTTCCCACATTACATTACATTACAGAATAAATTTTATTACATGCAAATTGTATACGCTCCGTATTTACATTAAAAAGAATATATTTAATTTTTCAAAATAAATTATTTTAAACAACCAAAACTAATTAAAATAACTTAAACTAAAATTTTAAATTGGCACCAAAATTCAGGGTTGTTACAGTCTCCCTCACTTAAAATCTTTTCGTCCTCGAAAAGGAACAAAGCTAAAAGTTGATTAATTAACTAATTAATTTTCATTCTTTTATTGGTTTCGATAATTTTGTTAGTTGATTAACTTTTAAAATATATAACTTTTATATATTCAAAAATCATATTTACTAAAATAGATTATAATTAAAAATACGTATATTATAAGCTTGTTACTCTCAACTCATTCTACGGCATTACTAACCCTATCTCTAATGAGTTTTTTCATTCTAGGATACTGCTGATTCTATCTCTAATGAGTATTCTTTTTATAGGATATTACTAATCCTACCTCTGATGAGTCTTTTGTTTAGTTCTAACGAGTTGTACCCCAAAGATTTTGAGCTAACCAGAGCTCTGATACCAACTGTAACGACACGAGTTTCGCCCGACCCAATCGATCGCAAAATCGACCAAGACCGTTCAAAACCCGAGTACGTTAACTTTGGGAATACAACAACATTAGAACAACAACAGCAGACTTTTATAAACATTACAGTAATGTTACATCATAGTACAGAATATCAGAGTACATCGAATAAAAATTACAACGGAAGATAGATTACAATATTATAATACAATACAGTGCAGCGGAAAAAAAATTAACTTAGGCAGCGGAAGACAACTATGCTCTGGACATAGCTTTAGGCTTCGATCCAGAATCCTGCTCAAGAGATAAAGACCTGTAGACAAACTACTCGACTGCCCGTATGGAAAAGAGGGCACCCGAGTTTGCAAAGGTGGAAACAAACGACGGGTCAGTCGTGGGGCTGGTGTGAGAATTCTTAACTAATTTAACTAATAGTAATAAGGCAAATCCAAGGACCACGCCGCTAGCGCAGAACGGGTTTACTCCATTGGATTGCCAGTGCATAAAAAAATAAAGTAAATCGTTAAACAACGCAATGCTTTTTAGAAAAATGAAACCATTATAAGGCTCAATCCCTTGCAACGTACGCCAAAGGATATAGTTTTATCTTATAAGGGTCAAAAATGCTTAATACGCGAAATTCGTCTTATATACCATAAGTGCACAGTGTAGAAAACAATTTCGAATATAAAAGTATCAAAACTAGGTGGCATAATATGTTATGTAAACGGCATAATATATTATGTCACCATATAAGTATACAACTAAAAACCGCGAAGCTTGTATTGGGAAGTTGGGTTTCCCTCATGATGGCTCCTGATTCGAAAGACATATCGCGAAAATATCTCCATGGCTTACGTCCCAACAAGAGAAAACACCGTAATACATATAATCCGCACTTTGGAAGAACAGTATAGTGTTCTATCCTCATGGGCTTCTGCTGAAACAATTTCCCAATCTCCAGATGTGGAGCGACCACACCCAGCATACGCTCAGTTGACCCTATCCATGTATATAAAGTTTATTGGTCAACCTACTAATCAAACAAATCGTTCACCATCATACCGGTGTGTGAGGCTCGCGAAGTCACACTATAGTCTTCAACCACAAGGCCCTACTTTTCAACAAAAGCCTTGATCATAATATCTTAGCATGCCACATTGTCAATCCATACCGTACCATTGATCATCCATCAATATATAAATGTTTGTTAAGCAAAGAACAAATTTTCCGCCACCAACATTTATATATTAAACAAAAAATCAATAACATGATATTTAACGGAGTACAATGTCAGACACACAATCCATTTATAAGCTTATGCTCTGGGTCTGAGCGAAAACCAAATCCGTGCAATCAACATGTTCGTTTGGACAATGACCATGACCCTTGAATTGGGAGCAAGTCAATTCAGAGCCTCGATCGTTGTCCGCTCGATGGGAAGATTTACGGTCTTCATTCACCGTCTTCCAAACTTCAATTCTTAACGTCGCTTGATTACTTGGAATGAGATTAAACTCGGACTTTCCAAATAATTCTCGTATATATATAATGAAAATCCTTCCTTATCGTTATTATTATTTATAATGATTAATCCCTATTTAATTAATTAAAATAATCTAATCTTTATTTAACGACGCCTCAGATCAATGGGTGACCCTGGCGCTGTTTTCAACCAATTTTGATTTTCACATTTCTCAAAATCTAACCGCTGGATCTTAACGTAGTTTATATTGTTGGAAAGATCTTTCCAAGACGGTCCTAACGGTTTCAGTTTTGGGAAATTTCGACGGTCGGATCTTTTGGTATAGTCATTTAAAAGCACGATTTCAAAATTTTAATTATATTTATATATAAATATGTAAATATAAGTCTTTTAACTTTTTATTTACATAAAAATGTAAATTCTATTACAATGTCCACTTTCATTCTTTCATTCTTCCATTCCTTTATTTACATGAAAAATGTCAATTATAATTCAATGATGGATTCTTCCCTTTATTTCTTTTATTGACATTAAAATGTAAATATAATTCAACATTACATTCCATTCTTTTATTTCTTTTTTTACACTGTAAAATTCCCCTTTTAATTACAGTGAAAAATTCTAACTTTTTAAATTACGTTAAAAAATGTAATTTTGGTTCCAATGTCCAATTCTTCTTCTTAATTACATTAAGAATGTAATTCTCAATATAATGTAAAATCCTTCTTTTTAAATTACATTAAAAATGTAATTTTCATAACAGTGCAAATTTCTATCTTTTTAAAATTACATACAAAAATGTGATTTTATTTACCATGCACCTATTCTTTAACTACATACAAAAATGTGATTTTGATTACACCGTCAAATTCTACTTTTTAATTACATGGAAAATGTAATTAATATTACATGTCAAATCTTGCTTTTCAATTTACAATGTAAAATCCTATTCTTTAATTACATATAGAAATGTAATTTTATTTTCAATGCAAATTCTCATTCTTAATTTACATATAAATATGTGATTTTATTCTACATATAAATTCTATCTCTTTAATTACATATAAAAATGTAATTCTATTTATGCGGTATAAATTTCATGTCTTTTGATTACGTAAAAATGTAATTTTCTATGTGGTATCACATTTAAATGAATATTTCAATTCCATTCCCACATTTATTTATTAATAAATAACAACTAAAATGTGGCTTTCAATTTTTTTTTTTTTTTTTTTTTTTGCATAGAAAATGTCATTAAAACATTTCTTTTTCTTATTTATTTACACTACATGTGAATAAATGTTTTTTTTCTTTCTTCTACATATCCTATTTACATGAAAATGTAAATGAAAGTGTCATCTAAAATAATTCTTTTTATTTACATAAGAAAATGCAAATAAAGTTTTCACTCATAATATATTCATTTTATTTACATAGAAAATGTAAATAAAGTTTTCCTCATATATTGTTCTTTTTAATATATTAACGTTTACACTAAAAATATGTTCATTTTTACTAAAATGACATAATGCCAAATATGTGTTCATTTTCTCTAAAATGACATAACGCTAAATATGTGTTCAGTTTCTCTAAAATGACATAACGCTAAATATGTGTTCATTTTCTCTAAAATGACATAACGCTAAATATGTGTTCATTTTCTCTAAAATGACATAATGCTAAATATGTGTTCAATTTCTCTAAAATGACATAACACTAAATATGTGTTCATTTTCTCTAAAATGACATAACGCTAAATATGTGTTCATTTTCTCTAAAATGACATAACGCTAAATATGTAAACAATTTCTATGAATTCTAATATCATAAAATGTTATCCTTTTATATAATCATGTTTTAATTTTTTTTTGTTTTTTATATAAAAAATTACCTTTAACGTGTCATTACATTAAAATAGGGTTCTTAATGTAAACATGCTTTCATTCTAAAATCATGAACAATTTTTATAAATTCCAAATTTACATTAAAAATGGAATTTTTAATGTTAAGCATGTTTTATTTTCATAACATGATTTTCGATATGAACGACATGTTTTATTACTATAACATTTCTAAAAATGATGCTTTATACATTTATAAAACTTTTCTACTAAAGATGATGTTTTTATTTATATGACCAAAGCACATTCTAACATGGTTGATATATTTATCTACAAATATGTTTCCTAGCATAAGTGATATATTTTTATCCATATATGACATTACTAACAAATTGTGTATTTTTGTTCATATATGACATTACTAACAAATTGTGAATAAACATACAACGCTACATTTCATTCTTTAACTTGCATTAAAATGTAAACATTAAACTCTAATCTTTTGTTACATTAAAATAAATATAAAAATGTAACACTAGATTTCAATCTTCCTAATTCATTAAAAATGCAACCTAAAGTTTCAATTCTTTGTTTTACATGAAAATGCATATGAAATGTGTAGACAAAATATAATCTTTTTATCTTACATGAAAATGCATATAAAATGCATTGACAACATTTAATCTTTTTATTTCAATCAAAAATGCAGGTGTGCTTCATCGTCAAAATTTCATTCCAAATTGCACGGAAATTTTATCGTCAAAATTTCGCCTTTTTAATTACATCAAATTCTATGTCAAAATTTTGCCTTTTTAATTACATCAAATATGGCAGCACGAGAAACTCAAACAACATTGAATTAAAATGAAATAACAAACTAGCATTGCGTATATAGATCTAAAATGATAAATCCGAACAAATACGTAAAGTAGATGCGCGTGCTTAGATCTACAATGATAGATCCGAACAAATAACAAAAATTACATCGCAAATCAGAGATAATAGCATTCAAATCACAGATTCATAAGTGAGGAAAGTAATAAATTTAAATCAGTTAAGTAAATAGGAATTCTCACATATAAAGATTTATTATTTAAGAAAGATAATTAAATTAAATTAAATTAAATTCAGAATATCTCACCTTGGGATATGATCAGAACTAGAGTCAAAGAAAGTCAGAAATAGGTTTACAACAAATCTAGCATGTTGTGCTGTGTCCCTTTGTTCCAATATTGTCAAACTCGTCGAGTTCTGTATTAATGGAGGAAGGAAGAAATTTTATGGAGGAAGGAAAAATTGAGGAGAAGATTGGAAGAGTTTAGGCCATGGAAAAATGAAAGTGGCGGCTATCAAAAATGAGGAGAGATAGATTAGGTTTAGATGGCCTCTATATTTTTTTTTAATGTCAATTTTACACAAAAAACCAGGGTTCCCTAATTAACTCCAATTAACATTAAAAATGTAACTTTCAATTTTTAATCCTTTTATCGTATTACAAATACAAACAAAATTCAACTTTCCATTATAGCCTTTTCATGTAATCTAACAAAATTGAAAATTTAATCTTTTCATTGTAAAACATTTTCATTGTAAAATATCAACATTAAAATTGTAACTTTTTTTTATAAAACTTTTCTCTGGTAAACCACTGACATTACTTTACTTTTTACTGCATTCATTAATGTCAACTTAATGTCATCTACCATTTTCTAAGAAAGATCTAAATAAGTTTTCCTCTTTTCCCACTATTGAATTTTAATTTTTACCAACCTTTCTTGTTTAATGGACTTTCCTTTCCCTTTTTAATTTGAATTATTACTTGTCTTTGTTCACCCAATGATTTCCCTACCTTTTATCATTTATTATTCGATTTATATATTGTCCTTGCGTATGTATTTATTTTACATTTAAACTATTATTATTACCTCATTTACAATTCTTTAATTCATTCATATGGATTTGTACATTTTAATGCACTAACATATATCTTTGAATGGTTAACATTATAAATAATTATTTCTTTATTATCACTCTATTAAACATATAACATAACTATTTGAATTTTGTTTCATGATTATGATACCTAAAGGTCCAAAAACAATGCTCCAAACCATACATTGTCTCAAGAATTTTTCTTCTTTATATCTAGAACATATATGTTTAAATACACATTTTTTTCCATTAAGTGCACTTTTATTCCTTCCTTTAATCCATTGATTTGTTTTACCTTATCTTGCATTTGCTTTTAGTGTCCTCCTCTCTTCGTTGTTTCATTAATACTGCATTCATTGATTTAAATAAAATTAAAAATTGTCATAAATTGCATTTTTAAATTTCTACCTTCCCTTTTTGTCAACTTGATGGAATATTTATTGAATCTTTTGTTTTAATGTTTCCCACATTACATTACATTACAGAATAAATTTTATTACATGCAAATTGTATACGCTCCGTATTTATATTAAAAAGAATATATTTAATTTTTCAAAATAAATTATTTTAAACAACCAAAACTCATTAAAATAACTTAAAATAAAATTTTAAATTGGCCCCAAAATTCAGGGTTGTTACATAAGGCTTCCGTGGTTCCAGAAAAGAAAGGAAGTATCAAAGTGTCTGTATTTGTAGTGTTCTCATTTTCTTTGAAATTAGTGGAGATTTTTCATCCACGTTTTTGGTTGAAGAGCACAGAAATTTATGCGGCTGGAATAAAGGGTGCGTGGACTCTTTTTGGTCCAAATGACTTAGGATAATTTATTTTAAAGTTTTAAAAAGGTTACCCACCCCACTATGTACGGTTATACTCATAAATGAGCGTTGCAGACTGAAATAAAAATACAGTCGTGTTCAGTGAGGTGCCGCGATCCCAAAAATATAATAATACTGGTAGATTAACCTATATTGTGAACCCCAAAATCGTTGATTAAGGGTGCAAAATACTCCAAATAAAATTTATCTTATTTAATTAATTAAAAATTTCAATAAAATTCTAAAAATTAAATTATACCTACATCTCAAAAGGCTTGTCTAAATTCGAGGCCATTAATTAATTATAATTAAATATATCGTTATGGTTGATAACGATTCCATAGCGACTATTCGAAAATTTGATTTGAACATAAATCAAAATCTACACGACGAAATCTCGATTTTTCTCTCCCATTAGAAAGATATACTTCACCAGCTCTGAACGTTTCTTGTTTCACAGAAATCCGATTTAAAACGGCTTCTGTATATTCGTTTAAAGTTCGAATCGCCAAATTACGAACTATCGCGCCATTTCGAGCTCGATTTTAATTATAATATAATTTATACGTTCAACTGTCGTTTATATAATATATTCGTTATCGTAATTCAATTCTAAACTGATTTATATATTTTGAATTTGCCCAATTCACACAAATTGCCATTTCAGCTAATTCTGATTATTTCAGAAATTAAATATATTATTTAATTATTATTTTAATTAAATGTTCACTATTATTTAATTAACGACCATTAAATTCTCTAAATCACTATTTATATAATTAAATAAATTAATTATATATCACAGAAAATACGGGTCGTTACATTCTTCCACACTTAAAATAATTTCGTCCTCGAAATTGCTAAGGTAGAAAACAAACCCTATCGACTGGTTAGAACTTATTTGTTCACTTCTTAACTCCGGTTTCACTAGACCAATTTATTTTAATTAAATATTAATTAATTCTTATCAATGAAATTTTTCAAAAATCCTGAAAATTTCTAACACCCGAAATTTCTGAAAAATTTCGCCAGCACCTCCTTTGTACGGCTCAATCGATACAACCACAACTCGCCTCTATGGGCCTTCTCCAACCCAAAAGAAAATCAAACAGCCAAGCGGCTTGCCAAATCGGCTCATCAAAATCTCAAACCATATGAAATATAAACTTGTACCTTTTTGTTGGGCATATCAACTTTATCACTTCCATCTGCTGTTAATTCAGCTTATACCAATGTTATCCCAACCAAATTCCAATCAATTCTGTAACACCCCACCTCCGTTAAGGTCACTCACAAAGCGAATGCCTTAACTGTGGTGGAGCATTTTAGTAAACAGAACAGAAACTTACAAGACAAATAAAATAGTACTTGAAATTTTTTAACTTTATTACAGTAGAAACAGAAATCAATATGGTTACATCCTTTCAAATCTCAGGATTCAAGTACAAATATCAGTCTTGTACAAAAGCCTTCAAAATGCATGTTTTAAAATCATAATCCCCATAGAACGGGAGCTATACAGAGCCAAGCCATACTTTAAGCACTTCAAGCAGAGAGAAATCCGGATCAAGCTAAAGTATTCCCTCCTTGGATAACCTGGGGGAACGGAAGAAAGGAGGCGAAACAACAAGGGTCAGACAAAAAGTCTGGCAAGTCCAGTGACTTTCAGCATATGAACAGATAATAATAATATGACATGAACATAAAACTGGATGAGAGATAACTGTAACAGGTGTAGCAGATATAACGGAAGAGCAGAATGACATAGACTATTGCTTTACACTTCTCTGCACTAATACTAGTATAACAGAATTAGGTGTCACCCTAATGTCTAAACTGAAATAGAAACGGGTACAGAATAATTTAACAGAAACAGGATGCTAATAATGGGCCTTTAATACCCGATCAGAAACAGACAGATTCAGAAACAGATTAATCCCTATGGAAACAGAATGTAGAATTAGGTGTACACTAGTAATGAGCCTTTACCACCCGAACAGACGGTACCACGCAGAAACAGGCAGGTGTTACCACCCAACAGAAACAGACGGTACCAACAAAAACAGATAGAACTAAGTGTACCCTAAAACCCTACCCCAAGCGATCGGCTCCCTAATACATAAATATCCTGTGTCGGCCCCACAATAGGGTGTATCACTCCCTAAAGTGACAACCAATTGGCACAGACCTATTTACAGATGTCACGGCGTCTTACATCCTCAGAGGCAGACCGGGATCCATGCACGCACATGACCCGGTTGGAACGCACCATCAACACCCCTCGCCATTATCAGAATGAACCACTTATAATTAGTTCAGTAAGCGTGCCCGGACCCTACCTACTGTTGGGTCAAAGTTTTGATACCAGAAAGGGTTACTGACTAATATGGGTCCCAAACAACAGATGACACAAGTAATTCCCCTTCTAACCTTGTGTCCCCAGACTAACAGATCTCAGATTAACTTGTTTACAAGTTCAGACATACAGAATTCAGATTTACTAGTTCACAGATTAAGTTAACAAGTTTTCAGACTAACAGATCAGATGTACAGATTTTTCAAATTTGTCTAACTTTGTATTGGGCCTACAGATTCATGGACGGGTTTACTACACCTATTAATCCAGTTGGTTTAACCCTATTTTCCCCCAATACGTTTTAGACGTCATTCTTATCTTAGATTTGCATTAATTAATTATTAATGCCCAGACCTCTCACATTAGGTCGCTAGCTTGTAGCCGCTGGATGGGCCGGGCGGTTCCGGGCAGACTTCTGCCACAAGCCAGACCTAACCTCGTGTCTTAAGCAGGTTATGACTAACTTCTCACATTAGAACCTATTGTTTGCGGCCACTGGATGTGCCGGGCGGTTCCGGGCAGAATTACGCCGCAAACTCATTCTAACCTCGAGTTAGTCACGTTTATCTTTGCGGCCAATTAATTAATAATTTACCGTTTATGCGCACGCCCAATATATATGCCAATTCAGATTATATCAATAACAGGATGATTATATCAACACAGCAGATAACAGATTTTAGCAGATAACAGATTTTATATGACTTAACGGATTTAACAGATTTAGCAACTTAGCAGATTTTGGCATATAACAGGTTAGGCATTTCAACCGACAAATTTAACAGATTAGGCATTTCAATCTAATTAGCAGTCTAGGCAATATAACAAAACTAGCAGTTTAGGCAACTTGGCAAATTAGCAGATTTAGCAAATTTAATATTTCTAAAGGTTCTATTTACATGCCTTGCCTAATCATAAATTGGCCTAAATTCATATGCCTACATAATTGTCATGATTCACAACATATACTCCATGTTTGCATAAGCGCAGAATATGGACATAATTTGCCATATAACATATGTTCCAATTTTTGTTAAACTAGCATTTTACAGCAGATTCACATATAAATTATACCAAATATAACCATTAATTTCAATGCATGCCATATATCCAAAAATCTCTATTTAGGTGTAATCACAATAATAGATATCCTAATTAATGTAAATCTTTACACCTAAGTTTCCATATCTTCTTCTTTTTAAGTCATGAATCATTATGCAAACTATACCCAACAATCTAAATCTTTAAATCATATCTTCTAAAAATCAGATCTTGACTTTTATATGCATTTTGTCCAAAGTCTCAAATCATATGTAATCTTACAGTGGTTCCTCTTCTTCTTTTATCACAGAATATGCATAGGTCTAAAACTAGTTTATAACATATGCTTATTTTTCTAATTAATTACAGATCTAAATAACATATGTTCATTTCTCTAATTAGTTACAGATCTAGATTACAACGTACACTATGCATACAACATATATAAATTATATGTTTACAGTCAAATTCATGCATCCAATCCCAAGTCATATGTCAATATATTTTATGCCTCAGATCTAAAGTCATATGTTCAATTCAGTCTCGTCAAATTTCGCATCATTCATTATTTATCCCAAAATTTGCGTTCATACGTTAATCTCTTATGAGATTAGGCACAGGCTCGTGGTAGCCTGGCTATAGAAACAGAAAGGAAGCAGAAAGGGATACAGAACAGTCACAGAAAAACGGATCCGACAGATATACAATCTCAGATTCAGATTTAAAAGCATATCAGAATTATAATTAATGTTTATAGCAAAAAATAACTGTACTTGCCTTGATTGGATTAAAGAAAGAACTTTAGTTGTTACAGAATTGTTGCAGAAGCTTTTATCTCAAATTTGAATTTAGGATGATGTTGATTGACTTCTAGTTTTGATTCTAGCAGAGTAGCGACGCCATTTTTATTTTTAATTAGAAGAAGAGAGCAATGGAGGCTAGAGAATTGTGTAAGAGACTTAGGTTTAGGTTAGGGATGTATTTATAGGAGGATAGGGTGATTTAGAGCCTTCAGATCAGTCCAGAAGTCATCAGAATCGCACAGCTCGAATACACATCATCCAGCCACTCAAAAGAAGACATGTCACCTTAGAACACTCCAGAATTCGGTGCTGGATTTGTATGGGCGCACTTGGCAGGTGCGCCAGTGTATTTTTGTACTGGCGCACTTCACAAGTGCGCCAGTGTATTCTGGCCTGTTTCCGGTTTTTCTGCCTAACTTCGTTCGTCCATATCTTCTTCATACGGACTCCGATTTACGCAAATTCGGACTCTATTTCGCGTATTTTTCCGAGACGAACACAATGGCGTAACCCGTTTCCCTTCTTTCTTCTCCCAAAAATTAATTATACCTTGATTTTTAACTCTTATGTTTACAGAAAATACGGGGTGTTACATTCTCCCCTCCTTAGAGGATTTCGTCCCCGAAATCTTCAAGTTAAGAAGAATGTGTCCTACTATCCAATCACCCATCTACTCAACCATCATCCACTAGCATCCATTGTCCTTAGAAAACTTCTAATGTTGTATGAACATATGCAAAAGTGTGTGTATATGTTCCTTATCTAATGCAAAGATCAGGCGGTCTACTGATTCAGTTGACCTCCTTAATGCGAATTATGTCAGTGCCATGAGTCCAACATGTATGCAATAGAATTCTAATGATATATATTATTTCTATATGAGTGCACAATCATTCACTCAAATGCAACATCCATGTGCTGAATCAATCATTTTGCATCCACAAGAATTGAAAAATGCTCACCCATCCATATGCAGTATGAGAGTGTTTACGAGTCGATCTAGTGCCTAGTGTGTGTATATGCATCCACGGGCAACCACTAGCAACCACTTGCATCCACTTGCAACCATCAAACATAACATGTCTTAAACACATGTTTACATCCATTAGTTTCTACCTAAAGTTCGAAGATTCGATCGATAGGATACAGTCGAATGATGGAAGCGAGTACAGATAGAACGAAAATTTGGTTCCCATTAGACATGGGTCCTAAGTATCGGCCCCAAAGACCGAAACCAACATCAAATTGACACCCAGAGGATTACCTTCTTTAGACAATGTCAAAACTGGAAATCCTATCAAAAGTATTTAGATATTTACAGACTACTGGTACAGATTAGGTTCCCTAATGATTCTTAGGAAGCTAAGCATGATAAAATCATACCCCACGAAAACTCAGAATGTATGCGTCATACTTGACGCCTAACACAGATATCCCTCAAACCCCAATCTCAAACAGATGATCCATAACCCTTATGGGTCTGAGTCTACAGCGGAATTCAGAAATAATACTAGTATTAAAGTGCAGAGTATCGATTACAAAATCAAAATACCAGAATTAGAAAAAGTCTTAACTCCATAATCAGATAAAGAAATTAAACCTACTATAGAAATTTTCCTATTTCTATCCTAGCCACTAGCCTCAAGAGTGTTCGCCTTCCCTCCTTGTCCTCATCTCTTCGGGCAGTCCCTAGTGAAGTGTCCCATCTCCCCACAGTTGAAGCAAGCGCCCTTCCTTTTTCTGTAATCCTTGTTCAGATGAGTCGAGCTCCCACAAGTAAAGCACTTTTTCCCCTTCTTATCTTCAGACGTCTCATCCTTCTTTTGTGTTTCCTTTTTGGGCCCCGCTTTCTTATTCTGTGGTTCTTCCTTCTTTGTCTCTTTCGGGCCCTTGTCTTCCTCGTGCAGTAGTGCCATATCCACCAATTTCTCGTAAGTTGCTCCCATGGGTACATGGGTCATGGCTAGGCTGTGCAGTGGCTCGTTCAATCCTTTAACAAAGCGGAGAGCCTTTTTATGCTGAGTGTTGACTAAATCCAATCCGAACCTAGCCAGTTGGTTGAACTGGTTGACGTATTCCTTGACCGTCATACTTCCTTGTTTAAGAGATAAGAACTTTTCCAATTGTAAACTTCGCTCAGCTTGCGAGAGGAATTTTGTCTCAAACCTTGTTCTGAAATCCATCCATGTCTCAACCGGCCTCTCGGCGTTAGTGACTTCCCACCAGTAGGAAGCTTCGTCTTTGAGCAGCCATACTGCCAACTGTACCTTCTGCCTATCGTCCACTTCGAAGATAACGAATAGATCCTCAGTTTCTTTGAGCCAATTCCTTGCTTCTACGAATGATTCAGTTCCTTTGAAATCCTTCCCACCCATGGCCCTAAAATCTCTACAGATCTTTGAGAAAGCAATTGCACGAGGAAGGGGTGGAGGAGGGGGATCATTTGCTGGACCTGCAGCGGCGGTTCTAGCCTCAAGATATTGACGAAACCAACCGGGTACATGAACACCCTCTGGTATCTCAGATGCTTCAGACATGCTGGAACGAAAAAAGGAAAGGTTCAATACAAAAAGGACTGAAAGAAATATATATGGCTCTTGGGGATCATGTTTTTCAAAATAAGCTTTATTTTTGAAAATACTTCCTTCCAAAACCTTTTTGAAAATAGTTCTCAAAAACTTTACCCAATCTGGTAACCTTCAGCTCTGATACCAAGTGTAACACCCCACCTCCGTTAAGGTCACTCACAAAGGGAATGCCTTAACTTTGGTGGAGCATTTTAGTAAACAGAATAGAAACTTACAAGACAAATAAAACAATACTTGAAAATTTTCAACTTTATTACAGTAGAAACAGAAATCAATATGGTTACATCCTTTCAAATCTCAGGATTCAAGTACAAATATCAGTCTTGTACAAAAGCCTTCAAAATGCATGTTTTAAAATCATAATCCCCATAGAACGGGAGCTATACAGAGCCAAGCCATACTTTAAGCACTTCAAGCAGAGAGAAATCCGGATCAAGCTAAAGTATTCCCTCCTTGGATAACCTGGGGGGGGAACGGAAGAAAGGAGGCGAAACAACAAGGGTCAGACAAAAAGTCTGGCAAGTCCAGTGACTTTCAGCATATGAACAGATAATAATAATATGACATGAACATAAAACTGGATGAGAGATAACTGTAACAGGTGTAGCAGATATAACGGAAGAACATAATGACATAGACTATTGCTTTACACTTCTCTGCACTAATACTAGTATAACAGAATTAGGTGTCACCCAAATGTCAAAACTGAAATAGAAACGGGTACAGAATAATTTAACAGAAACAGGATGCTAATAACGGGCCTTTACTACCCGACCAGAAACAGACAGATTCAGAAACAGATTAATCCCTACGGAAACAGAATGTAGAATTAGGTGTACACTAGTAATGGGCCTTTACCACCCGAACAGACGGTACCACACAGAAACAAACAGGTGTTACCACCCAACAGAAACAGACGGTACCAACAGAAACAGATAGAACTAAGTGTACCCTAAAACCCTACCCTAAGCGATCAGCTCCCTAATACATAAATATCCTGTGTCGGCCCCACAATAGTGTGTATCACTCCCTAAAGTGACAACCAATTGGCACAGACCTATTTACAGATGTCACGGCGTCTTACATCCTCAGAGGCAGACCGGGATCCATGCACGCACATGACCCGGTTGGAACGCACCATCAACACCCCTCGCCATTATCAGAATGAACCACTTATAATTAGTTCAGTAAGCGTGCCCGGACCCTACCTACTGTTGGGTCAAAGTTTTGATACCAGAAAGGGTTACTGACTAATATGGGTCCCAAACAACAGATGACACAAGTAATTCCCCTTCTAACCTTGTGTCCCCAGACTAACAGATCTCAGATTAACTTGTTTACAAGTTCAGACATACAGAATTCAGATTTACTAGTTCACAGATTAAGTTAACAAGTTTTCAGACTAACAGATCAGATGTACAGATTTTTCAAATTTGCCTAACTTTGTATTGGGCCTACAGATTCATGGACGGGTTTACTACACCTATTAATCCAGTTGGTTTAACCCTATTTTCCCCCAATACGTTTTAGACGTCATTCTTATCTTAGATTTGCATTAATTAATTATTAATGCCCAGACATCTCACATTAGGTCGCTAGCTTGTGGCCGCTGGATGGGCCGGGCGGTTCCGGGCAGACTTCTGCCACAAGCCAGACCTAACCTCGTGTCTTAAGCAGGTTATGACTAACTTCTCACATTAGAACCTATTTTTTGCGGCAACTGGATGTGTCGGGCGGTTCCGGGCAGAATTACGCCGCAAACTCATTCTAACCTCGAGTTAGTCACGTTTATCTTTGCGGCCAATTAATTAATAATTTACCGTTTATGCGCACGCCCAATATATATGCCAATTCAGATTATATCAATAACAGGATGATTATATCAACACAGCAGATAACAGATTTTAGCAGATAACAGATTTTATATGACTTAACGGATTTAACAGATTTAGCAACTTAGCAGATTTTGGCATATAACAGGTTAGGCATTTCAACCGACAAATTTAACAGATTAGGCATTTCAATCTAATTAGCAGTCTAGGCAATATAACAAAACTAGCAGTTTAGGCAACTTGGCAAATTAGCAGATTTAGCAAATTTAATATTTCTAAAGGTTCTATTTACATGCCTTGCCTAATCATAAATTGGCCTAAATTCATATGCCTACATAATTGTCATGATTCACAACATATACTCCATGTTTGCATAAGCGCAGAATATGGACATAATTTGCCATATAACATATGTTCCAATTTTTGTTAAACTAGCATTTTACAGCAGATTCACATATAAATTATACCAAATATAACCATTAATTTCAATGCATGCCATATATCCAAAAATCTCTATTTAGGTGTAATCACAATAATAGATATCCTAATTAATGTAAATCTTTACGCCTAAGTTTCCATATCTTCTTCTTTTTAAGTCATGAATCATTATGCAAACTATACCCAACAATCTAAATCTTTAAATCATATCTTCTAAAAATCAGATCTTGACTTTTATATGCATTTTGTCCAAAGTCTCAAATCATATGTAATCTTACAGTGGTTCCTCTTCTTCTTTTATCACAGAATATGCATAGGTCTAAAACTAGTTTATAACATATGCTTATTTTTCTAATTAATTACAGATCTAAATAACATATGTTCATTTCTCTAATTAGTTACAGATCTAGATTACAACGTACACTATGCATACAACATATATAAATTATATGTTTACAGTCAAATTCATGCATCCAATCCCAAGTCATATGTCAATATATTTTATGCCTCAGATCTAAAGTCATATGTTCAATTCAGTCTCGTCAAATTTCGCATCATTCATTATTTATCCCAAAATTTGCGTTCATACGTTAATCTCTTATGAGATTAGGCACAGGCTCGTGGTAGCCTGGCTATAGAAACAGAAAGGAAGCAGAAAGGGATACAGAACAGTCACAGAAAAACGGATCCGACAGATATACAATCCCAGATTCAGATTTAAAAGCATATCAGAATTATAATTAATGTTTATAGCAGAAAATAACTGTACTTGCCTTGATTGGATTAAAGAAAGAACTTTAGTTGTTACAGAATTGTTGCAGAAGCTTTTATCTCAAATTTGAATTTAGGATGATGTTGATTGACTTCTAGTTTTGATTCTAGCAGAGTAGCGACGCCATTTTTATTTTTAATTAGAAGAAGAGAGCAATGGAGGCTAGAGAATTGTGTAAGAGACTTAGGTTTAGGTTAGGGATGTATTTATAGGAGGATAGGGTGATTTAGAGCCTTCAGATCAGTCCAGAAGTCATCAGAATCGCACAGCTCGAATACACATCATCCAGCCACTCAAAAGAAGACACGTCACCTCAGAACACTCCAGAATTCGGTGCTGAATTTGTATGGGCGCACTTGGCAGGTGCGCCAGTGTATTTTTGTACTGGCGCACTTCACAAGTGCGCCAGTGTATTCTGGCCTGTTTCCGGTTTTTCTGCCTAAATTTGTTCGTCCATATCTTCTTCATACGGACTCCGATTTACGCAAATTCGGACTCTATTTCGCGTATTTTTCCGAGACGAACACAATGGCGCAACCCGTTTCCCTTATTTCTTCTCCTAAAAATTAATTATACCTTGATTTTTAACTCTTATGTTTACAGAAAATACGGGGTGTTACAAATTCATTCTCAAACCAAATCATTCGCTTATCCCAAAGTCGAATTTCAATTTCAAATCAAAGTTCCATTTTCGATTTCTAAATTCTTAACTCATCAATCCAATACCATTTCAGATTCTATCTCACAATTCAAAATCTGATTCTACTTGATATATCGTATCCAATTCAATTTCCAGTTAATTGGTTTCAATTCATTTCCAGCTTACATTCACAAATTTCTATTTAAATTTGTTTTAATTCGAACAATCTTTTCCTGGGAGTTTTAAATAACTTTGTTTTCCACAAAAAACAAATAATCCTTTTCGAAATTCAAACAACTTGTTTTCGCAAAACATTTTCAAAAACAAAATCCTTGGTAGTAATTCCTCACTTAGCAACTCGAAAATGAACACTGATTATGCTGCAGTCATTATCAGAATTATTTTCCAGTTATTGAAGTGAGTTCAATAATATATCACTTTCAAAATCATTCTTAAACACTTTTATTTTGAAATCAGTTCAAAATATCATTCACAAATGCTTGGAATACAAATTTAAAATCTCCTAGGATCTTAAAAATTACATGTATTTAATTCAAGTCTATTTACAAACTCTGTTCCAAATTTCCAGGGTTTTAATTCTGATTCAAATTCAGATTTAATTCATTTCGTAACACTTATAAGAATATTATTTGGTTATATACGTAACCATTTCACTTTTTTATAATCTTGCTCGATTATAACAACAACCAATATAAATCCTTTATATCAAAATATAATTTAGGTAAAATTGTTTTGTTTACTCTCTTTTCAAAACATACCATGACGGTTCATCGTATTTGAGTGTTTAGAAGCTCCTACCGATACAGTGGATCAAACTGATCGACCAGAACACATAAACAATTCAACCAATAAATCTCCACAATATAAAATCATTTTATAATAAATAACAAATACGTTCCCTCGTATATATACACTCAACTCAATCTAGGGTATTACTGACCCCATCTCTACTGAGTTATGCCACAGAGCCAAGGCAATTACTTAACCTGGCTCTGATACCAATTGTAACGACCCTAGGCTTTGCAACCATCAGGCAGTGGGCTAACCTCCCACCGTGACATACAGTGATACCTCAGAACTGATTTTACGGCCAGCCTCTCGACTGCAACAACCAACCCAATCTTCCCATTGGGACGTGTAGGGGTAAGAGTCTCCTTCTCGCCACAAAAAAGCCAAGCGAGAACCCCCTATCACGTTCTCTAACCAGCTCTGATACCAACAGTAACGACCTAGAAAAAAGCGATCTTGGTTATCCGATATACAACATATATCGAACATCCAAGGATCGAAAATAACCGGAAAGTTAATGAAAGAAATTAGAGGGTGAGGAAAGATAAGATAGAAGCTTAGAATAGAAGAAGAAGAAGATACAATATCAGAGTAACATGAATCTCATAGTGGAACAAACAACATATAATAGATAACATATCCTTGAAATAAAATCAGTATATTTATACAGTAACATTATCAGAGTACAACACTTACAACACAGCGGAAATAACTATAGCTATATAATCCTGAAGCCTCTTGCTCCAAGCTCTCCAGGTATATCTGTAAAATCCTGACTACTTGACTGCCCGTATAAAATTGGGCACCCAAGAGTTTAGGGAAAACAAAACAAGATAAACTCCGGGTCAGTCATGGGACTGGTATGAGTAAAACAGTTTAAAACAGTTTGAGTCATTAAACGATATCTCATAAGACCACGCCGTATAACGGAAGGGGTTTTCCCTTATGAGAATCCAAAATAATATTTATATCAAAAACCTTTTGATATTATAATAATGTCTATCAACCACAATATAATAATCATCTAGCAGAAACGCTTTCATCTCACGTTCTACATATATAGTATACAATCAAAACCGCAAGCACGTATTGGGTAATGGATTTCCAACTATGACAAGGTATGGAACCACCTTTCGCTAGTGTACCGTTAGAGAGGAATACACTGGGTTCAACAAGAACATCTTGCAACCAGTCCATACATGACCGACCACTCATTTCGCTTGAGTGTATTGAATGTATATCACCAACGGTTGGGATCAGCTACCGTTTCCCGAATGGGACAGCATCGACAATAGATTTTTAGAAATAAATGAAACTCTAGATCAGGTGATTATACACCCTAATATGTGCGACCTACATAGCCATGCTGCCTGCCCGATTTTTGTCATTTCTGGATGTGAGGCTAGAGGCCGCGCTTATCTCTGACAGATCACACGTTTATTCACTTTGAATGTCACATCGTCATACCCGCCAAATCACAAATTGATTTATCCAAAAATAACACGTGTATACAGCTAAGAGAAACGAATTCCTCTGCTACCAAATGTGAATACGTTTGAAGAGATCAACTTACGCGATCTATTAGATATACTCTGTCAGACCTTCTTCCATGCAAGTTGTCCTAGGACTGGACAAACCGAAGGCACTATTCAGTACATCCATCTTAGGCAATTGTTATCTAAGATTTATACAACAACCCTTGCACTTTACTCTTTCTTCAATATATTCAGCGTACTTGATTCGCAACGCTTATGCCAATACGGAGTGGTTCTTCGGATAATAATCCAACCGGTCTCTCCATATTAAAACATTAAAATGGTCAGAACTTTGATAGTCGGTGATTTAACTATCAAATGAAAACATGTCTGTGTACACACAACGATCTTATTTCCAAATGGAATTATCAATCCAATCATCAAACACACACACACACATACACAGATATATATAACCTCATTTTCTATGTTTAGAAAATATACGTTATTAACACTGGAAAACATTTCCATGGCTTAATTACGTATCACTATTCTTCCACGTCTATCAGACTCTAACTATAAACTAACAAGAGAACAACTTCCTAAGTATAAACCCCAAAGGCTGAAACCAACATCAGATCGATACTCAGGAAACCATTCAACTTATTAATCTCTAGTCAGTTTCTAATTTTTTGTTTAACTCCATTTTGATTTACTCAAATTGAATAACTCTATTTGCCTAACTCTTTTTCGAATAACTAATATTCAATTTACTCTAGTTGCTTAACTCTTATTCGAATAACTAAAACTCGATTTAACTCCATTCACTTAACTCTATATCGCAGCGATCACAATGGTTACGCCTGATTCCCTCAGGAAACATCCGACCTTCGTAGGCTATCTACATCCCTGCGAATTACGTTAGCAGTCGTGCAAAATGGCAACTTATCCTGAATAACTATGTTTGACTAAGTCTATTCGACTAACCATAAACGAATAACTTGACTTCGAATAACTAAATTCGATTAACTCTTTTATATCTCGTCAACTTCCTTTTTTATAAATCCTGTTTATTTTCTAAATAAATATTCCTTTATTCTATTTATTTTCTAAATACTTTGAAAATTCCCTTTTATACCTTCACGTATTTCTTTAAAATACCAATTAACCGTGATCGATATCATTCAACACACAGAATCCACAATGAATTTTATATCACATCATATAAACTGAACAGTATTATAAATATTGAGGAGTCCAGTTGGACCCCTCCAACCTGTTTCCCTGCATCATAGATGTTAAACAACATGAATATAAAATATTCTGTTAAACAGAATCAATATTCGATTAACGATTTATATATATACATATCGTTATCTATACTTTCAACCAATACACAAGCAATTCAACCAAACTGTTAACACACAGCAATCAATCATCATTTATCAGTTCTAAATATACGTTATAAAAATAGAACTGTTCAGAGTTGGTGAGTTTTACTCACATTGGCAGTTTATCGTTAAAGAACGATAAACTGTTTGTTTGATTTGACTCAAACAATTTATTTTGCCATAAATTGTAATGAGCTCCTCTTTACTCCCAGTCAGTTCCATTTTGTAGCCGCCACCCGTACGATCCCAACGGATCAGAACGCTTGTGATTCTGACAACGGATGAGCGAAATATGACATAAACAAGTTTATATACTTATTCGATTAAAATTAAATTCTATTTTAATTAAGTTACTGGGACGTTACCTATGTTTATTTGGCCCATCCACCTTTAGACCCAAGACCCGCATACCATTTCCTTCACGTTTTCAACAGTGCCATCTTCTCACAAAAAGGAACACAACCGCTCCAGCTAAATTGTTCTCAATTTCATTCTGAATCACGTCCCTTTTTTCTTGGTGACACTCACACCCCATTTCCCTTTTTTTCTTCTTCTTCATTATATTTCAACGCCACTTCCAATGATCCTCCCTTCTTCACCGCAGACGCTCTCACGTCATACCGAAACCATCCAAAAAATTTCGATGAAAACCCAGATCTGTTATTGTTTCCAGCATTCCCAAATACCAACGCCTTTATCACCTTCCCGCCGCCAGTTGAGGGGACCGGACCCCACTATATTGCGCCCTTCTGACCGCAATGGGTCTGCAACCTACCACCAATAACTCAGGTCAACCCGGTGCCCCATGAACTTATCCTCTCCAGCTTCGAACAAACAAGACAGTACCCCCTTATTGAAACGCGATATCAGCTCCACATCTGTTAACTCATACGCCCTTGTCTCCCCGATGCCATGCAACTAAGCCCCAAACAAACAGTCCCCTCCCCAACCGTAAATTTACACTACAGTGCGCACATTTTGTTTTAGTTTTGTAGAGAGGTTTTTAAATGTGTTCTCCATTAAGGCTTCCATGGTTCCAGAAAAGAAAGGAAGTATCAAAGTGTCTGTATTTGTAGTGTTCTCATTTTCTTTGAAATTAGTGGAGATTTTTCATCCACGTTTTTGGTTGAAGAGCACAGGAATTTATGCGGCTGAAATAAAGGGTGCGTGGACTCCTTTTGGTCCAAATGACTTAAGATAATTTATTTTAAAGTTTCAAAAAGGTTACCCACCCCCACTATGTACGGTTATACTCATAAATGAGAGTTGCAGTCTGAAATAAAAATACAGTCATGTTCAGTGAGGTGTCGCGATCCTGAAAATATAATAATACCGGTAGATTAACTTATATTGTGAAACCCCAAAATCGTTGATTAAGGGTGCAAAATACTCCAAATAAAATTTATCTTATTTAATTAATTAAAAATTTCAATAAAATTCTAAAAATTAAATTATACCTACATCTCAAAGGGCTTGTCTAAATTCGAGGCCATTAATTAATTATAATTAAATATATCGTTATGGTTGATAACGATTCCATAGCGACTATTCGAAAATTTGATTTGAACATAAATCAAAATATACACGACGAAATCCCAATTTTTCTCTCCCATTAGAAAGATATACTTCACCAGCTCTGAATGTTTCTTGTTTCACAGAAATCTGATTTAAAACGGCTTCTGTATATTAGTTTAAAGTTCGAATCGCCAAATTACGAACTGTCGCGCCATTTCGAGCTCGATTTTAATTATAATATAATTTATACATTCAATTGTCGTTTATATAATATATTCGTTATCGTAATTCAATTCTAAACTGAATTACATATTTTGAATTTGCCCAATTCACACAAATTGCCATTTCAGCTAATTCTGATTATTTCAGAAATTAAATATATTATTTAATTATTATTTTAAATAAATGTTCACTATTATTTAATTAACAACTATTAAATTCTCTAAATCACTATTGATATAATTAAATAAATTAATTATGTATCACAGAAAATACGGGTCGTTACAAGTTAGTTTTGACTGAGATTTGAGGCTTTTCAATAGAGTGTCATACATGCCCACTTCCAATTGCTTTAAAGTGACATAGATCAGCTCGAAGGATGGAAAGAATATGCAAAGAGCTTGCTGACACCAACCATAATAATTATCAAGAGATACCGTCCTTCTAGGATGAAAAGAAGACTACAATAAGAAGCTTCATTAACATGATGTTGAAATTACTTAGCTAAAATAATATAAAGATGCGGCCCTTGAGGAGAAAAAGAAGGGTGCCGGATTACTTAAGGTAGTGTCTGAGATTGGAAAGAAATCCGGCCTTCTATATAACATTGAGCTCAACAAGGTTCATTTGGATGACAAGAAAGCGAAAGATGAACTTAGAACCTAAAAGGATCTCACGCAAGCCCTAGCAAGGATCATTACCAAGGTTTTTAGGGATATGAAATGGCTTAAACAAACTACCACCCATCAAAATCAAGATATTTCTTCACTTTCTGAGCAAGTTTCACGCTTGGAGGATGAAAGAGACAAACTTAAAATAGATAAATATGATCTCTAAAACACCTTTGATTGCAAGACGGAGAAACTGTATGCCATAATCTTTAACTTCTATACCTTATCTCTGATGAACAAGGGAAGCCTAAGCACTTAGATAATAAATTTTCATATTTGCTTGCCCTAGTTTGATAGGAGGTTCTTACTCTTATTTTCGTCTTTGAATATACTAAGGAGAAGTTGATAAGCCATTATTTAGATGAGGAGTCCAAGGTGGTAGATGTAATTAGCAAAGGAAGAAGTCTTGCTAAAGACGAAACCAATGGCTTCCGAGGCTGCTCAAAGTGGATCCTTGATTTAGACAGATATCATTCCCCAAACTCCCACTAGTTATATTCCTTCATGCCCCAAGAAGTACTCTTGTTGTTGCCACCATAACCATTATACTAGTAGCCTCAACTGATGATCTAGTTATTCCTATAGTTGTACAACCCGCCAAAGAAGATAAAGAGAAGGATTTCAAAATTGAAGCATATTCAAGCTCTCATTGTAGGCAAGTTTCTCTTTATGGCCGATTTTGAGGACTTTAAGTTTATAGCACAAGGAGTCAATAAGATGATTACTTATTACTTTAATCTTGTAGGTCTTCAAGCTCAGTTGTTTGTCACTTCAACCTCCGAAGGCACTAGGTCTGTTGTCATCTTCACTACATTGACCATTGTCTCAACTGCAGTTACAAGTCCTATTCAAATCTCTACTTCTCATCTCAGACCACACTTTGAGAATATTTTAGCGCTAAAGGTCTTGGATGATATTTTAGTGTCCTTGGGAAGAGACATAACAAGTACGAAACAAGAGAGTTGACGATGGTTGAAGAGAAGATGAAAGAAGAGCAAAGTCTTCAAAACCAAAAGCATCATGGACACGAATACCCAATAGAACATGATAGAAAAGACTGAGATCTTATCATTGTGACACCTCACGTCCGTTAATGTCACTCACTAAGGGAATGCATTAAGTTTCGTGAAGCTCTATAGGCAAACAGACACAGAATAATTACAAAACAGATATAAATAAGACAACAGCGGAAATTTAATTTTTTTATTAATCATAAAGCACGGTTACACCATAGGTCTGAAAATACATAAACTCAGTACATCATTAAAAATTCTGTCTTGTACTTTAAATATCAGAGTGCAATAACAAAGAAAGCATAATCCTCAAATCATAAGCCATAGTAGCAAAGATAGAAGCTTGAGCAATACATGTAGAAGCTCCAAGCAAGACGATAGCAGAATCCTAACTAAGCCTAAGAATTCCCTCCCTTGAGAACTTGGGGGGAGGGGGAACGAAAGAAAGAAGGAGAAACAAAAATGGTCAGACATAAAGTCTGGCGAGTCTAGTTACTTTTAGTCAGTAAATAAATAAAAGTAACATGATAGGCATATAAAGTGGATAAGAGAGATCACTACATAAATGGCAGGTGTGACAAAGTAGACAAGATTAGGTGTATGTGCCTCACTAATGATTACTCTTCACTATTACTAGTATAACTAAAATGAGATGGTCCCTTCCACTCTAAGTTGGTAGATCTAGGGCATACGTTCGAGTGTACAATAACCACTACCCAAATCGATCGGATCCCTACCCTGTAGATATCCTTTACTGGCCCCACGGTAGGAGGTATCACTTCCGAAAGTGGCAACCATTAAGGTGTGCACAACCATACATACTGGGGTCACGGTAGTCTTATCCCCTTCTGCCCGGCTCATACACGCACATGGCTCGGTCGGTTTGCGCCGCCCACACCATCCGTCTCGTTTGGATCTCTTATAATCAATCAGTAAGCATGCCCATTCTCCGCCTAGTATGGAGTTCTTTATTTGATACCAACTCCAAGTTACTGACTGAAATGGGCCCCATACAATATGATACAAGCTCTCTCCTTTGTCTTGTATCCCCACTAGGTTTTTCACTTACTATGTATACCCTTAGGTGTCTTTAATTACATAGACCTATGTCAATTATGCTTACCCTAAAAGGTTGTCTTTAATTACATAACTCCAATCTTTCTACCTGTTATGCTTATCTATAGGTGTCTTTAATACATAACCCCTAATCTTCCAATCGGTAACGCTTACCTATAGGTGTCTTTAATACATAACCCGATCATTTCTACAAGTTATATTAACCCTAAAAGGTGTATTTAATTACATAACTTTATTATTTCCACCGATTATGTATACCACTAGGTTTCTTTAATTACATAACCTTATCGAGTTAAGTTTGTGGGCCTATATATATACTAATATTACCCACCTACCCAAGATTTACTTAACCCTCCCACTGATCCAAGCATGTTTGTTTAATGGTTAAGTTTGTGGGCCTATATATACTAATATTACCCACCTACCCAAGATTTACTTGACCCTCCCATTGATCCAAGCATGTTTATTTAACAGTTAAGTTTGTGGGCCTATATATACTAATATTACCCACCTACCCAAGATTTTCTTAACCCTTCCACTGATCCAATCAGTTTTACTTAACCCTAAATTCAGTTGTTATTCGTATAATCCCTTATGGATTAGTTTAGGTTAAGTGGTCCAATTTATTACCATGTCCATTTATGGTTTATAATGAGTTAGACCTCTCACATTAGCCCTACAACGTGTGGATGCTGGATATGCCAGTCGAGTCCGGGCAGTCTTATTCCACAGTTGGGCCAAACCACGTGTCTTAGCCTGATTCGTATTTGCGTACTTAGACCTCCCACATTAGGTTCAACATTAGTGGCTGTTGGATATGCCGGTCGGGTCCGGACAGACTTCCACCGCTAATGCAACCTAATCTCGTGTCATAAGTACAATTACAACTCCTAATTGTAATTACTAAACATTCCATTTTAACTAATTAACCAATTAATTAATCCTTTCCTTTTATAGGTGTCAATACTCATTTTACCCAATAATTTGAATTATAAGTCCAAAAATGTTCATATTCAAATTATGCCAATATTAACCCCTTTTTCACCCGTTCCTTAACTAGCGCCCTCACAATATTAGCAGTATGCCTAGGCTAGACAACAGCCTAGTCATAAACGATAATAGGGGAAAAAAATAGGAATGTAACAAAAGTGATCATCTTGGCATAAACATAAACTTAGCATGATAATGCAGACATACAAATTGGCATGGACATGTAATTATCATCATAACAAGATGAACATAAAATTAGTGAACATAACATGATGTCTCGATAAGCATAGTAAGATCTAAATCATCAGTTTAGATGTCCATTAGATCTAACATGATAACACATGGTGATAGATTAGATCACATGATTCAGTTCTAGAGGTTAAAATAGATCTAACATGATAACTCAAGGTGACAATCTAGAT
Organism: Allium sativum; assembly: GCA_030737875.1. Taxonomy (NCBI): domain Eukaryota; kingdom Viridiplantae; phylum Streptophyta; class Magnoliopsida; order Asparagales; family Amaryllidaceae; genus Allium; species Allium sativum. The sequence goes on from CM060912.1 coordinate 712,939,724, forward strand.
CTGACTAATAGTTTCAATGTCCACATAAATTAGATCTACTAGATTAGAAATTGATCTACACAAATCCACATCATAGCATGACATAGAAGTTAGAATTTAGATAACGATTTAGATCTAGTCCTAACCAATTCAAGGTGGCATATGTTCATGGTTTACATAAATGATTAGATCTATCCAATGACATAACTATTCAAAGTAACAGATTTATATTAACCACAATATAGTTAAAAACCAAGATCCACAATAATTACATTGTAGAATAATCACAATTGAATTGGATCTAAAGAAATAGATCTATCATGACATAGCAGAATAATCACAATTGTATTGGATCTAAAGAAATAGATCTATCATGACATAGTATCAGATATGACAACAGCATAGATTCATGGTTTACATATATCCAAATCACAGTCTTTCATAATTTACTTTTATTTATCTAAACCTAAAAGCAACTAGAACTCACAGCGTTAGGTTTAGAGAATAGGGAGAATGGATCTTGAATATCTGGATTTGATTTGCAAAGTATGTTGTTGTAGAAAATGGTTCTGCCTCAGTTCACACTCCGTTAGCATATGGCTCCATAATTTTCAATGAAGAAATAGGAGAATTGAGCACATATTTATAGCTGTAGAACCCACTGAAATCGACTGCCACCTCAGCCCTAGGGGTGTCGACACCCCTATGGGTGGGTCAACCCCTAGGTCGACACCCCTAAAGGGGGGTCGACCCCTAGGTTGACACCCCTCTAGGGGGTCGACCCCGTAGAGCGGGAATTTTGCCGCTCAGACGAATTTTTCAAATTCGAACTGTTCTGGATAGAATTCTGACTCAGCTCTGACTCATCTCTGACTCATGCGTATGTATATAATTTTTCAGCGTGTATACAAACTTAAAACCCTCATAACTTCCTCATACGTTGTCCGTTTTACACAAATCAAGTGTCTATCTTGACCAGAATTCGAGACGGACGCAATGGTGCAGTCTGTTTCATCCAATTTTGAATATTAAATTAATTATTTTTTAATTTATTCTCTTTTAGTGTCAGTACAAATTTGGGGTGTTACATTCTACCCTACTCAAAGAATTTCGTCCCGAAATCTCTAAGTTGAGAAGAATGCATACCCTACCATCCATCATCCATCTACTCATCCACCAACCACTAGCATCCATTATCCTTAAAGATTTCTAATGCTTATATGAATATATGCGAAGGTTTGTATATATGTCCCAACACTAATGCAAAGATCAGGCGATCTACTGATTCAGTTGACCTCCTTAATGCAATGTATGTCAGTGCCATGAATCCAATATGTATGTGAATAATCCTATTCTATCATATAGGTTCTAAATGTGTGCACACTCATTCATCTAAATGCAACATCCATATGCTAATACATCCATTTCCATACATAATAGAAAATAAAATGCACACACATCCATATGCAGTATGAAAGTGATTGAGCCGATCTTAGTGCCTAATATGTGTGTATATGCTTCCACAGGAAACCACTTAAAAACACTTGCATCCATCAAACATAACATGTTTCAAACACATGTTTACATCCATAGGATTCCTATCTAAAGGTCGAAAATACTATGGATAAGATATACTCTATTTACAGAAACAAACACTGATAAACTTAGGAAAAAGGAGTTAAGAACATACCCTAAAAAAGAAAAGGGTACGAAGCATGAATCTTGTCTTCGGTCTCCCAAGTTGCATCTTCTGGGTTATCTCCCCATTGGACCTTTAGCAATTTGATCTCCTTATTGCGCAGCTTTTTAACTTTTGATCTAAGAATACGGGTAGGGACTCGTCTAACTGTTGCCTCCCGTTCCACTTCGACTTCTTCCAACATACTCGGCTCAACAACTTCTGCGGTGTCATGCAGGCACTTCCGCAGATGAGAGACGTGGAAACCGTCATGAACACTGGATAGATTTTCTAGGAGCTTTACTTGGTAGGCCATTTGGCCAAATGTGGAAAATGTCATGAACACTGGATAGATTTTCTAGGAGCTTTACTCGGTAGGCCATTTGGCCAATCCTCTCGGTTATGGGAAATGGTCCCACAAACCTAGGTGCCAACTTCCCTACTGATCCGAAGCGAACCACATTCCTTAAAGGCGATAATTTGATAAAAAACCAAGTCTCCCACTTCGAATTCGATGTCGGTCCTTCTCTTGTCTGCATAGGACTTCTGGCTGTCTTGAGTTATCTTCATCCGTCGTCGAATAAGGTCAATCTTTTCGGACGTTTCCCTAACCATATCTGGCCCAAGTAATAATCTTTCTGTAGATTCCCACCAACAAGTTGACGATCTACAGGGTCACCCGTACAATGCTTCGAAGGGTGTCATGCTGATGCTAGCTTGATAACTGTTATTATAGGCAAACTCTACTAAAGGAAGATGCTCTTCCCAAGTCCCTCTGAAGTCTAGGATACACAGCCTCAAACGATCTTCAAGAATTCCATTCACCCTCTCTGTCTTCCCATCAGTCTGAGGATGATAAGTGGTGCTCAAACACAATTGTTTACCTAATGCTTCTTGCAAGCTCCTCCAAAATTCAACGGTGAAGATGGGGTCATGATCACTCACAATGCTGAAAGTACTCCATGAAGACAAACTATCTCTCGGACATAAATTGCTGCCAACCATGGTGTCGTCCTCTTACTCTTAACTAGAAATAAAATGAGTGTTCTTAGTAAGCCTGCCTACTACCACTCAAATGCTGGTGTTGCCCCTCGTTGATATGGGCAAACCATCTATGAAATCCATGGAGACGCTCTCCCACTTCCGCTGCGGGACCTCTAAAGGATGAAGTAAACCACCGAGCTTCCTTTGTTCAGCTTTGACTTGCTGGAAAATCAGATATTAAGAAACAATGCTGCTACATCTTTCTTCATCCCATCCCAAAAAACCCTTTCTCAAGTTGCTCCCCTACTTACTTACTCAGCTCGCTCCTTTCCCTTGGAGCCATTTGGCGCACCGGTAATGCAACTGGCTTTGCATTGTCCACCAGATATATACGAAAATCGATCTTGCGCCTCGGAGATAATCCCCAGACCTCATCAAAAATGTCAGAATAATCTCGAACCACTGGAACAGATTGCAAATCATTGACAGATGCATCAAGAGACTCTAGGAAACTAAGCATAACCAACCCTTGTGGGTCATAAGAAATCTCGAGGGTCCTCCCATGACAAGTCAGAAGCCTAACGACCCTCCTTTCACAATCCAGAATGGCACCATATGTGGTAAGCTAGTCCATTCCTAGAATCAACCCATAGCCCATAAACCCGAGCACATATGCGTCGCACTCAAACTCAACGCCTAACACAGATATTCTCAAACCCCGACATATCATAAATAAATGAGTTGAACCACCAATGGGGTTTGAGACAACAACGGGATCCACTACCATACTAGTATTTAAGTGAAAAGATTCAACTAAAGAACTAAATATAAACGAATGTGGAGCGCTAGAATCAAAAGGAGTTCTTATAGGAAGATTGGAAAGAGAAATCAAACCTTCCATGGAAACTTTCCTACCTTTATCTGGTGCACTAGCCACGAGAGCATTCGCTTGCCCTCCAGAGGTTCTAGTCCTTTGACCTCTCCCTTGCTTCCTTGGGAACTCCCTATAATAGTGTCCAACCTCTTCACAAACGAAGCAAGCATTCTTCCTTTTCCTACAGTCCTGGGCCAAGTGACCCTCTCGTCCGCAGCTATGGCACTTCCTCTTACCCTTAGCCTTGTCATTATTTCTGCCCTTCTTCCGTTGTTGTTGCTGTCCTTTCTTGGTTCATACATTTTTATTTTGTGTTTCCTAAATCTTAACTCCTTCCTTTCATATTTATTTGAACTTTAACTGTGTTCCCTTCCTGGGCCATCGTTTTTCTCATCCTTGGGTTGTGCTCCTTAGCCTTAACTCACTTGTTCTCCTTTTTACCATCCTTGTGTAACAAGCTAACAAGTCTCTCGAAAGTTACCTTCATCGCACGGAAATCCTTATGAAGCTCGAGAAAATTAGCCGCAATTGATACTACTGCAGCTACAGGTGGAGGTTAGGTACTTCATTGCCCTTTGACATGTGTTGCAGTTAAACATGCCTACGATATTATATCGGAGTGGGGACACCTTTCCGGAAGAATCGGTTCCCCAGACTAAAGAAAAAGGAATCAAGCGGAGAATCGAGAGATATTTCCTATGGCTTTGGGGAATATGTTTTCCAAAACAGACTTTTCTTTTTGAAAATTCTTTCTTTTAAAACCTTTTTGAGAATAATTTTCAAAAACTTTATCCAATCTGGTAACCTTTAGCTCTGATACCAAGTGTGACATCTCACATCCGTTAATGTCACTAGGGGTGTAAACGGGTCAGACCGAACCAGATAGAGGTGTGTCCAAGCTCTGTCCTATAAAAGATTCAGGCGTACATGGACCGGACATCATATAGCCTCGGACCGTGCCGGACAACGGAATGTCCTGTCCGATATAGCCTTGGATAATAGAAAAACATCGAACATTTTAGATCGGACGGAACACTGGTGTGTCCAAGCTCTGTCCTATAAGAGAATCGGACGGACACGGAACGGATACCTTATAGCTTTGGACCGAGCCGGACAACGGACTGTCATGTCCGATATACAGCCCTGAATGTCACTCACTAAGGGAATGCATTAAGTTTCGTGAAGCGCTATAGGTAAACAGACATAGAATAATTACAAGACAGATATAAATAAGATAGTAGCGAAAATTTGAATTTTTATTAATCATAAAGCAAGGTTACACCATATGTCTGAAAATACATAAACTCAGTACATCATTAAAACTTCTGTCTTGTACTTTAAAAATCAGAGTGCAATAACAAAGAAAGCATAATCCCCAAATCATAAGCCATAATAGCAAAGATAGAAGCTTGAGCAATACATCTAGAAGCTCCAAGCAAGATGATAGTAGAATCCTAACTAAGCCTGAGAATTCCCTCCCTTGAGAACCTGGGGGGCGAAAGAAAGAAGGAGAAACAAAAAGGGTCAGACATAAAGTCTGGTGAGTCTAGTTACTTTTAGCCAGTAAATAAATAAAAGTAACATGATAGGCATATAAAGTGGATAAGAGGGATCACTACATAAATGGCAGGTGTGACAAGGTAGACATGATTAGGTGTATGTGCCTCACTAATGACTACTCTGCACTATTACTAGTATAACAAAAATGAGATTGTCCCTTCCACTCTAAGTTGGTAGACCTAGGGCATACGTCCGAGTGTACCCTAACCACTACCCTAATCGATCGGATCCCTACCCCGTAGATATCCTTTACTGGCCCCACGGTAGGAGGTATCACTTCCGAAAGTGGCAACCATTAAGGTGTGCACAACCATACATACTGGTGTCACGGTGGTCTTATCCCCTTCTGCCCGACTCATGCACGCACATGGCTCGGTCGGTTTGCGCCGCCCACACCATCCATCCCGTTTGGATCTCTTATAAACAATCAACAAGCGTGCCCATTCTCCGCCTAGTATGGAGTTCTTTATTTGATACCAACTCCAAGTTACTGACTGAAATGGGCCCCACACAATATGATACAAGCTCTCTCCTTTGTCTTGTATCCCCACTAGGTTTTTCACTGACTATGTATACCCTTAGGTGTCTTTAATTACATAGACCTATGTCAATTATGCTTACCCTAAAAGGGTGTCTTTAAATACATAACTCCAATCTTTCTACCAGTTATGCTTACCTATAGGTTTCTTTAATACATAACCCCAATCTTCCAATCGTTTATGCTTACCTATAGGTGTCTTTAATACATAACCCTATCATTTCTACAAGTTATGTTAACCCTAAAAGGTGTATTTAATTACATAACATTACTATTTCCATCGATTATGTATACCACTAGGTGTCCTTAATTACATAACCTTATCAGGTTAAATTTGTGGGCCTATATATACTAATATTACCCGCCTACCCAAGATTTACTTAACCCTCCTACTGATCCAAGCATGTTTGTTTAATGGTTAAGTTTATGGGCCTATATATACTAATATTACCCACCTACCCAAGATTTACTTGACCTTCCCATTGATCCAAGCGTGTTTACTTAATAGTTAAGTTTGTGGGCCTATATATACTAATATTACCCACCTACCCAAGATTTACTTAACCCTTCCACTGATCTAATCAGTTTTACTTAACCCTAACTTCAGTTCTTATTCATACAATCCCTTATGGATTAGTTTAGATTAAGTAGTCCAATTTATTACCATGTCCATTTATGGTTTATAATGGGCTAGACCTCCCACATTAGGCCTACAACGTGTGGACGCTGGATATGCCGGTCGGGTCCGGGCAGTCTTATTCCACAGTTGGGCCTAACCTCGTGTCTTAGCCTGATTCGTATTGGCGTACTTAGACCTTCCACATTAGGTTCAACATTAGTAGCTGTTGGATATGCCAGTTGGATCCGGGCAGACTTCCACCACTAATGCAACCTAACCTCGTGTCATAAGTATAATTACAACTCCTAATTGTAATTACTAAGCATTCCATTTTAATTAATTAACCAATTAATTAATCCTTTCCTATTATAGGTGTCAATACACATTTTACCCAATAATTTGAATTATAAGTCCAAAAGTGTTCATATTCAAATTATGCCAATATTAACCCTTCCCCCCTCCCCCCCCCCGTTCCTTTACTAGCGCCCTCACAAAATTGGTAGCATGCCTAGGCTAGACAACATCCTAGTCATAAACGATAATAGGAAAAATAATAGGAATGTAACAAAAGTGATCATCTTGGCATAAACATAAACTTAGCCTGATAATGTGAATATACATACTGGCATGGACATGTAATTATCGTCATAACAAGATGAACATAAAAAAAGTGAACATAACATGATGTCTCAATAAGCATAGTAAGATCTAAATCAGCAGTTTAGATGTCCAATTTGTTTAGATCTAACATGATAAAACACGGTGACAGATTAGATCACATGATTCAGAACTAGAGGTTAAAATAGATCTAACATGATAACACAAGGTGATAATCTAGATCTGACTAATAGTTTCAATGCCCACACAAATTAGATTTACTAGTTTAGAAATAGATCAACACAAATCCCCATCATAGCATGCCATAGAAGTTACAATTTAGATAAAGATTTTGATCCAATCCTAACCAATTCAAGGTGGCATATGTTCATGATTTACATAGATGATTAGATCTATCCAATGACATAACTATTCAAATGAACAGATTTATATTAACCACAATATAGCTACAAACCAAGATCCACAACAATAACACAGTAGAATAATCACAATTGAATTGGATCTAAAGAAATAGATCTATCATGACATAGCAGAATGATCACAATTGAATTGGATCTAAAGAAATAGATCTATCATGACATAGTATCAGATATGACAACAGCATAGATTCATGGTTTACACATATCCAAATCACAGTCTTTCATAATTTACTTTTATTTATCTAAACCTAAAAGCAACTAGAACTCACAGCGTTAAGTTTAGAGAATAGAGAGAATGGATCTTGAATTTCTGGATTTGATTTGCAAAGTATGTTGTTGTAGAAAATGGTTCCGTCTCAGTTCGCACTCCGACAGCATATGGCTCCCATAGTTTTCAATGAAGAAATTGGAGAATTAAGCACATATTTATAGCTGCAGAACCCTCTGAAACCGACTACCACCTCAGCCCTAGGGGTGTTGACACCCCTGTGGGTGGGTCGACCCCTAGGTCGACACCCCTTAAGGGGGGTCGACCCCGTAGAGCGGGAATTTTGCCGCTCAGATGAATTTTTCAAATTCGAACTGTTCTGGACAGAATTCTGACTCAGCTTTGACTCATCTCTGACTCATGCGTATGTATATAATTTTTCAGCGCGTATACAAACTTAAAACCCTCATAACTTCCTCATACGGTGTCCGTTGTACGCAAACCAAATGTCTATCTTGACCAGAATTTTGAGACGGACGCAATGGTGCAGTCCGTTTCCTCCAATTATAAATATTAAATTAATTATTATTTAATTTATTCTCTTTTAGTGTCGGTACAAATTCGGGGTGTTGCAGTCATAATTATATAACAATCAGCGAAATAGGCCTAAATCTCGACTTAGAAAAGTCCCATAAAAACTTAGAGCCATTATAAACATATCGTTGGTTCCTATGAAAATTACATAAAAAGACCTAAAGTAAAAACAAAATTAGAATCTCACAGTGGAAGGGATAAAATATAATAACTAAAAAGAGATGTACCATTAAATAAAACCACAATAATGTTGATTACATCAAGTTTCAACTGTCATGCAAGGTATATTGATAATATATCCCACAAATACAATAAACTGCTACACATGATGATGATAATAACAATAAGCTATAGAATCTCCTTCATCAGGCTCCTGTCCCTATGAGTTCACAAATCAAGCATTCCCACCAACTAACCTGTTTAATTGTTATAAGGAGGGAGGTAAGAACAATAAGTTATGGTCAATGAAAATCACATAAGTTTAAGGGTTGTCTATTTCATATACTTGGTAGTATGAATTTTTCAAATTATGTTTATGCAAATTTAACACATAATTAAATACGTCATACATGTATTAATTTGGCGGACTGTCCTACAGTCACTTAAGGACAACATGTTTATATAAAGGCAGATTTCTATTATCACTTAATACCCTACGAGGCAGACGGTTACTCAAGGCCATTATCTATATTTATTTATGGGCAGATTCCGATTATCACTTAATGCCACATGGGGGGGTCCTTAGTCACTTAAGATCTCATCTTCTAATCGCCATTGCTATTAAATATGCTCTTAATGTAAACCGAGAGACATTAATCTACCGCTTACGATTGAGTTTTAAGTAGACACTCATTGCCATTTGTTACCCCCTAGAGATTCAATGAATTATTATCTAGCTATCTTTACAGGTGAACTCCTAGACACTTAACACTTTCCTTAGATAGGAGGTCCCTGTACATGTTCTTTAGGGCTCTTATTTATACATCCCAAGGTATATCCTCACATAGCCCCTAGATAAGAAACTGACAACTTTCGGAGAACTACCTTACTCATATGTCTACCTTTTTAATTAGGACCATTTAATACATTATAAGAGAAAGGCAGACCCAATGTCCACTTAAAACATATTAAGGGAGGTTCCCATGACCTTGGTCCAAACCTAAGGAGTGAACCTTAGGAGCGGACCTAGTCCTAACCACTCAATACCTAAACAAGGTAGGTCATCCGCTTAATACATTCTCAAGGCATGCCTACTTCACACAGATACACACACATACAAAGGACGTCCCATATTAAACCGACTACTTGTAGATGCTAGATTTCCTGGGTGGTTCCAGGCAGACTTCTACCATAAGTTGGGCTTAACCTCGTGTCTTTATGTACCAATTATAATGGCCCATGGCATATAAACATTTCACATTAACTCGACTTATTTGCAAATGCTTGATATGCGGTAGGATCCGGGCTTCTACTACAAATAGGTGTTGACCTCGTGTCTATGTGTCATTAATATTAATTAATAGTCATTAATACTCACATGCATGCAAATTTCCTATAGGTACATTTAAAATTCTAATTTCCTAATTTAATGTATTTAGTACACATTTAGTACGCGTTTATAATACATTAATTACGCTATAAATAGTAATAAATAATACGTAAACTAAGCGCATGTAACACCCTATATTTTTTATGAATATTAAATGAAAATATTAATAATTTATAGTTTTAGATTTTATCCTCAAAACATATACCATTGTGTTCGTGACAATTTTCTGATTAGTTCTGGCATATGACTTGCCCAAAACGGAGTATGTATAGGAAAATTATTAACGAGTTAAGAATAAAAAGGTTGTATGCATATATACACGCAAAAATTCAAAATTTGAAATTAGAAATGAGTTATAAGTGGAAAATAATAATTAGGTAAGTAATATTTTGAAATAAACTAAACGTTAATATTAACGTTCAAGAATTAAAGCCGGCAGAAAACACGCTGAAAACCCAGGATGGTCGAGCCACCTCTAAGGTAGGTCGACACATGAGTCGACCCACCCGGGCCAGATCGGTTTTGTGTTTTGACGTGTTTTTCTAATTTAAACGGTTTGGATTTTATATTATTAATCTGATAGACTAGATTCTCCTGTACACCTATAAATAGACTAGCAGGGCCTAACTTTCAACTTATATTTTCTGAGATGACACCAAGACTCTGCCATTTTCTTTCCTCTCCAAATATTTCATAAATTAGAAAATTAGCTTTAGGAAATTTTGATTCAAGATTTGGAGATAAAGAATGTAAATCTGCAACATAGGTGTTCAAATTTCTGATCAACGTGAGCCAAGTCCTGTGAATCTGATTTATTTTGGTTTCTTTCCTTCTTTCCCTCTTCTTTTAGTATCAGAATATTAAATCCGTGGTTGTTTTAATATTAGATTCAGTTAGGAAGACCACAAAATCACAAATCTGAATCAGATTCAAAGATTGGAAAGATGTCAGGTGATTGGATTTAGAATTATACCATCGGGTAATGGTATATTTACCGTCTGCATTCCCCGTAATTCTTAACATGTTAAATAATTGAAATTTGTGGTAATTGCGTTGAATCTTATTTAAAATAAGTTTAGAATATTTTTGTTGTAATTCGTTATGTTAATTCTCTGTTTGGAATTTAGAATTGTAGTAATATCGAAATGATAAATGTGATAATAGCCATGCACATAGTCTTGAGATTACTATTCAATAATAATTTGGAGAACATGTAATTTGATAGTAATTTGGTGATTATGTTAATTTGATAGTAATTTGAAAAACATGTTAGTTGACGGTAATTTGGGAAAAACATGTTCGTTTTGGCAGTAATATGGAAAATTTACAGTAACTGGAAATGGTAAATGAAAAAAGGAATTGACATCTAACTTAGAAAATAAAAGGGGAAAATTTGTAGTAGACCGAGTTAGTTGGATTTTGGGGAAAATGGGTATATTTCTATAACAGTAAAATTATTGTAAACGTAGTTGCAATAAAAGAAAGGGAAAAAGGTATTAGTTTGATATAGGAATTCTTTTACCATATTGCACATTATATGTATGTCCATTATGAAAATAAAAGGAATAGCTTGCAACTACGGATTGATTGACGTGCGTTATGGAAATGGATCTTTACATTTTCCACTAATTAATCTAATGAGGTGTGTGAAATATTTTCCTGAAATAATGAGAATAGACAAGACGATAAATAAAAGGATGTCACAACAGTAAAAGTTTGGTTAATGTTACAGAACCAAAGGAAAATGTGATGAACGAGGAATATAACCTATTATATCTAATTATATGAATGAGATTGTAAGATAATAGATAGGTTTGTCCTAGGGATAAGTGGAAATTATAACATGAGTTATAATAAACGAAAAAGGGAACTTATTAATAAGTTAAGTGAACTGAGTTAATTAGTAAACAACAAATTATGACAACAGTGTAAAACAAGGTTATGTATTAAGTAGACACGTCATAAGAAAACATGAGAATTGGAGAAAGATATACTTAAATATACATTAAATAAAGCATGTTATTATAGCTTGTAAACATGTAATTGGACAATAAATGATATGGTGATAAAAAGGGGTTGTAGTTTACTTTCATTAATTACAATCCGAGGGTAAAAGGTTGTAGATTACTTTCGTTAATTACAATCTAAGAAATGACACGTTATTTCACTGGGCTTATTAATGAAGTTAGAACGGGTTAATTTAAATGACTGGATTAATAAGCGAGAGGGGTCCATTCCTATGAGATATAAGAGGTTGAGAGAAAACCTGGTAACTTGAATAAAAAGCAAACATGTGGATAATAAAGTTATTTGACAATCTAATAAGATAAGACAAGTGCGGGATTAAAAGGTCAGATGTAGAATCTAATAACACGTTAGTGTAATGTACTTAGACCAATACGCATGCACGAAGGTGTAGAACCCAACGAGGTAGATCATCGTGGTGTCTGGAGACACAGGAGTAGCACGTCCATCAGGTTATTCTGCCTGTTTATTCTGTCTGTTTGCTCTGCGGGACTGGAGGGAAGCACGCAGCTTCCAAGGGACGTGATAAGGTACTTCGTGGTGGTCCTCTGTGTGGTACATGCTTAGGCTGTACTCGTAGCAGTTTGGTCTACGCGGTACCATCCGGTGAGTATACCTTGACTGCAAGTGTTACTTGGCAATCGGAATGTTGTGGCGGATGGTATTGGATGACTCGGTGATTTCCTCGGGAAGAGGCTGGGTCCGAACCACTACAGGATAGTAATCATCGGGTATCTATCATCGGCAACCAGTGGGATGCAAAAAGACTAGAGGTAAACCAAGGGACCATTGATCTTTCACTATCAAGACGTTAGTTGCGGGACACACCAAAATGGATCTTAAATTGTTTGCTAGGGGAATGTTACTTATCTCTTGATGTAGTCTTTCACTAGCTGAGGGAGGGGTCAAGGTGGGACCATAGCCATCATGAAAATGCAGACCATACTCTAGATATCTGTACTGTAGGCCTTTCGAGGCTGATTTTTACAAATATGGAAAGCTCCCGATTGAGTTTCGTGCATTGGATGCAAACCTATTATGGGACTCGACGTATAATAGATAGTACATTCGTGTGAGGGTCTAAATACATGCACCAGATAGTATACTGTATACAGGAGGGCATTACTCCGTGTTGAGACTTGATTCGACCGAGGAGTTCAGATATGACGATCTGTACGCTAACGTGGTATAGCAATGATGGTTCTATGTGATTACGTGGAGTAGTGATATGAATTTCTATACGTCGTTCGACGTAGGACAAGAGTTGCATATGCTTCCATGGCATGACAGCGAAGACCGTGCGAGGATGGTACTATGGGGAGTACCTTGATATATTGGGGGTAGTTACATATATACTATATTAGGTTAATCTACTGGGAAGTAGATGGGTACGACATCAGTGTAGAACCTTGAGTGTTGTTAACCTAACAACCTAATAAACGGGAAAACATAACTGAATGGTATATGTAGGGTTATTTCAGAATATAGTATTTGTCCAGTCACCAGAACTTTGTGTTCTGACCCCCTCCTCATAAAACACTCGCAAGTTATATTTGTGACAAATATTTGATAGTCTGGATACTGGTTAGACAATATTATTACTTTAGTAAGACTATATTTGATTATATTATATTTTATCCATTCTGCTATAAGATCTTTATTGAGCTCTGATATATTTATTATCTCTGTCTTTTCTGTAGGATACCCGACAAGCCAACTCGGGCTTCGATAGATCGATCTGTTCAAGTTTGGGTTGTTACATCTAGTATCATTGGTTAGGTTTAGGATTCTTGTATAAATAGTAAATGAAATTATTTGTATTTCTAAAAATATAAATATATTGTATATATACACATCGATCCATAAAGGAGCCCACTAAATAGGAAGAGCGACATGTGATAAGGGTTGGGAAATAAGTCATGTACACTAAAGAAATAATTATGGAAATTCAAGAACAAAAGACCCTTAGGTGGTTTAGGTGAAAAGTGTACAATGTGTTTTGTAATAGAAAAGGATGAATCCCATATGTTAGTATATGAAATGTTAGTGTTTCCGATTAGTGGCTTTGGAAGTTGAGACTTATAAATTGGAAAAAAAGTAAAAAGGAAAAATTGATTAGGAATATATACGTTTGAGAGAAATGACTTCGTGGGAATATTCAGGAAGGTCTAAGTATGTTAGAAACTCACTTTGAGTCTAGCTGCATTGTTAACTTTTAAAAACTTGAAATTTAAAGAGCTTTTGAGCATTAGTTTATCGTATTTTTCAAAATTTGACCTTCAAAGTTTACAATTGTAAAATATGTACTAGCTAAATTGTGTAGAAATAATTCTTGTAATGAAAAGAGGTATTTTTTATGTTCGAAAAAAGTATGCAAGAAACATATTTGAAAAGTACATATTGAGTTTTGGAGAAAAATAAAATAAAATGGGGTATATTTTGGAAATGGCAATTTCTTATGAAATTTTTATCTCAAATGAATTGTTTCAAAAAAAATATGAACATTATATATATCTCAATAGTTTTTAAGCTATAAATATGAAAGAATTAAATAACAAAACATGTAAAAGATTGCATTTTGTCAAAAACTAAAATTTTCGGTAAGAAAGATATTGAAAATCTCTATTCTTTTGATAATAATTTTGAAAATCGTTTTGACATAAACCTTGGTGGGTGGACAAAATAAGTTGAAAAAAAATTAAAATAGAGTAGGTATATGAGATAACTTTAGAAATTAACATCTAGTTGTAAGTAATTGAACTAGTGTAATAAAAATGGGTTATTGCGAAATTAACTGACAATTAGTTGTCCTTATCTGCTCCAGCTTTTATGTTCTGAAAAAGGGGTTATTGCGAAATTTCTTACCATGCAACTTTGGAGTAAAAGACATAGCTAAAGAAATCTTGAAAGTTGCGATGAGCTGCTGCACTTACGTATCAGTTAGAGTAGGTAACGAAGCACGATCCACTTCGCTGATATAGCTCGAAAGGCTTTGACGAGTACTGTCCGTGGTAGCGGTAAATTAACTTAGGAAGCTTTGCTACCATGATAAAATCCCAAAAATTTAGAGAAAATTAACCTTACTTTTCATTCCAAAATAAACCATATATATACATGTTCAACTCGAGCATATAAACACCAAAATATATAACCAAACATAACCATCTCAAATATATCCTTATATTACCTGGTGCAATATGGAATATCAAATATATCCTAATATAACCTGGTGCCATATGCCATATAAACTATATCCTAATATAACCAATTGCAATATGGAATATTAAATATATGCTAATACAACTGGGTGACTTATCAAATATATCCTAATACAACTTGCCATATCAAACATATCCTTTTATAAAACATAGAGAATATTATTTATAATTCAATAAAAAAATCACAAATATTCATTGTAAAATATAGCTAATAAGATGTATTTGTTATTATAACAGAAAACAATGTACGATAAGCACCTTGTCTAAACTGATTGGGACACTTGGACATGATGCAAGAGATCATGGGTTCGATTCCCATCTTGTAGGGTCGAACCTAATTGTCATGTAGTATGTTATCTACTACCTAAATTTGTACATGAAGTGCCAATTTAAAAAATAATACTGTATTGAAAATACAAAATTATAAGATATTAGTTACAAATATTTTGGAAATATAGACTAGGCCATAGTTTTGAGAAATAATTTTATTATCTGGTTATAAATCATATAATATTGGTTGATTATATCTCAAGCAATTATGACCAATGCACCTATTTAGTATGAGCAAGTTGATGAACTCTTCACATTGATATATACTGATGTATGAAATCACAAGTATTTTAATACCAAAATGGTTAAACATACTTTACAATATTCATCGACGATTTGTCATCAATATGGACATATATACATATATATAATACACATGCAATATCTTTGTGTTAAGATCGTAGAATATAAAAGGTGTATCGTAGAATATAAAATGGTTAAACATACTTTACAATATTCATCGATGATTCATCGCCAATATGATTTGATTGAACAGATAAATATACACTAGAAAAGTTCCATAGGTATCTATAAACAAATGAAGATTCAACTTCAGAAATCACTTATTTTATGGTACATAATGGTGTATTGGTAAGGAGCAACAAAACTTGATAGGACGAGTACAATTAATTTGTGAGTGAAGTTGAGTTAACTTCTTTCTATAAGATCAAGTATTCAAGAGTAATACACAAGATCATAATCAATTTTATCTCAGTAATAGTTTACAATATTAGACAAGATAGGAATTTATAACATACCCCAACATATCTTAGGCCAAGAACTTAGTAGGTTGTTCAAGTCAATAATTTACACGTAATAATTTTCCATGAGGACTTTTGTGTGAACCTTCAAATCAGGGAGAACTGTCACTGGATGACATATTCAAGTTAAGAACATAAGTTTTGTAAATTTAAACAAAATCAGTTTTGTATAAAAGTTGATCTATAAAGTTTTTATAAATGTCTATTCCATTGCATGGGGAAACAACCGTTGTTTCAAGAAATACCAAATTCGTAATGAAGAACTTTCTTCGAGAAATTATTTGTAATGTCCCGTATTTTTGGTGGTCAAATATTTAGTTTAATTTATTATTTATATATATTTAATTTGAATTTTAAATTGATTTATAATATGGAATCCGTTTGTTAATTGAAGTTGAACATTAAATTTATATATAATATAAAACGAGCTCGAAATGGAGCGGTAGTTCGTAATATTGAGTTTTGAACTTCAACTGCATACGCATGATCCGATATAAGTCGGAATTTCATGAATCAAGAAACATTTGAATCTAACTGATTATAATTTTCATGTGATAGAGAAAAATTGAGATTTCATGTTATAGGTTGTTAGTTATGTCCAATTCAAATTTTAAAATAGTCGCTACGGAAATCGTTATTAAAATACAATGTTTATTTAATAAATTATAATAGGTTTTAATATAATTTGGATAACGTTTAACTCGAATTTAATGATATTGAGTTGTATAATTTATATTTGAAGCTATATGATATTTCCAATTGGGTATTTATGATTTTTATGATGTATTATTGTTTAATTAAATTGTTTTGGAATTTAATTAATATTTTTATATATTTATATAAGCCTTAAAAGGGCCATTTTGCAAACGGTTTTCGTTTTATCGTAACCTTAAATTTTTGTATGATATTAAATTTCGTGGCAAATCGATATGGTATATGACTTCGATAGCCAAAAACGTCTCTGTTTTTATTTAATTATTTATATTATTTTGGCCATTTTAGACAAGGGTAACTTTGGAGGAATAAACGACTTGCCAAACGAACTCCAATTTCAACGAGACAAATTTCATTGGATCCGTAAGGAAAAGGACTAGTAGAATTTCAAAGTTTTAAGTTGATTGGATTTATTTTGTGATTGTAGGAAATTTAATTGCGTGATTTTTCACCTGTTGATTATAAAGGACTTTTTACAAATGATCTCGGAATTCGACGAAACCTATCTCATCGTGTCCGGAATATTTTTCTATGCTAGGATTACAATTTTCATCTCAGTTGAAGGTCATATGAAGTTTCGTTTATTAATTTAATATTATTTCTTACCCACTCAATGTAAATACCCGACCCGTTACACTAATTTTTGGTCAGCATTATTGCGTGGTCAACACGGTTCATTTGTGCGCCTCCATTTTTTAAACCAACGAAAATCTTCCACCTTCCTCCTCAAAATTTATACGATTCGATCATCCATAGCAAACCTTTTCAACAGGGATCCTTTCGAGCTCAGTGAGCTTGTCAACTAAAACGATGGTGATCAAACACAAATGATCATGGTGGCCGAATTGGTGTCTAGAATCTGCGACGATCGGGAGTCTTTAGGAGGCAAACGACGTGGTCTGGCAAGTCGTTGGCGGTAGTCAACAGTAGAGGGGGTCAAGGCGCGGAGTTTGGCAGGTCTTGATGAATGTCCGGTGGCTCGAATTGGATGCGGCTGTAGGAGACTATCTTGTGTCTTGTGTCTTGTGCGTGGGCTTTTTTGGAGAATAACGAAAATGTAACGTCCCAAATTTTCAAACATTTATTTAGAATATTTAAATCTATTTTAAATTTTGATTTGGTTTTATAAATGGATTTTATATTAAATAAAATGGAGCTAGAGTATATATATTAATAATATAATTAAAACGAGCATGAAACGAACGGTAGTACGTAATTTTTTATCTGAACTTTAACCGAATATACAGGATTCGATATAAGTCGTATTTCTGTAAAACAAGAAACGTTGGAATCGATGTGGTTATATTTTTCTAACGAAAGAGAAAAATGGAGATTTCATCGTATATATTACAAGTTATATCTAATTCAAATATTCAAATAGTCGCTATGAAATTCGTTAATAAACGATAACGTTAATTTAATAATATATATAATGATTTTTATATATATTTGAATATCAATATAACGATGGAATATTTTTAAATGTTGGGTTTAAACCCGAATGTGTTTATTTTGAAGTTATATAATATTATATTTTGGTATATACGATAATATTGGATTTTTTATCAAATTGTTTTGGAATTTTAAATATATTTATCGATAATATATAGGCCTTGGAAATAGTTTTCTTTCCTAACAAGCTTCGTTTTCGACGAAACAAATTTTATTGGAATGTGTATAGCTAATTGTTGCTAGATTTTCAGTTTGAAGCTAATTGGAGTTGTTTTATCGGTAGATGAAATTTAAAAGTGAACCGATGGATATATTGCGATCTAAATAACACCATTTTGCAAATGGATATCGTTTTCAGTGAAATAGTTCCATTAAAACCGTATCGTCAAATTATACCGTGACGTCCAATTTTCGTTATTTTTTTTGAAGTTAGTGTGTCTCAGTACAATTTTAACGGTCAATGTAATATAGCAATAACCATGTAAAATCAATTCTATCCCCATATAATAGCTACCCCCAATACATAGGCTGCACATTCTAAAAATAAATTAAAAATCTAGTCACCTCAATATTAACACTCCCCGTAGCTACCTATATTTTTCTAAAAAGAAACCACACTGCTTTTCTTCCATGTTAGCTTACCAGTCAGGTATTCTTTTCCATCGTGGCTACAACCGTACCTTCCTGCCATTTTCTTCTGTTCAGCTTACTTCATGCACATGCAAGTAAAAGAAAATCTTTAGCCTTATCTAGTTTAACTCAAAGCCTGCTTAAGCCTCAATCTTCCTTTTGAAATTAATTCTCGCATATGCCATTGTTTCTGCTTCTTGTGCAAAAGCTTAATCAACATCTCTTCAAAACACCACGGTGAGCCAACCTACCCATGTTATTTCTCTCCACTGTCCCTACCGCACAAGCATAATTAAATCGATATACAACTACCCTAAAGTTTTTAGCCAATCTAATAAAAAGAAAACTTAGTTTTTCAACGCCTAAGCTAAATAGTGTAGCGTAGACCTACCTCCTACTAGAAAAGATGTTGTTCTTATCCGGGGTTTCCTACCACTATATATATAGGCGTATTAGTTTGTTCGAGCAAGTGAGTAACAACCTCATTCTTTTCCATAATTAAATAATATACAGGCGTTGTCCTCTGTTATCTCATTTCAGAAGAGAATGTAAACCATACAGCAAAAGGAAAAATGAAAACGAAAAGTAAACTACGGGAAATCACATGGACGGAGAGAGGGCTCTAGCTGGAGGCGTGAGGAAGAAGGTGCAGTTGAATCCCAAAATAGAAGAGGTGGCGGGTTCAGAGATGATGAAGTTGCGGTTTTGGGTTCAGGGTGTGTCAACAGGAAGTGGCAGGGAGTATATATTTGTGTGACGAAGGTTTATGGAAGAAGAGTGTTGCGTGGGTGGGCTGTTTTTCAGTAGTGGGCTTTGGACCCTTATAAAAAAAGGAAGAAGAGAACATTAGAAAAATGGGGAGGAAATGCTGGAGTGTGCATGTTTCGGTGGGAAGGAAATATGGTGGGGGTGACACTGTAGCGACTGGGTGGATTAAACATTGGGCTTGTGAAAATGGAGCTGCTCACGTTGGGTTTTAACAAATTGGTGGGGCTCTCTGGCAATGTGGAGACCGAGGAGAAGTTGGCTCAGGCGAGAAGAAAGGAAATGAACAGTGTTTAACGAGCTTTCAGGGTATATGTTCTAATACGCCTAATTTAGATTATGTGATGCCTAATTTCCTGTTAATTACACCTAACTAAGTATTTAACCATGGCCTACTTTGCTTGGCTAATTCCTTTTAAACATACCTAGTTTTAACATGTGTAACCAAAGTTTACATAGCCTAGATTATATACTTATATCTATAGCGTGACCCCGTTTCATCTAAAACAGGTAACTAACATGGCCTATTTACGTTAAAGGAAATTTAAATGCCTAAACTATAACTAATGTTGACTTAGCCCGCTTGACCAAATTGCATAACATAGTCATTAGTTTCTAATAGTTATAATCCATATTGCAAATAGAAATGTATATTATATATATCATGTTAGGACTAGCGTTATATGGCAGACATGGGAAAATGGCTTTTTAACATTGCCTGGAAAGATATTTTACATGTGACCAAGTAGGTTATGACGTGGCCGTCTGGAGACTGATGGGCCTAACGTGCCTTATTATATGATATATATCATATATATACAACGCGGTCTGAAATGTATACGTTGTTCCTAACTTATTAACGTGGCCACTCTTTTGTTTTAATAACGTAAATGACGTTAGAATAATAATAATAATCACTAAGATTAATCCAATTTTAAATTAAACTGAATACTGATAAATTTTATAGCGCGTTCCTACGATTATCAAAATTTGAGGAATTCAGTCACATGAAATCCGTATCAACAGGCGTAACATTGTAGAGCTGCTGCGGACAGAGCTGAAAGCAGTTGGAAACAAAACATTAGCGACAAAGGGAAAATCAAAGTGAGTTCAACTCCCTCAGTTTACCCGCTTATATTTTTATAAGCTGAGTTTTATTTTGTGTGCAATGATTGCTAATGATTGATGATTGGATGAATGTTTGCAAATATGCTAAATATTTTAAATATTCATTAATTAAATTAAACGGTTGTTTGATTTAAGTGAATTGAATCATTATTTTAACGATTAGATTCCAAACGAGGCAACTTACCTTGTTGGTTACGTTTATAATAATATAAACGTATTAAATAAATAATTAACTACTTGATTAATTGTTATAAATTGTTTGTTGACCGTTATTAGTTGAACTGTTTATTTCTGTTTATCGTGATGAGTAAATATATTGTCGTATTAAAATTAACGTAACCAATTTTTATGTAGGGTAGGATAGGTAGGAGGGATACAACCAGATTCTTCAAACATGATTATTTATATTCATATTATATTATATTAATTATTTGACCAGTATGATTGAATGATTGATTCACGGTTGATCATTGAATTTAAATTCAACATTTATTTGTTATTAACCAATGGGTGATATTGGTTGGGTGATTGACAATAGTTGGCCTAAAAAAATGAATCATTTTATGAACATTGATTTACAGTCAGGTAAATCGATAGGAACAAGGTTATAAGAATTTATTTTATAACCAAAAGGAATTTTGGAATCTATTTTATAAGGATTTATATGAATAAAGTTTTATTAAAAGAATAAATAATTATTTTTATCTAGTAACTATAAACCGAGTTTATAAAGCGATTTCTAATGTAATGAGTTTTACAACCAATGGGCATAAATTGATCAAATGGTTAAGGATTAAATTAATTGTTCCAAATAACAATTAACTGCGATTTACTTAATTTAATTAGATTATTAATTAAATAAAGGGGAATTATTTGAAGTGATTAAAAGAAAGGAGTAATGGAATCGGTCAACGGATTTACCTCGTTTTGAATTGACTTAAGTCAATTGTTTTAAACCAAGATGAATTATTAAATAAATTATTTAGTTGTGACTTATTTTTAAAATTGATTATTATTTTAATTATCTTAAAATAAGATTAACCAAATGTTGAAGTAAACAAATCGATTTCTATAGATGTTGGAATTGATTATTATCTCAATAAAAATCAAGATGATAAGTTTTGAAACTGAAATTCTTTTAATGGAAGTTTATGAAGTTAAAAGGCCTTACGTGTAGTTTTAAATAGTGAATTTTAATTTAATAGGAACTCCTATTAAGGATTCCATTGGTCGGATTTTATAAAATCCAAACCGGGCATTTATAAAGGCAAATTATGAATGGACCATTGTCATAGGAGTCGAAACAAGTGCAAAATGGGATTTATAACCTGAAGGAAGTTAAATAGAATTTAAAAGTCTAAGGACGAGGAAATAGAGATGTTTTAAATTGAGAAGACGTGATTTTGGAATTAAAAAGGAAAGTTTTCAAAAGAGAAAAATATAAGTGTTAGGAAAATTATTGGAATGAGATTTCGTTGATGAACTCATATCTGTCTGGAAGATAAGAATATCGTCGACTCAAGGTTTGAGAGGTAAATAAAATACCCCAACTTGAACAACTTCATGATTATCCAAGGATGATATTGGTTTAGAAACAAGGGCAGTTAAGGGAATTAAATAATATTTCCGTAAGGAATATTATAAACTATAATTCGAAAAGTTATGAAGTGAATAAATTGATTTAAAAATAAGAAGTGGAAACGACCGTATTCCAAATGTTGGAAGATTTAGAAATTTAATTAACAACTATTTAACTAAAGAGGCCAAGCGATGTTGTATACTGAACCAATAAATCCACTTCATTTTTATGTGGATGATGGTTTTTTATTTTGATAGTTAAATCACAGACCATCAAAATCTGGCCAAATCGAGATTGGTGGAACCGGTGCACGGAGGTCTGCAATATACATGGCGAAGTGGTGAGTGCAGGAAAATATCTTGTAGACTTGATAGAGTTCTCGTTAACTCTATTTGCATCAATAAAATTACAGACATGAAAATCAACGTGCTGTCAACTTCAACTAGTGACCACTGTCTGATACATGTTAACTTGATAAACAGAGATGACAACCCAAAAGGGAAGCCTTTCAGATTTGCCAATAACTGGCTTTATATTGATGGTTACACTGACAATCTGTTTTTTGAGGAACTTAACTTCAATGAAGGCTACCTGTTTAACCTTGTTTCGTTTCTTAAAAACACAAAAAACAGGTTAAAAGCTTGGAATAAAGTTCGACCAAAGGAGGATGATCAAATCATTCAAATTGAAATTCTACTTGCTGAGCTATTAAAAAAATGGATGGGGGTGATGCTACTGATGACACTTGGCATTGTTACCAAGAGAACCAAATCAAATTTAAAAATCTTCTCAATACTAAAGCTGTTGAACTAAAACAGAAGGCTAAAGAGAAGTGGTTATCTGATGGAGACGAGTGCACAAAATTCTTCTACACTAAGATGTCATGCAGGAGAAATGTGAATTATAATCATGAAATTTTTAATTAGGATGGCAAGCAACTTATGGACTATGTAAAAGTTGAAAAAGAAGCCATTGATTACTTTAATGAACTTTATAACGACCAGAATGAAATTATCTTACCCCAAATTCACACCAGGAAAGTCATCAATGCCAGGGGCAAGCGCATGCTGTGCAGACGTTTCACCGAGACCGAAATTCATGAGGCTGTTATCTCCATCCACGCGGACTTCTCCCCCGGGCCCGATGGGTTGGGTTCCTGCTTCTTCAAGAGCCATTAGAGTGACAATGTAACACCCCGTATTTTCTGTAAACATAAGAGTTAAAAATCAAGGTATAATTAATTTTTAGGAGAAGAAATAAGGGAAACGGGTTGCGCCATTGTGTTCGTCTCGGAAAAATACGCGAAATAGAGTCTGAATTTGCGTAAATCGGAGTCCGTATGAAGAAGATATGGACGAACGAAGTTAGGCAGAAAACCCGGAAACAGGCCAGAATACACCGGTGCACTTGTGAAGTGCGCCAGTACAAAAATACACTGGCGCACCTGCCAAGTGCGCCCATACAAATCCAGCACCGAATTCTGGAGTGTTCTGAGGTGACGTGTCTTCTTTTGAGTGGCTGGATGATGTGTATTCGAGCTGTACGATTCTGATGACTTCTGGACTGATCTGAAGGCTCTAAATCACCCTATTCTCCTATAAAAACACCCCCAAACCTCACTTTCTCTCCACACAACTTCATTCTACCTATACTCTGCCTTTATTCTAACTAAAATAAAATAATGGCTTCGCTACTCTGCTGGAATCAAAACTAGAAGATAATCAACATCAGCCTAAGCAACTCAATTCAAACTAGAGATTAAAGTTTCTGCAAAGATTCTACAACAAGTTAAAGTTCTTTCTTTAATCCAATCAAGGCAAGTACAGTTATTTTCCGATATAAACGTTAATTCTGATTGTGACATGAATTGTAAATCTGAATATGAGATTATATCTGTTCTTTTCTGTTCTGTTTGGATCTATCTTATCTCTTTCCTCTTTTTGTTCTATAGCCAGGCTACCACGAGCCTGAGCCAATCTCATAAGAGATTAACATACGCTAAAATATTTGGGACAATAAAATGAATGATGCATAATTGGACTGATTTGTGACTGATTTGAGTGAAGGACATAGGTTGTAAACTAGATCTAGATCTATGCATATATGACAATTTGGGATTATCATATGATAATATATGACTTGTAAATCTGGAATATAAGGCATGTTAAAAATTAAGATCTGAATAGAAAGACATAATACAGGTTAGATCTAGATCCTTGGGCATATTTTATATAACGGACTATGACTTTAAAAAAAAGGGAATATGGCTTAGGTAGAAAGATTTACATGGAAGTAGGATATCTATTATGTAAATAAACACCTAAGTAAGGGATCTTTGGGATATATGACATGCATAGTAATCTATGGTTATATTTGGTATAATCTATATATGGATCTTCTGTACTTTGCAAGTTTAATAAAAAGGGGAACATATGATATTTGCTAAATTATGACCATAATCTGTGCTATGTGAATTTAATGCAAACATGGGATAAATGATCATATTGGGAATCATGACTATTATTTATGCATGTGAACTTAGGCAAGATTTATATTTAGGCAAGATATGTTGTGAAACCTTAAGGAATGATTAAATCTAATATATTTGCCTAATTTGCTAGTTCTAATCTGCCAATTCTGCCTAAACTGCTAATTAGATTGAGATGCCTAGTCTGTTAAATTTGTCTGTTGAGATGCCTAATCTGTTATATGCTAAAATCTGCTAGTTTTTTTATCGGCTAAATCCGTTAAGTCGCCTAATCTGCAAAACTTGTTATCTGCTATATCCGTTAAGTTGATATATTCAGTCTATTGTTGTCATTAGCTATGAATAATTGACATGTATATTAGGCATGAGTATAAATGGTAAATCGTTAATTAATTGGCCGCAAAGATAAACATGGCTAACTCGAGGTTAGAATGAGTTTGCGACGTAATTCTGCCCGGAACCGCCCGGGATATTCCAGTGGTCGCAAACAATAGGTTCTAATGTGAGAAGTTAGTCATAGCGTGCTTGAAACCCGAGGTTAGACTCAGTTTGCGACAGAAACCTGCCCGGAACCAACCGGCCTAACCAGTAGCCGCAAACTGTCAGTCTAATGTGAGAGGTTTGGGCATTAATATTTAATTAATGAAAATATGAGATAACTGTGATGTCTAAAACGTGTTGGGTAAGGTTAAACCAATTGGACCAATGAATCTGATAAACCCGTTTCGTGAATCCATAAGCCCAATACAAAGTTAGATAATCTGGAACCAGTTAATCTGTAAGCCTGTTAATCCGAACATCTGATCCGTTAGTCTGAAAACCTGTTAACTTGATTGCCTGATCAGTGAACTAGTTAATCTAAATTTTGTATGTCTGAAACTTGTAGACAAGTTAAACTGAAATCTGTTAGTCTGGGGACACAAGGTTAGGAGGGGAATTACTTGTGTCACCTGTTGTTTGGGACCCATATTAGTCAGTAACCCTTTCTGGTATCAAAACTTTGACCCAACAGGAAGTAGGGTCCGGGCACGCTTACTGAACTAATTATAAGCGGTTCATTCTGATAATGGCGAGGGGTGTTGATGGTGCGTTCCAACCGGGTCATGTGCGTGCATGGATCCCGGTCTGCCTCTGAGGATGTAAGACGCCGTGACATCTGTAAATAGGTCTGTGCCAATTGGTTGTCACTTTAGGGAGTGATACACCCTATTGTGGGGCCGACACAGGATATTTATGTATTAGGGAGCCGATCGCTTGGGGTAGGGTTTTAGGGTACACTTAGTTCTATCTGTTTCTGTTGGTACCGTCTGTTTCTGTTGGGTGGTAACACCTGTCTGTTTCTGCGTGGTACCGTCTGTTCGGGTGGTAAAGGCCCATTACTAGTGTACACCTAATTCTACATTCTGTTTCCGTAGGGATTAATCTGTTTCTGAATCTGTCTGTTTCTGATCGGGTAGTAAAGGCCCATTATTAGCATCCTGTTTCTGTTAAATTATTCTGTACCCGTTTCTATTTCAGTTTAGACATTAGGGTGACACCTAATTCTGTTATACTAGTATTAGTGCAGAGAAGTGTAAAGCAATAGTCTATGTCATTCTGTTCTTCCGTTATATCTGCTACACCTGTTACAGTTATCTCTCATCCAGTTTTATGTTCATGTCATATTATTATTATCTGTTCATATGCTGAAAGTCACTGGACTTGCCAGACTTTTTGTCTGATCCTTGTTGTTTCGCCTCCTTTCTTCCGTTCCCCCCAGGTTATCCAAGGAGGGAATACTTTAGTTTGATCCGGATTTCTCTCTGCTTGAAGTGCTTAAAGTATGGCTTGGCTCTGTATAGCTCCCGTTCTATGGGGATTATGATTTTAAAACATGCATTTTGAAGGCTTTTGTACAAGACTGATATTTGTACTTGAATCCTGAGATTTGAAAGGATGTAACCATATTGATTTCTGTTTCTACTGTAATAAAGTTAAAAAATTTCAAGTACTGTTTTATTTGTCTTGTAAGTTTCTGTTCTGTTTACTAAAACGCTCCACCAAAGTTAAGGCATTTCCTTTGTGAGTGACCTTAACGGAGGTGGGGTGTTACAGACCTGAAGGACAAATTGGTGTTAGCTTTAAATGAGTCTTTTCATTTTAGAAAAATACTAAAAGAAATTAACCACACTTTTCTCTGTCTTATTCCAAAAACTGATAAACCTGTATCCATTGCAGATTACAGACCGATCGCATGTTGCAATGTCTTGTACAAAATTATAAGCAAGGTCTTATGTAACAGAATGAAAAAAGTGTTACCAGACATGATCGCGGAGTGTCGAAGTGCTTTCATTAATGGGCGGAGCATATCATAGAATTCACTGCTTGCACACGAATTGATAAGAAATTTCAATAAGAGGGGAGTAGACAAATTTTGCTTAAAAGTTGACCTCCACAAAGCATACGACAAAATCAACAGAAGCTTCATTATATATATGCTAATCGCTATGGGGTTCCCAACGAAATTCACGAGACTTATTGCAGAATGTATCAACTGACCTACTTTCTCTATTCTGATCAATGGTGTTCCGAAGGGGTTCATAACTAGTAACAGGGGTATTAGATCCTCTTTCTCCGTACTTGTTTGTGGTTGCAATGGAGTACTTTACATTACAGATGGAGATTGCACATTTTTAGAAAGTCATACAGCCTATTCACAATTTTCAACCGTACATTAGTCACTTGTTGATTGACATAGAAATGTGTTTATTTTATGCTCTTATATCTTATCTTTTGTATATAAATAAATATTACTTGGGTATTGTTTTGTTATTTTTGCAGATAGTCCAACCCAGCCCGCATGCAACCAGAAATGTAGAAAAATAGAGTTCAATTTGCTGTGTATTTGCATTGTAGATGAAGATATCACATCTAGTTGCTGTTGGACAAGAAAAGGAGTGATAAAAAGGCTTTGCACATCACAAATCAATGAAGAAATATCAAGGAAGTAAGAGGAAAAAGAGAAAAGGCCCAAATTTGCTTTATTTATCTAAGGCCCATTTATGTTTCTCATTGTAAACTAATTAGCGGTCTAATGACCAGGCCCATTTACCATTAGGGTTAAGGTTAGGGTTTGGCTATCTACCCTATATATACCCTTGTAATAACCTTGTAGCCACCATCTCATATCTTATTCCATTTCTCTAATAAAGTTCTTCTTCCTCTTTTTATTTTTCTGCTATTTTTTTATTTTCTTAGCAATTAGTGTTGTCTACACGATTAGATTCGGTAGAGCATTAATTGTATTTTTCACTTATTTTCATTAGCGATTGACCGTCTGATTAGATTCAGCGGTAATCCTAATTCTTATTTTCTGTTCGTTTAATTTTGTTCTGCAAATTTTATTTCCATTGTTCTATTTTATCTTCCACCATTGAATTCACTACAGATCCGATTAGATTCGAATCTGCAGTGAATTTAATTGCATCTTTTAATTGTAGTTTCACTTTCTATTTTGTTTTGCAAAATCAACTTCCAGTTTCGTCTAACACGCCCAAGAAAAAAAATAAATAATAATTTTTAATTAAACCTCCCTGTGTTCGACCTGTATGCTACACGCCTGTATGCTTGCAGAATTTATTACAAATGTCGCGCTTTTCTAATTCATAGACTAGCGTCGATCAAGTTTTTGGCACCGTTGCCGGGGAGGTAACAATTAAATTTTAATATTTATTTAATTTCTGATTCGTGTTAGTTTTATTTCATTGTATTTCCTTTTTGTTTTGTTGTATATATATATATAAAAAAAACTTGTTTGGTGAGATTTGGTATTATTTAATGATGCTACATTCTTCTATATAAGAGAAAAAATCTTGCTAGTTTTTCTTTGATTTCCTTGCCTTTTATTCTCAATCTATTCCTTTTCTTTCTTCCCTCTTTTCAAAAAAAAAAAGGAAAAAAAAATTAAATTCTTGCCGCTTTTCAGTCGATTTCCTTCCAACTCTCTAACCACTTCATTCTTCATTTACCCTTTCTTTCCCCTGTTCAACAATAAAAGAAAAAAGAAAAAAACTTGCCATTTCATTCTCTGATTTCTTTCCCTCTATCCAATACATTAATCTCTTCTTTCACAAGTAAAAAAAAAACATACAAAATTCTTATCTTTCTTCACTGCCGAGACCTTTTGACCATCTTCATCATCTCTTCTCCGAAAAGAAAAAAAAAACCTACAAACCCCATACAAACCTCCCATAACAAATTACAAGCCACACGTAACATCACCGAACTCCACAAAAATCATCAACAAATACTCAGAACACCATCAAACCGCACCACCAAACCACTTCGCTTCAAAGCCTCAATCTCGAACACAAATCTTTGCGGACAATTCCTCATCACCCGCAGACCCGAAATTCCAGCAACCGAAACCCACAACAAAGTACGAAATCCTGATTCGTAGTACCTGGAACCCGATCTGAATTCAAAAAAAATAGAGCAAGTTTGGTTTGCACATGGAAATTTGGGAATTCTTTTTTCTGTCAAACGTGAGGGTAAGTGTTTGAAGTGAGGAAAGCGTATTTGTTTTTGTCAAACATTAGGGCCGGCGTTTTTTTTTTCCAGGGATTCCTTTTTCTGTGGAGCGTGAATTTCTTAGTTGAGTGACTTGGTGGCTTTTAAATTGCATCTAGTTTATTTTGTTTCTCTTTTCAAGTTTAGTTTTGTTTTTCATTTTATTTTTCTAGCTGAATTTGTTTTGCTTATAATTCTTCTAAGCTAGTGGTTTTGTTAGTTTAAAAAAACAAAAAAACAAAAAAAAAACAAAAAAAAATTCTGATCTTTGCAAAGTCTAACAGAGGAGCATGAGTTTTGTTTCTGGAATTGCTTAGTGTGTGCGTGGATTTATAGCCTTATATCGTTGACTTGGTCGAATCTTGCCTTTGAGTGCGTGTGACAGACTAGGGTGTTGAGCAATTTTCCACTGTGTACATTTGTCTTCTTTCTATTTTTTTTTCCTTTCTGTTTTCAGCTACTTTAGTTTTCTTTTACCTTGCGTCTAGTTCTAGGTTTTGTTGTGTTTAGTTCAGTTTTTATTTTTTATTGTTATTATTTTTTTTTTCCAAGTCCGTTTCTATTTTCTTTTCCTTTCAAAAAAAAAAAAAAAAACAAATCAAAGGCTCAAGGGAAGAACAAAAATTCAAGCAAAACAATGATTCAGCAGTCAAGCGACTTGCAAGTAGTGAAGTTGACTTGTTGGAGCGGTTGCACACCAAGTGGGGTGTGAACGCGCTAGCGCTTCCCAAATTCACTGGAGGACTGCCGATCAAGGTGAAAACTTTTAAAACTCTACAGGTGCTCTGCCGCAAAGAAAAAAATATATAGACAATTGTTGTAAAATTTCTGCTGGGGCAGCGGCTTTGAATGTACAATTTTTAATTTTTGCAATTACTTTGTGTGATTTCTGCATTTTTTTTTATTCATTCTGTTAAGGGCAATACCCCAATACATATAAGGTGAGGGATTTCATCGCCCTTTCCTTAGCCCACAAATTGCATTTCATCGTAGAATCTGACTAATAATAACGGTTAGACGTTGGACTTAAGGGAGTCGCGGGCTCATCTAGGGCTTAATTATATTGTGATAGTTGATTCATTTGGAACGAATTATTTCTTGGTGTCTAGACTACGGCAGAGAAATAACCGTTTATAAATATTACGGTGATTCGTAAATATTATATTGGTTGTTACTCTGAAGGTACTTAAACCTTCGGCTGCATTGCTAGGGTGATTCCTGGTGCACCGATAACTCCTGTCCGTTAACTGGCTAAGAAATCTTTTGATCTAAGTAATCAAACGCATCACTTTATACTTTTGGGTTAAGAGCCAATAAGGACAGAAAACTTCATTGTAGCTAATTTCTGTGCTTGCATTCAACAACAATGAGTGAAAAAAGTGTTAGCCAACAAAATTCTCCTAGGGGTTCTCGTAATAACCAAAATTTTCCAACCGAATTGGATCAAAATCGAGTGAATCAAAACTTTTCGAACTTTGGAGATCAAAACCAAATAAATCAAAATTTTCAAAACCTCAATATCCAAGTGGACAGACCCTTGTCTCTTCGTGATCGATGTTATCCTACTAGGACCGTTCAACCATCTGTCATTGTGTTCCCACCAGCTGAAGGAAACAATTTTGAGCTAAAACATTCTTTTATCCAAGGGGTACCAAAATTTACTGGGTTTGAAAATGCTTATGAATTTCTGAGTGAATTTGAATTGTATGTGTCCACAACAAAAATGCAACAATTATCTAACGAATCGATCAAGCTAAGGCTAATCCCATTTGCATTACTTGAAAGCGCTAAAAGATGGCTAAATTCTCTTCCAAAACATTCTATAAGAAGTTGGGATGAATTTGTCACCATATTCTTGAAAAAGTTTTTTCCTTTCCATAAAACTCTCAAAATTCGAACTGAGATAAACCAATTTTGTCAAAATGAGGGGGAAACTTTTTCAAAATATTTTGAGAGATTCAACCAACTACTGTATAGTTGCCCTCATCATGGAATTTCAAAAGATCACTTGTGTCAAATTGCGTATGAAGGGCTTAACTATCAGTCTAGAACTCAATTAGAATCAATGTGTGGAGGAGATTTTATGTCTAAAACAGCCGATGAAGCTTGGCGGTTCTTAGAAGATTATTCTGAAAAGGACATGCAATGGGAATCGATTCGCGTTCCCATTCGTACTTCTACTAGAGGAGTGCATGTCGTGGACCCAAGTCAAATTCCTTTAGAAAATCAAACTCCTCAAGTAGGAGAAGGGTTACCCCACTACTACTCTCAGGATCAAGCCAATGCTATAGCTCAAAATAACCCTTACTCGGTCACGTACAATCCTGGTTGGAGGAACCACCCAAACTTTTCTTGGTCAAACCCCAATAATTCGGCTAACCCATCACACATGCAACCCTTTATCCCCAATCCGAATTACCAAGCTCCACCTCCCAATTCTCAAACCTCTCAAGCTGAACCTCAATCCAAACAGCCTTATAGGCACCCCAATTTTCAATCATCGAACCAATCCTCTCAATCTTCTCAACCATCACAAGATATTGTTCGATTAGAAAAACAAATAAATAATCAAGACGCTAAAATCGACCAACTAATGCATATGATAAAGGAAATGGCGAAAAATAATGAGAAAGGAAAGTTGCCTAGTCAACCCGAAGTGAATCCAAAGTATAACCCTCGTGCTGTAAATTCTTGTAAGGACGAAAACCATAATCCAGTCAACGCTATTACAACCCTTCGATCTGGAAAGAGGATTGATAATAACGTGGACGACCCTGACGAACCTTCTAACTCGACCCCAATCCCTAATCTTGATAATCACCCATTGGCTTCGAATGCCAATTCTTCTAAACCTCCATTTTCCTCAAATGTTGGCAATACCAACATACCATCTTCTACGACCTTACCACCTTCTCTTCCCTTGGATAAACCTTTTTCTTCGAATGATGAAACTCATCACAGAGTCGAAAAACCAGTAGCTCCTTTTCCTCATAGACTCAATAATAAGAAGAAAGCGGCAAATTTCGATAAAATTCTGGAAATTTTCAAACAAGTCCGTGTGAACATTCCTCTTTTAGACACCATTGAACAAATTCCTCAATATGCTAAGTGTCTTAAGGAATTGTGCACACAAAAACGTGCGACCAATGTCCCAAAAACCGCCTTTCTAACTGCAAATACAAGCTCTGTTCTTTCGAATCTTGCCCCAGTCAAGTACAAAGACCCTGGCTGCCCTACGATTGATTGCAAAATAGGAAACACCCATATCTCTCGTGCTCTACTTGACCTTGGTGCCAGTGTAAATCTTCTTCCCTATACTGTCTATCGTCAACTTGGACTAGGGGAGATTAAACCAACAAACATCACACTTCAACTAGCCGATCGATCTGTCAAAAAGCCATTGGGAATTATCGAAGACGTCTTGATACAGATCGAGCAGTTTTACTTCCCTGTCGATTTTATAGTTCTAGAAACAGAGCCTGTCTCAAATCCCAACGTTCAAATACCATTGATCTTAGGACGCCCTTTCTTAGCAACCTCTAATGCTGTCATTAATTGTAGGAATGGTCAGCTTCGACTCTCCTTCGGGCACCTAACCATCGAGCTAAACATCTTTAATCTCAACAAACAACCTAGGGATTTTGAGATCGATGAAATTGACATGATTCAAATCACAGTTGATGAAACCTCAAGTGACACTTCTGAAGCCCTGAAAATGTGTCTTGACCATTTCAACCCTGATTTCGACGAACTCGAATACATTTCTGAACTAAACAAAATTCTTGACTCCGACACTTCGCCACCTGAATCTAACCAAGGAATGTTGACCAGTGTTGATACACAAGAACTTCCTAAGTTAGACCTCAAACCCTTGCCACCAGACCTTAAGTATGCCTACCTAGACTCTTCAAAAACTTTTCCCGTAATCTTGGCTTCCGATCTTACCGAGGACCAAGAAGAAAAACTTTTGGATACCTTGCGGGAAAATAAGGACGCCTTGGGGTGGGAAATTAGCGATATAAAAGGAATTAGCCCATCAATTGTGGAACATCGCATACATTTAGTTGATGAGGCTAAACCCACCCGTGAGGTTCAAAGGCGATTAAACCCAAACATGAGAGAAGTGGTCAAGGAGGAGATAATCAAATGTCTAGACAATAACATCATCTATCCCATCTCTGATAGTACTTGGGTGAGCCCGGTACAAGTTGTACCAAAGAAGTCAGGAGTCACAGTGATCAAAAACGACAGTAATGAACTCGTCCCAACAAAAATCAAAACCAAATGGCGTGTGTGCATCGACTATCGAAAGCTTAACTCAGCCACATGAAAAGACCATTTTCCCTTGCCTTTTATTGACCAAATGCTCGAACGCTTAGCGGGACATGAGTACTACTGTTTTCTCGATGGATACTCTGGCTATAACCAAATTCCTGTTGCTTTAGAAGATCAACATAAGACCACCTTTACTTGTCCCTTTGGAACCTTTGCTTATCGTCGCATGCCTTTTGGTCTTTGTAATGCCCCCGCGACTTTCCAAAGGTGTATGATGAGTATTTTCTCTGATATGGTGGAAGAATTCTTGGAAATATTCATGGACGATTTTTCAATATATGGATCATCTTTTTCCCAATGTCTCACTCATTTAGAACTCGTCCTTAAGCGTTGTAAGGAGAAATCACTGGTGCTTAATTGGGAGAAATGCCACTTTATGGTAAAAAGGGGGATAGTTCTAGGTCATGTCGTCTCTAAGGATGGCCTAGAAGTCGATAAATCCAAAATCGATTTGATTGCTAATTTACCTCCTCCTAAGTCTGTCAAAGATGTTCGTTCATTTCTTGGCCATGCAGGATTCTATAGAAGATTCATTAAGGATTTCTCAAAAATTTCAAAACCTCTCTCGAATTTACTTGCCAAAGACGTAAAGTTTGAATTTTCCAATGATTGCAAAATATCTTTTGAAACTCTTAAATCACTCTTGACCACAACTCCCATCATTCAACCTCCTGATTGGACTCAACCCTTTGAACTTATGTGCGACGCTTCTGATTTTGCTATTGGAGCCATCTTGGGTCAGCGTGTCGATAAACTCCCTCGAGTCATTTATTACGCTAGAAAAACCTTAAACGAGGCCCAACTGAATTACTCAACTACTGAAAAGGAATTTTTGGCAATTGTCTTCGCTCTTGAGAAATTCAGACCATATCTCATAGGATCCAAAGTCATAGTTTACACTGACCATGCTGCCCTACGATATCTGCTTTCTAAAAAGGATGCCAAGGCCCGCTTGATTCGTTGGATCCTTCTTCTTCAAGAATTCGATATAGAAATACGAGATAAAAAGGGTTCTGAAAATGTCGTAGCTGATCATCTCTCTCGAATTGTGCACGGAAATAATAACGACACCCAAATCGATGATTATTTTCCTGACGAACAACTCCTTTCGATCTCTAACACCCCTTGGTACGCTGACATTGTGAATTATCTTGTCACACAACAAATGCCCGCTGAATGGTCGAAACAAGATAAACAAAAATTTCTCTCGAAAGTTCGAAACTTCTATTGGGACGACCCATATCTTTTCAAATACTGTCCCGACCAAATCATCCGAAGGTGTGTGCCTGATCATGAACACCAAAGTATTCTCTCCTTCTCACATGACCATGCTTGTGGCGGTCATTTTGGAGCTAGAAAAACTGCTGCAAAAGTTTTGCAAAGCGGTTTTTATTGGCCCACACTCTTCCGTGACGCTTTCGAATTTTGCTCTAAATGTGAGCGATGTCAAAGAACGGGTCGAATCTCTAAGCGAAACATGATGCCCCTCAACCCCATTTTAGTGATTGAGTTATTCGATGTTTGGGGCATCGATTTCATGGGACCATTCCCTAATTCATTTGGGAACCTTTACATCCTACTTGCGGTAGATTATGTCTCAAAATGGGTTGAAGCCATTCCGACCAAAACCAACGACAACAAGGTTGTTGTCAAATTCCTCAAAGAAAACATCTTTTCACGCTTTGGTACACCTAGAGCTATCATTAGCGATAATGGCACTCATTTCTGTAATCGTGCTTTTGAGTCCTTGCTCAAGAAATACTCAATCACACACAAGCTGTCAACACCTTACCATCCACAAACTAGTGGACAAGTAGAAGTTTCCAATAGACAAATCAAGCAAATTCTTGAGAAAACCGTGAATTCCAATAGAAAAGATTGGTCCGTAAAACTGATTGATGCACTTTGGGCTTTTCGCACTGCTTATAAAACCAATCTAGGGATGTCACCATATCGATTAGTCTTTGGAAAGGCCTGTCACTTACCTCTTGAATTAGAGCATCGTGCTCTTTGGGCCATAAAATTTTTGAACTTTGACTTAGAAAAGGCCGGCTCACATAGGAAGTTACAAATTTCTGAATTAGAGGAATTAAGAAATGAGGCGTATGAAAATGCGAAAATCTACAAAGAAAGAACCAAAGCCCAACACGACAAAAACATACTTCGTAAGGAATTCAACGTAGGTCAAAAAGTTCTTTTATACGACTCTAGACTTCACTTGTTTCCAGGAAAACTCAGATCTCGATGGACTGGACCTTATGTTGTGAAAACAATATATCCTCATGGAGCGGTTGAAATTGAAAACCCTAAGGATGGAAAAGTCTTCAAAGTAAACGGTCAACGACTGAAACCATTTTTGGAATTCGAGCAATATGACGAAGATGACTCTATCGATCTACATGATCATCCTCCATGAAATCAGGTGGTACACGTTCTTTTTCTTTTATTTTTATTTTTCATTTTTTTATTTATTTTTTTTTGTTTTTTTTTGCCTTAGACAATTGGGACACTGTCTCAATCAAGTGTGGGGGGGAGTCTGCATTTCATCCATTTTCATTTTTCTTTGTTTTTTATTTCTTTTTATTTTCAGCCATTTTAGATTGTAGTGACATACCATAAATTTTTTTTTTCTTTGAAATACGACTCATTTTCAATTGATACAGCAAAATAAGTTTACAATTTTTAGCCAGTTGATAGTATTTTTTTCTCTCAACTTAGATCGAATAAGAAATATAATGAAAAGTTTAATTTTGAGGGATAATAGTGTAACCGGTACATAGGGAGATTCTTAGGTGATGGCCATGAAATCTATTCTATATTGTAGACTTTGTTTAAATAAGTGGAGGACTTAAAAGACTTATGTTGGCTTTTCGAATTTTTAAAACTAAGTTGTGTTAAGTTGAATTCGCGTAACTCTCTTTTGTGCTTATATTTTCGATAACAATAATAATAGTATTCCAAGGGTATCCAACATTGCTTGTATATCGAGCGTTGGTGTGCAAACCCGCCAAGCTCTATCCGACACGTTGTTGACAAAGTCAAAGTTGGAATATCTTGGTCTCATTTTATGAGATTGGACGCCTAAGGATTACCGACACGTTGTTGACAAAGTCAAAGTCGGCCTGCACAATCCGCCAAGCTCTTTACCTACTCTCCGTTAGTCCGCGAGGCAGTGCATGGGTGGTAAACCTTGGTCTTTTTAGTTAGGTGTATGTACTTAATCATAAATCTTAAAATTTTATAGAATAAAGAATAAGCGATGATACCCAAACACTTCTTGACCTTATTGATTTGACTAGCCATACATGAGAAAATTAGAATACCACTTTGCAAACTGTGCCAAGCAAACTAAGAATTTATTTCATGGCTGCACTATATTATCGACCGAACTAACTGGCCAAACTGGAATTTAACATTTGAAAACTTGATTTATATTGAAAATTTGTGACAAGTCGAGGTATCTAAAATAAAATCAACTGACTAGAAATTGTTAACTTAATTTGTTGTACCACTTTCCTGAAATAAGTCATGTTTTCATTTTTCATTTTTATTTGCATATGTCCACTGCATTCATGTAGTTTTATTAGCATTTGGATTTTGTGGGTAGTATCCGCTGAAAACCCTCACGAGACACCACTCGTCCTACTAGGGACACCTAGAGGTTTAACGGCTTGTTGCATACGCTCAATGCAATCGTGTTTCCTACGAAAGTGTGACCTATCTAGTTTAGTTTTTCATTTTTTGTTTTACTCGAGGACGAGTAAAAGATAAGTGTGGGGGTATTTGATTGACATAGAAATGTGTTTATTTTATGCTCTTATATCTTATCTTTTGTATATAAATAAATATTACTTGGGTATTGTTTTGTTATTTTTGCAGATAGTCCAACCCAGCCCGCATGCAACCAGAATTTTAGAAAAATAGAGTTCAATTTGCTGTGTATTTGCATTGTAGATGAAGATATCACATCTAGTTGCTGTTGGACAAGAAAAGGAGTGATAAAAAGGCTTTGCACATCACAAATCAATGAAGAAATATCAAGGAAGTAAGAGGAAAAAGAGAAAAGGCCCAAATTTGCTTTATTTATCTAAGGCCCATTTATGTTTCTCATTGTAAACTAATTAGCGGTCTAATGACCAGGCCCATTTACCATTAGGGTTAGGGTTAGGGTTTGGCTATCTACCCTATATATACCCTTGTAATAACCTTGTAGCCACCATCTCATATCTTATTCCATTTCTCTAATAAAGTTCTTCTTCCTCTTTTTATTTTTCTGCTATTTTTTTAATTTCTTAGCAATTAGTGTTGTCTACACGATTAGATTCGGTAGAGCATTAATTGTATTTTTCACTTATTTTCATTAGCGATTGATCGTCTGATTAGATTCAGCGGTAATCCTAATTCTTATTTTCTGTTCGTTTAATTTTGTTCTGCAAATTTTATTTCCATTGTTCTATTTTATCTTCCACCATTGAATTCACTACAGATCCGATTAGATTCGAATCTGCAGTGAATTTGATTGCATCTTTTAATTGTAGTTTCACTTTCTATTTTGTTTTGCAAAATCAACCTCCAGTTTCGTCTAACACGCCCAAGAAAAAAAATAAATAATAATTTTTAATTAAACCTCCCTGTGTTCGACCTGTATGCTACACGCCTGTATGCTTGCAGAATTTATTACAAATGTCGCGCTTTTCTAATTCATAGACTAGCGTCGATCACTTGTTATATGCAGATGACTTGATTATATGTATTAAAGCGAAAGATTTAGCGGCTTGGAAAATTAAGGAGATATTTGATAAGCTGGAAAAAATGTGGGCTTGAAATGAAGACTAAATGATAATTTAACAAATATTGTCGAGCTAAGGAAGTTATTTTGAACATTCTTAATGTGAGAGAAGGAAGTTTACCAGTTAAATATCTAGGAGTTCCATTGTCATCGAATAAAATTACAGACAGGGAATGTGCCTCCCTAATCACTAGTATTCGTGATCGATTACAGGGATGGAGTTCACAACTTCTGTCTGCAGCTGGCAGAATAGAATTAGTGCACACTGCCATACAAGCAAAAGCTAATTTTTGGTTACAAACATTTCAATTGCCTGATGCATCTATTGGGAAGATTGAGAAGGTATGTGCTGACTTTATCTGGAGAGGAGGCACACACAAAATTAAATACAGTGAACTATGCAGGCCTAAATCAGAAGGTGGGGTTGGACCGCGAAATTTGAGAGACATGAGAGATGCTTTTACTTTGAAGCAAGCATGGAAAATCATTAATGGTGATGGATTGTGGGCGAGATGGATGAGAAGTAGATACATGAAAGATAACTTTTGGACGATGGCTACTGACACCAATGCTTCAACGACTTGGAAGGCGATAATGAAAATTAGAGATAAACTTGCAAAAAATATAGAAAGGGAATTTGCGGATGGTTCAAATACATATCTCTGGAGAGATCCATGGATAGAGCACAAATCTTTGATTGATCATCTCGGATGGGACACATACTCTGCATATGGTTGCCCCACCACCTCTGTGAACGACACTGTGGAGAATGAACAATGGAATTGTG
Organism: Allium sativum; assembly: GCA_030737875.1. NCBI lineage: Eukaryota > Viridiplantae > Streptophyta > Magnoliopsida > Asparagales > Amaryllidaceae > Allium > Allium sativum. Next base: position 712,978,893 of record CM060912.1, read on the forward strand.
ACAGCATTCCTTGTTCAACTGAGTTAAAAAGGAAAATTGAATTTATGCCGTTATATTTTGGTAGAGATCATGATGTATGGAAATGGGACGGGTCTAAAGATTTCAACATTAAATTAGCATGGAACCTAACTCGACAAAATCAAAACGTGTTGGAGTGGTGCAATATTGTTTAGGACAAGGTGATACCACCTAAAATGGCGTTCACTGCCTTCAAAGCGATTAAAAGACGACTGCCAACAAAAGACAGACTATTTAAATGGGGGATTACACATGAAACAAAATGTACTCTATGTGATAAAAACATAAGACTCATGAGCATCTTTTTTCTCAATGTGAATACTCGAGCTCCATTCTTCAACATATGTGTCCTGATTACTTCTCACAAAACCCAAATAGAGAAAGGAAAATCAATGATTTAATGGAGTACCTGAGCATCGGCTGGAGCGGCAAGAACACGATAGCTGTAATACGCGGCGTTTCTGTTGTAGCTGATGTGGCGAGTTTGGAAGGAACGCAATACCAGACAGTTTCAACATAAAAAGAAATCGGTGGAGGAGATGATTAAATTGACTGAAATTGACGTAAATATCTTTAAATCGATAAGGGGACGGGGTCTTACGGGACATAAGGCAACACGACGACCTGATAATGGTGGAGTGGATCAACAGGAGACACGGGAAGGAGTACTGATACTCGAATCCAAGAGCCGCCATAATTTCTTCAGTGAGCAGCATTTGCGGAAGGAGATGGAGAGTTAATGATAATTAAGTGATGAGTTGTCAAATATGTAACTTTGTGGGTTATAACTGTTGATCGTTTTGCGGTTGTAATCATTTGCCTTTGGGCCTTCTTTGGGCTGAAACAGCCTTAATAAAAGCTATACCAATTTTCAAAAAAAAAATCTGGCCAAATCAATTGTTGGTACAAAAAACCGGGATCAAACTTATATTCGAAAACCATTCCGACCAGCAAATACGTAAACGTTGAAGATGTTTAGAAGCTGATCGAGATGGAGCATTTGAAGACTGTGGATCATCATAGGCGGAAGGATTGTTGTCGAATTTCTCTGACTTGCAACCAGAGGTTTTCCGACGTGATTCAGTCATGGTTGAGATTTTGCGGATTGCAAGGACTACTCGCTACTGATCCTTTGGAAGTGGTAGGAGGGTGCCTTCGGCTCATCCTGTTCCTGGATGACTTGTATGGATGAATGTCCGACAGAGTATTTCCTAAAAATCACGTACGTTGAATTTTACAAACATACCGAGTTGGTGGCAAAGGAGGGCACTTCTTTTAAACCCAGAGTATATTTGTGGACGTCAATTAGTGATTTGACAGATCTGATGATGTGGCATTCAAAGTGAATGGCGGCCAGATGATCAAAAAGATAATTATAACCTCAAGCCTCATCAACCGGGAAATGACAAAAATCGGGCAAGCAGCATGGTTATGTGGTTCGCTCCCATTAGGGTGTATAATCACCTATCTAGAGAAAATCCATTTCCTTCTTTAATCTATTTCGATGTTGTCCCTTTTGTGTAACGGTGGTTTGAGCCCAACCGTTGGTGATATACATTTGATACACTCAAGCAAAATGAGTGGTCGGTCATGTGTGGTCCGGGTTGCAAGATTTTCTTGTTGAACCCAGTGTATTCCCCTCTAGAGATACACTATCAGAAGGTGGTTCCATATCTTGTCAGAGTCGGCATCCAATCTCCAATAACGCCTGTGATCTTGATTGTATACTATATATGTGGAGCGTGAGATGCAAGCGTTCTGCTAGATTATTATTTATTTGTATTTAGACACTATTATAATATCAAACAAGATATGATTTCAAAACTGGTTTGGGTTATAGTGGGTTTCTCACTCTGGTTCACCAGACTAACCCGTTGTTTGTAATGCTTGGGTTAACCCAGGATTTACAGGTTCAGGTTAAGATGTTATGGATTTCAAAGACGAACTAGAGAAGTTTAGACGTATGATATTTATTATTTATTCCGCTGTGTGTTGTATATAAGGACAGGTTGTTATAACTGTCTGTCTAGTTGTATTAGTGTACTCTGATGGGTGTAAGTATATTTTTAAGCTCTCTATAAAGTTTTATTTCCATATTATAATTTATTCCGCTACGATGTGAGACTGTGTATGATGTTGATTTTCTTCTTATTCTTCTATTCTGATATTTCTTTCTTTCTTATCTCATCCTCTAATTTCTTTCCAATAACTTTTTGGATGTTCGGCATTCGAGTTTGGACAGGAAATGTAATTGTGTCAAAAATTCGAGCGTCGAATCTTCTGGTTCGCTACAGTGGTATCAGAGCTACTGGTTAAGTAATAACCTTGGCTCTGTGTCATAACTCGATAGAGATGGGGTTAGTAAAACCCTAGATTGAGTTTGAATATATATGTATACGAGAGAGTGTACTTGTAAATTTTATATAAAAATATTTTGTATTGTATTGATTGATTGGTTCAAGTGTTGGGAAACCATATTGAACAGGCAAGTGACAATATCTTTTTATAAAAAGGGTAAATGAAATAATTTTCCCCGGATTATATTTTATATAGAAAAATGGAAAATAATTTTCTGTGGTATAGAAATATTAGTTATTTGGTTATTTTGCTTGATTTGGTTGAAATTCAATTTGGATTATGAAATGGAATGGAATTGGTTAGAAACCAATTGATTAGTTGGATATGAAAGTGTAACAGAACCTGGTTAAGTAGAACTAATTTAAGATGGAATTCAAAATTTAATTTAAGATGGAATTAAAATAGAATTAAATTAAATAAATTGGGGTTTGGAAATTAAATGGACAATAATGGAAATAAATCAAATATTAATCAATTGATATCAGTGTATGTTAAACCAATGTGAATGTAGTTAAGTAAGTATCGGTATGATTCAAATGATTAATGTGCTGTTATTTGGTTATTGGATTGGTTGAATAAAATTCATCAAACGGGTTAATAAAGAAGCTGAATGAAATGAAATTAAATCATTCAACCCGGTATTTGTCATTTGCATTGTATGTTGAGTTAAGTGCAGAATCCAGAAGGCTATGGAGTTGATCTGGTTACAGTACAAACTGGAAGACGAAGAGCTGTTAGTTGGCTTGCTTCGAAAGTAGAATTGGATTACCCGACAAATAGGTAAACCTTAATATTAGTGATTAGTGAATGATTTTATACCCCTGAGTTGGGTAGCCACTTAGCTTTTGATTTTCTTTTGGTGAAGTTGAGGCCCGGAGTGGCACTTGCAGTTGTACCAATCGAACCAGGCAAAGGAGATGCTGGTGAATTTTTCGAAATTTTTTAAGAGTTTGGGATTACTTTAGATATATTCAATTTAAAATAATTGGGTTTGGAGCGTTCTTATCTTGTAATTTCGGGGACGAAATTCTTTTAAGGGGGGAAGAATGTAACGTCCCAGATTTTCGAACATTTATTTTGAATATTTAAATCTATTTTAAATTTTGATTTGGTGTTATAAATGGATTTTATATTAAATAAAATGGAGCTAGAGTATATACATATATAATATTATTAAAACGAGCATGAAACGACATGGTAGTTCGTAATTTTCGATTTGAACTTTAACTGAATATACAGGATTCGATATAAGTCGTATTTCTATAAAACAAGAAACGTTGGAATCGATGTGATTATATTTTCTAACGGAAGAGAAAAATGGAAATTTCATCATATAGATTACTAGTTATATCTAATTCAAATTTTGAGATAGTCGCTATGAAATTCGTTAATAAACGATAATGTTTATTTAACAATATATTTAAGGATTTTTATATATATTTGAATATCAATATAATGATGGAATATCTTAAAATGTTGAGTTTAAACCCGAATGTGTTTATTTTGAAGTTATATAATATTATATTTTGGTATATTCGATAATATTGGATTTTTTTTACAAAATTGTTTGGGAATTTTAAATATATTTTATCGATAATATATAGGCTTTGGAAATAGTTTTCTTTCCAAACGAGCTTCGTTTTCGACGAAACAAATTTTATTGGAATGCGTATAGCTAATTGTTGCTAGATTTTTAGTTTGAAGCTAATTGGAGTTGTTTTATCGGTAGATGAAATTTAAAAGTGAACCGATGGATATATTGCGATCTAGATAACACCGTTTTGCAAACGGATCTGTTTTTAGCGAAACTAGTTCCATTAAAACTGTATCGTCAAATTATACCATGACGTCCAATTTTCGTTATTTTTTTTGAAGTTAATGTGTCTCAGTACGATTTTAACGGTCAATGTAATATAGCAATAATCATGTAAAATCAATTCTATCCCCATATAATAGCTACCCCAAATACATAGGCTGCACATTCTATAAATAAATTAAAAATCTAGCCACCTCAATATTAACACTCCCCGCAGATACCTATATTTTTCCTGAAAAGAAACCACACTGCTTTTCTTCCATGTTAGCTTACCAATCAGGTATTCTTTTCCATCGTGGCTACAACCATACCTTCCTGCCATTTTTCTTTTGTTCAGCTTACTTCATGCACATGCAAGGAAAATAAAATTATCTAGTTCAACTCAAAGCCTGCCTAAGCCTCAAACTTCCTTTCAAAATGAATTTTCGCACATGCCATTGTTTCTGCTTCTCACGCAAAAGCTTAATCAATATCTCTTCAAAACACCATAGTGAGCCAACCTACCCATGTTATTTTTCTCCACTGTCCCCACCGCACAAGCATAATTAAATCGATATACAACTACCCTAATGTTTTCAGCCAATCTAATAAAAAGAAAACTCGGTTTTTCAACGCTTAAGCTAAATATTGTAGCGCAGACCTACCTCCTACCAGAAAATTTGTTCTCATTATCTGGAGTTTCCTACCACTATATATATAGGCGTATTCGTTTGTTCGAGCAAGTGAGTAACAACCTCATTCTTTTCCAAAATTAAATAATATGCAGGCATTGTCCTCTATTATTTCATTTCAGAAGAGAATGTGAACCATACAGCTAAAGGAAAAATGAAAACGAAAAGTAAACTACGCGAAACCACATGGACGGAGAGAGGGATCTGGACGGAGGCGTGAGGAAGCAGGTGCAGCAGAAGCACGAAATAGAAGAGGTGGCGGGTTCAGAGATGATGAAGTTGCGGTTTTGGGTTCAGGATGTGTTAACAAGAAGTGGCAGGGAGTATGTATTTGCGTGAAGAAGGTTTAGGGAAGAAGAGTGTTGCGTGGGTGGGATGTTTTTCAGTACTGGACTTCGGAGCCTTATAAAAAATTGAAGAAGAGAGCGTTAGAAATATGGGGAAGAAATGCTGGAGTGTGCATGTTTTGGTGTGAAGGAAATATGGTGGGGGTGACACTGTAGCGATTGGGTGGATTAAACATTGGGCTTGTGAAAATGGAGCTGCTCACGTTGGGTTTTAACAAATTGGTGGGGCTCTCTGGCAATGTGGAGACTGGGGAGAAGTTGGCTCAGGCGAGAAGAAAAGAAGTGAATAGTGTTTAACGAGCTTTCAGGGTATATGTTCTAATACACCTAATTTAGATTATGTGATGCCTAATTTCCTGTTAATTACGCCTAACTAAGTATTTAACCGTGGCCTACTTTACTTGGCTAATTCCTTTTAAACATACCTAGTTTTAACATGCGTAACCAAAGTTTACATAGCCCAAATTGTTTCCTTATATCTATAGCATGACCTAGTTTCGTCTAAAACTGGTAACTAACATGGCCCATTTACGTTAAAGGAAATTTAAATGCCTAAACCCTAACTAATTTTGGCTAAACCCGCTTGACAAAATTGTTTAACATAGCCATTAGTTTCTAATAGTTATAATCCATACGGCAAATAGAAATGTATATTATATATTTAATGCTAGGACTAGCACTATATGGCAGACATGGGAAAATGGCTTTTTAACATTTTCTGGAAAGATATTTTACATGTGACCAAGTAGGTTATGACGTGGCCGTCTGGAGACTAATGGGCCTAATGTGCCTTATTATATGATATATATCATATATATACAACGCGGTCTGAAATATATACGTTGTTCCTAACTTATTAACGTGGCCACTCGTTGGTTTTAATAATGTAAGTGACAGTAGAATAATAATAATAATAATCACTAAGATTAATCCAGTTTTAAATTAAACTGAATACTGATAAATTTTGTAGCGCGTTCCTATGATTATCAAAATTTGAGGAATTCAATTACATGAAATCCGTATCAACAGGCGTAACATTGTAGAGCTGCTGTGGATAGAGCTGAACGCAGTTGGAAACAAACCGTTAGCGACAAAGGGAAAATCAAAGTGAATTTAACTCACTCAGTTTACCCGCTTATATTTTTAAAAGCTGAGTTTTATTTTTTGTGCAATGATTGATGATTGGATGACTGTTTTCCAATATGCTGAATATTTTAAATATTAATTAATTAAATTAAACGTTTGTTTGATTTAATCGAATTAAATCATTATTTTAACGATTAGATTCCAAACGAGGTAACTTACCTTGCTGGTTACGTTTATAACAATATAAAAAGTATTAAATAAATAATTGACTACTACATTGATTGTTATAAATTGTATTTTGACTGTTATTAGTTGAACTATTTATTTCTGTTTATCGTGATGAATAAATATATTGTCAAATTGAAATTATTGTAACCCATTTTTTTGCAGGGAAGGACAGGTTGGAGGGATCCAACCGGATTCCTCAAACATGATTATTTATATTCATATTATATTATATTATATGAATTATTTGACCAGTATGATCGAATGATTGATTCACGGTTGACGCTGAATTTAAATTCAACATTTATTTGTTATTAACCAATGGGTGATATTGGTTAGGTAATTAACAACGGTTGGCCTAAAACAATGAATCATTTTATGAACATTGATTTACAGTCAGGTAAATCGATAGGAACAAGGTTATAAGTATTTATTTTATAACCAAAAGGAATTTTGAAATCTATTTTATAAGGATTTATATGAATAAAGTTTTATTAAAAGAATAAATAATTATTTTTATCTAGTAACTATAAACCGAGTTTATAAAGCGATTTCTGATGTATGGAGTTTTACAGCCAATGGGCATAAATTGATCAAATGGTTAAGGATTAAATTAATTGTTCCAAATAACAATTAACTGCGATTTACTTAATTTAATTAGATTGTTAATTAAATAAAGGGGAATTATTTGAAGCGATTAAAAGAAAGGAGTAATGGAATTGGTCAACGGATTTATCTCGTTTTGAATTGACTTAAGTCAACTGTCTTAAACCAAGATGAATTATTAAATAAATTATTTAGTCCTGACTTAAGTCAACTGTCTTAAACCAAGATGAATTATTAAATAAATTTTTTAAATCGATTATTTTTTTAATTATCTTAAAAGAAGATTAACTACAAATGTTGAAGTAAACAAATGGATTTCTATATATGTTAGAATTGATTATTATCTTAATAAAAATCAAGGTAAATCAAGGTGATAAGTTTTGAAACTAAAATTCTTTTAATGGAAGTTTTTGAAGTTAAAAAGCCTTACGTGTAGTTTTAAATAGTGAATTTGTATTTAATAGGAACTCCTATTAAGTATTCCATTGGTCGGATTTTATAAAATCCAAACTAGGCATTTATAAAGGCAAATTAAGAATGGACTATTGTTATAGGAGTTGAAACAAGTGAAAATTAGGATTTATAACCTGAAGGAAGCTAAATGGAATTTAAAAGTCTAAGGACGAGGAAATAGAGATGTTTTAAATTGACAAGACGTGATTTTCGTATTAAAAAGCAAAGTTTTCAAAAGAGAAAAATAGAGTTAAAAACCATATTTAAAATAGTGTAGTAAATAAAAGTGTTGGGAAATTGTTGGAATGAGATTTCATTGATGAACTCATATCTGTCCGGAAGATAAGAATATCGTCGACTCAAGGTCTGAAAGGTAAATAAAATACCCCAACTTGAGTGACTTCATGATTATCCAAGGATGATATTGGTTTAGAAACAAGGACGGTTAAGGGAATTAAATAATATTTCCGTAAGGAATATTATAAACTATAATTCGAAAAGTTATGAAGTGAATAAATGAAATCTTGTATACTGAACCAATAAATCCACTTTATTTTTCTATGGATGATGGTTGTTTATTTTGATAGTTAAATCACCGACTATCAAAATCTGTCCAAATCGATTGTTCGTACGGAAAGACCGGGATCGAATTTATATTCGAAAACAATTCCGACCAGCAAATACGTAAACGTTGAAGATGTTTAGAAGCTGATCGAGATGGAGAAATTGAAGACTGTGGATCTTCTTAAGCGGAAGGATTGCTGTTGAATTTCTCTGACTTGCAACCAGAGGTTTTCTGACGTGATTCAATCATGGTTGAGATTTTGCGGATTGCAAGGACTACTTGCTACTGATCCTTTGGATGTGGTAGGAGGGTGCCTTCGGTTCATCCTGTTACTGGATGACTTGTATGGACGAATGTCTGACAGAGTATTTCCTAAAAATTACATACGTTGATTTTTACAAACATACTGAGTTGGTGGCAAAGAAGGGCACTTCTTTTATACCCAGAGTATATTTGTGGACGTCAATCAGTGATTTGACGGATGTGATGATGTGGCATTCAAAGTGAATGGCGACCAGATGATCAAAAAGATAATTATAACCTCAAGCCTCATCAACCGGGAAATGACAAAAATCGGGCAGGCAGCATGTCTATGTGGGTCACTCCCATTAGGGTGTATAATCACCGATCTAGAGAAAATCCATTTCCTTCTTTAATCTATTTCGATGTTGTCCCTTTCGAGAAACGGTGGTTTGAGCCCAACCGTTGGTGATATACATTTGATACACTCAAGCGAAATGAGTGGTCGGTCATGTGTGGGTTGGTTTGCAAGACGTTCTTGTTGACCCCAGTGTATTCCCCTCTAGAGATACACTATCGGAAGGTGGTTCCTTACCAGGTCAGAGTCAGCATCCAATCTCCAATAAGCGCCTGCGGTCTTGATGGTATACTATATATGTGGAGCGTGAGATGCAAGCGTTCCGCTAGATTATTATTTATTTGCATTTAGACACTATTATATAATATCAGACAAGATATGATTTCAAAACTGGTTTGGGTTATAGTAAGGTAAAAACCGTCAATGTTTATGTTTGGGCTGGTCTTACTATTATCCTTTTCTTTCAAAAGGATTTTTGACTTAAAAATCAATATGGATGTTATTTAAACTTAGTAGGTTTCTCACTCTGGTTCACCAGACTGACCCGTTGTTTGTAATGCTCGGGTTAACCGGGGATTTACAGGTTCAAGTTAAGATGCTATTGATTTCAGAGACAAACTAGAGAAGTTCAGACGTATGATATTTATTATTTATTCCGCTGTGTGATGTATATAAGGACAGGTTGTTATAACTGCCCGTCCAGTTGTATTAGTGTACTCTGATGGTTGTAAGTATATTTTTAAGCTCTCTATAAAATTTTATTTCCGTATTATAATTTATTCCGCTACGATGTGAGACTGTGTATGGTGTTGATTTTCTCTTATTCTTCTATTATAATATTTCTTTCTTTCTTATCTCATCCTCTAATTTCTTTCCAATAACTTTATGGATGTTAGGCATTTGAGTTTGGACAGGAAATGTAATTGTGTCGAAAATTCGAGCGTCGAATCTTCCGGTTCATTACAGAAGACAGGGAGAGCCGGAACCAACGACGATTGGGGCAAAGCTCGAGGGGAAGGGGTGACGTGCAGCTCAGTAGTGAGCGATGATATTCCGAAGAACTAAATAGGGCATGGCAATTTGTTTTGATGAGCAACTATATGATTAGGTACTTGGGACTAAACAATTTGGAACACAAAGACAGAGAAAGGGAAGTGGGAAAGATGGCCAAAATGTCGAACTGAATTATTGAAAAGGGTTTGGGCCCATTTATTTTAAATCGTAATTAATTTCTATAAAATATAGCCAATGAAGATTAGTTAATTTATGTAATAACCCGGAAAATCCGAGCCAATTTAAAAATTTTATTTTGGCAATTCTAATGAATTTTGAGTATTTAAAATGAATTATTTTAAATACTAACGACGAGAAATTTATTTTGAATAGAATTAGAATGAACATATTTATTTTAATTGACGTTAGAATATAAATATTTATTTTAATTATAAAAGGAATTGAAAATGGCGCGGTAGTTTGAAATTTCGATTTCAAATTTCAAATGGATGTACAGGATTCAAAATAAACCAGATTTTAGTGAAACCGAAAATATTAGAATCTATTTGAAAATATCTTTCCAACGAATTCGAAAAATTGAAATTTCATGGCGGGAATAAAAAGTTATGCCCAAATGAAAATTCAGAATAGTCGCTGTGGAATTCTGGCCTTTAAAAATGGAAATTTTGCATATGACCTCTTTTTTCGACGAAACCACTTTTGTTGGATCCGGGATGTCAAGTTATTGCTAGATACCAAAATTCGTAATTTTTGAAAGCAATATGTGAGTGTGGCAAAAGAAAACGTGTTTTGACAGTTTTGGTCAATTTCGATCGACCAGAAAATGGCCATTTTTCAAATGGTCTTCAAATTTGACGAAACTAGTTTTGTTAAGACCGTATCGTCAATATGAAGCTAGAAATAATTTTTCTGGAATTTTTAGAATCAGTAGGTGGCTTCGGTAAATTAAAACGTGCGTTTGAATTTAAAATATAATGATTTATATTTTAAATTTGACGGAAACTGATCAAAACAGTCGAATCAGCTTACGGGACATATCCCATTGTGTTCAGAATGTGGGTAATTAGCTAGGGACGACAGGCGGTGGATCTCGTTTGGAGATTGAAATTTGAAGTTACTTTTTGGGATTTAAATAATATAAAAATATATGAATATATGGTCAAATCCTTTTTTTCTCTCTCTCCCCTTCATTTACTTTTCTACCGTCGATTTTCAGAAGAAATAAAATAAAAATAAAAAAGAAGAGGTAGTGATCGACGGAGCCTCCACCGCCGCTAGGCGCGACCACAACCCCCCCCCCCCCCTCGCGCCATTCGCCGGACTCCCCCCTTCCTCTTAGCCGATGTCCTCCTCCCCTCTTCTAATTTAACTGTAACCCCCCATCCCGAAACCCTAGGCGCCGCTGGCCCTACCCCGCCTGGCCGCACCCTCCGGCCACCAACCCCTACGCCGCCTCTGAACCCCCACCTCCGCAGTGAAACCCCCCTCCTCCATAAAGATGAGATTTTTACCCATTTTCAGTGTATCCCTTCAGCCCGTGAGCTTCCCGAGCCTCCTCCGCCAACCGACAACACTAGCGAGTGTTTATTTTTAATTCAATTTCGTTCATGTAGATAAAATTTGCAATTTTTATTATATGTATATAGTTAAAAATCTAAAATTTATATTTATGAATGTGATAAAAGGTATGATTTTATATTATAGAAATAATAAAAACATGATTTTTATATTATAGAAATAATAAAGGCATGATTTTTATATTATAGAAATAATAAAAATATGATTTTTATATACATGTAGTGATAATAAAAATGTGATTTTTATAGCGACGATATAAAAATTCGTTCTTTATATAAGAAGTAGAAATAATAAAAATATAATTTTTATATAGAAAGAAGCATAGTAAAAATATATGAAGTAGAAATAAAAATATGATTTTTATTTATTGGAATGAAGCAGTAAAAATATAATTTTTATTATGAACAGCGTGGCAAGGACTGCATTGGAATTTCAAACAAATCCAAATGGTTCAGAAGTTCAAAAATAGAGAATGATGGAGTGGATCGCTTAGTGAGAACTTCTCACTTTTAATTTGTTTTCTAGTTGAAATATATACTAGGATGCAGACGGTGCTTAGCAGCACTTGACACCCGTTGTCCACAGACCATGGATGACTTGTTTGTTTAATTGATGTGTTGTGAAAGTTGATTATGTGATGTGGGATGGAATAAAATATTTTATAGTTGAAAATATTTTATAGGTAAAAATATAATTTTTAACGTGTATATAAAATAAATATTTATAAACAAATTGAACGATTTGTTTATATACACACATTTGACTGATATTGATTGGGACGATAAATTTTACACATCGCCCAACTGCACAAATAAAACCTGTGTTTGATTGTTTGAAACCCCACACGGGTATTGGGACGATATTGGACATACACTAATCCCAATAATTAGCTGTATGTCGATCGATTGATTGACAGGCTGTTATAAGCGTTAAATATTTATATTTGATGCTTATGCAGTGTAGAATGCACTTTGGGTGATGGTTGACTGTGTTTGATTGTTGTAGTGTACGTGTGTGTATGAAATCCATATAAATCACATTGTATGGTAATTGACCGTGTCTGATTCCAGTTCAGAAAGAATGAATATTTTAAAATAACGATTATTTTAAAATAACGAATATTTTTCAAATAATATTCAGAAGAGAATCAAATATGATTTTGATGTCCGATTTGGGAAGGACACGAATATATTTAAATATATAAAGCCGTGTTGATTAGATTGACGCCATTTTGACGTTAACGATATTTATACGATTTTATTCATTTTTATAATGAATATCGAAAAGGAATAGATTTCAAAATCTAATGTTTTGAAAATATTATCATTTATATATCGATGAAAGGGAATATTCAGTTTTGATTAGAAATTGAATACGAAGTTGAAATCGTTTTGAAAACGAATTTATAACGATTTATAAAATACGTTTTAAAAGGAAATCGACGAAATATATAATATATATTATATATATAATGGCCTGAATAGAACGCGCCGTGCTACGGTAGTTCGCGAATTTCGACCATTGACTTCGAATGGACATTACGGGAGATCCGACCGTCGGATTCTCCTAATACCGGAACCGTTGGGTTCGTATCGAAAAGAGATTTCTAAGGAATATTAGAGATTTAAAATCTAATAGTTGGATTTGGAATTATGTCCAAATCAAATTTGGAAAAGGTCGTTGTAAGTGCAGTTCGATGGCCGTTGATGGAAATCGACTGTACGGGCCTTGATAAAATTATTAAAAATATCAATAATTAGTGTAAAATCATAAGAAATGATTTGGAAAGAATTAGGATGAAAAACTCCATATTTGAAAAGATAAAAATAGATTTTAATCGAAATGAACTAGTTTTGAACTAGAATTATAATCCATTTATTTTTGAAATAAATAAACTGGATTTGAAAGGATTTTAAAAATAACCAGAATTTCCAATATGTAAAGTGGAAATGGATTTGAATCGAAATTGTCTTTGGAATATTTCGATGTTGGATTTCGTGATTATACAGATATTGTTATGGAAATTTGAAAGATATATTTATATCGTTATTTCCAATACGATTTTTGTTGGTCGTAGAATTTGATATTGAATATAAGCCGATGTATTTTCTATTTAGAGCCTTGTATTTAATATCAAATGGGATTTGGTTTTGTCATGAATGGTGTCTTCATTAACACTATTCTTAAATCCAGTTGAGAAAAAGATTAAATCTTTTTATTTAGATTTAATGAAGTATACCAATTAAATGGTATTTAATTGGAATTGAATTTGAATTGATTTTTGGGTTTATCGTGAATGGTGTTTTAAATAACACTTGTTCTTTAACCCGATAATTAATGGAATGTGAATTGGGTGTATCGTGAACTATGTTTTAACAACATTCGTTCTTTAACCCGATTTACAGTGAAATGTGATTTGGAATTTATAAATCTTTTGTTAAGATTTATAGGAGATTTTCCAAAGTAAAGTTTTCCAATTTAATAAAATAAATTGGAATGGAATTCGATTTGGTAATAATCGAAGTGAATTTCTGCGGAGGAAGACAACTAATATATCTGGAATTTAAAAGGCTTTGCCGTTATTCCATTTATATTATTAGTCGGATATGGAAGTTTATATCGGTTTGTTTTCCATGAAGATTCCATTGTAAATGGAATTTGATTTTGGGTTGTCGTGAACGGTATCTTTAATAATACTCTTCTTAGACCCAACGGAGTTAATGAAATCAGAAACAAACTGAAGATTAGTTAAGTTGAATGGTTTCCTGGGTGTTGATCTGATGTTGGTTTCGGCCTTCGGGGTTATTACTTAGGGAATTGTTCACTTGCTAATTTACGGTTAAAGGCTGAGGAATAGAATGTGATTTTGGGTTTATCGTGAACCGTGTTTTGAATGACATTGGTTCTTTAACCCAGTTAAAGACAAGATATGATTTCCAAAGTTAAATAATCATTAATACTGATTTTTAGGAAGAATAAAACCAAGTGGAGTTTTAATGAATCTTTAATTAGATTGAAATGATCGAGAATGGAGTATCACCAGTTTTGCTCCAAGCGATTGTTAAATCTTTAATTAGATTTGAACGTGAAATGGTAATTGAATTTACCGATAACACTGTGGTGTTAGATATGAAGTATGACCAGTTTCACTTCATGGGATGAATAGGTGGGGTTGGGAAATTTAACAAGTGATTACTTCGGTAAGGTTCGCTAATCCCGACTGGTTTGAATAAACCATAATTTGGTTTGAATTGATATTCAAAAGAAGATTAAAGAATAAATTTAAAGAATTTATCTTTGATAAAATTAATGGGAATCTTTCCCAAAGTATAAGAATATTTGGATAAAAGAATATTCTGAATTGGAATGATGCTTATATTGTGTTTGTGTAACACTTGTTTATTATATACGCGAGTTATTCGGAAAGGCCGGGTTTATCCCATTCTGAATAACTGAATCGACAATGTGTCAAGGATGAAGACGGTGGTCGAAGACCGGAGGTCTTCACATCGTTTGGATAATTACTGATGATCTTGATTGGGTTGTCCACCCAATAGGAGGGAATTAGTTGGTGATCGTCCAGACGTACTTGGAGATCGAAGGATATGCGAGGAATAGGTTCCTCCGGTTTTGTTCAGACCCAGAACGAACTTGTAAATGGATGTGTGTCTAACATCGGATTTCATTCTGTGTGATTGATATCGGTTGCATAGCGTGAATTGCCTGTGTGGCATGCTGAGATGCAAATGATCAAGGCTTCTGTTGAAAAGCAGAGCCTTGTGGTTGATGATCAAAGCACGGCCTTTGTGGCATAGCTTTGTGTAGCGTTAATTGGCGAGCCTCACACCCTGGTGTGAACCAGAAACGGGAGAGGACCTCAGGGAGGGCATGCGTTTCCTTCTAGCTAGGGTGGTGTCAGTGACCTACCAGCCCTGACATTTATATTATTTTCACCTGTGTGGTTGTTTGATTGCGAGGCACCTCGGATATATCGGTGACTATGTGGAGCCGATGTAGTCATAGGACTCATTTACGCCCCCAAAGGGCGAGGAAACGCAATGTTCAGGCATTTTAATCCACATCGGTGGACCGACCCTGATGATCCAAGGGCTCACCTGTGTCTGGGTCCTGAGGCTCGGTCTAGAGAGTCTCGAAGCAGTGAGGACGATCCCTTGCCTCGGTTCATAGACGGAAATCCAACTTCCAAATACGTGACATTTGCGGTTTTGATTGTAGAGCCAAGTATGGCGACATGATATATGGTACCCATGCTACCTAGGATTGATACATTTATATTTGAAGTTGTTTAATACACTATGCACTTATAATAGTATCAAATGATTTGTTTTTAACGTACCAAGCATGTTTGGCTATTATAAGTGAAAACCCTATCTTCCGGCTTGCATTGCATTGTGTGATGGGACCTAGGTCTTATAATTGCTTCATTTTTCCAAAAAAGCATTGCGCTGTTTCGATATACCTTATTTAAAAGTAAAGTTTTAAATAACTGTTTAAGTTCTCACACCAGTCACATGACTGACCTGGAGTTTATTGTTTTAACCTAAACTTTGGGTGCCCTTATTTTCGACACGGGCAGCTAGTAGTTTTGGTTTTGGAGATTTATATTCACAGGATCCTGGTTTACAGTTGGAATGATATTCGGAAAGCTTTGTATCCGTATATCTCCTTCAGTTGTGTTTTGTATTATTTTTCCGCTGCAGTAATGTATTTAAATCTTTGATATTTTCTGATGTATAATATTTATTCATACTCTGTATATATTTGTATTCTGATGGAATTGTTGTAATAAGCAATGAAATGTTCTTCTGTTTGTGTTCTGATTCGTCTTGTTCTCAGTACAATACGGGCTTCCCGTTAAGGGGATTTCGGGGCGTTTCATTTTGGTATCAGAGCTTTGGTTTACAAAGCTCGAGAACAAGACACATTAGAACCATACAAAAGAATTCATCAGAGATTGGATTAGTAATATCCAATGGGAATGACTCGTAAGAGATGGGATCAGTAGTATCCTAGAGCGGGTGTGAAGAGTATATTTTTAAAATGAAAACAATTTTTGTTTTGAAAATTTAAATCAATTATTCGTATTTGATTATTTATTTTATGTTGAATTTGGATAATCCAGTATATAAAGATTTTGCGTATACGTCTGATCCACGTGTATTCAAAGTTTTAATATACTGGATAGATATAGAATCACACTCTAGTCGCTCGGACATGATTCTGATGATTGACGCGTCATCATCAGAATTTATTTTCGTGTTTCGAAAGAGGGATTTCTATACGATTCCAATTGACTGGTGTGAGAACCAAAGCTAGATGGGGCTTATTGTTGTGATTTGGCATCAAAAAACTGATTTTTGGCTATGTATTAAAGTTATGTGATTGAAAAGCTAATCAACTAATTGATTGCTGATTGTGTTGTTTGATTATTGGTTGATTAATTAAAATTTGAACAATTTAGCCAAATTGTATCAAATATTGGGCTGAATTGAAAATTGTTTGGAAATGCATGCATGTACATATATATGTGTGAACAGGTCATAGCAAGGAGACTAGAGAAGAGGAATAAAATTGTTTGCCCGACAAATAGGTACATGTTTATTGTATGTCTTGGGGTATTTGATGATTTTATGAGCCGATTGGCTATTTCTTTTTCTTTTTGGATTGGAGAGGCCTGTATGGCAATTTCGGGATTTTCCCGGTGCTCCTGTGCAGAGGAGGTTATGGCGAAATTTTTCGAAAATTTAGGGTGTTAGTTAAATTTTTGAAAAATTTGAGAAGTTCTTAGAAACTGAAAAGTTGAAGAACTTAAGCCATAATGAAAATAATGAATGTTGAGTTGGTTAGTAAAACAACTTTCAACTTTGTTCCTTTTCGGGGACAAAAAGTTTTAAGTGGGGGAGATTGTAATAACCCAGAAAATCCGAGCTAATTTAAAATTTTTATTATGGCAATTTTAATGAATTTTGAGAATTTAAAATGAATTATTTTAAATATTAACGACGAGAAATTTATTTTGAATAGAATTAGAATGAATATATTTATTTGAATTGACGTTAGAATATAAATATTTATTTTAATTATAAAAGGAATTGAAAATGGCGCAGTAATTTGAAAATTCGATTTCAAATGGATGTACAGGATTCAAAATAAACTGGATTTTAGTGAAAACAAAAATATTAGAATCTATTTGAAAATATCTTTTCAACGAATCTGAAAAATTGAAATTTCATAGCGGGAATAAAAAGTTATGCCCAATTGAAAATTCAGAATAATCGCTGTGAAATTCTGGCCCTTAAAAATGAAAATTTTGCAAACGACCTCTGTTTTCGGTGAAACCACTTTTGTTGGATCCGGGATGTCGAGTTATTGCTAGATTCCAAAATTCTAAATTTTTGAAAGCAATATGTGAGCGGGGCGAAAGAAAACGTGTTTTGATAGTTTCGGTCAATATCGATCGACCGGAAAATAGCCATTTTCCAAACGGTCTTCAAATTTGATGAAACTAGTTTGTTAGGACCGTATCGTCAATACGAAGCGAGAAATAATTTTTCTAGAATTTTTAGAATCAGCAGGTGGCTCCGTAAATTAAAACGTGCGTTTGAATTTAAAATATAATGATTTATATTGTAAATTTGATGGAAACTGATCGAAACAGTCGAATCAGCTTATGAGACATATCCCATTGTGTTCGGAATATGGGTAATTAGCTAGGGACGATAGGCGGTGGATCTCGTTTGGAGATCGAATTTAAAGTTACTTTTTGGGATTTAAAATAATATAAAAATATATTAATATATGGTCAAATCCTTTTCTCTCTCTCCCCTTCATTTACTTTTCTACCGTCGATTTTCAGAAGGAAAAAAAGAGAGGAGGGAGTGATCGACGGGGCCTCCACTGTCGCCAGGCGCGACCGCGACCCTCGCCCCTCACGCCAGTCGTTGGACTTCCCCCCCACCTCTCAGTCGATGTCCTCCTCTTCCCAACTTCTAATTTAACCGTATTCCCCCATCCCGAAACCCTAGGCGGCGCTGGCCCTACCTCGCCTGGCCGCACCTTCTGGCCACCAACCCCGACCCCTGCGCCGCCTCTGAACCCCCACCTCCGCAATGAAACTCCCCTCCTTATTAAAGATGAGATTTTTACCCATTTTCAGTGTATCCCTTCAGCCCGTGAGCTTCCCGAGCCTCCTCCGCCAACCGACAACACTAGTAAGTGTTTATTTTTAATTCTATTTCGTTCATGTAGATAAAATTTGCAATTTTTATTATATGTATATAGTTAAAAATCTGAAATTTATATCTACGAATGTGATAAATGGTAAGATTTTATATTATAGAAATAATAAAAACATGATTTTTATATTATAGAAATAATAAAGGCATGATTTTTATATTATAGAAATAATAAAATTATGTTTTTTATATACATGTAGTGATAATAAAAATGTGATTTTTATAGCGACGGTATAAAAATTTGATCTTTATATAAGAAGTAGAAATAATAAAATATAATTTTTATATAGAAAGAAGCGTTGTAAAAATATATGAAGTAGAAATAAAAATATGATTTTTATTTATTGGAATGAAGCAATAAAAATATAATTTTCTTTATGAACAGCGTGGCAAGGATTGCATTGGAATTTCAAACAAATCCAAATGGTTCAGAAGTTCAAAAATAGAGAATGACGGAGTGAATCCCTCGGTGAGAACTTCTCACTTTTAATTTGTTTTCTAGTTGAAATATATACAAGGATGCAGACGGTGCTTAGCAGCACCCGACACTCGTTGTCCACAGACCATGGATGACTTGTTTGTTTAATTGATGTGTTGTGAAAGTTGATTGTGTGATGTGGGATGGAATAAAATATTTTATAGTTGAAAATATTTTATAGGTAAAAATATAATTTTTAACGTGTATATAAAATAAATATTTATAAACAAATCGGACCATTTGTTTATATACACACATTCGACTGATATTGATTGGGACGATAAATTTTACACATCGCCCAACTGCACAAATAAAACCTGTGTTTGATTGTTTGAAACCTCACACGGGTATTGGGATGATATTGGACATATACTAATCCCAATAATTAGATGTATGTCGATCGATTGATTGACAGGCTGTTATAAGCGTTAAATATTTATATTTGATGCTTATGCAGTGTAGAATGCACTTTTGGTGATGGTTGACTTTGTTTGATTGTTGTAGTGTACGTGCGTGTATGAAATCCATATAAATCACATTGTGTGGTAATTGACTGTGTTTGATTCCAGTTTAGAAAGAATGAATATTTTAAAATAAAGATTATTTTAAAATAACGAATATTTTTCAAATAATATTCAGAAGAGAATCAAATATGATTTTGATGTCCGATTTGGGATGGACACGAATATATTAAAATATATAAAGCCATGTTGATTAGATTAACGCCATTTTGACGTGAACGATATTTATATCGATTTTATTCATTTTTATAATGAATATTGAAAAGGAATAGATTTCAAAATCAAATGTTTTGAAAATATTATCATTTATATATCGATGATAGGGAATATTCAGTTTTGATTAGAAATTGAATACGAAGTTTAAATCGTTTTAAAAACGAATTTAAAATGATTTATAAAATACGTTTTAAAAGGAAATCGACGAAATATATAATATATATATATATATATATATATGTATATAATGGCCTGAATAGAACGCGCCGCGCTACGGTAGTTCGCGAATTTCGACCATTGACTTCGAATGGACATTACGGGAGATCCGACCGTCAGATTCTCCTAAAACTAGAACCTTTGGGTTCGTATCGAAAAGTGGTTTCTAACGAATATTAGAGATTTTAAATCTAATGGTAGGATTTGGAATTATGTCCAAATCAAATTTGGAAAAGGTCGTTGTAAGTCCAGTTCGATGGCCGTTGATGGAAATCGACTGTATGGGCCTTGATAAAATTATTAAAAATATCAATAATTAGTGTAAAATCATAAGAAATGATTTGGAAAGAATTGGGATGAAAAACTCCATATTTTAAAAGATAAAAATAGATTTTTATCGAAATGAACTAGTTTTGAACTAGAATTATAATCCATTTATTTTTGAAATAAATAAATTGGATTTGAAAGGATTCTAAAAATAACCAGAATTTCCAATATATAAAGTGGAAATGGATTTGAATCGAAATTGTCTTTGGAATATTTTGATGTTGGTTTTCGTGATTATACAGATATTGTTATGGAAATTTGAAAGATATATTTATATCATTATTTCCAATACGATATTTGTTGGTCGTAGAGTTTGATATTGAATATAAGCCGATGTATTTTCTATTCAGAGCCTTGTATTTAATATCAAATGGGATTTGGGTTTGTCGTGAATGGTGTCTTCATTAACACTGTTCTTAAACCTAGTTGTGAAAAAGATTAAATCTTTTTATTTAGATTTAATGAAGTATACCAATTAAATGGTATTTAATTGGAATTGAATTTGAATTGATTTTTGGGTTTATTGTGAACGGTGTTTTAAATAACACTTGTTCTTTAACCCGATAATTAATGGAATGTGAATTGGGTTTATCGTGAACTGTGTTTTAACAACATTCATTCTTTAACCCGATTTACAGTGAAATGTGATTTGGAATTTATAAATCTTTTGTTAAGATTTAAAGGAGATTTTCCAAAGTATAGTTTTCCAATTTAATAAAATAAATTGGAACGGAATGGAATTCGATTTGGTAATTATTGAAGTGAATTTCTGTGGAGGAAGACAACTAATATTTCTGGAATTTAAAAGGCTTTGCCGTTATTCCATTTATATTATTAGTCGGATATGGAAGTTTATATCGATTATATATATCGATTTGTTTTCCATGAAGATTCCATTGTAAATGGAATGTGATTTTGGGTTGTCGTGAACGGTATCTTTAATAATAGTGTTCTTAGACCCAACGGAGTTAAGAAAATCAGAAACTAACTGAAGATTAGTTAAGTTGAATGGTTTCCTAGGTACTGATCCGATGTTGGTTTCGGCCTTCGGGGTTATTACTTAGGGAATTGTTCACTTGCTAATTTACGGTTAATGTAACAACCCAGAAATTCTGAGCCAATTTAAAAAATTTATTTTAGCGAATTTTGAATATTTAAAATGAATTATTTTAAATAACAACGACGAAAAATTTACTTTGAATAGAATTCGAACGTATATATTTATATAGATCGTCGTTAGAATATAAAATTTTATTTTAATTATAAAAGGAATTGAAAATGGCGCGGTAGTTCGATAATTTGATTTCAAATTTCAATTGAATGTACCGGGTGAAAAATAAACCGGAAGTGAAACCAAAAATATTAGAATCTATTTGAGAATATCTTTCCAACGAATCCGAAAAATTGAAATTTCATAGCGGAGATAAAAAGATATGTCCAGTTGAAATTTCAGAATAGTCGCTATGGAATTTCAGCCCTTAAAAATGGGAAATTTGCAAACGACCTCGAATTTCGATGAAACCACTTTTGTTGGATCCGTGATGTCAAGTTATTGCTAGATTCCAAATTTCGTAATTTTCTGATTCAATATGTGAGCGTGGAAAAGGAAAACGCGTTTGTCCAGTTTTAGTTTATTTTAATCGACTGGAAATTGACCATTTTTCAAACGGTCTCAGAATTCGACGAAATTAGTTTTGTTAGGACCGTATCGTCAATACGAAGCTAGAAAATATTTTTCTGGAATTTTTCGAGTTAGTATGTGGCCCCGGTAATTTGAAATGCGCGTTCAAATTCAATATATAGAGTTATATGTCATTTTGACGAAAACTGGTCGAAACGATTGAATCAGCTTGCGATACATATCCCATTGTGTTCGGAATGGGGGTAATTAGCTAGGGACGACAGGAGGTGGGTCCCGTTTCGAATCCGAAATTAAAAAATTGCTTTTTGAATTAATTTAATAATTAAATAATATAAATTTTAAAGCCCCTCCCTTATATCCTTTCTATCTCCCTCCCTTGCCCTTTTCATCTCAGATCCAACGAAAAAAGAAATCAAATCGCTCCTCCAGGCGTTCACCTCCTCGCGCGCCACCAAGCTCCGGCGAAGCTCCCCCAGCCGACCGCCCCTTCCTCATCTCCTCCCCATTCTCTCTCCTCTCCCCTCAGCGCTCCGCGCGAACCCGACGGCCCTGCCCAAATCGAGAACCGCGATGAACCCCCCTCCTACCTGAAGCCGAGGATGAACGCCCCATCCCGGATCCGCGAACCTGAAGCCATTTCCCCCCTTTTAGCACAACACAGTAAGTTTTTCCCTCCCCTTTTTCTTTATATTATTTATTAAAAACTGATTTTACATTGTATAAAAACTGATTTTATTTACATTGAAAAAAAAACTGAATTTTTCATTGTTTAAAAAATGAAATTGTCATTGATTTGAGAAATAAACATTCTTGCTTTGAAATATAAAATTGAATTTTTAAAAGTGAAAAGATTATATCTTTGAACTAGGAAGGATATGATTTGTCATAGTTGAAAGGTTTGATTTTTATCATCAGAAAGACGATATTTTTATATATGTAGCGAAATAAAAATCTGATTTTTATTATATATATGTTGAAATAAAAATGTGATTTTTATAGTGATGAAATGAAAAGGCGAAATCTTTATGTAGAGAATAGCGTGATAAAAATATAATCTTTATTATATGAACATCGTAGTAAAAATAGAATTTTTATCTATATAGTAGCGATGTAAAAATAGAATTTTTATCTATATAGTAGCGATATAAAAATAGAATTTTTATCCATATGGAGTGATTATAAAAAATATGATTTTTATATACATAGCAACAATATAAAAATGTGATTTTTATATATGTAGTGGCTACGGGCAACGAAAGTGACGAAAGGCGAGAACGGCGAAGACTTCTACATAAGAAGCGTCAAGGCGTTTGGATTTAGCTATTCGGTGAGAACTTCTCACCTTTAATTTTATTTTTCTAGTTAATAATATATACTAGGATGCAGACGGTGTTTAGTAGCACCCGACACCCGTCATCCACAGACCATGGATGGCTTGTATGTTTGATTGTTTGTTGTGATGAAAATTGATTATGTGACGTGAAATAAAATATTTATATAGTTAAAAATATTTTATCGTTAAAAATATTGTTTTTAACGTGTGTGTGTGAATAAAAATATGTGTTTGTTGATTTGAAACCCCACATGGGTGTTGGGATGATATTTGAAGTCCACTCATCCCGATTGATTAGTTGTATGTCGATCGATTGATTGACAGGCTGTTATAAGCGTCTATATTTGATGCTTATACATTGTGGTGCACTTTGGATGATGTTTGATTATTTATTGTTGTGATTATATACATGTGTTGTATGGAATCCATATAATTAACATTATATGGTAATTGATTGGGCCTCATTCCAATTGGGAAAATAAAGAATAGAATGAAGTATATATTCATGTGTTGAATAGAATAAATAATCATGTGTTGAAAATTATCATGTGTTGAAAGAAATATTTTAACAATAAAATTTACATCTTTATCATATTTAAAGTTAGAAACTAACTGGAAAATAGGTAAGATGAGTAGTTTCCAGGGTATTGATCTGATATTGGTTCCGGCCTTCGGCGTTAATACCTAGGAAATCATTCTCTTACTACTTTACAGTTGGAGTCTGATTGAAAATCAAATGATAGATACCATAATTTTATAAAATATATTAAATAAAAAAATAGTCATGTGTTGACAGTGCTCATGTGTTGAGAATATTCGTGTGTTGAAAGAAATATATATTCATGTGTTGAATAGAATAAATATTCATTTGTTGAATAGAATAACGAATTTATTGATATATATAAAGCCGCGTTGATTAGAGTTGCGCCATTTTGACATGAACGATATTTATATCGATTATATTCGTTTTTATAATGAATATAGAGAAAGAAGTGATTTCAAAATATAACGTTTTGAAAATATTATCATTTATATATCGATGATGTGGAATATTCAATTTCGATTCGAAATTGAATATGAAGTTGAAATCGTTTCGAAAACGATTTTAAAACGATTTATAAAATACGTTTTAAAAGGAAATCGATGAAATATAATATATATATATATATATATATTATATATAATGGCCTAAGTAGAACGCGCAGCGGCATTTCGTGAATTTCGACCATTGACTTCGAATTGATGTTGCGGGAGATCCGGCCGTCGGATTCTCCTAAACCGGAACCGTTGGGTTCGTATCGAAAAGAGCTTTCCAATGAATATTAGAAATTTGAAATCTAACGGTTGGATTTGGAATTATGTCCAAATCAAATTTGGAAAAGGTCGCTGTAAGTGCAGTTCGATGGCCATTGGTGGAAATCGACTGTACGGGCCTTGATAAAATTATTAAAAATATCAATAATTTGTGTAAAATCATAAGAAATGATTTGTGAAGAATTAGGATGAAAATTTCCATATTTGAAAAGATAAAAATAGATTTTTATCAAAATGAACTAGTTTTCAACTAGAATTAAAATCAATTTATTTTTGAAATAAATAAATTGAATTTGAAAGTGGTTTTAAAAATAACCAGGTATTTCCAATACGTGAATTGAAATGGATTTGAATCGAAATTATCTTTGGAATATTTCGATGTTGGATTTTGTGATTATACAGATATGGTTGTGGAAATTTGAAAGATATATTTTATATCGTTATTTCCAATACGATATTTGTTGGTTTCAGAATTTGATATTGAATATAAGCCGGTATATTTTCTATTCAGAGTCTTGTATTTAATTTCAAACGTGATTTGGGTTTGTCGTGGATGGTATCTTCATTAACACTATTCTTAAGCCCAGTTGAGAAAAAGATTAAATCTTTCTATTTAGATTTAATCAAGTGTACCAATTAAATAATATTTAATTGGAATTGAATTTGAATGTGATTTTGGGTTTATTGTGAATCGTGTTTTAGATGACATTGGTTCTTTAACCGTGTTAAAGACAGGATATTGATTTTTGAAAAGATTAAAACTAAGTGGAGTTTTAATGAATCTTTAATTAGATTGAAATGTGAATTGATAATTTAAATTATCAAATTTTGAAAGTGATCGAGAATGGAGTGTCACCAGTTTTGCTCCAGAGCGATAGTTAAATCTTTAATTAGATTTGAACGTGAAATGGTAATTGATATTTACCGATAACACCGTGGTGTTAGATATGGAGTATTACCAGTTTTGCTCCAATGGATGAATAGGTTGGGATTGGGAAATAAAATAAATAATTACTTCGGTGTGGTTCGCTAATCCCGACTAGGTTGGAAAACCATAATATGGTTTGAAATGATATCCAAAGGAAGATTAAAGAATAAATTTAGAAGAATTTATCTTGGATAAAATTAAGGGGAACCTTTCCCTAAGAATGTGATTTTGTGAATAAAAGAACATTCTGAATCGGAAGGCGTTAGCTGTGTTGGTGTAACATTTGTTTATTATATACGTGGGTTATTCAGAAAGGCCGGGTTTCTACCCATTCTGAATAACCGATTCGGCGATAAGTCGAAGATGAAGACGATGGTTGAAGACCGGAAGTCTTCACATCGTTTGGATGATTATTGATGATCTTGATTGGGTTGTACACCCAAGATGAGGGAATCAGTTGGTGATCGTCCAGACGTACTTGGAGATCGATGGATATGCGAGGAAAGAGCCTCCGGTTTCGTTCAGACCCAGAACGAACTTGTAAATTGATTGTGTGTCTGACATTGGATTTTATTCTGTGTTGATTGATCTCTATTAAATATACATCTGTTTGGCGGCGGAGAATTTATTCTCTTGCTTAACGCCCTTCTCTGAGACGTACGAGCTCAAAGGTTGTATATCGATGGACATCAGTCGCATGGAGTGAATTGCCAGTGTGGCACGCGTAAGTGGCAATTGATCAAAGCTTCTGTTGAAAAGCAAAGTCTTGTGGTTGATGATCAAAGCACGGCCAGTGTGGCGTAGCTTTGTGTATAACGTGAATTCGCGAGCCTCACACCTCGGTATGAGTCAAAAACGGGATAAGGACCCAAGGAGTGCACGACGTTTCTTTCTAGCTAGTGGTGATGTCAGTGCTTAAACTGGCTGACATTTATATACTTTTCACCTGTGTGGTTGTTGGAATGTGAGGCGCCTCGGATATAGGTCCTATAGGACCGGGAAACGTGTGTTCAGGAATTGCCAATCCTCAAAAGTAAGAGAGGACCGGCTTTGGAGGATCCAGCGATTGCTGTGTGCGGTCCTGAGACATTTGCTAGAGTGTCTCGAATCGGAGAGGAGCTTGCCCCTTGCCTTGGCTCATGACGGAAATCCAATTTCCAATACGTGATATTGCGGTTTTATTTGTAGAACCTAGTATGGCGACATAGTGGTATGGGTCATTCATGCCGCCTATGATTGATATTTATGATTGAAATTGTTTTGACACTATACACTTATAGTAATATCAAAATAATGTGTTTTAAACGTATCAAGCATGATTTGGCTATTATAAGGTAAAAACCCTATCCTCCGGCTTGCGTTGCATTGTGTGATGGGACCTGGGTCTTATAATAGCTTCATTTTTCTTTATTTAGCATTGCGCTGTTTGTTTTATGCACTGGTATTCTTGGGAGGAAACCCGTTCCGTGTTATACGGCGTGGTCCCTTGATTTACAGAACTTTAAAAATAAAGATTAATAATTGTTTTATTTCTCACACCAGTCACATGACTGACCTGGAGTTTATTGTTTCAACCTAAACTCTGGGTGCCCTTATTTTCCACATGGGCAGCTAGTAGTTTTGGTTTTGCAGATTTATATTCACAGGATCCTGATTTACAGCTGGAAGGATACTCAGAAAGCTCTGTATCCATGTATTACTTCTAGTTGTGCTTTGTATTATTTTCCGCTGCTATGTAATTTATTGTAACCTCTGATATTTATCAAATGTGTAATATTTATTCATACTCTGTATATTCTTGTATTCTGATGGAATTGTTGTAATAAACAATGAAATGTTCTTTCGTCTGCGTTCTTTTGTGTGTTGTTCTCATCTCAATCCGGGCTTTCCTTACCGGGGAAGTTCGGGTCGTTATAGAGTGGTATCAGAGCTTTGGTTTATAGAGCTCGAGAACAAGACACATTAGAACCGAACGAAAGAATTCATCAGATTTGGATTAGTAATATCCAATTAAAATTACTCGTTAGAGATAGGATCAGTAGTATCCTAGAACGAGTGTGAAGAGTATATTTTTCAAATAAAAATGAAAACCAAATTTTGTTTTGAAAATTAAATTCAATTATACGTATTTGAATATTTATTTATATTGAATTTGGACAATCCAATATATAAAGATTTCGCGTATACGGGTCATGAACGTATATTCAAAGTTTTAATATACTGGGTAGATATAGAATCACACTCTAGTCGCTCGGGGATAATTCTGGTGATGTCCGGACATCATCGGTATTTATGTTCGTGTTTCGAAGGTGTGATATCTATATATTTCCATTAGACTGGTGTGAGAACCAAAATTTACTTAGGATTATTTGTTGTATTTGGCACCAAAAATGTGATTTTGACTATATATCAAAATTATGAATTTGAAACGTTAATTCACTAAATGATTGATGGTTGTGTTGTTTGTCTATTTGTTTGAAATTTTGAACCATTTAGCCTAATTGAACCGAATAGTGAATTGTATTGAAAATTAGTCGCATTTGCTTGCATATACATGTACTTACATTGAACAGGTCATAGCAAAGAGGCTAGAGCAGAAGAATAAAATTGTTTGCCCGACAAATAGGTACATGTTTACCATAATTTACTGTTTTGTTTGGGTGATGATGATTTTATGAGCCGATTGGCTAGCCGCTTGGCTTTTTCTTTTTCTTTTGGATTGAAGAAGGCCATGGGAGGCTATATGAAATATCCCGAAGTCCCCGGTGCAGGGGAGGTTATGGCGAAATTTTTCGAAAATTTAGGGTGTTAGCCAAATTTTTGAAAAATTTGAAAAGTTCTTAGAAACTGAAAAGTTGAAGAACTTAAGCCGTAAAGAAAATAATTAAGTTGAGTTGGTTTTTAAAACAACTTTCGGCTTCGTTCCTTTTCGGGGACGAAAAGTTTTAAGTGGGGGAGATTGTAACAACCCGGAAATTCTGAGCCAATTTAAAATTTTTATTTTGGCAATTTTAGCGAATTTTGAATATTTAAAATGAATTATTTTAAATAACAACGACGAAAAATTTACTTTGAATAGAATTCGAACATATATATTTATATAGATCGTCATTAGAATATAAAAATTTATTTTAATTATAAAAGGAATTTAAAATGGCGCGGTAGTTCGATAATTCGATTTCAAATTTCAATTGAATGTACCGGGTGCAAAATAAACCGGATTTTAGTGAAACCAAAAATATTAGAATCTATTTGAGAATATCTTTCCAACGAATCCGAAAAATTGAAATTTCATAGCGGGGATAAAAAGATATGTCCAGTTGAAATTTCAGAATAGTCGCTATGGAATTTCAGCCCTTAAAAATGGGAAATTTGCAAACGACCTCGGATTTCGACGAAACCACTTTTGTTGGATCCATGATGTCAAGTTATTGCTAGATTCCAAATTTCGTAATTTTCTTATTCAATATGTGAGCGTGGCAAAGGAAAACGCGTTTGACCAGTTTCAGTTGGTTTTAATCGACTGGAAGTTGACCATTTGTCAAATGGTCTCAGAATTCGACGAAATTAGTTTTGTTAGGACCGTATCATCAATATGAAGCTAGAAAATATTTTTCTGGAATTTTTCGAGTTAGTATGTGGCCCCGGTAATTTGAAATGCGCGTTCAAATTCAATATATAGAGTTATATGTTGATTTTGACGAAAACTGATCGAAACGATTGAATCAGCTTGCGATACATATCCCATTGTGTTCGGAATGGGGGTAATTAGCTAGGGATGACAGGCGGTGGGTCCCGTTTCGAATCCGAAATTAAAAAGTTGCTTTTTGAATTAATTTAATAATTAAATAATATAAATTTTAAAGCCCCTCCCTTATATCCTTTCTCTCTCCCTCCCTTGCCCTTTTCATCTCAGATCCAACAAAAAAAGAAAAAAAAAGAAATCAAATCGCTCCTCCAGGCGGTCACCTCCTCGTGCGCCACCAAGCTCCGGCGAAGCTCCCCCAGCCGACCGCCCCCTCCTCATCTCCTCCCCGTTCTCTCTCCTCTCCCCTCAGCGCTCCGCGCGAACCCGACGCCCCTGCCCAAATCGAGAACTGCGATGAACCCCCCTCCTACCTGAAGCCGACGATGAACGCCCCCTCCCCGATCCGCGAACCTGAAGCCATTTCCCCCCTTTTAGCATAACACAGTAAGTTTTTCCCTCCCTTTTTTCTATATATTATTTATTAAAAACTGATTTTACATTGTATAAAAACTGATTTTTTTTACATTGAAAAAAAACTGAATTTTTCATTGTTTAAAAAATGAAATTGTCATTGATTTGAGAAATAAACATTCTTGCTTTGAAATATAAAATTGAATTTTTAAAAGTGAAAAGATTATATCTTTGAACTAGGAAGGATATGATTTGTCATAGTTGAAAGGTTTGATTTTTATCATCAGAAAGACGATATTTTTATATATGTAGCAAAATAAAAATCTGATTTTTATTATATATATGTTGAAATAAAAATGTGATTTTTATAGTGATGAAATGAAAAGGCGAAATCTTTATGTAGAGAATAGCGTGATAAAAATATAATCTTTATTATATGAACATCGTAGTAAAAATAGAATTTTTATCTATACAGTAGCGATGTAAAAATAGAATATAAAAATAGAATTTTTATCCATATGGAGTGATTATAAAAATATGATTTTTATATACATAGCAACAATATAAAAATGTGATTTTTATATATGTAGTGGCTACGGGCAACGAAAGTGACGAAAGGCGAGAACGGCGAAGACTTCTACATAAGAAGAGTCGAGGCGTTTGGATTTAGCTATTCGGTGAGAACTTCTCACCTTTAATTTTATTTTTCTAGTTAATAATATATACTAGGATGCAGACGGTGTTTAGTAGCACCCGACACCCGTCATCCACAGACCATGGATGGCTTGTATGTTTGATTGTTTGTTGTGATGAAAATTGATTGTGTGACGTGAAATAAAATATTTACATAGTTAAAAATATTTTATCGTTAAAAATATTGTTTTTAACGTGTGTGTGTGAGAATAAAAATATGTGTTTGATGATTTGAATCCCCACACGGGTGTTGGGATGATATTTGAAGTCCACTCATCCCGATTGATTAGTTGTATGTCGATCGATTGATTGACAGGCTGTTATAAGCGTTAGATATCTATATTTGATGCTTATACAGTGTGGTGCACTTTGGATGATGTTTGATTATTTATTGTTGTGATTATATACATGTGTTGTATGGAATCCATATAATTAACATTATATGGTAATTGATTGGGCCTCATTCCAATTGGGAAAATAAAGAATAGAATGAAGTATATATTCATGTGTTGAATAGAATAAATAATCATGTGTTGAAAATTATCATGTGTTGAAAGAAATATTTTAACAATAAAATTTACATCTTTATCATATTTAAAGTTAGAAACTAACTGGAAAATAGGTAAGATGAGTAGTTTCCAGGGTATTGATCTGATATTGGTTCCGGCCTTCGGCGTTAATATCTAGGAAATCATTCTCTTACTACTTTACAGTTGGAGTCTGATTGAAAATCAAATGATAGATACCATAATTTTATAAAATATATTAAATAAAAAAAATAGTCATGTGTTGACAGTGCTCATGTGTTGAGAATATTTGTGTGTTGAAAGAAATATATATTCATGTGTTGAATAGAATAAATATTCATTTGTTGAATAGAATAACGAATTTATTGAAATATATAAAGCCGCGTTGATTAGATTTGCGCCATTTTGACGTGAATGATATTTATATCGATTATATTCATTTTTATAATGAATATAGAGAAAGAAGTGATTTCAAAATATAACGTTTTGAAAATATTATCATTTATATATCGATGATGTGGAATATTCAATTTCGATTCGAAATTGAATATGAAGTTGAAATCGTTTCGAAAACGAATTTAAAACAATTTATAAAATACGTTTTAAAAGGAAATCGACGAAATATATAATATATATATTATATATATAATGGCCTGAATAGAACGCGTCGCGCTGCGGCAGTTCGTGAATTTCGACCATTGACTTCGAATTGATGATGCGGGAGATCCGACCGTCGGATTCTCCTAAAACCGGAACCGTTGGGTTCGTATCGAAAAGATCTTTCCAATGAATATTAGAAATTTGAAATCTAAC
Organism: Allium sativum; assembly: GCA_030737875.1. Lineage (NCBI taxonomy): Eukaryota > Viridiplantae > Streptophyta > Magnoliopsida > Asparagales > Amaryllidaceae > Allium > Allium sativum. The sequence continues at coordinate 713,010,651 of CM060912.1, forward strand.
GGTTGGATTTGGAATTATGTCCAAATCAATTTTGGAAAAGGTCGCTGTAAGTGCAGTTCGATGGCCATTGATGGAAATCGACTGTACGAGCCTTGATAAAATTATTAAAAATATCAATAATTTGTGTAAAATCATAAGAAATGATTTGTGAAGAATTGGGATGAAAATTTCCATATTTGAAAAGATAAAAATAGATTTTTATCAAAATGAACTAGTTTTCAACTAGAATTAAAATCAATTTATTTTTGAAAAAAATAAATTGAATTTGAAAGTGGTTTTAAAAATAACCAGGTATTTCCAATACGTGAATTGAAATGGATTTGAATCGAAATTATCTTCGGAATATTTCGATGTTGGATTTTGTGATTATACATATATGGTTGTGGGAATTTGAAAGATATATTTTATATCGTTATTTCCAATACGATATTTGTTGGTTTCAGAATTTGATATTGAATATAAGCCGGTATATTTTCTATTCAGAGTCTTGTATTTAATTATAAACGTGATTTGGGTTTGTCGTGGATGGTGTCTTCATTAACAATATTCTTAAGCCCAATTGAGAAAAAGATTAAATCTTTCTATTTAGATTTAATGAAGTGTACCAATTAAATAATATTTAATTGGAATTGAATTTGAATGTGATTTTGGGTTTATTGTGAATCGTGTTTTAGATGACATTGGTTCTTTAACCCTGTTAAAGACAGGATATTGATTTTTGAAAAGATTAAAACTAAGTGGAGTTTTAATGAATCTTTAATTAGATTGAAATGTGAATTGATAATTTAAATTATCAAATTTGGAAAGTGATCGAGAATGGAGTATCACCAGTTTTGCTCCAAAGCGATAGTTAAATCTTTAATTAGATTTGAACGTGAAATGGTAATTGATATTTACCGATAACACCGTGGTGTTAGATATGGAGTATTACCAGTTTTGCTCCAAGGGATGAATAGGTTGGGATTGGGAAATAAAATAAATAATTACTTCGGTGTGGTTCGCTAATCCCGACTAGGTTGGAAAACCATAGTATGGTTTGAAATGATATCCAAAGGAAGATTAAAGAATAAATTTAGAAGAATTTATCTTGGATAAAATTAATGGGAACCTTTCCCTAAGAATGAGATTTTGTGAATAAAAGAACATTCTGAATTGGAATGAGGCGTTAGCTGTGTTGGTGTAACATTTGTTTATTATATACGTGGGTTATTCAGAAAGGCCGGGTTTCTACCCATTCTGAATAACCGATTCGGCGATAAGTCGAAGATGAAGACGATGGTTGAAGACCGGAAGTCTTCACATCGTTTGGATGATTATTGATGATCTTGATTGGGATGTACATCCAAGATGAGGGAATCAGTTGGTGATCGTCCAGACGTACTTGGAGATCGATGGATATGCGAGGAAAGTGCCTCCGGTTTCGTTCAGACCCAGAACGAACTTGTAAATGGATTGTGTGTCTGACATTGGATTTTATTCTGTGTTGATTGATCTCTATTAAATATACATCTGTTTGGCGGCGGAGAATTTATTCTCTTGCTTAACGCCCTTCTCTGAGACGTACGAGCTCAGAGGTTGTATATCGATGGACATCAGTCGCATGGAGTGAATTGCCAGTGTGGCACGCGTAAGTGGCAATTGAACAAGGCTTCTGTTGAAAAGCAAAGTCTTGTGGTTGATGATCAAAGCACGGCCTGTGTGGCGTAGCTTTGTGTATAACGTGAATTCGCGAGCATCACACCTCGGTATGAGTCAAAAACGGGATAAGGACCCAAGGAGTGCACGACGTTTCTTTCTAGCTAGTGGTGGTGTCAGTGCATAAACTGGCTGACATTTATATACTTTTCACATATGTGGTTGTTGGAATGCGAGGCGCCTCGGATATAGGTCCTATAGGACCGAGAAACGTGTGTTTAGGAATTGCCAATCCTCAAAAGTAAGAGAGGACCGACCTTGGAGGATCCAGGGATTGCTGTGTGCGGTCCTGAGACATTTGCTAGAGTGTCTCGAATCGGAGAGGAGCTTTCCCCTTGCCTCGGCTCATGACGGAAATCCAATTTCCAATACGTGATATTGCAGTTTTATTTGTAGAACCTAGTATGGCGACATAGTGGTATGGGTCATTCATGCCGCCTATGATTGATATTTATGATTGAAATTGTTTTGACACTATACACTTATAGTAATATCAAAATAATGTGTTTTAAACGTATCAAGCATGCTTTGGCTATTATAAGGTAAAAACCCTATCCTCCGGCTTGCGTTGCATTGTGTGATGGGACTTGGGTCTTATAATAGCTTCATTTTTCTTTATTTAGTATTGCGATGTTTGTTTTATGCACTGGTATTCTTGGGAGCAAACCCGTTCTGTGTTATACGGCGTGGTCCCTTGATTTACCGAACTTTAAAAATAAAGATTATTAACTGTTTTAGTTCTCACACCAGTCACATGACTGGCCTGGAGTTTATTGTTTCAACCTAAACTCTGGGTGCTCCTATTTTCCACACGGACAGCTAGTAATTTTGGTTTTGCGGATTTTTATTCACAGGATCCTGATTTACAGCTGGAACGATACTCGGAAAGCTCTGTATCCGTGTATTACTTCTAGTTGTGCTTTGTATTATTTTCCGCTGCTATGTAATTTATTGTAACCTCTGATATTTATCAAATGTGTAATATTTATTCATACTTTGTATATTCTTGTATTCTGATGGAATTGTTGTAATAAACAATGAAATGTTCTTCCGTCTGCGTTCTTTTGTGTGTTGTTCTCATCTCAATCCGGGCTTTCCTTACCGGGGAAGTTCGGGTCATTATAGTTAAAGGCCGATGGAATAGAATGTGATTTTGGGTTTATCGTGAACCGTGTTTTAAATGACATTGGTTCTTTAACCCAGTTAAAGACAGTATATGATTTCCCAAGTTAAATAATCATTAATTGTGATTTTTTGGAAGATTAAAAAACCAAGTGGAGTTTTAATGAATCTTAAATTAGATTGAAATGATCGAGAATGGAGTATCACCAGTTTTGCTCCAGGCGATAGTTAAATATTTAATTAGATTTGAACGTGAAATGGTAATTGAATTTGCCGATAACACTGTGGTGTTAGATATGAAGTATGACCAGTTTCACTTCATGGGATGAATAGGTGGGGTTGGGAAATTTAACAAGTGATTACTTCGGTAAGGTTCGCTAATCCCGACTGGTTTGAATAAACCATAATTTGGTTTGAATTGATATTCAAAAGAAGATTAAAGAATAAATTTAAAGAATTTATCTTTGATAAAATTAATGGGAATCTTTCCCAAAGTATAAGAATATTTGGATAAAAGAATATTCTGAATTGGAATGAGGCGTATGTTGTGTTTGTGTAACACTTGTTTATTATATACATGAGCTATTCGAAAAGGTCGGGTTTATCCCATTCTGAATAACTGAATCGACGATGTGTCGAGGATGAAGACGGTGGTCGGAGACTGGAGGTCTTCACATCGTTTGGATAATTACTGATGATCTTGATTGGGTTGTACACCCAAGAGGAGGGAATTAGTTGGTGATCGTCCAGACGTACTTGGAGATCGATGGATATGCGAGAAATAGGTTCCTCCGGTTTCGTTCAGACCCAGAACGAACTTGTAAATGGTTTCGTGTCTGACATTGGATTTCATTCTGTGTGATTGATATCGGTTGCATAGCGTGAATTGCCTGTGTGGCATGCTGGGATGCAAATGATCAAGGCTTCTGTTCAAAAGCAGAGTCTTGTGGTTGATGATCAAAGCACGACCTTTGTGGCGTAGCTTTGTTTAGCGTTAATTGGCGAGCCTCACACCCCGGTGTGAACCAGAAACGGGAGAGGACCTCAGGGAGGGCATGCGTTTCCTTCTAGCTAGGGTGGTGTCAGTGACCTACCAGCCCTGACATTTATATTATTTTCACCTGTGTGGTTGTTTGATTGCGAGGCGCCTTGGATATATCGGTGACTATGTGGAGCCGATGGAGTCATAGGACTCATTTACGCCCAAAAGGGCGGGGAAACGCATTGTTCAGGCATTTTAATCCACATCGGTGGACCGGCTCTGACGATCCAAGGGCTTACATGTGTCTGGGTCCTGAGGCTCGGGCTAGAGAGTCTCGAAGCGGTGAGGACGATCCCTTGCCTCGGTTCATAAATGGAAATCCTACTTCCAAATACGTGACATTTGTGGTTTTGATTGTAGAGCCTAGTATGGTGACATGATATATGGTACCCTTGCCGCCTAGGATTGATACATTTATATTTGAAGTTGTTTTATACACTATGCACTTATAATAGTATCAAATGATTTGTTTTTAACGTACCAAGCATGTTTGGCTATTATAAGGGAAAAAACTATCCTCCGGCTTGCGTTGCATTGTGTGATGGGACCTGGGTCTTATAATAGCTTCATTTTTCGAAAAAAGCATTGCGTTGTTTCGATATACCTTATTTAAAAGTAAAGTTTTAAATAACTGTTTTAGTTCTCACACCAGTCACATAACTGACCTGGAGTTTATTGTTTTAACCTAAACTCTGGGTGCCCTTATTTTCGACACGGGCAGCTAGTAGTTTTGGTTTTGCAGATTTATATTCACAGGATCCTGGTTTATAGCTGGAATGATATTCGGAAAGTTATGTATTTGTATATCTCCTTCAGTTGTGTTTTGTATTATTTTTCTGCTGCTGTAATGTATTTAAGTCTCTGATATTTTCTGATGTATAATATTTATTCATACTCTGTATATTCTTGTATTCTGATGGAATTGTTGTAATAAGCAATGAAATGTTCTTCTGTTTGTGTTCTGATTCGCCTTTTTCTCAGTCCAATCCGGGCTTCCCGTTAAGGGGATTTCGGGGCATTTCAATTTAATTAATTTATTACTTCAAAATGTTAATAATTTTTCAAATATTATCAGGTTGGGCACATGAACGAACGTAGGCAGGCTATATTTGAGGATGCCTGAAATAATTTGAATGAAGATCTGGGAAAGGGAAAAAGAAAGTCGGCCATGTTTTATAATAACGTGATTATTTTAGCTAATTAATATTTAATTAGAATTAATTGATTTAATTAATCATGGATTTTATAAATGCTATACCTTATACTTGTATTGTTAGAATAGAGCCAAACAAGAGACGTTGGATTTGTCTCAACGAACCCTACGTCGTGAATAGGAATGGATGGAATTGAAATCAACCACAATTCTTAATTAAATTTAGTTTAATTAAAACAAGCCATTGACAATGGAGGTAGATAAGGTAAGTTAAACTCACTCAGTTCTTCCCACTTATGTTTTATATATGTCAGATTTTATAATTGTGTGCTATGATTGCTAATGGTTTATTGTTTGTCAATTATTGTTGATTAAACTGATGAAATTAAACGTTGTTTAATTTCAGTGAAAACCAAATCGTTATTTTGACAATTGGAACCAATGGAGATAACTTACCTTGTTGGTCACGTTTATTGAATAAACATATTTACTTTAATGAACTGCTTGAATTGTTTTGTTAATTGGTTGATATTAAATAATCGTTATTTACTGTTAGTAAAAATCATTATTCAAATGAAATGGATTGTTTTATTTGAGTTAACCTATTTGGATTCAGGGAAAAACAGGTTGGAGGGATCCAACTGGATTCCTCAAACATATGATATGTTATATATATTCATGTTATCGCTACATGAACTGTTTAAACCAATCTGATTAGATGATTGATTTGGTAGTTGATCATTGATTGGAAATTCAAAATTTGTTTTGTTTTAACCATTGGGCAGTATTGGTTGAGTAATTTGCAGCATATGGCCTATAAATAACTCGTTTTATAAATATTGATTTACCGTTAGGCGAATCAATAGAAATAAAGTTATAAAATTTATTTTATAACTGAAGATAAGTTTTTAAATCTATATTTTGAATAAAAGTTCGTTAAAAGGAAAAAATATTTATTATTTATTATTTAAGTTTATAATTAATTGTTAATTGATTTTATAAAGAAAATTCTGTTGTTAATCAGATTTATAAGCAAGAGAGCAGAAGTTTAACCTGACGGTTAAGAGTTGAATAATTATTTTAAGAAACAATTAAATGGAATTATTTAAATTAATTATATTACTAATTAATTTAAAGGAAGGAGTAATTGGAATCAGTTAACGAAATAACTGTGTTTTGGGTTGACTAAGTCAACCGTTTTAAGTGAGGGTGATTATTAATTTGTTTGTTGGGAATTAGTCTACTGAAACGGTTCAACAAATATTTGTTTTAATTTTAATAAGATTTCAAAAAAAGGAATCTATTATTTATTTTAGTTAACAAAGAAATTTACTACTTCTATAGTAGTTAATGATTGAAGTAAATTATTATTTTTAATAACAACTTAGGAGATTAATTTTTAATTGGAATTCACTTAAAAAGGTAATCGAAGTTGAAATGAAATCTAATTGAATTATGAAAGGTGCTTATGAATGAGTTTTATATTAAAACCCAAGTTTTTATAACAAAGTTATAAAAGGGATTTTAAGCAAATACGATGGCTTAAATTAAATGTTTACTTAATTTTTTAATTAAGAAAAAAGGGAATTGAGATAAAATGGGTTTATATTAAACCAGAGTGGTATAAACGATGTTTATAAAAATGATGAGGTGCTAAAGTGTTAATTAACGTTACTTAATAATGAAATTAAGTAAAATGGGGGAAATTGAAATAAGGGTTTCAAAGCGGGAAATAGTTAAACGGATTAAATAAAAAGGGATCGTTAAAAGTGAATTTTGTAAAAGGAGTAAGTAATAAGATTTTGTAACAAAAATCCGAATTATGAAACAAATTGTTTAAAGGAGTAAAAATTAAAAGGTGATGTTTTAATAAGAAAGTACTTAATCAATGAATTAATGAATAACCGTTATATTCGAGAAAGATATTTTCAAAATTAAGAAGGGTTTACAAAGCCATATTTTAAATAAAATAGTTAAATGGGATTTGTCTTGATATTAAAATGAAATATCAGTTTTTGAATTACAACTCATATCTATCTTAAGATAAAGACGTGTTGATCAAGGTCCGAGAGATAATTAAATTGCCCCAACTTGAACGACTTAAGGATTATCATAGGATGATATTGGTTGTAATGGTAAAGAGGTTAGTAATAATTTATTATTTCCATTAGAGAAATAATAATGCAACAACGTTAGTGAAGATTTGAAGAATATATATAATGAGGATTCCGAAGTAAAGGAAATTAAAAAGATTTGAGGGTATATAATGATGTTTTTAAGTAAAGGAAACTAAAAGGGAATTGCATGAAAATATAACGATATTTTCAAGTTAAATGGAAATATAAAGTTGAGTTTTAAAATAGGTTTATTCTATAAGAATAAGCACTGGTTATTGTTTACAAGTATTGAAACAAAAGAGAATTCGTAACGTTATTTTACGAGTGATAATATGAATTGACTTCCCAATTTTAGAAAATGAAGAATGATGCAGCAAATGTTTTGAAAGGAGAGTGAAGTGGAAATTGAACAAGATTATAAGATATTTTTCTAAGTATTATAATGAAAGAGTATTGAACCAATGAACTCATTTTATCTTCACGGTTATTTATTTGATAGTTAAATAATCGACTATCAAAATCCGGCCAATACGATTGTTGGTACGGAAAGACCGCGATCGAATGTATATTCGAAAACCATTCTGAACCAGCAAATACGTGGAAGATGATGATTGAAGACGGAGCAACTGAAGACATTGGATATTCACAAAATGGTAGAATTACTTATAATCTCTTGTTAACTCCCGGAGATAAACTATGATCCCGTCGTGGTTTGAATCTGCAGATTGCAAGGACAACTCGCTATTGATCCATAGGGTGATACCTAAGATGTGGTAGGGGGTACCTTCGGTTCATCCTGTTCCTCGATGACTTGTCTGGACGGATGTCTGACGGAATTATGTATGTTGATTTTTTCAAACATACCACAATTAATGGCTGAGAAAAGGCTTTCTTTAGCCTAATAGCTAGAGTATTTTTGTGGACGTTAATTTGTAAATTCCTGGCGGATGTGACGATGTGGAATTCAGAGTGAATGGTGGCCAGATGTTCTAAAGTTATTTCTGACCTCAAGCCTCATCAACCGAGAAATGGTAAAAACCTGGTAGGTCGCATGGCTATGTGGGTCGCACCCATTAAAAGGGTACATCATTACCTTATCTGGAGAAATCAAATGCCTTTGGTTGTTCCTATTTATTTTTGTATGTATGCTATCGGTTCGGTTGACTGACCCGCACCCGTGGTAATGATATATTCGGTACTCTCAAGGGAAAGGTGGCATTGGTCATGTTTAGCCAGGGTTGCAAGATGTTCTTATTGAACCCCAGTGTATTCATCTCTGTAGATACATTGTTGGAAAGGTGGTTGCCCGTACCTTGCCAAGAAATCCATTCTTCAATATGCGCCCGCGATTTTGATTGTATACTATGTATATGGAGCGTGAGATGCAAGTGTTCCACAAGATTGCTATTTATTTGTATTTAGACACTATCATAATATCAGAATAATATTGTTTTTAAAAATGTTTTGGGTTATCGTAAGTAAAAACTGTCTGTATTTATGTGTGGATTTGGTCTTACGGTAACTCTTTTCTTTTGAAAATATTTTAACTTTAAAATCAAGTTGGATGTTTCTTATAAACTTAGTGGGTTTCTCACTCTGGTTCACCAGACTGATCCAATGTTTGTAGTGCTCAGTTTAAATTGAGTTATAAAGGTTTAGGTTATTGGATGCTATGAAGTCAAGAGACGAGTCGTAGAAGTCCAAGCGTATGATATCTAGTATTGTATTCCACTATGTGATTGTATATGAGGAAAGATTATTATAACTGTCCAGATGTGTGATGTACTCTGATGACTGTAAGTTTTATTTCAAGCTCTCAATAAAGATTTATTTCCATATTATATTTTTTTCCGCTGCGATGGGGGAACCCGTGTTGTGTTAGTTCTTCTTCTTCTTCTTCTTCTATTCTAATATTTCTTTCTTTCTTATCTCACCCTTTAATTTCTTTCTAATAACCATCTTCTTTTCTGTATAATTTGAGTTGACATGGTTGGATAAATGTCACTTAAACTATACTAAAAAGTAGGTCGTTACATTATTGATAGTGGAAGAGAATTTGATATAATCGAAAGATAAAATTGATTACTATATGGTGAAATAAAATTAACTAACATAAACGAACACATCGTATTGGAATGTCAAATAAGTATTCCCATACATTAAAGAGAAACTATAATTTTATTATCAATGTCAAAAATATACATAATCATTAGTTGTATAACTGAACCATAATGAGTGTTGACTATATGATATGGTATGATACTTAAATCCGAAAGGAGTTTATGAAACTTAATGAACCACATTGGTAAGAATATTATTGTGAACTTCAATTATTGAAATTAAAGTAATAAATTCATCATTCAATGTGCTTAAGTTCTTTCATATTTATTGAAATTATTATTGATTTATATTACTTTGTATTTTGATGTATATATGCTGAAATGGAAAATTCTAAATAACAATTTAGAATAATCTTTTTACAAATAACAACCAAATTGTCATGATATCGAGAAAAACTTGGGTTTGTGAGTATTTTACTATGATCAAAAAACATATACGAAAGTACTATTCAGTAAGCATTAAAATTTATTAAGTTTTTCCATAGAAAATTGATTGCTAATCAAAATGCAAAGAAAACGTGTGCTCATAAGAAAGCACGTTAAAAGATATATCGATATTTATAAACTATAAGTAAACCACACGCGTTGATTATAATAATATAGTTATGTTAAACCAACCTTAGTTGTTTAAGTACTCAATGGTGGATTGTAATTGATATCTAGTATAGAAAGTGTAAAAGATAATGAAAACATCCCAAATCGATGTGTAAAGACATCTTATTCAATTGTTTAATATGGAACATGTAAGATAAGTTCTTTTTGCATCGGCAAGGGGAATCATCATATATGTACATTGTTAATTATGTCAAGATTTGTCTATATCTAATAAAGAAAATGTTAATTTTGAATTGATTGTAATCGACAATAGTTTAGAGCATTCATGTATATTTACGTAATACAATAAAACTATTTGCAGAAAAAATAAACTTCTAATAAAAAATTATTCAAAATCAAAACCGCAAAATTGATAATGAGTATAACATGTCAATAATAAATTCAGGTTAACAATTTTAAGATTGAAATGTCCTAAATGAAATACTATTGTTGATCCAATGAAAAACGCTAAGTATATTTCCTTTAATATTGTCAAAACAAAAGGATATGCATATAAATTTAAATGCAGAAGCTATATATAACCCAACCAAGGGTAATTCCAAATGTTGAGAATCTCATAACATTGTTATATGATAACAATGTTACTATATAGCTTGTAACAGAACTTAAAGCTTACAAGAAATCAAGAAACCTTCTCCAAATTGTTTCACATGATAAAGCAGTTTAACAAGGTCGAAGAGAGTTGACTGATAGAGCAGATAATTAAAACGTAATAACATACCTGTTCACATAAGGACTATCATCATAGGTTTACAAGAAGCCAATTAGAGAGTTGGGAATGCAATTTCGTGACCCCTAATGCAAGTTGAAGATTGATAGAGTTAGGGGTATGCTGTAACAACCTGGAATTTTGGCAATAGGAATTAATTATTAGAACTTCAAAAATAGGAATTTCTGCAAACGATGGAATTTGACCACGAAACATGTAATGACCCGCATTTGCAGAGGTATTATAATTAATTTATTTAATTATATAAATAGTGATATAGTGAATTAAATGGTCATTTAATTAAATAATGGTGAATATTTAATTAAAATTATAAATTAAATAATATATTTAATTCTGAAATAATTAGAATTGGCTGAAATGGCGATATGGTGTGAACTGGATCATCTGTGATATTTAATTCAGTTTAGAATATAAACGACAGTTCGAACGCAGAGTTATATTATAATTAAAAATCGAGCTCGAAATGGCGCTGCAGTTCGTAAATTGGCGATTTGAACTTCAACTGAATGTACAGGATTCGTTTTAAGCCGGATTCCTGTGAAACAAGAAATGTGTGGAGCTGGTGGAGTATATCTTTCTAGTGGAAGAGAAAAATTGGGATTTCATTGTGTAGATTTTGATTTATGTCCAAATCAAATATTCAGAAAAACAGCGGTATATTCGTTCGTGGTCGTAACGGTTATTTAAAAATATTTGAATATCGGGTTTGTATTTAGACAAGGTTCTTTTGAGACATAACGATAATTTAATTTTTAGAATTTTATGGTAATTTTTAATTAATTAAATAAGCAACTTTTTATTTGGAGTATTTGGCACCCTGTATCAACATTTCGGGGTTTCACAATATGAGTTAGCCTACCGATATTTTTACACTTTTGGGATCGTGGGACATTGCTAGCCTCACCGGTATTTTTATTTTTGTCAATAGAAGTCTGTATGTGGACAAAGTTTTATATAACGAGATACCGGGATTTTTGTAAACTTAAAACAAAACAGGTGCATGTTTTCTTGTCTTGCCCCTCCCACGTCCTCTCGTTGCCCCTTCTCATGAATACAAAGTCCTTTGTGGATGGAAAACGTACAACATCAACAAGAAAGAAAAAAAATATGTGGATAAAGATCCACTTCAACCTTCAACTAAAAACTACTTTATAAATACAAAACCCAGTACGCAACCTCCTTTCCTTTTTGTTGCCTACAGTTTCATGGCTTTCAAAGTTCGTCTCTTCTAAAAAAGAAAAACCAGAAATTTCATTTTTTTTTTAAATCAAAAATCACACCAACGTTAGAAGCTGATGCCGCGGTGAGAAAAGGAAGAGAGTAGGGACGTGAGCATCAATATACGATGGGTACAGCTGTGAAAAACGGGAAGGCTAAGTGGGGCAAATACTTAAGGAAGTATGAATATTACTGGGAGCGGCTTTTGTATTTTTCTAAATGATAGGAGTAGGTAGGGATTTCAGGAGGATAGTGGTAATGTTAAGCGGAAGTGGTAGTTGAATTTAAATAATAGAAGGAGGTGCGGAAATGACTTGGGGTACTGGTGGTAACGTGTGGGAATTGAAAGGAGGGAAATGGCCATCGTATGGCTACAGGAAGCTCACGGCAATTGGGAGGAAGAAGACTTCGTGGGTTTGGGCTTGTACAAGGGTAAGTGGGTCGGAGAGAAAAAGGAAAGCCCAATAGAAAATTAAAATCCGTGTTTTATTTAATTATAATGTGTATTAACTTCGTAAGGTCATAACTCCCTCATATATTATCGAAATTCAGCGAAACAAGATCCGACAAAATCATGTGGACGGACACTACCCAATGGAACTGACTGGAAGTGGATTGGGACTCGTTTGAAATTATGGAGAAATAAACTGTTTGATTCAGATCAAACAACAGTTTATCGTTCTTTAACGATGAACTGCCAAAGTGAGTAAATCTCACTAACTCTGAACAATTTATAATTTCATGTTGTATTTTTAGAACTGTTAAATATTGGCTGATTGACTATGTGTTGACTGTTTGATTTAACTGCTAGTCAGTTAGTGAATTTCTATATTGATTCTGTTTAACAGAATATATCATATGGAACTGAAAGTGATGTTGATTTTTATTGTGTAACATCTGTGGATGCAGGGAAACAGGTTGGAGGAATCCGACTGGATTCCTCAACAGTTATTTTATGGTTTTTCATATATTTTGATATATGGTGTGAATTATAACCAGTTGTTGATTGTGTGTGTATGGACGATATTGGACATCGTAATTTGGTATGTTAAACACCATGACATACCGGAATATTGAAAAGAGAATATTTATAAAATCAAGAGGATTTTATAAAAGAAAATATTTATAAAATCAAGAGGATTTTATAAGAGAGAATATTTTAGAATATTTATAAATAGAAATATTTAATGGAATATTTATAAATAGAAAATACATTTAAGTGGAATTATAAATAAAGGAAAATCTTTATAAATGGAATATTTATAAAGTGAAGTATTTATTTAGGATAAATAGATAAGATACTATAAAATGGATTATTTATTTGTTAAATAAATAAAATATTAAATAGGGATTTTTACTTAGAAAATAAAGGAGATATTAAATGAGATATTTATTTGTTAAATAAATATGATATATATTAAATGAGTTATTTATTAGTAAATAAATAAGATAATCAAAAGGGATTATTTATAAAAAAAAAATAGAGTTTTATAAAGGAAGATAATAGTTTGCAAAACAAATATAAAGGAAATTGTTTGCAAAACAAATATAAAAGAAATTGTTTGCAAAACAAATACAAAGGAAAAGATTTGTAAAACAAATGAAAAGGGAAGATTTGTAAAACAAATAGAAAGAGGAAATATTTGTAAAACATTTACAAATAGAATTATAAATGGACATATTTATTTGGTAAATAAATAAAGATAAAAGGGAATTTTAAATAAGATTTAAGTGTTAGATACTTAATGGATTATATAAAAAAATTAATTGATTAGAATTAATCGAGTTAGGATTAAACGATTAGAGTTAATCAATTAGAGTTAGAGTTAACCAGTTAGAGTTAACCAGTTAAGTAATCGAGTTAAGTGAATCAAGTTAAGTTAAATCGATAGGAGTTAATCGAGTTAATCGAGTTAAGTGATCGAGTTAAGTGAATCAAGTTAAGTTAATCGATGGGAGTGAATCGAGTTAAGTGAATTAAGTTAAGTGGATTGAGTTAAGTTAAATAAGTAAAGTTAAACCAGTTAGAGTAAATCGATAGAGTTAAATCGAACTAGAGTTATTCAAATGGAGTAAATCAAATTTATTTTATTCGATTAGAGTTGAAATGAGTTAATTGAATCAGAGATATTCGAAGTGAGATAATCAATAGTAGATATTCGAAGTGAGATAATCAAATAGTAGTTATTCGAAGTGAGATAATCGAATCAGAGATATTCAAAGAGAGTTGATCGAATCTAGTTATTCGATAGGAGTTAAATCGAATAAGATTTATTCAAAGAAAGAGATTATCGAATATAAGTATTCGAAAGTAAGCAAATCGAATATAAGTTATTCGAATAAGAGTTAATCTAGTAAGAGTTATTGAATAAGAGTTAATCCAGGAAGAGTTATTGAATAAGAGTTAATCCAATAAGAGTTATTCGAATTAGTTATTCGAATAGAGTTAAATAAATAAGAGCTATTCGGATTAGTTATTCGAATAGAGTTAAACACATAAGAGTTATCGAATTAGTTATTCGAAAGGAGTTATCGATTATAGTTTAATCGAAAGGAGTTATCGAATTAGTTATTCGAAAGGAGTTATCGATTATAGTTTAATGGAAAGGAGTTATCGAATTAGTTATTTGAAAGGAGTTATCGATTATAGTTTAATCGAAAGGAGTTATCGAATTAGTTATTCGAAAAAAGTTAAGTAAAAAGAGTTAATCGATTAGGGTTAAATAAATAGAGTTAATCGAATTTAGTTTATTCGAAGAAAGGTTTTCGAATCTAGTTATTCGTAAGAGAGATTATCAAATATAATTATTCGAAGGGAGGAGTTATCGAATAGAGATTTATTCGAAAGAGAGTTACGTAAGGAAGTGTTAAAGAGTTAAAAGATGAACTTAACCTATTTCGAGATTTGAAATGTTGTTCAGTTAAGGTCTGAGAGGTAGTTATACTCCAACTTGATTGACTTCGTTTTTAATTTAGAAATGGTTAAGGTTCAAGAGTGAAAGTGGTTAAGTGATTTTAGTAAATAAGTATAGTGGTTTGAATTGTCGTCGCGATGTTGATTTAAACATCTTTTTAAATCAAAGTAAAGAAGATTTGGAAATGTTTTCCAAATAGAATCAGAAACATAATCAAATATTGAAATAGGAAATATGAATATATATATATATATATGATTGATGATTGATTGATAGAATTTCCATCTGGAAATAATATCGTTGTTTGCACACGTGTTTTTCTTCGATAGTTAACTCACCGATTATCGAAGTTTTTGACCAATTTAACATTGTTAATTTGGAGAGACCGGTTGGATTATTATCCAAAGAACCACTCTGTATTGGGATAAGCGTTGTGAATCATATATGCCAGAGATAACTGAAGACGGAGTAAAGTGCAAGGGCTATTGTATAAGTCTTAGATAACAGTGCCTAAGATGGATGTACTGAATAGTGCCTTCGGTTCATCCTGTTCCTGGATGACTTGTATGGATGAATGTCTGACAGAGTATTTCCAAAAGGTCACGTACATTGATTTCTTCAACCGTACCAAGAGTGGAATCGGAGAAGGAAACTTCTTTAGCTAACACGTAATGTACTATTGTAGACGTCAATTAGTGATTTTCGATGGATCTGACAATGTGGCATTCGAAGTGAATCTGATGTGATGATAAGGCGTAACCTCAAGCCTCATCAACCGGTAAATGATAGAAATCGGGCAAGTAGCATGGCTATGTAGGTCGCACATATTAGGGTGTATAATCACCTGATCTAGAGTTTCATTTATTTCTAAAAATCTATTGCTGATGCTGTCCCATTCGGGAAACGGTTGCTGATCCCAACCGTTGGTGATATACATTCGATACACTCAAGCGAAATGAGTGGTCGGTCATGTGTGGCCGGGTTGCAAGATGTTCTTGTTGAACCCAGTGTATTCCTTTCTAGAGGTACACTAGCGAAAGGTGGTTCCATATCTTGTCATAGTTAGAAATCCATTACCCAATACGTGCTTGCGGTTTTGATTGTATACTATATATGTAGAACGTGAGATGGAAGCATTTCTGCTAGATGATTATTATATTGTGATTGATAAACATTATTATAATATCAAAAGATTTTTGATATAAAGATATTTTGGATTCTCATAAGGGAAAAACCCATTCCGTTATACGGCGTGGTCTTATGAGATATCATTTACCTACTTGAACTGTTTTAAACTGTTTTACTCACACCAGTCCCATGACTGACCCGGAGTTTATTTTGTTGTTTTCCTTAAACTCTTGGGTGCCCAATTTTGTACGGGCAGTCAAGTAGTCGGGATTTACAGATACTTGAAGAGCTTGGAGCAGGAGGCTTCAGGATCATATGGCTATAGTTTATTTCCGCTGTGTTGTAAGTGTTGTACTTTGATAATGATGTATATTCAAGTACAGATGTATATTTCAAGTTATGTTATATATATATATTATATGTTATTCGTTAAGCTGTGAGGTTCGTGTTACTCTGATGTTGTGTTCTTCTTCTTCTTCTATTCTAAGTTTCTATCTTATCTTTCCTCACCCTTTGTTTTCTTTCTATTAGTGTTCTGATTTTCTAGTGTAAATGGGGTTGGACTTTTGTTATTTGGTCAGCTCAAATTGGACCGGATTTTCGGGTCATTACAGTTGGTATCAGAGCTTAAGTTAAGTAATTACCTTGGCTCTGTGGTGTGACTCAGTAGAAATAGGGTTAGTAATACCCTAGATTGAGTTTGAGTGTATATATACAAGTGAACGTATTTGTATTTGATATAAAATTGTTTTATATTGTAGGGATTTATCGGTTGAGTTATTTATGGGTTCTGGTTGATCAGTTTGATCCACTGTATCGGTAGGAGTTTATAAACACTCGAATACGATGAACCGTCATGGTATGTTTTGAAATGAGGGTAAATGAAATAATTTACCCAAATTATATTTTGATATAAAGGATTTATACTGAAATGATTATAATATATTGGATATATTGGTTGTGATTATAATCGAGTAAGATTTTAAATTAAATGGTTATGTAAATAATCGATCAGAATTCATACAAGTGAAATATATGAAATCGAAATGAATTAAATCTGAATTTAAACCACAAATTGAATTAAAACTCTGGAGAATTGGATAAGTGTTTGTAAATGGATTTGGATTAAAAATAAGGAAAATTTAAGATCCTGGGAGATTTTAAATTGTTTTACAAGCAGTGTGAATTATATTTTGAAATGAATTTCAAAGTGGAAATGTTTAGAAATGGTTTTATAGTATTGAACTCACTTCGACCGCTGGAAAATAGATTCTGATGATAACAGCTGCATCATCAGTATTCATTTTCGAGTTGTAAGTGACGAATTACTACCAGAAATACTGTTTTGAATTTGTTTTGGGAAAGACAAATTGTGTTGAATTTCAAAAAGGAAAATTTGATTTTCGAAAAGAGTAAACTGTTTAAAAACTCCCAGGGGAAGACTGTTTGAATTAAAAAAACAAATTTAACATAAATTTGTGAAAGAAAAATTGGGTAAAGACAGTAAAGTCGTAACTGAGATTGAATTAAAATGATATTAAGACAATTTGGATTGTGAGATTCAAATTTGAAGTGTAATGTGATAATCAAGTTAAGAGTTGGGAATCGAGAAGAAACTCGAGTTGAAATGATATTTGGCTCGGATATAAGCGAATGGTTGTGTTGTGGATAAAAGCAAATTGGAATTTGATTGGGAGGACCCTTGTATCCGCTGAATTGATAACAGGTGGAAAGGATAAAATGATATGCCGACAAAAGGTACAAGTTTATATTTCTATTGGGTTTGAGATGTTGATAAGCCGAATTGGCAAGTCGCTTGGCTGTTTGATTTTCTTTTGGGTTGGAGATGGCACAGAGAGGCGAGTTGGAGTTTGACCTATTGACCAGTACAAAGGAGGTGCTGGCGAAATTTTTCGAAAAGTTAAGGCGTTAGAAAATTTTCAGGATTTTTGAAAATTTTCGTTGATAAGAATTAATTAAATATTTAATTGAAATTAAATTGGTTCAGTTGAAACTGAAGTTAAGGAGTGAACAAATATGTTCTAACCAGTTGATAGGGTCATCCTCTAGCTTAGCAATTTCGAGGACGAAATTATTTTAAGTGGGGAACAATGTAATGACCCGCATTTGTAGAGGTATTATAATTAATTTATTTAATTATATAAATAGTGATATAGTGAACTAAATGGTCATTTAATTAAATAATGGTGAATATTTAATTAAAATAATAAATTAAATAATATATTTAATTCTTAAACAATCAGAATTGGCTGAAATGGCGATATGGTGTGAACTGGATCATCTGTGATATTTAATTCAGTTTAGAATTGAATTTGAATAACGAATATATTATATAAACGACAGTTTGAACGTAGAGTTATATTATAATTAAAAATCGAGCTCGAAATGGCGTTGTAGTTCGTAAATTGGCGATTTGAACTTCAACTGAATGTATAGGATTCATTTTAAGCCGGATTCCTGTGAAACAACGTGTGGAGCTGGTGGAGTATATCTTTCTAGTGGAAGAGAAAAATCGGGATTTCATTGTGTAGATTTTGATTTATGTCCAAATCAAATATTCAGAAAAACAGCGGTATATTCGTTCGTGGCCGTAACGGTTATTTAAAAATATTTGAATGTCGGGTTTGAATTTAGGCAAGGTTCTTTAGAGACATAACGATAATTTAATTTTTATAATTTTATGGTAATTTTTAATTAATTAAATAAGCAACTTTTTATTTAGAATATTTGGCACCCTGTATCAACATTTCTGGGTTTCACAATATGAGTTAGCCTACCAATATTTTTAAACTTTTGGGATCGTGGGACATTGCTAGCCTCACCGGTATTTTTATTTTTGTCAATAGCAGTCTGTATGTGGACAAAGTTTTATATAACAAGATACCGGGATTTTTGTAAACTTAAAACAAAACATGTGCATGTTTTCTTGTCTTGCCCCTCCCACGTCCTCTCGTTGCCCCTTCTCATGAATACAAAGTCCTTTGTGGATGGAAAACATACAGCATCAACAAGAAAGAAAAAAATACGTGGATAAAGATCCACTTCAACCTTCAACTAAAAACTACTTTATAAATACAAAACCCAGTACGCAACCTCCTTTCCTTTTTGTTGCCTACAGTTTCATGGCTTTCAAAGTTCGTCTCTTCTATAAAAGAAAAGCCTGAAAGTTCATTTTTTTTAAAAATCAAAAATCACACCAACGTTAGAAGCTGATGCCGCGGTGAGAAAAGGAAGAGAGGAGGGACGTGAGCATCAATATACGGTGGGTACAGTTGTGAAAAACGGGAAGGCTAAGTGGGGCAAATACTTAAGGAAGTATGAATATTACTGGGAGCGGCTTTTGTATTTTTCTGAATGATAGGAGTGGGTAGGGATTTCAGGAGGATAGTGGTAATGTTAAGCAGAAGTGGTAGTTGAATTTAAATAATAGAAGGAGGTGCGGAAATGACTTGGGGTACTGGTGGTAACGTGTGGGAGTTGAAAGGAGGGAAATGGCCATCGTATGGCTACAGGAAGCTCACGGCAATTGGGAGGAAGAGGACTTCGTGGGTTTGGGCTTGTACAAGGGTAAGTGGGACGGAGAGAAAAAGGAAAGCCCAATAGAAAATTAAAATCCGTGTTTTATTTAATTATAATGTGTATTAACTTTGTAAGGTCATAACTCCCTCATATATTATCGAAATTCAGCGAAATAAGATCCGACAGGATCATGTGGACGGACACTACCCAATGGAACTGACTGGAAGTGGATTGGGACTCATTTGAAATTATGGAGAAATAAACTGTTTGATTCAGATCAAACAACAGTTTATCATTCTTTAACGATGAACTGCCAAAGTGAGTAAATCTCACTAACTCTGAACAATTTATGATTTCATGTTGTATTTTTAGAACTGTTAAATATTGGCTGATTGACTATGTGTTGACTGTTTGATTTAACTGCTAGTCAGTTAGTGAATTTCTATTTTGATTCTGTTTAACAGAATATATCATATGGAACTGAAAGTGATGTTGATTTTTATTGTGTAACATCTGTGGATGCAGGGAAACAGGTTGGAGGAATCCGACTGGATTCCTCAACAGTTATTTTATTGTTTTTCATATATTTTGATATATGGTGTGAATTATAACCTGTTGTTGATTGTGTGTGTATGGACGATATTGGACATCGTAATTTGGTATGTTAAACACCATGACATACCGGAATATTGAAAAGAGAATATTTATAAAATCAAGAGGATTTTATAAAAGAAAATATTTATAAAATCAAGAGGATTTTATAAGAGAGAATATTTTAGAATATTTATAAATAGAAATATTTAATGGAATATTTATAAATAGAAAATACATTTAAGTGGAATTATAAATAAAGGAAAATCTTTATAAATGGAATATTTATAAAGTGAAGTATTTATTTAGGATAAATAGATAAGATACTATAAAATGGATTATTTATTTGTTAAATAAATAAAATATTAAATAGGGATTTTTACTTAGAAAATAAAGGAGATATTAAATGAGATATTTATTTGTTAAATAAATATGATATATATTAAATGAGTTATTTATTAGTAAATAAATAAGATAATCAAAAGGGATTATTTATAAAACAAATAGAGTTTTATAAAGGAAGATAATTGTTTGCAAAACAAATATAAAGGAAATTGTTTGCAAAACAAATATAAAAGAAATTGTTTGCAAAACAAATATAAAAGAAATTGTTTGCAAAACAAATATAAAAGAAATTGTTTGCAAAACAAATATTAAAGAAAAAGATTTGTAAAACAAATACAAAGGAAAAGATTTGTATAACAAATGAAAAGGGAAGATTTGTAAAACAAATAGAAAGAGGAAATATTTGTAAAACATTTACAAATAGAATTATAAAAGGACATATTTATTTGGTAAATAAATAAAGATAAAAGGGAATTTTAAATAAGATTTAAGTGTTAGATACTTAATGGATTATATAAAAGAATTAATTGATTAGAATTAATCGAGTTTGGATGAAACGATTAGAGTTAATCAATTAGAGTTAGAGTTAACCAGTTAAGTAATCGAGTTAAGTGAATCAAGTTAAGTTAAATCGATAGGAGTTAATCGAGTTAAGTAATCGAGTTAATCGAGTTAAGTGATCGAGTTAAGTGAATCAAGTTAAGTTAATCGATGGGAGTGAATCGAGTTAAATGTATTAAGTTAAGTGGATTGAGTTGAGTTAAATAAGTAAAGTTAAACCAGTTAGAGTAAATCGATAGAGTTAAATCGAACTAGAGTTATTCAAATGGAGTTAATCGAATTTAGTTTATTCGATTAGAGTTGAAATGAGTTAATCGAATCAGAGATATTCGAAGTGAGATAATCGAATAGTAGATATTCGAAGTGAGATAATCGAATAATAGATATTCGAAGAGAGTTGATCGAATCTAGTTATTCGACAGGAGTTAAATCGAATAAGATTTATTCGAAGAAAGAGATTATCGAATATAAGTATTCGAAAGTAAGCAAATCGAATATAAGTTATTCGAATAAGAGTTAATCCAATAAGAGTTATTGAATAAGAGTTAATCCAGTAAGAGTTATTAAATAAGAGTTAATCCAATAAGAATTATTCGAATTAGTTATTCGAATAGAGTTAAATAAATAAGAGCTATTCGGATTAGTTATTCGAATAGAGTTAAACACATAAGAGTTATCGAATTAGTTATTCGAAAGGAGTTATCGATTATAGTTTAATCGAAAGGAGTTATCGAATTAGTTATTCGAAAGGAGTTATCGATTATAGCTTAATCGAAAGGAGTTATCGAATTAGTTATTCGAAAGGAGTTATCGATTATAGTTTAATCGAAAGGAGTTATCGAATTAGTTATTCGAAAGGAGTTAAGTAAGGAGTTAAGTAAAAAGAGTTAATCGATTAGGGTTAAATAAATAGAGTTAATCGAATTTAGTTTATTCGAAGAAAGGTTTTCGAATCTAGTTATTCGTAAGAGAGATTATCAAATATAATTATTCGAAGGGAGGAGTTATCGAATAGAGATTTATTTGAACGAGAGTTACGTAAGGAAGTGTTAAAGAGTTAAAAGATGAACTTAACCTATTTCGAGATTTGAAATGTTTTTCAGTTAAGGTCAGAGAGGTAGTTATCCCCCAACTTGATTGACTTCGTTTTTAATTTAGAAATGGTTAAGGTTCGAGAGTGAAAGTGGTTAAGTGATTTTAGTAAATAATTATAGTGGTTTCAGTTGTCGTCGCGATGTTGATTTAAACATCTGTTTAAATCCAAGTAAAGAAGATTTGGAAATGTTTTCCAAATAGAATCAGAAACGTAATCAAATATTGAAATAGGAAATATGAATATATATATATATATATATATATATGATTGATGATTGATTGATAGAATTTCCATCTGGAAATAATATCGTTGTTTGCACACGTGTTTTTCTTTGATAGTTAACTCACCGACTATCGAAGTTTTTGACTAATTTAACGTTGTTAATATGGAGAGACCGGTTGGATTATTATCCAAAGAACCACTCTGTATTGGCATAAGCATTGCGAATCATATATGCCAGAGATAACTGAAGACGGAGTAAAGTGCAAGGGCTATTGTATAAGTCTTAGATAATAGTGCCTAAGATGGATGTACTGAATAGTGCCTTTGGTTCATCCTGTTCCTGGATGACTTGTATGGATGAATGTATGACAGAGTATTTCCAGAAAGGTCACGTACATTGATTTCTACAACAGTACCAAGAGTGGAAGCGGAGAAGGAAACTTCTTTAGCTAACACGTAATGTATTGTTGTAGACGTCAATTAGTGATTTTCGATGGATCTGACAATGTGGCATTCGAAGTGAATCTGATGTGATGATAAGGCGTAACCTCAAGCCTTATCAACCGGTAAATGACAGAAATCGGGCAGGTAGCATGGCTATGTAGATCGCACCTATTAGGGTGTATAATCACCTGATCTAGAGTTTCATTTATTTCTAAAAATCTATTGTTGATGCTGTCCCATTCGGGAAACGGTTGCTGATCCCAACCGTTGGTGATATACATTCGATACACTCAAGCGAAATGAGTGGTCGGTCATGTGTGGTCGGGTTGCAAGATGTTCTTGTTGAACCCAGTGTATTCCTTTCTAGAGGTACACTAGCGAAAGGTGGTTCCATACCTTGTCATAGTTGGAAATCCATTACCCAATACGTGCTTGCGGTTTTGATTGTATACTATATATATAGAACGTGAGATGGAAGCGTTTCTGCTAGATGATTATTATATTGTGATTGATAGACATTATTATAATATCAAAAGGTTTTTGATATAAAGATATTTTGGATTCTCATAAGGGAAAAACCCATTCCGTTATATGGCGTGGTCTTATGAGATATCATTTACCTGCTTGAACTGTTTTAAACTGTTTTGCTCACACCGGTCCCATGACTGACCCAAAGTTTATTTTGTTGTTTTCCCTAAACTCTTGGGTGCCCAATTTTGTACTGGCAGTCAAGTAGTCGGGATTTACAGATACTTGAAGAGCTTGGAGCAGGAGGCTTCAGGATCATATAGCTATAGTTTATTTCCGCTGTGTTGTAAGTGTTGTACTTTGATAATGATGTATATTCAAGTATAGATGTATATTTCAAGTTATGTTATATATATTATATGTTATTCGTTCCGCCGTGAGGTTCGTGTTACTCTGATGTTGTGTTCTTCTTCTTCTTCTTCTATTCTATGTTTCTATCTTATCTTTCCTCACCCTCTGTTTTCTTTCTATTAGTGTTCTGATTTTCCAGTGTAATTGGGGTTGGACTTGTGTTATTTGGTCAGCTCAAATTGGACCGGATTTTCGGATCATTACAAAACATTAACCGATGCATTCGTCTCGGAATTCTAGTCAACTTTCATGTTTGAAATTTCGCGAATGGAGTCCTATTAAAAAGTTACGGAAGAAATACGAAAATGGATGGAAAATAAGTAAATCACAATAATTAACTATTATACACCTTATTTAACTAGCCTTACTAGGCAACTGACGACCCAAGCGGTCGACCCACCGGGCGTCAGAATGCCCAGTGACAGCTGGGGTTAAGAGGTTTGGTTATAATATATTACTAAATGAATGGATGGATGTTAATTAAAATAAATCTAATGGCTCATGGTCAATTCCACTCTTAGGGTAAGACCTCATTCTTTTCCACACAAATTTGTGAGCAGCAGCGAAGCTCTACCATTTTCCTCCTTTCTCAAACCTAACTTCTTTATTAAAAATATATTCTTATACAACAAATCAAATACAAATCACATAGGATTGAGAGGATTATCAGGTTCAATGGAAAAGAATATGAATTGATGCTCTAAATCAGATTCTTCCCTCTCTTTCTATTTTCTAACATATCTACAGATATGAAATTATCCCCTTTTCAGATAAATTGTAGATTTATCAGAATTTGGGAATTGTAGGCCTAAAGATTATTTAAACTTCAGATTTGGTTGCTTTCAGGTGAGTGGGAAATTTACATATACAGTTATAAAAGCCAGTTTATTTCATTTGAATTAGATCTCAAATTTTATGCCTATTTCCATCACATCTATTCATTAAATTGTTGTAATTGGATTGACACCCATCAGTTCTGACTGTAAACATTAATAAAACTTGTAAATTGTGAATTGTGGTTAGGCATAATATTAATTGTGGTATTCTTAAATTTGTTTGTACATATTTCCTACAATTATGTTATAAAATGTATTGTGGTTTGTTGTAAAACACTGAGGATTTGGAGATCAGTCCTAATAACACTGTTTAGATGTAATTTTCTTCCAAATCCCTAATTTCAATGCAAGTTTGTGAATCATGCGATTCTTTATTTAAAAGAATTATACCTATTTGCATTCGATGTTGTTGGGTTTTGGCTTAATTGTCGAAAATATGTCGTTTTCCTCTTTTTGAACAAAAAGATATTATTTTGAATTCACAAGAGATATGATAAAAAGATTGGAAAAAGGGAAAAGTGGTGCAAACGTACATATAAATATACATATTTGTGCGTAGTTTGCATCAACTATTTTAAAAATATATATAAACGTATATATTTCTTGTGAATTTGAGATATGTCTATTTTACTAATCAGGCATAATTTACAATGATTATAGCTAACGGTCTTTTTGAAAGATTTGAAACCTTTTGGCAAGATTGAATGCAAAAATGAATGTTTGGATATTGATTAAACCAAATCATTAAATTTAATAATAATAATGATGAAGAAGAAAGATAACTACGTTGACCGTGCGAAAACATAAATATAAATATACACATATTATCCATCCAAATCTGCGTAAAACGGTAAATATACATTGTATTGAATGTTTGAATGATGTTCAATTATGGAATTATATGAAAATGTAATCCATATTTAATCAACATATTTGTGGTGACCATTGTAGCAATTAATATAATTTATTGCTATAAATAGGACCGCAAATCAATAAATAACAATTGTAACCAATGTTGATTGAGGAAAGTAAATATAATAGGATAATGGTTAAAATTCCTAAATTAATTAGGATTAATGTTGTACACCCCAATTAGGAAATTTAAATTATAACCGCATTTAGATACAAGGTTAAGCTTCACTGGTGGTAGAAGTCTGCTCGGAACCGACCGGCAAATCCAACATCCATAGGTAGCCAGCTTAATGTGAGGGGTCTAATGCGTAAATATAAATGTACCATGGAATAAGGTTAAGTTCAGCTTGTGGTAGAAGTCTGCCCGGAACCGGCCAACAAATCTAGCATCCACAAGTGGTTAACTTAATGTGAGAGGTCTGGTGCACAAAAATAAATATATACACACATACACACACAACAAGAAACAAATAAATAAATAAGAATGGTAATTGTCTGTTGGGGTACAACAAATAGATGCCTAGGGATTGATAAATGGTTGCCTCAGGAAAATATGACCGTTATGGTCACACTGGGCAATAAACAAACAAATAGAAGTAAATGGGTGTAAAAAGGGGATTAGTGAATATTGATTATTGTTTAAATACTAAGTCCATATAGGGAAGTAATCAAATAAATATCCTAGGGTAAAGAGGATACAACTTTCCTTATTTATATTAGTAAATATAGAACTTATAATTAAAAGTAGAGTTGGACTTAGTAGGATAATGATGTAAATTATTATCAACCATAGGAACCCGTGACGATAATAAATCATGTGGAGAGAAACTAAACGGAAAGGACGTAATGACGTAGCCCACTTTATTCCAATAAGGAAAGGTACTAAGGACTGATGGGGTATGAACCTAATAACCTTCGCGTACAACCGCTGCCTGGGAATTAAGCAGCTGGGGTTGAAGAGTCCACCTGCAAATAGGTATTTCAGTATAAGGGTCTTAAACGGCATGTGTGTGTATTGCCTACCCAAACCTAGAAACTAAAAATGTCATATATGGCTACCTACCCTATGAGAAGTAGTAAGCGACTAAGGGGGTTATCCAATAAGGTCAGCTAGAAGGTATAACGAGCGATAAAATACCATCACCCACCTTATACGGTTCAAGGGGTATATGCATGAATGATGGAAGCCTGAATTATTAGGGCCCATAGCTAGTGCCCTCTAGTTTATAAGAATGTGGAACAAGTTATTGAGAGGTATTAAGTGACCAATAAGTCCGCCGACCATTAAGTCTACCTAGGGTCTTAAGTGATCGGGAGAATCCACCGTATCTATCATTGATAGTGAGGCGGAAAAAAATAAAGGGTATGTGGATGGAATGGGGTGTGTGTGTGTATATATGTATATATATAACTCTACAATTAGGGGTTCACTTCTCGATCTAATAATCAACTAAATTATGGTTTGAAGGCTTCCTAAATATATGTGTAAACGTTATATCTCGATATCATAGCTTGGAACACTATTGTATGGAGAGTAGTAGGTTCGTGCGTAAACATTTACAAGGTTAGGATAGAATCACTAACCTTGGTAGGCATACATCTTGGGTTAAACCAAACGGGATACTTCTGTGTATTATAATCTGTGTTGTACATTTCCTATTGACTATAATCTTGTTGTTCTGACCCCCCCTCCTCATTACAACCACCCAGGTTTTCTAGAGAAAGTCGCGTTCACACAGTTGTTTATTTTTGGCTTTCAGTTCTCGTTCTCTCTCATGCTCGGTATTGGCAAAGTGACTTTCTTTGAAAAAGGTAGTTACTTGAGTTAATACTAGTTTATCCTATTTTGTTTCCGCTATGAGTTATCTTGTCGTACTCTGATTATGCTTATGCTCACTTATTCACAGGTAACAGATTTACATGCTCCATGCTTGGATGTGTTTGAGTTTAGATTTTTGTTGAAATTTAGGCATAGAAAAGTGTGGGGTGTTACATTTGGTTTCAGAGTACAGGTTAAACCTACATAGGAATTAGTTAAATTAGGACTCGTAAGAGAACGTAATTCGATTTTCTTTTTTGTTTTTCTTCGTCTTTATTACTCGACTTAAATTGATTTCGATGATGAATTAGTTGTGGGCCTAGTTATAGTAAAAATGGGCTTTAAGCGGCTAAGAGTTGAAGTATGTTGAGTTCGGGTTTCTAGCCAATTCTGTCTTATCCTATAGTACATTGGCAGTCTCATTGTGAAGAGCATGAGGATGACATATTTCGAATTCCATTTATTCAAGTTTTGAAACTAGAATAATAATATATATAACATAAAAATCTTGCTACAACGAGATAGTCGCGATTTCTGGTTTTTGGTTTCGTTGGTAGTTCCGATTAAGACCATTACTCAATCTAAAACGGGAAAAGTTCACGTTAGTATGTCGTATCCATTTCGGAAATATACTTACGAGATATATCCATTTGTTACTTCATTGAATTTCTTAATCTACCTTTATTGAAACATTCAATTGAGTTCTTGGCCTTTTATTCAAGGAAAAATTATTTTAAAACTATTTGGAAAAATAATAACAGGTTTTGAAAGTTAAGAAATACGGTTTCGAAGAATGGTTTTATAAAGGCCTTGTTTTATAAAGGTATGGTTTAGATTTTTAGTCCATTCGTGTTTCAAATTTTGGGGGCTTAGTGTAATTTTAATAAATATAATCTGATTGGTAGAAGAGATGGTGTTAGAAATGACAAGGAATATGCCACTAAACTTAAAAATAATAGATACCAATTCCTTGTGCTTTTTAGTATCCCTCCCCTTATATATATTGGATGATTTATTGAAAATAATCACAATTAGTCATTATGATTTTTAAGCTCCAACGTTTTGTAGATGAAAAGGTTTTCAGTTTGTAATATAAACCGGAATATAAATAATAATTATAAATTTGAATTATAAATACGAAACCGTAGTTTATAATAAATTCCATTTCTGGAAATGTTTTAAATTTTTCTTCGAAAAGGCTGAGGAAAATTCTTCGTCTAAGTTTTGGGGTATTTGATTTTGAATCATTTAGTTTACGTCGGCTAGTAAGGGAGAAATCCATTTTATATTTTATTTCGGATTTCTAGTTGATTTCATGTTTTAAGTTCGTTCGTTTCAGTGGTCACAACCTTTTTGAGGGTAGGGGAAAAGGCGTTAGAAAATTAAAAATTTTAACTCGACAATTGGCGGAAGTCAATACGTGAATTCAGTTAGGAGCGAAAGTTGTTTCAACGTAATAGAAATTTTATTTTAATTATATATAATTTATACAGGCCGTTGGGCCGAGGTTCGTACCGCTCCCATCATAGGGCAAGCGGTCGATTGGCGGTCGACCGCCCTTCTAAAGCTAGGTCGACCGCTCCCCCTTAATGAGTGTGGCCGGGAATCCGACCCAATTCGGCTGAAACGATATATAAATCATTCCAGCCGACTCTTCCTTCCCCAACCCTAATTTCCACTAAAACCCAAATCCTCCTCCATTCCCAAGCTCCAATCCGAGCAACCCCCACTCTGTTTTGTCCCTAAGTACCACCAAAATCCTTCTCATGCAGGTCTCTAACCAATTATGCTCTAGACTTGCAATTTCCTTTGCCCGATTCGTCGATTCCTCCATGGCTCCTTGCACTCAACACCCCAATCTCATGCCTCAGGAAGCCACTTGGTTAGACCGCGATGAGGCAAAGATCAAGCACTACTTAGCTACGACCAACTATGAGTTTCATTGTGGTCGACCGGTAAAGTTCGTCGATTTCGCCGCATTTGGTTTGGAGGAGCTTTTTGTCACCACAAGCCTAGCACGGATCCAGCGCTTCAACACCTTTGAGTATGACCTGTATCCGCTCTACGTCCGTTTGTTTGATGCCTAGATGGATGCCAACATCGATGACGAGTCCTGCGTCATCAGATATGAGGTTATGGGCACCCACATTGAGTTCACCGACGATGACTTAGCTCAGGTTTTGGGCATCTCTGCAGTCAAAGCTGAGCTTGATGCTATCGAGATGGAGGACCCTCAGATCCTTTAGCGTATCTTCCTTAGAGCCCCCAGAGCTTGGACCGCCGCCAATCTACGACCCATAACCCAAGTAGTTGTGTGCATCCTACAACACAACATCATCCCGAAGATAGGAAGCTTGGAGAAGATTTATCCTTCTGTTCACCGCACCACCTATGTTATTCTTGGCGTCATAGCCGTTAATTGGGTGCACGTACTTATGATTCATCTTTATAAGCCCTTCTTCGGCACCCCACGGAGCCATTTTCCTTACGGTCACCTTCACACCCATGTCTTCAGACACTTCTAGGTGAGACTTTGTGGGGAGACAACGGTAAAGAAGGCGCCAACCGCCATTAATCGCGTCACTCTCCGAAAGATGGGCATTCAGCTGCCTGACGCTCCTGTCCCCGCCCCATCCGCTCCAGCTCAGCAGCCTAAGTGCCCCCAATAGCCTAGTTAGGAGAGTCCAGAGCTCTCCGTCCTCTGTGACATCTAGACTGAGATTCAAGAGGTTCGCAAGGAACAACGCCGACAGACGCATGAGATTGACTACATCTCCTCCATACTACGCTCCTGGCGCGGGAGTTGTAATGGATTAGGTTCCAGCCGCAGCGGTCGACTAGCATACAGTGGGTAGTCGTTGTTAGATGCCTTGTGCATAGTGTACCTTGTATCGTGTGTTTCCCTTTCCAACATTCTCTTACCTTTGTTATTATTGTAGTGTTTGTAATTGTTAGTAATGAAGACTTTGGTTAATGAGATTTTTATGTTTGAAATTGTTTTATCATTCACGCATACTTAATTGAATGAAATCTCATTCATAAACTAGCACTTGTCTGAGAGCTGGAAAGAATAAAATTATGTGTTAGATAAATTTTAGTAAAGGACCGGTTCCACGTTACAGGTATATAAATAAATAAATAAATAACTACTCCTTGTTAAAACTAAAATTTATTTTGGTCTTTTGTGTAACTTCAATTTTTACATTTTCGCACGACTGACTTCCTTTTTTGGCCCAACATGTAACTTGATTCGTTTAAGTTTCCGCAAAATATATTTCAAAGTTTCTCAAAAAAAACTTTTTATCATTTTCTTATTTCATAGGAAAGTGAAACAGTTTTGAAAAGAATTTTTTCAAAACAAACATAACAAGTTTTCAAGCGGAAAAATATTTTTATGAAAAATTGCGATTTTGGTTACATGAACAACATAAGGATGGTTTTTGGATGCTTTGTGTGCATGTTTAAGTGGTGCAATAGGACCGACGATACAATAAAAACGTTAACGGTAAGAAGGAAAATGTTGTTTTAGCCTTGGGAATGTTGTTTCCATACCTTGTCAACGATGCGCACGAGTTATTAATTAACACATTTTACGTCTTAGAGCTTGTTTTATGCCTCCTTTACAGTCTATAGATGGAAATTTTGTGAGTATTCTGGGTAACTGAGGTGAAAATTCCACTATAGGGTGGGAAAAGGGTTATTTGTAAGCGGATGAAACATTAAAATACTTCGCTTCGATATCCTTTTTTCGTTTTAGGTGAAATTAAATAGGAAAACGATTAGATTGTGTGACGTTTTGGATGGTAGGGTTTGGATGCAAAATTGGTTGCTTTACACTTTTATTCGTAATTATGTGATAGTAATGGATGAAAAAGAATTTTTAAATTTTGCATTCATATAGAACTGCCAATATATTTAGGATGTTTGGCATCATGCTTTCAAAAGTGTTTCAAAAAAATTTAATGCATACATATAGAAGGATCCGATATAGAAACATCTTTCATACTTGTTTTATGTTGAAATTTCATTATGTACACCAAGCGCATATACACATGGTTGCAAAGTGGATGTACACAAATTAGTTGTGTAGAATAGAGCAATAGGTGTCATAATTTGGGACGACACTCCTTTAAAGGAGGGAAGAATGTAACAGTCCGGAATATTGGCAATAGGAATTAATTATTAGAACTTCAAAAATGGGAATTTCTGTAAACGATGGAATTTGACAATGAAACTTTAACAGATGCATTCGTCTCGGAATTCTGGTCAACTTTTATGTCTGGAGTTTCGCGAACGGAGTCCGTATGAAAAAGTTACGGATGAAATACGAAAATGGATAGAAAATAAATAAATTAGAATAATTAAATATTATATACCTTATTTAACTAGTCTACCAGGCAATTGACGACCCAAGCGGTCGACCAACTAGGGGTCAGAACGCCTAGTGACGGCTAAGGTTAAGAGGATAGATTATTATATATTATTAAACGAATGGACGGATGTTAATTAAAATAAATCTAACGGTTCATGGCTAATTCCACTCCTATAAATAAAGAGGTAAGGCCTCATTCTTTTCCACACAAATCTGTGGGCAGCAACGAAGCTCTGCCATTTTCCTCATTCCTCAAACCTAATTTCTTAATTCGAAATATATTCTTATACAACAAATCAAATATAAATCATAAAGAATTGAGAGGAATATCAGATTTACAAGAATTTGGGAATTGTAGGCCGAAAAGATTATTCAAACTTCAAATTTGGATGCTTTATGGTGAGTGGAAAATTTACATATACAGTTATAATAGCATATTTATTTCATTTGGATTAGATCTCAAATTTTATGCCTATTTCCATCATATATGTTCATTAAATTGTTGTAATTGGATTGACACCCATCATATCTGATTGTATACATTGTTAAAACTTGTAAATTATGAATTGTGGTTAGTTATAATATTAATTGTGGGATTCTTAAGTTTGTTTATACGTATTTCCTACAATTACGTTATAAAATGTATTGTGGTTTGTTGTAAAACACTGAGGATTTGAAGATCAGTCCCAGTAATTTTCTTCCAAATCCCTAATTTCACTGCAAGTTTGTGAATCATGTGATTTTTTATTTAAAAGAATTATACCTATTTGCATTATTTGTTGTTGGGTTTTAGCTTAATTGTTTTAAATATGCTTTTTCCTCTTTTCGAACAAAAGGATATTATTTTTAATTCACAAGAGATATGACAAAAGGATTAGAAAAAGGGAAAAATGGTTCAACGTACGTATAAATATAAATATACATATTTGTGCATAGTTTGCATCAACTATTCTAAAAATATATATAAACATATATATATTTCTTGTGAATTTGAGATATGCCTATTTTACCCATCAGGCATAATTTACAGTGATTATAGCTAACAGTCATTTTCTAAGATTTGAAACCTTTTGGCAAGATTGAATGCGAAAAGGAATGTTTGGATATTGATTAAACCAAATCATTGAATTTAATAATAATAATGATGAAGAAGAAGAAGAAGGATAACTACGTTGACCACGCGAAAACATAAATATATACATAGTATTCGTCCAAATTTGCATAAAACGATAAAATATATATTGTATTGAATGTTTGAATGATGTTCAATTTTGGAATTATATGAAAATGTAATCCATATTGAATTAGCATATTTGTGGTGACCATTGTAGCAATAAATATAATTTATTATTATAAATAGGACCGCAAATCAATAAATAACAATTGTAACTAATGTTGATTGGGGAAAGTAAATATAATAGGATAATGGTTACAATTCCTAAATTAATTAGGATTAATGTTGCACACCCCAATTAGAAAATTTAAATTATAACCACATTTAGACACGAGGTTAAGCTTCATTGGTGGTAGAAGTCTGCCCGGAACCGACCGTCAAATCCAGCATCCACAGGTGGTCAACTTAATGTGACGGGTCTAATGCGTAAATATAAATGTACCATGGCACGAGGTTAAGTTCAGCTTGTGGTAGAAGTCTGCCCGGAACCGACCAATAAATCTAGCATCCACAAGTGGTTAACTTAATGTGAGAGGTCTAGTGCACAAATATATATATATATATATTATACACAACAAGCAACAAATAAATAAATAAAAAAATAAATAAATAAGAATAGTGATTGTCTGTTAGGGTACAACAAATAGATACCTTGGGGCCGATAAATGGTTGCCTTTGGAAAATATGACCGTTATGATCATAAAGGGCAATAAACAAACAAATAGAAGTAAATCGGTGTAAAAAGGCGATTAATGGATATTGATTGTTGTTTAAATACTAAGTCCAATTAGGAAAGTAATCAAATAAATATCTAAGGGAAAAGTGAATATAACTTTCCTTATTTATATTAATAAATATAGTACTTTTTCTTAAAAGTAGAGTTGGACTTAGTAGGATAATGATGTAAAATATTTTCAACAATAGGAACCATGACAATAATAAACCATGTGGAGAGAAACTAAACGGAAAGGATGTAATGACGTAGCCCACTTTATTCCAATAGGGAAAGGTACTAAGGGCTAATGGGGGTACGAACCTAATAACCTTTGCGTACAATCTGTCGCCTAGGTCTTAAGTGGCTGGGTTTGAAGAGTCCACCTGGCAATAGGTCTTTCAGTATAAAGGGCTTAAACGGAATGTGTGTGTATTGCCTACCCAAACATGGAAATTAAAAATGTCATATATGGCTACCTATCCTAGGGGAAGTAGTAAGCGACTAAGGGGGTTATCTAATAAGGTCAGCTAGAAGTATAGCGAGCAATAAACTACCATTTCTCACCTTATACCCGGCAAGGGGTATATGCGTGAATGACAGAAGCCTTAACTAGTAGGGCCCGTAGCTAGTGCCCTCTAATTCATAAGAATGTGGAACAAGTTATCAAGAGATATTAAGTGACCAATAAGTTCGCCGACCATTAAGTCCGCCTAGGGTCTTAAGTGATCGAGAGAATCCACCCAATCTATCATTGATAGTGAGGCGGAAAACAATAAAGGGTAAGTGGATGAAATGGATATATATAAAAAAACTTTGCTATTGGGAGTTCACTTCTCGGTCTAATAATCAGCTAAATTATGGTTAAAGGCTTCCTAATTATATGCGTAAACGTTCTATCTTGGCATCATAGCTTGGATCATTACTATGTGAAGAGTAGTAGGATCGTGCATAAACATTTACAAGGTTAGGTTAGAATCACTAATCTTGGTAGGCACATATCTTGTGTTGAACCAAACGGGATACATCTATGTATTTTAATCTGTGTTGTACATTTCTTGTTCACCAGAATCTTCTTGTTCTAACCCCCCTCCTCATTACAACCATCCAGGTTTTCTAGAGAAGGTTGGGTTCACATAGGTGTTTTAGCTTGGCTTTTGGTTCTCATTCTCTCTCATGCTCGGAATTGGCAAAGTGATTTACTTTGAAAACGATAGTTACTTGAGTTAATACTAGTTTATCCTATTTTGTTTCCGCTGTGAGTTATCTTATCGTACTCTGATTATGCTCATGCTCACTTATTTGCAGGTACCATATTTACACGCTCCATGCTTGGATGTGGTTGAGTTTCGATTTTTTTTTTTTTTTTGAAAACTTGGGCGCAGAAAAGTGCAGGTTGTTACATATGCCCTAGAGGAAATAATGTAAGTTGCTATATATATCAAACTCGTTGACCAATCTTGTTAAAAAAATGCATTTATTTTATAATATACTTGATATAATATGCTATATTAATTAATAAATTGAACTTAAAATCCTTAGATGATACATTTTGTCATGCTAGCTACAAAGTGCTGTAGTTTTGAGTAAAATAGCACAATGAATGTAAATGTACCATTTTAAATGCTCCTACTCAAGATACACCAAGACTGGATGTCGATGTATCCATTGAGAGTAGAGTATATACAGCTCTCCAAATATTAGGCAGTGTATTACTCCCGACTGCTAGGAGCAATTGGAGGTTATGTAATGATAGTTATTAGATAACTATAGAACGCTCTAGTCGATAGTTTTTGGTTAGTTAATATGATTAAGGTCAAACAGAAAATATTAATGTGACTAATTTGCACAGTTCTCACGAGTTGAGAAAACCTTGGATTTTCAATATAAAATCTTTAGTTTAGTTATTTCCAAATCATGGTATGACATCTATCAAGTGAGTGTAGTTGAGTCGAGTGGAAATATTGGCTGTGAAGCACTATTCAAGAGAGGGTTCGCCTCCTCGGTTATATGAGATTAGTATCACAATCTACTCAAGCCAACTCAAAGTCAAAGTCTTTGGGTAGAGCATTTCAATCAATAATAACTGTTATTACTGAGCCAATGACTTTGTATTAGGAGTATCGAGTTGAATGTGAATGATATAGAAATTTTTACAATTACCAAATTCCATAAGTCCAAATTGATATAGCTTAGAGAAAGAAAATTGATGTATATAAACATTACATATGGAAAGCACTTATTAAATTAAAATGATATCTTTTCAATACCGAGTAAGCAATAAATTTGGCCTTAATCTCACACCACTTGCTAAGTGACATATGAACATTGACATTTGAGTAGTCCGATGTGAATTACTGATCGAATTTACATCCAAGGGTCACATAGTCAAAACGATGAATTCCTTACGACCAATTTATTTAATTAGTTTATAATTGTTATAAATTAATTATTATTTGTGAAATAATAATTGTAAAATATTATCTGGGAAGAAAATATAATGTTGCATACAGTTATAAATATATTGATTGGTATAAGATATCGATAACAGGATAATTAAATATAATTGTACATTTAATTTAGACCAAGTTGGTATTTAACCCATGTTGGCTAGTAATCAATTTTTAGTTGTTATAGGTGGAAAAGAGGGGAAGCTAAACACGTAGCATTATGTAGGTGTAGAAGAATGGAGTTTTGATGACAACAACCTTATTTCAATTATCATTGATTATAAAATATATACCAACATTTCTATCTAGATTATATATAGACATATATATGCAGTATTTGTTTACATGACTTATGTATCGAAGACTGTACAGTTTTAGAGTTTCAAGAGTTCAGAACTCAGAGGAGATTCAAAACTCATTAGTAATCAAGTTATCAAGAGTTCAAGACATATAGTAATAGAGTAGTTTATATGTAAGACTCTGAATAGCACTCCAAGTTCAAATTTAAAATTCAAATTCAAATTCAAATTCTGTTTTTCAAATTCTAATTTTCGAAATTCTAATTTTAAATTCAAATTGTTTTTCTATCTTGCTTATGATTTCAAATATAAGTTTTAAATTTAATATACATGTTTATATAAGTTTATATAGTTTTATAGTTATATGATTTTAAACCCTATAATTTTATAAATATGTTTATATAATATATAATTATGTTTTAATATGATTTTACACTTTATAATACTCATTCATATCACTTAGTTTTAATTTAAGAATTTCTAGAATTATATATATAGTTAAACACTTGAAAAATAGTTTAAAAAATATTTCACACATGCTTATGTCGACATACATATATGTCTATAACGACATACAACTGTCATTTTTTCAATTTTCAAAGGAAGTATTTTTTCATTATTTGTAACGTACTAGAAGCGTCGCAACCTTTTAAATCTTATAAATAGGGGTTGATTTCCAACTTTTTAATCATTCTTCTTCTCCATCTTCACCCCTCTTTATTACACCATTAATATTTCTTATTTTATTGATCTCTACACTTCTACTTTGTCGATTTCTACTCTACTTACATAAAACTTCTTCTTTTCTCACTTTCTACTCATTATTCTCTGAATTGAAGTGCTAGTGAAGAGTTATAGGGCTGTTATAATCATTTGGGAAGTGTTTGGGAAAAGGTGTATTCCTTGTATCTTTGAAATCAAGGAAAGGGAGCGGTGGTAATCTTGCAGCCGTGCAATCAAGAGTGGTCGGAGCGGTGCTAACCTTGTAGTAAGGAAATCAAGGGGATTGTACTTGGATATTGATAATAGTAATAAAAATCCGCACAATCCAGTGTTGCGTGGGGCTGGACGTAGGAGTAATCTGAACAAATATTAAACCCGGTGCATTTTTTCCTTTTCTGCATTTTATATTTATCTATTTCTGTGTTTGTGCCTGATTCTGTGTCTATGATTATCTCTGTTGTTTGTGATTCATATAGTAGATCATTTAAATGTTAGATTTTGTAGATTCTTTAGAAACACTATTCACCCCCTCTAGAGTTAGTCTAGCCTTAAGATCCACATTTCATGTTCCCTAACAGTAAGAGATAGTGAATCATGATCAAGCGAGAATGTATAAACCAGGTTTTCTTTATTTCTATCTAAACGAAGCTCTCTGTATGTACATATCTTCAAACCGCTTCACTAACCCTTTTCTGATTGTCTATCTCCAACATTTTGTTGCTAAAACCATTATCTCTCTCCACTCCAAAACTGTCAAATTTAATTCTATTTAAAATATTACTATTCGATTGTAAAATGTCGACAATTCCAGATTAGCAATATGATAGATCAGGAACAACTTTAAGAGAGAATTCATTGCTTCTGTGCGAATTCAAAAGCATCTTCAATTGGTATTTTTTTAATACATATTGTAGGAGTTACATTATATTCCATGATTCATTAATGAGCTTTTTGACATTTCTATATATACATTACTGATATATGTCTAGTTAAGCGAGATTTTCATAAGTAAAACATAGTTGTCACAAATTAATTTGGTAATGTGCATAAATTGTAATGCCCCACCCTGAGACCCACCCTAATAAAAAGCATTACTAAGTAATATTGTCCATTAGAGTGGAGAACATGGCTGCTTAAAGGCGACCACTCGTTGATTTTCATTAGCAAGTCTTAAGTACGTCGAAGAAGTGCTCGCTATTTTTTCTATAAGCTCAACTTACTTAACACTTTACGTAATACAATTCTACGGTGGCTACAGGATCAGCCCAGAATACAATACATATATGAAAACAATCATTGTCCATGGAACAGTTACACAATATTACAATCATAAAGTACAAAAAATACATGTGCCACAATAAAAATGGATACACAACCTCACTCACTTATATAACATGATACAAAAAGAATAAGGAACTTGATTACATAAACTCGAATGAATGAATCTACAGTGAAGAAAGCCCAAGGAGAACACGTTAATTCCAAGCTCAATAACTGCACCTGAAACATCTTGGACTGACCCAAGGAATACACACAGAGGTCAGTATGGTTCATAAATTAGTATAAAAAGAATAAATAATCAACATACAACTCTATACCCTAAGAATTGTGTATACGATGACATAAAGGAGTTAATAGGTTTAACTTCTCACATTAAAACACAAGGGATAAATATACAAGTATCGTGGACTAGTATTAGGCTAAGTACATCACCGTACTCGAGCCACAGTGTAAACATAACACCATAATCATCTTATGATAAAGTCATCAAATGTAAAGAGGATCCAATCATCATAGCATAAAGATAAGGATCCAATAACACAAAAACACCAAATTTAACAAAAACACTAAAATCACCAGAATCACCAAAAATCATTGGAAATCACCATAAAATCGAAGCACCGGGCTATTGGAATCCAACCACTGGATTGGCATGCTGAAGCAATACATGAACGTGCTAATACAACAGACCAATACTAATAGTAAGGTACCTTAACAGATGACCAAAATGCCATTATACACAGGATAACATCAAGAACACCAAATTGTTCCAAAGGTCTAGTACTGGTAATAACACCAGAATGTGTAATTGTTAGTAACCAAAACAATTGTAACTGTGCATCCCATATCACACGTTCTTACTATCGGTTTACTAACTATTCATCAGTTCCACATAGTGAACACTGGAATCATCAGAAACATCCAAACAACACTTCATCAGAACATCAAATCACCTGAGATATTAAATCATCAGAAAAAACCAAATCAATAGACACATCCAATCATCTGCTTCAATTAAACGATCCTGGGATTAACCAATTCTATAACGACACGAAAATCTGAGCCAGTTTAAAAATTTTATTTTGGCAATTTTGATGAATTTTGAATATTTAAAATGAATTATTTTAAATAATAACGACGAGAAATTTATTTTCAATAGAAATAGAACGTATATATTTATAAATCGTCGTTAGAATATAAATATTTTATTTTAAATTATAAAAGGAATTGAAAATGGCGCGGTAGTTCAATAATTCGATTTCAAACTTCAATTGAATGTACCGGGTTCAAAATAAACCGGATTTTAGTGAAACCAAAAATATTAGAATCTATTTGAGAATATCTTTCCAACGAATCCGAAAAATTGAAATTTCATAGCGGGGATAAAAAGATATGTCCAGTTGAAAATTTAGAATAGTCGCTATGAAATTTCGGCCCTCGAAAATAGCCATTTTGCAAACGACCTCGGATTTCGATGAAACCACTTTTGTTGGATCCGCGATGTCAAGTTATTGCTAGATTTCAAATTTCGTAATTTTTCGAATCAATATGTGGGCGTGGCAAAGGAAAACGCGTTTGACCAGTTTCAGTTGATTTTAATCGACTGGAAAATGGCCATTTTTCAAACGGTCTCAGAATTTGACGAAACTAGTTTTCTTAGGACTGTATCGTCAATACGAAGCTAGAAAATATTTTTCTGGAATTTTTCAAGTCTGTATGTGGCCCCGGTAATTTGAAATGTGCGTTTAAATTGAATATATAAAGATTTATATTTTAATTTAAATCAAAACTGATCGTAACGATCGAATCAGCCTATAATACATATCCCATTGTGTTCGGAATGGGGGTGAAATGCTATGGACGACATGCGGTGGGTCTTGTTTCGGGTCGTTATAGAGTGGTATCAGAACTTTGGTTTACAGAGCTCGAGAGCAAGACACATTAGAACCGAACGAAAGAATTCATCAGATATTGGATTAGTAATATCCAATTAGAATAACTCGTTAGAGATAGGATCAGTAGTATCCTAGAACGAGTGTGAAGAGTATATTTTTCAAATGAAAACCAACTTTGTTTTGAAAATTTAAATCGTTTTATACGTATTTGAATATTTTATTTGTATTGATTTGGAAAATCCAGTATATAAAGGTTTTGCGTATACGCGTCATGAACGTATATTCGAAGTTTTAATATACTGGATAGATATAGAATCACATTCTAGTCGCCCGGAGATGGTATGATAATTGTCATGACATCATCAGTATTTATGTTCGAGTGACGAAGGTGTGATTTCTATATATTTCCATTAGACTGGTGTGAGAACCAAAATATAGCTAGAATACATTGTTGTGATTTGGCATCAAAAACATGATTTTCTGTATATATATCAAATTATGAATTTGAAACGATAATTCACTAATTTGATTGATGGTTGTGTTGTTTGTCTATTTGTTTGAAATTTTGAACCATTACGCTTAATAGAAACGAATATTGAATTGTATTGAAATTTGGTCGCATTTGCATGCATATACATGTACTTGCATTGAACAGGTCATAGCAAGGAGGCTAGAGCAGAGAATAAAATTGTTTGCCCGACAAATAGGTACATGTTTACCATAATTTACTGTTTTGTTTGGGTGATGATGATTTTATGAGCCGATTGGCTAGCCGCTTGGCTTTTTCTTTTTCTTTTTGATTGAAGAAGGCCATGGGAGGCTATATGAAATATCCTGAAGTCCCCGGTGCAGGGGAGGTTATGGCGAAATTTTTCGGAAATTTAGGGTGTTAGCCAAATTTTTAAAGAATTTGAAAAGTTCTTAGAAACTGAAAAGTTGAAGAACTTAAGCCGTAAAGAAAATAGTGGAAGTTGAGTTGGTTTGTAAAACAAGTTTCGGCTTCGTTCCTTTTCGGGGACGAAAAGTTTTAAGTGGGGGAGATTGTAACAACCCGAAAATCTGAGCCAGTTAAAAATTTTTATTTTGGCAATTTTGATGAATTTTGAATATTTAAAATGAATTATTTTAAATAATAACGACGAGAAATTTATTTTCAATAGAAATAGAATGTATATATTTATATATCGTCGTTAGAAATTCTGTATAGCGCCGCGTCCCATACCACGGGGTTTACGACACCATTTAATCTCCATTACATTTTCTTGAAGGGTGCAGAAAAGCGTGGGTACATATATAAGAAAATATTCGGTTTTACAAATCAAGTTTATAAAATAATTTTTCGAAACTCATTTTTTTCGATCTAGAAAAACTACAAATTTGAAGATATATTTTTCTACTATTGTTTTGCGGCTATTTAGTGCTAAAATTAACATTATAAACTCATTTAGCCTCAAAACTATAATGAAAACATTATTTATACGTATGTCGGAAAACTAGTTTCAAACAAGCAATGCTCAAAACTCATCACTAAATTCTTCAAACTCAAACTATGCATTAGCAATAATTTAGGCTTCTCCATTATGAAAGCAAGCCAAAATAAAACACAAAAATCATTGCTTGAAACTAGATCAAGAAAAGCATGAAAACACTTGAGGAAGGATGCCCAAATTTACATTAAGGCATGAAAATACCCCCAGAAATCAATCTAGGTTGCAACTTTCAGAATAGTTTTGATTGACCAAACGATCTCCGATTGGTCAAATTTTGATACACACAAACTATGATGACCTGACTTTCAACTAAAAAAGGAATCACTAAATTGCGACATCGCACGAAAAAGTTATAAAGCTCCAAACTTAGGCACCATAATGAATTTCATCCTGGGCTAAAATCTCTTCCAGGTCCAACTTCTGGGTGACGTATCTCCCTCAATATTTATCTGACTTGGGTGATTCATTTTATTTACAAAGCTTAGTATCTTGTCTATATGTATGGAAATTTTAGGCCAATCCGGGGTCGTTTGGCCATTCAAACCTGGTCCAAAACTTATATTGATTATCCTAAAAACTCTGTAAATTAGAAAGTGTTAGTCAATCGACTCACCTTGATTGGTTTAGAGGCACTTTTCCCCTGATCTAAGCTTGAAAGAAGGTGAATTGAAAATATGTGGTTTTTTTGCAGAAATGTTAATCTATGTGTTGCTGTGTTGAAAACACAACCAAACCTCCACTTTGAGCCTTAATATCTTTCTGATCCTTAAATGTTTTTACTTGATTCTTTTGCATGTTGTTGTCCATCATCTTGTGAGTATATCTGAAAATTTTGATGTTGATCTGGGTTGATTGGGTAGGTAAACAGGTCGCAAAAGTTTAGAGTTCATTAAGAAATCAACTTATAGCCACCGTGGAATTGTATTACATAAGCATTAAGTTTGTCGAGCCTCTTACAAAAAATAGCAAGCACTACATTGACGTACTTAAGACTTACTGATGCAAATCTATGAGTGGTCACCCTCAACCAGACCTATTCTCTGCACTAATAGATAGTATTACCTAATAATGCTCTTTATTAGGGTGGGTCTCGGGGTGAGGCATTTACCAAAATGTAATTGCCTATCTTGAGACCCACACTAATATAGAGCATTACAAGGTAATACTGTCTATTAAAGCAGAGAATATGGATGGTTAAGGGAGGCCCTCGTTGTGACGGCAAGGAATTTCGCTCGGTCCGAACCAGTCGCTAAACCGACCCAGACCGCTCGAAACGCCCTATCGTTTGAGAACACGACAAAACAGAACGCGTACAGAAGAACATTTCACTATATATTACAACAGTGCATCAGCTTACAAGAATATACAGAGTATAAATGAATATTACACAGAAATATCAGAGATTTAAATTACATAGCAGCGGAAAATAATACAATACACAACTAGAAGGAGATATACGGATACAAAGCTTTCCGGATATCGTTCCAGCTGTAAACCAGGATCCTGTGAATATAAATCTGCAAAACCGAAACTACTAGCTGCCCGTGTCAAAATAAGGGCACCCAGAGTTTAGGTTAAAACAATAAACTCCAGGTCAGTCATGTGACTGGTGTGAGAACTAAAACAGTTATTAATCTTTATTTTTAAAGATAGGTAAATCAAGGGACCACGCCGTATAACACGGAACGGGTTTCCTCCCAAGAATACCAGTGCATAAAACAACAGCGCAATGCTAAATAAAGAAAAATGAAGCTGTTATAAGACCCAGGTCCCATCACACAATGCAACGCAGTCGAGGATAGGGTTTTCCCTTATAACAGCCAAAGAATGCTTGATACGTTTAAAACAAATCATTTGATACTATATAAGTGCATAGTGTATAAAACAACTTCAAATCATAAGTATCAATCATAGGCGGCATGAATGCCCCATACCACTATGTCGCCATATATAGGTTATACAATCAAAATCGCAAAGTCAAGTATTTGGAAATTGGATTTCCATCTATGAACCGAGGCAAAAGATAGTCCTCAACCGATTCGAGACGCTCTAGCCCGCCCCTCAGGACCCAGACTCAGGTGGGCCCTTGGATCATCAAGGCCGGTCCACCGATGTGGATTAAAATGCCTGCACATGCGTTTCCCCGCCCTTTGGGGCGTAAACGAGCCAACTAAATGACTCCATCGGTTCGAGAACGACCGATCAATCCGAGGCGCCTCGCAACAGCAACAACCACATAAGTCAAACTCGTCAGGGCGTGTAAAACCACTGACGCCACTTCTAGCTAGAAAGAAACGCATGCCCTCCCTGACGTCCTCTCCCGTTTTTGGTTCATACCGGGTGTGAAACACGCGAAGGAAACGTTACACAAAGCTACGCCACAAAGGCCGTGCTTTGATCATCACCACAAGACTTTGCTTTTCAACAGAAGCCTCGATCAATTGCATCTTAGCATGCCACACAGGCAAACCATCCTATGCAACCGATATCAGTCACACAGAATGAAATCCGATGTCAGACACACAGTCCATTTACAAGTCCGTTCTGGGTCTGAACGAAACCGGGGGCACCTAGCACCCCGCATATCCATCGATCTCCAAGTACGTCTGGACGATCACTAACTGTTTCCATCTTCTTGGGTGTACAGCCCAATCAAGATCATCAGTTATCACCCAAACGACGTGAAGACCTCCGGTCTTCGACCATCGTCTTCATCTTCGACTTATCGTCGCATCAGTTATTCAGAATGGGTTAAACCCGGTCTTTCCGAATAACTCGCGTATATTTTAAATAAGTGTTACACAAACACAACATACGCCTCATTCCAATTCATTAGTCACTAACCGTAAATTAATCAAGAGAATAATTCCCCAAATATTAACCCCGAAGGCCGAAACCAACATCAGATCAATATCCAGAAAACCATTCTACTTGGCTAACCGACAGTTAGTTTCTAAATTTCACATTCATAGGGAAAGGTTCCCATTAATTTTATCAAAGATAAATTCTTGAATTTATGCTTTAATCTACTTTTGAATATCAATTCAAACTAGTCGGGATTAGCGAACCTTACCGAAGTAATCATTTGTTTTAATTTCCCAATCCCAACCTATTCATCCCATGAAGTAAAACTGGTAATACTTCATATCTAACACCACGGTGTTATCGGTAAATTCAATTACCATTTCACGTTCAAATCTAATTAAAGATTTAACTATCGCCTGGAGCAAAACTGGTGATACTCCATTCTCGATCATTTCAATCTAATTAAAGATTCATTAAAACTCCACTTAGTTTTAATCTTCGGCTGGGTTAAAGAATCAGTGTCATTTAAAACACGGTTCACGATAAACCCAAAACCAC
The DNA here is from genome assembly GCA_030737875.1 of Allium sativum. Classification (NCBI taxonomy): domain Eukaryota; kingdom Viridiplantae; phylum Streptophyta; class Magnoliopsida; order Asparagales; family Amaryllidaceae; genus Allium; species Allium sativum. The sequence continues at coordinate 713,055,510 of CM060912.1, forward strand.
ATTCATTAATTATCGGGTTAAAGAACAAGTGTTATTTAAAACACTGTTCACGATAAACCCAAAAATCAATATCGATTCAATTCCAATTAAATATTATTTAATTGGTACACTCCATTAAATCTAAATAAAAAGATTTAATCCTTTCTCAACTGGGTTCAAGAACAGTGTTAATGAAGACACCATTCACGACAAACCCAAATCACATTCATCAATTATCGGGTTAAAGAACAAGTGTTATTTAAAACACTGTTCACGATAAACCCAAAAATCAATATCAATTCTATTCCAATTAAATGTTATTTAATTGGTACACTTCATTAAATCTGAATAAAAAGATTTAATCTTTTCTCAACTGGGTTCAAGAACAGTGTTAGTGAAGACACCATTCACGACAAACCCAAATCACATTTGATATTCAATACAAGGCTCTGAATAGAAAATATATCGGCTTATATTCAATATCAAATTCTACGACTAACAAACGTCGTATTGGAAATAACGATATAAATATATATCTTTCAAATTTCCATAACAACACCTGTATAATCACGAATTCCAACATCGAAATATTCCGAAGACAATTTCGATTCAAATCCACTCCAATGCAATCATTGGAAATTTTGGTTATTTTCAAAACCCTTTTCGAATTCAATTTTTTTATTTAAAAATAAATAGAATTATAATTCTAGTTCAAAACTAGTTCATTTCGATAAAAATCTATTTTTATCTTTTCAAATATGGAGTTTTTCATCCCAATTCTTTCTAAATCATTTCTTATGATTTTACACAAATTATTACCATTTTTAATAATTTTATCAAGGCCCGTACAGTCGATTTCCATCAATGGCCATCGAACTGCACTTATAGCGACCTTTTTCAAATTTGATTTGGACATAATTCCAAATCCAACCGTTAGATTTCTAATTTCTAATATCCGTTAGAAAGCTCTTTTCGATACGAACCCAACGGTTCCGGTTTTAGGAGTATCCGACGGTCGGATCTCCCGTAATGTCCGTTTGAAATAAATGGTCGAAATTCGCGAACTGCCGCGGCGCGGCGCGTTCTATTCAGGCCATTATATTATATATAATATATATAGTATATATTTCGTCGATTCCTATTTAAAACGAATTATATAAATAGTTTTAAAATTCGTTTCAAAATCTATTTCAACTTCCATCTCAATTCAAAGCAAAATTGAATTCTTCTCTATAAATTCGTTTTAAAATTCATTTCTATTCAATTCAAATTTCAATTCAATTTGAATTCATTTCAATTTGCTTTCAATTCATTTTGAATTCGTTTTCAATTCAATTCATTTCGAAATCACTTTCAATTCAATTTGAATTCGTTTTCAATTCAATTCATTTCGAAATCACTTTCAATTCAATTTGAATTCGTTTTCAATTCAATTCATTTCGAAATCGTTTTCAATTCAATTCATTTCGAAATCGTTTTCAATTCAATTCATTTCGAAATCGTTTTCAATTCAATTTGAATTCGTTTTCAATTCAATTCATTTCGAAATCGTTTTCAATTCAATTCATTTCGAAATCGTTTTCAATTCAATTTGAATTCGTTTTCAATTCAATTCATTTCGAAATCGTTTTCAATTCAATTCATTTCGAAATCGTTTTCAATTCAATTTGAATTCGTTTTCAATTCAATTCATTTCGAAATCGTTTTCAATTCAATTCATTTCGAAATCGTTTTCAATTCAATTCATTTCGAAATCACTTTCAATTCACTTCATTTCGAAATCGATTAAAATCGATATAAATATCGTTCACGTCAAAATGGCGTCAATCTAATCAACACGGCTTCATATATTCCTTTATTTTCAAATATTCTATTTCAAATATTTCTTTTTCAAATATTTCTTTTTCAAAACTGGAATGAGGCCCAATCAATTACCATATAAAATTAATTATATGGATTTTCATACAACACATGTATATAATAGCATTGAAAGTAATCAACCATCAACCAAAGTGCACTACACTGTATAAGCATCAAATATAGATATTCAACGCTTATAACAGCCTGTCAATCAATCGATCGACATATTTAATCAATCAGGATGAGTGAACTTCAAATTTCATCCTAACACCCGTGTGGGGTTTCAAACAATCGAACACATATTTTATTTGTGCAGTTAGGCGATGTGTAAAATTTATCGACCCAATCAACGTCATTCAAATAGGTGTACATAAACAAACCGTCTGGTTTGTAAATGAATATTTATTTATTCACATTCACGTTAAAAATTATATTTTTAACGATAACACATTTTATTTTAACATATGAATTTCTATTCAGTTCATTCTTTAAATAAAATGCTATTTTTATTTTTCTAACTTATTTTAGAAAATTTCGGCGGCATAACGGCACGATACTAGAAACGGGACAAGGCCCAGCCTTATCCCCGGTCTAGTGGAGGCCCACGCCATTCACACATCAATCAAATTCACTTTCGTTATGCAAACCACAAAATTTGGAGTAAGAGTCTAACCTAGCCTTACTCCTTCGCCTTATAACGGCGCACGTCTAATCCTAACCAATTTATCGATTCGATTTTTCACACCACAAATCACATTCAAACCAATATCGCAATCAATCACCAAACAGTCAAACAAACAAGTCCATGGTCTGTGGACGATTGTGTCGGGTGCTACTAAGCACCGTCTGCATCCTAGTATATATATATAACTAGAAAAAAAGAAAGTGAAAGGTGAGAAATTCTCACTTTTAGCTATCCAACCATCTCGACTCTTCTTTTGCAGAAGTCTTCGTCGTTTCGCCTTTTTGTCACCTTCGTTGCTGCTTTCACTACATACGTAAAAATCACATTTTTACTTCGCTATTCAATATATAAAAATCGAATTTTTACTTCGATGTTCAATATATAAAAATCGAATTTTTATTTCAAAGTTCAATATATAAAAATCGAATTTTTATTTCAAAGTTCAATATATAAAAATCGAATTTTTATTTCAAAGTTCAATATATAAAAATCGAATTTTTATTTCAACGTTCAATATATAAAAATCGAATTTTTATTTCAATGTTCAATATATAAAAATCGAATTTTTATTTCAACGTTCAATATATAAAAATCGAATTTTTATTTCAAAGTTCAATATATAAAAATCGAATTTTTATTTCAAAGTTCAATATATAAAAATTGAATTTTTATTTCAAAGTTCAATATATAAAAATCGAATTTTTATTTCAAAGTTCAATATATAAAAATCGAATTTTTATTTCAAAGTTCCATATCTAAAAATTCTATTTTTCTATCGAAGTTCAATATATAAAAATTCCATTTTTCTTTCGAAGTTCAAAACATAAAAACTATATTTTTCTTTCGAACTTCAAAACATAAAAACTATATTTTTCTTTCGAACTTCAAAACATAAAAACTATATTTTTCTTTCGAACTTCAAAACATAAAAACTATATTTTTCTTTCAAACTTCAAAACATAAAAACTATATTTTTCTTTCGAACTTCAAAACATAAAAACTATATTTTTCTTTCGAACTTCAAAACATAAAAACTATATTTTTCTTTCGAACTTCAAAACATAAAAACTATATTTTTCTTTCGAACTTTCGATATATAGAAATCTGATTTTTTTCCTTTTAAATTTCTAACCTCTTCCTAGTTAAGAAATCATTTTAAATTCAGTTTAAAAATCATTTTCCCTTTCAAAATAAAATCAGTTTTACTTCCTATAAAAATCAGTTTTTATTTTCTATCATTTAAAAATCGGTTTTCTGTTTTAAATAAAAATAAAAATAAAGTAAATAAATTAAAAACTTACAGCATTTGAAGAAAAAGGGGGGGGTGAAGCTGTCGGCGGCGGCACTTCAGGGGGGGGGGGGGGTCGCAGGTCGGGGGTTGGCACCTCAGGCGGCGGTGGGTCCCACTAGGGCTGGAGAGTTTGGTTTAGGGCGGAGGGCTTTGGGAGATCGAGTGGAGAGAGGGGAGGAGATGGGAGGGGAGGCGCGGCGCCGGGCTTCGGGCGATGGCGTTCGTCGGAGTGGCGGAGGGCGGCGATGCTGGATCGGGGGGGGGGGGGGGGGCGATCGCGATTTCTTTTCTTTCTTTTTTTTTTTTGTTTTTGTTTTTTTTTTCTTCTGAGAAAATATCGGGGGGGGCCAGCAGATATAGGGGAGAAGAGATGTTTTTTTTTTTATATTATTATTTAATTCAACCTTAAGTTGACTTTTTCATACGACCTCGCAACGAGGCCCACCGCCTGTCGTCCATAGCGTTCTACCCCCATTCCGAACACAATGGGATATGTATCGTACGCTGATTCGGCTGTTACAATCAGTTTCCGTTGAATTAACATTTAAATCACTATATTGAATTTTAAACGTACATTTCAAATTACCGGGGTCACATACTAACACGCAAAATTCCAGAAAAATATTTTCTAGCTTCGTATTGACGATACGGCCCTAACAAAACTAGTTTCGTCGAATTCCGAGACAGTTAGAAAAATGGCCAATTTCCAGTCGATTAAAATCAACTGAAACTGGTCAAACGCGTTTTCCTTTGCCACGCTCACGTATTGATTCAGAAAATTATGAAATTTTAAATCTAGCAATAACTTCACATCCCGGACCCAACAAAACTGGTTTCGTCGAAATCCGAGGTCGTTTGCAAAATTGCTATTTTTAAGGGCCTTATATTATATTAAAATATATATAAATTCCACAGCGACTATTTCTAAATTTCAACTGGACATATCTCATCATTTATAAAGTGGAATCTCAGTTTCTCAACTTCGTTGGAAAGATATTCACTATTAGATTCCATTATTTTTGGTTTCACTAAAATCCGGATTGTTTTGCACCCGGTACATTCAATTGAAGTTTGAAATCGAATTATCGAACTACCGCGCCATTTTCAATTCTATTTATAATTATATATAATTATTATATATTCTAACGACGACGTATATAATATATACGTTTGAATTCTATTCAAAATAATTTTCTCGTCGATATTATTTAAAATAATCCATTTTAAATAATCAAAATACGCTAAAATCGCCAAAATAAAAATTTTAAACTGGCCCAGATTTTCCGGGTTGTTACAATCTCCCCCACTTAAAACTTTTCGTCCCCGAAAAGGAACAAAGTCGAAAGTGGTTTGACTATTCAACCCTACGCTCGATCTGGCTTCCATTCTCCAACCCTTTGGTTTCTGAGAATTTTCAAAACTTCAAAAATTTGGCTAACACCCTAAATTTTTGAAAAATTTCGCCATAACCTCCCCTGCAATGGGAGCATCGGGGAATTTCAAATAGCTTCCCCGGTCCTTCAGATCTCAAAAAGAAAAAGAAAAAGCCAAGCGGCTAGCCAATAGGCTCACAAAATCATCATCACCCAAACAAAACAGGAAATTATGTAGTAAACATGTACCTATTTGTCGGGCAAACAAATTTTATTCTTCGGCTCTAGCCTCCTTGCTATGACCTGTTCAATATAAGTATATGTATATGCAAGCAAATGCAACCAATTTTCAATACAATTCAATATTCGATTAAATTAGGCATAATGGTTCAAAATTGCATACAATTAAACAAACAACACAAACATCAATCAATTAGTGAATTAGAGTTTCAAATTCATAATTTTGATACATATAAAGAAAATCATGTTTTTGATGCCAATTCACAACAATAAATCTATCTATATTAGTTTTGGTTCTCACACCAATCTAATGGAAATATATAGATATTACACGTTCGTCACTCGAATATAAATTCTGATGATGATATATCAATCATCAGAATCACTCCCGGGCGACTAGAGCGTAATTCTATATCTATCCAGTATATTAAAATTTCGAATACACGCGGATCAGACGTATACGCAAAATCTATATATACTGGATTGTCCACATCAATATAAATAAATAACCAAATACGAATAGTTGATTTAGATTTTCAAAACAAAATCTGTTTTCATTTGAAAAATATACTCTTCATACTCGTTCTAGGATACTACTGATCCTATCTCTAACGAGTCATTCCCATTGGATATTACTAACCCAATATCTGATGAATTCTTTCGTATGGTTCTAATGTGTCTTGTTCTCTGAGCTTTGCAAACCAAAGCTCTGATACCAACTGTGACGGCAAGGAATTTCGCTCGGTCCGAACCAGTCGCTAAACCGACCCAGACCGCTCGAAACGCCCTATCGTTTGAGAACACGACAAAACAGAACGCGTACAGAAGAACATTTCACTATATATTACAACAGTGCATCAGCTTACAAGAATATACAGAGTATAAATGAATATTACACAGAAATATCAGAGATTTAAATTACATAGCAGCGGAAAATAATACAATACACAACTAGAAGGAGATATACGGATACAAAGCTTTCCGGATATCGTTCCAGCTGTAAACCAGGATCCTGTGAATATAAATCTGCAAAACCGAAACTACTAGCTGCCCGTGTCAAAATAAGGGCACCCAGAGTTTAGGTTAAAACAATAAACTCCAGGTCAGTCATGTGACTGGTGTGAGAACTAAAACAGTTATTAATCTTTATTTTTAAAGATAGGTAAATCAAGGGACCACGCCGTATAACACGGAACGGGTTTCCTCCCAAGAATACCAGTGCATAAAACAACAGCGCAATGCTAAATAAAGAAAAATGAAGCTGTTATAAGACCCAGGTCCCATCACACAATGCAACGCAGTCGAGGATAGGGTTTTCCCTTATAACAGCCAAAGAATGCTTGATACGTTTAAAACAAATCATTTGATACTATATAAGTGCATAGTGTATAAAACAACTTCAAATCATAAGTATCAATCATAGGCGGCATGAATGCCCCATACCACTATGTCGCCATATATAGGTTATACAATCAAAATCGCAAAGTCAAGTATTTGGAAATTGGATTTCCATCTATGAACCGAGGCAAAAGATAGTCCTCAACCGATTCGAGACGCTCTAGCCCGCCCCTCAGGACCCAGACTCAGGTGGGCCCTTGGATCATCAAGGCCGGTCCACCGATGTGGATTAAAATGCCTGAACATGCGTTTCCCCGCCCTTTGGGGCGTAAACGAGCCAACTAAATGACTCCATCGGTTCGAGAACGACCGATCAATCCGAGGCGCCTCGCAACAGCAACAACCACATAAGTCAAACTCGTCAGGGCGTGTAAAACCACTGACGCCACTTCTAGCTAGAAAGAAACGCATGCCCTCCCTGACGTCCTCTCCCGTTTTTGGTTCATACCGGGTGTGAAACACGCGAAGGAAACGTTACACAAAGCTACGCCACAAAGGCCGTGCTTTGATCATCACCACAAGACTTTGCTTTTCAACAGAAGCCTCGATCAATTGCATCTTAGCATGCCACACAGGCAAACCATCCTATGCAACCGATATCAGTCACACAGAATGAAATCCGATGTCAGACACACAGTCCATTTACAAGTCCGTTCTGGGTCTGAACGAAACCGGGGGCACCTAGTACCCCGCATATCCATCGATCTCCAAGTACGTCTGGACGATCACTAACTGTTTCCATCTTCTTGGGTGTACAGCCCAATCAAGATCATCAGTTATCACCCAAACGACGTGAAGACCTCCGGTCTTCGACCATCGTCTTCATCTTCGACTTATCGTCGCATCAGTTATTCAGAATGGGTTAAACCCGGTCTTTCCGAATAACTCGCGTATATTTTAAATAAGTGTTACACAAACACAACATACGCCTCATTCCAATTCATTAGTCACTAACCGTAAATTAATCAAGAGAATAATTCCCCAAATATTAACCCCGAAGGCCGAAACCAACATCAGATCAATATCCAGAAAACCATTCTACTTGGCTAACCGACAGTTAGTTTCTAAATTTCACATTCATAGGGAAAGGTTCCCATTAATTTTATCAAAGATAAATTCTTGAATTTATGCTTTAATCTACTTTTGAATATCAATTCAAACTAGTCGGGATTAGCGAACCTTACCGAAGTAATCATTTGTTTTAATTTCCCAATCCCAACCTATTCATCCCATGAAGTAAAACTGGTAATACTTCATATCTAACACCACGGTGTTATCGGTAAATTCAATTACCATTTCACGTTCAAATCTAATTAAAGATTTAACTATCGCCTGGAGCAAAACTGGTGATACTCCATTCTCGATCATTTCAATCTAATTAAAGATTCATTAAAACTCCACTTAGTTTTAATCTTCGGCTGGGTTAAAGAATCAGTGTCATTTAAAACACGGTTCACGATAAACCCAAAACCACATTCATTAATTATCGGGTTAAAGAACAAGTGTTATTTAAAACACTGTTCACGATAAACCCAAAAATCAATATCGATTCAATTCCAATTAAATATTATTTAATTGGTACACTCCATTAAATCTAAATAAAAAGATTTAATCCTTTCTCAACTGGGTTCAAGAACAGTGTTAATGAAGACACCATTCACGACAAACCCAAATCACATTCATCAATTATCGGGTTAAAGAACAAGTGTTATTTAAAACACTGTTCACGATAAACCCAAAAATCAATATCAATTCTATTCCAATTAAATGTTATTTAATTGGTACACTTCATTAAATCTGAATAAAAAGATTTAATCTTTTCTCAACTGGGTTCAAGAACAGTGTTAGTGAAGACACCATTCATGACAAACCCAAATCACATTTGATATTCAATACAAGGCTCTGAATAGAAAATATATCGGCTTATATTCAATATCAAATTCTACGACTAACAAACGTCGTATTGGAAATAACGATATAAATATATATCTTTCAAATTTCCATAACAACACCTGTATAATCACGAATTCCAACATCGAAATATTCCGAAGACAATTTCGATTCAAATCCACTCCAATGCAATCATTGGAAATTTTGGTTATTTTCAAAACCCTTTTCGAATTCAATTTATTTATTTAAAAATAAATAGAATTATAATTCTAGTTCAAAACTAGTTCATTTCGATAAAAATCTATTTTTATCTTTTCAAATATGGAGTTTTTCATCCCAATTCTTTCTAAATCATTTCTTATGATTTTACACAAATTATTACCATTTTTAATAATTTTATCAAGGCCCGTACAGTCGATTTCCATCAATGGCCATCGAACTGCACTTATAGCGACCTTTTTCAAATTTGATTTGGACATAATTCCAAATCCAACCGTTAGATTTCTAATTTCTAATATCCGTTAGAAAGCTCTTTTCGATACGAACCCAACGGTTCCGGTTTTAGGAGTATCCGACGGTCGGATCTCCCGTAATGTCCGTTTGAAATAAATGGTCGAAATTCGCGAACTGCCGCGGCGCGGCGCGTTCTATTCAGGCCATTATATTATATATAATATATATAGTATATATTTCGTCGATTCCTATTTAAAACGAATTATATAAATAGTTTTAAAATTCGTTTCAAAATCTATTTCAACTTCCATCTCAATTCAAAGCAAAATTGAATTCTTCTCTATAAATTCGTTTTAAAATTCATTTCTATTCAATTCAAATTTCAATTCAATTTGAATTCATTTCAATTTGCTTTCAATTCATTTTGAATTCGTTTTCAATTCAATTCATTTCGAAATCACTTTCAATTCAATTTGAATTCGTTTTCAATTCAATTCATTTCGAAATCACTTTCAATTCAATTTGAATTCGTTTTCAATTCAATTCATTTCGAAATCGTTTTCAATTCAATTCATTTCGAAATCGTTTTCAATTCAATTCATTTCGAAATCGTTTTCAATTCAATTTGAATTCGTTTTCAATTCAATTCATTTCGAAATCGTTTTCAATTCAATTCATTTCGAAATCGTTTTCAATTCAATTTGAATTCGTTTTCAATTCAATTCATTTCGAAATCGTTTTCAATTCAATTCATTTCGAAATCGTTTTCAATTCAATTTGAATTCGTTTTCAATTCAATTCATTTCGAAATCGTTTTCAATTCAATTCATTTCGAAATCGTTTTCAATTCAATTCATTTCGAAATCACTTTCAATTCACTTCATTTCGAAATCGATTAAAATCGATATAAATATCGTTCACGTCAAAATGGCGTCAATCTAATCAACACGGCTTCATATATTCCTTTATTTTCAAATATTCTATTTCAAATATTTCTTTTTCAAATATTTCTTTTTCAAAACTGGAATGAGGCCCAATCAATTACCATATAAAATTAATTATATGGATTTTCATACAACACATGTATATAATAGCATTGAAAGTAATCAACCATCAACCAAAGTGCACTACACTGTATAAGCATCAAATATAGATATTCAACGCTTATAACAGCCTGTCAATCAATCGATCGACATATTTAATCAATCAGGATGAGTGAACTTCAAATTTCATCCTAACACCCGTGTGGGGTTTCAAACAATCGAACACATATTTTATTTGTGCAGTTAGGCGATGTGTAAAATTTATCGACCCAATCAACGTCATTCAAATAGGTGTACATAAACAAACCGTCTGGTTTGTAAATGAATATTTATTTATTCACATTCACGTTAAAAATTATATTTTTAACGATAACACATTTTATTTTAACATATGAATTTCTATTCAGTTCATTCTTTAAATAAAATGCTATTTTTATTTTTCTAACTTATTTTAGAAAATTTCGGCGGCATAACGGCACGATACTAGAAACGGGACAAGGCCCAGCCTTATCCCCGGTCTAGTGAAGGCCCACGCCATTCACACATCAATCAAATTCACTTTCGTTATGCAAACCACAAAATTTGGAGTAAGAGTCTAACCTAGCCTTACTCCTTCGCCTTATAACGGCGCACGTCTAATCCTAACCAATTTATCGATTCGATTTTTCACACCACAAATCACATTCAAACCAATATCGCAATCAATCACCAAACAGTCAAACAAACAAGTCCATGGTCTGTGGACGATTGTGTCGGGTGCTACTAAGCACCGTCTGCATCCTAGTATATATATATAACTAGAAAAAAAGAAAGTGAAAGGTGAGAAATTCTCACTTTTAGCTATCCAACCATCTCGACTCTTCTTTTGCAGAAGTCTTCGTCGTTTCGCCTTTTTGTCACCTTCGTTGCTGCTTTCACTACATACGTAAAAATCACATTTTTACTTCGCTATTCAATATATAAAAATCGAATTTTTACTTCGATGTTCAATATATAAAAATCGAATTTTTATTTCAAAGTTCAATATATAAAAATCGAATTTTTATTTCAAAGTTCAATATATAAAAATCGAATTTTTATTTCAAAGTTCAATATATAAAAATCGAATTTTTATTTCAACGTTCAATATATAAAAATCGAATTTTTATTTCAACGTTCAATATATAAAAATCGAATTTTTATTTCAACGTTCAATATATAAAAATCGAATTTTTATTTCAAAGTTCAATATATAAAAATCGAATTTTTATTTCAAAGTTCAATATATAAAAATCGAATTTTTATTTCAAAGTTCAATATATAAAAATCGAATTTTTATTTCAAAGTTCAATATATAAAAATCGAATTTTTATTTCAAAGTTCCATATCTAAAAATTCTATTTTTCTATCGAAGTTCAATATATAAAAATTCCATTTTTCTTTCGAAGTTCAAAACATAAAAACTATATTTTTCTTTCGAACTTCAAAACATAAAAACTATATTTTTCTTTCGAACTTCAAAACATAAAAACTATATTTTTCTTTCGAACTTCAAAACATAAAAACTATATTTTTCTTTCGAACTTCAAAACATAAAAACTATATTTTTCTTTCGAACTTCAAAACATAAAAACTATATTTTTCTTTCGAACTTCAAAACATAAAAACTATATTTTTCTTTCGAACTTTCGATATATAGAAATCTGATTTTTTCCTTTTAAATTTCTAACCTCTTCCTAGTTAAGAAATCATTTTAAATTCAGTTTAAAAATCATTTTCCCTTTCAAAATAAAATCAGTTTTACTTCCTATAAAAATCAGTTTTTATTTTCTATCATTTAAAAATCGGTTTTCTGTTTTAAATAAAAATAAAAATAAAGTAAATAAATTAAAAACTTACAGCATTTGAAGAAAAAGGGGGGGGGGGTGAAGCTGTCGTCGGCGGCACTTCAGGGGGGGGGGGGTCGCAGGTCGGGGGTTGGCACCTCAGGCGGCGGTGGGTCCCACTAGGGCTGGAGAGTTTGGTTTGGGGCGGAGGGCTTTGGGAGATCGAGTGGAGAGAGGGGAGGAGATGGGAGGGGAGGCGCGGCGCCGAGCTTCGGGCGATGGCGTTCGTCGGAGTGGCGGAGGGCGGCGATGCTGGATCGGGGGGGGGGGGGGGGGGGGCGATCGCGATTTCTTTTCTTTCTCTTTTTTTTTTTTGTTTTTGTTTTTTTTTCTTCTGAGAAAATATCGGGGGGGGGGGCCAGCAGATATAGGGGAGAAGAGATGTTTTTTTTTTTTTATATATTATTATTTAATTCAACCTTAAGTTGACTTTTTCATACGACCTCGCAACGAGGCCCACCGCCTGTCGTCCATAGCGTTCTACCCCCATTCCGAACACAATGGGATATGTATCGTACGCTGATTCGGCTGTTACAATCAGTTTCCGTTGAATTAACATTTAAATCACTATATTGAATTTTAAACGTACATTTCAAATTACCGGGGTCACATACTAACACGCAAAATTCCAGAAAAATATTTTCTAGCTTCGTATTGACGATACGGCCCTAACAAAACTAGTTTCGTCGAATTCCGAGACAGTTAGAAAAATGGCCAATTTCCAGTCGATTAAAATCAACTGAAACTGGTCAAACGCGTTTTCCTTTGCCACGCTCACGTATTGATTCAGAAAATTATGAAATTTTAAATCTAGCAATAACTTCACATCCCGGACCCAACAAAACTGGTTTCGTCGAAATCCGAGGTCGTTTGCAAAATTGCTATTTTTAAGGGCCTTATATTATATTAAAATATATATAAATTCCACAGCGACTATTTCTAAATTTCAACTGGACATATCTCATCATTTATAAAGTGGAATCTCAGTTTCTCAACTTCGTTGGAAAGATATTCACTATTAGATTCCATTATTTTTGGTTTCACTAAAATCCGGATTGTTTTGCACCCGGTACATTCAATTGAAGTTTGAAATCGAATTATCGAACTACCGCGCCATTTTCAATTCTATTTATAATTATATATAATTATTATATATTCTAACGACGACGTATATAATATATACGTTTGAATTCTATTCAAAATAATTTTCTCGTCGATATTATTTAAAATAATCCATTTTAAATAATCAAAATACGCTAAAATCGCCAAAATAAAAATTTTAAACTGGCCCAGATTTTCCGGGTTGTTACACTCGTAGAATTACATCAGCAAGTCTTAAATATGTCGATAAAATGATATCTAATTTTTTTTTCATGTGGCTTAACATACTTAATACTTATGTAATACAATTCCATAGTGGTTATAGGATCAGCCCAAAACACATCACATTTAAAAACACGATCATAGTTCATAGAACAGTTACACAATATTACGTTGTTAGAGTACAACTAATACATATGCTACACAAAGAATAGAAACAACACTAACATTTATACAACATGATACAATCATAAGAATAAGAACTCAACTACATAAACTCGAATGGAAGTAGATACGGTGAAGATATCTAAAGAGAACTCGCCAACTCCAAGCTTAGCAACTACACCTGAAACATCTCGATCGGTCTGACCCGAGATGCTTCAGGTGTAGTTGCTGAGATACTTATAACTCCCCACCCCGAGACCCACCCTAATAAAGAGCATTACTAGGTAATACTATCTATTAGAGTGGGTCTCGGGGTGGGGCATTACAAGTCGGTATCAAATCCAGGTTTGAATGGCCAAATTTCACCGGATTAGCCTAAAATTGGCAAACTAATAGACAAGATTCCAAGCTTTGTAACACAAAAAGAATCACCCAAATCGGATCAATATTGAGGGAGATATAGCACCCAGAAGTTGGACGTGGGAGATGTTATCATCCAGGGACAAGCTGCAAGCACACAGGAGCTAAAAGAGGCCCTCTACGCTATTTTCTCAAGGTAGGTCGACCCAAAACCAAGGTGGGTTAACCCAGGTGTAAAGTGGGTCAACCCACTTTACGTATTTCGCTATAGGTCCATTTTACGATGAAATCCCAACTTCCAGCGGAAGCGTGGTGGTCCTATGACCCATAGGTCCTAGGATTGAAACCTGGCCCTGATACCATTTGTAATGCCTTACCTCGAGACCCACCCTAATAAAGGGCATTACTAGGTAACGTCGTCTATTAAAGCAGAGAATAGGGAAGGTTAAGGGCGACCACTCGTAGATTTGTATTAGCAAGTCTTAAGTATGTTGGGGAAATGCCCGCTATTTTTTTCAAGAGGCTCGACATACTTAATACTTTATGTAATACAATTCTATAGTGGATCTAGGATCAGCTCAGAACACGATACATATAAATACACAATCATAGTTCACAGAACAGTTACATAATACTACAACCATAGAGTATGACGAGTACATGTTCCGCAATATAAATAGGTACAACTCACTCACTAATACAACAGGATACAACAAATGAATACGAAACTCGACTACAAGAATTCGAATGAAAGTAGCTACGGTGAAGTTAGACCAAGGAGAACCCGCTAACCCCAAGCACTGCGACTATACCTGAAACTTCTCAGTTTGACCCGAGGAATACACACACGGGTCGGTCAAGTTTACCAATCAATATAAGAGATAAATAAGATCAAGATATTCAACTCTTAATCTAGGAGTTGTGAATAAATAACATGTAGGATAAATTATGATAAACTCACTCTTCACAACATAAAGGCTATTAAATAAATCCCATGTAATAGGCCCTCGGCTAAGTGCATCTTTGTTCCCTAACAACAAGTAATCTAAATTTCCAAAATCCCCAAAATCAACATGAGAAGCTCATGAGATTTAAATCAACAATAAATAGGAGATTAATAACTCCAAAACCACAAAATCACAAATATATGGATTATAGATCCAAAAATCATCTCAAATGTAGGATCATCTTGATCCAGTAAAATCAACTTAGGAACTCAAATCTCAATATATGATCGAATGATCAAGTTCTCAAATCTCAACAACATGAAAATTATGGATCCAACTCAAATAAATATGCCCATGCTCTCATCATAATATAGTTCCCTAACATCAAAGCCTAAAGGTATGGATCCTATAACGCTGAAACACCAAAGTTACCAAAATACTAAAATCACCAAAACCACCAAAAATCACCAGAATCACCAAAATCAACAGAAATCACCAGAAAACCAAAGCACCAGATTGTTTGAATCACATGTACACTTTAAATTCTCTAACACTATTCCTCAATTATTATATTATTAATTATCGATAAGAGTAAATCAATGAACATGTTGGTTTATTTATTGTATAAGAATATAATTATTGATGCGAATCAATATTTATAGAATTGGTGTGTTTTATTATTATTGATAACAAATTTAAATTATTGAGTTAATAAACTATACAAAAATATTGTTGTATAAATAAATCGGGAAATTTGTATTTTTAAACACATCTATACATATAAATAAATGTGTATATTATTGTATTGAAATGAAAAATAATAAAAGTGTTTTATGTAGCAACGACGCGAGTTAAGGACTTGTGCATAAGCTAAGATCATCCACTTATGTGGTACCCGCGGACCGAGCTAGGTAGGGGGTTTACGACTCCGGTCGATTTTCCCAGGAACAAATTTAAAAAAAATGCAGCAATTATTGAGTTGAAACTATTTCATTATGGTTTAATAGAAATAATTGTAAATGTTGGTTAACAAAGTAATTATTGAAATGTTGAGCTATAATATATTGTTGTACGACTTTAATGATTGCAAATAAATAATAAATCTAAAAATATGGGTTTTGATATGTTTAGTGACTTATTGAGTTACAAAAGAGGCGTTTGAAATATTTATGTTATTGTGTTGTAAAGATTAAATAAATAGGAGTAAAAGTGATTATTGTATGTGTTATGTCAAAATTAATATTTAAGCATTATTGTAGTGAGTAATTGTGTTATAAACTAAACACAAAGTGATTGTGTGTGTTATAATTTGATTGAATATAATTAGCATAAACAAGTTGGTAATATAGGCTCTAATACTTTGGTTAGTGCTATTGGATCTAATTTGCATAATTGATTACTTTGTGATTTATTGGGTCATCAGCCCATTTTCCCTTTTATTTGTTTCAGGAGGAAGGAAAATGAAAGTACGACACTTTCTTTCCTCTCCTCCTTCTTCTCTTTGTCGAAATAAAATCAATGGCCTTCGCAAATCAAAAACCAATTTCTTTACCCCAACTTAGGATGGAAGCGAAGTAGATCTTTTTCTCTTTTAAGTAGAAAATATTCTCGGTCCATACATTAAGAAATAATTCTCTGAAGCTTTCAAATAATTAGAAACAATAGATTTTGGTGTTGCATGTCGTTGCTTCTTTCTCCTTGGGTTTTTGGAGCCTCAATTCACCATCTTGCAAGCTTAGATCATGGGAAAATTGCCTCTAAACCAATCAAGGTAGGTCGATTGACTCACACTTTCTAGTTTATTGAGTTTTTAATATAATCAGTATAAGTTTTGCTGTGTTGAACTGAAAATACGTAGTTTTTCTGAGAAGAGTTAATTTATGTGTTGTTGTGATGAAACACATCAAGATCTCCACTTTGAGCCTTCTGATCCTTGAGTGTTTTTACTTGATTTTTTGCGTGTTGTTGTGCATTATATTGTGAGTATATCTGCAAATTTTGGTGCCGATCTGGGTTGTTTTGTGTAGGTAAACAGGTCACAAAGTTGGAGTTCATCAGGAAATCAACCTGTAGCATATCCCATGAAGTGGGTCGACCCACCTTGGTTTTGGGTCGACCCACCTTGAGAAATTCATTTCTGTGGCATCCTGTGACCTTATTCTTGCTTCTGGGTGGAAACAACACCCAGGTCCAACTTATGGGTGTTGTATCTTCTTTATATGCCTGTAAAATTTTAGGCCAATCCAGGGTTGTTTGGACATTCAAACCTGGTCCCAAAATTTGGATTGGAAGTGATTTTAGCCTAGGCTGAAATTTAGTTCTATGTCCAAGTTTGGAGCTTTATAACGTTTTCGTGCGATGTCAGTATTTAGTGATTCCTTTTTCAGTTGAGAGTCAAGTCTTTCTAGTTTGTGCCTATCAAATTTTTGCCCAACCGGAGATCGTTTGGTCATTCAAAACTATTCTGAAAGTTGCAACCCGAATTGATTTTTGGGCATATTTTCATGCTTTAGTGTAATTTGGGCATCCTTCCTTAAGTGTTTTTGTGCTTCCCTTGATCCAGCTTTTAATACATGATTTTCGTGTTTTATTTTGTCTTACTTTATTAATGGAGAAGCCTAAATTATCACTAATGCATAGTTTGGGTTTGGTGAATTTAGTAATGAGTTTTGAGCACACATTGCACATTTTGAACTAGTTTTCCGATATATGTATAAATAAAGTTTTTGTTATATTTTTGACGCTTAATGGGTTTATAGTTTTAGTTTTAATGCTAAGTGGCCTCGAAACAATAGTAGAAAAATTAGTCTTCAAATTTACATTTTTTCAAGAAAGAAAACAATTTGTTTTGGAAAATTAATTTATAAACTTGATTTTAAAAACCGAGTATTTCTTATACATAAACCCTTTTCTGCACCCTTCAAGAAGATGTAATGAAGGTTAAACGGTATCGTAAACCTCGTGCTATAGGACATGACGATATATAGAATCGATTAATCCCAGAATCGTTTAATTGAAGCTGATGATTAATGTTTTGATAATTAGTGTTCTTAACGACTAGTGGTGAGAACGTGTGGTATGGGACACATAGTTATTACCACTAAGTTACTATCTGTAAATTAATGACACATTCGATGTTATTACTACTAGACCTTCGAGTCTATCCGGTGAACCTTCGGGTCAATTCAGAGTTCTTGATGTTATCTAGTGCATAATGACATTTCGGTCATCTATTAAGGTACCTTATATTGTTAGTACTGGCCTGGTGTATTAGCACGTGTAGGCATGGATACAACATGCCAATCTGGTAGTTGGATTCCCACAATCTGGTGTATTGGTTTCTCCGATGATTCTGGTGAATTAATTTTTGACGATTTGTTGTTCTGATGCCTTTGAACTTAGGGTCACATATACTGGTGTTTTGAAGATATTTTGTCCTTATCTACATGCTACGGTATTGGATCCTCTTTGTTTTTGATGACTGGATCCTAAGATCATATATTTGTATTGATGATTTCTGATTTGAATCCATTTACTTTTGATATTTTAACTCGATCGGGATGATCGTACACTGCGAAGAGCATTTGGATTTGTAGTCCATACATATTTGAGGTTTTCGATGATTTGGAGTGAAGCACTCCTTTTATTGATGTTTTAACTCTCTTTTTAGTTATATACGATGGTTTTGATGATTGTGGTGTTATATTTCCATCGTGGCTCGAGCGCATTGATGTACTTAGCCTAGTACTAGTCCACGAGACTTGTATATTTATCCCTTGTGTTATGATATGTGAACTAAAACCAAGTATCCCTTTATGTCATCATATTCACAACACTTAGGGTAAAGAGTTATATATCTTGTACATATGTATATTCTTATAATGATTTGTAAACTAGACTAACCCATGTATGTATTCCTTGGGTCAAACCGAGATGTTTCAGGTAGTTGCCGAGCATGGGGTTAGCGGTATCTTGTTTGTGCTCTCTTCACCATGGCTTCTTTCATTTGAGTTTATGTAG
Source organism: Allium sativum (assembly GCA_030737875.1). Taxonomy (NCBI): domain Eukaryota; kingdom Viridiplantae; phylum Streptophyta; class Magnoliopsida; order Asparagales; family Amaryllidaceae; genus Allium; species Allium sativum. The sequence continues at coordinate 713,074,399 of CM060912.1, forward strand.
TCGAGTTTCTTGTTCTTATGGTTGTATCATGTTATATAAGTGTTAATGCTGTATCTATTCTTTGGGTAGCACATGTATTTGTTGAACTCTACAATGTAATATTGTGTAACTGTTCTATGAACCGTGATTGTGTTCTTATATGTACTGTGTTATGAGCTGATCTTGTAGTCACCGTGGAATTGTATTATGTAAGTATTAAGTATGTCGAGCCTCTTGAAAGAGAAATAGAGAGAACTTCATCGACGTACTTATGACTTGCTGATGCAAATTTACGAGTGGTCGTCCTCAACCAGCCCTATTCTCTGCTCTAATAGACATTATTACCAAGTAATGCTCTTTATTATAGTGGGTCCCGGGGTGGGTTATTACAGTTGGTATCATTGATTATTATATTATATGATTTCAGTATAAACAAATGTAGTTAAGCATACAAATTCAATTTTTTCATAATAATTATTAGTTATATACTCGTCAAAATGGGTTCTTCATAATTAAATGTGAAAATGTAGAAGATTGAGACAGATTTTTGCTTCATGACCTCATTATTACAATAAAGACTTATATTCATGAAAAAAATGGAAACTTAGACTAAAATTGACTCGTGAAATTCTGCATTCGATTCCTATTTGGATCAGACTCCTGAATCTTGATCTATATTTTTGGTCAATAGAAGCTTTAAGTAGGATTGCATCTATATTGGGTCACCCCTTAATTTGGACAATATAACTGAGGATCTAATTAAAATATCATATGCTCGTATCTTAATAGAAGTTGGCTGTTATTTTACATTGCATGAAGTCATTCCTATTAAATGTTATTATGGTGATATAGTTTGGCAGAAGGTTGATTACGAATGGAAGCCAACTGATTTTTCATTTTGTAAAATATTTGGTCATACAACAGCTGTGTGTAAAGAAGTTAAAATGTCGATACCCAAAGACAACTTAGATTCATCTAATAAGATGGAGACTGAGTCTTGTTTGAACAATCAGGAAATTATAAGTGGGGATGTGGAAGATAGGACGGGACCTCAATATGTTTTAATTGGTTTCAGAAAAGGTTTCTAAAGGTAATAGAGATGCCAGTATTTTGGATAGTAATAGAAATAATGAAATGGATTTGTTTCAAAGTAGTTATGAGGAAGTTTCTGCCTCAAGTAATGTATTAACAGGTTCTAAACTTTAATCACAGGAATCGAGTGAGTTAGTTAATGAGAAAGTGAGGGTTTCTAGAAATTGTGTTAATAAGAATGAATTTGACAAGAAGACAGATCTAGGAGAGAGCAGTGTAATGCATGACAGTGAAGATATTACTTGTAGAGACTCAAAAATGGATGAATCAGACAACTCGACTAGTATTTTCAAAAGGAGGAGAGTCAAAATTCAAAACAATAAGTTAAAAGGAAGTACTGTGATGATAAGTGATGAGCCATTAGTAAAGATGGACCCTGAATGGGTAAAACTGGTTTCACAAATTCAAACTAGACCTAAAACGAAGAAAGCCAAAGAAGAGTGGTTTGAATGGTGGAGTCATCGGTGGTGGTATAACTAAAAAGTAAGGTTTTTTCTTCTTTTCCTGTGCTCAGCTTGATTTACCTTTATTTGTCATTAGTTGGTATCTCCTCTTTGCTTTTGTAACGACCCGCCATTTTGACCGTGCCGAATCGACAAACACGTCAACTCGAAACGTCCAAAACAACAGATGGTTATTAGCTTCTGAGGTAAATAGAATAAATCACAGAATCACAGACACAGATACAGAGCAATATACTACCTCGCAGCGGAAATTACAAAATACAATAGTAGTTCATGAAGCTACTAAATAAAAATTTACATCAGAGTTTACAAAGATAATACAGCGGAAGTCTAATACAATGATTATCTAATACATAAATAAATGATAACTATAAGAAACGGGAACGACAATTATAGATGAAACTGGATCGACTGATCAATAGATGTAGGTGAGAAAAACCAAAAATCTTCAAACTCCAAGAGTGGATCTCGAAAGCTGTGATAATCGATCTGACCCGAGCAATAATGCAAAACAAAACAACTCGGATCAGGACTAACATTCTCATGGAAGTAAATCAATTCAAATGAAATGTTCAATGAAATGCAATCAGTAACTTAGAGGACGTTTGGGATCACCATCCTCTAAGGATCCGTCAAACTAATACTATATAGTATAATTCGCTACGTATAATAGTGTCTATCAGTAAAGTAAATATATCAAAATAGCGTAAGCGGGATTACCATGATTACCCTTACACCGTTTATATATTCCCATAATATATACAGTACCGTAATTCCTCCGTAAACTGGAGGTTGATCAGAGGGCACTCCATATAAAACAATACAAAACAAAGTCGTAGTAGGCTCGTATAAGGCATGTGACAAGGCACGCAAGGAATGCCAGGGTGGATTCACCGTTTGCAGAGCCGGACTGGTGGTAACGCATAGTAGCAACTACCGCCCACCTCGATACACACTCCCATAATCAAAAGGGCCCAAATCGAATCTCAACAGTAATAGAATAATATCGAAGAAGTGTGCTCGATAAGAGGTATGACCTCACTTGGTCCGTGCGTAGCTCCTGTTTTAGCCACATTAAGCTGACTCAAGGTAGTCAGGGTCTCGTAATTAATATGAAATAAAAATGGAATCGTTCGCCATATCATCCCCTTCATTCTGGAACTCCACCGCGTACACAGTTGTCAAAGTGGTTTTCGGTATTGGCAAAGAGTATGACAATAGCCGATCCCGGTCTCTTTAACAACCAACCGTTTACATTTTTCACACCGTGGTCAATATATTATAAATCACTTTATAAAATAGTTTATACGAATTCTCATATTCAAATTTTGAATTCAAAATTAAATATCTAACTTCGAATATATTAAAATTTGAAAACAACTCATTTTAGTCGATTAATGAAATTCGACACTTAGGTTCAAATTTCCTTTTATATAATGTAAAATGAAATCTTAAACTTCAATATAAACCAAATCGTCTTGTAACTATAATTCAAGTTATATAGTTCAAAACTATTACTTCTACATTTCAAATCAAAATCTTATATTTCCATTCAACCAAATTATGATTTAAAACAATTCTTATACATTGATTTAACAAATTCTTAATTCAAACCAAACGATATAAAAATCAATTCCGCATATAACATCTATATATTCCAATTCATAATTAATCACTTAAAATTGAATTTAATTCTTATCGACTATAAATTCAAAATAAATCAATTTACCCAATTCACATTCATTTCTTATCAAGGTTCATTATTTAAACCAAATCAAATTCAATTTCTTAAATTTACCAATTCAAGTTCATCTCTACAAAAATTCGTATCGATTCCAATTCATAATTTAATATGAGTTCATTCGTTATTCAAATATCATTATATAGATTTACATCTTTAAACGTCGAATTTAAATCGCAAAATATAAACTATCCATCTTGACTTTATTAAAGTTTATAAAATATATATATATAAGAAAATTAACTTTGAAATTAGATATGTATATATATATATAAGTTTATAAAATTCTAAAATAAATTAGAAATAGATTATAAACATATATAAGTTTAAAATAATAAAAAAATAGATTTAAAGAAATATTTATAATAATATAAAAAGGTTAAAATACTTATAGGAATCAATTATATGGTTTAAAATAAATAAATTAATAAGTAAAATCTTAAATAAACATTTAAATCCCTATTTACAAATAAATCATTTTAAAACACATAATTTAAAATATACAAAATAATTTATATTTAAATAAAATATGAATATAAATATAAATATAAATATATAAAGTCTTAAGTAAATATTTAAAAATAAAACTCATTTTATTTCGAAAACATGACCGACGGTGTCCGTATATAGTTTTCTACCCTATGGTCAAGTGATACAGATATTTGTCATTTCAACCCGCAATTGATAAAATTTCTACGGGTCTATCATTTCAACCCGCGATCCCAAATTCAATAAAAATCGTTCAGATCTATCATTTCAACCCATAACAATTTTTCCCTATTCTAATGTTCGTTCGGGTATGTATCATTTCAACCCTTAGTGATTTTCCTAAAACTAGGGTATCAACAATCACATAGTATCAATCACAACATATATATCATCAGTGCAACTACGTGTCATATGAATATATCGTGTCGCATATGAAATGTGCATACATATCAAATCAAACAATTTCTACTAGCAACCTATACATTTCATATAACAGTTCATTATTGATCTAACATCCATGAAATAAATGTGAGTCAGGTGTGAGATAAACTCACCTTTCGTGGCATTGGAAACAACAGATGAATTTGACACCGAATTGAAATAGCGTCTTTAAGGCACAATCCAGGATTGATTTAAATCACGGTAACCACTCAACAATTTATTTTTATTGGATACGATGAGAAATGGATTGGTTCAGATATTGGATTTTGGACGAGTTTCGGACTGAACACCATACTCAACTCAAATAAACACAGACCCAATTCAACCGAAAGTAAAACACAAAATATTATATTTTACATATACGAATACATGCTGTAATATTATATAAAATATACAAACACTTCTAAAGTCATATGCATATATATATATATATATAAATCTTTTACAATACATATATATATATATATTCTAAACATAAGATATCAAAACACCTATATATATTTTTAAAATAATACAGGCACAAACCCAAACTATATGTTTACTTTACATACACATATAGGTTTAAAAACACACACAGACCACACAAACATACACACAGTACTCAACACACCCACAAACTTAACACCCACACCAATATTTCACACAAAACTCACACCGAACGAAGACACACATAAGGGGAGATGGGCATGGGTCCTGAGGAGTCGGTTTGGAGGCTAGACGTGAGAAAGCAGGGGACAACTACATGGGTTAGTCATGCTGAGCGCTGCTAAAAGGAGAGGCAGGTGGCGTCGCGGGTGAGTTCAGTTCGTCGGGGAAGAGAGGGTTCAAGGCTCAGCAGCAGGAGTCGATGCGGTGGGGTCTTCCAGCTGGGTGGAGGGATGGATGCGGAGGTGGATGGCGGTCACGCTGGGAAGGCCGATGGGGTTTTTGGCGGAGGAGGCACTCACGGCTTGGCGCAGATCAGGGAGGCGGATGGCTCGGATGGTGACGCAGAGCAGCAGCAAGGATTCGCGGTCTCGGGTCGGAAGGAGGACGGAGGAGCAGCAATCGCGATGGGGCAATGGGACGGAGGAGCATCCATTTACTTTCGTGAAGGAAGAAAAGTGGGAGCAGTTTCTTTTGTTAGAAAAGAACGAATGGCTTTTGGGAAAAGTGAATAGCCAATTGGTTATTATATACTATTATATATATATGGAAGGAATAACCGTTTAGTTTATAAATTTGAAGTTTTCTTCTGCCACAAAGTAGGCTCGGGAATTGGAGAAAGTGGGGACTATTTCTAAACTTTTGAAAAATACAACGTGTGATTTTAATGAGACAAAAACAACCGAACACTCAAAGTGAAATGGTAACAAGTTTTGAACAGTTTTAAAATTAAAAGGGAACATAAAGAGTAGCTTGTTTAGAGATAAACATACATGCATGAAAAAAAAAATGGACGTGCATGCTTTCCAGGTTTTGGAAAAATATGATGGAGTTCCACCGTATGCATGCATGTTGCATTGTAGTGTACAACTTATCCACCAATAGAAAAAATGATAAATGGTGGTTTAACAAAAATAAAATGATGGGCTTTGCAGACCCAAAATTGCTAGAAAAATATGTAGAATCGTAAAAGGGACACATCGAACTCAAATGTCACCGTTTCAAAAATGAACTGCGTAAGCCTTTTCGCAGTTTCAGCGCGAACCGAGCACCGAAACTGACAAATAAATATATTTTGGTAATCAGCTCGATGAGACGGACACAACGGTGTATAATATGCAGTGTCAGGATGCTCCGTTCAAAAGCGCGTTACAGACCCCTTTGACGTAAAAATGCGGACGGAAAACGGAGGTCAAAACATCCGATTTTCGCGAAACGAATTTCGCCGTCAGAATCGTGACAATGAATAGAATATTTTTCGTGTTTGTCCGAACTGGATTTGGAGAAATTTTAAAATCGTTAAAATTTGAACTGATATGCGCAGCTTTGCACTGAAAATTGCGCGACCGACAACAGTCAAATTTTCCGATGAAATTTTTACAGTTGCTATATCTCACTGTACGTATTACAAATTTCGAATTCCCGTTATGAAAAACCATAGAATAATTTCAAAATAAAATTTTGATTTAAATCGGATTTTAAATCGTTAAAAACTACCGGTTGTTACAAACTCCCCTACTCAAAACTTTTCGTCCACGAAAAGGAACGAGATAGGGAAATAGTAATTAAATAATTAATATATTTAAACCAATGGTTCATATTTATCCCTATACATATATAATTTTAAATATATATAAATCAAATGATAAAGTATTTTCAACCATTTCAAACATTTCAAGTATTCACTCGACGTTACGATTGGCTGTATATATTTATCCCACTTTCGAAACCCGAAAATAGATATCGATGATGTCGCGGTCATCACCAGAATCATTTTCAAGCGACTAGGGTGTGACTCTATATCTATCTAATACGTATAGGATTTAACATAGACGTTGATCAGACGTATACACCAAGTCACTAAGTATTCGATAGGCCAATTTTAACGTCAAATAAGTACTCAAAACATCTTTTTATATTTAAATAGAATATATACCACACTCTAAATCATATATTATAAATAATATATTTCAAATCATTAAAATTTCAAGTAGGGAAAATGTATCTCTCCCCTACTCATTTATTTGTTAAAATTCAATTACAATTCTTAATAAATATACAACAATATTATTATTAAATCAAATATATAACAAAATCGTTATATACTATATCTAAATCTTTTCAAATTCATGTTATCAATATTTAAACTTATAACACTTAATTAATTCTATAAGTTAACATATGAATATATTACACATAAAATCTTTACAAACCATTGGTATTACCAAATTATTTACAAATATCAAATTAAATATTACATTAAGAAGATCTTATATAATAATATCTTTCAAAATATAAATTTCAAACCAATATTTAATAAAGACAGACTGGCTAGAAGACTTACACTCTTCTTCTACTTCTTACCTTGAAATGGACAAGTATAAATTATAGAATTCGAGGTAAAAGCTGAAAGAACAAAAGAACCTAATCAAAGAGGATCTACGAAGGAAGATAGATTCAAATGGAAAGGAAACTCAGAAGAAGATTGTAAACTAAATAAAAATCTGGTTTTAAACTAAATAAAAATCTGGTTTTAAACTAAATAAAAATTAAGTAAATCAGATCAAGAAAACTCACGTTTTCAAGAAGGGGGAGAGATGGCCGAGGTGGAGGAGCTTGCTGAGCTGCGTCGGAGTCGGAGCATCCACTGGAGGAAGTGGCGGCGGTCCATCGGGGAGGGGAAAAGGAGCGGGACGCGAGGGGAGGGCATGCGTTTCTTTCTAGCTAGAAGTGGCGTCAGTGGTTTTACACGCCCTGACGAGTTTGACTTATGTGGTTGTGGTTGTTGCGAGGCGCCTCGGTTATATCGGTTTCGGCCGAATGCATTCTGGTCGGCTGACGGACCAGACTTACACCCCATAGGGTGGGGAGACGTATTGTTCAGGCATAATAATCCACTCCGTGTGGACCGGCCCTGACGATCCAAGGGGCAGTTGCGGCTGTTCCTGAGGCTCGGGCTAGACAGTCTCGAATCGGTTGAGGACTATCTTTTGCCTCGGTTCATAGAAGGAAATCCAATTTCCAAATACGTGACTTTGCGGTTTTATTTGTAAACCTATATATGGCGACATGATATATGGTACCCATGCCGCCTATGATTGATACTTATGATTTGAAGTTGTTTTATGCACTATGCACTTATTATAGTATCAAATGATTTGTTTTAAACGTATCAAGCATTCTTTGGCTGTTATAAGGGAAAACCCTATCCCCCGGCTTGCGTTGCATTGTGTGATAGGACCTGGGTCTTATAACAGCTTCATCTTTCTTTATTTAGCATTGCGCTGTTTGTTTTATGCACTGGTATTCTTGGGAGAAAACCCGTTCCGTGTTATACGGCGTGGTCCCTTGATTTACCTAACTTTTAAAATAAAGATTAATAACTGTTTTAGTTCTCACACCAGTCACATGACTGACCTGGAGTTTATTGTTTTAACCTAAACTCTGGGTGCCCTTATTTTGACACGGGCAGCTAGTAGTTTCGGTTTTGCAGATTTATATTCACAGGATCCTGGTTTACAGCTGGAACGATATCCGGAAAGCTTTGTATCCGTATATCTCTTCTAGTTGTGTATTGTATTATTTTCCGCTGCTATGTATTTAAATGTAATTTAAATCTCTGATATTTCTGTGTAATATTCATTTATACTCTGTATATTCTTGTAATCTGATGCATTGTTGTAATATACAATGAAACGTTCTTCTGTATGCGTTCTGTTTTGTCGTGTTCTCAAACGATAGGGCGTTTCGAACGGTCTGGGTCGGTTTAGCGACTGGTTCGGACCGAGCGAAGTACCTTGCCGTCACAAAGATTTAAATATTAAACAGAATTTTATATTCGAAATATTTATTTAAAAACATTTTAAAACCATTTTGAAAACTATTTTTACTCTAAAAATACGCTCTCTCAAGAAGGATTCTGCAACTGATTCCACTCATTCTAGGGTATCACTACCCTATCTCTAATGAGCTTTTACCCCATAGGCTAAAGCTTTGAAAAACCAAAGCTCTGATACCACTTGTAACGACCCGCCATTTTGACCGTGCCGAATCGACAAACACGTCAACTCGAAACGTCCAAAACAACAGATGGTTATTAGCTTCTGAGGTAAATAGAATAAATCACAGAATCACAGACACAGATACAGAGCAATATACTACCTCGCAGCGGAAATTACAAAATACAATAGTAGTTCATGAAGCTACTAAATAAAAATTTACATCAGAGTTTACAAAGATAATACAGCGGAAGTCTAATACAATGATTATCTAATACATAAATAAATGATAACTATAAGAAACGGGAACGACAATTATAGCTGAAACTGGATCGACTGATCAATAGATGTAGGTGAGAAAAACCCAAAATCTTCAAACTCCAAGAGTGGATCTCGAAAGCTGTGATAATCGATCTGACCCGAGCAATAATGCAAAACAAAACAACTCGGATCAGGACTAACATTCTCATGGAAGTAAATCAATTTAAATGAAATGTTCAATGAAATGCAATCAGTAACTTAGAGGACGTTTGGGATCACCATCCTCTAAGGATCCGTCAAACTAATACTATATAGTATAATTCGCTACGTATAATAGTGTCTATCAGTAAAGTAAATATATCAAAATAGCGTAAGCGGGATTACCATGATTACCCTTACACCGTTTATATATTCCCATAATATATACAGTACCGTAATTCCTCCGTAAACTGGAGGTTGATCAGAGGGCACTCCATATAAAACAGTACAAAACAAAGTCGTAGTAGGCTCGTATAAGGCATGTGACAAGGCACGCAAGGAATGCCAGGGTGGATTCACCGTTTGCAGAGCCGGACTGGTGGTAACGCATAGTAGCAACTACCGCCCACCTCGATACACACTCCCATAATCAAAAGGGCCCAAATCGAATCTCAACAGTAATAGAATAATATCGAAGAAGTGTGCTCGATAAGAGGTATGACCTCACTTGGTCCGTGCGTAGCTCCTGTTTTAGCCACATTAAGCTGACTCAAGGTAGTCAGGGTCTCGTAATTAATATGAAATAAAAATGGAATCGTTCGCCATATCATCCCCTTCATTCTGGAACTCCACCGCGTACGCAGTTGTCAAAGTGGTTTTCGGTATTGGCAGAGAGTATGACAATAGCCGATCCCGGTCTCTTTAACAACCAACCGTTTACATTTTTCACACCGTGGTCAATATATTATAAATCACTTTATAAAATAGTTTATACGAATTCTCATATTCAAATTTTGAATTCAAAATTAAATATCTAACTTCGAATATATTAAAATTTGAAAACAACTCATTTTAGTCGATTAATGAAATTCGACACTTAGGTTCAAATTTCCTTTTATATAATGTAAAATGAAATCTTAAACTTCAATATAAACCAAATCGTCTTATAACTATAATTCAAGTTATATAGTTCAAAACTATTACTTCTACATTTCAAATCAAAATCTTATATTTCCATTCAACCAAATTATGATTTAAAACCATTCTTATACATTGATTTAACAAATTCTTAATTCAAACCAAACGATATAAAAATCAATTCCGCATATAACATCTATATATTCCAATTCATAATTAATCACTTAAAATTGAATTTAATTCTTATCGACTATAAATTCAAAATAAATCAATTTACCCAATTCACATTCATTTCTTATCAAGGTTCATAATTTAAACCAAATCAAATTCAATTTCTTAAATTTACCAATTCAAGTTCATCTCTACAAAAATTCGTATCGATTCCAATTCATAACTTAATATGAGTTCATTCGTTATTCAAATATCATTATATAGATTTACATCTTTAAACGTCGAATTTAAATCGCAAAATATAAACTATCCATCTTGACTTTATTAAAGTTTATAAAATATATATATAAGAAAATTAACTTTGAAATTAGATATGTATATATATATATAAGTTTATAAAATTCTAAAATAAATTAGAAATAGATTATAAACATATATAAGTTTAAAATAATAAAAAAATAGATTTAAAGAAATATTTATAATAATATAAAAAGGTTAAAATACTTATAGGAATCAATTATATGGTTTAAAATAAATAAATTAATAAGTAAAATCTTAAATAAACATTTAAATCCCTATTTACAAATAAATCATTTTAAAACACATAATTTAAAATATACAAAATAATTTATATTTAAATAAAATATGAATATAAATATAAATATATAAAGTCTTAAGTAAATATTTAAAAATAAAACTCATTTTATTTCGAAAACATGACCGACGGTGTCCGTATATAGTTTTCTACCCTATGGTCAAGTGATACGAATATTTGTCATTTCAACCCGCAATTGATAAAATTTCTACGGGTCTATCATTTCAACCCGCGATCCCAAATTCAATAAAAATCGTTCAGATCTATCATTTCAACCCATAACAATTTTTCCCTATTCTAATGTTCGTTCGGGTATGTATCATTTCAACCCTTAGTGATTTTCCTAAAACTAGGGTATCAACAATCACATAGTATCAATCACAACATATATATCATCAGTGCAACTACGTGTCATATGAATATATCGTGTCGCATATGAAATGTGCATACATATCAAATCAAACAATTTCTACTAGCAACCTATACATTTCATATAACAGTTCATTATTGATCTAACATCCATGAAATAAATGTGAGTCAGGTGTGAGATAAACTCACCTTTCGTGGCATAGATTGGAAACAACAGATGAATTTGACACCGAATTGAAATAGCGTCTTTAAGGCACAATCCAGGATTGATTTAAATCACGGTAACCACTCAACAATTTATTTTTATTGGATACGATGAGAAATGGATTGGTTCAGATATTGGATTTTGGACGAGTTTCGGACTGAACACCATACTCAACTCAAATAAACACAGACCCAATTCAACCGAAAGTAAAACACAAAATATTATATTTTACATATACGAATACATGCTGTAATATTATATAAAATATACAAACACTTCTAAAGTCATATGCATATATATATATATATATAAATAAATCTTTTACAATACATACATATATATATATATATTCTAAACATAAGATTTCAAAACACCTATATATATTTTTAAAATAATACAGGCACAAACCCAAACTATATGTTTACTTTACATACACATATAGGTTTAAAAACACACACAGACCACACAAACATACACACAGTACTCAACTCAACACACCCACAAACTTAACACCCACACCAATATTTCACACAAAACTCACACCGAACGAAGACACTCACATAAGGGGAGATGGGCATGGGTCCTGAGGAGTCGGTTTGGAGGCTAGACGTGAGAAAGCAGGGGACAACTACATGGGTTAGTCATGCTGAGCGCTGCTAAAAGGAGAGGCAGGTGGCGTCGCGGGTGAGTTCAGTTCGTCGGGGAAGAGAGGGTTCAAGGCTCAGCAGCAGGAGTCGATGCGGTGGGGTCTTCCAGCTGGGCGGAGGGATGGATGCGGAGGTGGATGGCGGTCATGCTAGGAAGGCCGATGGGGTTTTTGGCGGAGGAGGCACTCACGGCTTGGCGCAGATCAGGGAGGCGGATGGCTCGGATGGTGACGCAGAGCAGCAGCAAGGATTCGCGGTCTCGGGTCGGAAGGAGGACGGAGGAGCAGCAATCGCGATGGGGCAATGGGACGGAGGAGCAGCCATTTAGTTTCATGAAGGAAGAAAGGTGGGAGCAGTTTCTTTTGTTAGAAAAGAACGAATGGCTTTTGGGAAAAGGGAATAGCCAATTGGTTATTATATACTATTATATATATATGGAAGGAATAACCGTTTAGTTTATAAATTTGAAGTTTTCTTCTGCCACAAAGTAGGCTCGGGAATTGGAGAAAGTGGGGACTATTTCTAAACTTTTGAAAAATACAACGTGTGATTTTAATGAGTCAAAAACAACCGAACACTCAAAGTGAAATGGTAACAAGTTTTGAACAGTTTTAAAATTAAAAGGGAACATAAAGAGTAGCTTGTTTAGAGATAAACATACATGCATGGAAAAAAAAATGGACGTGCATGCTTTCCAGGTTTTGGAAAAATATGATGGAGTTCCACCGTATACATGCATGTTGCATTGTAGTGTACAACTTATCCACCTATAGAAAAAATGATAAATGGTGGTTTAACAAAAATAAAATGATGGGCTTTGCAGACCCAAAATTGCTAGAAAAATATGTAGAATCGTAAAAGGGACACATCGAACTCAAATGTCACCGTTTCAAAAATGAACTGCGCAAGCCTTTTCGCAGTTTCAGCGCGAACCGAGCACCGAAACTGACAAATAAATATATTTTGGTAATCAGCTCGATGAGACGGACACAACGGTGTATAATATGCAGTGTCAGGATGCTCCGTTCAAAAGCGCGTTACGGACCCCTTTGACGTAAAAATGCGGACGGAAAACGGAGGTCAAAACATCCGATTTTCGCGAAACGAATTTCGCCGTCGGAATCGTGACAACGAATAGAATATTTTTCGTGTTTGTCCGAACTGGTTTTGGAGAAATTTTAAAATCGTTAAAATTTGAACTGATATGCGCAGCTTTGCACTGAAAATTGCGCGACCGACAACAGTCAAATTTTCCGATGAAATTTTTACAGTTGCTATATTTCGCTGTACGTATTACAAATTTCGAATTCCCGTTATGAAAAACCATAGAATAATTTCAAAATAAAATTTTGATTTAAATCGGATTTTAAATCGTTAAAAACTACCGGTTGTTACAGCTTCTGTTGGTTATACTTCTCTGTCATGCTTTTTGTTGGTGAAGCTTTGCATGGTTAAGTTTCATGGTGATGTATTAGGGATTTGTTTTAGTTCTTGACAGTTTTATTCCTGTATGGTTTTTTAGTTTGGGGATTTCGGTTATGGTTTGGAAAATGTTTCTATCTTGTTATGATGCTTTTGGGTTATATCTATCTGCTAGTTAGCTATATTATGGCTTGTCTGGATTGCTTTGCGGTTAGAGCTTGTCTGATGACTTTGTTTTGTGTCCTATATTTTCTTTTGATAAGCTTATGATTTTCTTCGTTGGCTGGCTTGGTCCTGGTGTTTCTATTAAGTATTGATGGTTTAGCAAGTGAGTAACTACTGTGTTCATATGAATTTGCTTTTAATTTGTAATGTAGTGTCCTTTTGTGTCTATTTGTTGGGTAGTATTCAATATGTTTCTTTCTTTGGATCTACGGTTAAGAGCTGGGCGTTTAGTTTCTTTGTGTAATATTCGCTTTGTTTAGGGTTGTCATTTGTATCCAGCCCTTTACCACTATCGTTGTACTTTGTTTTATTGTAACTAAATACCTTTTATTTCAAAATAATAATTAATTTACATATATTTTTATGTTAGTCCACACACACACACACACACATATATATATATATATATAAATATATATATATATATATATATATATTATAGCGTATATTTCAATTTCATAACATATATATCGTGTGTATATATACAAGGTTCCAAATTTTTTTTACTCTTATTTATATATAATTGAATTATGAAATTAAAAAAAATGATTTTTTCTTATATATGTATTTAAATTAATATTTATTGATTTTCAAACTATTTATTATGTATAATATGTTTGTAGCATAAGAGTTTTATATTTATTAAAATTAACACACCATTATAGTATCTCTAGAAAATATTTTTCAAATTTGTATTTTTAGAATTTAATATTTGTATTAATTATTTTACTTTCGATCGAACATTGTATTAATTTGAAAATACACCAAAAAAATTTGTAATCATTATTTCATGATCCTTGAATTTAAAATTTAAATTTTTTTATTTTTTATTTATGTTTAACTATTATGGACGAAAGTATGTATATTTAAACTATGCATTAATTATTAAAAGTAATGATTTGATTCAAAAAATCACCAAACTTTTTTGTATGTCATATACGTTGATTTTTGGATTTTGAAAATACCAAATTTAATCTTCTCCCCCTTATCGACTGGTTACTTCTCTACCCTACACAACCCCCACTACTGCTAGACAACCCTTTCTCTAAGAGCGAGATTTTTTACGCTCTTAAGGGGATGAATGTCAACAAGGCTTGTTGTCCAGATGGCTTTGGTCCTTCTTTCTACTCCACCTTCTGGGATACGGTGAAACCCGACATCCTTAGCCTCTTCGATGCTTTCTACTCTAACCCCCTTACCATCAACCGTCTAGACTATGCCAAAATTATCCTCCTCCCGAAGAATGAAGGAGCAATTCACCCTAACAGCTTTAGATCGATTAGCCTGCTCAACTGCTCCTTTAAGCTCATCACCAAGGTCCTATCCAACCGCCTCCAAACTTTCATTCCCTCCCTGATCAGTTCTGAGCAGTCTGCCTTCGTCGCCGGGAGAAATATTCATGACTGTATCGCTTCGGTTCAGGAACTCCACTCCTACTGTCACTGCACCAAGACTGATGGATTTCTCCTCAAAATTGATTTCCGCAAAGTGTTTGATACCGTCAGCTGGGACTTTATACTTCCAATCCTCTTGGTTAGGGGCTTCGCCCAACATTGGTGTCACTGGATTGAAGCCATTTTCAACTTTAGTATGTCCTCTGTTCATACCAATGGTGTGGATGGAGGTCTTATCAAATCGAGGAGAGGATTGCGACAAGGAGATCCGTTATCCCACTTCTTTTCATCCTTGTCGCGGACTCGCTTAACCAGATGGTCAGGCTGGCACTTCACAATAACCTTCTCACCACCATCAATACTAATCCCCCCAGTCGCGCTTGCGCTAACATTCAATTCGCTAATGATACCATCCTCTTCTCAACTCCCACTCCGCAGAACCTTCACTTCCTAAAGCTTATCCTTTATCTCTTTGAACATATTCCCGGCCTCTCTATTAATTTCGCTAAAAAGTTCGGTCATTATGTTGGGTATCTCACCTTGGTCCCTTTGTTGCCAGCATGCTCAACTGTAAAATTTAGCAATTCCCATTGTCCTACCTTGGTGTGCCTATCAGGCCCATGAAGTTGCGCCGTAGTGACTGGACGACTCTTTCTTCCAAGAATCTCAGACTCGCCCGTTGCAAAGCCTCATCCCTCTCTGTTGCTGGCAGACTGGTTTTGGTGAAAGTAGTCTTGTCAGCCCTTCCACTTTAGTGGCTTTCCATCCATAGATCACCTTGTTGGGTCGCCAACCACATTGATCAGGCACGACGATCCTTCCTCTGGAATGGTGGACCCATCAAATCGCTTTTCAACTGGAAGACAGCTTGCTTAAGCGTCAAGGCAGGGGGGTTAGTATTTTGGAAATCCATCATCTGAATCATGATCTTCTTGCCAAATGGATATGGAGATGCCTCAGCCCTGGCGATTTTACTTGGAAATCTTTCGTCCTCTCCTTCTACTATAGCAATCAACCCTTATCCATCCTTCACTCTCATCCCCTCAGTCGCCCTTCGCCGTTTTGGATTGGTGTTCTCAGAGCCCTACCTTGTATTAAACACCTCTTTGCCATCTCTACTGGAAATGGCCTTAATTGCAGCCTCTGGCTCGACTCCTGCCATTATAACTATCAACTGGCTCACTTCTTCCCTGCTCTTTTCTCCATTTGCCCTAACCATTCCATTTCTGTACACGAGGCTGCTCAACGTGGTGCGTCTTCCCTTCTCCCAAACATGTACTTCCATCCCCACATCCTACGTGAGCTCCATGACCTCCTCCTCATGATCCAATCTACATTTCTTTCATCCTCTCCAGACTCAGTCTTCTGGCCTTTAAAGAATTCCCGCACGTTCTCCGTCAATTCCTACTATCACTATATTTCTGATTCCGATAGACTCTTCCCCTTCCCTAGAATCTGGAAAATCAAGGTTCCTCCTAGAGTCCCTTTTTCCTTTGGAGCTTGGCGCATGGTAGAGTCAACACTAAAGATCGTCTGATCCGTAAAGGTATCTCTGTGACTCTGTCATACATCATGTGTCGTCTGGACAACGAAACCATCACCCATCTATTATGTGATTGTGATGTTAGCTTCTACATTTGGGTATCGATGTCCACCCATATCGTGGGACACCTCACACCCCAGCTTCATCACTTCGACTATTAGCCGTACTCCCCTCCTTCCCCAATGCTGGACACCGTCTTTGTTGCTTATGTTTGGACCATCTGACATGAATGTAAGAGAAATTTTAACGGGTGTTATGTTAGCCTTTCATGTTTATCCAACAAAGTCGCCTACTTTTATCATCTCTGGACAGGTACCCATGTCCAACCTTTTCTGCCAGTCATCATGGACACTTTGCATATTTAGGATGAATCAGTTGGCAGTGTTCAGCCCGATGGCTTGCACCAGCATCGTCAATTCCGTCGCCCATGGTAACGTCCTCCAGCTCCGGTTATTTACATAGTTCCCTTAAATTATCACTGGTTTTTTGGTTAGTGGGTGTTAGACACCTCGTGCATTTGTTCAGTATGGCTTTTGATGTTGTTTTTCTTGTGTGGTGGTTGGTTAGTTTGTATTGTACTTGTATATTTGCGCTCAGTGCTACATACTATCTCTACATGCATAATGCATGCATATTTTGTCGTCTTTTGGCCAGCGATCAGGCTTGTTGATCGCTTTAAACTCTATATCTATTATATATATATATATATATATAATCGGGTATGTAGATCCGCTCTACACAACCGTCTATTTCAAAAAAAACAACTAATTTGTATATTTAATTATTATAGGTATATATATTATATTAAAATAATTTATTATATATGATAAAATTTATTATTTAACAAATTAATTAACTTTTAGGTCTGCTTATGATTTAAAATTATTTAAATAAATTTTTTTCCTGAATTTTGTCTATATATACGTATTTCTTACTATATGTCTAATTATATTATATATAATACATAATTATATATTTGTTTTGAAAGTGGTTTAAATTTAAACCTGGAGTGAATATACATTTACATATATCAAATTTGTGATCTTCAATATTATTATATAATTTCATGCACGTGATATAATACATACAAAATGAATCGATGTGTTTACTGTAATGTAAATCCCAATATCTATATACGAGTGTAGCATACCTTTCACGGATTATTATGTTACATACGTACAAAGAAGTATATACATACACATAAATATATACACACACACACGCACACACACACACACGCACACACACACACACACACACACACATATATATATATATATATATGATACATGAATGTACAAATTTAAATAAATTAATATAATAAAATATTTGAATTGAATAAAATTTATGATTTTATTTAAACCAAAGTTAGAAATATTCTAGATTCCTTAGACTTCATAGGCATAATAAAAACCTAATATGATAAACATTTTTGGAAATTAACCCGTAACTTACGTCGTGGTCAAACAGAGTTCTAATATATATCCAAACGGAGAAGAAAATGATTTTGTTATAAAAATTTGGTTGCAAAAATCGGTTTCTAACTTTTGTTGAAATATTAGGACTTTATCCAAGCTTCATTGATTAGGTTTCTAAAATAATGTCAAATTAACCTTTTTGAATTTATTTGTAAATTGAGTGGAAAAATCCATTGATACAAATGGAATGTAGCATAGTTTTAAGCGAATATACCGTTTAATAGCACCAAATTGAATAAGAATAGTGATTGAAGAGCGCTATGTATTTTAACCTTTACTAAGGATTTAACTGTATAGGTACCCATATCAACTAGTCATTGAACAACAAAACCAAACATTTAATAACAAAACATTTGCATTCCACTACAATTTCATAGAATGCCATCGTAGTTTCTTTTTCTCATAATCGCAAATGAAGGGAACTCATTAGCTTGTTTATGATTTAAAAAGCGCAAGAGAATGATATAGCGAAATTAGCGAATCAAAATATGGTACGAACAAGGGTTATTACAAGATCCTCACATATTGTTTACGCATGAGATTTTAGCAATCGCGCCTTTGATTTCCCTCCTCGCCCATGAGCTTATGTAATGATTTATTTAATTTTTCAAAAGAAAATGATACTCATCTTTGACTCCATTGGTTCTGATTCTTTGGTTTCCCACAAGAATTTGTTTTTTTTAAGATGGAAATGTATATAAGTTAAGAAAGAAGGAAAAAGAAAAGGAGGATGGAAAGAAATATAGAATCAGTAGTAAAAATTGCTATTCGTTTTGGATAAGTGTGGTGGTAGTAGCATCATGTTTTGTACTTAGGACATCGTATCAACGTAATTTCTTTTGAGCATTTCTAAATCAACTGACTGTTATGACTGTAGAATTGCATGGATGATGCATTTAAATGTGGATATCAAGGTGCTAAACAAATTGTGCGTGTTAGCCTACTTTGTGAATTAGGCAACACAAAGTTAAAGGACCAGTTGACGAAGAATGTCGACTAGAAGAACGCACGCTAGAGGTTCGGATTGGATCGAAGACCCTAAGCCCAGTCAAAATATTTCAAAACAGAAGATAAAGGTACAGGGATGGAATCGGATCGGATTCACCCGCTCCGCCCCCTTTTTTCCACACGACCGATCCGAATCAGAAACTGCATCAGTAGCACCCCACAATTCCCTGAAAACTCGGAGCGGTTAGGCAACTACTTCCCTACGTTCACCCACTATGTAGATGTGTTGTCACCATCCTGTTCCATCCAAACCTGATTCTTATAGGATGATTGCCACGTATATCCGAACCATAGCCATTCCAGAGAGCTGTTTCACCTATAAATACGCCATCAAGCCTCATTTGGAAGGATCTTTTAGCAAATTCAGAGCTCAAACTCCCTTGTCAACCGAATTTCACAACTTTACTCAAATCATCATCACAATTGGAAGTGAAAATTCATAAACATTGAGTGAAATTATCCATTATAAAAGTGAGATTGAGTGATTATCAACATTATTCTTGTATTTGAATCATTCAGCAACAAGGTATAAAGTGGACGTTGGCTCTTTAACGTTGAACCACTATAAATTGTGTGTTTTCTTCATTTTCTTTTTATTTCATTTAGAATCATCCTTAGTTCGGGTGTTAGAGCCATTTTTGAATCTAACATTTTGGTGCTTTCACTGAGAAGTTCTCAAATTTTCTACATTTTGGGCTACCATTCTACTATAAAGAAGTCTTAAGATTTGGATACTATGACTAAGGGAAAAGGAAAAGAAGTGCAGAATGCGCGGGAAAGTGAGATGGGCGATGATCAATAGGCTATGGTGGTCAGCAGATCAAGAGGACAGAGCTCCGGAGTTAACCGATCCGACAGGGCCTCTCTGATCCGACCCAACCCTGATGCTCTGAACCGATCCAGCGATGGAAACCCGATCCGATCCGGTTCCCAGAACGCTGTTGGAGCCCCTCCTCCGATCCGAACCACTTTGAAAACGTCGGGTCGATCCGAGCCGAACGCGATTGAGGGTGGAAACTCTACTCGAGCTCCTGCAAATGCTCTGTTACCGCCCGTACCAGTAGAGGATCATCCCACTCCCAATGCACTTGTCACCCACCAAGATTTCTCGCATTTGCTTGATATGCTGGAGAGTACCAGAGACGCTCTTGAAGCTCATAAGCAGGATAGCATTCTTATGCATGAAAACATGAGGGATATGAGCAGGGAGATAAGCGAACTTCGTAGACAAAGGGTGTCCTCTCCGGTTCGTCATCCTATTATGGACCATTCATCACCTTATGATGAAGAACGCCCACGTGAAAGGAGGCCATATGAAAGGCCTGAAAATCTTGACCAGTTGACATTTGGATCTTTGGGATCCCGTGAGGATAAAGCCCGTGTGCTGGGGCCCGACGATCCAAGTTTAAGAGAACCGATGTTGTTACTAATTCGAGGATCACACGTCCTCCCGAGGGACCCAAATATTACCAATCATACTCAGGGGCAACTCCTTCAACCTGTTCATCCTGTGAATGACTAGGACCGCAGGAGGCGAGGAGGTTCGATTACCAATCAAACCCAAGAGAGTCACCAGAAGTAGGTGATAAGCGCTTGAGAAGAGAAAGCATTAGGGAACCTGAACCATCTCTAACTAATACCGAAGTAGAAGCAATGATACGTCAAATTATGGCCGATAGTCGTCGATATACCAATGAAGACTGGGGTATTGAGTGTAGTCATACTCCATTTGCTGATGACATCCTAAACTTCCAATTACCTCGCCGATTCAATTTGCCACAGATGAATCGATATTCTGGAAGAACATATCCGAAACAACATCTGATGAGATATGCGTGGTATATGAACGCCGCAGCTGCACCTGACGCTTTAAAGTGTAAAGCCTTCCCAATATTTCAAGAAGATGTAGCATTAATGTGTTTTACTCGACTTCCCCCGCGATCGGTGTCAAGTTTTCAAGAACTAAGCGAGCTTTTTTTGAAACAATTCCGACTCCATTCCCACAGAGCTAAAAGCATTATCGAACTGTCCAGAATTAAACAGACCCTGGAGAATCTCTGAAATCATACTTGGACCGCTTCAACTTAGCAGTTACTGAAATAAGTGATCCCCACGAACCGACTATTTTGATGGCCTTAATCGAAGGAGTTGATCCAGATACTGAGTCCGGAGGTTACTTAGCTGGGAAGCCACCACTGACTAGGGAGGCTTTCTATGAAAAGGCAAATATCCGTCGACGGCGAGAAGAGATATACGCCAACCGAAAGAGAAAATCTGATGGAGCTTCAAGTGAAGATATTCAAAGTAATGTTGCTGTGAAGCAATCTGGTGAAAGTTCAGGGAAAATCGAGGTAAATGTTGGCAACAAAAATGAAGGAAGTAACAACAGGAATGGAAACGGCAATAAGAGGAATTGGAACCGAGGAAATAACTCAGGCAAAAGGCCTCGATTCCAAACCTTTGAAAACTACACACCACTAAGTGACACATTGGAAAACATCTACCTGGATACTTACAACGTCTTACAATACATAAAGCCTCTGCCCCGAGACTCTACGGAGAAGGAGGTGGCTACTGGAAAGTTTTGTTTGTTTTATGGAACCCACGGACATTCTACCAATGAATATCGGCATTTGAGAGATGTTGTCGAAAAGCTGCTGCGAGAAGGAAAGTTAGATGAATACAAGGTTGCTCCAAGAGACATAGGGCAAGGGGCCAAGCCCCGAATCAAAATCAACCTGCCCATAAGCCCACCTCTCAACAAAAAGGTAAAGGAATCATTATCAATACTATAGTATGAGGACCTCACCCTGCTGCCCATAGCTATAGGGCTATGTACCAATATGTTAATGTGGTTAAGCACCTTGGAGTGGGAGAATGTAGTCACCTCGAAGACATCTCCCCGGTGAAGCAACAGAAAACGATGTCGAACGATGTCATATTTCGTAATAGAGATGATTATGGAATTGAATCACCCACAGAGGACCCGTTGGTAATCACTACCACTATTGATCCAGCTTTGGTTCACAAAGTATTGGTAGATAATGGGAGCTCGGTTAATATTCTTTTGATCAGATGAAACTTGAACCGAAAGACTTGAAGCCTTGCGAGGGTTGGATACGTGGATTCAATGGAGCATCGACTGCCGCAATGGGATATGTGGAATTGTCAGTGACACTGGGACAAGGAGATCTCCGGAGAGTGAGAATTCTCCCATTTGTAGTACTGGACATAGAATAACCCTATAACGCCTTTTTGGGCCGATCAGCCCTTGTAGAATTCAGGGCTTGCATTGCGCCCTGGTGCTTATTGCTGAAATTCCCAACCGAAGCAGGAGTGGGAGTAATGAGAGGTGATCAAGCCACTGGACGAGCTTGTTACATGGCTGAACTAAAGACATTGATGAAGGGATTAAGCATTGAAGCTAGAGGTACCACCTCCCCTATAAGGGAGGGTTCAGCATAGCAACTAAAGGGACCATCCCCGAGGGAGTCGCCCAGAAAACTGCCCGAGGATATAGATCCCAGAGAGGATGAAGAGCCTGGGGATAGAAAGGCTACCCAAAATGAAATGACTATGGATATCTCCATTGACGATGTTTATCCGACGAAGGTATTGAAGATTGGATCCCAGTTGGATCCGCTCCGAGCCAAGGAATTAAATGACTTCTTAAAGGCAAATTTGGATGTGTTTGCCTGGACTCATGCTGACATGTTTGGGATATCTCCCTCCGTTATGAGTCACTCATTGAGCATTAATCCAAAGCATCCACCCGTTAAACAGAAGAGGCATATGTTAGGTCCGGAAAGGTCGATAGCCCAAAAAGAAGAAGTGGAGAAGTTGAAAGATAATGGGTTCATTAGGGATTCGACGTATCCCCACTGGATATCGAACCCTGTTTTGGTCAAGAAATCAAATGGAAAATGGCGAACGTGCATCGATTTTTCAGATTTGAATAAGGCATGTCCAAAAGATAGTTTCCCACTTTCTAGGATCGATCAACTAGTGGACTCAACAGCTGAACACGAACTCCTTTCCTTCATGAACGCGTACTCAAGATATAACCAGATCCCTATGCATGTGTCGGATCAAGAACACACAATTTTTGTAACAAACTTAGGATTGTACTGCTATGTTGTGATGCAATTCATACTAAAGAACGCCGGAGCCACATATATCAGCGCCTGGTAAATCGAATGTTTTATAACCAGATTGGAAAAACCATGGAATTTTATGTAGATGACATGCTCGTGAAATCCAGTCAATCCTCAAGTCATACACAAGATCTAGCGAAGATGTTTGATATTCTACGGAGGTATGGGATGAAGTTGAACCCCTTGAAGTGCTCATTTGAGGTAGCATCTGGAAAATTTCTCGGTTTCTTCATGAGTTCTCGAGGGATTGAAATTAATCCAAGCCAGATAGCACCAATAAGGAGCATAGAAGAGCCACGAAAGATTAGGTACGTTCAAAGCCTGACAGGGAAGGTTGCCACATTAAGCAGGTTCATTTCCAAAGCCACGGACAAGTGTGTCCCATTCTTCGACTTAATCAAACGGGGGAAATGTAATTTCAAATGGACTCCAGACTGTGTAAAGGCCTTCTAAAACTTATTGGACTTGTTGGAGAAACCCTCGATATTGTCGAAGCCAGTGGACCATGAAGATCTGTTCGTCTATCTGGCTGTGTCATCTCATGCTGTCAGCACAGCTCTGGTGCGTGCAGAAGACAATAGGGCTGTTATGGTAATGGTAAATTTACCATTACCGTACCGTTACCGGTAAAATGGTAACCGGTTACAAAATTAAACGGTATACCGGTATATTCAGTACGGTAACGGTAATTTTACCGTTATAAGCGGTAAAGTATTGGTAAGAAAAAATTTATTTCGGCGGTAACGGTAAATTACCGCAAGCTACTACGTTTTATATTTTTATCCGTTAGATTTGAATCAGACGGCGCTAGATGATTAGAAAATTAGGGTTCGCCTCTTTCTATTTTGCCTTCCACCGCTGCTCTTACATTTTACGCTTTCACTTTTGCTTTCGACTTTTGCTAACAAATTTTCTTTCTCCAATGTCGGCTGTCGATTAGGGTTGATTCCTCCTCCAGTTAGATTCGAAAATTAAAGCTTGCTCTGGCTCAGCAGTCAATCGGCAATTAAAGTTCGAATTAAAGAAGAAGAGCAACACTCTGCTAATCGGTTTAACTGAATTCTTTTCTCTTTTTTTGCTAATGAAATGATGAATGTTTTTATTGTTTAAGTTGAATTGATGTGCCATGTATTGTAAACTGAAACTAATTTTTATATTGTGCCATGTTTAAGCTGAATTGATGTGCCATGTTTAAGCTGAATTGCTGTGCTCCAACCGTGTACCATGTCAAAACTGTTTGTCACTTTTTTTATTGTTTAAGGCTTTAAGCTGAATTGTTGTTGCATGGCTTATTTAGACATTTTCATATTTTATTTACATGCCAACAGAGGGGAAAATAATAAAAACGTACTAATGCACTGGCAGTTGGAATTTGAATGTGTTTTCATTCATGTAACTGTAGACTGTTAAATGTGGTATATACACTTCATTCTACAAAGTGACAAATAGCTGATGAAGTAGGCAACGTCAGAAACAAAAACAATGCTGAACTAGCTCATAAAGCATAATGAGCATTTCGTATTTTAGTAAACGGTAATTTACCGTTACCGGCAAAACGATTACCGTTGTATTGGTATACCGACAAAACGGTTACCGGCACATCGGTAACGGTAACGGTAAGCATTTTTGATTTACCGTAGAAAACGGTACGGTAACGGTATTTGCTTAACGGTAACCGTTACCGTAACAGCCCTAGAAGACAAGGTCCAGAGGCCTGTATATTATGTAAGTAAAAAGTTAGCAGCTGCGGAAGGCAATTATCTGAGAATAGAAAAGCTTGCCTACAGCCTCTTGATTGCCTCCTGAAAGCTCCGACATTATTTCCAAGCTCATCCGATAGTTATATACACCGATCAACCTCTATGACAACTCTTGCAAAGACCCGAAGCATCGGGACGATTACTTAAGTGGAATATCGAGTTGAACCAATTTGATCTGAATTTCCACCCAAGGAGGTCAATAAGGGGGCAAGCCTTAGCCGACTTCATAGCATAATTCACGATTCCTGAAGAAGAAATAGTGAATGATAAAGTTGTTACTTCAGAGCACGAATTAGAACTTAGTCCGTGGAAGTTATTCATGGATGGGGCCAAGAATGATCGAAGATCCGGCGCCGGAGTTATTTTAATCACTCCTGAAGGACGATCCATTTACTACGCTCTACGATTGGAATTTTCCGCCACCAACAATGATTCCGAATATAAGGCCCTGATTGCCGGGCTGAAACTCGCCAAGGAATTAGGGGTAAAAACATTGGACATATTTTGTGACTCCAAAATAGTTGTCTACCAAGTTCGGAAGGAATTTGTAACCAGGGGACCTCGACTTGTCACTTATCTTGAAAAAGTAAAAGAGTTACTGGGCAACTTGGAGCGTTATAGCATAACACACATTCCAAGAGCAGAAAATTAGAAGGCAGATCGACTGGCTAAGTCAGCAAGTTCTGACAACCTTGAGGAAACCGAAATGGTCCCAATAGAGATATTGGAATCACCAAGCTTTGACCAAATGGAAGTTGAATTAGCATTGGAAGCTGAGCTAGAAAGGGAGTCATGGATGACGCCAATTAAAAACTTACTTAGAAGCGAAATACTTCCGTCTAAGAAGTGCGAGAGACGAGCTGTAACACGGAAAGCTGCAAGATACGTTTTACAGGACGATATCCTCTATCGATAAGGATTTTCTATGCCTCTGTTGCGGTGCATAGCACACGACGACATCAAACGTGTACCGAAAGAGGTACATGAAGGTGAGTGTGGGGATCATACCGAGGGTAAAACCCCGGCAAAGAAAGTATTGTGGTATGGTTATTTTTGGCCTACCGTGAATAAGGATGTGGCTGATCATTCACGACGCTGTGACAAATGCCAGAGATTCGCTAAAGTTCTGAGAGCACCTCCAGGACATCTCAAATCGATGGTTAGTCCTTGGTCGTTCGCGATGTGGGGATTAGACATCATCGGGACCCTACCAATTACAAAAGGAGGAGCTAAATACGCTATTGTGGCTGTGGATTACTTCACGAAATGGGTGGAAGCCGAACCCTTAACCACGATCACGGAAAGAAAGGTGATAATCTTTGTGGTTAGAAATGTTATTTGTCGATTTGGGATACCAAAGACCATTGTGACTGATAGTGGAACCTAATTCGACAGCATGGAATTCAGAAACTTCTGTTAGAAGTATAAAATTGATAAAAGGTATAACACCGTAGCTCACCCGCAGTCGAATGGACAAGTTGAAGCAATAAACAAAGTTATTAAATCTATCCTTAAGAAACGACTGGAGCGAATAAAAGCTATGTGGCTTCATGAATTACCGCTAGCTTTGTGGGCCTACCGAACAACCTTTAAGACGGCTACTGGACATACTCCTTTTTCACTTTCCTTTGGATCAGAAGTGGTGATTCCAGTGGAACTTGAATTCCCCTCTCACAGGGTAACATATTATGACCCAATGACAAACAAAGCACTCCTCTTAGAGTCCCTGGATATGATGGAAGAGAAGAGGGATGAAGAGGATTTGCGTGCATCGAGGCATCGACGACAAGTGGCACGCTAATATGATAGAAAGGTTCGCTTTAGAACTTTCGAACCAGGAGACTTGATACTGAAGCGAGTCTTTCCACCTCCAGTTCATCTAGGCCCAAAGTGGAAAAGACCATTCACCGTCAGACGGTAACTTGATACGGGAGCTTTTAAGTTAGCGACCGTGGATGGCGAAGAAATTCCTAGAGCTTGGAACGCCCAACATTTGCGGCGATATTTGACTTGAAAATTATACTATTTTCTTTTGTTTCATAGGCCATGTAAAAAGGCACGACTTCCCTAGAAAAGTCTGTTTATATGAACAAAAAATTATAAAGTGGATATAGGCTACGACTTAGCTGAACCACTATAAAAATATCATATGTCAATTATTTTCTTGTATTGTTCTCGTTATTTATTACAAATTTTCTGTTCTAATTATGGAATATTGAACATTAAATCGAACTTAAAAAGTTAAGGGCAATACACGTGTAGGGGCAAACGAAACGACCGTTTGCATAATGAAATGAAAGGAATGGAAAGACAACGTTCCTAACTCTAACTCTCATGGATTAAGAGAGAGTATAAAGGACAGGAAGACGAGCACCTGATAAGAGACCGCCTTGATGACACTCTAACCTATTTATGCGACAGGAGAGTATAAAGATGCTAAAAGACTAAGCATCCACGACAAAGGAAAATTGACCCCACCAGAGAGTCAGGAACATTTAAGTATGAAGACTAATCAATCTCGAACAAAGCCTCAGCCAGGCCACTTATTCAAGATTGATAGGGGGCATACACGTGCATATCCCCGACGTTTATTGTCTATCGTCTAGCACTAACGATTTTAAATATGACTTGTTTTATTTGCATTTTAATTAAATGACGAATTTACAGACATTTGACATTGCAGGAAATAAACTATTTTATTCACAAGTACGTGAATTTATACAGGAAAGCAAAACAAAAAATGTGAGGGCCATGCTCGCTACAACAATAATGGGCCAGGAGATAAACAAAATAAAGGACAAAGCCACCCTTTATTTGGACTTCGGAGTAGACTTCGCCCTCTTGGCAGCCTAAAGTTTTTCCTTCTCCTCTTTTTCAGCATCGATCTGAATCCGCTTTGGTTTCTTCTTACTTTCAACTGGAGCGCTGGGATTAGTAGAAATTTTCTTAGCAAGTTCTTCGGTAATTGATCTAGTTGAAAGTCTAACAACTAACCTTGACTTAGGAGGTATTTTCGCAAGAGGTTTAAAACTTTCGGGATCCACTTCCTCCGTTTTCAGCTACATACACTTATCATGTTTAGCCTTCATCTCGGCCAAAGTTAGATCATCGGCATGCTCTAAATCCCTAGTTATAACAACATCAATGTCTTCTTCATGTTCATCGTCGCCCCCGTCATCTTTCAAAGCATCTATCATCTCCTCAGTGTGAGGAGTCTCGGCATTAGGTGGCACGAGAGATTTATCGGCAACCTCCTCCTTCTCGCCTTTAGTTCCTCCCCCAGATTTTACAATAGCAACCTCGTCCCGTTTCTTCTGAGTCTCTTTTGCATATTTCTCATCAGTAGCTGACTCCTGTTGTCCAACAGTCTTTTTGCTCGGCTCAGTACCTACAGAACAAGAGGTGACAGTTGTTAACTCAGGGGAGAACGAGGGATCTTCAATTGATTGACCAATAATATGGCGAAAGGTCGAAATGGCCTTGACAAACTGAGGAGAAAATGTAGAAATACCTTCGGATGACTTCTTAATCGGGGTGGCTAGAGTCTCTGATGTTGATTCTGGTATAGGAGACAAAAGGGACGCCTCAGGAATTCTTGTATTTTTGGAATCGTATCCCTCTATTCTGGCAGCCCCGGGGGTAGCAGAAGAAGAACCAGCTTCTATGGTATCTTTTCCTTTGGCCTGACGCCTTTCTTCCTCCATGGCGGCAGCAATAAGTTGACGCCCTTTGGCCAGACGCGTCGGCTCCTCACCCTTAAGGAATTTCTCCATGAGCTTGTTTTCGTCGATGGAGTCCACCTTGAGCTCTTTCTTTTCCCACTCGATAATTTGGTCCCATACATAAACCAGAGTTGTAGGGTAATCCTCAATCCAAGAAATATCCCGAAAATGGATCACTTGAGCAAAGAATTCTATCATCAGCTCACCATAACCGTCCAACTCCTTCTGCGCTCAGAAAGTTTTTCTTGAGCATCTTCGGCAGATTTGAGGGCAATGCTTTATTCCCCTCGGCCAACACTCCTCTAGATTCAGCTTCCAGTAATTTGGCCCCCAGTTCGGCATTTCGCTTTGCTAAATCAGTGTTTTTCTTCTCTAACTCAAACTTCTCTTGTTCGAGGGTAGTGCAAGCTAATTGTACTCTAACACTTTCGGACTTAGCATCCTTAGCTTGCTTCTTTAGATTCAGGCGCTCCTGACTATGGGAGTCCAAGAGCGTGTGATAACGCTTTTGCAGTTCTTCATGTTGCTTTTTGTAGTTGTCTACATCCCGTTGGGCAAAAGCAAGCTGAGCTTGCGCGTCTTCCAAACCTTTTTCTAAATTCCTCAAAATGCTTGCATCATAATCGGCCATTTCCTTCATGTAGTCAATATCAGTGATGAGATCCTTGATAATCTTAGAAAGCTTGCGCGAATGCTTATACATTTCTGTATATTGCTTATCCACTAAGTCAAATTTTGCTTTAGCGTCATCAGACCAGTTCGTGGGGATAGGTTCAAGCACAGGAAGAAACGCCATATGATCAAAATAATGATCCAGAAATTGAATTTTCAGATTGGCTAATCTTACCTTGTTCTCGTCGTCGAGCGACACGGGCTTGGATACAGATAATTCAATATTCCTCCGTTTGGCAGGTATCATTGACCTATCTCCTCTGCCTGACCTCTTCTCAGGAACTTTAGATTTATCTTGTAAGTCAGCACACTTAGATAATTGCTTCTCTTGAGGACCCTTCTCTTTAGGAAGAGTCGAATCTTTAGAAGGTTGTTTGTCCCCTTCATGGCGACTATTTTGGCTCTTATACTTGTCTGGATCGGACCGACGAGGAGAACGAGAGCACGAAGAATAAGGACAGTTAGAACCATAATGTCTCTTATCATCCCGGCCGTGGCCTTCACGACGGTCAAGCTTAAAGTCAGAATCGTGTCTGGGCACGCTGGAGCAGATCTTCCTAATTTCGTAGCGAGGACGTACCATGGTTCCTGCAAAACAAAGTGTGAAGAAGTTTAGAACTAATGTTTACACAAAGAATAAGTTTTATGACGTGCGGTGCTCATGTGTTGTGCGCATCCTAAGTGATACTCCCTCCAACCAACTAGAGCTTGAAGTTAGGCTAGCATGTGTGGTCTCCTTAGCCTTCACAGGAGTAGTTTCTTCTGAAGAAGTAAAGGTCAAAGGATTTGTTCCGAAATCTTCTAAGGTGTAGAGGGTTTCAGGTAAAGGAAGATTTCCCAAACCCCTAAATGTAGAATCATCCACAGTAGGGGCATCTCCTTGAGGAGCGTCTAACGACGACTCTTTTGGAGATATTGACTTTTCAGGAGTGGCGGCATCATCGGGAGTGATGTACTTATCTCTATCTTTTTCTGCTATATTTGCCAAAATATCATCCTGAGTTGTAGAAGGGGAAGGAGGATCCCTAAGGGGCACTACTATATTTTCTGAAGTCTCTCCCCTCTCAAGTGGAGTGTCGATTGGCCCTTCAACTGGAGGTATATAGAAGTAAGGACCCTCCCCGTGACCTATGCTACGAGTTATAGCAATCAGACGATGTCGATGGAGGTATCATCTACTAAGCAATCCTTCATAGTTAAGAATTTTTTGTCACCATTGAGTAACCGATTCAAGCAATCAAACTGCATCGGATGCTTCTCTTGAGGTGGATTAGGAACTGCAAATGAAAACAGACAATGCTTAGTGTAATTATGATAAATGCTGGAGTTGGAACATAAAAATTAAGGTTCTTACTCGACTTAATCCATCTTCTGGCATACCTAGGTTGTTGCTTAATATAAAACCATTCCTGTTTTGGGTCCCCAGCCTTGCTGCTAAACGGCGGTGATGATTTTCCTTTTTGGCACTGATTCAAAATATACAAAAGATGGAGTTTCGTTGATTCGATGTTTGAAACTGTAAAAGAAGCGAACATCCTCAAAAGTTAGCTCAACACCTAGAATTTCCTTATTAGCTATGTATATAGTATACAGATAAGCGTAGGAGTTGGGATGAAGTTACATGGGGGCAATCCACAATTGTCTCAGAAAATCGACGACGAATGGCGAAAATGGAGGTATTGCCTCCAAAAAGGCATATTAATCTGGTGATGGCCATATAACGCTCGGGAGGGTTATGAGGACGATCTGTTTTTTAGGGAAACTTAGTGTCTCCTTGAAGAATCCCATGCTTTAGGCGTATCTGTATAAGTCTGTTATTATCAATCGTTGACTCGATTGAACTCTTAGGCGATTCCAAGATACTGACATTTCCAAACTCATCTGGGCACGGTTATCTCCTACCCCTCCTTCTTCCTCGCCTAAAGAGACATCACGTTCGGATGATACTTCACTATCATGAGTCTCCATCTCGTAGTCTGGACCCTCGCTATCCCATTCTGAATTTGAAGTGGAAGATACATCTTTAACGGGTGGAGTCTCAGATGATATGGTAGCATCTCTCCTTTCTGCTAATCTAGATGAGCATCTTTCAACTATGGTTGCTAAACTATTGAAGAAGCAATAGTAGGAGTTAGAGTAAAATTGCCCGCATTCCCCCATGCATGTGTGTGAGCTACAGCGTGCAAGTGTATACACAATAATACAAAGTAAGCATATGAGAATACAATGTGAGAAAGTGGCAAAGCAGTTATGTGTTTATGACAGTCTCGAAAACTTAGGCAAGATTATAAAGCTCTATCCTAACTGTCCATGAAATCACAATCTATGTCCAGTTTTGATTAAGTTGGCTGAAGTGCACTGGCATAGCATCGGATCGGTTTAGAGTGTATCTGTTGTTAACGGATCGGTTCGGATGGCCTTATCATCAAGATGTTAGTCCAAATATCTATGTTGTAACCAGATCGGATCGGGACCTAAGGACAAAAAGGGTTCAGATCGGATAGACCTTCAAAGAGAAGGCTTAGCTTAAGCTAGCTGGCGACGAACCGCCCTCATGCCTTTAAGCTTATTTTTTCCTTCACTCATGAATATCTAGAAGTTCACCTAACCTAGGTACATCCGATCCGAATTGAAGTTATAGATTTTATTTAACGTCTTAACCCTCGCTCATCCATCTCTGACTCAATCCTCTCCACCTGAGCATCTACACCACCAACATCACCACATAAAAACGATCCGTCTTTCCTCCTCCAGACTCGTCATTTCTCTTCCCCCTATACCCATTCAAAAGCTCACCACCTCCATTCAGCAGACACGTGCGACGACATGGCCTGGTCTATCAGCTCCGACACCCCGAGTTGGTGAAAAGCTCCACCAACAACGACGGAGGTGAGCTGGAGACCACTGGCATCATCAGTCGACTCATATTCGAGAAGCAACATAGGAGCATGGGAAATTAACAAGCAAAACAGGAAAAAATCAATTTGTGCGAAGTTATTAACCCACTTAGTAAGCTGATTTGGAGATTTAAAAGAGTTTAAGAGATTGGAGAATTATGGTTTACGCGAGGTTGAAGATAACGGCGGAATGAAGTGAAGAGGGGAAATAAAAATTTTTGCAAATATATACAAAGTTAAGGGCCTTTTTGTCTTCCTCGTGGGCCCCCAATGCCTGGGCCGACCTGTTGGAGGAGAAGCCCATGCCTTTCCAGCCCTGTGACATAAAGCGAGTCAAAGTCGGATCGGATTAGATGAACAAGCAATATTCGAGGGTTAACTCAAAGACCAACCCGAAAGAAGAAGTATGTAACACCCCTAAGTCCCACATCGTGGAAGTCTGTGTGAAGTGGGTACTTATATAGTAGAGCTCATCTCTTACTAATGTCGAGGCCTTTTGAGGAACAAAACCCCACACCTATACGGTGGCTAAGTTGGGGACAATATCTTGCGTGAACGAAGGTGTGGGCTGTTACAGTGGTATCAGAGCCAATAACCAGTCGGAATTGTGGCTCATGTGTGGACCACAGCGCCTGGGTGAGGTGTTTGTGAGCCAACGGGGACGTTGGGCTCTGTAGGAGGGGAGAATGTAACACCCCTAAGTCCCACATCGTGGAAGTCTGTGTGAAGTGGGTACTTATATAGTAGAGCTCATCTCTTACTAATGTCGGGACCTTTTGAGGAACAAAACCCCACACCTATACGGTGGCTAAGTTGGGGACAATATCTTGCGTGAACGGAGGTGTGGGCTGTTACAAAGTAGCAGTTTAATAAATATGCATTATTAAAGTTTACCTGAAGGAGCTACTCGGGCGTCAAACAAAGTCCTCAAAGATATTTTAAGCAACGGAAATGATTTGTGCATTGCATAGCGTATTTATAGACACCGAGAGACGTAACTTGATGAAGCAACATGACTCTACAAGCGAATGGAAGTGATTATTCAATGGTATTGATTCGTAAATCAATATGTGGACTATTTCGAAGCACACTCTATCTTCGATAAAAGCGCACTTCAAGGGGGCAAAATGTTAGCCTACTTTGTGAATTATGCTACATAAAGTTAAAGAACCAGTTGACGAAGAATGTCGATTAGAGGAATGGACGCTATAGGTTCGGATCGGATCGGAGACCCTGAGCCGAGTCAACATATTTCAAAGCAGAAGATAAAGGTACAGGGACAGAGTCAGATCGGATTCACCCGCTCCGCTCCCCTTTTTTCCACACGACCGATCCGAATCCGAAACTACATCAGTAGCACCTCACGATTCCCTGAAAACTCGGAGCGGTTAAGCAACTACTTCCCCACGTTCACCCACTATGTCTGTAACACCCCACCTCCGCTAGGGTCACTCTTTCGGGGGCACTAGCTTCTGGGGGGCGTTAGAACTGGGTAAGCATGCATAATGATATATCAAGGCAGAACAAGAACATAAATATATATGTAAAACAGAGTAAGTGAGAATAAAACAGCGGAATATCTCAAACCATCTCAAAACAAGTCTTAGTACATCATAAAGTCAACTACCAAAATAAACATGTCTAGTACATCATAAACAGAAATACTGTAATACATAGTGCTATCCCCAAAATAAAGATGATAAACCATAGCGAGCTCAATGTCCAGACATACATGAGCTATCCAGCGAACAAGCAAGCGATCCAAGCTAAGCACCACTGTTCCCTCCCTGAGAACCTGGGGGGGGGGGGAACGGAAGAAAAGAAGCAAAAGAAAACAGGTCAGTCAAAAAGACTGGTAAGCCCTACTACGATCAGTCTATAAACTAGTAAAGTTAGCATTATGATGGAAACTGAGATGAACATACTGGCAATAGATGAAGGTGTCATCACATAAAGAAGATTAAGCTTTGCACCACAGTGTACTAGCAAACTAACATAACGGGTACTGATCCCTCAGCCCAAACTTTGGCCCAATTGCATGAGGTGACCTTAATGCAAGGTCCAGCCCAACGGTCTAGTCGATCGGCTCCCTATAAACCTAACACGTCAAGTGTTGGTGTCCATACGGCCCACATATTGTTGTAGTCAGACTGTGCTGGGTCCACCTTCGGGTGTATCAAGCCCTCGGGTGTCAACCCCAGACACCTAAGCAATAACGCACAGTCTAAACCTACTGGTACCCGTGCCTCGAGTTTGTCCAACACCGGATTACGTGCACGTCCGTAGCCCGCCTGGACCCGCACCGCTGTACCACTCAGCCGTCGCTTTGGTCGCTTACATCAGTCCAGTAATCGTGCCCCGCCCTAGCCTAGCCTCTAGGGTTGTGAATGATACCAAACTGGGATTACTGCTGGAACAGACCACGTTGCTAGGGTTTTCTAAGAGGGTTAAGTGTGGTTTAACCCCTCACTAATCATGGATTAAATTAGTTAAGTATAACCAACAGTTCACCACTTAACCCCATTTAATCCCTCGTATCCCCAAAATTGGTTAAGTATTAGTGGGCCATGACTTAACCCTAATCATGAGGCATTAATTAATTTAACTGTGCCTTCACCTCTCACATTAGACTTTGTTGCGGTTACTAGTTAAGCCGGGCGGGTCCGGGTAGCTTTACACCACAACTTGGTCTAACCTCGGGTCCAAGGTACACATGACCAACTTCTCACATTGGGTCCTATTGTTTGTAGCAACTAGTTAAGCCGGTCGGTTCCGGGTAGGTTTACGCTACAAACTCAACCCAACCTCGAGTTGGCCACACTTATGTTTTCTAAGTGTCATGTCCACTTTGTTTTCAAAACATAATTACAAGTTTAACGAATACTTGGGTAGACCTAACTTAATAGGTAAATTCCCAAGGGGTAGACCTAACTTAATAGGTAAATTCCCAATCTCATATTTTCATGTATTTTAAGTTTTACCCCAAACCCCCCAACGTCATTCTATCGCTTACATATTCGTTATAACGCATAAAGGATAGAAAGAGGGAACTTGGCACAACATACATGATAAATCTTACATATCATAATAAACATGCATAACATGTTAGACTTGCATAACTTAGTGTAGTAAGCTTGCATAAACATGCATAACTTGTTAAACTTGCAAATCATGGCATAGTGAACTTGCATAAACATGCATAACTTGTTAAACTTGCAAATCATGGTATAGTGAACTTGCATAAACATGCATAACTTGTTAAACTTGCAAATCATGGCATGGTGAACTTGGATAAACATGCATAACTTGTTAAACTTGCAAATCATGACATAGTGAACTTGCATAAACTTGCAAATCATGGCATAGTGAACTTGCATAAACATGCATAACTTGTTAAACTTGCAAATCATGGCATAGTGAACTTGCATAAACATGCATAACTTATCAAACATGTGTAACATAGCATAGGGAACTCGCATAAGCATGCATAACCTATTAAACATGCATAACATAGCATAGTGAACTCGCATAAGCATGCATAACTTATTAAACATGCATAAATCCCAACTTTCATCACATATTAACTTTAGAGTTTCTAAAATGAAGGTAAGAGGGCTTACAAATATTATGAAGACACAAATCTACTAATAAAGATTGAGAAGCCCTTTATGCAAGCATATAAAAACCCAAAACAAAGCTCCAATTAACAAAAATCCCAAAAACTCTAGCTTAGCAATTAAAGCTTGCAACTTGATGATGTATGCAAGCTAATGATCATTCATACAACTTAGAAATGCTTGTATGAACATCATAATCTTCATAGGAATGATTTATGAAGAGGTTGGAGGCTAGTGTTTTTAGGTGGAGGCCATTTGAGAATTCAATTTGACATAGTTTGGTTGCTAGAATGAATAATGAGGTTTTAGGGTAGGATTAGGGGCTTATTTATAGAAGATTAGAGTGTTTTTAGCCCTAGGATTAACCCTAGGTTAGTTTAGGTCCGTCAGATTTCGGAATTCTCTAGAACCAAGCCACACAACCAAGCCCAAATCAGAATTGGTGCGCCAGGCAAAACTGCCCGGCCACCCTGTGTCGACAGGGCTGTCGACAGGGCAGTCGACACCCTTGGACCCCTGTCGACATGCCTGTCGACATGGGGGTCTTGGCGGGAGTTTTCCCGCCTGACGCCAGTTAGCCCTAATCCTTGTTTTTAATTTAAAATTTAAATCTGTTTTTAACATGGAAATTTCTGAAAACTTCAATGGGCCTTAACTGGGTCATACGGACTCCGATTTTCGAAAACTCGGACTCTATTTCGCGTATTTTTCCGAGACGAACGCAATGGCATAGCCCGTTTCCCTTGATTCAGATTTTAGAATTAAATTCTGCCTCGATTTATGTTATAACAGGTTATTGAAAATACGGGTTGTTACATTCTCCCCTCCTTAAAGGATTTCGTCCCCGAAATCTTCAAGTTAGGAAGAACGTATCCTACCATCCAATCATCCATCTACTCAAAGCATCATCCACGAGCAATCATTGTCCTTAAAAGATTCTAAATGCTGTATGAACATATGCAAAAGTGTGTGTATATGTACTTATCTAATGCAAAGATCAATGCAGAATATGTTAGTGAAATGTATCCATATGTATGCAAATCCCTAACATAATGTATAATATCTACATGCGTGCTCAATCATACATCCATATGCAACATCCATGTGATAGCATACAAATTTCATCCAAGAATAAGCATAAACACTCATGCATATGCAATATGAGGAGTGTGTGAGCCGATCTAGTGCCTAATGTGTATCATGCATCCACGAGTAACCACTTGCAAACACGTGCAACCACTTGCAACCATCAAACATAACATGTCTCAAACACATGTTTCATCCAAAGGGTTTCTACCTAAGGTTCTCATGACAAGATTAGCACGATAACTAGATAAACATGGATAGCAAAGAGAAAGATATGCTAACAAAGGAAAGAGATTGAGAGTGTACCCTAAAAAAGGAATGGATAAAGACCACGCATCTTCTCCTCGGTTTCCCAAGTTGCGTCTTCTTCGGCTTCACCCCATTGAACCTTCACCAACTTGACCTCTCGATTCCTTAGCTCCTTGGTCTCCGTCCCCAAGATACGAATCGGAGCTCTCCTCAAAGTTGCCTCTTTCTCTACTTCCACGTCTTCAAGAATGCTAGGTTCCACCACCTCAGTGGACTCATGTAGGCACTTTCGGAGATGCGAGACATGAAAGACATTATGCACTCCGGACAGCTTTTCGGGCAATTGCACTTTATAAGCCATCTTCCCAATTCTCTCTATGATAGGGAAGGGTCCAACAAATCTCGGTGCTAACTTCCCAACAGCTCCAAATCGGACCACATTCCGCAAAGGAGAAACCTTTACGAAAACCATATCCCCAACATCAAACTCCAAATCAGATCTTCGCTTATCAGCATAGGATTTTTGTCGGTCTTGGGCCGCTTTCATCCGTCTTCTAATCAACTCGACCTTCTCGGATGTATCTCTAATCATGTCAGGTCCAAGTATAAGCTTATCTGTAGTCTCCCACCAACATGTAGGCGACTTGCACGGCCTCCCATATAAAGCTTCAAATGGTGCCATCCCTATGCTTGCCTGATAACTTTTATTATATGCAAACTCAACAAGAGGAAGATGGTCTTCCCAAGTACCACCAAAATCCAGAATGCAAAGCCTCAACAAGTCCTCAAGTACCCTATTCACCCTTTCTGTCTGACCGTCCGTTTGTGGGTGATAGGCCGTACTCAGGTTCAACCTCGTGCCCATAGCTTCCTGCAAACTGTTCCAGAACTGACTAGTAAAGATGGGGTCTCGGTCACTGACTATGCTGGAAGGAACTCCATGTAGTCGTACTATCTCACGAAGATATACTGATGCTAGTCCAGATGCGGTCCTTTTGCTCTTCACCGGAATGAAATGAGCACTCTTCGTAAGCCTATCTACAATGACCCAAATGCTCGTATTCCCTTTCCTTGACCTTGGAAGCCCATCAATAAAGTCCATAGAGATACTCTCCCACTTCCAAAGTGGAACGTCTAGAGGATGCAATAGCCCACCGGGCTTCTTTGACTCGGCCTTAACTTGCTGGCAAATGATACATCTAGAGACAAACTCTGCCACATCCTTCTTCATTCCAGGCCAGAAGAAAATGCGCTTCATATCCTTATACATCTTATCTCCACCCGGATGTATAGTCAACTTGGAGCGATGTGCTTCATCAAGAACTTTCCTCACCAAGTCTTCTACCATCGGAACACAAAGCCTTCCGTCTCTCCTCAGCCAACCCTTATCATCTATAGAATATCGAGCAAGGTGACTAGATGTCTCCCCTCGAATCAGCTTATCCATGATCTCAATTATCTGAGGGTCTTCCTTCTGCGAAGCCCCAACTTGTTCTAGAAGGGTAGGCCTGAGCTCAAGAGATGCTAAAGAACCGGACATCGACTCAACCGCCAAAGAGAAATCAAAGGTTGCCAAGAACTCTAAATTCTTCATCTCAACAAATAGAGGACTTAGTGTCAACCTTTTTCTACTCAACGCATCCGCTACAACATTCCCCTTGCCAGGGGTATAGGCTATATCAAAATCATAGGACGCCAAGAATTCCATCCATCTTTGCTGCCTCAAGTTCAGATCCTTCTGCGAAAAGAGATACTTCAAAGACTTATGATCAGTATACAGCTCAAATCTCTCTCCCAGAAGATAATGACGCCAAGCCTTGAGTGCATATACTATCGCTGCCAGCTCTAGATCATGAGTGGGATAATTCTTCTCATGCACCTTAAGTTGCCTACCACCAAAACATATAACTCTGCCTTCTTGCATCAGAACGGCGCCCAATCCCGTGCCACAAGCATCAGTGTACACGGTAAACATCTTACCACCATCGGGTGAAGCTAGAACTGGTGCTGAGGTAAGGGCTCTCTTGAGTCTCTGAAAAGCAAGCTCACAGTCCATATCCCAAGCAAAAACTAAGTTCTTCTTCATTAACTTAGTAAGAGGAGCGGATATCTTCGCGAAGTCCTTGATGAACTTCCGGTAAAAACCCGCAAGACCTAGAAAACTTCTCACCTCGGTTGCATTCCTTGGAGTCTTCCAATCCTGAACTGCAACCACCTTAGCGGGATCCACCGCTAAGCCTTGCTTGGATACGATATGCCCAAGGAATCTAACTTCCCTTCTCCAAAAGTGACCCTTGGAGAACTTGGCCTTTAACTGATGCGCTCTAAGCGTATCCATCACCTCTACAAGATGCCTAGCGTGCTCTTCTTCATCCTTGGAGA
This sequence comes from Allium sativum, assembly GCA_030737875.1. Lineage (NCBI taxonomy): Eukaryota > Viridiplantae > Streptophyta > Magnoliopsida > Asparagales > Amaryllidaceae > Allium > Allium sativum. The sequence goes on from CM060912.1 coordinate 713,114,221, forward strand.
AGATCAGAATATCATCCACAAAGACCACGACAAACTTGTTCAAGAACTCTCGAAACACCCTACTCATCAAGTCCACGAAATACGCGGGTGCATTCGTCAAACCGAACGGCATAACAAGCCATTCAAAGAATCCATATGGAGTTCTGAATGCAGTCTTGTCTATACTATCTTCAGCCACTCTGAGCTGATGAAATCCAGTAGCAAGATCAAGCTGAGAGAAAACAGAAGCACCCACAAGCTGGTCAAAGAGATCATCGATCCTCGGTAACGGGTGTCTGTTCTTCTTAGTCAGCTTATTCAATTCTCTATAGTCCACACAGAGTCGAAGAGAACCATCTGCCTTAGTAGCAAACACCACAGGCGCTCCCCATTCGGATATACTTCGTCTGATGAAGTTCTTCTCAAGTAACTCCTTTACTTGCTTGCTGAGCTCCCATCTCTCACGCGGAGCCATGTGCCGAACGGGCAAAGAAACAGGCTTAGCATTATCCACCAGATAAATGCGAAAATCAATCTCTCGTTTAGGGGGCAACCCCTTAACTTCTTCAAAAACATCTGGATAATCTCGGACCACCCTTACAGACTGAAGGGCTTCCTCTGACGAGTCGAGAGATTCAAGATAGCACAACATGACGGGATCCTTCGGATTGCATGAAATCTCTAAGGTGTTGCCAAGGCGAGTCACAAGCCTCACAACCCTATGCTCACAATCAAGAATGGCTCCATATCTGGACAGCCAATCCATGCCCAATATCAATTCGTATCCCCTGAAACCAAGAACATACGCACTACACACGAACTCTACACTGAGTATAGAGATCCTCAGATCCTCACATATCATAGATAGATGAGCAGAACCCCCAATAGGATTCGAAACACAAACGGGATCATCCACTAAGCTAGTACTAAGGTGCAAACTATCAACAAGATCAGATGAAATAAAGCTATGTGATGCACCAGAATCAAACAAGGTACGAACTGGAAGATCAGAAACATAAACAAGGTTCTCAACAGAAACACTACCTCGGTCGGTAACTGGAGCGGTATTGAGGGCATGAACTTGCCCTCCTGAAGGTCCAGCCTGTCCTTTCTTCTTCGGGCATTCCTTGCTGAAGTGTCCAGTCTCACCACAGGAAAAACATCCACCACTAAGCTTCCTTTTCTTCTTCCTACAATCCTTAGCAAAGTGTCCAGGCGCACCACAGTAATTGCACTTTCCCTTGCCTTTGTTGTTTTTCCCCTTCTTGTTCTTGCTCTGATTCCCCTGACTGCTTTGACCACCTTGATTGCCTTTACCTTGAGAATCAGCCTTCTTTGCTTGAGTATCACTCGACTTGACCTCTTTCTTTCCATCTCCCTGAAGTAGAGCCATATCGACCAAACTCTCAAAAGTAGCCCCATGCGGAATATGTGACATCGCCAAACCCTGCAGCGGCTCATTCAACCCTCTAGCAAATCGAAGAGCCTTCTTCTCAGGAGTGTTCACCATATCCAAACCAAAACGAGCCAGCTGATTAAACTTGTTCACATACTCCTTGACCGACATATCACCTTGCTTTAATGCAATGACCTTCTCCATCTGTAAATTCGCCTCAGCAGAAGATAGAAACTTGGCCACAAATCTAGCCCTCAAATCGGCCCAAGTCTCGACAGGCCTCGTCCCATTGGTGACCTCCCACCAATAGGCTGCTTCGTCCTTCAAAAGCCACACTGTCAATAAGATCTTCCTTTCGTCATCAATCCGAAAGATAGCAAATAAGTCCTCAGTGTCTTTCAGCCAATTCCTAGCTTCAACAAAAGATTCCGTGCCTAGGAAATTCTTGCCTCCCATCGCCTTGAAGTCTTTACAAACCTTCGTGAACTCAACCTGAGGATGCTGAGGGGGAGGAGGAGGAAGAGGAGCCTCAGCAACTGGAGGAGGAGGAACATTAGCAACGGGAGGAGGAACAGGAACCACCGGAGGAGGGACATTAGGGGGAGGATTCTCAACTACAGGAGGAGGAGTGGGAGTAGGGTTTGCGGGGCCGGCTGCCGCCCTAGCTTCTAGAAGTCTCCTATACCAGAGTGGTACGTTTACTCCATCGGGGATGGCAAGATCCTCAGCCATACTGAAACGAAGGATAAGATAAGATTAGGTCAAGGGAACGAAGGATAACGCTAATGGCTTTTTGGGGAATAGCCTTTTAAAATACTAGACTTTTCTTTGGAAAATACTTCATACTTGTTTTGAAAATAGTTTTTCAAAAGTCTTTTAAAAAAATTTTGTTCTTTCTCGTAAACCTGGCTCTGATACCAAATTTGTAACACCCCACCTCCGCTAGGGTCACTCTTTCGGAGGCACTAGCTTCTGGGGGGCGTTAGAACTGGGTAAGCATGCATAATGATATATCAAGGCAGAACAAGAACATAAATATATATGTAAAATAGAGTAAGTGAGAATAAAACAGCGGAATATCTCAAACCATCTCAAAACAAGTCTTAGTACATCATAAAGTCAACTACCAAAATAAACATGTCTAGTACATCATAAACAGAAATACTGTAATACATAGTGCTATCCCCAAAATAAAGATGATAAACCATAGCGAGCTCAATGTCCAGACATACATGAGCTATCCAGCGAACAAGCAAGCGATCCAAGCTAAGCACCACTGTTCCCTCCCTGAGAACCTGGGGGGGGGGGGGGGACGGAAGAAAAGAAGCGAAAGAAAACAGGTCAGTCAAAAAGACTGGTAAGCCCTACTACGATCAGTCTATAAACTAGTAAAGTTAGCATTATGATGGAAACTGAGATGAACATACTGGCAATAGATGAAGATGTCATCACATAAAGAAGATTAAGCTTTGCACCACAGTGTACTAGCAAACTAACATAACGGGTATTGATCCCTCAGCCCAAACTTTGGCCCAATTGCATGAGGTGACCTTAATGCAAGGTCCAGCCCAACGGTCTAGTCGATCGGCTCCCTATAAACCTAACACGTCAAGTGTTGGTGTCCATACGGCCCACATATTGTTGTAGTCAGACTGTGCTGGGTCCACCTTCGGGTGTATCAAGCCCTCGGGTGTCAACCCCAAACACCTAAGCAATAACGCACAGTCTAAACCTACTGGTACCCGTGCCTCGAGTTTGTCCAACACCGGATTACGTGCACGTCCGTAGCCCGCCTGGACCCGCACCGCTGTACCACTCAGCCGTCGCTTTGGTCGCTTACATCAGTCCAGTAATCGTGCCCCGCCCTAGCCTAGCCTCTAGGGTTGTGAATGATACCAAACTGGGATTACTGCTGGAACAGACCACGTTGCTAGGGTTTTCTAAGAGGGTTAAGTGTGGTTTAACCCCTCACGAATCATGGATTAAATTAGTTAAGTGTAACCAACAGTTCACCACTTAACCCCATTTAATCCCTCGTATCCCCAAAATTGGTTAATTATTAGTGGGCCATGACTTAACCCTAATCATGAGGCATTAATTAATTTAACTGTGCCTTCACCTCTCACATTAGACTTTGTTGCGGTTACTAGTTAAGCCGGGCGGGTCCGGGTAGCTTTACACCACAACTTGGTCTAACCTCGGGTCCAAGGTACACATGACCAACTTCTCACATTGGGTCCTATTGTTTGTAGCAACTAGTTAAGCCGGTCGGTTCCGGGTAGGTTTACGCTACAAACTCAACCCAACCTCGAGTTGGCCACACTTATGTTTTCTAAGTGTCATGTCCACTTTGTTTTCAAAACATAATTACAAGTTTAACGAATACTTGGGTAGACCTAACTTAATAGGTAAATTCCCAAGGGGTAGACCTAACTTAATAGGTAAATTCCCAATCTCATATTTTCATGTATTTTAAGTTTTACCCCAAACCCCCCAGCGTCATTCTATCGCTTACATATTCGTTATAACGCATAAAGGATAGAAAGAGGGAACTTGGCACAACATACATGATAAATCTTACATATCATAATAAACATGCATAACATGTTAGACTTGCATAACTTAGTGTAGTAAGCTTGCATAAACATGCATAACTTGTTAAACTTGCAAATCATGGCATAGTGAACTTGCATAAACATGCATAACTTGTTAAACTTGCAAATCATGGCATAGTGAACTTGCATAAACATGCATAACTTGTTAAACTTGCAAATCATGGCATAGTGAACTTGCATAAACATGCATAACTTGTTAAACTTGCAAATCATGGCATGGTGAACTTGCATAAACATGCATAACTTGTTAAACTTGCAAATCATGGCATAGTGAACTTGCATAAACTTGCAAATCATGGCATAGTGAACTTGCATAAACATGCATAATTTGTTAAACTTGCAAATCATGGCATAGTGAACTTGCATAAACATGCATAACTTATCAAACATGTGTAACATAGCATAGGGAACTCGCATAAGCATGCATAACTTATTAAACATGCATAACATAGCATAGTGAACTCGCATAAGCATGCATAACTTATTAAACATGCATAAATCCCAACTTTCATCACATATTAACTTTAGAGTTTCTAAAATGAAGGTAAGAGGGCTTACAAATATTATGAAGACACAAATCTACTAATAAAGATTGAGAAGCCCTTTATGCAAGCATATAAAAACCCAAAACAAAGCTCCAATTAACAAAAATCCCAAAAACTCTAGCTTAGCAATTAAAGCTTGCAACTTGATGATGTATGCAAGCTAATGATCATTCATACAACTTAGAAATGCTTGTATGAACATCATAATCTTCATAGGAATGATTTATGAAGAGGTTGGAGGCTAGTGTTTTTAGGTGGAGGCCATTTGAGAATTCAATTTGACATAGTTTGGTTGCTAGAATGAATAATGAGGTTTTAGGGTAGGATTAGGGGCTTATTTATAGAAGATTAGAGTGTTTTTAGCCCTAGGATTAACCCTAGGTTAGTTTAGGTCCGTCAGATTTCGGAATTCTCTAGAACCAAGCCACACAACCAAGCCCAAATCAGAATTGGTGCGCCAGGCAAAACTGACCGGCCACCCTGTGTCGACAGGGCTGTCGACAGGGCAGTCGACACCCTTGGACCCCTGTCGACATGCCTGTCGACATGGGGGTCTTGGCGGGAGTTTTCCCGCCTGACGCCAGTTAGCCCTAATCCTTGTTTTTAATTTAAAATTTAAATCAGTTTTTAACATGGAAATTTCTGAAAACTTCAATGGGCCTTAACTGGGTCATACGGACTCCGATTTTCGAAAACTCGGACTCTATTTCGCGTATTTTTCCGAGACGAACGCAATGGCATAGCCCGTTTCCCTTGATTCAGATTTTAGAATTAAATTCTGCCTCGATTTATGTTATAACAGGTTATTGAAAATACGGGTTGTTACAATGTCGATGTGCTGTCACCATCTTGTTCCATCCGAACCCGATTTTTATGTGATGATTGCCACATATATCCGAGCCGGAGCCATTCCAGATAGCTGTTTCACCATAAATACGCCATCAAGCCTCATTTGAAAGGATCTTTTGACAAATTCAGAACTCAAACTCTCTTGTCAACCGAATTTCACAACTTTACTCTGATCATCATCACAATTTGAAGTGAAAATTCATAAACATTGAGTGAAATTATTCATTGTAAAAGCGAGATTGAGTGATTATCATCATTATTCTTGTATTTGAATCATTCAGCAACAAAGTATAAAGTGGACATAGGCTCTTTAACGCCGAACCACTATAAATTGTGTGTTTTCTTCATTTTCTTTTTATTTCATTTAGAATCATCCTTAGTTTGGGTGTTAGAGCTATTTTTGGATCTAACAGTATGACTTTGATATTCCGTGTTGAAATTCATATAAATTTTCTTGATTAACGTAGATTTTTTTTCTTACAATGCGATTGGCGGTCAACGACAATTGAAGTAGTGCTCGGCATTGGCCATGGTGCACCCAAACAACCATAACGCTGCAGCTGTTAATGAATATTCGAAAATTTTAAAATTCGTCTAAATCCGTTTGTGTAAAATACATATAAATATTCAATATCAAAAAATAGATGCAAAAACGATTTTTTTTAAAGATTATTGTTTCTAAAAATCATATGTATTTTAATATAATAAAAAATATTTATTGATTTATTAAGTTATAAATTCACTTTGAACTAATCAATCGCATGTTAAACACTCGGACTATCTATCACTGTCATATTTGTTTAACTTTCATATTTTAATAACTTAAAAGATTGAAATAAAAACAGTAGAAGGCCCGAATGTAAACGCGCCAATATAAACGGAGCAGCCACGGTTGGAAAAATAAAAATTAAAATAGGCGTGAATGTAAACGCCAATGTAGCTTCTTATACGATACTACAAATAAACTCTACTCTTTCTTCCATTTTTGTTAGTCCCCGACTCTCCGACATCCTAATTTTGCCAAATTCAACCAGGAGAATACTGAATTGGCCATGGCATCCTAAATCCTAATGCTGTGTATAGAACCTTTGAAGTTGGATACATCTTCCTGAATTTCACGCACCCTGTATATTTCATTGAACTTATCCAACCTCAAATCCAATTGTTCCTCTCCAAAACCAACAAATCCGATCAGCGTTCCGCCTCCTCCCCCGTTGACATTGCCGCGCCCCACTCTGACTCATCTGCCGCATCCCAAATACGATCAAGGTAAACTTTATTCCCACCTGTTCTTTCTTTTTATTCCTACCGAATTCTGATTTTATGGCTGATTTTAATAATAATAATAATTAAAAAAAAAAATTTGTTAAAAGAATTGCATCATCGTGCAGTAGTTTTAGTTTATAAAATTCCTGCATCTGACTCTGATTAATATTTGTGTTTGTTAGTTGGTCATAAATTGATTCCGCTCAGATTTAAGAATCAATTTACTGGATTAAAACAATTTCTATTATTTATCTGTGATGAGCCAACAACTGTCTACTGGAAGCTCAATTCGAAATTTTCTTCCAAGTATTTATAAATTGGATTTGATATGTTTACCTTTTTATATTTTCTACCCCCAACAAATGCATGTGTATTAAGCAGTAATTCCAGACGTGTATAATAGGGACAGCAGCATTTGTTCATTTAGCTTGTGCATTTTTCAGATAATGTGATTCATCTGCAATCACAATCTGAAAAGAAACAACTGAAGAAACACTTTCAAAAGAAAATTAATAATTATTCCCACGCATAAGTGTGTGCCTGTGCATATGCAAGTGCATGAACAAGAGAAAAAGCATCTAACTAACAGAGTTTCTCAGAAGCCATAGGTACATTTTGAAATTTAAAGATTGCATCGTAGGAGACTATTTTAAATGTGCCATCAAATCTAATATATGCTTTCCTATTTGACCGTATTGTTTTAAATCCTCCCGGAATGGATCCCCAGTTGAAGTTAAAAGAACATGCATGTGAATTATTCAAAAATTGTTGATTATAGTTTACATTTTATTACTTGCACGAACACGATAGGTGAAAAGTGATTTGGGAATTGCATTATAAGTCTAGGTTACAAAATATTGCATATCTAAGTACAACAGATGACAATCCAACAATGAAACTGGAATTTAAACTTTTATCCACTATTCCCAGAAAGGCAAATTCTATTTGGATCCAAGAATTTGCTGAGTTAACCCAGGAAATTGCATGACCAAACTACCTTTGTTTTACATTTTTTTTAAATCATTTTCAGCTTACCTCGCAGAGCCCCTACGAGATTCTTCAGCTTACCTCGTAGGGACCCTACGAGGTGCCCTACGAGGTAAGCTGAAGAATCTCGTAGAGCCCATACGAGGTAAGATGGAGAATCTCGTAAAGCCCCTACGAGAAGGACAAAATCGTCTTTTTTTTAATAATCCATGGGTAAACTCAGCAAAGCGGTGGGTTTACAATGTTTTTTTGGATTTGCTGGGTAAACTCAACAAATTCCTGGTTCAAATAGAATTTGCCTACTAGTTGTGTTTTTTTTTAGTTTACAGACTGTCGTCTAAATTTTGTTAGGTAGGTAAAAGTATGGCAAGAATATTTTATTTCTCTCTCACACACACATTTTGAATGCACAGACCTATTTCTTCTCTAATGAGAGCACTGCTCTAGCCCTTGCATTGACTTGGACTGGAGAAGAATATCCGAATTTCATTACTTGTGATTTGTAATGTTGCCACATCTAGTTTAACCTTTGGCTAATTCCTTCGCAGTTTAACCGATAAGTTTACCTCAACATTACAAAAACATGTTGATCTTGTATGGTAACTATGGTATATGGTTTATAGTTGGTTTGTTCCAAGATTTCATGAATCATAATTAAACCTTCATCTTTGCGCTATTCAAGTTTCAATATGTCTACCATAAAATTGCATTAACTTTTAAACTAAAACTTCAGACTTTTTGTGGACCAAATTAAACCGTTTTAGACTTTTAGTAGTAAATTATTGAGTTGTTAAACTTTTAGTCACGTATGATTCTATATTAAATAGGTGATTATATAACAAAAGTTGCTAGCTTTATTATCAAAGAATCATGTCAGAAACTTATTATATAATTCATGACAGCTTAATTGTTTACTATATGTTGATAATGACCCTACTTTGCCTGAATTGACTAGTTTGCGTACTTGGTCTAATAAAATGAAATAAATTCAAAAAAGGGACCAAACTTTTGATTGTATCCAATAGATGATCCAAATTACCCGTGCTTTTAAGTGCCAGTTGACTTAAAAATGTTTTTATTGGCACCCACAGAATTATGGAGGGATAAAATCAGGAATAATAAAAGGAATCAAGCAACAAAAGAACGATTTTCTTTTATATCCTGGCTTTATTTGATAGCATCATTGTTATCTTTCTTGAGGTCTTCAGCCACAAAATATACCTTTCCATACAGAAGCGAAAATTGTGTTTGCTTGTTATATTTGATCTTGGTACACTTAATCTCAAATTTAAACCCATGGTATATATGATCAGCTTTCACCTTTATTGATAAAAAAATGTGTTTTGTTGCAGGATCTTTGCTGGATATTGAGAAGATGGATCAAGTTTCAGTTACAGATTCAGAATACAGAAATAAATCACTTATCAGGAGAAGCAGTCGTGGTTCTTTCAGACGAAATTCAAACAGCTTTTCTCGGGATGTAGGTGATCGGGTTGTAAAATCACTCAGCCTATCTCGAGACATAGCAGAACAAATGCTTGGTGATGTCGATAGCTCCGAGATTGCTCAAGTAGGAGACAGTGGAGATCGTGTGTCCATAGATTACAGAGATGATAACAACTCTATTGAGAATGGAACAAAAATTAGATTACATCTTTCAAACTCCATATTACCCGTTTCACCAAATAAAGAGGAAACTGCTTCACCATTGCCTACTGATGGCATGCTAAATTCGGCCGAGAAAAACCAGTCACTCAAAGAACACAGTGTCGATGTAAGACTTGTGATTTCAGTCTTTCTTTTCTATTTAAGAGGTTTTAAATGGTGTAAATGAGCATGCAGTAGTTACCACCAAGTGAACTTTCTATAATGTGAGATAGTTAAACAATTGAACTTTGCTTTGAGATCCAATTATTTTTCAATGTTCAGATACTGGTAAAGGAAAGGCACAATTAAAATGAATCCTTTTGAATTCATCAGGGGCTTAAACAGTTTTTCCTTTTCTTTCCACAACGTATAAGTGAAACTAGTTTCAACATCCAAGGATGTCATACATATGTGATAAAATGTTATTTATTTGCAGGAGAATGATTATAAGCTTTCTCAAAAGCTAGACTACTTAGTTTACCTCATTAATTTGGCTCCTTTTGGAATTCTCGGGGTAAGTGCAACACTTTTTGTTCTCTTCTATTTGTTTCTCGTCTTGTTCCAATGCCATAGTTTAGAGTTTCATGTATACAAAATTATTCTTGCAAATTATGTCCTTATGGCTTTTGTATTAATCATACACCCCAGTAATTTCCTTGACTGTGTGGCTCAAAAATTGAATTTTTAATGCTGCAGGTATTGACCAGGTATTTGCTACAAGAACTCTTTGGCCCCAGTCATCTTAAGCTTACTGGAGATGACACACTGATATACCTTGATCTTCCTTCTAATATGGTATTTATATTGCCTTTGACTTTCATGTGTGTGTCAAGCATATTCATGACCCTTACCAAATTTCATTAGACTTCACCTATATATATATATATATATATATATATATATATATATATATATATATATATAATTGTTTAGTTTGTATTGTATTTTACATTTTGGTTCAGCATTAATTACAAAATATAAGAAAAGTTGAGGGATGACTGAGAGAACATAAGAAAGATGGAGGGGACGATGGAAAAATGGATAAACGGCGGAAGGATAAATTACCTATAGTTCTTCAGTTACTTTCCGAAATACGGAAAATAAGTAAACGTTGTTCTCTATTTTGCATGTTAACTTTTCTTTCTAACACGGTTGTTTTTTACGATATACATGCATTTTTCACAATTTTATATGGCGAAAACTAAAAATTAAAAGGGGTGAATCAAACAGTAGGTAAGTTTTGGAGTTTCACCTTTTTAGCAGGTAGGTACGAAACAAATAAGATGTTTGTAAAATTTAAGTATATAATGCATATTAAGTAAACTGTGACTAATTTTAAAGAATCGACATGATAAAGGATTTCCTGATCAGTAAGCAATTTTTTTTTTTTTTTTATTTTATTTATTTTTAAGAATGGTGTTGCTGTGTAACTAATTTTACATGTTAAACATCAATTATACTATCATCAGTAATGCGTAATTCAAATTCTGATAATGCACACAATACAATTTTATTATGTGAACTGTCTAGTTCATATGTACTTGGTCCCATTATACCCTAGCTAATTTGTTTTTAATAGCTAGGTTCCTTTCTCATGGGGTGGCTTGGAGTGGTATTCAAGTCAGATATACGGTATTTTTCAGAGCACCTAGCAGTTGGATTGTCAACTGGGTATTTGGGTAGCCTAACAACATTTAGTGGATGGAACCAGAAAATGCTTAATTTAGCATCTGAAAGTCATTGGACATATGCTATAGCTGGCATCATACTGGGTATAACTGGTTTTTAAATTTCTGAGCTGAAACTACTGCTAGTATGAATGCCATTCTTTTGCAGCCGAAAACCTTACTTCATTTTAGTTATATTACAGGTATGTTTATCGTAAATGAGAGTATACGACTAGGAGTTGAATCCGCTTCAGGCCTTAAGAAAACCCTCTCTAGAAAGTTCAACAAAAATGAGACCTACTTTGAACATGTGCGAGTAAATAGTCTCAGAAGACATGTTATGGCTGCAGCAGTTACGCTATTTTTCCTTGTGGTGCTATGGAGTTTGAGCGGAGCATTAGCAGGGGTACAACTAACCAACAACACGGATGGAGCGGTTCTTTGGTTGGGCTGCTTATTGGGCCCTCCTGGTGTATGGGCCCGCTGGTATTTAGCAAGGCTTAATGGCCAGGGCATCGGAAGGAATGGATATCTCAAGTGGCTACCGATAGGAACTCTATCAGCAAATATTATTGCAGCGTGCCTTATGGCATCTCTTTCTATAATAAGTAAAGCGGTATGTGTGAAATTGCTTTGATAATACTTGCAATGCAGCATTAGCAAGCATTTACTTTCGTTTTTTTTTTACGTGATTCCGTTAGTTTTTTTCTTTTCTTTTTTTCTTTTGAAGTTTAACTAGTTTTGATAAGGATATGTTCAGGTGAATACAAAGAGATGCACACTAGTGATTAGTGGGATCCAGTTGGGTTTTCTAGGTTGTCTGAGCACTGTCTCCACCTTCGTTGCCGAAGTATATGCCATGAGAGAAAGTGGACATAGCGGAAGGGCTTTTGTCTATGAACTGGCAACTATTGTTCCTTCCTTTGTCATGGGAACATTGATCTATTCTGTTCCAGTTTGGACCAAGCATTACAGGTGAGGTCACTCTATTTTGTCATATAAAAATGGGGAAAGAAATTGATATCTGAACAATTAGATATGTACCTCACTAACCACGCCTTGTTTAGCAAGCTCAATGCTGTTGAGAAATGGTTTTAATTTATTTATTTTAATCTATACAGCAATCTGTGCACATATGTCCATATGTTATACTACATGTATATACTTGCACGTGGGTGTTACTAACTTGAACTTGATGTGCATGTACAATTGTGTCCCAAATTATTTTGGGGCATTAGGTTATTCGGTTCGTTTGCTAAAAATAAATTTTTGTTATGTGATCTCAGTTTTATTTTACCTTTCTTATCTTTAATGCTTGTTTCTGAACTAGTGTTTATATTAATTATTTGTCATGTAAAATTAGTAAAACGCACAAATAATTGTATCAGAATGTAATATTTGAATTAACCATCGTTAAGGCTTAAAAAAAGTAAACCTTAGAAATGCGTCCATGAATCCGAAAAGATGTTAAAAGAGCACAGAAATGATGGTAAGTTACTTAATAAAGCTGTCATTATTATTAACTAGTGCGCACCTGTGCTTTGCGTTCGGGTTGTTGTGATGCCCTGTTTTCCCATCTTCAATGAATCTTTGCTTGTTTTCTAATAGATTTTATTTGGATGTTTCAGCTGAAGTATTTTCTACAAAATTAATTAAATTCAAATTGTACAAAAATGTTTAAAGTTAAATTGCTGGATAATACACAATTAAAAGAACAAAAAATATTAATTTTTTTGAATGATTTTCGTGATATAATCGAAAAAGTTTGTTTGAAAATATTATTTTTAACCTTGAAATTGTCCTACCTAGCAAATCAGAATATTTTATTAATGTTTTACAGTACATCAGTTTAAAGGTTACTTTTACTATAGCAATGTTTTGTCTTTTGATAATACTTTCTGTTTCTTGGAATACATCATGGTAATATGACAAAACAAAAAACTTACACACATTTAGTACATAGAACGAATGACTTGCCAAAAAAGAAAAAAAGAAAAAAAACCAGATTAATGAAAACGAAGTAGGCTATCAAATTGAGGAAACAATATTGTACGTGATAGGATTAACGTGTTATTAGTATATAGAAAACCAATATGATAATTTAGGCCTAATCGAATACACAAATGCATTGGACACTTAGAATTAACTGATCTAGGTATGCGTTAGCTCTAGGATTCAACAGTTCATTATTTTGTGCATTTATAAACTTTTTTTTAAAATTGGGGAAGATTACATATTATGATAGACATAATGAACCCAGAATATGAAAGCGGTCAAGGCATGGCTTTGCCATAAGAATTGTCATATTGAATTTGACTCTAGTATCTTGCTTACAGAGTTGTACAAATATTGGCCACAATTTATTGTAAAATAATGGCCACAATTCATTGTAAAATAATGGAAATATAGTAATATACGACGTAGAACCATACATCCAATTAGCAATAGAAAAAGCCAAAAAAATGGTTTTCTTTATTGAGAGGAGGGTGATGACATAATTACCAAAAGAAAAATCATATAGATTTATTGAGATAAGCTTCAGGGGATTCCATTATTTTTTGTATGAATGAAGGCACTAATTTGACTTGGTGTCTGCTCCTTGCAAACAAAACATCACCACTGGATGCTTTCACATTTTTGTAGGAAACCATTTTCATTACCAATAGGAATTGTGGGTCAGTAAATCTTCTTCCAGTCAGTCGCATTGTTCCAAATGCAATATATTTGTTGGGTTAGTTACACCTTTCACCTTTCTAACTGAAAGCAACGACTGAGTTATGGAATGGTTCTTGCTCCTTCAGCACTCTCAGATATCTTTGGTTACTTGTCTTCCATGACTGCTACATATAAATTTGCAGTATGTACGTCAATACCAATATCATTTTTAGGAGTCTTCGCGTAACGATCCAGAATTTTTAACCAATTTAAAATTGAATTTTTTATTACTTAATTTGAATTTGACATAAATATATATGATTAAGAATATTTGATAATTTTGATAAGTTATATGATAGATTTTACTTGAATTATAAATGAGAATGATTATTAATGAGTTTGGATTTATTGATACTATTTGTCGTTCGATCGGATTTGTCAAACCATAAAATGAATTAGTAGCGTTAGAATTAAGTGTTGCTCTTAGTTTTCATAGCATTTAAGGGAAAATGCTACCAAAAATTCACCTTCTCTTCTTAAGACAAGTGTATGGACACTTGTATTTTGCATGTAAGCTTTCATGCATTGTTTCCAGTTGCTCCCTTAGGTGTTATTACCTCCTTTCCTATATAAGGAGCTCTTTACTTCATTTTTTGTCATCCATTTTCATTTTTCCTACCTACCTTCCTTCTTCTTCTTAAGCTTATGGCCATGGTTTCCATGGCATAAGTCTTCCTCTCTTCCATCACCACCTTGCCAAAGTTCGTCGTCATCCTCCTCCTCCTCCTATAATATAAAAAAAAGACTAAAAAATAGTGTGTCTGTGTGTGTGTGTGTGTATATATATATATATATATATATATTTATATTTATATATATATATATATATATATATATATATATATATTTATATATATTTGTGAAGAAGACGTTGCGCTGAAATACTGTCCGACGATTCGCTCAGTTAGGCTCGTCTACCGTGAAAATTTGGAAAGCTGTTAGGTGAGAACTCTTTAACCACAATTTATATGGTAGTTAGACTAATTTAAATATAGTGGTTAATGATGGTTGATGTTTGTTATGATGGATGCGTAGTTTAGAGCACACACTATTAAGCGTTAGTGTTATAACGCTTGTGCACAATTATGATTTATTTAATTATGTTGATGATGGTTGCCATAGATGTTTATAATGGTTGTTGATGTTGTTTCGCACACACTATGATACAACAATTATGGTATCACATTGGTGATCGACAAATCTCCTTCATAATTAGAAGCAATATTATTATTGAAATTGAAGGTTAATATTTGGGAAAGACCATATGTATGAATTCATATATATTGATAAAGTTCTTTAAATGAATAAATAAATACCGGAACATTCTAGGATGACAGAGAGGACAGTGTCTAGGCTTGAGTTTGGAAATAAAGTTTTCTGCTCTCCTTGGTTATCCCCAATGTATTAAAAAACGCGCCTCAGGCGCGCCTCAAGGCGAGGCGGTGGTGAAAACGCCTGAAGGCGTGAATTAAAAGGCGGTTTTCCCCTAAGGCTTACGCCTCAGGGGTTTGAGGCGTGGAAAGCGTGAAAAACGCACGCCTCAGAGCCTCAACTCTCTGAGGCGTGCGCTTATATAAAAAAAAAATAAAAAAAATCAATTTCTGTATGGAATCGAACTCGATTCCTGTTATGGAATGGATTTCCATTCCTCGAGAGTTTTTTTTTTGTTGTTATCTTTTTTTTTTTTTTTTTTTTTTTGTCTGGCTTTTTTTTTTTTTTTTTTGTCTGTGTTTGTTTTTTGTCTGTCTTTGTTTTGTCTGTCAATTTTTTATTTTTGAAAGAGAGTTCCATTCCTTAATCAATTTTTTTTGTCTGTCTTTATTTTTTTTCCTGTTTTTTATTGAAGCACTATCATGACTAATTTAATTTATGTGTTAATGCCAGACTCCTTAAAAAATGAGCAAACGAGATATTGTATGGGAGATATCATTTGATCTTTCTATTTAATATTAAATGTGCAAGAATTATTGTATTTTGTTTGAATTGCTACGAATGCTTGTATTTTGTTTGAATTGCTACAATTGCTTTATGGTTTTTGCTTAGTACTTGACGCTTAATGTTATTTCATATTAAAAATTAAGTATATGTGTTGCGCTTTTTTCCCCCGAAAGGCTTACGCCTCAACGCGTCGAGGCTTACGCCTCGCGTACGCCTTTTGCGTTTTAAAACATTGGTTATCCCTAACTTATCCAACGAATGTGATGGTTAATTTGAAGTTATTTGAATTTAGAAATGAATTGGAATTTGATTTATTAAGTAAAAAATAAAAGTTGAATTTTGAACCCAAAATAATTTGCAAGTCAATGTAAATTACTTCAAATGGTTTACATGAGTATATAATGGTTTTCTAAGGTATTTTGAAGTATCGCAGAATAATGGTTATTACGGTCAAAATAGAGTTTGTCGCACAGTGGCATTTCGTGTATTTTAAATGCAAAATGCTTATAACTTTTTCAATCTAAATCGGATTTCCATGAAACGAAAAACGTTTGATTTCCATTAATAAGCGCTTTCAAATGAGTGAAAGAAGATTTTAATTTCGGGTTATAATTTTCGAGTTATATTTGAAACCGTTTTAGAATAGGTCGATGTAAGAGCAGTTGTCGACCATAACCATAAACAACCATTTTTAATATTTCTAAAAATATGGAAAAAATGATAAAATCATTATAAATTATGTAAAAATGTTTTGAATTATAAAGTTTAAGTTTTGACTAAGATAAATGATATTTTGATTGAAGTAATTAAGATAACTTTTTTGTAACGCTTTTGAAAACACTATTGTAACGCTTTCTTCGAAAACAATCTATTTTGAAGTTTTTAACCCGCAAACTATTTTCCGAACTATAAGTAATCATTTTTAAATGATTTGTTGAATGTTTTCAAAGGTTCAAAAGTATTGGATATATTTTATATGGAATTTAAATTGATTTATTTAATGTTAAAATAGGTTTTCAGTTTTTGGATATCGTTGGAGATAAATCTTCGGATGTTTGATATTAATTCAGTAGATGATGACTCTTACTATTTGAGGAATTTAAAAGGAAGTTCACCACTATTCCGCTTATAGTGTGAATTGGATACAGAGATTAATATTGAGGATAAGTTGATGGAATTTCTATCCAGATCTAATGTCAAAGAGTTGGATAAATCTTTTAATTAAGATACGGGTTTCCTAAGTTGATTGGGATTAGATGGATAGAAATAATCTTCAGATATTTGATATGAAACTCTGTGGTGTAAATGTATATTCTTGAGGAATTTGGAAGATATTATTATATCGTAATTCCACTTATAGTATTCGTTGATTATGAGAATTGATATCGAATATAAGTAGATACAATTTCTGTGTAACTTATGTTCAGTATCGATTGATTTGGGTTTTGTCGTGAGTCATATCTTCAATAATATCATTCTTGAAACCCAATGAGATTGAGTTATGGAAATTCATATCGTAATTTGGGGATTTAACCAAATCTTTTATTTGAGGAAATTAAAAATAAGGAATTGGGAAGGAAGAATAATCTTTTAGTTAAGATTACAGAATTGAATGTTTGGAAACCAATTTAACTGGAAACTAGGGTTGAAATGTGGGGTATGGGTTTTCAAAGGAAGCTGGGTTTTTGATAACGAGTTATCAAATGGAAAATTAATTAAGGCTTTGCGGCTAAATTATCTTTGATTTAAGGGATGTGTTTTAAAAAAGAAAGGCTAAATATGGATTTTGTAATAATTTGAGAATGTGTTTAAAGAAGTTTAATTTTGACAAAATCCAAGACGGAAGGAGATTGGTAGAAAGCCTTGTGTTCCGTAATTGTGTTTTTTAATTGCGCTTATTATTTGGAAAGACCGGGATCAGAATTATGTCTGAAAACCATTCCAAGTAATAATACGACGTTGTGGAGCAATTGAAGACATTGGAGATGACGTTGAAGACCGGGACCCTTTATGTCGTAGGGCGACTTGCTGAATGTCTCGAATGGTTGGCTCCCATTCGCAGATGGTCAGTCAAGTGGCAAGAAGCCCGAACGTATGTGAAGGAATTTCGGATTGTTGTTTTGTTCAGACCTAGAACGGTCATGTATGGATTGTGTCTGACATTGTAATTGACTGCGTAGCACTGATCTTTATTAACATATATCTGCCTTGTGGTGGAGAATTTATTCTCTTGCTTAACACCCTTCTCTAAGACGTATGAGCTTAGATGTTATATATTGATGGAAATCAGTGATGCGTAGTGAATGGACAGTGTGACATACTTAAGTTATGTGATGAGCTATGGATGATCAAAACATAACTTATTTAAGCGTAGCTTTGTGTATATCGTGATATCGACGAACCTCACACCCCGGGTTGATGGTAAACTGGTGGTCAGTTTTTATGTTCGGTGCATCGGGATGTGATGATGAAATGGTACTACGAAGTCCACAGTTTGGGACGCTGTTTGTTGGGTACTCTGATTCATGTATGGTGGGCTAGTATAACAGAGTCTGAGTCTGGACGTTATCCGCGAGTGCTGGGATGATGCACGCAAGAAAGTTTGTGAGCCCACGAATGATCTTTCGTAACAGGAACCATCATGTTGGAAACTCAATCTCCACTACAAGCCCATACAGTTTTAATTGTATAGCCTACTGGTTAGTGGCAGGATTACGTCTGTATAATGGGATGGAGCATTATGCTGGCTAGGATTAATACATTTATTTGATAAAATGGTTTTCACACTATATATAGTAGTAAAAGAGTATTTTCACATATAAAGGCTTTTTTTGTTGTCATAAGGCAAAACTCGCCATTCTGGTGTGCACTTGCATTGTGTGATGTGGGTCGAGCTTATGATAGCTTCATTTTTTCAAAAAGTCGTTGCAGTATGCACTGGTATTCACATGGAGTAAACTTGTTCCGCATTAGCGGCGTGGTCCGGTGAATTACCTAACTTTAAAATAAACCCTAAAAACAACTGTTTTGAGTTCTCACACCAGGCCCACGACTTACCTGGAGTTTATTGTTCCCACACCTAAACTCTGGATGCCCATAATTTTTACACGGACAACCTAGTAGTTTGGTTCGCAGATTTAGTTTTGGAGTTGGTTGGAGCCGGATTTTGCTTTTAGTTGAAGCTATTATGTCTTGGAGCATTCGTATTCTTCCGCTGAGTTTAGTAACTTTTCCGATGTGTAATCGATGTACTTTGATGTACCTCTTGTAACTCTGACGTAATATTATTTTAATGATAATGGAAGAGTTCATTTTATTTTGTCAAATGTGTAAGTGCCCCTAACAATCCGTCTTTATGAAAGGTTTAAGTTGGTTTAATTACTGGCGAAAACCGGGCAAAAAGCTGGGTCGTTACATGTGGTATCAGAGCTTTGGTTTATACAAAGCCATGGGGTACGACACATTTAAACAAAAGGAAAGACTCATCAGAGTTATAATATCTCGTTAGAGATCGGGTTAGTAATGCCCTAAAATGAGTTTCTGGAGTACTACGCTCGAGAGAGCGCTTTTCACGTATAAATTAATTAATTTTTGGATTACAATATATTATTATTCATGTTAAAAGATAAACTTGGGTCAAAATTGTTAAGGTAATTCTCCTTTAAAGAAACTGATCAATATGGTTAGAAACCAAAATGAATAATAAGAATTTGAGTATTTTATTTGATGTTGGGGTTGGACTATCGAGTATAAGAAGATTTTGCATATACGTCTGATCAACGTATATATGAAGTCTTAAGTATACTAGATAGATATAGAATCACACTCTAGTCGCTTGAAGATGATTCTGTTGACGACTGCAGCATTATCAGTATGTATTTTCGAGTTTCGAAAGTGGGATAGCTATATGATTACGATTAAAACATCAATATATACTTAAACCCATTTAGATAAGTGTTTGAAATTGTTTGGTAAATTGATGTGAACTTAAATAGAAAAGTGGAAATTTGATTGGATTGTAAGAATTGTACTAGGTAAACTTGTTAGTAAGGGATAAGCCAGTAAATTAAGTGGATGGTAACCTGGGCTTTTCAACAAAATTTCCTTATAGGAACAAAGATGGAGTTTGGTCTACCAGGTACTGAATGGTGGATGACCCTAAAATAAGAAAGAAAAGCTCATAACCGAAAAGAAAAGGAAGAAAGCCTTAGATTGGGGAAATTCAAAGGTATCTATTGTTATAGATATAGTCAAGAAGGACATTTTGCAGTTTTATGCCTAGAAAGAATACAAAAAAAAACCATTCGAGAAGACATAATTTGTTTCAAATGCAAGAAGAAAGAACATTTTATACATAAGTGTCCTAAAACAAAGAATAAACCCATGAACACAACAAAAGAAAAGAAGTGTTATCGATGTAGAAAAGTAGGGCATGTAGTCCAGGATTGTCAGTTAAAGAAGGAAGAAAGACCAGCTAAAGCAACACCACTCGCAATCATAAGTGAAGAAGAAGGAACACAAGAATTATATGATCAAAGCAAGCTTTTTGACCCCTAGGGAATTATCTCTAAAAAGTTGGATGCATGAATAGATGTATGTATATGATGTTAATTATATATATATATATATATATATATATATATAAAGAAAAAAAATTATAAATTATTTTAATATATTCTATCATGTATCCAAATAGATCCTATTCTAATGAAAAAGTTATTGAATTTAATTAAAGGTATAAATAGGAAGATTGGAAATATCGACGATTTTGGACAAGCCGATAAGTTTTAAAGTATATTGTGGCAACAAAAAGAATTGTTTAAATGAGCATGAATACCTTGTGAATTAAGTTTCACAATTTGATTAAAGGATATTTGGCAAGCAGGAATAGTAAGAAGAAATTACCTAAACTAAAACTTTTAGACAAGTTGAGTTCGGAGATGATCAAGTTTTCCGTGTAACGAATAATAATAAATTTTAGAAACTGAAAAGGAATAAGTTTCATAACCTTTATATTTGCAAGATAAGTTCTAAGAGAATAAATTTATAACTCTGAATTTTTTTTGAAAGCAGTAAATGATTGAGTATAAGTAATTGGCCCAGTAAACGATGAATCGAATATAATGGGTAACTGGAGTTTATCGTTGGAGGACATGTAGACATGGTTGTCCGTAAATATGTGTGTTATAATATTCTACCCGGTATATCCATTATGAGAACAAAGAGCTTTGGTATAAAGAATTTTAATCTTGAGTCTGAAAATCTACAGATGTCGAATGAGTAGTTGTGATTCCCTTTCCTTTTCGAGGACGAAAAGTGTTAAGGGACGGTGACTGTAACGATCCATAATTTTTAACCAATTTAAAATTGGAATTTTTATTACTTAATTTGAATTTAAATTTGAATTTGACATCGATATATATGGTTAAGAATATTTGATAATTTTGATAAGTTATATGATATATTTTACTTGAATTATAAATGAGTTTGGATTTATTGATACTATTTGTCGTTCGATCGGATTTGTCAAACCATAACACGAATTAGTAGCGTTAGAATTAAGTGTTGCCCTTAGTTTTCATAGCATTTAAGGGAAAATGCTACCAAAAGTTCGCCTTCTCTTCTTAAGACAAGTGTATGGACACTTGTAATTTTGCATGTAAGCTTTCATGCATGGTTTCCACTTGTCCCCTTAGGTGTCATTACCTCCTTACTCCTCCTTTCCTATATAAGGATCTCTTTACTTCATTTTTTATCATCCATTTTCATTTTTCCTACCTTCTTCTTAAGCTTATGACCATGGTTTCCATGGCATAAGTCTTCCTTTTTTCCACCACCACCTTGCCAAAGTTCGTCGTCATCCTCCTCCTCTTATAATATAAAAAGAGAGAGAGATTAATATATATAGTGTGTGTGTATGTGTGTGTGGTGTGTGTGTGTGTGTGTATATATATATATATATATATATATTGGTGAAGAAGACGTTACGCCGAAATACTGTCCGACGGTTCAGTCAGCTAGGTGCGCCTACCGTGAAGATTTAGAAAGCTGGAAGGTGACCACAATTTATATAGTAGTTAGACTAATTTAAATATAGTGATGAATTATTAGTGGTTAATAATGGTTATTGTTTGTTATGATGGATGCGTAGTATCGAACACACACTATTAAGCTTAGTGTTATAACGCTTGTGCACAATTATGATTTATTTAATTATGTTGATGATGGTTGCCATAGATGTTTATAATGGTTATTGATGTTGTTTCGCACACAGTATGACACAACAATTATGGTATCACATTGGTGATCGACAAATCTCCTTCGTAATTAGAAGCAATATCATTATTGAAATTGAAGGTTGATAGTTGGGAAAGACCATATGTATGAATTCATATATATTGATAAAATTCATTAAATGAATACATAAATACTGGGACATTCTAGGATGATAGAGAGGATAGTGTCTCGACTTAGGTTTGGAAGTAAAGTTTCATGCTCTCCCTCGCTATCCCTAACTGATCCGACGAATGAGATGGTTAATTTGAAGTTATTTAAATTTAGAAATGAATTGGAATTTGATTTATTAAGTAAAAAATAAAAGTTGAATTTTGAACTCAAAATAATTTGGAAATTCAATGTAAATTACTTTAAATGGTTTACATGAATACATAATGGTTTTCTAAGGTATTCTGAAATATCGCAGAATAATGGTTATTACGGTCAAAATAGAGTTTGTCGCACAGCGGTAGTTCGTGTATTTTAGATGCAAAACGCTTATTACTTTTGCAATCTAAATCGGATTTCCATGAAACGAGAATCATTTTATTTCCAATAATAAGAGCTTTCAAATGAGTGAAAGTTTATTTTAATTGCGGGTTATAATTTTCGAGTTATATTTGAAACCGTTTTGGAAAAGGTCGATGTAAGAGCAGTTGTCGACCATAACCATAAACAGTCATTTTTAATGTTTCTAAAAATATAGAAAAAATGGTAAAATCATTATAAATTATGTAATAGTGATTTGAATTGTAAAGTTTAAGTTTGACTAAGATAAACAATATTTTGATCGAAGTAATTAAGATAACTGTTTTGTAATGCTTCGTAATGCTTTTGAAAACACTATTGTAACGCTTTCTTCGGAAACAATTTATTTTGAAGTTTTTAACCCGCAAAGTATTTTCCGAACTATAAGTAATCATTTTTAAATGATTTATGGAATGTTTTCAAAGGTTCAAAAGTATTGGATATATTTTATATGGAATTTAAATTGATTTATTTAATATTAAAACGGGTTTTCAATTTTTGGATATGGTTGGAGATAAATCTTTGGATGTTTGATATTAATTCAGTAGATGATGACTCTTACTATTTGAGGAATTTAATAGGAAGTTCACCATTATTCCGTTTATAGTGTGAGTTGGATACAAAGATTAATATTGAGGATAAGTTGATGGAATTTCTATCCAGATCTAATGTTAAAAAGTTGGATAAATCTTTTAATTAAGATACGGGTTTCCTAAGTTGATTGGGATAAGTTGGATAGAAATAATCTTCAGATATTTGATATGAAATTCTGTGGTGTAAACGTATATTCTTGAGGAATTTGGAAGATATTATTATATCGTAATTCCACTTATAGTATTCGTTGATTATGAGAATTGATATCGAATATAAGTAGATATAATTTATGTGTAACTTATGTTCAGTATCGATTGATTTGAGCTTAGTCGTGGATCTTATCTTCAATAATATCATTCTTGAAACCTAATGAGATTGAGTTATGGAAATTCATATCGTAATTTGGGGATTTAACCAAATCTTTTATTTGAGAAAATAAAAAATAAGGAATTGGGAAGGAAGAATAATCTTTTAGTTAAGAGTACAGAATTGAATGTTCGAAAACCAATTTCATTGGAAACTACGGTTGAAATGTGGGGTAAGGGTTTTCAAAGGAAACTGGGTTTTTGATAACGAGTTATCAAATGGAAAATTAATTAAGGTTTTGAGGCTAAATTATCTTTGATTTAAGGGATGTGTTTTAAAAAAGAAAGGTTAAATATGGATTTTGTATTAATTTGAGAATAGGTTTAAAGAATTTTAATTTTTACAAAATCCAAGACGTAAGGAGATTGGTAGAAAGCCTGTGTGTTCCATAATTGTGTTTTTAATTGCGCTTATTATTTGAAAAGACCGGGATCAGAATTATGTCTGAAAACCATTCCAAGTAATAATATGACGTTGTGGAGCAATTGAAGACATTGGACACGGCATTGAAGACCGGGACCCTTCATGTCGTAAGGGCAACTTGTTGAATGTCTCGAATGGCTGGCTCCCATTCACAGATGGATTTTATATACCAGTCAAGTGGCAAAAAGCCCGAACTTATGTGAAGGAATTCCGGATTGTTGTTTCGTTCAGACCCAGAACGGACATGTATGTGTTGTGTCTGACATTGTAATTGACTGCGTAGCATTGATCTTTATTAATATATATTTGCTTGGTAGCGGAGAATTTATTCTCTTGCTTAACACCATTCTCTAAGACGTATGAGCTTAGAGGTTATATATTGATGAAAATCAGTGATGCATAGTGAATGGACAATGAGGCATTTTTAAGATACGTGATGAGCTATGGATGATCAAAGCTTGACTTATTTAAGCGTAGCTTTGTGTATATAGTGACCTCGGCGAACCTCACACCCCAGATTGATGGTAAACTGGTGGTCAGATTTTTGTGTTCGTTTCGTATGTTCGGTGCACCGAGATGTGATGATGAAAGGGTACTACGAAGTCTCTAGTCTGGGACGCTATTTTTTGGGTACTCTGATTCATGTATGATGAGCTAGTATAACGGAGTCTGAGTCTGGACGTTATCCGCGAGTACTGGGATAATGCGCGCAAGAAAGTTTGTGAGCCCACGAATGATCATTCGTATCTGGAACCATCATGCTGGAAAACAAATCTCCACTAAGAGCCCATATGGTTTTGATTGTATAGCCTACTGGTTACTGGCAGGATTACGTCAGTATAATGGGATGCGACATTATTCTGGCTAGGTTTAATACATTTATTTGATAAAATGGTTTTCACACTATATATAGTAGTAAAAGAGGATTTTCACATATGAAGCCATTTTTGGTTATCATAAGGCATTTGGCAACACTTATTTTTTCACATATGAAGTCTTTTGGCAACACTATATATAGTAGTAAAAGAGGATTTTCACATATGAAGTCATTTGGCAACACTTATTTTTTCTACATGCCAACACTTATTCGCGTTGTAGCTTAGTCACCAAAATAAGCGTTGTTAAGTAAAAAAAGTGTTGACGTAAATACAAATATACATCTCCTATTTCGCCAACGCATATTTGGGTTGACAATTTCCGTTAACTTGAATTTCTTTGGGCAAAAACGTAAATGCCCATGCTTAAACCCTATTTTCTGCCTCTCCAACGCTTCTTCATTCATCGGCCGCTCCAAATAAAATTAGACAACAAAATTTTGCAAATCCGATTCGAAGTCCTCCACTCCTTCAGGCAAACCTAAGTCCTCCAGTTCTTCTCTCTTCTCTGTAAGTGTACGTCTTTTGTTATTCTGTTAGATTCGATTTCGTGTACAGTTCGATTTATAATTCAGTGGGTAATCCTGTTGTATCCTGTTGTATTTACACGAAAGACTCGAGATGATTTAGTTCCTAAATATGGGTAAGTCGGCACCTATAATGTAATATATATCGATTAGTTGATAGATCGTATGAGACCAAGTTAATATATAATGATATTTTTAGCTATGACCTAAAGTTTAATAATCTGGAGTAATGGTACAGTAGTTAATCACCCTGATCTCATGGTGAAGTCTTTTAATATGCTCACTAGCTTTTTGGAGCACCGACGCTATATCTTTCTATAAATTGGAAATTAAGACAACAAGAAAAGGGCAAAACCATTAGCTATTTAACAGTTGAGAATTTATAATATTTTGTTGATTCCTGCAGAATCCAAATAATTGAGAATTTATAATATTTTGTGTCAAAGATGCCCTTCCTGCTGTTTAATGGAAACAATAAGTTATTTTTGTTACATAGAGAAAGAAGGTATTATGAAATATCAAATTAAATAGAAAGATGCTTATACTTGGTCGCAAACATATGTTGAACAAGTTGAGATAAGCAGTTACGTGTTAAAATGCTACAACAGCTTCATAATAGTAAATTGTTTGAAATGTAGTAGTTATTTGTCACTGTAGTCTGTACATTAAGTAGTTATGCATTGTATGGCATCATGCACTTCAAGACTCACTTGTTTTTACATGTTCAAAACTTCGTATTTAACTTATCCTGAGCAACTAGATATCATATAGATATTTAGCAACCAGGAGAAAATGGACGCACATCTTTATCAAACATATTGTTGTATCAAAACAACGTAAAAGTAGGATAACCCTTAAAATTTTATACTAATATGCATAAGGAAACTGTTATATATGCCCATGTGATTTCTCACCCATTGTTCCTTTGACAGTGATATACAAATAATGACATCCCACAACCACATAATCCTACTAATTAATCGTAACCCAGTTCAAATAATAAACCCATTACAAATACAAAATTTAGGATTTAGTTAAGATTTTGAGAGCTCCAGTTTATATCCTGGATCCAAAATATTGACCCACTATTAATTGTAGTACCAAACTTTGAAAGCTACAGGACAATGTTTGGTTACTACAACATATTGAGTCATTCACTAACTTATGTCGATACAATATGGTCAAATACTAATTAGTCTCTCCAGTGTTTGAACTTGTTGTTTTGGCCTTAAAACTTGTAATTTATCCACATTCATGCTACTAGGTTGGTTGTGTACGTAAGTCATCCGTATGATGCAGAATAGTTGCTACTAAATTTTTTTTGACCATTTTATTAAAATTTGGATGTGAAGAACTTAATCAGAAATTTGGTCTGATGCAGATGATAAAGCTAATGGACCTTTTTGGCAACTGATGTGGTCTTCACCGATCAGAATTCTCTGGTCAGTACGGGCATGGCTGAGATGGATGCAGATTACAAAAAATGGTTAAATTACATTGATTTTATTATAAAATAAGCATATGGCATAAAATGAAAACACAGATAAGCAACTAAAAATAAAATTATTTTGCACTTTACAGTTTTATAGGTTGTGGATGTGCATTGAAACTGTTTAGCCAACTGTGATAATCTGGTGAAGTATGTGATTTTACTAATCGAGGCTTGCCATTCAAACCCATCAAGCCACTGTGATTATATGGTGAAGTATTTGACTCTTGAAACATATCTGTGTGTTGTTTAAACTTTAAAAAAACTCCAATGTGAATTCATTTCTTCTACGTTAGTTATAGGCTAATGATATTCGAAATATATAACAACCTTTACTTGTGTGAAAATTTCAGAATGGAAAGTTTGAGAATGTAAGTTGTACTACAAATGATCAATTTAGTATTTAATTATATACAAATGGAAATGGTTATATATGTCAGAATATGTATTTACTAGAAATGATTTTTGATGAGAGGGTTATATTTAGTTTTATCTAAGATTGTAGCCTGCTTTTATATTGAAAATTGTCCGTTTATTATCCTTTCCGGCTCAGTTTCAGGTTCGAAATTGAGCCGGAAAAAGGCTCAGTTTCTAAAACTGAGCCTGAACTGGCTCAACATCTAGAAACTGAGCCTATCTGGCTCAGTTTCGAGCCGGAAAGGCTCAGTTTCTAAAAGTTGAGCCAGTTCAAGCTCAGTTTTAGAAGCAAAGCCTTTTTCCGGCTCAATTTCGAACCAGAAACTGAGCCGGAAAGGATTAGTTTCGAACCTGAAATTGTTTATACACGTGACTTCCTTCATTTAATATTAGTTGCATTCCTTCCACGAGTATTCTGATCTTTGACATGCTTTTTATATGGTAATCTATATGTTGATTATATATCATTTTTCTTTACTGAAGGCTAAGCAGCCATATCAATTACTGGAAAAACTTGAAGTATATCCTCTCATAGAAGGGCATATTCAATCTCATCTTCTCTCAATCACATTGACGGAAGAGTGGAAAAATATTTAGAGGTAAGTTTAAAGTTCACAGTATTGTTGTTTACATGGTTGTTTACCGGCTTGACATTGGCCTGTAGGATTGAAGTTGTCATGGCTTTTCATTACTTATTGCCTTTGGCTTTAAGGGGGTAGAATAAAGTATAATGCATATTATGTTAGCCAGTGATCAATGTCCTAGGGTAGAACAAATACTTGCAACTCGTAGAGTGGAAGTAGCAGTCGAATGGTTTGGAGTATGTAGTACCTTTTTCTTTTAAGTGATACTTGTAGTCGAATGGTGTGGAGTTCTCCAGAGGTATAGAAGAATTTTTTGTTTATTATTTGCAATGCCAAGTCAAATAAAGTATTTATTCATGTTTCATATAAATGAATATTGGTGTTCACTTTTAGGTCAGATCACATTTTCTTTTAAGCTCCTTGGTTATTAACAGGTCAGTTATTGTGGCAAACATTTTCTCTTTGGAAAATTTGTTCGGTTCTTTGGCATGAAAGAGGCACTTGGATTTGCACATTCTTGGCTATTATGGCTAAGGTTTGTGTTACACAGTCACTTACATTTATCATGTGAACTATTCCGGAAAATTGATATGTTTGATTCAAATATTGTTTATGAATTCGGGTATAGCACGCTTTTATTACGGTATCCTTGTGGTATCACTAGTCAGACCAACACGTTGTGAGCCGAGTGGCTCAGTTGAAACTGAGCCTACAAAGCTCAGTTGAAACTAAGCCTTGTAGGTTCAATTTTGCTGAGCCGAACCTCGGTTTAAACTGAGCTGAGCTCGGCTCTGTAAAATTAAACCTACAAAGCTCAGTTTAAATTGAGCCGAAGCTCAAATTTACTGAGCCACTCGGCTCAGTTTCAATTGAGCCGAAGGCTCCATAAAACTGAGCTTTGTCTCAGTTTAAACCGAGCCTTTGGCTCTGTAAAAACTGAGCCATAGGCTCTGTAAAAACCGAGCAGTAGACTCAGTTTAAACTTAGCCTATCGATATCCGGAACAATTGTGCTTATCAGTATAATACTCATGTTTTTAACAAGGAACTGAAAATATTATTGAATGAATGCAGACACTTCCAGAGGAAGCAGAAGAAAAGAGAAAATTGGATGTTTTTTCTAATGGTGCAGTAGAAGATCTTGAAAATGATCCGATTGCAAAAGTTTTTGGTTTCGGCGTGAAGAAAATCTATTATCGAGCAATTAGTTCTACTTCTTCTATAAAACAAGAAAAATTATTGTTGAGCAATTAATTGTACTTGTCTGTTGTTAACTGATATTCTATGTTGTTACTTGATTATGAATGTTGCCTATTGGTACTCATTGAGTTATACTTTTTAAATTTAGAATAATATTAGTATTGTATTCATATTAAATATCGTCTATATATTATAATAATGTTATTTATTAATTGACTATTGATGTTAGAATATATGAATTGCTAATAAATACTTCTGTTACTATTAACATTTATTTATATTTGTTGTGAATGAAAATCTTGCAACTTGTATAAGTGCTGCAAACGAAAATATACCAATGCTAGTAAGCGTTGCAAACAAAAGTATACCAACGCTTATAAGCGTTGGGACAGAAAATATACCAACACTTATAAGCGTTGGAAGAGAAAATCTACCAACGCTTATATGTGTTGGTAATATATTGCCACGCCCCCGTAGCAACACTTATAAGTGTTGCGAAAATTGTTTGCGACAGTTATACTCGTTGGCAATCACCTGTTTTGGTGTAGTGAAATGAGTTTGGATTTATTGATACTATTTGTCGTTCGATCGGATTTGTCAAACCATAACATGAATTAGTAGCGTTAGAATTAAGTGTTGCCCTTAGTTTTCATAGCATTAAGGGAAAATGCTACCAAAAGTTCGCCTTCTCTTCTTAAGACAAGTGTATGGACACTTGTAATTTTGCATGTAAGCTTTCATGCATGGTTTCCACTTGTCCCCTTAGGTGTCATTACCTCCTTACTCCGCCTTTCCTATATAAGGATCTCTTTACTTCATTTTTTATCATCCATTTTCATTTTTCCTACCTTCTTCTTAAGCTTATGACCATGGTTTCCATGGCATAAGTCTTCCTTTTTTCCACTACCACCTTGCCAAAGTTCGTCGTCATCCTCCTCCTCCTCTTATAATATAAAAAGAGAGAGATTAATATATAGTGTGTGTGTGTATGTGTGTGTGTGTGTGAAGAAGACGTTGCGCCGAAATACTGTCCGACGGTTCAGTCAGCTAGGTGCGCCTACCGTGAAGATTTAGAAAGCTGTAAGGTGACCACAATTTATATAGTAGTTAGACTAATTTAAATATAGTGATGAATTATTAGTGGTTAATAATGGTTGATGTTTGTTATGATGGATGCGTAGTATAGAACACACACTATTAAGCTTAGTTTTATAACGCTTGTGCACAATTATGATTTATTTAATTATGTTGATGATGGTTACCATAGATGTTTATAATGGTTATTGATGTTGTTTCGCACACAGTATGACACAACAATTATGGTATCACATTGGTGATCGACAAATCTCCTTCGTAATTAGAAGCAATATCATTATTGAAATTGAAGGTTGATAGTTGGGAAAGACCATATGTATGAATTCATATATACTGATAAAATTCATTAAATGAATACATAAATACTGGAACATTCTAGGATGACAGAGAGGATAGTGTCTCGACTTGGGTTTGGAAGTAAAGTTTCATGCTCTCCCTCGCTATCCCTAACTGATCCGACGAATGAGATGGTTAATTTGAAGTTATTTAAATTTAGAAATGAATTGGAATTTGATTTATTAAGTAAAAAATAAAAGTTGAATTTTGAACCCAAAATAATTTGGAAATTCAATGTAAATTACTTTAAATGGTTTACATGAATACATAATGGTTTTCTAAGGTATTCTGAAATATCGCAGAATAATGGTTATTACGGTCAAAATAGAGTTTGTCGCACAGCGGTAGTTCGTGTATTTTAGATGCAAAACGCTTATTACTTTTGCAATCTAAATCGGATTTCTATGAAACGAGAATCATTTTATTTCCAATAATAAGAGCTTTCAAATGAGTGAAAGTTTATTTTAATTGCGGGTTATAATTTTCAAGTTATATTTGAAACCGTTTTGGAAAAGGTCGATGTAAGAGCAGTTGTCGACCATAACCATAAACAGTCATTTTTAATGTTTCTAAAAATATAGAAAAAATGGTAAAATCATTATAAATTATGTAATAGTGATTTGAATTGTAAAGTTTAAGTTTGACTAAGATAAACAATATTTTGATCGAAGTAATTAAGATAACTGTTTTGTAATGCTTTTGAAAACACTATTGTAACGCTTTCTTCGGAAACAATTTATTTTGAAGTTTTTAACCCGCAAAGTATTTTCCGAACTATAAGTAATCATTTTTAAATGATTTATGGAATGTTTTCAAAGGTTCAAAAGTATTGGATATATTTTATATGGAATTTAAATTGATTTATTTAATATTAAAATGGGTTTTCAATTTTTGGATATGGTTGGAGATAAATCTTCGGATGTTTGATATTAATTCAGTAGATGATGACTCTTACTATTTGAGGAATTTAAAAGGAAGTTCACCATTATTCCGTTTATAGTGTGAGTTGGATACAAAGATTAATATTGAGGATAAGTTGATGGAATTTCTATCCAGATCTAATGTTAAAAAGTTGGATAAATCTTTTAATTAATATACGGGTTTCCTAAGTTGATTGGGATAAGTTGGATAGAAATAATCTTCAGATATTTGATATGAAATTCTATGGTGTAAACGTATATTCTTGAAGAATTTGGAAGATATTATTATATCGTAATTCCACTTATAGTATTCGTTGATTATGAGAATTGATATCGAATATAAGTAGATATAATTTATGTGTAACTTATGTTCAGTATCGATTGATTTGAGCTTTGTCGTGGATCTTATCTTCAATAATATCATTCTTGAAACCCAATGAGATTGAGTTATGGAAATTCATATCTTA
This sequence comes from Allium sativum, assembly GCA_030737875.1. NCBI lineage: Eukaryota > Viridiplantae > Streptophyta > Magnoliopsida > Asparagales > Amaryllidaceae > Allium > Allium sativum. The sequence goes on from CM060912.1 coordinate 713,145,921, forward strand.
ATTTGGGGATTTAACCAAATCTTTGATTTGAGAAAATAAAAAATAAGGAATTGGGAAGGAAGAATAATCTTTTAGTTAAGAGTACAGAATTGAATGTTCGAAAACCAATTTCATTGGAAACTACGGTTGAAATGAGGGGTAATGGTTTTCAAAGGAAACTGGGTTTTTGATAACGAGTTATCAAATGGAAAATTAATTAAGGTTTTGAGGCTAAATTATCTTTGATTTAAGGGATGTGTTTTAAAAAAGAAAGGTTAAATATGGATTTTGTAATAATTTGAGAATAGGTTTAAAGAAGTTTAATTTTTACAAAATCCAAGACGTAAGGAGATTGGTAGAAAGCCTGTGTGTTCCATAATTGTGTTTTTAATTGCGCTTATTATTTGAAAAGACCGGGATCAGAATTATGTCTGAAAACCATTCCAAGTAATAATATGACGTTGTGGAGCAATTGAAGACATTGGAGACGACATTGAAGACCGGGACCCTTCATGTCGTAAGGGCAACTTGTTGAATGTCTCGAATGGCTGGCTCCCATTCACAGATGGATTTTATATACCAGTCAAGTGGCAAAAAGCCTGAACTTATGTGAAGGAATTCCGGATTGTTGTTTCGTTCAGACCCAGAACGGACATGTATGTGTTGTGTCTGACATTGTAATTGACTGCGTAGCATTGATCTTTATTAATATATATTTGCTTGGTAGCGAAGAATTTATTCTCTTGCTTAACACCCTTCTCTAAGACGTATGAGCTTAGAGGTTATATATTGATGAAAATCAGTGATGCATAGTGAATGGACAATGTGGCATTTTTAAGATACGTGATGAGCTATGGATGATCAAAGCATGACTTATTTAAGCGTAGCTTTGTGTATATAGTGACCTCGGCGAACCTCACACCCTAGATTGATGGTAAACTGGTGGTCAGATTTTTGTGTTCGTTTCGTATGTTCGGTGCACCGGGATGTGATGATGAAAGGGTACTACGAAGTCTCTAGTCTGGGACGCTATTTTTTGGGTACTCTGATTCATGTATGATGAGCTAGTATAACGGAGTCTGAGTCTGGACGTTATCCGCGAGTACTGGGATAATGCGTGCAGGAAAGTTTGTGAGCCCACGAATGATCTTTCGTATCAGGAACCATCATGCTGGAAACCAAATCTCCACTAAAAGCCCATACGGTTTTGATTGTATAGCCTACTGGTTACTGGCAGGATTACGTCAGTATAATGGGATGCGACATTATTCTGGCTAGGTTTAATACATTTATTTGATAAAATGGTTTTCACACTATATATAGTAGTAAAAGAGGATTTTCACATTTGAAGCCATTTTTGGTTATCATAAGGCAAAACTCGCCCATCTGGTGTGCACTTGCATTGTGTGATGTGGGACAAGCTTATGATAGCTTCATTTTTTCAAAAAGTCACTACGGATTTCTATGCACTGGTATTCACATGGAGTAAACTGGTTCTGCAATAGCGGTGTGGTCTGGTGAATTACCTAGCTTTAAAATAAACCTTAAAAACAACTATTTTGAGTTCTCACACTAGTCCCATGACTGACCTGGAGTTTATTGTTCCCACATCTAAACTCTGGGTGCCCTTAATTTTTACACGGGCAGCCTAGTAGTTTGGTTCGCAGATTTAGTCTTGAAGTTGGTTGGAGCAGGATTCTGGTTTTAGCTGGAGCTATTATGTCATGGAGCATTCGCATTCTTCCTTTGGGTTTAGTATCTTTTCCGCTGTGTAATCGATGTACTCTGATGTACCTCTTGTAACTCTGATGTAATATTATTTTAATGATAATGGAAAAGTTCTTTTTATTTTGTTCAAATGTGTAAGTGCCCCTAATAATCCATCTTTATGAACGGTTTAAGTTGGTTCAATCACCGGCGAAAATCGAACAAAAAGCCGGGTCGTTACACTTCGAACAAAAAGCCCTTGCTACAGATACCCATTTCTAGAAATTTTTGATATTCTTATAATGATAGTCGTGATTCTTACTAATTGTTGGCTACATTGCTAGAAAATAATGTAGTCAATGTTGGTAGTGTGTGCTGAATTCAGATTTACTGTTTTCCTTCTTTCTTTCCTCTCTTAACCCATCACGGCGTAATTGTGGAGAAACAAACATTATTTAACATCTCTGTTACACTTTAACATGTATTGGTGTAAGGACCTATACATACTGGTGACCCATGAAGTTTGCTTCAGATTAACACATGCAAAGTAACAGTAGTCCAGTGAAAAGGACACACCTATTTTCACACCTTAATTTATTTAATAAAAAACTAAGCAATTTAATATCCAAATGAAACTATTCAAAATATCCGTCAACTGCGTACTTTAAAAACTTACGTGGATAAAACTCCATTAATCTATGTTTCTGCACAATTACTAACCGAAATATCTATATGTTAAAAGTTTTCAAAAAATAAGTTCATGATAGATATTGAACCAAATATTGTCGTTAGCCCCATTAATCACACTAAATATTTGTGATGTCCCGCCCCGCACCAGCCGACATTTCCAATGAAATGCGCTGTGCCGATGTCCAACCAACACGGGACGGTCGTCAAAGGAAAAGGGTTTTGAAACGATGAATCATCAAGGAACCTGTAGTATATCTCACAGCGCATGGAACAAAATATAATAATAACATAACTTGGTATAAAACAGGCGAGACATTGCATAAGCTGAAAACTAAACCATCATAGCAGCGGAAAACTCAAAATACATCTTATGATCCAAACAATCATTATTACAACTTTTAAAACTGTCTCTAAAAAAAAAGGAAGGTACACTACTAATGTCCGAAGTAGTGACCAGCAACAACACAGGGAGAATATATGGAAATGATATGTGTAAACATCATGCTCGTCTCCGGACAGCTACTCGTTCACAACCGGCTAACCTGTCTCTAGTCTGCTCGTTTAGTAGCGCCCAGAGTAATAAGAAGAGACATAAAACTCTGGGTCAGACAAAAGTCTAGTATGAGCGATAAGCAGCAAGAAACAGAACAATAACAGGTATACATAACCATACCTGAACCTGGACCTGCAACCAAAGAGTTAGCACAACAGGATGTACAGTACTCTTAGGCTACACTAACACATGGTGTGAAAATAATGGGGAGGGGGTGTGCATGTCATGGTGATAGCAAACATCAAACATAGCAATCATCATCACATCCCTCGCTCAGTGCGTAAATTATACGATATCTACCACTTTGATCACCCAATCCTTTGCTACGATCACTCCGCCCCAGGGAGTCACGACGACTCCACTGCACTGATCCATAGCCACTAATCCTTTGCTATATCCACTCTGCCCCATGGAGTCATGACAACTCCACTGCTTTGGCTCATAGCCTTGCTACGATCACCCTGCCCCATGAAGTCATGACAACTTCACTGCACTGATCCATAACCAATAATCCATCTCTCAGTGGTGAGTCAAAGCTATAGACATTGATAACCCCTTTGCACACGTCCCACATCAAAGTCCATCTCATGAAGTTAACTCGTTGGCTCCCATCTAGATCCTAAGTTCTACTTCCTATTTGGACTACCTTTGCATCTCGGGTTTTTGGTCTTCTCCCGGTTCGTGACTCTTCAGTTTCCACTCAGTCCATTCGTTGTCCATGCTCGAAGACTGACTCATGATCCTCCTTTGGTTCACGGCTCGTGACACCATACTTGGCTCGTGATGATGCTACGGTTCGTGATCGTGGTCTCCATCTGGTCCGGGTCATGACCGGCAGTTCGTGGGTGTGGCTCGTGAGTCTCTACCCAGCTTGTCATTCTGATTCGTGATGTAGGGCTCGTGGTGCTTCATCTAGGTCATCGGCTCGCCGTGGTTCATCTTGTGGCATTGGTTCGTGACTTGTACATAGTATCACGAGTGGGGTCGGTTCGTGACATGTGCTTCACGAGCAGATCGTGACCCCATGGTCACGAGTGGAGGGTTGGTTCGTGAGGTAGCTTCCGAGTCGGGTTGTGATGTACTGCTCACGAACGGGTCTGACCAATTTTCTGCAACTATTTCCAGCAAGCAATTTACGCCATACGACGGTGTTTTCGAGCATTCTAACAGTTCTAGGCAATCACAAAACATTCTAAACAGTAATAGAAACACATAGGATCGACCATAAATACCAAAACAACAATCATAACATGTTAATATGGATCAAACTCACTCAAAACCCATGTTTTCCCCTTAATCATGATTTAACCATATGATCAGCAAAACACGTCCAAATTAACCCAAATTTCTAAAAGAGGCATAAAATAATATTTATGAATTTCTACATATTTTTTCAGAATTTTAGCATGCATAATTTCTTTAATTAACACTAATCACCCCTAATTAGCCGTAATTAGTGAAAAACAATGCAAATCACTCACCTTAGACATAAATAAAATCTTAAATCTGAAACTCTACTATTTTGATGCGGTTTCCAATACAACACATCATCTCCAACTCTGATTTGATGTTTATCTTCCTTGATTTGGTGTAGATTAAGCTAATACATGATTAGAAAGCGATTTGGGATGATTTTAGAAGGTGGAGGCCATTGCTAGGGTTCCTAGGATGTAAATGGCGGCTGGAAAACTGAAATAAAATGTTTTCCCTAACTCTATCAGCCCCCCATAACCCTAATCCCGAAATGGCTTATGGGCCTAGCTGCTAATCACCCTAATTAGGCCCAGTTATGCTGTTTTTTCACCTTCTAAACCTTGTTTCAGCCATATCTCCCAAACGATAAGTATTTTTGCTAATGTGACCGCTCCACGGAAAGGTGAACCATCATCTGAATCCAATGGAAATGGTTTCAGGTCAAAACTAATTTCCAATCAAAAGTTATAGACGAAACAAGATTCGCCAGGGGAAAAATGGTCATTTAAAAATCAGCAAAAATCGTGAATATGGGAGATGACCCTAATAGTCGTCTCCCAAAGTTACATGACCATACGACTTCGTGTGTGAATGAAATAAATATCCTACGATCCTCTGATGCGTAGAATGCAGGTCGTTACAATATTGGTAAAATGAAATTACTTTTGTTGGCTAAATGTAACAGTGTTTTCTTCAACCAAATCATGTATGGTTCTTCTCCATCGCCTCTATTGCAGGAACTAATAATTATATTGAAGAATGATAAAAGGTAATTAAGGTTTATGATTCATTTGGAAATAATTTAGAAGAACGCATTAAAGGTTGAACATAAGTAATCGCTAATTTAGGGCAAGAGGTGGAAACCATAAATCTTAAAATGAAGAGTTGGAAAAAAGGAAAAGAGTGAATGCACATTGAATACTTGTGTAGGGAGTGATGGTGTGATTTTTTCCAATGACGACTTATAGATAAGTTTTTTCCTTTAATAGATAAGTGGAGGGAAGAAAATTTCTAAGTATAATAAAGCGAAATTAGCAGAAATCAAACAAAAACATCAATTGCTTTATTACATCGAGTAAATAATAAAATGACTATACGGAAGACACAATTAAAGAAATGGTAGGATTTTAAGTTTAAATAAAAGGGAAATATGGAAAAAATTAAATGAGAAAATCAACGTGAAAGTTTCTTCAAATGAACCAGGGATGAGTAGATGATTTCAAGTTAAATGAGAATGCAGAATACAAAAAGTTCATTAATCTTTTCACACGCACGCACGCGCGCGCGCGCGCACACACACACACACACACACACACACACATATATATATATATATATATATATATATATATGTATATGAAAGTCTATTTAGACACAAACATTTGACACAAATTAGGATATACATAATCCTAGCTATTTGATTGACCCATGATTTTCACCTCTCATACAATCCAATGAATGGGATTTTTGCGTATTCCAGTTTGTGTCAAATTTTTATATTCAGATAGTCATCAATATATATATATATATATATTTATATATATATGAACAGTGAGGTTGTAAATGTAATTTATGCATATAGTAGAGCATGAGATGGTATATTATATGGCTGATATGTTTTTATCGCAACTAATTGGATTTTCACAATGTTTATATTTTGATTCCTAAGGGCTCATAAATATTATAGTTCCAAATGCAAATCAATTTGATAGTAGTAACTATAAAAAATTGGAACCAAATTAAAATTATTATATATATTATAGTTCTGAATGTCATTGGTATACGGATCAACGGTTTCCAACGTCTTGCAGTGCCATCAACGGTTTCCAACGTCTTGCAGTGCCATCAACGACTATTTTCCAACGGCTTCCAACTGTAAATCTTGGTCACGTGTCTATTATGTCTGGCCAGCTAGCAGTTGGGAACTATTGAAAAATGTTGAAAATTGTTGTTGGAAGATGTTGAAATACATGGACCTATAAGTCGTTGCTAACCATTGGAACCATTGGAAATCTGGGTATTTTTTTTACAAAATTCAAACTACTCACTTCCAGCCATGCACAATATATATATATATATTCATTGAAACTGCTCAATTTTGAGCATATACATTACAGTCCCAATCACATTTATCCCCAGACATAGTATTATACCAAAATCAAACATAAAACATGCAAAACACATAACATAAACCAATATTTACATAATACATCGACAACCATGCATCAATATATACAAAATACCACGTCCAAACCATCATCACCAACCATGCATCAATATATACAAAAAACCATGTCCAAACCATCATCACCAACCATGCATTAATAAATTCAAAAAACCATCATAATGTATCAAGCATAGTCCTCACCCACCCTCAAAGCGTATATAACATCAAAACAAATTTATCTCAACTTTCTCTACCATAAGATGAAGGTGGCATACCATACTGGGCAATGAACTCCACCAGGCTCTAGTTAAGCTGCTCCATCTGCTTTTTGCACCAACGATCATGCTCATGAAGCTCTACGGTATGGGCTCATAGCCGTGCGATCTCCTCCTTGTCCTGAGCCCTTTGGTGCAACTGCTAAGATGTCGTAACCTATATATAATTTTAGATTTTCAGTATTCCAAAATAGCAATTTGAGTAAATTTCAGTTTTTATTATAAATTTTAGTTTCCATTACCACTAGATTTCCAAAACCATAGCATTTGTTCTGGGTACGTGGATCCATGACCGCATCTAAAATCTTATCCTCATCCTCGGTGGACAACTCGGTCCTCTCAGCCACCTCAAGCATGCATGCCCTTTCTTGCTAAAATTTATCATATTAAACAAAATACAATTGAATTTAGATAAAACTATTTTAATTAAATTATAATTTTAAGTTAACTATGTTATACTTACATATGCTTCACGTGCCTTTGCATCGTGGTCCCAAGAGTAGGAAACTGAGCTTGTGTCTTCGATCTGACTCAATGCATGTGTATGCTCAAAAACATCCCAATACGACACATGAACAACATGCTGTCTCTCCTGAAATAAGCATATATATATATATATATACATATATATATATATATACATATATATATATATATATACATATATATATATATATGGGAAAGTCTATTTAGACACAGATTTTCGACACAAATGGTGACACAATTGATTTGCACTGCTGGATTATCCCATGAATTCCACCTCTTCATATAAAGACAAAAGAATCCAACGGTTGAGGCTTTTTGTCTCTATACTTGTGTTTAATTTTGTGTTCAAACTTCCGCTTCTTATATATATGTATATATAAATTAGAACTAAAAGTTAAATCAACTACAACTTTTAACAACTTAATTATAAATTAAAATCTTTAACTATGTAATTAATAAATATACCACGTCCTCACGATGGTGCTGGAATGACTTGGAACCACCGCGATGTGTAACCTTGTTCTTGCTCCTGTTTTCCGCATTTCTCGTGGACTTGGCCTATACATTTAATTTTTTTTTTTTAAAAAAATATTTTTTCTAATTTATATATTAATTGAGTAGAAAAATTTAAATTAAATATGCAGTAAATTTACCTGAAACTCCTCGTTATTATTCCAATAAGTATACAGCTCGTCCCACACCTTGCCGCTCATCCAATCCAGCCTTTTCCCACCCGATTTTATGTTATTCATTGTCTCTCTGTAATTTTTAACCACTTTACTGTTTCAGCGGTGATGTAAAGGCGCGATTTTCGATACCTTGAAAACTGTTTCATTATTGAAAGAATTTAGAGGGTGAGAAAGAAAAGATAGAACTAATAGAATAGAAGAAGAAGAATACAACTGAACAGAATCAGAGTAAACACGAAACTCACAGCGGAATGAATAAATTTTATTATAACATAACTTTGAAATACAAATCTGAATTTGTACATATATACATACCATATCAGAGTACAATACATCATATCACAGCGGAAATAATTTCTAGATACTAACAGTGAAGCTTCCTGCTTTTGAGCTCCTCCAAGTGAATCTGTAAAAACCAGAAACACTTGACTGCCCATACAAATTTGGGCACCCAAGAGTTTAGGGAAAACACAAACAAATAAACTCTGGGTCAGTCATGGGACTGGTGTGAGTAAATTCTAACCATATTGTTTTACTTTGAAGAAAATCCTTTTGAAACAAAAGGATAACAGTAAGACCAGCCCACACATAAACATGGACGGCTTTTACCTTACTATAACCCAAATTACTTTGATATCAAACCAGTGATATTATGATAATGTCTAAACAAATAATTATCCAAGTAGCAGAACGCTTGCATCTCACGCTCCACATATATATAGTATAAAATCATAAACCGCAGGGCGTTTATTGGAGATTTGATTCCAACAGACAAGGTATGGGAGCACCTTCCGATCAGTGTACTCTAGAGGGGATACACCTGGGTTCAACAAGAATGTCTTGCAACCCGGCCACACATGACCGCTCACTCATTTAGCTTGAGTGTCGCGAATATATTGCCACCACTGTTGTAGGCCATCCAGCCGTCATCCGAAGATACAGAATCGAAAAGAAGTATAAATATGAATTTTCTCTAGATCGGTGACAATACACCCTGCTTGGGGATGACCCAACTAGCCATGCTGCCTACCCAACTTTTGTTACTTCTTGGTTGTGCGGCTAGAGGCTACGTCTATCTTCAAAACATCTGATCACCATTCACTTTGAATGTCACATCGTCAAATCCGTAATCACACATTGATTACACAAATGCACACTGGGTGTAGAATAAAGAGAAGTTACCTTCTCCCCACCAACTTGGTATATTCGTAAAAATCAACGGCGTGACCGTTGGAAATACTCTGTCAGACACTCGTCCATACAAGTTGTCCTGGGACTGGACAAACAGAAAACACCATTCTAGAATTGGACGACCCTTGCATTTAACTCTGTCTTCAATTATCTTCAGCATATCTAATTCGCAGCGCTTATGCCTATACGGAGTGGTTTCCGGATAATATATCCAACCGGTCTCTCCGTATTGACAACGATGGTCAAAACACTTCGATAGTCGATTATTTAACTATCGAAGTAAAAGCAAACATCCATTCTAATGTATAACTAGACATCACATAAACACGGGTACTTTTTATTTAATGTTCGTTTTTAGTATTCGAATTCCCATATCTTACCAGATAATTCTCAAATCCCGTTTTAGCCTTTTTACTCTTCTTGGAAAACATTTCCAGTTATTATAAACTCTTATTTTCTCACATTCCAGAAACATACGTTATTAATGTTCGATATATTTCATTCTTATCACGTTCTTTATTTCTATGCTTGGATAATCTACCCTATCTACGTTGGAAAAATAATTCCAATTTCATTATAAATATTTAAATCGGCCAACCGTTCCCTTTTAAAACATTATTCACTTTAAAACGTGAATATCATCCCTATTATAGAAATCTGAACATCTTTATCATATAACTCTTTATTCATGTATTAATTTCCCTTATCTTGTTTACCAAAATCTCTTTCCTACTTTTATATTCCTATTCCACTTTATAAACTCTGTCTCTAAGTCAAACTTCTTATCAAATCGATATCAAGTTTATAACTAAATACTGATTCCTATCCTATCAACATTTATTTGTTTAAAACTAAATGTTAATTATCCTATCAGATTTTAATTAAAGATTATTTACTTTAATGCATTCGACATCGTCGAATTAAAATTCCAAATCCTAATGGTTTAATTCTAATCACATTTCGAACATCGAAATGTTGTCATCATTTTCTAACACGATTCCCTAATTCCCTTTCTAACTCATTCTCATATTTCTTTAAACCAATGTCGTTACTTATCACTTTAGACTAAGTGGATTCCAAACCAAATGTTTTCATTCTCGATGAAGTGCTGCTATATATAAAAATCATGCTTAAGTTTGGCCAACAGCGCTAATCTATTGCTATAGTAAAACTTGTAATACGCTGTAATATTCTCTTTATAACTAATCTCAACATCATAGTCACACTTACCTTGTCAACAGTGTTATTTTATTGTTATAGTTCAAACTTGTCATACGCTGTAATATTCTCCTTTATAACTAAATCTTGACATAACAGTCACGCTTAAGCCTAGTCAACAGCGTTTATTTTATCGCTATAGTTTAAGACTTTCAATACGCTGCCATATTCCTTTTATACTAACTTGACATCTCTTTCCGTCACAAACTGATATTGTTCCTCGATAATAATGAAGCCGTTCAAGTTGGGGTATTCTATTTACCTCTCAGACCTTGATCGACAACATTCTTACCTTAGAACAGATATAAGTCTGTATTCTAATCCCTTATTTCTTATAATATTCATCAAATCGTATTTCCTGGTTTTATAACACCATATTCATGTTTTGAAATTTTCGTTGTTTATGATTATTTATTTTAAACATTTACTCTTCACTTTCTCCATTCCACAGTTCTATTTATAACTTCTTAAACTAAAAAGGTAATTACATCTTATTAATTTTGATTAATTTATTTCTAAACTATTTCCATTAGATTAATTACAGACTAATTAATCTAATAATCATTTTCCCAAATAACAGTTGATTAAATCGACTTCATTCCATCAGTAAATTTGTTAACTGATTTTTATTACTTCTTAACATTAGATTAATATAATTAATCTAATAATATCTCTTAAATTTTTGTTTTCAAACAATTATCCAAATTATTCACTCGTAGGATAATTATATCTTACTAACTTATTTAAATGTCAAATAATCGTTTATATTTACTTTATAAAACGAACTCTAAAATATTGGTTTATAATAGAACTTCTATTATAAATTTAATTCTTCTATTTAATTATAAAAATACAATTTTTTATAATTAACTTCATTGATTGGCCTGACGGTCAATCAACTTTTTAACAAAACGACGGGTTTATGGTCTACTGTTGTTATTCTCTTAATCGATAACGTTTATTTATTTAATCAAAACAAATGTTGAATTTTCATTCAACATCAATATTCACATGGGGTTTTACTATCATTTGGGTTCAAACAATGCATATATAAAACAAGCAGTACATATAAATTTTGTGGAATCCGGTTAGATTCCTCCAACTGGTTTCCCGCATCCACAGATGTTAGTCAAACAATTTACACTGATTCCTCACTAGGGGATATTTATAATCGACGGAATCAGTATCTAACCGGTGATGTGTACATATGCAACGATATATGATATTTAACTAATTTAATTGTAATCTACCTAATCGACCATCACACAACATTCAGACAACATAAAAATATAATTAAAATATTTTAAAATAGATCAGAGTTAGTGACTTTACTCACCTTCGCGTGTTAACCGTTAAATAACGATTTGCATTAGTTGATTAAACCAGACGTTTTATTCTGCCTCATATTCCAACGTGCTTTAAAACGCTCCAATCTCCGTGTTACACAGTGGCATCTCCTTCCATTTACGAACTGGTAAATTCGCTGCTAATTCACGCGCGCACCGACAGCAAGCTTCTCTCGTATACACGGTTCATCCATGTAACCGCCTCACGTTTTAAACTAGAACTGGCACCATTTCTATAACCCGCTCTCCCTTTTTCCATGTTCTTTGATCCGGTTCCAATGCGCATGGTTTGTCCGATTCTGTTGCGTGGTATTCTTCAACTCTCTGTATCCTTCAATCGCACCCTTCCATTGCTGCTTTCACTACAAATGATCACCGCCACTTCATAAACATGCACCTGCAACTGTGTGCCTTCCCACCCATACGCCATGCATCTGCCATCTCAACCGGAAAACAACCCTCTTCCGATCTCCAACGCCGCTGAAGCCTTACAGCAGTGTTGTTCCCTCCCTCCAAGCCCTCAAACTCCACACACTCTACTGTTGTTGAACCCAGATCTGCACGCCCATCCTCGCCATGACTGACTTGCACCCTTCTCATCAGATCCGTGCTCAGCCTCGTCCACCCGCCTACTCTACGACCGCAACCATGCACTGACAGTGCTTCTCCGATTTGCTTTGCTTTTGGATTTTTAAATTCACGAGATAATTAGAAGAAGGAGAAGCAGCTTGGTTCAGTACTATTATGTGCGTGTATTTATATTGGTGAGTTTTCCTTAGTGTTAAGGAATAGGTAGGTAGGTAGTTTATATTTTCAAAGATAGAGGTACACTGTTTACGGTATGGGTTGTTTGCTTAAAAAGAACGCAGTAGGTAATAGGGTATGGCAAAGTGTCTGGGTTAGCTGTTTAGGGATACCGAAATTTTTGAAAGCTTAACATGGAAGAAACCTAAATATATTATTTTACGTTTCTTTTTAAACATTTTCTTCGTTATCCGTTCATATGAAGTCTTGGGTATCGCAAATTCTTAGTTTCCTTGCAGGTATATATTTTTATGTTTTACAATTTAGGTGTTCCGTGTTATGTTAAAATGCGTTCATGTTTGAGCTAGTATGGACAGAACTAAGAATATGGTCGTGCTCAACGAGGTGTCACGATCCCAAAAATATAATAATACCGGTAGTTTGACTCATATTTTGAAATCCCAAAATATCGATACAGGGTGCGAAATACTCCAAATAAAAAGTTGCATATTTAATTAATTAAAAATTACAGTAAAATTCTAAAAATTAAATTATCACTGCGCCTCAAAAGAATCTTGTCCAGATTCGTATCCGATATCTAGTTATTTCAAATAAACTGTTACGGTCGATATATGATTTCATAACGACTTTTTGAATATTTGATTTGGACATATCTTGCATTCTATACGACGAAATCTCCATTTTCCACTTCCGTTGGAAATATACAGTTCAACAGATTCCAACGCTTCTTGTTTCGAAGAAATCCGATTTAAAACGAGTTCTGTACACTCAGTTGAAGTTCAGAACGTCAAATTACGAACTGCCGCGATATTTCGGGCTCGATTATATTTAATATATATTTTCCTACGTTCAACTTCATTTTAATTAATATATAAATCCACTTATATTACAAATCCAATATTTAAACTGATTTCAATATTCAAATACGCACCGATAAAAATGCGGGACGTTACAGTCCTTTCCCCTTAAAATAATTTCGTCCTCGAAATTGCTAAGATAGGGAAAATGCTACAATCTCTGTTATAAACAGGTTAAAAATCTTTTTGGTTTACTTCTTAATTTTAGTTTCAACTAAACTGATTAATTCTAATTTAAAATTAATTCCTTCTAATAAACAAATACTTTCAGAAATTCAGAAAATTTCCTAACGGCTTAAATTTTCAGAGAATTTCGCCGGCATCTTCTCTGCATGGCTTTTTCGGTACAACTACAACTCGCCACTCTAGGCCTTCTCCAAATCCAAAAGAAAACAAACAGCCATCGGCTTGCCCAAAAGGGTTCATACGTCTCATATTCAATTAAAATTTAACGTGTACCTTTTTGTCTGGCATTCTACTCTATCTCTGCAATCTACTATCAAACCAGCATATATCCAAACATTTACAACTGATCTCCCATCAATTTATTTTCCAATCCAACCATTCGCTTTTACTCAGCCAAATTTCTATTTCAACTCCAATTCCATTTACTGATTTAATTCTCAAATCAGTTATCTTCATCTCCAAATTCAAAATTCGATTCTTATTCTCAAGAATCAATTCATTCAAGTCTTCAATATTTCTCATTTACAATTTCCATTCTGGATCGTTCCATATTCAATCCACTTTTGTTATCTTAGTTTAAGTTCCTCCTTTACCATCTTAACTCTGTAAGTTAAATCTTTATTTCAGCATTCAAATTCCTGGGATTTATTTCAAATCGGTTCGAAATCATATATTCTAGAGATCCAAAACATTTGAATTTTTGAACAACTTGTTCCTCAATAATATCCAAAACAAAATCTTTGGTAGCAATCTGTCACTTAGCACTTGAAAATGAACACCGATAATGGTCGACTTCATCATCGGAATTTATTTCCCAGCGATAAAGTGAGTTCAATACTATATTACTTTTCAAAACTTATTTTCAGCACTTTTATTACTTCAAAATATCTTTCACAAGTGCTTGGAAAACAAATTTCAAATCTCCCAGGATTTTAAAATTTCTATATATTTAATCCAAACATTATTTCCAACTCTTTTCCAAGTTTCTAGGGTTTTATTTCAATTCTGGTTTTACATTCAGATTAAATTCATCTGATTTTTCATATTATACTTATATAATATTTTGATTTGGTTGTTTATATAACCAACTCAATTATAATCCTTATTCGATCATAATTTCAACCAACGCATTCAATATATATTAGATAATTCCAATATATATGCTTTCTTTATATCAAAATATATTTTTGGGTAAAATTATTTTATTTACCCTCTTTTAAAAACATACTATGTCGAATTACTCTATTCAAGAGTTTAGAAACACCTATCGACGCAGTTTGCATTACTGTTTCGACCAGAATTCATAAACCAATCGACTGACAAGTCAACACAATATAAAACGGTTTTTATATAATTTACAAATACGCGCTCATATATATACGCTCATACTCAATCTAGAGTATTACTAACTCCATCTCTATTGAGTTACACCACAGAGCCAAGGTAATCACTTAACTTTCAGCTCTGATACCAACTATAACGGCGCGATTTTCAATACCTTGAAAACCGTGTCATTATTGAAAGAATTTAGAGGGTGAGACAGAAAAGATAGAACTAATAGAATAGAAGAAGAAGAATACAACTGAACAGAATCAGAGTAAACACGAAACTCACAGCGGAATGAATAAATTTTATTATAACATAACTTTGAAATACAAATCTGAATTTGTACATATATACATACCATATTAGAGTACAATACATCATATCACAACGGAAATAATTTCTAGATACTAACGGTGAAGCTTCCTGCTTTTGAGCTCCTCCAAGTGAATCTATAAAAACCTGAAACACTTGACCGCCCATACAAATTTGGGCACCCAAGAGTTTAGGGAAAACCCAAACAAATAAACTCTGGGTCAGTCATTGGACTGGTGTGAGTAAATTCTAACCATACTGTTTTACTTTAAAGAAAATCCTTTTGAAACAAAAGGATAATAGTAAGACCAGCCCACACATAAACATGGATGGCTTTTACCTTACTATAACCCAAATTACTTTGATATCAAACCAGTGATATTATGATAATGTCTAAACAAATAATTATCCAAGTAGCAGAATGCTTGCATCTCACATTCCATATATATATAGTATAAAATCATAAACCGCAGGGCGCTTATTGGAGATTTGATTCCAACAGACAAGGTATGGGAGCACCTTCCGATCAGTGTACTCTAGAGGGGATACACCTGGGTTCAACAAGAACATCTTGCAACCCGGCCACACATGACCGCTCACTCATTTAGCTTGAGTGTCGCGAATATATTGCCACCACGGTTGTAGGCCATCCAACCATCATCCGAAGATACGGAATCGAAAAGAAGTATAAATATGAATTTTCTCTAGATCGGTGACAATACACCCTGCTTGGGGATGACCCAACTAGCCATGTTGCCTAGCCCAACTTTTGTTACTTCCTGGTTGTGCGGCTAGAGGCTACGTCTATCTTCAAAACATCTGATCACCATTCACTTTGAATGTCACATCGTCAAATCCGTAATCACACATTGATTACACAAATGCACACTTGGTGTAGAATAAAGAGAAGTTACCTTCTCCCCACCAACTTGGTATATTCGTAAAAATTAACGGCGTGACCGTTGGAAATACTCTGTCAGACACTCATCCATACAAGTTGTCCTGGGACTGGACAAACAGAAAACACAATTCTAGAACTGGACGACCCTTGCATTTAACACCGTCTTCAATTATCTTTAGCATATCTAATTCGCAGCGCTTATGCCTATATGGAGTGGTTTCCGGATAATATATCCAACCGGTCTCTCTGTATTGACAACGATGGTCAAAAACTTCGATAGTCGATTATTTAACTATCGAAGTAAAAACAAACATCCATTCTAATGTATAACTAGACATCACATAAACACGGGTACTTTTTATTTAACGTTCGTTTTTATTATTTGAATTCCCATATCTTACCAGATAATTCTCAAATCCTGTTTTAGCCTTTTTACACTTCTTGGAAAACATTTCCAGTTATTATAAACTCTTATTTTCTCACATTCCAGAAACATACGTTGTTAATGTTCGAAACATTTCATTCTTATCACGTTCTTTATTTCTATGCTTGGATAATCTACCCTATCTACGTTGGAAAAATAATTCCAATTTCATTATAAATATTTAAATCGACCAACCGTTCCCTTTTAAAACATTATTCACTTTAAAACGTGAATATCATCCCTATTATAGAAATCTGAACATCTTTATCATATAACTCTTTATTCATGTAATAATTTCCCTTATCTTGTTTACCAAAATCTCTTTCCTACTTTTATATTCCTATTCCACTTTATAAACTCTGCCTCTAAGTCAAACTTCTTATCAAATCGATATCAAGTTTATAACTAAATACTGATTCCTATCCTATCAACATTTATTTGTTTAAAACTAAATGTTAATTATCCTATCAGATTTTAATTAAAGATTATTTACTTTAATACATTCGACTTCGTCGAATTAAAATTCCAAATCCTAATGGTTGAATTCTAATCACATTTCGAATATCGAAATGTTGTCATCATTTTCTAACACAATTCCCTAATTCCCTTTCTAACTCATTCCCATATTTCTTTAAACCAATGTCGTTACTTATCACTTTAGACTAAGTGGATTCAAAACCAAATGTTTTCATTCTCCACGAAGTGCTGCTATATATCAATAGAACTGTAGCAACTGTTCAAAATGTAATTAGAATTAAACCATTTGGATTTGGAACTATAATTCGATGAAGTCGAATGTATTAAACCAAATGTTCTTGTTGAATGTGACGACCCCAAATCCCGTACAAACGGAGACAAGGGTTATCTTTGGAATATAACACAGAAACAGATAATAGCAGAACAGAATAAAATAAACACACCAGATAATGTACAATAGAATACACTGGATAAATGTAATCATCAGAGTTACACAGTATACAGGATCATACTTAGTACAAATACAGTTCAGCTATACATGTCTACAGTGGAAACAAACAAAATATGTACAGTAGGAGCTGAACAGCATAAAAAGAGATAAATAATAGAATCCATCTCCAGCTCCAGCTATCCAGAAAGAGCCAACTAAACCTAAATACAAGGCTGCCTATATAGAAAAAGGGCACCCGAGTTTGAAAGTGAAACAAACTACGAGTCAGTCATGGGACTGGTATGAGAAATCTACTCAACACATTTATAATATGGCTAATCACAGGACCACGCCACTTTCGTGGAACGGGTTTACTCCATTGGATTGCCAGTGCTTTTAAAACAAATCTTTCTTTTAAACATCGCTATGTTTTTTTATAAAAATGAAGCCATTATAAGACTCAGTTCCCATCACACAATGCAACGCAAACCGGAGGATAGAGTTTTTACCTTATAATGGCCAAGATATGCTTGATACGAATAAAACAAAAGCATTTGATATTATTACTAGTTTTTATATGTTTCAAAAACAATTTCAAATCATAACTATCAATCGTAGATGACATGAGTGTCCCATGCCACTATGTCGCCAAATATAGGTATACAATCAAAACCGCACAGTCACGTATTTGGAAATTGGATTTCCGTCATGATCCGAGGCAAGGGATCGTCCTCACCGAATTCGAGATGCTCTAGCCCGCCCCTCAGGAACAGCCGCAACTGCCCCTTGGATCGTCAGGGCCGGTCCACCGATGTGGATTATTAAGCCTGAACACTGTGTTTCCCTTCCCTATGGGGGCGTAAACGAGCCAACGAATGGCTCCTTCGGCTTCACATAGTCACCGGTATATCCGAGGCTCCTCGCAACAGCAACAACCACATAAGTAAAATGTCAGGCCGTGTAAAAACACTGACACAACTCCTAGCTAGAAAGAAACGCAGGCCCTCCCTGATGTCCTCTCCCGTTTCTGGTCCATACCGGGGTGTGAGGCTCGCGAATTCACGTTATACACAAAGCTACGCCACACCGGTGGTGCTTTGATCATCAATCACAAGACTTTGCTTTTCAACAGAAGCCCTGTTCACTGCATCTTAGCATGCCACAAAGGTAATTCACACCACGCAACTGATGGTTATCAATCGAATAGAATGAATTCCAATGTCAGACACGCAGTCCATTTGCAAGTCCGTTCTGGGTCTGAACGAAACCGGAGGCACTAAATACCTCGCATATTCATCGATTCCCACGTACGTCTGTACGATCACCACTAATTATCCATAATTTGGGATGCCTCCCAATCAGGACCTCAGTTACCATCCAAACGAGGTGAAGATTGGTCTTCAACCCCAGTCTTCATCTTTGACTTCTTATCGTCGATTCAGTTATTCAGAATGGGATAAACCCGGTCTTTCTGAGCAACTCGCGTAAATAATAAACAAGTGCAACACTAACATACATACGCATCATTTCAATTCATTAGTCACTAACCGTCAATCAGTAAGAGAACGATTTCCCAAATATTAACCCCGAAGGCCGAAACCAACATCAAATCAACACCCACGAAACCATTCGACCTAGCCAACCTTTAGTTAGTTTCTAAATTTCACATCCATATCGTTTATAATATTTTATAACGATTTATCGCTATTTTTATTTATTTTTAAATAGCCAATTTATTCAAAACGACGCTTCGGCCATAACGTGGTCGTGGCGCTGTTTTTCTTCAGATTTGATTTACACATATCTAAAAATCTAACTATTGGATCTTCACAAAATTTACATCATTAGAAAGATCTTTTCAAAACGAATCCAACGGTTCCAGTTTCGGGAAATTCCGACGGTCGGATATCCCGGTATAATCGTTTGAAGTTTCGATTTCAAAATACGAACTACAGCGTCGTTATTCGATTATATATATTTATATTTATAAAAATATATAAATATATTCGATTCTAGCGCTGTTTTTCTTCAGATTTAAATTAAACATTCCAGACAATCCAACCGTTGGATTTTTACAAAGTTAGTGCCGTTGGAAAGATTTTTCCAAAGCGAACCCAACGGTTGCGGTTTCGGGAAAATCCGATGGTCGGATCTCTCGGTATAATCGTTTGAAATCACGGTTTCAAAATACGAACTGCAACGTCGTTATTCAATATATTTCAATTCTATTTATATATATATATATATCAATTCTTCGATTTCAAAACTATATTCTTTTCATACATTTGATAAAAATGATATTTTTATCTAACTGTCTTCTATTTCAACACTTCACTATATTTAACAATTCATGTATATAATAAAAATGTGATTTTTATTGTATAACAATTCATTTCAAAACACTATTATTTTATATAATTCACATACGTATTAAAAATAGGATTTTTATTATAAAACAATTTCTTTCAAAACAAGATCATTTTATATAGTTCATATAGATGATAAAAATGTGTTTTTTATTATAAAACAATTTATTTCAAAATATGAATACCATTCAACACATGAATTTCAATTCAACGAATGAATATCGATTCAACACATGAAGGTTTTCTATAGTTTATATATATAGATAAAAATGTGATTTTTATATTTAAAACACGAATACCATTCAACACATGAATTTCAATTCAACGAATGAATATCGATTCAACACATGAAGGTTTTCTATAGTTTATATATATAGATAAAAATGTGGTTTTTATATTTAAAACATGAATACCATTCAACACATGAATTTCAATTCAACGAATGAATATCGATTCAACACATGAAGGTTTTCTATAGTTTATATATATAGATAAAAATGTGATTTTTATATTTAAAACACGAATACCGTTCAACGCATGAATTTCAATTCAACGAATGAATATCGACTCAACACATGAAGGTTTTCTATTCAACGAATAAATATAGTTTCAACAAATGAAAATAATTCAAACACATGAATATTATTCAAAATTTCGGCAGCATAACGGCAGGGTAGTTAAAACCGGGACCGTCCCTAGTACGGCTCCTCGCTCTACCTTAAAACCTCGCGGTTTTTGACAATGGGGAATCATGCATCTAGTTCGCACGCAGGCGGCATGTACATATTTTTCATTTCCACAAACTAATCCTATGTGGTTTCAACCAACTATTTCTTAACCACAAACAGGTATTTTTCAACCACGATCAATCAATATCAACCACAAACAATTCCAATCAGCCATTCGCTATCAATCAATTTTCACACCAATCACAACCAATAAATATCGTCCATGGTTTGTGGACGAGGGACGTGTATATATATAGCAATTCACTTCTATTTCAACACAAATATAATTTTTTACAACGCATATACAACTTATACATCGAACGTACAACTTATACAACGCTTATACAAGAGGTGTACAATGCTTATATAACTCATACATCGATTATATAATTTATACATTATCGTTTTCCATTTCATTTATAAATTAGAAATCTCACATTGGGTTCCACTCCACCAAAAATTGCAGAAGGCTCAGAAAAATACGCGGTCTCTTCTAAAATGTAGAAGACGTCCACACCGTCACGATGTTTCCTGTTTCATCGAATTTCGTCAAGAAACGAAAAGGATATGATTTTTCAAAGTTTGCAACGGTTTAAAGGTGTTAAAACAGTTTAAAATAAACATAGCCGTACCTCCACAGTTTGGTTCGAAACTAGGTTTTCGATTTTCGCGAAATCCGTGTAGCTATATGACGATCGGCCTTCGCAGCGTTGAAGGGCTGGGAATGGCGAGCAAAACAAGGTAGGGCGCGCTCAGATCGATCACGGCAGGAAGAAGATCGACGGTGGTGAACGGCGGGACTTCCCAAGGGTGGTTCGCACGATTTTCTCAACGATAATTAGCAAACTTCATATGGATTCGTAGCTCTTGAGAAGATCTACAAAAAGCTTAACTGTGGCACTGGATTTCGTGGAGCGTGGAAGGAGTAATCGGAGCTAGAAGGTCGCGAGCTATTTCCGTCGTGTGTTTTGAAGCGTATCGGGGAGAGAGAAAGTCATCCGACCAATGAGAGATTTTTTTTATATTTATAAATTTTTAAATTTCGAAAATACCCCCTTTCACACACGAACCCCAATCCAAACCCAACGACTGTCGTCCCCAGTGTTTTACCCCCATTTCGAACACAATGGGATATGTTTCGTAGGCCCATTCGACTGTTTCAATCAGTTTTACTTCAAATTAAAATATATAACATTCAATATTTGATTTGAACGTACATTTCAATTTGCCAGGACCACAAACTGATTCGAAAAATTCCAGAAAAATAAATCTGGCTATGTTTTGACGATACGGTCCCAACAAAACTAGTTTCGTCGAATTCTGAGACCGTTTGCAAAAAGGCCCATTTCTGGTCGATCCAATTTAAATGTAATTGACCAAACACGTTTTCCTTTGCCACGCTCACATACTAGCTTCAAAAATTATGAAATTTGAAACCTAGCAATAACTTCACATCCCGGATCCAACAAAAGTGGTTTCGTCGAACTCCGAGGTCGTTTGCGAAATGGCCATTTTCACGGGCTATATAAATTCCATAGCGACCTTTCTGAAAATTCATTTGGCCATAACTTTTGCTTTCCACTATGAAACTTCGATTTTTCAGATTCGTTAGAAAGGTATTCACTAACAGATTTAAATATTTTTGGTTTCACTCAAATCCGTTTTGTTTTGCACCCGGTACAGTCCGACAAAGTTTGAATTCAAATTTTGAAACTGCAGCGCCATTTCAGGCCTTGTTTATAATTAGAATTAATTATATTCGTTTTCAAACGTCGATTCAAACTCACTTTTCATTGCTATTATTTAAAATATTTATTTTAAATATTTAAAATCCATTATTTTAGCCAATTTAAAAATTTTAAATTGGTTTAGATTTTCCGGGTAGTTACAATCTCCCCCACTTAAAAAATTTCGTCCCCGAAAAGGAACAAAGTCGAAAGTGGTTTGATTAATATATTCTACGTTCAATCTGGATTCCATTCTCCAACTTATCAGTTTCTAAGAATTTTCAAATTCTTCAAAAATTTGGCTAACAATCGGAATTTTCGAAAAATTTCGTCATAACCTCCTTTGTACGGAGAGAGGTTTGGAAATTTATTGGGCCGTATTAGGTACCCAATAAATCCTAATAAGCATACACATATTTATAGTGATATATTCTGATGTTTACAGGGGAGCGTGTATTGATAATAACTCCAGAGAATAAATTCTTGTCACCTTGTCAAAGCCTGAGGGAGTGTGTATTTTAAATGCTCCAGAGGATAAATCCTCGTCACCTCGTCCCGTGTGGGAAATAAATAGTCCATGTGCCGTATCTAATAACTAGAGGGACGTGATTATTGTCAACTCCAGACCCGTGTGGGGTTTTTATTAATCTGGCAATTTTATCGTTACAATTTAAATAGTCCATATCAGTCATCAGTTCAACCTGTAAAATATAGTCATCGCCATACAAGCCTCTCACTTGTATGGTAAATCTTCCACCTCGTCACACAAGCTCCAAATGCTTATGTGGTATATGATGAAGTATGCCTACCTTCAGAAGTATGCCATGTAATGTAGTTCAAAATTAATTGTTACTATCCTATGGCGACATTTATTTTTACACACAGAAAAACCAGCACTCCGCATCCAATGGCATTCACAGGAGTTGATATAATAATATTTCGCATCCAACTCATTAAGGTTTACCTATTTGTCGGGCACGCAAATAAAATCTTTACTCAACAGCTATCCATTTACCTGTTCAAACATATATAATGCACATGTATATCTATTTCTATATATTTTCTAATCAGTTCAATGTGTGATATAATCGAATAAATTCTACCATTCATTCTCTTATTAATTAAATTAACTATCGTTTTAATAATTCAATTAATCAAATCCACAATCACACAATGCAAACAACAATCAATTTTTTTAACTTTTCAAAAATATACTAATCAATTTCTATACTCTTTTAAAATCATTCAGACTACAGAATTATAAGTGCACATCCATGGAAAGAAAATAACAACAGAGTAGAGAACTAATTGGTAATGCAAAGTATGGTAAATGTACCTTGCACCGGAGTCAATCAGAGATATCCACTCGACATCTAGGATAGGCTTTCTGAATGCTCTCTTCAGTTTCCCAAGTACAATCTCGCGGATCTCCACTCCATTGCACTTTGACTAAGTGAACTTTCTTGTTCCTCAGCTCTTTGGTTTCTTTGCCGATAATCTTTAGCGGCTCTCTTCTCACAGCCAATTCTGGAGTAATTTCAATATCCTGTTGAGTTGCTTCTTCCACGATCAAGTCTGGATCATGAACGTGCTTTCGAAGTTGAGATATGTGAAATACATCATGAACTCCAGGCAACCAATCAGGCAATTTAACTCTATAAGCGAGCGTTCTGATCCGTTCCAAAATAAGAAACGGACCAACGAATTTGGGTGCCAACTTTCCAGTTTTACCGAACCGGATAACTCCTCTCATCGGCGATACTTTCAAATATACATAGTCGCCAAAAGCAAAGGATATATCTCTTCTTCTCCCATCGGCATAGCTCTTTTGTCGGCTTTGAGCGGCCAGTAATCGTTTCTTAATAAAATCGACCTTGTCGGCAGCTTCTCGGATCATATCAGGCCTTAACACAAGTCTATTACCGGGTTCGACCCAACAAGCAGGAGATCGGCATGGTCTACCATATAATGCTTCGAATGGCGACATTGTCAGGCTCGCCTGGTAGCTGTTATTGTATGAGAATTCAGCCAAATGTAGATGGTCTTCCCATGACCCACCAAAATCTATAACACAAGCCCGTAATAGATCTTCTAAAATACGATTCACCCTCTTAGTCTGACCATCTGTCTGAGGATGATAGGCGGTGCTCAGGTTCAGCTTTGTTCCCAGTTCTACTTGAAATGCCTCCCATAATTTACTAGTAAATATTGTATCTCTATCACTGACTATACTGAGCGGCACTCCATGTAGTCTAACTATTTCCTTGAAATATATATGCGCCAGACTCTGAGCAGTTCTGTTTGATCGGACAGGTATGAAATGGGCGGTCTTCGTGAAGCGATCTACGATCACCCAAATACTGTCATTTCCTTTTCTGGTTCTGGGCAAACCATCAATGAAGTCCATGGAAATATGTTCCCACTTCCAGCCAGGAACGTCTAGCGGTTGCAATAACCCAGCCAGCTTCTGTTGGTCGCTTTTGACTAGCTGGCAAGTAGGGCATCGGCTAACATATATCGAGATGTCTCTTTTTAACGACTTCCACCAGAATGTTCGCTTGATATCGTTATACATTTTACTCACACCTGGATGGATACTGAGCTTAGATTTGTGGCATTCATCAAGCACATCCCTTCTGAGTTCGGGAATTTCTGGAACACAAATTCGTCCTTCTAACCTCAGAATCCCCTCGCTGTCCAGCTGGAAATCCGAAGCATTGCCATCATGAATTCGCTGACTCATTTCTTTAATAAATTGGTCGTCTTTTTGGAGAGCCGATATCTTGTCAATCAACGAAGTCGCAATGATAAAACTGGCGATCATTTCATTCTTTCGACTTAACGCATCGGCGACGACATTGGCTTTCCCTGGAGTGTATAGAATCTCAAAATCATATGCTGCAAGGAATTCTAGCCAACGTTGCTGCCTCAGATTCAGGTCTTTTTGGGTGAACATATACTTTAACGACTGATGGTCTG
Organism: Allium sativum; assembly: GCA_030737875.1. Lineage (NCBI taxonomy): Eukaryota > Viridiplantae > Streptophyta > Magnoliopsida > Asparagales > Amaryllidaceae > Allium > Allium sativum. The sequence continues at coordinate 713,171,173 of CM060912.1, forward strand.
TATACAGTTCGAATTTCTCACTCAGAAGATAGTGTCTCCAGATTTTCATAGAGAATACTATAGCCAATAACTCAAGATCATGAGTTACGTAGTTCTTTTCATGTGGCTTCAGCTGACGGCTAGCATAAGCGATCACTTGACCCCTTTGCATTAACACTGCGCCAAGGCCTTCTCTAGAAGCATCAGTCCATACTTTCAAATCCTGATTGCCATCGATGATGGTTAACACTGGAGCTGTCGTTAATCTTAACTTTAGCTCTTCAAAAGCCTCCTCACTCTCTGGAGTCCATTTGAATTTAGAGTGCTTCTTTGTGAGCTTCGTTAAGTGGCCAGATATCTTCGAAAAGTTTTTGACGAACTTCCGGTAATAACTAGCCAATCCGAGTAAACTGCGGACTTCTGTAGGAGTACTGGGCTGTTTCCAGTTCTGAATAGCCGTGATTTTACTTGGATCCACAGCAATTCCTTCTTTCGATACGACATGGCCCAGAAATTTCACTTCATCTTGCCAGAATATACATTTGGATAGTTTGGCTTTTAAAACATTCCTTCTGAGGATTTCCAGAACCTGTTCCAAATGTTTTTCATGTTCGGCCTTTGATTTATAGAAGATTAGAATATCGTCAATGAAAACCAGAACAAATTTATTCAAAACCCCTCTGAACACTCTATTCATCAGATCGACGAAGTAAGCTGGAGCGTTACATAAGCCGAACGACATTACTAACCACTCGTAGAATAAGTCGGGACCTCTGAATGCTGTCATTGGAACACATTCTTCGGCCATTCGAAGTTGATGGAAGCCTGTAGCTAGGTCCATCCTTGAGAATACTTGTGTTCCATTCAGACGATCCAATAAATCATCTATTCGCGGCAATGGATATTTGTTCTTTATTGTCTGTTTGTTCAAATCCCGATAATCCACACATAGCCGTAGAGTATCGTCAGATTTTGGGACAAACACCACTGCTGCACCCCAATCAGAGAAACTAGGCCTGATCAGACCCTTCCATACTAGCTGTCATGTTTGATTGTCTAATTCCTCTTTCTCTTTCAAGGACATTCTTCGAATAGCGTGAACTACCGGCCTTGCATTCAGAATCAAAGCAATCTTGAAATCTATTTCTCTCTGTGGAGGTAAGCGAACAACTTCTTCAAACACATCCGCATAATTTTTGACGACAGGAATGTCTTTGATGAGGTCAGGAATATTCTCTGTGACTTCAGAGATATTTTCTATTTGGGCTGGAGAGACATCGAGAGCTGCCCAGAAGTCTTTTCTATTAGATTTCTGACCTTCACACGGTATGGTTATATAATTCCCTAATTTAATCTTAGCCCTAACAACTCTCTCGGCGCATCTAACCTCTGCTTCATATTTGGTTAGCCAATCCAATCCCAGAATAAGATCGAATTCATTAAAATTCATGACGATGGAGATAGTAGGGAATTTATAGCAGGAAAAGGAGACAGGTATTGCACAAATCCAACTGAGATCGATGGAACCCCCAACCGGATTTTGGATAGTCATTGGTTCTATGAGCTTCTTCACATTCAAATTCAACTTCTTAACTGCATTCTTGGCAATGAAGCTTCGTGACGCGCCTGTATCAAACAGCACTTTAACTGGAATGTTTTTGACATTAAGCGTGCCTTCTAGAACATCAGCCCTTTCCTGACTTGCTGAGGGTGCTAAAGTTTCTACCCCTTCATTTACTTGAACCACATTGGTTTTTTTTAACATCCAGCAGTCTTGCTTTATGTGACCAGCCTGATGACAAAGATTACATTCTCGTGCTGAATGAAACTTGTTCTTGGATTTAGATTCATCCTTCCTTCGTTTATTCGAAGACTTGCAACTTATCGCCAAATGTCCCTGCCTATTGCAGCTTGAGCATATGGCAGTCATTATCGGTTCTTTCTCAGATCTAGTCCTCTTCCTCATGGCTCTGGGCTTCTTGCTGACCTCTAACATTGTACTGGCTTCAGGACGATCAGTTTCAAACTCAATTTTATTACTAGAGCTGACTTCCTCTTCGTACTGTAACATGCCTTTCTTGTCGAGATCCTCGTACTAATAAGCCATATAAATAATGTCTGAAAAGAGAAGCTTCACATTCCTCATTACACTGTTCTGATATTTTCTTTGAAGCCCGTTGATAAATCTCAAATTCTTTCTCTTCGGATTTTGAATTAGATGAGGGGCAAATTGAGAAAGTTCATTGAATTTCTTATGATATTCTGGAATGGTCATATCTCCTTGTATCAAATAAGAAAATTCATCACATAGTCGCTCAATTGCTTTTGGAGGAGTAAATCTTTCCAGGAAAATCACTTTGAATCTATCCCAGGTGATATCACCTTCTGGATTATCCTTGATAACCGAATCCCACCAGAACAAAGCTTCATCTTTGAGTGCCCAGGAGGCCAGTAATCTTTTCTGGTCATCCCTCAGCTTTAATTCTTCAAAGATTTTCTCAGCTGAACGAATCCAGGCTTGTGTTTTCATAATTGATTCTTCACCCGAGAAGGGTTTTCCACCCAGATTTCTATATTTCATAAATAGAGCTTCTATATCTGGGTCAGTATTACTTCTTCTGTTTCTGGCACTCATTTTCTAGTACTTCTGCAAATAGCAGATCAAGTGTCAGGTCACAGAAAAGATATTTCAAAATATAGAGACAAATACTTGAATGTAAATGTGTCTATCCAGGTGTTATTTCATTCTGCTACTCATACTAGGATATTACTGATCCTATCTGTAATGAGTTACCCGTCCTAGAACACTACTGGTTCTATTTCTGACGAGTTCGTTAATATGTTATATTCCAGAACTAAGCTTAACCAAAGCTCTGATACCACGTTGTGACGACCCCAAATCCCGTACAGACGGAGACAAGGGTTATCTTTGGAATATAACATAGAAAAAGATAATAGCAGAACAGAATTAAATAAACACACCAGATAATGTACAATAGAATACACTGGATAAACGTAATCATCAGAGTTACACAGTATACAGGATCATACTTAGTACAAATACAGTTCAGCTATCCATAAATGTCCACAGCGGAAACAAACAAAATATGTACAATAGGAGCTGAACAACACAAAAAGAGATAAATAATGGAATCCAGCTCCAGCTCCAGCTATCCAGAAAGAGCCAGCTAAACCTGAATACAAGGCTGCCCGTGTAGAAAAAGGGCACCCGAGTTTTAAAGTGAAACAAACTACGAGTTAGTCATGAGACTGGTATGAGAAATCTACTCAACACATTTATAATATGGCTAATCACAGGACCACGCCACTTTCGTGGAACGGGTTTACTCCATTGGATTGCCAGTGCTTTTAAAACAAATCTTTCTTTTAAACATCGCTATGTTTTTTTATAAAAATGAAGCCATTATAAGACTCGGTTCCCATCACACAATGCAACGCAAACCGGAGGATAGAGTTTTTACCTTATAATGGCCAAGATATGCTTGATACGAATAAAACAAAAGCATTTGATATTATTACTAGTGTTTATATGTTTCAAAAAAAAATTCAAATCATAACTATCACTCATAGACGACATGAACATCCCATGCCACTATGTCGCCAAATATAGGTATACAATCAAAACCGCACAGTCACGTATTTGGAAATTGGATTTCCGTCATGAACCGAGGCAAGGGATCGTCCTCACCGAATTCGAGATGCTCTAGCCCGCCCCTCAGGAACAGCCGAAACTGCCCCTTGGATCGTCAGGGCCGGTCCACCGATGTGGATTATTATGCCTGAACACTGCGTTTCCCCGCCTTATGGGGCGTAAACGAGCCAATAAATGGCTCCTTCGGCTTCACATAGTCACCGGTATATCCGAGGCGCCTCGCAACAGCAACAACCACATAAGTAAAATGTCAGGCCGTGTAAAAACACCGACACAACTCCTAGCTAGAAAGAAACGCAGGCCCTCCCTGATGTCCTCTCTCGTTTCTGGTCCATACCGGGGTGTGAGGCTCGCGAATTCACGTTATACACAAAGATACGCCACACTGGCGGTGCTTTGATCATCAATCACAAGACTTTGCTTTTCAACAGAAGCCCTGTTCACTGCATCTTAGCATGCCACAAAGGCAATTCACACCACACAACTGATGGTTATCAATCGAACAGAATGAATTCCAATGTCAGACACGCAGTCCATTTGCAAGTCCGTTCTGGGTCTGAACGAAACCGGAGGCACTAAATACCTTGCATATTCATCGATTCCCACGTACGTCTGGACGATCACCACTAATTATCCATATTTCGGGATGCCTCCCAATCAGGACCTTAGTTACCATCCAAACGAGGTGAAGATTGGTCGTCAACCCCAGTCTTCATCTTCGACTTCTTATCGTCGATTCAGTTATTCGGAATGGGATAAACCAGGTCTTTCTGAGCAACTTGCGTATATAATAAACAAGTGAAACACTAACATACATACGCATCATTTCAATTCATTAGTCACTAACCGTCAATCAGTAAGAGAACGATTTCCCAAATATTAACCCCGAAGGACGAAACCAACATCAGATCAACACCCACGAAACCATTCGACCTAGCCAACCTTCAGTTAGTTTCTAAATTTCACATCCATATTGTTTATAATATTTTATAATGATTTATCGCTATTTTTATTTATTTTAAAATAGCTAATTTATTCAAAACGACGCTTCGGCCATAACGCGGTCGTGGCGCTGTTTTTCTTCAGATTTGATTTACACATATCTGAAAATATAACCGTTGGATCTTCACAAAATTTACATCATTAGAAAGATCTTTTCAAAACGAATCCAACAGTTCCAGTTTCGGGAAATTCCGACGGTCGGATCTCCCGATATAATCGTTTGAAGTTTCGATTTCAAAATACGAACTGCAGCGTCGTTATTCGATTATATATAATTATATTTATATAAATATATAAATATAATCGATTCTGGTGCTGTTTTTCTTCAGATTTGAATTAAACATTCCAGACAATCCAACCGTTGGATTTTTACAAAGTTGGTGTCGTTGGAAAGATTTTTCCAAAGAGAACCCAACGGTTGCGGTTTCGGGAAAATCCGATGGTCGGATCTCTTGGTATAATCGTTTGAAATAACGGTTTCAAAATACGAACTGCAGCGTCGTTATTCGATATATTTCAATTCTATATATATATATATATATATCGATTCTTCGATTTCAAAACTATATTCTTTTCATACATTTGATAAAAATGATATTTTTATCTAACTGTCTTCTATTTCAACACTTCACTATATTTAACAATTCATGTATATAATAATAATGTGATTTTTATTGTATAACAATTCATTTCAAAACACTATTATTTTATATAGTTCACATACGTATTAAAAATAGGATTTTTATTATAAAACAATTTCTTTCAAAACAAGATCATTTTATATAGTTCATATAGATGATAAAATGTGATTTTTATTATAAAACAATTTATTTCAAAATATGAATACCATTCAACACATGAATTTCAATTCAACGAATGAATATCGATTCAACACATGAAGGTTTTCTATAGTTTATATATATATATAGATAAAAATGTGATTTTTATATTTAAAACACGAATACCATTCAACACATGAATTTCAATTCAACGAATGAATATCGATTCAACACATGAAGGTTTTCTATAGTTTATATATATAGATAAAAATGTGGTTTTTATATTTAAAACATGAATACCATTCAACACATGAATTTCAATTGAACGAATGAATATCGATTCAACACATGAAGGTTTTCTATAGTTTATATATATAGATAAAAATGTGATTTTTATATTTAAAACACGAATACCATTCAACACATGAATTTCAATTCAACGAATGAATATCGACTCAACACATGAAGGTTTTCTATTCAACAAATAAATATAGTTTCAGCAAATGAAAATAATTCAAACACATGAATATTATTCAAAATTTCGGTAGCATAACGGCAGGGTAGTTAAAACCGGGACCGTCCCTAGTACGGCTCCTCGCTCTACCTTAAAACCTCGCGGTTTTTGACAATGGGGAATCATGCATCTAGTTCGCACGCAGGCGGCATGTATATATTTTTCATTTCCACAAACTAATCCTATGTGGTTTCAACCAACTATTTCTTAACCACAAACGGGTATTTTTCAACCATGATCAATCAATATCAACCACAAACAATTCCAATCATCCATTCGCTATCAATCAATTTTCACACCAATCACAACCAATAAATATCGTCCATGGTTTGTGGATGAGGGGCGTGTATATATATATATATATATATATATATATATATATATATATATATATACATATAGCAATTCACTTCTATTTCAACACATATATAATTTTTTACAATGCATATACAATTTATACAACTCTTATAAAAGAGGTGTACAACGCTTATATAACTCATACATCGATTATATAATTTATACATCGTCGTTTTCCATTTCGTTTATAAATTAGAAATCTCACATTGGGTTCCACTCCACCAAAAATTGCAGAAGGCTCAGAAAAATACGCGGTCTCTTCTAAAATGTAGAAGACGTCCACAACGTCACGATGTTTCCTGTTTCATCGAATTTCGTCAAGAAACGAAAAAGATACAATTTTTCAAAGTTTGCAACGACTTAAAGGTGTTAAAACAGTTTAAAATAAACATAGCCGTACCTCCACAGTTTGATTCGAAACTAGGTTTTCGATTTTCACGAAATCCGTGTAGCTATATGTTGATCGGCCTTCGCAGCGTCGAAGGGCTAGGAGTGGCGAGCAAAACAAGGTAGGGCGCGCTCAGATTGATCACGGCAGGAAGAAGATCGACGGTGGTGAATGGCGGGACTTCCCAAGGGTGGTTCGCACGATTTTCTCAGCGATAATTAGCAAACTTCATATGGATTCGTAGCTCTTGAGAAGACCTACAAAAACCTTAACTGTAGCACTGGATTTCGTGGAGCGTGGAAGGAGTAATCGGAGCTAGAAGGTCGCGACCTGTTTCCGTCGTGCGTTTTGAAGCGTATCGGGGAGAGAGAAAGTCATCCGACCAATGAGAGATTTTTTTTATATTTATAAATTTTTAAATTTCGAAAATACCCCCTTTCACACACAAACCCCAATCCAAACCCAACGACTGTCGTCCCTAGCGTTCTACCCCCATTCCGAACACAATGGGATATGTTTCGTAGGCCCATTCGACTGTTTCAATCAGTTTTCCTTCAAATTAAAATATATAACATTCAATATTTGATTTGAACGTACATTTCAATTTGCTAGGGCCACAAACTGATTCGAAAAATTCCAGAAAAGTAAATCTGGCTATGTTTTGACGATACGGTCCCGACAAAACTAGTTTCGTCGAATTCTGAGACCGTTTGCAAAAAGGCCCATTTCTGGTCGATCCAATTTGACTGTAATTGACCAAAACACGTTTTCCTTTGCCACGCTCACATACTAGCTTAAAAAATTATGAAATTTGAAATCTAGCAATAACTTCACATCTCGGATCCAACAAAAGTGGTTTCGTCGAACTCCGAGGTCGTTTGCGAAATGGCCATTTTCACGGGCTATATAAATTCCATAGCGACCTTTCTGAAAATTCATTTGGCCATAACTTTTGCTTTCCGCTATGAAACTTCGATTTTTCAGATTCGTTAGAAAGGTATTCACTAACAGATTTAAATTTTTTTGGTTTCACTCAAATCCGTTTTGTTTTGCACCCAGTACAGTCCGACAAAGTTTGAATTCAATTTTTGAAACTGCAGCGCCATTTCAAGCCTTGTTTATAATTAGAATTAATTATATTCGTTTTCAGACGTGGATTCAAACTCACTTTTCATTGCTATTATTCAAAATATTTATTTTAAATATTTAAAATCCATTATTTTAGCCAATTTAAATTTTTTAAATTGGTTCAGATTTTCCGGGTCGTTACATTGAACCCCAGTGTATCGCCTCTAGAGTACACTGATCGGAAGGTGGTTCCATACCTAGTCATGTTGAAAATCCAATCTCCAATAAGCGCCCTGCGGTTTTTGATTTTATGCTATGTATGTGGAGCGTGAGATGCAAGCGTTCTGCTATTTGGTTATTTATTTGATGTAGACATTATTATAATATCACTGGATTTTGTATCAAAATGTTTTGGGTTATAGTAAGGTAAAAACCGTCCATGTTTATGTATGGGTTGGTCTTACTATTATCTTTTCTTTCGAAAGGATTTTGAAAGTTAATCAAATGGTTGGAGTTTACTCACACCAGTCCCATGACTGACCAAGAGTTTATTTTGTTTTGTTTTCCCTAAAATCTTGGGTGCCCAAATTTGTACGGGCAGTCAAGTAGTCGGGATTTTTCAGATACACTTAAAGGAGCTGGAAGCAGAAGGCTTCCCCAGTTAGCTATAGACTACCATATATTCCGCTGTGAACCATGTTTGTATCTAGAAACAGGTGTTTATAACTATTCCAGGAATAACTGTTGTACTCTGATAATGGTATGTATATACAGTTACTGATTTGTATTTCAAAAGTTATGTTATTTAATATATTTTATTCGTTTCGCTGTGAGTTTGTGATCTTCGTTTTTCTTCTATTCTAATATTTCTTTCTATTTCTCATCCTCTAACTTCTTTCTAATAATGACGAGGTCAATATCTATCTCTTGGAGATCCACTACATCCTGCATTTTTTAAAAATAACGTAAATATGAACTGATCAAATAGGAGAATGGTTACTTAATGTCATAAATGATATATCACACATACCAGAAAATCCTGCCAGATGGTCTCCTTGACAGTGTCTAGTATCGATGTCCATGTGGGCCAATATGCAGTCATACGAGCCTTGTAAGTGTGTTTTGATATACTAAAAACTGTATTGGAAGGCTCTAACTCAAAACCCCCGTGTTAAACAAAAAATATATTTCATGGCTACTGTATATATATATATATATAATTTATTATATAGAAATTAAATTTATACTAGAAACTTAATACTTACCCTCTGTTGACTTTTGGCTAAGCCACACCATAGGACGTGTTAGCTCCTGTGATGGACCACTGTCATCTTCACCTACTGGACCATGTGACGGCATACCTGTTACACACAACAATATACCATAATATAAAAGGGCCACGTAAAACAAATAATATGACGTAACATAAGACCATGTGATAAAAATAATATGATATGATATAACATAAAATTATCACATTATAAATAACAGTATGAAAACAGTATGAAATAAAATAACATAAAATTACCTTTTTTAAATGAGGATTATTGGTTAGTCCTCGTCACTTTCGAATTCTGACTCTATTTCCTACTCTATATATGATTCATCTATAGTCTCAAATGCTTTAATTAATGCATTTGATTTATCGTTTAGAGGTCCAAACTTTGTTTGATGATCGGTCATTACTATTCCATTATTTTCCTCGACATCTGCTTGATAAGCTTGTTCATCCGGAATATTACGAGCGTCAAATGTAAACCTTGCATTTGTTTTACAAACAATCGACCAATCTATTTTGTATCTTCTTATAGATGCGTAAGGAGCGTAACATACTTGAAGAGCTTGTTTGGCAAGTACAAAAGGATCGTACTTATAATAACGTGAAGTATATTTTATTTCTATAAGATTATATTTTGGGTGCACTTTGATTTCAGAACCAGGAACATTGCTGAACTAGTTGCATTTAAACAAAAATACTTCTTTCGCGGAGCATGTGAAATATGTCAATTGCAGGATCTGGGTTGGTGCGCTATAAAAATCGATTATATGGTCATTCGGATCATCACTGCCTTTAACAAATACACTGCTAGTGTAAGTTGGTTTTTAGGAATCGTATTCTTTAGTGTTAAACTTGTATCCATTGACAAAGAATATTGGATATGTCATGACTTTCCTTTTTGGTCCCATTGCTGAATGTTTCAATCCTTCATCTACAACACAATTTGTTGTATCAAAAAAACATAATTAGTAAACCAAGTAGTGAATTCTTTGCTGAAATCGCGGTTTGGATGTTGTGATTCGTAAATGCTTCAATTTTAGGAAAAATGTTACATTATGATTAAAGATACAGTACATGTATAGATGATATAAAGTTCATTACCTAACAAACAGTGCAACTTCAGTGCAATTGAGAAGAATATATGTGTGTGTTGCATTATAATCTCTATCATTCAACCATGCTTCCACACATCTACCGGAAGGCCAACCATGTTTTTTATAAATAGATAAAGTCGTTTGACAATCATCTTGATCAATGCCTTCATCATTGCACGTAGTACTTTCAAATGATATGTTTACATGATCACTAAAATAATGAGAGAGAAAATGAAGCTTCTTTTTTGATGTATGATTTGCAAATTGAACCTACAACTCGAGCTTTATGTCTCACTTTTTTCTTTAGATGATTTGAATACCTATTTAGAATTATTGTAAACTAATTTTTTATACATTTCATTAACCAATATTTAATTAACGGAATAATAATATACCTTTTAAATGGATACATCCATCCATATTGCACAGGCCCTCGAAGATGTGCTTCTAATGAAAGATGAACAGATATATTGCTCCATAACATTGAAAAATTATGAAGGAAATATTTTTTCTAGTTTTCAAAGCAATATAGGGATTTCTTCCTCTAGTTTACATAGACGATCAATTTTAAATGTAGTAGAACAAAGCTCTTTATAGAACATACTAAGTACTGTTACAATATTCCAAACTTTTACGGGAAACAATTCTTTAAAAGCGGTGAGCAATACATTTTACATCATAGCATGACAGTTGTGGCATTTCATCCCGCTAAGTTTATTGTTTTTACAGTCGATACATCTACGAAGATTAGAAGATATACCATCCGAGAATCTTAATCCTTCCACCCATTTTAAAAGTATCTTAACTTGATTATTGTCTAGTTCATAGCACACTTTTGGTTTTTTGGTGTCATTTGGCTTTACATGAAGCTCGGGACGGTTGCATATTACTTCGATATCATGTCTTGATTTCAAATCATCTTTCCTCTTCCCTTTGACATTCAAAATTGTATTAAATACATTCTCAGACACATTTTCCTCATTATGCATCATGTCAATGTTATAATGAATCAGGAGATTTTTCCAATAAGGAAACTCTCAAAATATGCTTTGTTTGTACCAATTATGAATCGATGTTCTACCTTGAATTTCTGTCTGTACTCCGGTTTCATGTATCTTTGTATAATCCTTTACAAGTTCGTAAATATCTTAACTTGACCATACCGTATGTGCTCTCAAAGTTTCAAGCCTATTAGCTGTAAAAAAATATCTCTTCTAAAAGGATGAATAATATGAAGAAAGCATCTATGACAGTCAAACCATGAAATTTTCTTTCCATGAGGTAAATAAAATGCTCTTGTTTCTTCCATGCAGTAAGGACAAGCTAGACGACCAACCGTACTCCAACCTAAAAGAATTGCGTACGCAGGAAAATCGCTAATTGTCCACAATGGAGAAGCATACATTTGAAAGTTTTTTTGTTGAGAAATATCATATGTTTTTATTTCTTCGTACCACGTTTTTTTTTAATTCTTCAATCAACAGTTGTAAATAAATATCGATTCTTTGTATCAGATTTTCAGGACTAGGGACAACAATTGTGAGAAACATATAAGGAGTTTTCACACACATCCACGGAAATAAATTATAAGGTGTGAAAATTATAGGCTAGGATGAATATTTAGCACCAAAAATGGTGAAAATCCCTCCGTACATAAACCAAGTCTAACATTACGATTCTCGGATGCAAAATCAGGATACTTGTGGTCAAAATGCTTCCATGCTTTCCCATTAGTTGTGTGTGTTAATGTATCTTCCTCTTGTGTTCTCACACTATGTCATCTCATATGTTGTGCGGTTATAGAAGATGCATATAACCTTTAAAGTCTAGGAATAATAGGTAAATTATGCATACGTTTATATGGGACTTCCTTTCCCTTTTTCTTTCTTGGTTTGTATCTTTTCTGATTACGTATTTTACAATTCTTAAGGTTGATATCATACTTCCAAAATAGCGTGCAACCCTTTAGACATGTATCTATTTTATCATATGGTAAACCAAAAGGCGATATCATTTTTTTTTACTTCATAATGATTTTCGCACATTAAATTATTAGGAGGCACATGTCGCTTCACCGCTTGTATAACAGCTGTAAATCCAACTTCAGTGAGGTTGTATTTAGATTTCATCGCAATGTAATCAACAGTTACTGATAATTGGGTTCCACTTTTACAGCCTTCCCAAAGGGGTTTCTTCGCGGTATCTAATAAATCATATATTTTTTTGGCTCCAACATTTGGTTCTTCTTCCTCATTACCATCACCATCATTAAATTGTTGAACCGGGAACATTGAACGTGCAGCATCTTCAACCATATGTTGTACGAGATTCATCGTAGCAATTTCATTATTCACTACCTCCTGAACTTGTACAGAAGTATATGCTAACGCTTCTCCATTTCGATCCCAAACCAAATAGTTCGAAACCAAACCGTACTGATGCAAATGAACTCAAACCATATGCTGTATCAAATGCTTTAATAATTTGCATCTACTACATGGACAATAGATTTCGACGTTGCTTCTGTTGTTACTTTAGGCGAAATCAATAAACAATACCATTGATAAATTGTTTACTTATTGTGCCATTAGCTTCTCTTCATTTGTACATCCAGCTTCGATCATTAAAATAATTGTCCATTTTTCCTAAGTAGATATATAATTAAAAATTATGATAAAATTTGCATTAATATTTTATTAAAACAATTTTATTCCTAAATGTTATGTTAATTAATCATTTACACTTTAGTTAGTGGGTCATCCTACCTCCCATTACAAATACAATAACGTAATTAAATCGCGTTAATATTTTCAATTTAACGACTCAACAAAATTTCGGCAGCACTTCGCTTTAGTTCCCTGAACAGTACATAATTGCATGTACACGGGGAACATAAAGAAAGCACTTTTGAAATTTTGAGAACCTTTTAAAATGAAATGGTTTACGAGATTTAATTTCGTTATTGTGTTCGTAATTTGTCCAATACAAAGGACAAATCCAACAAATATTGTATATGATGAATATAAATGTCTGTTCCATTAATAAAATGAACATTTACATAACGATCATATACAATATTTACCAGACGGGGACGGAAAAACTCTCTAAGATTTTATGAATATAATATATTACGATTGGTGCTCTTCAATCTCTAATTGTACGTAAATGAATTTTATCACATATACGTATATTTTCAACATTCAATCGAACTAACCGTATGTTATATATAAAATTAAATATCGTTTTCGATAAATTTTTATAAAACATAAACTTAATTATTTCCATTTCCACTAAACGTTTTCAACAATTTAAATATCGTTTTCAATGAATTGGGCCTCAATCAATTCAACATATACATATATTAATTACCAACTATATATACAACACCATATATGCACATATACATATACAACATAAATTAATTAACCCTCGATTAGCAAAATTATACATAGATTAATAACATGACTATTTCAACCTATATATACATGCACTAACAACACTACACATACAAACATAAACTAATTAACCTTAAATTAGTAAATCTAGGGTATAAAAATTGATTAGGGTTTATACCTTGAGTATTGGAGAAAAATTGGGGCCTAGAGAGGAGGAGAGAGAGATTTGCTGACGTTGGGGAGAGTAGAGGTGGCAAAAATGGCTGTGGGTGGTGAATTTCTAAAATGGGGGAGGAGGATTTTGATTTTGTTTCAGGAGGAAATGAAGTCGGGGAAGAAGAAGCAAGTCAGTGAATTTCTACTGGACTAACCAACAATTAGCAACGGGTGCCAACGTGTTTATAACTAGTGACTTCTAACGGCCTCCAACGTTTCATTTTTTATAACATAAAGAAAATTCCAGAAATAAGCCTCCGTTGGAAGCTGTCGTTGGAGGCCTTTACCAGGCTCCGTTGCTATACTGTGCATCTCTTGTGGTGATACTACCTAAAACTTATATGTAAAGTACCAATTTCAACAAAAAATAATAATAAATAAAAAGACTTCTCTATAAATCGTGACTAAGTCTTAATCCTTTTAATTCAGTAGTGGCTTCTGTCAGTAATATCTCGTGTATTGTATATGATTTAATTCAAAATAAATTATCATTGTTAGTTTCTTGTACAAAAACAGATTATACATAGCATAAAATATAAATAAGAAAAATGCTATAAATTTTTGAATCTCAGAGTCACACTTCATTAATTTTGGAAAGAAAAAAATATTTTTTTCCTCCATTAGATGATCCATTGAACATAATTGATTGTGTAATAATGTTACCAAGCAAGGAGTCGTTAAGGCTTCAAACTCCAGGTAAATGATATGCCACTGACTAAACTGCATAATAAAAAATAGAAGTTAAAATCAACTTATTTTCTAATCAATTACCTGATAAAATTCTCTCTATATATCACAATACATAAACTGCGAAGGGATGCTAATAGGAATGAACATTATTTTTCATGATATTTACGTCACGCTATAGCCAGGCATTATCTAGGATTTCCATTTTAGGCATATGAATATCCTAAAATAATGTCAACAGTCCACCAAAGATGTTCAACACTTATCACTTACAAAAAAAAACCGAGGATTATAGGGATAAAGCCAAAGTCACGGAAGTGGTGAGGGGGTCATTGGACGGAAACTAAAAAGAAAACATGAGGCATGTAAAGATGCATGATCAAAAGATGTAGAGGTATGCAATGAGTATTAGAGGAGTGGTAGAAGTTAATGTTTGGAGAAAGGCACAAATTAGAGACAGAATATTAATTAGGTATGGACAGCGAGGGAGGAAAAGAAAAGTCGCACGTTCTCGCATCAGATTTTGAAGGCATGTACAGATGAAAGTAAAGGAGATCTTTCATTTAACAAATAAAGTGAGAGAGAAGGAGAATGCAACATCAGTTACTAGTCTTTTATAATATAGTATAAATTAACTTTTATTAATATTATTATTCCTAAAATCTAAGAAATTGCACATAACTGTGGAAATTAAATCTTTGAAGTCAACTTATATCTTTATGATTCCTATCAACATGTAAGTTAAGTTTCTTCTGACTGTAAACAAAGTATTTGCTTCACTTTGATTACAGTCAATATATTCAAGTGTTTATTGACTTATCGTATATGAGTTTGACATATTTGAGTAATAAGTTAAAACACAACTGTGACACCCCACGTCCGTTAATGTCACTCATTAAGAGCATGCATTTAATTTCGTGGAGCATTATAGGTAAACAGAAACAGAAACATTACAAGACAGATATAAAATAGCAGCGGAATAAAAACAAACTTTATTAATCATAAAGCATAGTGGTTCAAAACATCATATGTCTGAATTACATAAAAACCAATACATCATAAAAACTTCTGTCTTGTACTTAAATATCAGAGTACAAAATAAAAGAAGCAAATCCCGAAAAAAACTTAGCCATAGTAGCAAGGATAGGAGCTTGAGCAATACATCTAAGCAGCTCCAGCAAAAGATAGCAGAATCATGATCAAGCTTGAGTATTCCCACCCTGAGAACCTTGGGAAGGGGGGAATGAAAGAAAGAAGAGGAAACAAAAAGGGTCAGACATAAAGTCTGGCGAGTCCAGTTACTTTTAGCAAGTAAATAAGTAAAAATATCATGACAGGCATATAAAGTGGATAAGAGAGATAATATCAAAAAAAGCAGGTATGACAAGGTAAACATGATAGAGTGTATACCCTTTTTTAAATATTACTCTGATTCTCCGCACTAATACTAGTATAACCAGAATGAGATTATCCCAACAACTATATGATGGTTGACTTAGGAGTACTTATGGTGAGAGGTTTTAACCCCATACAATCCACACACAGCCCAACCTAATAGGCTCCTAAACTTTTTACCAAAGTCTAGACGTACCCTAAGTACTACCTTAATCGATCGGCTCCCTACTCTGTAGATACCTTGTGCTGGGCCTACAGTAGGAGGTATCATTTTCCTAAAGTGGCAACCCTTCGTGATGTGCACAACCATATCTACTGGTATCACGGTCATCTTATCCCCTTCCGCCTGAACATGCACGCACATGTCCCAATCGGTTTGCACTACCCACACAGTCCTCCACGTTTGGATCTCTTACAATCAGCCCAGTAAGCGTGCCCCAACTCCGACCAAGGGCAGAGTACTTGTTCTATACCGTTATATGTGTTACTGACTGAAAATGGTCCCACACACAAGATGATACAAGCTCTCCCACTTGTCTTGTATCCCCACTTGGATTTCCACCAGTTATATATACCTATTGGTGTCTTTAATTACATAATCTCATCCTTTCTACATGTTATGCTTACCTAACGGTGTCTTTAATTACATAACCCCAACCGGTTAAGTTTGTGGGCCTATATATATATATTACCCACCCTACCCAGATTTACTTAACCCACCCATTGTTTTAACCAAGTTTACTTAACCCCTGTTCATGTTCATGTTCATACAATCCTTAAGGATTTAACTAGTTCAAGTATTCCAATTCATTACCATGTCCATTTATTGTTATAATGTGCTGGACCCCTCACATTAAACCTACCACTTGTGGATGCTGGATATGCCAGTCGGTTCCGGGTAGACTTCTTCCACAAGTCGGTCTTTACCTCGTGTCTCAGCACGTCTCGTATTTGTGCACCTTAACCCCTCACGTTAGATTTACCACTTGTGGTCGTTGGATATGTCAGGCTGTTCCAAGAAAACTTCCACCACAAGTGTAATCTAATCTCGTGTCTAGGCGCAGTTATAGTCTCTAATTACTGTAATCCTAGTCATTTCATTATTAGCCAATTTTGCCTGTGTCGTTATAGGTTTTTATGCCCCTTTTCCTAGTTATGTTCATAATGAATTATATGCCCTAAATTCATATTCATAAACATTACTCAAGTTATGCCAAATTCCCCATATACGAGTTATGCCCAATTCAATGTTTTTCCCTCGTTCCCCGTTTAACGCGTTCGCATATTTCAGCGACATGCCTAGGCTCGAAAGGAGCCAAGCTATATAAAATAAAAAGGGAAACATGATGGGAAGATGATAGAAATGATCATACTAACTAAATTGACATATAATGGCATAAACATATAGTGGCATCATGACAATATAGGCATAAATCTGATGAACATATGATAATAGCACTGATTCTAACATAATAGGCATGATAAGATCTAAATCATAATTTAGATGTCCAACTAGTAACAGAATCAATTTGACCACAAACATGATAGGTACAAGGTGATCTAAATAGTGAATTTGATCTAAAATCGAAGGTAGATCTGACATAATAAAGGTTAAGGTTCAAGTCATAGTTATGCCAGAATATCATTGGTTCACTAGTTATTCAGATCTGATATGATTCAAGCAGTCATAGGCATAAATCCAAATTACAGTCATATCATGTTTTACTTTTTAATTATTTAAATCTAAAAGTAACTTAAACTCACAGTGTTTGGATCTAGAAAGATAGAAGAAGAATAGCGGAGGTTGGATCATAGATCTACACTTGAATAACTTGATTAACTTGATTGCAGAAGAAGGAAAAAGGTTTGGTTTAGTCTGGGCACCGATAACATCTAGGCCTCCATTATTTTTCAGTGTAGAAAACAAGAGAAATGGAGCCATATTTATAGCCGAAAAGAAGACCCCGAGACCCTAATTTTCTGATCTGCCACGGGGGGTCGACCCATGGGTCGACACCCGTTGAGGGGTTGACCCAGGGGTCGACACCCCTAGGGCAGTAACTTTACCGCCTACGGAAATTTGAATGGATTTTGATTTCTGGAATTAATTATATATATCTATATATAATTCTCTTGCGTGTATACATACTTCAAACCTTCATAACTTCTTCATACGTTGTCTGTTTTATGCAAAACAACTGTCTTTCTTGACCAGAATTTCGAGACGGATGCAATGGCGTAGTCCGTTTCCCTTTATTCTGAATACTAAATTAAATATTATTTAATTTGTCCTCTTTAATGTTGTTAAAATTACGGGGTGTTACATTCTCCCCTACTCAAAGGATTTCGTCCCCAAAATCTCCAAGTTAAGAAGAATGCATATCCTACCATCCATTACCCATATACTCATCCACCAATCACAGGCATCCATTGTCATTAAAGACTTCTAATGTTTAAATGAACATATGCAAAGGTGTGTGTATATGTCCAAATACTAATACGAAGATCAGGCGATCTACTGATTCAGTCGACCTCCTTAATGCAATGTATGTTAGCGCCATGAATCCAAATGTATGCAATAATCCTATTATAACATGTAAGTTCTACATGGGTGCACAATCATCCGTCGAAATGCAACATCCATATGATGATACATTCAGTTACATCCATAAAAAGAAGAAAAATGCACACACATTCATATGCAGTATGAGAGTGACTGAGCCGATCTAGTGCCTAATGTGTGTGTATACGCATCTATGAGCAACCACTAGCAAACACTTGCATCCATCAAACATAACATGTCTCAAACACATGTTTACATCCGTGGGATTCCTACCTAAAGTTCGAAGATTCAATTGATAGGATACATTTAAATGATAGAAACAAGCATAAATAAAAGCTTTGGAAAGGAAGTTAAGAACATTCCCTCAAAATGAAAAGGGTACGAAGCACGAATCTTGTCTTCGATCTCCCAAGTCGCATCTTCTGGGTCATCTCCCCATTGAACTTTCACCAACTTGACCTCTCTATTGTGTAGCTTCTTAACTTCTGATCCAAGAATACGAGAAGGAACTCGTCTGACTGTCGTCTCTCGTTCCATCTCTACTTCCTCCAATATATTCGGCTCAACTACTTCTGTGGTATCATGTGAGCATTTTCGCAAATGAGAAACATGGAAAACATCATGAACACCAGATAGTCTTTCTGGTAGCTTTACTCTGTAGGCAATTTGGCCAATCCTTTCCGTT
Organism: Allium sativum; assembly: GCA_030737875.1. Lineage (NCBI taxonomy): Eukaryota > Viridiplantae > Streptophyta > Magnoliopsida > Asparagales > Amaryllidaceae > Allium > Allium sativum. Next base: position 713,190,247 of record CM060912.1, read on the forward strand.
ATGGGAAATGGTCCTACAAATCTTGGTACCAATTTCCCTATAGATCTGAAGCGAACCACATTCCCCAAAGGTGACAACTTAATGAAAACCATGTTTCCTATTTCAAATTCAATGCCAGTCATTCTCTTGTCAGCTTACGATTTCTACCTATCTTGAGCGGTCTTCATTCACCGTCTAATAAGATCAATCTTCTCGGACGTTTCTCTAACCATATCTGATCCAAGTAATAGCCTTTATGTAGATTCCCACCAAAAAGTTGGTAACCTACAGGGTCATCCGTATAATGCTTCGAAGGGTGCCATGCCAATGCTAGCTTCATAACTGTTGTTGTAGGAAAACTCTACTAATGGAATATGCTCTTCCCAAGTCCCTCCGAAGTCTAGGATACACAGCCTTAAAAGATCCTCAAGAATTCTGTTCACCCTCTCCGTCTGTCCATCAGTCTGAGGATGATAAGCGGTGCTCAAACATGACTGTGCGCCCAATGCTTCTTACAAGCTCCTCCAAAATTCACTAGTGAAGATGGGGTCACGATCGCTTACGATGCTGGAAGGTACTCCATGAAGACGGACTATCTCACGAACGTAAATTGCTGCCAACCAAGCTGCCGCTCTCTTACTCTTAACTGGAATGAAATGAGCATTCTTAGTAAGTCTATCCACCACAACCCAAATACTAGTGTTGCCTTTCTTTGATCTAGTCAAACCATTTATGAAATCCATAGAGACACTCTCAAACTTCCACTGTGGAACCTCCAAAGGATGAAGTAAACCACCGGGCATCTTTTGCTCGACTTTGTCTTGCTAACAAACCAAATATTGAGAAACAAATTCTGCCACATCTTTCTTCATCCCGGCCCAAAAGAAAACCTTCTTCGTATCCTTATACATCTTATCACCGCCTACATGAATAGTCATTTTAGAATGGTGGGCTTGTTCTAGGACTGCCTTTAACAAACTTCCAATTTGGGGAACACAAAGCCTTCTATCTCGTCGCAACCACCCTTTATCGTCACTGGAATATTTATTGAGGTGACTAGAAGTCACCCTTTTTCTGATCCTATCCAAGATGTCTGAATTCTATGTATCATCTCGTTGCGAAGCTCCCACCAGATCCATAAGAGTAAGTCGTATCTCTAGCGATGCAAACAAACCAAGCAAAAACTCGGTGGAGGGTCTAAAGTCAAAAGTCGATATGAACTCCAAGCTTTTCTTTTTCACAAACAGAGGACTTAAGGTCAACCTATGCCTACTCAATGCATCTGCCACCACATTACCCTTGCCAGGGGTATAAGCAATCTCAAAATCCTAAGAAGCTAGGAACTCCATCCACTTTTGTTGCCTTAAGTTAAGATCCTTCTGCAAGAACAAGTACTTGAGAGATTTGTGATCAGTGTACAACTCGTACTTCTCTCCAAGCAAACAATGACACCATATCTTAAGAGAGAATACTACGACAGCTATCTCTAAATCATGAGTAGGGTAGTTCTTCTCATGAACCCTTAGTTGTCTACCCCCATAACACACTACCTTCCCTTCTTGCATCAGAACCACACCAAGCCATGTACCATGTGCATCAGTGTAAACTGTAAACACTTTATTCCATCAGGCAAGGTCAAGACTAGGGCTGTTGTCAGAGCCCTCTTCAATCGTTGGAATGCAACTTCACAATCTATATCCCATGAAAACGCCAAATTCTTCTTCGTCGGCCTAGTGAGTGGGGCTGATATCTTTGCGAAGTCCTTAGTGAACTTTCTATAATAACCTGCCAATCAAAGAAAACTTCTCACCTCCGTTGAATTTTTTGGAATTTGGCAATCTTGAACTGCAACTACCTTTGCGGGATCTACTGTTATCCTATCTTTGGAAACCACATGCCCTAGAAATCTCACCTCTTTTCTCAAAAAATGACATTTGGAGAACTTTGCCTTAAGCTGATGCACACGGAGAGTTTTCAAAACCTCCCTCAAATAATGGGAATGTTCTTCTTCATTCTTTGAGAAGATCAAGATATCATCAACAAAGACCACGACAAATTTATTTAGAGACTCCTGAAACACCTTACTCATCAGATGAACAAAATAGGCGGGTGCATTCGTCAACCCAAAAGACATAACTAGTCATTCAAATAAACCATCTGGAGTCCTAAAAGCGGTCTTATTTATACTGTCCTCAGCCACCCTCAACTGATGAAACCCCGTGGCCAAGTCCAACTGAGAAAATACCGAGGCACCAACAAGCTGGTCAAACAAGTCATCTATTCTCGGAAGTGGGTTACTATTCTTCTTTATGAGTTTGTTCACTCTCTATAGTCCACACACAAGCGAAGCGAACCATCCGCCTTAGTTGTGAATACTACTGGAGCACCTCATTCAGATATGTTTTGCCTAATAAACCCTTTCTTAAGTAGCTCCTCTACTTGCTTGCTAAGCTCCCTCCTTTCCCTTGGAGCCATATGACACACTGGTAATGCAACTGGCTTTGCATTGTCCACCAAATATATACGAAAATCAATTTCGCGCCTCGTAGGTAAGCCCCGTACCTCATCAAAAACATCAAAATAATCTCGGACTACTGGAACAGATCGTGGATCATCGATAGATGCATCAAGAGACTCTAGGAAACTAAGCATAACAGTCCCTTGTGGGTCACAAGAAATCTCGAGGGTCCTCCCATGGCAAGTCAAAAGTCTAACAACCCTCTTCTCACGGTCTAGAATGGCACCATACACGTTAGCCAATCCATCCCTAGAATCAACCCATAACCCATAAAACCGAGCATATATGTGTCGCACTCGAACTCGACGCCTAACAAGATATTCTCAAACCCCAACAAATCATAGACAAATGAGCCGAACCACCAATGGGGTTTGAGACATCTATGGGATCCACTATCATACTAGTATTTAAGTGCAGAGATTCAACCACAAAACTAGATATAAATGAACGTGAAGCACCAGAATAAAAAAGAGTTCTAATAGGATGATTGGAAAGAGAAATCAAACCTTCCACGGAAATTTTCCTACCTCTATCCGGAGCACTGGTCGCAAGAGCATTCACCTACCCTCTAGAAGCTCCTGCCCTTTGACCTTGTTCCTGTTTCTTAGGGCACTCCTTAGCAAAGTGTCAAACCTCTCTACAATGGAAGCAAGAATTCTACCTCATTTTGCAGTCCTTCACCAAGTGACCCTCACGTCCACAACTGTGATACTTCCTCTTATCCTTACCCTTGTCATTATTTCCGCCCTTCTTCTGTTGTTGTTGCTGCTATCCTTTCTTGGGCCATATTTTCTTGTTTTGTGTTGTTTCCTCAGCTTTAACTTCCTTCTTTTCTCCTTTGTCTTCCTCATGCATCAAGGCCATATCAACAAGCCTTTCAAAAGTAGCTCCCATTGGAATATGGGACATAGCTAACCCATGAAGGAGTTCATTCAGCCCTTTAGCAAACCACAAAGCTTTCTTATGCAGAGTGTCTACCAGTTTCAATCCAAACCTTGCTAGTTGGTTGAATTTGTTCACATATTCTTTAACAGTCATATTTCCTTGTTTGAGCGCCAAGAACCTCTCCATTTGCATGCTTTTCTCAGCTTGAGAAAGAAACTTCATTTCAAACCTCTGTCTAAAATCATCCCATGTTTCCACCAGACGCCCCGCTTGGGTTACATCCCACCAAAATGAAACTTTGACTTTCATTAGCCAGGCGGCTAGCTGAATCTTCCTATGATCATCCACATCGAAAATTCCTAACAAGTATTCTGTCTCCTTGAGCCAATTCCTTGCCTCTACGAATGTCTCGGTTCCATGGAATGGCCTTCCTCCCAAAGCCTGGAAATCTTTGCAGATCTTATAGAAATTATCTGCATGGAGAGGAGGAGGAACGACGGGTGCAACTGGGGGAGGAACGTTAGCTTGACGAACGGCAGGCGCCGTGGCCTGTACATACCTACGGAATCAGCCTGGTACGTAACGCCCTCTGGAATATTAGGTTCCCCAGATATGCTGAATGGAAAAGGAAAGAGATTCAGACAAAGGATCGAAAGATAGTACATACGGCTTTGGGGAATATGATTTTCAAAACAGACTTTTCTTTTGAAAATGCTTTCTTTTAAAACCTTTTTGAAAGTAGTTTTTAAAAACGTTTATCTAATCTGGTAACCTTCAGCTCTAATACCAAGTGTGACACCCCACGTCCGTTAATGTCACTCATTCAGAGAACGCATTAAGTTTCGTGAAGCATTATAGGTAAATAGAAACAGAAACATTACAAGACAGATATAAAATAGCAGCGGAATAAAAACAAACTTTATTAATCATAAAGCATCGTGGTTCAAAACATCATATGTCTGAATTGCATAAAAACCAGTACATCATAAAAACTTCTGTCTTGTATTTAAATATCATAGTACAAAATAAAAGAAGCAAAATCCCCAAATGAAAACACAGCCATAGTAGCAAGAATAGGAGCTTGAGCAATACATCTAAGCAGCTCTAGCAAAAGACAGCAGAATCCCGGTCAAGCTCGAGTATTCCTACCCTGAGAACCTGGGGGGAAATGGAAGAAAGAAGAGGAAACAAAATGGGTCAGACATAAAGTCTGGCAAGTCCAGTTACTTTTAGCAAGTAAATAAGTAAAAGTATCATGACAGGCATATAAAGAGGATAATAGAGATAATATAAAAAAGCAGGTAACATGATAGAGTGTATACGCTTCTCTAAAGATTACTCTGATTCTCTGCACTAATACTAGTATAACCAGAATGAGATGATCCCAAGAACTATAAGATGGTAGACTTAGGCGTACTTCTGGTGAGAGGTTTTAACCCCATACAATCCACAGGCAGCCCAACTTAACAGGCTCCTAAACTTTTTACCAGAGTCTAGACGTACCCTAGCTACTACCCTAATCGATCGGTTCCCTACTCCATAGATACCCTGTGCCGGCCCCACAGTAGGAGGTATCACTTTCCTAAAGTGGAAACCCTTCGTGATGTGCACAATCATATCCACTGGTGTCACGGTCATCATATCCCCTTCTGCCCGAAAATGCACGCATATGTCTCGGTCGGTTTACGCCACCCACACCATCCTGCACGTTTGGATCTCTTACAATCAGCCCAGCAAGTGTGCCCCCAACTCCGACCTAGGGTGGAGTACTCGTTCGATACTGTTATATTGGTTACTGACTGAAATGGATCCCACACACAAGATGATACAAGCTCTCCACCTTGTCTTGTGTCCCCACTAGGATTTCCACCAGTTATGTATACCTATTGGTGTCTTTAATTACATAACCTCATCATTTCTACAGGTTATGCTTACCTAATAGTATTTTTAATACATAACCCAAACCGGTTAAGTTTGTGGGCCTATATATAAATATTACCCACCTTACCCAGATTTACTTAACTCATCCACTGTTTTAACCAAGTTTACTTAACCCCTATTTATGTTCATGTTCATACAATCCCTATGGATTTAACTAGGTTAAGTATTCCAATTCATTACCATGTCCATTTATGGTTATAATGTGTTGGACCCCTCACATTAAGCCTACCACTTGTGGATGCTGGATATGCCGGTCGGTTCCGGGCAGACATCTTCCACAAGTCAGGCTTAACATCATGTCTCAACACGTCTCGTATTTGTGCACCTATACCACTCACATTAGGTTCACCACTTGTGGTCGTTGGATATGCCGGGTGGTTCCGGGCAGACTTCCACCACAAGTGTAATCTAACCTTGTGTCTAGGCGTAGTTACAGTTTCGAATTACTGCAATCCTGGGCATTTCATTATTAGCCAATTTTACCTATGTCGTTATAGGTTTTCATGCCCCTTTTTCCCAATTATGTTCATAATGAATTATATGTCCTAAATTCATATTCATAAACATTATTCAGTTTATGCCAAATTCCCCATTTACAATTTATGCCCAATTTCAATGTTTTTCCCTCGTTCCTCGTTTAACGCGTTCGCATATATCAGCGGCATGCCTAGGCCCGAAAGGAGCCAGGCTATATAAAATAAAAAGCGAAAGATGAAGGGAAGATGATAAAAATGATCATACTAACTAAATTGACATATAATGGCATAAACATATAGTGGCATCATGACAATATAGGCATAGATCTGATGAACATATGATAATAGCACTGATTCTAACATAATAGGGATGCCATAATAGGCATGATAAGATCCAAATCATAATTTAGATGTCCAACTAGTAACAATTCCAATTTGACTACAAACATGATGGGTACAATGTGATATAAATAGTGAATTAGATCTAAAGTCGAAGGTAGATCTGACATAAAAAAGTTTAAGGTTCAAGTCATAGCTATAGCAGAATATCATAGGTTCACTAGTTATTACAAAACTGATATGATTTAAGCAGTGACAGGCATAGATCCAAATTACAGTCATATCATGTTTTACTTTTTTATTTTTTAAATCTAAAAGTAACTAAAACTCACAGTGTTTGGATCTAGAAAGATAGAAGAAGAATAGTGGAGGTTGAATCACAGATCTACACTTGAATAATTTGATTAACTTGATTGCAGAAGAAGGAAAAAGGTTTGGTTTAGTCTGGGCACCGACAGCATCTAGGCCTCCATTATTTTTCAATGTTGAAAGCAAGAGAAATGAAGTCGTATTTATAGCCGAAAAGAAGACCCCGAAACCCTAATTTCCTGATCTGCTGCATGGGGGTCGACCCCCCTTATGGGATCGACCCAGGGGTCGACACCCCTAGGGTGGGAACGTTACCGCCTACGAAATTTTGAAATCTGAATGGATTTTGATTTCTGAAATTAATTATATATATATATAATTCTCTTGCGTGTATACAAACTTCAAACCCTTATAACTTCTTCATACGATGTCCGTTTTACGCAAACCAAATGTCTATCTTGACCAGAATTTCTAAACGGACACAGTGGCGCAGTCTGTTTCCCTTAGTTCTGAATATTAAATTAAATATTCTTTAATTTTTCCTATTTAGTGTTGTTAAAATTATGGGGTGTTACATTAACCTAACCACAACCTAACAAATAAGAAAAGAATAATTCTATTCAACTTAAAAACGACACGATTGTAGCTGTAAATCTATTATATTAGTCAATACAAACTTTGGAAACAATTACCCTATATTAATATTTATAGGTTTATTCAACAAATTCAAAAAATGCTTTATGAACATTATAGTATGTAGAGGTTAATCGGGAGCCTCTTTATAGTCCAATTGAACTAACTGTCAAGTGAGAAAAGAATAATTCTATTCAACTTAAAATGGGCACATTTGTAGCTGTAAATCTTTTATATTTGTCAATAGAAACCTGGGAAAGCAATATCCTTGTGGTCACATGTGTATATGATGAAGAAATTGGCAATCATCATTTATATTGTTTCTTTTGTTATAATCAAGAGTGGTACAGAGGAAATCAACATGAAAACTTTTGTTCAGTTATGGTCATCAAAAAATATAGATAAGTCACTTGAAGATATATATCATTATCACAGTGCGAAAAGAAAGGATCTTCGCTACAAACCCGAAATGAATATTATTTTTATTGGGATGTTTATTAACTTCAGATTGTATTCAATATTTATTGCCAAATTATTTGTTTTCCATTTCAAACCATGTACATAATATAAATTAAGCAAGCTAATTAATATTTATAGAATTATTCAACAAATTCAAAAAAATTCTCGATGAACATTTTTGTGTATAAGGTTAAGGAGGAACCTCTTTATCTTTGAATTGAACTTTACTGTCAAATAAGAAAAGAATAATTCTATTCAACTTGAAATGCTCACAGTTTTAGCTATAAATCAACATGAAGAATTTTGTTCAATTTTAGTCATTGAGAAAATATAGATAGTCGCTTGAAGAAATATATCATTGCAAGATTTTGTTGTTCTTTCATCTATCCACTTTGTGCCAGCCATGTAATTTTGTTCAAAACGTTGGGCTTAAAAAAAAAAATTGGCCTAGGGCCCAGCTTTGGACAGGGTCGGCACTGTGCATGCGCATAAGATAAATTTAGTAAGCTAATTAATATTCGTAGGGTTATTCAACAAATCCAAAAAATGCTCAACGAATTTTTCTGTATATAAGGTTAATCAAGAACGTCTTTATTTTCAAATTGAACTTTTACTGTCAGATAAGAAAAGGATAAGCCTTTTCAACTTAAAACGGGCATGCTTTTAGCTGTAAATCTATTATATTAGTCAATACAAAATTTGGAAAAAAATATCCTTGTGGTCGCATGTGTGTATGAAGAAGAAACTGACAACCATTATTTGCGCTAAATAAGTGTTTATATTCAAGTTGTTTCTATGGTAAGAAGCAAGAGTGACAAAGATAAAATCAACATGAAAACTTTTGTTCAATTTTGGTCATCGAAAAAATACAGATACGTGAGTTGAATAAATGTATCACTGTCACAGTGCAAAAAGAAAATATCTTTGTTACAAACCCAAAATGAATATTATTTATATTGGGATGTTTATTAACTTTATATCGTATTAACTATTTATTGCCAAATTATTCGTTTTCCATTTTAAACCTCGAATGCAATAAGTAGCGATATCTCGCAGAATTTGAAATCATTCATTATAGATAGGTTCATAATGCAGAGGCGGTGAACGTTTTAAATTTTCATAATTCACAATTAACCAACTATGTATACCATCTTGGGTGTTACCAAGTTCTTGGCTAATAAACATAAATGCCCAATTGTGGTACAAAATGAAGAAATAATTTTGTTTTATGTACCAGTAAGCGATTCCAAATAAGTTTTTATTCTGCAGACGCAGTGTAATAATTATAAGATTAGAAGTAGAGAAAAACATCTGTTGTTAGTAAATGAGTTCGTGACTTAAACATAATATAAATCAAGTTGCCACGGAACTCGATTATATCTGTAAATATAGTTGTGCAAAGTACAGGACTACATGTAGAGCATTAAGCTCATGTGGACAGTCACAAAAATGTGCTTGTTTATCAATCATGAACCTTTTTGGTTTTTTCTGAAACCACTCAATTATCCAATTTCATATCTAGTAAACATTTTTGTATATACCAATATTCGTGGCTATATAAATGGAATAAATTGGCATTCGTTGGATAAGCTATATAAACGTGTATACCAATATTCATTGTTTTATAAGAAGTTAACAGAGCATAAATGGAAATAAAATAATGTACTTGGTAAACGTTGGTTGTAGGGAACAAAAGTAGATAAGCGACTAAAATTTAAATCATTATCATATATCGTAACCTAAAAAATTGTTCTAGTAAAGTACACTTATGTTTTAGAATTCATGAGAAAGTCTAAACAATAAGTGGATGTTTTACAACTGTGGATGTTGTTAGATTATTGGTGCAGATGTGGTTAAATTTAAAAATATGACAAGAACAAAAAATAATCCATAAACTTCATCATGTACATAACCATAGGCCTGAATCTTGTAGGTAGTCAACATATGCCAACACTGGTACGAAAACAATGCTACAACTCACCATTGTAACCAGCATCAGTACGTGTGAAAACAATACAAACAAATTTTAAGGTAGATTAACTAATTTGTAAAATGATTAAAGCAAAGCTAACAGAAAATGGAAGGTTGCGTCGTAGAGGGGTTTTGTAGAAACAATGAACAGGGAAAATGAGCTACCATGCAAAATTAGTTGCACTTTCACTGGACGAAACAATGGGTAGACATCCGTCGGTTGATACTTCATCCGAATGTTGACCTAACGCAGTTAGAAGAAAACCGATCCAACAAATTTGTATTTTGATGAGGAGGAATAATGCTGATGTTGACCTACTACGACTCGCCGACAGCGGTGCTGAGGGAATAGAGAACGACCGGAACTGGAGGCGCAGGCTATGTCCAAGCAATCGGGTAGGGGTTGAGGACAATTTGGTAGGGTTATGGAATTTGGGGGAAAAATTAATTGTTGTTAGCGTGAGAAGGGGAGGGGACGGATTGAAGGGGTAAATGTAAAAATGAAATAGGTGTGAGCATATGAAAAACTGAGGTCGAACGATGCTTTTTTGGGATAGATGGCACAATTTATTTATTTATTTATTTTTATTTTTTTTTATTTATTTTTTTTTTTTGCCGAAAGTGGAACTGGAAGGACTTCAAGAAAAGATTGTTCTTTCATATAATATAATAGATCACTAGGGCAAGACGAAGTGTTATAGAAAATTTTGGAAGTCTCAAAACAAATAGGAAAACTTGTAAAATACTTCTAACATTAGAATATTCACCTAGGTTGAAATTGCAAGTAGTATAAACAACATGTCTTTGATGAACAACAAACCAGTAAAATAAATCCAAAGGAGAAAAATAGAAGAAAATATTTTTATAGTGATTTTACTCTCTTTACAAGTTGATTTGATTGTAGTTTGAGTACAAGAGAAAGAGTCAGAAGTACAAGGGTTAGCTAGAAAATCCCAGAACCTCCTGTTGCAAAGGAGAAGAAGTTTGAAGAATGAGTTTAAAAGTGGAGCCACAACCAATTAGAAGATCTCTTCTATGTTACAAGTTATTCGATATTTTTTGGAGTTTGCAAGCAATTTAGACTAGATTTCCACTACCAAAGAGCTTATGTTTGCAGCCTAATAAGATCACATTAGAAAATTGGAGGCCACCTGAATCATCATTATGACTTGGTGTTTAGGCATAGTTATGACTCGGTGTCAGGTCATATCCTTGGTGATTTAAGTGATAATTCTTCTTGAATTAATCTTTATATTCCATTTTTTATTGCAACCTATGTAATTTCATAACTTATTGACTTGTTTTGATGAGTTTTCATGCTCGAGTTAGATTGAACTGCAACTTTAATCGGATTAGTCATCAGCTACTTGAACTAGGCTCATTGAAATGTTATCAAACTTAATGAATATGCTTAAAAGCTCAAATGGACCATGATACAGGTGATGTGGTCTAGTCGGTGTGGACCCATATGACTCAGTACAGAGTCATATGGATGAGTTGATGTCGACTCATACTCTTAGCATATTCTATGTTCATTTTTCTTTAGATCATTTTTATCTACTTATTAGTGCTTTGGTCAAGTCTCGGGTCATCCTGTTTTTTGTCTCTGTGTTCTGAATTTTTTGTATTCATGTTCAAGTAAAACCCAAGTTAACATTTTCCCTTGGAGTATGCCTTTGTTGTATTCAAGGCGTGCTCTGAAATAAGATGTCTTTGATCTTGTGTCGCATTAAGCTATATTGAGAAGTTGCCATTGATTTATCAGCTATTTGCTGAGTTTTCCGACTCGAGTCGCCACTGTTTATGACAACCACGCAATTTTGATTTCATAATTTCCAAGATATCTTTGAATATTGAGTAAGTCATGTGTATAGAATTGGAGCAAGACTGGTCAAAGCATATAACTCGGTAGGAAGTCTGTTACTTAGAAAAATTTGAGATAAACGATTTTCTATTTACTTTTCTACTCAACTCTATTAACTCCAATTTGCATTCCTGTCGTTTCCGCATGACCCAATCCAATCCCTAGGACCCATAACCGATTTAACTTTTAACGCCGATCGGGCCGCCATCGATCATCTTCCTTTTTCAAACCTCATTGCTAAAGCTTCCTAGAGCCACCGTGGTTCATTTGACTAGCTCACGCTCTTATGAAGTCAACATATTTACAATTTCATTGCCTCTCCATCCTGCTTTTGCATGTCTAGTGGCCCTAAAAAGAGAAGTATTCCATGCCACTTAGAGCTATGGATCCATTATTTATTTTTAGATCGATAACGAGTAAATTTTAAAATAGGAGAAAAATTGACATTAATTGCTTTTCTAGCATGAACGAGCAATCTACATGGGATGCTTCATTTGTGATGTGGACGTGTTGGATTCCATTCACAGGATAACATACTGCACTAACTCTGTTTAGTTCTTAACGTCATACTAGCCAACACACGCTAGTTTCCTTCAAATTCAAAAGTTAACATTTTCCCTTGGAGTATGCCTTTGTTGTACACAAGGCAACACACGCTAGCTTCATAATAAACTTTCGTCATTCAAAAGTTAATACTTTTTCGTTCGATGCCCATAGAAATTCAACCTCCTCTGGAAATAGAGGCAAGTTTTTGATTCTTAACTCGAATCGAATTACGATGTTTAGTTTTCTAGTTGATTTTGTACATTTATGCATTATTCCAACCCAGTATGGGATGATGCAAATGAAGCTATTTTCATTATCCTAAAGGCGATTTCACCTGGTGAAAGGACAGTCGGATATTTTTCATGAACGAGAATCTTCTCCAATATGGGTTGTTACATCCGGAAATGTTTGTTGTCCTCGATGAAGTTCCAACTCAAACTCGATCTGGTTTCGCATCACGTGATTCTTGCGGGGACAGTCATAGACAAGGAGATGGCACATTGCTGGATATACACACGAGGAAATTCGCATAGGAGATGAGACTTTCAACGAGACAATCGACCAAACCAGTGTGCCTCTGAATTCAAAGGAAGAAAATGAAGGGATCGCTCATCGAGAGAGTAAGGGAATGATGTGTGATGACCTCGAAAAAAGAAGAGGGAAAATCAATAGTGATGGTGATTTTCTTCTAAGTGAGGAGGAAAATGAATTTTGTGGCGAATAGAGCACTCCCAGCAGTGGGGAGGAAAGTTGAAATGGGGCGAATAGGATATTGACGCTATCCAGCAGCAGCGTGAGCGGTGTGGGAGAGTAATTGAAATGGCGACGCTCGCCATTTCCGATTTGGAGCAGCGATAGATAAATGGTTTTTTGAAAACCGTATATATGTTAAACGGTTTTCATAAAACCGTTTAACAGATAAACGGTTTTCATAAAACCGTTTATATGATGTGGTCCATTGTGTTTAAATTCACATCCTTAAGCACTTTAAATCTTTCTAAATTTGTTAAACATTTTAAGTTTTTAAATTTGTTTCCTATTTTTAAATTATTTAATTATTTAATTATTTAAAGTTTGTAGTTAATTTTTTTTTAAATTTGTTTCAATGCTTTTATGGTGCTAAATTTGTTTCTTATTTTTAAATTGATTGATTTTTGAAGTTTGGAAATATATTTTTTAAATTTGTTAATTCTGTTTAAGTTTGAAAATTTGTTTTTTATCTTAACATTAGGTTACTTATTTTTTATAGTTTTAAAATTGTAGTTGTAACTTTGTTTTTTATTTCTAAGTTTTAAATTTGCTTTTACATCACAGAATTACCTGAACTCCTTTTTTTATTTTTTCCGTGTATTTAAAATTATATATGCATAATTAACTGTTTTAAATCTTTTATTTTCCTTAAGCACTTTATATCTTTCTAGTTTGATAGTTGGCAGTTAATATAACATATGTTAGTTATTAAAAATGGTATTAACAACACTAATTCCAAAAAACATGTGTGATACAACAGATATTCATTATAACATCACTAACTAAACGTAGGATACATGAGAAATAACTAAATACTAGCCACTAAAATATAGGATACAAGAGATGTTAAACTAGGAAATTCAGTACGCAAGCACATTAATTTTTATGCTCAATCTCAGGTGATTCTAAAGAGGTTCGAAGTCGCCTAATCTCTTATTCTAACTCGTTGGCATAAGAAATACCCCTTGGACATAAACGGTCGTCTATCCACTCAAAATAATTGCATCCGTTAGGCCACAGCGAGCATAACTGGATCCTACGACTAATATTCTCTCCGTCCGCCCGGACTACTACCTCCACTGCGTAAACACAGTGGCAACAAACGAGATACGAGTTAACCTCCAGCTCGTTAGGAGATTGGTTAACTGAAACTCATCGTACCTCTTGTTCATATGAAGGCCGAACTACCGAGAATTGATCTACCACTTCAACAATCGAAGGACGAGGGACTGTAGCCGCTCGTAAGTGTTCTTCATGTTTGGACTACTTGATGACCTACATCTGGAACATGAGCAACTGGTGGATGAATCGTCAGGCGGGCCAGCTCCGGGTAGTCACGACGCAGGTCCTCGTAGTGCTGCTCTTGGTATTCAATATTTCGTTCAATATTTGTTCTTGGACTTGATGGCGGACGTTCAGCAAAGTTTTGATCATAGTTTGAATCCATTGACGAGGGCTATGGCCATGAAGGCATTTTTTTTCTTGATGAAAATTTTGGTTCCAGATAACTAAAAAATAGTAACTGTAGATATTTATAGGGGCAATATATGGAGTAAACATACAACAAATTTGATGGAGCAACCTTAGACTAGTCAATGCAGGGTTATAGTAGTGTACATGTGACGACCCCTTAAATTACAAAGTTATTAATCTTTCCTGATAAGACTAGTTTGTGTAGGTTAAATCAGTGTACATGTGACGACCCATTAAACTAAAGTGATATGACAAGTCAGTGGGCTCACTTTAGAAAATGTCTCCTATAGTGATTCTTAACACCTTAACATATGTAGCAATAGAGCACTATAGCGATAGGATCCACCTCTGTAGCGATATGACTACTCAGGAACACTGTAGCACTATAGCACTGGAGCACTAAAGTGATAGGAACACTGTAACAATACAACACTGGAGCAGTGATAAGACTACTTAATTAGTGTACATTTATATATACGTCCAAGTTTTATGCTCTCTAAGCTCATAATCCATTCACTCACCGTTTATTCATACGTCCAAGTTTTATGTTTTTTAACTCCTTTGTCTAGTGAAACGTTTAAATTATATGTGGGTGGAGACGACCCAGTTTTTTCTATATATAGCGGCTTCTCTAAAGCCACCTCCTGCATCCTCTTTCATCATGTCGAAACATGAAAATGAAAGTGTAGGCTCCGCCATAGACAAATGAGAAAATGACGATGAAGCGGTAGCAAATCAACGACCTGGAAAAGAAAGGGTAGCTTGTAACAACCCGGAATTTGGGGCCAATTTAAAAAATTTATTTTAGAAATTTTAAGAGATTTTGAATATTTGAAATAAATTATTTTAAATAATAACGACTAGAAATTTATTTTAATCAAAGTTAATACGAATATATTTAATTTAATTATAAAAGGAATTAGAAATAGCACGGTAGTTTGAAAAGTCAAATCTGAACTTTGACTGACTGAACAGGATGCAGAATAAATCGAATTTTGGTGAAACCAAAAAATATTAGAATCTATTTAAAAATATCTTTCCAACAAATCCGAAAAATCGAAATTTCATAGTGGGAATTAAAGGCCAGTTGAAATTTCAGAATAGTCGTTGTAGAATTTCTATATATATTTTTAATATTAAAAATAGCCATTTTGCAGACGACCTCGGTTTTTGATGAAAACACTTTTGTTTGATTCAGGATGTCAAATTATTGCTAGTTTTCAATTCCCATAATTTTTGGAATAAATTTGTGACCATGGAAAATAGATATGTGTTTTGTAAATTTCAGTCGATTTCGATCGACTGGAAAATGGCCATTTTTCAAACGATCTCAGAATTCGACGAAATTAATTTTGTTAGGACCGTATCGTCAAAACAAAGCCAGAAATAATTTTTCTGGATTTTTCTTAGTTCGTATGTGGCCCCTGTAAAATTAAAAAGTACGTTCGAATTTAATATTAAGGATTTATTTTAAAAATAAAAGAAACATGCAGTAAACTTCAGAATTAGACTTCAGCACTAGCGCCATCGCGTTTCGAAGTGTCAAAACATATTTTTCGATAGTCGTTGGGCGCTGTTTGGAGATCGAACGGAAAAACCCAAATTTTTGAAATTAATTAAATTAAAAATAAAAAGAAAATACGCCCTAAATACTAGTATAAATACGTATGCTACAATACCCTTCTTCCCCGTTTCCTTCAGCCGCCGCATAACCCATACCCTTCGAATTTTCTTCCTCCGATTTCTCCCTCTACACTCCGTTTCAGAACCCACCGTAGTTGAACTTTCTGAAGTACTCTCCCTCCTCTTCGATCTCAAACCAAAATCGGACCTCCCCGTGCCCTGTAGCCACCGCCGTGCCCCCCTAAAGACCGCCGCCGCCGTGCTCAACCGGGCCCACCACACGCCGCCGCGACCTCCCCCCTTCCGGGTGAACAACCATCTCTCCAGGCCCTCCAACCTCCAACTCCCCGTTCGTGAATCCGTGCAACGAATCAAAAGTTATATTGATCCAAAGATTTGATCAACTTCAAAAAACTATACGGTATGAAATAAACCCAAGGATTGTAACACTTATTTCCGTCACAAATTGTAGTTGTTGATTAAAAATTGATAATTAATTCATACGAACCCCAAATTGGAAATTTTCAGATCCGTGTGAACCGTGATATCGAACAGACCCTTTTAAAAGAGATTGGGACAATTTCTGAATTTGTTTGGATTCTTAATTCTGCTCAAATCAAGGTGAGTATTCCGATTTAAATAATTAATTTTAATTTAATTTAATTATTTCGCTTGCTCATAAATCATGATGTATATGTGAGTAGTTCTGATCTGTGATGTTGTGATTGTATGTTGATTTGTTTTTGAGATGTTGTATGATTACATTTCTAGTTATCGACAAGTATAGATCTGGAATCATATGTTGGTTCATACACATGAATATCAATTAAAAATGAACCTAGTTGGATCTAAATTGTAATCATGCTTCTACCCCCCTAGATCTACCTTTTTGTAATGCAGATCTGTTTTTTTTTTTTTTTTTTAATTTCACGTATACCATCTGGATTGAAGTAAAGATCTAATTTTTGGTACAATTCATAAATCTTGAATTGATTTGCTTATTAAAATTAAAAAGGTTCGTTTTTAATGTAATTAAAAGGAGATTTTTACATTGTAATCA
Source organism: Allium sativum (assembly GCA_030737875.1). Classification (NCBI taxonomy): domain Eukaryota; kingdom Viridiplantae; phylum Streptophyta; class Magnoliopsida; order Asparagales; family Amaryllidaceae; genus Allium; species Allium sativum. The sequence goes on from CM060912.1 coordinate 713,207,073, forward strand.
AAATTACATTTTTTTATATAATTAAAAGACAAGATTTTTACACCGTAAGATCAATTACATTTTTAATGAGATGAAAGAAAGAGGTTTTGGCATTGTAAAATCTATTTACGTTTTAAATGTAATTAAAAGAATGATTTTTTAATGTAATTAAAAGAATGAATTTTTTATATATGTAATTAAAGTATATGTTTTTACATGTAAAATTAAATTAAATTTTTATATGTAATTAAAGAAGGAGAATTTTCATTGAAAATAAAATTACATTTTTACATGTAATTAAAGAAGAAGAATTTGCATTGGAAATAAAATTGCATTGTTATATGTAATTGGAGAATAAGATTTTACACTGTAAATAAAATTACATTTTTGTATGTAAATGAAAGAATAAGAATTTGCATAGTAGATAAAATTACATTTTGATGTGTAATTAAAGTATAAAAATTTACATTGCAAATTAGCAAGCAATATTTGACATGTAATAGAAATTACATTTTTTTTAATGTAACTAAAAGGTAGGATTTTGTATTTTAAATTAAGAGACAAATTAAAAGATAGGAATTTCCCGTTATAACGTTAATTACATTTTTAATGTAATTAATAAGAATTTTTTTACAATGGAATTAAAATCACATTTTCAATGTAATTTATAAAGATAGAATTTTTCACCATTAATGTAATTACATTTGCAATGTAACTAAATAGAAGGATTTGATAATGTAATTAAGGAATAAGATTCTACCGTTGTAAGGTGAATTACAATTTACATTGTAAATAAAAAGGGAGGATTTTACATTGTAAATAAAGAATAAGATTTTACACTGTAAATAAAATTACAATTTTGTATGTAAGTGAAAGAATAAGAATTTGCATAGTTGATAAAATTACATTTTTATATGTAATTAAAGTATAGGAATTTACATTGCAAATTAGAAAGCAAGATTTGACATGTAATATAAATTACATTTTTAATGTAATTAAAAAGTAGGATTTTGTATTGTAAGTTAAAAGACAAATTAAAAGATAGGAATTTTACATTATAATGTTAATTACATTTTGAATGTAATTAAAAAGAGAAATTTGACAATGGAATCAAAATCACATTTTTAACGTAATTTATAAAGATGGAATTTTTCACCATTATGTTAATTACATTTTTAATGTAATTAAAAAGAGAATTTGACGTTGGAAATAAATTTACATTTTTACATTGTAATAAAAAAGGGAGGATTCTACATTGCAATTAAAAAGGAGATTTTACATTGCAATTAAAGGATAGAAATTCTACATTATAATGCTAGTTACAATTTACGTTGTAATTAAAAAGGTAATTTTATATTGTGATAAAGAATGGAATTCAACATTGTAATATAATTTACATTTCTATGTAAATATAAGAATTAAAGAATAAAGGGAGAAATTGGACTTTGAATTATAGTTTACATTTTTAATGTAAATAAAGGAATAAAAGAATGTATTTAAAATGTTGAAATATTACCTTCATTTTTAAATGAATTAAAATTGAATGGAGATCGATAGTTGTTTAGCTCGTTGTTAAATCGAACAATGTTATTATGGTTGAACGGTTTATATTTATATATTTATGTATAAATATAATTAAATTTAAACGAATCGAGCACGGTAGTTCGCGTTTTGGAATCGTAGACCGTCGGATTTTTCCAAAACGAAAACCGTTAGGACCGCTTTGGGAAGATCTTTCCAACGATATAAACTACGTTAAAATCCAACAGTTAGATTTTGAGAAATGTGTAAATCAAAATTGGTTGAAAACAGCGCTAGGGTCTCCCATTGACCAGAAGCGTCGTTAAATAAAAATTTAATTATTAAAAAAAATTAAAAATAGGAATTAATCGTTACAAAATAATATAGCGATGTAAAAATGGTTTTTCAAATTATATATGCGAGAATTATTTGGAAAGTCCGAGTTTAAACTCATTCCAAATAATCAAACGACGTCTAAAAATCGAAGTTTGAGGACGGCGAATGAAGACCGTAAATCTTCCCCCGAATGGACAACGATCAAGACCCTGAATTGACTTGCTCCCAATTTAAGGGTCAGGGTACTTGCCCAAACGTACATGTTGATTTCACGATATGCGGGTACCTCCTTTCCTTGCTGGACATACGGGACGAGAGTATCTCCAGTTTCGTTCAGACCCAGAACGGGCTTATAAATGGAATGTGTGTCCGACATTGTACTCCTTTATATTTTATTTATTAATTTTCTGTCGAATGTATGAATGTTTGGTGGCGGAGAATTTATTCTCTTGCTTAACACCCTTTTGTATATTTTGGCAAAAGATTAATAGTATGATATGGATTGGCAGTGTGGCATACCAAGATGCAATGATGAAGGTTTCTTGTTGAAAAGCAGAACCTTGTGGTGACGATCAAAGCACAGCTTGAATAAGCATAGCTTTGTGTATAACGTAGCTTCACGAGCCTCACAAACCGGTTGAGTCTAAAACGGAGCAAGAGAATGCAGGGAGAGCAGCATGTTTCTTTCTAGCTAGAAGTGGTGTTTGGGTTTTACACGGCCCGACATTTTACTTATGTGGATGATGGAATGAGGCGCCTTGGATATTAGGTCCTGTAGGACCGGAAAACGTGTGTTCAGTAATTGCTAATCCGCAAAATCGTATGTGTGGACCAGCCCTGCAGCTTTCCAAGGGTTCACTGCGGGGGATCCTGAGACATTGGCTAGAGTGTCTCGAATCGGTAAGGAGATCGTTTCTAGCCTTGACTCATGATGGAAAACCAAATTCCTAATACGACCCTACGGACTTGAATGTATTACTAGTATGGAGGCATAGTATATGGTAGCTATGCTTCCTAGGATTGATACATTTACTTTGAAATGTTTTTGAAACATATATACACTAACAATAATATCAAATTCGTTTTTATCGTACTAAGCATGTTTAATCATCATAAAGTAAAACTCTATCCTCTGGTTTGCGTTGCATTGTGTGATGGGACTTGAGTCTTATGATGATTCCATTTTGCCAAAAGCATTGCGTTGTTTTACGATTTACTTATTTATATGTTCAATCACTTTAAATTATGCACGGCAATCCATTGAAATAAACCCGTTCCGTGTTAGCGGCGTGGTCTTTGGATTTGCCTTATTACTATTAGTTAAATTAGTTAAGAATTCTCACAACAGCCCCATGACTGACTCGTAGTTTGTTTTCACCTTTGCAAACTCGGGTGCCCTCTTTTCTACACGGGAAGCCAAGTAACATGTTTCACTTTCTTTGGAGTTGTAGCCTTTGGAGCTTTCTTGGAGTTTCTTAGTTGAGGTGATGATTTGGAGCTATGAGGACTATCTATCATTTGTCTTTTGTTGCATTTTATCTTTAGACTTTGAGACATCCGAACTTATTCTATTTCCAGTTGTTCTATTTTGAAGTTTGGAACTTATCTCCTTTGCTGAAACTTGATGTAATAATTTAGGACTCTGTGACTGTGGAATTCTGTGGTTGATCACATTCATATTTCCGCTGCTATGATGTTATTATTCTATAGTTTTCCTATGCTATGTTGTATATATGATCTGGATTGTTGTATTTATGTTGTATTCCAAATGATTATTCCGTACTTTCATTCTGTGGAAGTTTGGGGTCATCACAGTTGGTATCAGAGCTTTGGTTAACCTTAGCTTTGGAATATAACATATTTATAATAATTCGTTTACGTAGAATCATAATATTCTTTGGCGAACATTTCATTAGAATTACATAATAGTCAATCATTTTATTGCCATATTTTTTATCTATCCTTTTATCTTTATCATTTCTTAAAATCACCATTATAGTTGTTCTGACTCTTTCCTGGATCATACAGAACTAATGAGTACTGCTGCCGCTAGAGCTGCTAGAGATAGAGCAAGGAGGCAAAATGTTGCTGAAACTAAGGTGCCCACAGTTCAACAGCCACCCCACCACCACCACCACCGCAGCCCTTTGACTTGGTGAGGGTAGCGAAGGATTTTGAGAATTTAGATGGAGTTCCTTTCACAGGTACGGAGACCGTGACACAGGCTCAGGCATGGCTTAAGAATTGTGAAAAGATATTTAGAGCGCTAGAACTAGAAGATCAAAGGAAGAGATTTATGGCTTCAAGGCTGCTCCAAGGCGAAGCACAGAATTGGTGGGAAGTAGTCAATATAGGAGAAGATGAAGAAAATATGACTTGGACCAAATTTAAAGAGTTGTTCAATGAAAAGTATATTGCAAGGCAAGAGGTGGAAAGGCTTCATGATGAGTCTGCCTGTCACTATGAGGAGAAAGACAAGAAGAGTTCACAACAAGATAGAGAAAGGAGCTTGGCTAATAATAATAATAAAAGGAAGTTACCCGAGAAGAAGACTAAAGGAAGCAGTTCTGGAGCTGCTAAGACTCATGATAAGACTAAGGTGCAATGCTACAACTGCCAGAAATTTGGACACTATAGCAAGGAGTGCAGGTATTCAAAGAAGGCCAGAAGAGAGGACACTAGAGAATGCTATAACTGCCATAAAAAGGGTCACGTCAAAGTTGATTGTTCACTATTAAGCAGTGCCCAAGTTGCCCATGTGTACGAGGGAGCAAGTGCACCACCTTCTTCCGCACCTACTTCTTCTGAAGGAGCAGATAAGCCTGATGTTTTAGGTGGTACTATTTCTGCTAAAAACATTCCTGTGACTGCCTTGTTTGACACGGACGCATCAAGGAGCTTTATTTCCAGCAACACGGTTAAGAAATTAAAAATTAAAAATATTTTACATTCTCTATGTTGGTTCCTACTCTTCTATTTTTCCTTTTTCCTTTTCGAGGACGAAAAGTTCTTAAGTGGGGGGAGATTGTAACAATACGGAATTTGGGGCCAATTTAAAATTTTTATTTTAGAAATTTTAAGGGATTTTGAATATTTGAAATAAATTATTTTAAATAATAACGACTAGAAAATTATTTTAACCGAAGTTAATATAAATATATTTAATTTAATTATAAAAGGAATTATAAATAGCATGGTAGTTTGAAAAGTCAAATCTGAATTTTGACTGACTATACAGGATGCAGAATAATTCGGATTTTGATGAAACCAAAAATATTAGAATCTATTTAAAAATATCTTTCCAACGAATCCGAAAAATCAAAATTTCATAGCGGGAATTAAAAGTTATGGCCAGTTGAAATTTCAGAATAGTCGCTGTAGAATTTCTATATATATTTTTAATATTAAAAATAGCCATTTTGCAAACGACCTCGGTTTTCAACGAAACCATTTTTGTTTGATCCAGGATGTCAAATTATTGCTAGGTTTCAATTCCCATTATTTTGTGGAATAAATTTGTGACCGTGGCAAATAGATATGTGTTTTGTAAATTTCAGTCGATTTCGATCGACTGGAAAATGGACATTTTTCAAACGATCTCAGAATTCGACGAAATTAATTTTGTTAGGACCATATCATCAAAACAAAACCATAAATAACTTTTCTGGATTTTTCTGAGTTCGTATGTTGCCCCGGTAAAATTAAAAAATACGTTCGAATTTAATATTAAGGATTTATTTAAAACTAAAAGAAACATACTGTAAACTTCAGAATTAGACTTTGGCACTAGCGTCATCGCGTTCAGAAGGCGTCAAAACATATTGTTCGATAGTCGTTGGGCTCCGTTTGGAGATCGGACGGAAAAACCCTAATTTTGAAATTAAATAAATTAAAAATAAAAAGAAAATACGCCCAAAATACTAGTATAAATACGTATGCTACAATACCCTTCTTCCCCGTTTCCTTCAGCCGCCGCATAACCCGTACCCTTCGAATTTTCTTCCTCTGATTTCTCCCTCTACACTCCGTTTTAGAACCCACCGTAGTTGAACTTTCTGAAGTACTCTCCCTCCTCTTCAATCTCAAACCAAAATCGGACCTCCCCGTGCCCTGTAGCCACCGCCGTGCCCCCCTGAAGATCGCCGCTGCCGTGCTCAACCGGGCCCACCACACGCCGCCGCGACCTCCCCCTTCCTGCCGAACAACCGCCTCTCCAAGCCCTCTAACCTCCAACTCCCCGTTCATGAATCCGTGCAACGAATCAAAAGTTATATCGATCCAAAGATTTGAAAAACTTCTGAAAACTATATGGTATGAAATAAACCCAAGGATTGTAACACTTATTTCTGTCGCAAATAGTAGTTGTTGATTAAAAATTGATAATTAATTCATACGAACCTCAAATTGAAAATTTTCAGATCCGTGTTAACAGTGATATCGAACAGACCCTTTTAAAAGAGATTGGGACAATTTCTGAATTTATTTGGATTCTTAATTCTGCTCAAATCAAGGTGAGTATTCCGATTTAAATAATTAATTTTAATTTAATTTAATTATTTCGCTTGCTCATAAATCATGATGTATATGTGAGTAGTTCTGATCTGTGATGTTGTGATTGTTTGTTGATTTGTTTTTGAGATGTTGTACGATTACATTTCTAGTTATCGATAATTATAGATCTGGAATCATATGTTGGTTCATACACATGAATATCAATTAAAAATGAACCTAGTTGGATCTAAATTGGAATCACGCTTCTACCCCCCCCCCCCCCCAGATATACCTTTCTGCCATGAAGATCTGTTTTTTTTTATTCACGTATACCATCTGGATTGAAGTAAAGATCTAACTTTTGGTACAATTCATAAATCTTGAATTGATTTGCTTATTAAAATTAAAAAGGTTCATTTTTAATGTAATTAAAAGGTGATTTTTACATTGTAATCGAAATTACATCTTTTTAATATAATTAAAAGACAAGATTTTTACACCGTAAGATCAATTACATTTTTAATGAGATGAAAGAAAGAGATTTTGGCATTGTAAAATCTATTTATGTTTTTAATGTAATTAAAAGAATAAATTTTTAATGTAATTAAAAGAATGATTTTTTTTATATATGTAATTAAAGTATATGTTTTTACATGTAAAATAAAATTACATTTTTATATGTAATTAAAGAAGGAGAATTTTCATTGAAGATAAAATTACATTTTTACATGTATTTAAAGAAGAAGAATTTGCATTGGAAATAAAATTGCATTGTTATATGTAATTGAAGAATAAGATTTTACACTGTAAATAAAATTACCTTTTTGTATGTAAACGAAAGAATAAGAATTTGCATAGTAGATAAATTTACATTTTGATGTGTAATTAAAGTATAAAAATTTACATTGCAAATTAGCAAGCAAGATTTGACATGTAATATAAATTACATTTTTTTTAATGTAATTGAAAGGTAGGGTTTTGTATTCTAAATTAAGAGACAAATTAAAAGATAGGAATTTCCCGTTATAATGTTAATTACATTTTTAAAGTAATTAATAAGAGGAATTTTACAATGGAATTAAAATCACATTTTCAATGTAATTTATAAAGATAGAATTTTTCACGATTAATGTTATTGTATTTGTAATGTAATTAAATAGAAGGATTTGACAATGTAATTAAGGAATAAGATTCTACCGTTGTAATGTGAATTATAATTTACATTGTAAATTAAAAGGGAGGATTTTACATTATAAATAAAGAATAAGATTTTACACTGCAAATAAAATTACATTTTTTATGTAAATGAAAGAGTAAGAATTTGCTTAGTAGAAAAAATTACATTTTTATATGTAATTAAAGTATAGGAATTTACATTGCAAATTAGAAAGCAAGATTTGACATGTAATATAAATTACATTTTTAATGTAATTAAAAAGTAAGATTTTGTATTGCAAATTAAAAAACAAATTAAAAGATAGGAATTTTACATTATAATGTTAATTACATTTTTAATGTAATTAAAAAGAGAAATTTGACAATGGAATCAAATTCACATTTTTAACGTAATTTTTAAAGATGGAATTTTTCACCATTATGTTAATTACATTTTTAATGTTATTAAAAAGAGAATTTGACGTTGGACATAAATTTACATTTTTACATTGTAATAAAAAAAAGGGAGGATTTTACATTGCAATTAAAAAGGAGATTTTACGTTGCAATTAAAGGATAGAAATTCTACATTATAATGTTAGTTACAATTTACGTTGTAATTAAAAAGGTGATTTTATATTGTGATAAAGAATGGAATTCAACATTGTAATATAATTTACATTTCTATGTAAATATAAGAATTAAAGAATAAAGGGAGAAATCGGACTTTGAATTAAAATTTACATTTTTAATGTAAATAAAGGAATAAAAGAATGTATTTAAAATGTTGAAATATTACCTTCATTTTTAAATGAATTAAAATTGAACGGAGATCGGTAGTTGTTTAGCTCGTTGTTAAATCGAACGACGTTATTATGGTTGAACGGTTTAGTTTATATTTATATATAAATATAATTAAATTTAAACGAACCGAATGCGGTAGTTCGCGTTTTGGAATCGTACCTTTAAACGACTATATCAAAAGATCCGACCGTCAGATTTTCCCAAAACGAAAACCGTTAGGACCGCTTTGGGAAGATCTTTCCAACGATATAAACTACGTTAAAATCCAGCGGTTAGATTCTGAGAAATGTGTAAATCAAAATTGGTTGAAAACAGCGCTAGGGTCGCCCATTGACCAGAAGTGTCGTTAAATAAAAATTTAATTTAAAAATAAAATAAAAATAGGAATTAATCGTTACAAAATAATATAGCAATGTAAAAATGGTTTTTCAAATTATATATGCGAGAATTATTTGGAGTGTCCGAGTTTAAACTCATTCCAAATAATCAAACGATGTCTAAAAATCGAAGTTTGAAGACGGCGAATGAAGACCGTAAATCTTCCCTCGAATGGACAACGATCAAGACCCTGAATTGACTTGCTCCCAATTTAAGGGTCAGGGTAATTGCCCAAACGTACATTTTGATTTCACGGATATGCGCGTACCTCCTTTCCATACTGGACACACGGGACGAGAGTATCTCCAGTTTCGTTCAGACCCAGAACCGGCTTATAAATGGAATGTGTGTCCGACATTGTACTCCTTTATATTGTATTTATTAAATTTCCGCTGAATGTATGAATGTTTGGTAGCGGAGAATTTATTCTCTTGCTCCCTTTAGTATATTTTGGCAAAAGATTAATAGTATGATATGGATTGGCAGTGTGGCATACCAAGATACAATGATCAAGGTTTCTTGTTGAAAAGCAGAACCTTGTGGTGACGATCAAAGCACAGCTTGAATAAGCATAGCTTTGTGTATTACGTAGCTTCACGAGCCTCACAAATCGGTTGAGTCTAAAATAGAGCAAGGGAATGCAGGGAGAGAAGGACGTTTCTTTCTAGCTAGAAGTGGTGTTTGGGTTTTACACCGCCCGATATTTTACTCACATGGATGATGGAATGAGGCGCCTCAGATATTAGGTCCTGTAGGACTGGGAAACGTGTGTTCAGGAATTTCCAATCCACAAAATCGTATGTGTGAACCGGCCCTGCAGCTTTTCAAGGGTTCACTACGGGGGATCCTGAGACATTGGCTAGAGTGTCTCGAATCGGTAAGGAGATCGTTCCTAGCCTTGACTCATGATGGAAAACCAAATTCCCAATACGACCCTACGGACTTGATTGTATTACTAGTATGGAGGCATGGTGTATGGTAGCCATGCTTCCTAGGATTGATACATTTACTTTGAAATGTTTTTGAAACATATATACACTAATAATAATATCAAATTCGTTTTTATCGTACTAAGCATGTTTAATCATCATAAGGTAAAACTCTATCCTCTGGTTTGCGTTGCATTGTGTGATGGGACTTGAGTCTTATGATGATTCCATTTTTTCAAAAGCATTGTGTTGTTTTACGATTTACTTATTTATATTTTCAGTCACTTTAAATTATGCACGACAATCCATTGAAATAAACCCGTTCCGCGTTAGCGGCGTGGTCTTTAGATTTGCCTTATTACTATTAGTTGAATTAGTTAAGAATTCTCACACCAGTCCCATGACTAACTCGTAGTTTGTTTTCACCTTTGCAAACTCGGGTGCCCTCTTTTCTATATGGGCAGCCAAGTAACAGGTTTCACTTTCTTTGGAGTTGCTGCCTTTGGAGCTTTCTTGGAGTTGCTTAGTTGAGGTGATGACTTGGAGCTATGAGGACTATCTATCATTTGTCTTTTGTTGAATTTTATCTTTAGACTTTCAGACATCCGAACTTATTCTATTTCCAGTTGTTCTATTTTGATGTTTGAAACTTATCTTCTTTGTAGAAACTTGGTGTAATAATTTAGGACTCTGTGACTGTGGAATTCTATGGTTGATGACATTCATATTTCCGCTGCTATGATGTTGTTATTCTACAGTTTTCCTATGCTATGTTGTATCTGTGATCTGTATTGTTGTATTTATGTTGTATTCCACATGATTATTCCTTACTTTCATTCCGTGGAAGTTTGGGGTCATCACATAGCTGAAGGGCACGATGTCCAGCCACTACGTCCAGGTAGATCCAACCCTGTTAGCCGTTGTGGAGAAAAATCAGTCGTGGTTGTTTCGAAAACCATAAAAAATGTTGGTTGTCGATTTTTCGGTTATGAAGCCTACGAGGACCACAAGATTTTTCCTAATGAAATTGATTGTTGTTACTTTAAGCAGTGGATTGACCCTCCGATGTGTGAACGTGGAGTTCAGTATGCACTGGAAGCGCAAGCTGAAATAAGACGCTTGAACAAGAATGTTGTTGAGTTAGCTAAAGCTGGATTTTTCCCACGTCCGTGGTAGGTGTACGTGGAAACTATCTTAATGTTTTTTTATTTTACTTTGAATTTGATGTTTTTATGTTTAGTTGTTGTACTTCTTTTAATTGTAGTTTGCATTTGTTAATGTTGTAATCGTCGTTGTTGTAAGCTTCTTAGTGATGTAATGCAAAATATCAACAATACACAAAACAATAACATTATATAACATGGCATGGAAAAATAACAATTGTAGTTACCCCGTTACATTAACATTATATGATATGGCATGAAAAACATTTCAGAATGCATACCAATAAATACTGAACTCCAAATAAACAATACACAAAACAACAAAATATTACATTACCATTAGCACCGAACAAACAAAATAACATTACCATTAGCACCTGACAATATGCATAACAACATCAAAATATTACACCTAACGATAATACATTTCCGTTAAACTAACAAACCATTACACTAACAAACCCTTACATTAGCACCTAACAAACTTCTCTTCGAGCTTCGTTGAATGTCCTCAATTTCTGGAATGTAAATCTCATTTCCTATCTTCTTTCCTTTTCCCTTAAATAGATATTTCACCTTACTGACTAAACCACTGCCCTTCTGCTTTCCTTTGTCCAAACTCTTGCCTGAACATACATAAACACTTTGTTATAGGTGAACTTTAATAAACTTAGAACTAAATAAATATTTATATGTGCACAAGTTACAATTGCATATGGAGTTAAATTAACAAGTACCCGGCGTCGACGATGAGGTTGGATATCTAAGCCTAACACCATATTGATTAGTACATACATCTCTGGATTGACCACCTTTATCGCTATCGTCGTCATCATCATCCTCGTCATCACCCTCCTCATCACCCTTGTCATCTTCCTTATCTTCCTCACAGTCGACATCATCTTCTTCCTCCTCCTCTTCTATCTGTACACAAGATTTTCTTTTTTTCCTGCCTTTTGTTCGACCTGTCCATTTAGACGCCATACCCAACACTGGTTCCCTAAAAACCTCCATGTTCTGTGAAAAATTTAAAAATAAACACAATATCATTATACAAATAATACCAGGGATTCTATGTTTTGAGCAATATTGAAGAACAAATATGTATCAAAAAAATTAAATCGATAACTTACAAACGTGTCTGCAACTGTGTTAATCCTGTTCAAGCCCTCTTCATAACACTTCGACTGTTCAAGAGCTAATTGCCACACACCCATATTCGTTTCCCATAGACTATCAACGGTATAATGGGACGGAACTGGCGGTATATCCATCAAATGAGGAATGGCTAACAGCTCTTGTCCTGTCCATTGCAAGTTCCATCTAGTATCCTCAGCCCAATCACTTTGTTGTGGTTGTTGGTAAAACTGAGATGCATAATTAACCTCTGAAGACGTGACGATTGGGGCTTCAATTCCTTCCTTCAAAGCAGAAGGTCCAAAAAAATCCATATTACCGTTACAGACTGGAGCATCTAGTAATGTACCAAAATCTCTGTCCACTGACCGCCAATACATGTTGTAGTCCATGTCTAGCTCTTTATATATATATATATATATATATATATATATATATATATATATATATATACTGTTGACAATCATCTTGGTATAAGGCTTGTTGCAACCCCGTATATTTAGAATATGTCATCTTGCAGGTCATGTGCACGGGAGGATCGATGGGAATAGTTGCCCATCCTATAAGCTGCCGCATACACTCTCTTCTAAATACATCTCATGAAAACGATTGGGTGGAACAATCAAAGGCAACCGTTTCATCGATAGGTTGCGTGCATGGACAACCTCTACATAAGCGAGTGCGACTGCATTTTTGCCATGGATTCCAATTTATATGCGCTGTGTGGCGATGATCAATATGATACCGTGTGCTAGAGAACAAATGAGCCAAAGTATCATGCGTGATGAGCCTATTATTTTTCTCCCAGACTCTTAGTCTTGGAAATGAAGCTTGCTTCACATCTTCTTTGACAATATATCTGCACACCGTCATGTACTCAAAAAACCAGTACTGCAAAACAGAAAGATGCAATATTAAACACTAGAAAAAACCACTGAGACATAAAAAAAACTTTGTGCTTACTATATCTCACCATACCTGCAGTGCTCAATGAAAGAAGTTATATACCCTCCCTTAGTTACAACAACATCCAAACTCTGGTACAGGTAACCCATAATCACCAAACCCCAATCGAACTATTCCGCTAAGCATAAATCAAATACGGCCTCCAAATATCCCAGACTAATAGTGCCATTTGTTGTCGTAAAAAATAGAGTACCCATCATATATAAAACAAAAATGCGGGCAATATTACTTTTGTTATAATTGACCTCAAAATAATCGTCATGAAGGTACTTCACAAGATGCGATAAAGCAACATTTCATACCTGAATATCTTTCTCCCCAAGAAGTGGCAATAGTTGCTTTGCATTTTCGAATTGCCCCCAACTCTTATCATACGATATCGTTAGATTATTCATTCCCACGGAAATGGATGTCAGCATGGTAAAATCTAACGGTGTAAACCCGATCTCCGTACTAGGAAATAAAAAGGTATGCATAGTCGGCCACCAACGCTTAACAATAGCATGTATGCATCTGTTGTCAGAGTTTTTCAATACAATTTCCATAAATTTTCTAAATATACTCACTAACGGATCTCGAACTTGAGAATACACTTCAACTTTCCTCCACCATTTCAACATTGTCGTAAATGCTCCACGACATCTCATCTTGTCACAATTCTAGTTATAAAACTAAATCAGCTACATAATCTTTTCATATTGAATAGTTTTAGTTAAAACAATTTGGAACAAAAAAAATATACCGTAAGCTCTTTTTCACTGTTGTAGATATATGTAACTCCTTGTAGACTCGTGACAGACATGAATGGAAACGTCGGATCAATTGTTGTCTCCTTCCTTGCTCCATAGCCACCTTCTTCGCTTTCAATTGTTTTTCGATTTTATCACGAAACTTTTCTCCAACGTTACCCAGTCGCGACGCTAGTGCCTTCAATGATTTCCTCTTCTATCATCAACCAATTCAATTAATTTGCTAAACCAACAAAATTGTCAATATGATGGGTTTAAGGTGGAGAACGATGGAATTGATGGTGCTAAAGTGATGAGAAAGAGTAGATATTGATTTGTTTGAAATTGTAGCAAAAATCCTTTGTTTTTCAAAGAATTTTTAGATTAGGGTTTTGATATTCCTGGGGTTTGGATGGAAACCATGGCTTTTATTTACAAAGAATAATGTCTATGTAAACAGAAGCTTGCGATATTTTTTTTTTCCCCGTACTAAATGGTATTCTGAAAATCGTTTAGTCACTAAACAGTTTTCAGAAAACCGTTTGGTGTTTAATTATAAAAATATATAATAGGCAGCGTCTTCCCACCGACTGCTAGAACAGTAGGGGGAATCACCTCTAAAAAATAGCGATTCACGCTCCAAAAATGGTTAGCTGCTGGGAATGCTCTTATGCTGAAATTATGTCAAGACTCTAGGAATAGGCCCAGAGCATTCGTATTTAGAGTCCTATAAAGATATAATCACAGATACCCATTGTATCATAGGGCAGCTTCAGAGTTCGTCATCAATGGATATTACCATTGAGTTTGATGACTTGTGTGACATTCATGCCATTTTCAGTGAACTTTTTGGAAGAGACTTTATTCCTAAGGAATTTGATTTCCACCCCGGATAGGTTACTTCAGAAGGCTATCAGACTCCAACTTTGGTCGCTTGTCACTGCAATTTGCGAAGTTCCTAGGAAGCTGATGACACATCACACATGTCACTACTATCACGTGTACTTACATTTACATGATTCTACTTCTTAAATCCTGTTTCTAAAGCTAATTTCATTTCTTTTCAGGTGTAGTGGATTATGGCAACTAAGAGGCTTTCAAATGCATCCCTGTGAGATATCACAAACATAGACATGAGTTAAGTCTGTGCATTAGCCGAGAGAGGGAGGAGCAAAGGAGAAGAGACAGGAAGGACAAATAACGAAGGAAGAAAAGGGATAAGAGGCTGATTAGGGTTGTCAGAGTGAGAAGGAAGTTGTGGCAAAAGTGAAAAATTTCTTTAGAAAAGGAAGAGTTCAGGGATTCAGGAGGGGCCTTCCAAGAAGAAAAGGGATGACCGTGATCCTTTCGAGAGTCATACAACTCCCCAGCTCTGGTTGGTTATGCGATAAAGATTCCTACTTTTAGGGCTCCTGCTATTCTTAAAGCTCCAGTCATTTTGGCTTCTCAAACCTCATACGCACAAGCTGTCGTCGATGTTGTTTCTTTTATCCATCTTCACGGTAAGCCTCCTTATACTCTTCCAAAGCCCTCCCTCATCTTTTAAAGTCACTAACAAGATAGTTTTTTAGGAGGAGTTAGGTTAGATTGAGATTTGAGGATTTTCAATAGAGATCCATACACGCCCACTTCCAATTGCTTCAAAGTGACATAGATCAACTCGAAGGACGGAAAAGAATATGCAAAGAGCTTGCTAACACAAACCATAATAATTATCAAGAGATACTGTCCTTCGAGGATGAAAGGAAGACTATAATAAGCAGCTTTATTAACATGATGTTGAAATTAATTAGCTAAAATAATATAAAGATGATGCCCTTGAGGAGAAAAAAAGGGTGTCTAATTACTTAAGGTAGTGTCTGAGATTGGAAAGAAAACTGACCTTGTATATAGCATTGATCTCAACAAGGCTCATTTGGATGAGAAGAAAGCCAAAATGAACTTAGAAACTAAAAGGATCTCACGCAAACCCTAGCAAGGACCATTACCAAGGTTTTTAGGGCTTTGAAAGGGCTAGAACAAACTATCACCCATCAAAGTCAAGAGATTTGTTCACTTTCTGAGCAAGTTTCATGCATGGAGGATGAAATAGGAAAACTTAAAATGGATAAATATGATCTTTGAAACACCTTTGATTGCAAGATGGAGCAGTTGGATGCCACAGTCTTTAGCTTATATAACCTATTTCTGATGAACAAGGGAAGCCTAAGCATTTTGATAATAAATTTTCACATTCGCTTTCCCTAGTTTGATAGGAGTTCCTTACTCTTCTTTTCGTCTATGAATATACTAAGGAGAAGTTGATAAGCCATTACTTAGATGAGGAGTCCAAGGTAGTAGTTACAATTAGCAAGGAAGAAGTCTTGCTAAAGAGGGAACTAGCGGCTTCCAAGGCTGCTGAAACCAGATCCTCAACTAAGACAGATATCATTTCCCAAACTCCCACTGGTTATGTTCCTTCATGTGCCAAGAGGCCATCATCACAAAGTGAAGGCCAAAAAAAATCTACATCTTAAGGTTTACTCTTGTTGCTGCCACCATACTCTAGTAGCCTCAACGGATGAACTAGTTATTCCTATAGTTGTACAACCCGCCGAAAAAGATAACGAGAAGGATTTCAAAATTGAAGTACACATTCAAGCTCTCATTGTAGTTAAGTTTCTCTTTATGGCCGAGCTCGAGGACTTTAAGTTAATATCATATATAAGAAGTCACTGAGATGATTACTTACTACTTTAATCTTGTAGGTCTTTAAGCTCGGTTGTCTGTCCCTTCAATCTTCGAAGGTACTAGGTCTGTTGTCATCTTCCCTGCATTGACCATTATCTCAACTACAATTACAAGTTCTATTCAAATCTATACTTCTCATCTCATACCATGCTATGAGCAGACTTTTGCGCTTTAGGTCTTGGATGATATTTTAGTGTCCTTGGGATGAGACATAACAAGTACGAAACAAAAGAATTGACGATGGTTGAAGAGAAGACAAAAGAAGAGAAACGTCTTCATAATCGAAAGCATCGTGGACATGAACACCAAATAGAATATGAAAGAAAAGACTGAGATCCTGTCGTGACTTATAAAACCACCGCCGGAATGGGCCTAAATCTCGACTCAAGATAGACCCATGGAAACTTAGAGCCATTCTAAATAGGTCGTTGGTTCCTATAAGAATTACATAAACAGAGCCAAAAGTAAAATCAGAGTCTAACAGCAGAAGGGATAAAATATAATAACTGAAAATAGATGTACCATTAAATAAAACCACAATAATATTGATTACATCAAGTTTCAATTGTCATGCAAGGTATATTAATAATAATATCCCAAAATAATAATAAACTGCCACACATGATGATGATGATGATAATAATAATAACAACAACAACAAGCTGTAGAATCTTCTTCATCAGGCTCCTGTCTCCATGAGTTCATAAATCAAGCGTTTTCACCTACTAACCTGAAACACCCCACCTCCGTTAAGGTCACTCACAAAGGGAATGCCTTGACTTTGGTGGAGCATTTTAGGTAAAAGATGTATATAAATTACAAGATAGACAAATAAAGCAGCGGAAAATTAAGTCATTTTACAAATAATGTGGTTTAGACAAGCTTTTACAATAGTTATCTCAATCATACTTAAAAGTAATACATAGGAATTCTGTGTTGATTCAAAAACTTCCAAATATAAAAGAAGCATAAAAATAACAATGATATTCCCCAATAAAGCGTGAACCAGCCATAGCAGTGGAAGAGAGAGTCCAAAGCAATACATCTACTTTCTTCAAGCTGGAAATGATCCGATCTAAGCTGAAGTATTCCCTCCCTGCGGACCTGGAGGGGGAAACGGAAGGAAAAAAGACGAAAGAAAATGGGTCAGACATGAGTCTGATAAGTCCAGTGACTATTTAGCATGTAAACAAGAAAAGGGTTATGACATGAATAAACTGAATCCAGGACATCACCCTAGAAATAAGATAATAAGGCTGAATATGCTATCACACCCATTTTACTTCTCTCCACCACCTAACTAGTATCCCAACTAGTAATCTGTATAAAATGATAACGCGATCCCAATCCCCGTAATTGTGGTAGCCTTCAGATGTACATCTATCATGAGGATTCGATCTCAATCAGCCTAATTGCCATGAACATGTTAGATGTACCCTTACTAACCTATCGATCGGCTCCTTACTGGCATTATTGTTCCATGTGTCTGTGTCAATCGGCCCTCTCTTGCGGTGCTGGTCCCACCATAAGGTGTATCAATCCTTATGATAGCGACCCGACACGATTCAAGATGCACAGTGTATAACTATTGGTACTCAGTGCCTGCTTTTTCCCACTCCGGAGTACGTGCACGCCCGTAGACCGTCAGAACTTACACTGACGTACCCCATGTCGCTGTTTCGACCGCTTATAATCAGCCCAGTAATCGTGCCCCATCCTGCCTAGTTCATGGTACCATGATACATCTATGTGGGTTACTGCTGAAATGGGTCCCCGTTGCTAGGGTTTCCTACTGGTTAAGTTTGTGGGCATATATTTACTAATATTATCCACCAACCCGATATGTACTTAACCCTCCCACTGATTAAGGCATGTTTATTTAATGGTTAAGCTTGTGGGCCTATATTTACTAATATTACCCACCAACCTGATATGTACTTAACCCTCCTACCGATTCAAGCATGTTTATTTAATGGTTAATTTTTGTGGGCCTATATTTACTAATATTACCCGCCCAACTTGCTATGTACTTAACCCTCCCGTACATTATGCCATATTGGTTAAGTGATGTCCATTCATGTTAACTTAACCCACCCATTCATCATGTCATGTTGGTCAAGTGTTTCTTATTAACTTAACCCTCCTCACTTATCATGTTGGATTGGTTAAGTGTTTCCTATTAACTTAACCCCGTTCGTCCATTAAGTTGTATTGGTCAAGTGTTTCTTGTTAACTTAACCCTACGTGTTCATCATGTTGTACTAGTTAAGTGTCATCAATCAATTCAAGTTACTTAACCCACCTACTTGTCATGTTATTTCGGTTAAGTGTCCTCTTCTTGTGTCAACATAACCCTACCACAAATCAAGTTATATTGGTTAAGTGTTTCCCTCTTGTATTAACTTAACCTTACCACAAATCAAGTTATATTAGTTAAGTGTTACCCTCTTGTTTTAACTTAACCTTACCACAAATCAAGTTATATTGGTTTAGTGTTGCCCTCTTGTTTAAACTTAACCTTACCACAAATCAAGTTATATTGGTTAAGTGCTTCTTATTAATTAACCCTACCCATTCGTCATGCTATACTAGTTAAGTGTTTCCTATTAACTTAACCCTTGTCATTCATCTTGTTATATTGGTTAAGTGTTACCTTAATTAACTTAACCCTACCATTCCTGTCTTAGCTATAATTCACTCATTAAAGCACCAACTACTCACATTAGACAGATATTGTTGTGGTTACCGGATGTGTCGGGCTGTTCCGGGCAGTCTTACACCGCAACTCAGTCTAACCTCGGGTTCTTTTGGTCTTGATGCACTAACCTCTCATATTAGATATATATTATTCCGGTTGCTGGACGTGTCGGGCGGTTCTGGGCAGACTTACACCATAACTCAATCTAACCTCGGGTTAGGCATATTTATCTTTTCTAAATGTACATATTTACCTTCTATATTTATATGTAAATTATTGTCATTCATGTAAATCATGTTCATAATTTTGGGTATTTAAATTATATCATTTCAATGCCACTAATCATTTAAATATGCCAATAACATGTAACTTCATGTTTTTCCCAACGTTACCCCCGCTAAATGTAACGGCCCACAAATCCGTACTATCTGAGTTGACTAATAACACCACACGTCCAACCCAAATTGCACAGAAATACGAATCATTATTAGAAAGATGAGAAATAGAAAGAAAGAAATAATAGAATAGAAGAAAACAAAGAAGACACATCTCACAGCGGAACGAATAAAATATATTATATAACATGACTTTTTGAAATACAAATCAGTAACTGTATATACATACCATGATCATAGCACAACAGTTATTCCTGGAACAGTTATAAACACCTATTTCTAGATACAACATAGTACACAGCGGAAATATGATAGTCTATAGCTAACTAGTAAAGCCTCCTGCTTCAAGATCTTCCAAGTGAATCTAAAAATCCCGACTACTTGACTGCCCGTACAAATTTGGGCACCCAAGAGTTTAGGGAAAACAAAACAAAATAAACTCTGGATCAGTCATGGGACTGGTGTGAGTAAACTCCAACCATTTGTTTAACTTTCAAAATCCTTTCGAAAGAAATGTTAATCGTAAGACCGATCCACACATAAACACGGATGGTTTTTACCTTACGATAACCAAAAATATCTTTGATATCAAATCTAGGGATATTATAATAATGTCTACATCAAGTAAATAGAATCTAGCGGAATGCTTGCATCTTACGCTTCATATATAATATAAAATCAAAACCGCATGGCGCTTATTGGAGATTGGATTTCCAATATGACAAGGTATGGAACCACCTGTCGATAGTGTATCTCTAGAGGGGAATACACTGGGTTCAACAAGGACATCTTGCAACCCGGCCCACACATGACCAACTACTCATTTCGCTTGAGTGCATCGAATGCATATCACAAACGGTTGGGATCAGCAACCATTTCCCAAAAATATTTCGAAAATATTTCTATGTCTCACCTTCTTTTATTTTCTGTACTTAGAAAATATATTCTATTTGCAATTGAAAACAATTTCAATCACTTATCTCTTTCCCGACTGCTTTAATTATACTCGGAAAATATTTACTCTTATACTTCCAAAATTCCACCACTTGGGTTAAAACGAATTTTGTGTAAAACATCGTTACAGCAACCCAAAATATTTTATTCAACTAACTCTTATTCAAACCCTTCTCTTTGAGACTGGATCTTGCTATTTATCAATTAAAAATGAAAACAATCAAGTTGGCTTAAATTACCTCTCAGACCTTGACTGAAAACATCCTCAACTTCAAAAGGACAAAACCACTTACCTCGAATAATTAACATTATAAAAACCAATTATTCATTTAAACCCGTAATGTTTCGCTTTCTAATTTTACCAGATTTAATTATAGATTTTCTTTTTGTTTATAATATTCTATTTTGATTTCGTTTCCTTCCTAATATATATCGATATATCGATTCATAATTATCAAATCTTCTTAAAATATTCTAACTCCTTAAATTTCAGGAAAATTTCGCCATAACCTCCTTTGTACCAGGAGCATCGGGAAAATCCCCAAACCGCCACATAGGCCCTCTCCATTCAAAAAGAAAATTAAAAGGTCAAGCGGCTTGCCGATACGGCGCAAAAAACTTCATATGGAATTTAAACATGTACCTTTTTGTTGGGCACATGAATTATAAATCTTCATATGCTTCATTCCATACTTGTCTAATCTATGTTCACCTGTTTCCCAATTTATCCCAACTCAATCTGGTCCTTTTAACTCAATTTGCTAATCTATTCTTTAATTAGTTAATTTGCCCATTTCACTTTTATTTGAACATATCATGTTCGTATATATTTTTACTTCGCTTATAAACAAGTCGAATCTCATTTCAAACTCAAGTTTCCTTTTCGATTTCGGATAAAATTTCTCAAACCACCTTTACTTATTCAAAGCCCAATTTCTTATCAAATTTCTATTTACTAATTATTATTCAAATCAGATAGTTCTATTCAATAATTTAAAATATGATTTTTGTTCCAAAAATCATTTCATTACACCACTTGAGTTCGTGTTTATTTTACAACTCAAGTCTGGATTTTTCCAATGGAAATTCGGATTTTATTTACTTAAAATCCCTTTATTTATTTAAATAAACCGTTATGGTTTTATAATGGTTATGGCGCTGTTATTCTGAAAATTTGATTTTGACATAACTCAAAATCCATACGATGAAATCTAGATTTTTCTCTTTCCTTAGAAAACTATTATCAAACCGGTCTCGATGATTCTTATTTCAAATAATTCCGACTTAAACTGAGTTCTATACACTCAATTGAAGTTCGAAATGCCAAATTACGAACTACCGCGCTACGATGAGTTCGTTTTAATTATATTTAATATATAAATGTTTTAAACTTCATTTATAATAATTTTAACTCCATTCTGATATATTTTCAATATATATCAAATCAGTTCCCCAATTCAACATAATATTTTCGATTATCTATAATTTCCAATTTTTCCTTACTCGGTAATATATTTATTTATACTTCGATCTTCTTTATTAAATTCCAATTCCTTTGACAAGTTATAAATCCTTTGGATTTATTTCTATTCTGTTTAAAAATCCGCATTCTGAAGTATATTTCATCGTTCCCATTTCGAAATGATTTCAACTTTCTATTTTCAATTTCTATTTGAATTTTCTATATTCAAATTCCATTTGAATCATCTGTATTCAAATTCCATTTGAATTTTCTATATTCAAATTCCATTTTTAAATTCACATTTGAATTTAAATAATCAAATTATCTCTTGATAATTAATTCATTATATTTATAAACACTATTTTATAAATTCCCTTGTTTATATTTAAACAAGTCTATTTCGAAATCTATTTAAAACCAAAATCTTATTTTGGAGATTTCTATTTATAATAACTTATATATATATAACACCCAATTTAATTTCAAATTCAATCTAACTTCTATTTAAATAAATTCGAATTAATCGAATTCAAATCATAAATCCTTATGGATTTATTTTATTTCAATTTATATTCTGAATATCATAATAAATTCCATCGTTTACTTCTTCAAAACGATTTCCCCATTTCTATTTTTAAATTCACATTTGAATTTAAATATTCAAATTATCCAATGATAACTTTCTCCACTTTATTTATAAACACTGTTTTATAAATTCAGTTCAATTCAATTCCCTGATTATCCAATGAAAATCACTCCATTTTATTTATAAACACCGTTTATAAATTTACTTCAATTTCCCATGTTATTTAATTTATAAATTCAATACTTGTTTTTATTTATTTAAAACAAGTTAACTTCTTTATAGTCCATTTGGAATTCAAATTCTATTTTTTTTTTAAATAGAATTTCCGTTTAAATCTGAAATATCCTTTTTATGATATTTTTATATATCAACATTTTAGGCCCAGTGATATTTTAACCGATCAAAAATACCCAATTATCAACCATGGATTTTCTAGCACATTATATGATAATATATATGAGAACAAACAGATAATAATATTTTTGAGGAATCCAGTTGGATCCCTCCAACCTGTTTTCCTGCATCCACTGACATTAGCCAACATAAATAATACCCATCCTGCTTCGAGATAGGATATCGCGGTATGAAGGTCATCCATTTTCATAGCGTGGGGCGTATAGTGTCATCCGCTAATGATACTGTGGGCATCCACTAATGGGACTACGGGAATATCCAACCACCCAATATATATATAATAGTCAAGCCTAAATAACTAATATATTTAAAACAACCAAAAACCATTCAAACAAGCAATAAACAATTATTTTTAATGAATAAAAATAATTCTAAATAAAGAGGTGAGTGAGATTTACTCACCGTGATTTTAATTCATCGAAATGATGACTGGTTTCTGATTAAATTAAACGAGCGTTTAATTAAATCAAAAATTCCAACAGCCTCTGAACTATTCCATCCAATTTGTAGACATAGATATCGTCACTACAATTCCAACATACTTCTTTTCATTTGATTCTGCTCACATAGGAAAAGGTATGAATTTTACAAGATTGAACATACACTATATAAATTTTACGGCTCTGATATAGCCTTAGAAAAATGGATGATTTTAGTTTAAGCTTCTAATTTATTCCGATATAAATCAAATTGTGGATTGTCTAGTTTAACTATATCATTATTTAACATCAATGAACAATTTTCTACTTAACATAAAAATAAGCATAAGCAATGATGATTAATCTTTTGATGCCTTTTGGCAAGCTAACTTGTTACAAAGACCGGGTTAGTATTAAAAACATTTCAATGTAGACTCCTTTATGGGTTAAAAACCGTAAATTTGTAAATGGACCCATATAAATGTTTTTATTTAGTAATATTAATTACCTTTTAATTCCTTCGTTAGGTCCTCCTTCTGTGAAAAAACTCGACTCTAGGAAGGCAAACCCAATAGCTCGAACCCACTGCATCTGATTTTCGTGCTTCATCAACGGAAACCCAAAGCAAAGCTCTCCTAGATTTGCTGACTTCCCCACTACCGATGCCAGAAGAAACGCCTCGTCCAGCTCCCTCTAAATACCATTGTGACTTCACTCTCGATCACTGAACCAAAATCGATCACTAAAACTTAGTGTGCAACCATCCAACTCACAGCGAATGGAAGTATTAGTCTATCCGAACTCCAACTCGAGCTACTCCAAATTATCCTCGCACCCCCTTGAACATGAAGTCGACCTCAGCACCATTCCCAATGTTGGCCTCTTCCATTGTAAATCGCGAGCGTTGCCTTGGATCAAGCATCCGGAACTCACTTTCTTTGAACACGATTTTGATTTGTTCCTCTTTTTATTTTATAACGGAGGTTTTGATTTCATATTTTTCTGATACAAAAAGGGAATGTGAAATGAAATCTAATTAGTTTGAGAAGGGGGAATTTATTTTTGCTAAAGAAAATGACCGAGGTAGTTGCGTTTACTTTATAGGTGAGTAGCCTTCATCATTAAGGAAATTAGTCAGTGTATGGTACATTAAATTAAATACGATTTAATGTTTATTTAATTCGATTTGATTTAAAGAGATTTTTATTTCTTTTTAAATAGATCATGATTTGATTTTGATTTGATTTTGATACTATCCAATACAAATATCTCGGGGTTCATAATTAAAAATCGTGAACCACTATTTCAACGTACCGACCATCATTCCAATATTATAACGCTATTCTGAACTAAACAGAAACGATTATAAAATCTAATTCGAACGTAAATATAAAATAACTATATTAAATTAATAAAATATAATTAAAAATTTAGAAATAATCAGTCCCTCAATAATAATTATTATTACCATCGTATATATTCAAATAGAATTCATACCAGTCATATGAATTGTACTGATTCAGTTTATAAATTCGATTTCAATTATATTTCGTATTTCGATAATTTAATATATTCAATATTAAATCGAAATCAATATTTAAACCGATAACATTAATATAAAATTCATTTATATTATCAATTCAATATTTAAAACCATATTAAATATTTTAAAATAAATCAATAGAAATTTGGGTCGTTACATTCTTCCCCCCTTAAAAGAATTTCGTCCCCAAAATTACCAAGGTAGGAAAAATGGTACGAACCTATTACTTTTCAAAATCTCACTTATGTCGAAACTCAACTCTTCATATTTCAACAAATTTTTAGTTCTACCAAAACTTCATTCATTTAATTTGAATGATCTACAATCAATACATTCACATCTGATTCATATTCCATTCAAATTGATTTTACTCAATTTATTTATTTCAATTTATCCAACTTGATTAAGTTAAATTTAAATTCCAAAATTCAAATTCCTATGTTTTCATTTCAAATCATTTTTAGATATAAACATATACATATATTTATAACTATTTCAAATTCAAAATATTTAAATTTTCAAACCATCTTGTTTTCTTTCAAACAAATTTCCAACAAAAACTTTCTAAGTAGTCATCCATCACTTAGAATCTCAAAAATGAACACTAATGATGCTGCAGTCATCATCAGAATTATTTTCCAGCCACTGAAGTGAGTTCAGTGCTTTATCTCATTCAAAATCCATCTGAAATGGTTTCTATTCAAAATCCTTTTAAAACAAAGCTATATTATTTTAATATACTTTAAATAATATTTTTCAACTTCCCAGGATTTAAATTCCAAATTCTGGTTTGAATTAAATTTTAATTTATCTCATTAGTATGTCTCATTTATATACGAATTTCATTTGGTTATATATCACCATTTCAACTTTTATAATCTCATTTGATTCTAATATTAACATCCAACACATTCATATATTATAATAATTTCAGAAAATTATTCTTTTTCTATCAAAATAGAATTTTGGGTAAAATTATTTCATTTACCCACTTTAAAACAATAATGTGTCGAATTTCTCTGACAAGTGTTTATAAATTCCTACCGACTTCGTGGCGTCCCACGATACGACCAGAATTCATAAATCACTCAACAGACTAGCCAACACAATATAAAACAAATTTTTATATCAAATAACAAATACGCCCTCTCGTATATATACACTCAACTCATTCTAGCGTACTACTGACCCTATCTCTAATGAGCACATTCCAACAAGCCTAGGTATTCGCTCAACCTAAGCTCTGATACCAATTGTAATGGGTCTAGGCTTTTCAACCATCAACCACTGGGCTAACCTCCCAGCTTGGCACTACAGAGATACCTGAGAACTGCTTTTACGACCAGCCTCGTGACTCGACCAACCCTCATTGCCGGGACATTAAGGGGTAATAGTCTCCCGTTCACCACCAAACGCGAAGCGAGAACCCCCTGTCATGTGTACCAATTAAGCAACCAGCTCTGATACCAAATGTAATGGACCGCAAATCCGTACTATCTGAGTTACTAATAACACTACACGTCCAACCCAAATTGCACAGAGATATGAATCATTATTAGAAAGAAGTTAGAGGATGAGAAATAGAAAGAAAGAAATATTATAATAGAAGAAAACAAAGAAGGCACATCTCATAGCGGAACGAATAAAATATATTATATAACATAACTTTTTGAAATACAAATCAGTAACTGTATATACATACCATTATCAGAACACAACAGTTATTCCTGGAACAGTTATAAACACCTGTTTCCAGATACAACATAGTACGCAACAGAAATATGATAGTCTATAGCTAACTAGTGAAGCCTCCTGCTTCCAGCTCTTCCAAGTGAATCTGAAAAATCCCGACTACTTGACTGCCCGTACAAATTTGGGCACCCAAGAGTTTAGGGAAAACAAAACAAAATAAACTCTAGGTCAGTCATGGGACTAGTGTAAGTAAACCCCAACCATTTGTTTAACTTTCAAAATCCTTTCGAAAGAAATGATAATCGTAAGACCGATCCACACATAAACACGGATGGTTTTTACCTTACGATAACCAAAAATATCATTGATATCAAATCCAGTGATATTATAATAATGTCTACATCAAATAAATAGAATCTAGCAGAACGCTTGCATCTCACGCTCCATATATAATATAAAATAAAAAACCGCATGGTGCTTATTGGAGATTGGATTTCCAACATGACAAGGTCTGGAACCACCTGCCGATAGTGTATATCTAGAGGGGAATTCACTGAGTACAACAAGAACATCTTGCAACCTGGCCCACACATGACCGACCACTAATTTCGCTTGAGTGCATCGATTGCATATCACCAACGATTAGGATCAGCAAATGTTTCCTGAAAAGGGACAGCATCGATAGATTAAAGAAGTAAAAGGAATTTCTCTAGATAGGTGATTATACACCCTAATGGGAGCGACGCACATAGCCATGCTGCCTGCCCGATTTTTGTCATTTCCCGGTTGTTGAGGCCTGAGGCTACGATTACTTATCATTCATTGATAGCACAATCACTTTGAATGCCACATCGTCGAATATGTTAATCACTAATTGATTTTCACAAATATATTCTGAATATTATGCTAAGAGAATAAATTCTCCACCACCATATATATTTATACAGACCAACATATTCGATTATTGGAAATACTCAGTCAAACATTCGTCCATTTACGTTCGTTCTGGGATTGAAAGAAACCGAAGGCACAATTTCTAGAAATATAAAAGGTCCTTGCACTTTACTCCATCTTCGATTATCTTCATATAATCTGATTCGCAATGCTACTGCTAATACATAGTAGTTCTCGGATTATAATCCAACCAGTCTCTCCATATTGACAACGATATTGGCAAACACTTCGATAGTAGGTTATTTAACTATCGAAGAAAAACAAACATCCATTCAAAGCATCAAACAAATCACTGGGCCTTTTAATTAATATTTCATTAATTTAAAACATTTCTTCATTTCCTTATCAATATTCGTTAACACGATATTTTCAATTATCATCTTGGCCTTTTCACTATTTGGAAAATATTTCTATATCTCGCCTTCTTTTATTTTATGTACTTAGAAAATATATTCTATTTGCAATTGAAAACAATTTCAATCACTTATCTCTTTCCCGACTACTTTAATTATACTTAGAAAATATTTACTCTTATACTTCCAAATTTCCACCACTTGGGTAAAAATGAATGTTGTGTAAAACATTGTTACAACAACCCAAAATATTTTATTCAACTAACTCTTATTCAAACCCTTCTCTTCGAGACTAGATCTTGCTATTTATCAATTAAAAATGAAATCAATCAAGTTGGGGTAAAATTACCCCTCAGGCCTTGACTGAAAACATCCTCAACTTCAAAACGAACAAAACCACTTACCTCGAATAATCAACATTATAAAAATCAATTATTCATTTTAAACCCGTAATGTTTCGCTTTCTAATTTTACCAGATTTAATTATAGATTTTCTTTTTGTTTATAATATTCTATTTTAATTTCGTTATTGAATTCTATATATATCGATATATCGATTCATAATTATCAAATCTTCTTAAAATATTCTAACTCCTTAAATTTTCGGAAAATTTCGCCATAACCTCCTTTGTACCGAGAGCATCGGGAAAATCCCCAAACCACCACACAGGCCCTCTCCATTCAAAAAGAAAATTAAAAAGCCAAGCGGCTTGCTGATACGGCGCATAAAACTTCATATGGAATTTAAACGTGTACCTTTTTGTCAGGCACACGAATTATAAATCTTCATACACTTCATATGCTTCATTCCATGCCTGCCTAATCTGTGTTCACCTGTTTCCCAATTTATCCCAACTCTATCCGGTCCTTTTAACTCAATTTGCTAATCTATTCTTTAATTAGCTAATATGCCCATTTCACTTTTATTAGAACATATCATGTTCGTATATATTTTTAATTCGATTATAAACAAGTCAAATCTCATTTCAAACTCAAGTTTCCTTTTTGATTTCGAATAAAATTTCTCAAACCACCTTTACTTATTCAAAGCCCAATTTCTTATCAAATTTCGATTTACTAATTATTATTCAAATTAGTTAGTTCTATTCAATAATTTAAAATATGATTTTTGTTCCAAAAATCATTTCATTACACCACTTGAGTTCGTATTTATTTTACAACTCAAGTCTGGATTTTTCCAATGGAAATTCGGATTTTATTTACTTAAAATCCCTTTATTTATTTAAATAATTCGTTATGGTTTTATAATGGTTATGGCGCTGTTTTTCTGAAAATTTGATTTTGATATAACTCAAAATCTATACGACGAAATCCAAATTTTTCTCTTTCATTAGAAAACTATTATCAAACCAGTCCCGATGATTCTTGTTTCAAAGAATTCCGAATTAAACTGAGTTCTATACACTCAATTGAAGTTCGAAACACCAAATTACGAACTACCGCGCAACGATGAGTTCGTTTTAATTATATTTAATGTATAAACATTTTAAACTTCATTTATAATAATTTCAACTCCATTCTGATATATTTTCAATATATATCAAATCAATTTTCTAATTCAACATAATATTTTCGATTATCTATAATTATCAATTTTTCCTTACTCGGTAGTATATTTATTTATACTTCAATCTTCTTTATTAAATTCCAATTCCTTTTACAAGTTATAAATCCTTTGGATTTAATTCTATTCTGTTTAAAAATCCGCATTCTGAAATATATTTCATCATTCCCATTTCGAAATGATTTCAACTTTCTATTTTCAAATTCTATTTTCAATTTCTATTTGAATTTTCTATATTCAAATTCCATTTGAATTTTCTATATTCAAATTCCATTTGAATTTCTATATTCAAATTCATTTTTAAATTCACATTTTAATTTAAATAATCAAATTATCTCTTGATAATTAATTCATTATATTTATAAACACTATTTTATAAATTGCCTTGTTTATATTTAAACAAGTCTATTTCGAAATCTATTTAAAACCAAAATCTTATTTTGGAGATTTCTATTTATAATAACTTATATATATAACACCCAGTTTATTTTCATATTCAATCTAACTTCTATTTAAATAAATTCGAATTAATTGAATTCAAATCATAAATCCTTACGGATTTATTTTAGTTCAATTTATATTCTGAATATCAAAATAAATTCCATCGTTTACTTCTTTAAAACGATTTCCCCATTTCTATTTTTAAATTCACATTTGAATTTAAATTTTCAAATTGTCCAATGATAATTTTTTCCACTTTATTTATAAACACTGTTTTATAAATTCAGTTCAATTCGATTCCCTGATTATCCAATGAAAATCGTTCCATTTTATTTATAAACACCATTTATAAATTTACTTCAATTTCCCGCGTTATTTAATTTATAAATATCATTTATAAATTCAATACTTGTTTTTATTTATTCAAAACAAGTTAACATCTTTATAGTCCATTCGGAATTCAAATTCTATTTTTAAAAAAAATAGAATTTCCAATTAAATCTGAAATATCCTTTTTATGATATTTTTATTTATCAACATTTTAGGCTTAGTTATATTTCAACCGATCAAGAATATCCAATTATCAACCATGGATTTTCTATCATATCATATGATAATATATATGAGAACAAACAGATAATAATATTTTTGAGGAATCCAGTTGGATCCATCCAACCTGTTTTCCTGCATCCACAGACATTAGCCAACATAAATAATACCCATCCTGCTTCGAGGCAGAATATCGTGGTATGAAGGTCATCCACGATCATAGCGTGGGGCGTATAGGGTCATCCGCTAATGATACTGCAGGCATCCGCTAATGGGACTGCAGGAATATCCAACCACCCAATATATATATATATATATATATATATATATATATATATATATATAATAGTCAAGCCTAAATAACTAATATATTTAAAACAACCAGAAAGCATTCAAACAAGCAATAAACAGTTATTTTTAACGAATAAAAATAATTATAAATAAAGAGATTAGTGAGATTTACTCACCATGATTTTAACTCATCGAAATGATGACTGGTTTCCGATTAAATTAAACGAGCATTTAATTAGATCAAAAATTCCAATGGCCTCTGAACTATTCCATCCAATTTGTAGACATAGATATCGTCACTACGAATCCAACATACTTCTTTTCACTTGATTCAATTCACGTAGGAAAAGGTATGAATTTTACAAGATCGAACATACACTATATAAATTTTACGGCTCTGATATAGCCTTTGAAAAATAGATGATTTCGGTTTAAGCTTCTAATTTATTCCGATATAAATCAAATTGTGGACTGTCTAGTTTAACTATATCATTATTTAACATCAATGAACAATTTTCTACTTGACATAAAAATAAGCATAAGTAATGATGATTAATCTTTTGATGTCTTTTGGCAGGCTAATTTGTTATAGAGACCGTGTAACACCCCACCTCCGCCAATGTCACTCTTGCAAGCACACTGGCTTTGGAGGGGCGTTAAACAAGGTAAACATGCATGCAGATATCACGAGACAGAACATATAAGTAAAAACAGAGTAAATAAAGCAGCGGATAGAAACTAACATTTCAAAACCATAGTCAAGTTACATCAAAGTACTTGGTCATTATTTTACCATAAAACAAAGTCTAGAAACATAAACTGAAAACTAGAAAGAAAATCATAAAGTAACTATCCCCAAGGTAGAATAAAGCCATAGCAAGCTCAAGTCCAAACCGAACATGAGCTATCCAGAAAAGCAGCTAAAGATCCAAGCTAGGTGCTGGTGTTCCCACCCTGTAAACCTGGGAGGGGGGGGGAACGAAAGAAAAGAGGCGAAAGAAAATGGGTCAGTCAAAAGACTGGTAAGTCCTACCTACTATTAGTATACAAACTAATAAAGTTAACTGGACATGTAAAACAGAGGTGAAACATAGGATGATAACTGGCATGGTGAAAAGTTAACAAGATAGATCAAGTGTGGCATCGCATATACAAGGTTAAGTTTTGCACCAAGTGTACTAGTGTTCCAACCCATGTCAAGTATAAACAAGAAGTGATCCCTTGGCCCAATCTTGGCCCAATATTACGAGATGACCTAAATCAAGGTCCAACAACACGGTCTAGTCGATCGGCTCCCTAAAAGCCTATCTCGTCAAGTGTCGGTGTCATACGGCCCAATCACGAAGTGTAGTCAAACTGTGCTAGGTCCACCCTAGGGTGTATCAAGCCCAAGGGTGTCAACCACAGACACAAATCAAACACGCACAGTCTAAACCTACTGGTGCCCGTGTCTGCTTTTTCAACTCCGGACTATGTGCACGACCATAGTCCGCCTGAACCTACACCGGCGCACCTACTCAGCCGTCGTTTTGGTCGCTTACATGTCAGCCCAGTAATCGTGCCCCACCCTAGCCTAGTCCCTAGGGTATCATGATACAACCAAGAGGGTTACTGGTGAAAAGGACCACGTAACTAGGGTTTCTAACGGGTTAAGCATGGTTAACCCTATCCAATCAAGTACCAAGTTGGTTAAGTGTACCCCAGGTTCATGACTTAACCCTATCAACCCATCGTGTTTAATTGGTTAAGTATTCAAGTGGTCCATGACTTAACCCTATCATGTGGCATTAATTAATTTAATGCACCCAACCTCTCACATTAGACCTTGTTGTGGTTACTAGTTAAGCCGGGCGGGTCCGGGTAGCTTTACACCACAACTTAGTCTAACCTCGGGTTTCAAGTGCGACATGACCAACTACTAACATTGGGTCCTATTTCTTGTAGCCACTAGTTAAGCCGGTCGGTTCCGGGTAGATTTATGCTACAAACTCAACCCAACCTCGAGTTGGTCATTCTCATGTTTTCTAGAAGTCATGTCCAAGTTCATGTTCATGTTTCAAGCATAATCACATGTCATATTTCGTGTCATCTTTTCAAGTCATGTTTTTATGTCATTTTAGTTTACCCATAACGTAACCCATCGCATGTAAGTTCGCATAAACGCAAATAGATCTCAAGAGGGAACTTAGAAGCATGACATAATTAATAAGGTTTGGCCACAAGTTAAACATGGTGGTATATGAGGCAAATGTGTTCATAAACTTGCATATTACATTATAAGCCTCAAAACATGCATGATATCAACTTTAGCAAAATAGGTGAAACATGGTCATAAATGACATAGGATGATAGCTAGTGATTCGCATATAACATCATATGCAAGATAACATAAGGGTTATGAGAGTTTCTATGTTGCTTTATGCAACATTTCAAATCAAAGCTCATAGCTTTTTATGCACAAAGTCAAGGTGATAGCTTTACAAACATGCATAGAATAAATCTACGCATAACATGATAGAATCAAAGCACAAATCATATTTAGGCCCAAACTCAAACTTGCAACATGTTATATTTAACTTCGTAGTTAGAATCTAAGAGTAGAATAGGGCTTACAATGCTATGAAGACTTATAAAATAAAATAAGATTGAGACGAAGCCACTATCAACTCTAAAAACTCCCAAATGATAAGCTCCAATGAAAACCCTTGAGAAATAAGAAGAAGATCCTTGCTTTGATGAAGAAAGATTGAACTTTGGCCTTGAATCAAGCTTAGAAACTCTCAAACAAGCTTAGGAACTCTCATATGAATGAAGATGGAGACTATGACAAGAGGGTGGAGGCCATGATTAAACATTTTGGCATAATCTAGTTGTAGGATTGATTTATGATGGTTTAGGCTAGGTATTAGGGTCCTTTTATAGAAGTTTAGGTTAGTTTAGGCCATAGGATTAACCCTAATTCAGGTCTGAGCCTTTAAAATCCGTCACAAGCCTTAAAACATGTCTTGAGGAACAAGTCAGGTACACCCAGACCAAACTGGCCGACCACCCAAGTCGACAGGGGTGTCGACTGGGCAGTCGACACAGCCTGGTGTGTGTCGACTCCCAAGTCGACTCCCCAGTCGACTTGGGGGTGGCGGGAACTTTTCCCGCCTGTCCTGCTCAGCTGAATTTTAATTCTGAATTCAAATTTGAACTTGAAATTTTTCTGAAAACTTTGACGGGCCATAACTTGGTCATAAGGACTCCGATTTTCAAAAACTTGAACTCTATTTCGCGTATTTTTCCGAGACGAACGCAATGGCACAGCCCATTTCCATTGATTCAGATTTTATCATTTAATTCTGCCTTGATTTATGTTATAACTTGTTATTCAAAATACGGGTTGTTACATCCTCCCCACCTTAAAGGATTTCGTCCCCGAAATCTTCAAGTTAGGAAGAACATATCCTACCATCCATCATCCATCTACTCAAAACATCATCCACGTGCAGTCAATGTCATTAACAAATTCTAAATGCTGTATGATTATATGCAAAGGTGTGTGTATATGTACTTATCTAATGCGAAAATCAGGTAGTTACTGATTCAGTAAACCTCCTTAATGCAAAGTATGTTAGTGCAATGAGTCCATATGTATGCAAATTCCTAACATAATTTATAATCTCTACATGAGTGCACATAACATTCATCCATATGCAATGATAGCACAACAAGTTTCAGCCATGAATAAGTATAAGCACTCATGCATATGCAATATGAAAGTGTGTGAGCCGATCTTAGTGCCTAACGTGTATCATGCATCCATGAGTATCCACTTGCAAACACTTGCAACCACTTGAAAACATCAAACATAACATGTTTCAAATACATGTTTCATCCAAAGGGTTTCTACCTAAGGTTCTCATGACAAGATTGACGAAGTTACAAGATAAACAGGATAAACA
Organism: Allium sativum; assembly: GCA_030737875.1. Taxonomy (NCBI): domain Eukaryota; kingdom Viridiplantae; phylum Streptophyta; class Magnoliopsida; order Asparagales; family Amaryllidaceae; genus Allium; species Allium sativum. The sequence goes on from CM060912.1 coordinate 713,241,673, forward strand.
TGGATAGCAAAAAGAAAGATATGCTAAAAAGGAAAAGAGATCGAGAATGTACCCTCAAAAAGAAATGGATAAAGCCCACGCATCTTCTCCTCGGTTTCCCAAGTTGCATCCTCTTCGGCCTCACTCCACTGAACTTTCACCAATTTGACTTTTCGATTCCTTAGCTTCTTGATCTCCGTTCCCAAGATACGAATCGGAGCTCTCCTAAAGGTTGCCTATTTCTCTACCTCCACGTCTTCAAGAATGCTAGGTTCAACCACCTCAGCGGACTCATGTAGGCACTTTCGGAGATGCGAGACATGAAAGACATTATGCACTCCGGCCAGCTTCTCGGGCAATTCCACCTTATAAGCCATCTTCCCAATTCTCTCTATGATAGGGAAGGGTCCTACGAATCTTGGTGCTAGCTTCCCAACTGCTCCAAAACGAACCACATTACGCAAAGGAGAAACCTTCATGAAAACCATATCTCCAACTTCGAATTCCAAATCTGTCCTTCGCTTGTCAGCATAGGATTTCTGTCTGTCTTGGGCCGTTTTCATCCGTCTTCTTACCCATTCAACTTTCTCGGATGTGTCCCGTATCATATCGGGCCCAAGTATAAGCCTATCCGTTGTCTCCCACCAACAAGATGGTGACCTACACAGCCTCCCATACAAAGCTTCAAATGGTGCCATCCCTATGCTAGCTTGATAGCTATTATTATAAGCAAACTCTACAAGAGGAAGGTGGTCTTCCCAAGTACCACCAAAGTCAAGAACACAAAGCCTCAAAAGATCTTCTAGCACTCTATTCATCCTTTCGGTTTGGTCATCCGTCTGGGGGTGATAGGCTGTACTTAGATTCAATCGCGTACCCATCGCTTCTTGCAAACTATTCCAAAACTGGCTAGTGAAGATTGGGTCACGGTCGCTAACTATGCTAGAAGCAACTCCATGCAATCGCACTATCTCTCGAAGATAAACAGATGCTAGCCATGATGCGGTCCTCTTGCTCTTCACTGGAATGAAATGAGCACTCTTCGTAAGTCTATCAACTATGACCCATATGCTCGTATTCCCTTTCCTTGACCTAGGCAATCCATCCACAAAATCCATAGAGATACTTTCCCACTTCCATTGCGGGACCTCTAATGGATGTAATAGCCCACCGGGTTTCTTCGACTCGGCTTTCACTTGTTGGCACACCATGCACTTTGAAACATACTCTGCCACATCCTTCTTCATTCCAGCCCAAAAGAAAATGCGCTTCATATCCCTATACATCTTATCTCCTCCAGGATGTATAGTCATCTTCGAGTGATGTGCTTCTTCGAGAACTTTATGCACCAAGTCTCCCACTTGTGGAACGCATAACCTTCCATCACGCCTTAGCCAACCTTTGTCATCAATAGTATATCTAGCAAGGTGACTAGACGTCTCACCACGAATCAACTTGTCCATGATCTCGACTATCTGCGGGTCTTCCTTCTGCGAAGTCCCTACTTGATCAAGAAGTGTAGGTCTAAGCTCAAGAGATGCTAATAAACCCGTCATCGACTCAACAGCCGTTGTGAAATCAAAGGTTGCCAAGAACTCTAGGCTCTTCATCTCAATAAACAAGGGACTCAAAGTCAACCTTCTTCTGCTTAGTGCATCTGCCACAACATTACCCTTGCCAGGGGTATAAGCTATCTCGAAATCATAAGATGCCAAGAATTCCATCCACCTTTGCTGCCTTAGATTCAGATCTTTCTGCGAGAAGAGGTACTTGAGCGACTTGTGATCAATATATAACTCAAACCTTTCGCCTAGAAGATAGTGGCGCCAGGATTTGAGTGCAAAGACGATCGCCGCCAACTCCAAATCATGAGTGGGATAGTTCTTCTCATGAACTTTAAGTTGCCTACCCCCATAACATATCACTCTTCCTTCTTGCATCAGAACAGCACCTAACCCCGTGCCACATGCATCGGTGTACACGGTAAACATCTTAGCGCCATCGGGTAATGCCAAAACTGGAGCTGTGGTAAGGGCCCTCTTGAGTCTTTGAAAAGCAAGCTCACACTCTAAGTCCCATGCAAAGACTAAGTTCTTCTTCATCAACTTAGTAAGAGGGGCTGAAATCTTAGCGAAGTCCCTAATGAACTTCCTATAGTAGCCTGCCAGACCGAGAAAGCTTCTTACTTCGGTTGCATTCTTAGGAGTCTTCCAGTCTTGAACCGCAACCACTTTCGCGGGATCCACAGCTATGCCTTGCTTAGAAACTATATGTCCAAGAAACCGAACTTCCCTTCTCCAAAAATGGCATTTGGAGAACTTGGCTTTCAACTGATGAGCTCTAAGCGTATCCATCACTTCCTTGAGATGTCTAGCATGTTCTTCCTCATCCTTTGAGAAGATCAGAATATCATCCACGAAGACAACCACAAACTTGTTAAGGAACTCCCTGAACTCCCTACTCATCAAATCTACAAAGTAGGCGGGTGCATTAGTCAAACTGAATGGCATGACAAGCCATTCAAAGAATCCATCTGGAGTCCTAAATGCAGTCTTATCAATACTATCCTTAGCCACTCTAAGCTGATGGAATCCGGTGGCTAAATCGAGCTGAGACAAAATAGAAGCACCAACAAGCTGGTCAAAGAGGTCATCTATCCTCGGTAACGGGTACCTATTCTTCTTTGTCAGCTTGTTCAACTCTCGATAATCAACACATAGGTGAAGTGAACCATCCGCCTTAGTAGCGAACACCACCGGAGCACCCCATTCAGAAATGCTTCGCCTAATAAAATTCTTCTCAAGCAGCTCCTTGATTTGCTTACCGAGCTCCCTTCTTTCTCGTGGGGCCATGTGCCTAACGGGCAATGAAACTGGCTTGGCATTATCAACAAGATAAATGCGGAAATCTATCTCTCGTTTAGGGGGTAACCCCTTAACCTCTTCAAAGACATCAGGATATTCTCGGACCACCCTTACTGATTGCAGATCATCGATGGATGAGTCAAGAGATTCAAGATAACATAACATGACGGGATCCAGTGGGTTGCAAGAAATCTCTAGGGTATTACCGAGGCGAGTCATGAGCTTCACCACCCTATGCTCACAATCGAGAATGGCTCCATAACTGGACAACCAATCCATGCCCAAAATCAACCCGTATCCCGTGAACCCGAGAACATAAGCATTACACGTGAATTCTACGGTCAAGATAGAAATCCTCAAACTCATACAAATCATAGATAGATGGGCGGAACCCCCAATTGGATTTGAAACACTAACAGGATCCTCAACTAGACTAGTACTTAGGTGCAAACTTTCAACAATGTCAGAAGAAATAAATGTATGCGATGCGCCAGAATCAAATAAAGTGCGAACAGGAAAATCAGAAATATAAACAAGGCTTTCTACAGAAATACTACCTCAGTCCTGAACTGGAGCAGTGTTGAGAGCATGCACTTGTCCTCCAGAAGGTCCTACACGCTGAGTCTGCCCTTGCCCTTGTCCTTGCTTCTTAGGGCAATCCTTGCTAAAGTGTCCAGTCTCTCCACAATGAAAGCATTCGCCCAACTTTCTCTTCTTCTTTCTACAATCTTTGGCTATGTGCCCAACAATCCCACAGAAGTTGCACTTTCTTGGGTCCTTTGCCTTGTTGTTGTTGGCCTTATTACCCTTGTTGTTCTTGTTGTTCTTGTTGTTCTGATTGCTCTGATTTCCTCCCCACTTGGAGTCCGCCTTCTTGGTTTGAGTCTCATTAGGCTTGACTTCTTTCTTGCCATTCTTATCGTCTCCCTGAAGCAATGCCATGTCCACTAGGCTTTCAAAAGTGGCCCCCATGGTATATGTGACATGGCTAAACCTTGTAATGGCTCATTCAACCCTCGTGCAAAGCGTAGAGCCTTCTTCTGGGGAGTATTAACCATGTCCAAACCGAATCGAGCAAGCTGGTTAAACTTATTCACATACTCCCTCACGGTCATGTCCCCTTGCTTCAAAGATATAAACCTCTCCAATTGCAGATTCGCCTCAGCAAATGATAGAAACTTAAGCCCAAACCTCGTCCTAAAGTCGGCCCAAGTCTCTATTGGCCTAGTAGCATTGGTGACTTCCCACCAATAAGCAGCTTCCTCTTTCAATAGCCATACTGCCAACAGAACTTTTCTGCGGTCTTCCACATCAAAGATGGCGAAGAGATCTTCAGTTTCTTTTAACCAATTTCGCGCCTCAACAAAAGTCTCCGTCCCAATAAAATTCTTGCCACCCATCGCCTTAAAGTCTTTGCAAAACTTTGCGAAATCTGCTTGTGGATGCTGAGGAGGAGGAGGAGGAACTGTAACACCCCGTGTATTCTATAACCGTGAAATTCACAAATTAAAGTATAACTAATTGCAAATCAGAGAAATAAGGGAAACGGGATACGCCATTGCGTTCATCTCGGAATTCTGCTTGAGATAGAGTCTGAGTTTGCGTAAAACGGATATCGTATGAAGAAGATATGGACGAACGAAGTTGGGCGAAAAACCAGAAAACGGGTCAGAGTGCACTGGCGCACTTGGGAAGTGCGCCAGAACAAAAATGAACTGGCGCACTTGGGAAGTGCGCCAGTACATTTTTGACCTGGCGCACCTGCCAAGTGCGCCCAGGTCAAAAATGACCTGCTGGTCAGGTCTGGTCAAGTCCTGGCTGGCCAGGTCTGTGTTTGGTCGATTTTCTGAGCCTTGCCTTGTCACTAGGGCTAGGTGTCAGCTCCTGGTTGGTCTCTCCTTCAAACGAACGGCTATTATTGAACCAAGCTTCATCGACGGTCTAAATCAACTCACAAACTCTATAAAAAGGACCTAAGACTAACCCTAATTCACATAAACTAAAATGGAGATGAGACCGTCATGCTGCTGAGGAGAGACTGAGGATAGCCGTCAGAAATAGAGAGACAACTAGGAGATAATTCAAAGCTTAAAGCAACGTTAATCAAATCAAAGCAACGCCTACAACAAAGGATAGCATCTCCAAATTCAGAATTCAGATTCCTGAATTGAAGATTCGTCATACATTGTAAGTAGAGTGCTATTCCGATATGAATTAAATAATTGTGTTGATTTGTGTAAAGAAAGAAATGGAATTGTGGCGATAATAATCTATATTTGTATGTTTCTTTGATGCTAAACGATTTGGGAATATTATGGTATACGATTGGATATTTGCAAGTATGTGATTTGCGAAATGGAATTGTGGCGATAATAACCTATATTTGTATGTTATTTTGATTCTAAACGATTTGGCAATACTATGGTGTACGATTGGATTCATACAAGTATATGATTTATGTTGACAACCACATGTTGTGGAATTTTAATTGGGATTCATGCAAGCATATGATTCATATTGAAAACTACATGTTTGTGGTAGTTATTTACAACACTCATTGGATAATTGCAAGTATATGATTCATGTTAAAAGTAACAACTATATGTTGTAATAGTTTATTTGAGATTCATGCAAGTATATGATTTATTGTTATGCCAACATGATGTATAATTCTATATTCATCTTTAGTGTAATTTGATCCACTTAAGTATTATGATTCATATGAAGGTTATGTTGGAATTGGCATCATAGTTCAAGTATAAAAATCATGATTTTGTGATAGTGACAAAAGCAAGCATCTTTGTAAGTTTGTATTAATTTTATGAACATGACTAAACTATGTTCGTTATTATGCCCAATTGAAAAACATGTTTTTAGGCTTATGTTGTTATCATAATCATATGATAATATATTTGACACATAAGTTACATTAGAATTACACTAGAATTACATTCCACTTACAAGTTACATAGATAGGATAAAAACCATGATTATATGAATAGTAGAATTCATGTTCAATTATGTTTATGCCATGACTATATGAATAGAAGGACTCATGTTCAATTATGATTATGCCATAATTATATGATTAGAATGGTTCATGTTTAAGTATTATTTATGCCATGACTACATGAATAGAATGATTCATGTTTTGTTTATACCATGATTATGTGAATAGAATGATTCATGTTTAAGTATTGCTTATATTATATGTTGTTACAATTGCAAGTTCACATGTGCCTACCTTATGTTAATTGAATCGTTATGTTGCAAGTTCATGCATTCACACTCCCCTTTCTATGTTACCTTATAAACACCACGTTATAAGCCTCCCCTTTTTATATGGCTAAATTGGGTTTAAGTGTTAAACCCAACACACCTTACATTGGAGCGAACGTATAAAACGGGGGTAATGACGTTTGGGCTAAAATATAGAACATATGTGTTGGCATGTTTGACGCATGCCAACAACCTTGAAAAACAATTAAGTGGAATAAATAAATCTTAATCAATAAAGATGAATTTGAATAATGGGCCGCAAATATTTACATATAAAAGGAAAAGAGACAAAATATGTAAATGTAGAAAAATACGATGTGTTTAACCCGAGGTTGGATTGAGTTGTGATGTAAACCTGCCCGAAAACGCCCGGCTGTCCAGTAGTCACAACAATACATATCCAATGTGGGTGGTTAAACACGGAGCCCAATAAGGACCCAAGGTTAGACTGAGTTGTGGCGTAAGACTGCCCAGACCCAACCGACAACAGGCAGCCACAACAATACCTGTCTAATGTGAGAGGTCAAGGCTTTAATAAGACAATTAAGGCTGAGTCAGGATTGATAGGATTAAGTAAATTATATTAATACTTAATCAAAATGGAACATGCTAAACTAAACAGACTGATTGGGGGTTAGGTTTATAAAACACTTAACCAACTTAGCATGTTGGCTAGAAATAGAAAACCTAGTAGCGGGGGACCCTTTTCAGCAGTAACCCTATAAGGTGTATCATGATACCCTGAAACTAGGCAGGGTAGGGCACGATTACTGGGCTGACTGTAAGAGGTCAAATCGACGGCGGTGGTGCAGCAGTGTAGGTTCTAACGAGGTGCGAGCGTGCACACACTCCGGCGTAGAAAAATAAGGCACTGGGCACCAGTAGCATACCTGTGCATTCTAGGATTGTGTCGGGCCGCCACCATGGGACTTGATACACCCCATGGTGGGACCAGCATAGGTAACTACAACATCGGGGGCCGTAAGACACATGTAACTATGCGAGTAGGAGCCGATCATCATAAAATGGATCACTTCACCCTGATTATGGGGTGCCCGTTGGGAACTAGTTTATATGGGTACAGAGATTAATATGGGGTACGATAGTATATTCGACCCTAGACAACTTAACTAAGTTTATGGTGCTTTCCCATTTCTAGTTTATACTTATCATACCCAGTTCTTTATTCATAGACTGAATAGTCCTAGACTTACTCAGGATTTATGTGTGACTCTACTTTTCTTTCGTCTTCTTTTCTTCCGTTCCCCCCCCCCCCCCCCCCAGGTCCACAGGGAGGGAATACCGCAGCTTGACCAGCCTTCATATCCAGCTTGAAGAGAAAGAATGTATTGCTTGGATCTTTTCGTTTTGGACTATGGCTTTGGACAGCAATTATGGGACTTTTGCAGTTTATTTATGTTTTCCTTATGCTTCTTTAAATAATGTAATCAAGACAGTTATGAAGATGTTATGTTTTTGGAAGTATTGTAAGACAATTATGGTATGGTTGGTGTAACACGTATTTTAATGAAATAAAAGTTGTTGTTTTCCGCTGTTCAAAAATATGTGTTCTTATATCTGTCTTGTATATCTGTGACTTATACTTATAAACCTCCACCAAAATTAGGGCATTCCCATTGAGAGTGACCCTAACGGAGGTGGGGGTGTTTCACTTGGTATCAGAGCATAGGTTTACCAGATAAGATAAAAAGTTTCGAAAAATTTATTCAAAAAGAAATTTAAAGAAGCATTTTTAAAAGAAAAATATTATTTTATTTTAAAAAGGCAAAGTCCCCCCAAAGCCATAGGTACTATCTCTTATCCTTCGTTTTGAATCTATCCTTTTTGTTTCAGCATGTCCGAAGAACTTAACTTGCCAGAGGGTGTACCAATACCTAGTTGGTTTAGACGGTTCTTAGAAGCAAGGGCCACTCAGCCAGGTCCTACCGTTCCTCCTCCCCCAGCTGCAGGAAATCATCCAGCTGCAGCAGCACCTCTTCCTCCACCTCCTCCGCGGGGAAACACGTTTGCTAAGATATGTAAAGATTTTAAAGCTATGGGAGGAAAGGAATTTCATGGAACTGAGTCCTTCATGGCAGCTAGAAATTGGCTGAAAGAAACCGAGGACTTATTCATCATCTTTGAGGTAGAAGATAGACAGAAAGTACAACTAGCAGTATGGCTACTAAAGGGCGAGGCTTCCTACTGGTGGGAAGTCACTAATGCAGAAAGACCAGTGGAGACATGGGAGGACTTTAGGGCAAGGTTTGAGGCTAAATTTCTCTCAGATGCGGAAAGGAGTTTGCAGTTGGAAAAAAATTCTTATTTCTTAAGCAAGGGAACAAGACAGTCAAAGAGTATGTTAATCAGTTCGATGAGCTGGCTAGGTTCGGACTGGACCTAGTCAACACCCCGCACAAGAAGGCTCTCCGTTTTGTGAAAGGGTTGAATGAGCCATTACACAGTTTGTTCATGACCCATATACCCATGGGAGCTACATATGAAAGATTGGTACAGATGGCGTTGCTGAACGAAGAGGATAAGGGCAAGAAGGAGACAAAGGCAGAAAACTCTCAAGGGAAGAAAGAGGGTTTACAGCCTAAGAAGACAGACTTTAAGAAGGGCGGGAAAGGCAACAAAGAGAAGAGGAAGTGTAATTTCTGTGGCAAAGTGGGGCACTTAGTGAAAGATTGCCGGAAAAAGAAGGCCAAGATGAATGGTGGGTGCTTTTCTTGCGGTGAGACAGGCCACATGGCTAAGGACTGCCGAAAGAAACGAGGACAGGGGCAGAGGGCTGGATCCACCTCAGGGGCACAAGTTCATGTGCTAGAAGCGCCACCTCTGCAACAGCGAGGTATAAATACTTCTGTAGAAAGTGTAGTTTATCTTTATGATCACCCCGTTCGTACTTTATTTGATTCTGGCGCATCACACTCCTTTATCTCGTCTGCTTTAGTAGAATCTCTGCACCTAAAATCTAATATGGTAGAGGACCCCTTAATTGTTTCAAACCCAATTGGGGGCCCAGCTCATTTGTCTATGATCTGTTTGGGATTGAAAATTTCTATTCTAAGCGTAGAATTTAAGTGTAGTGCCTTTGTTTTGGGCTTTTCGGGATATGGTTTGATTTTGGGCATGGATTGGCTATCCAGTAATGGGGCCATCCTTGATTGTGAGAAAAGGGTTGTTAGGCTCCTAACCCAGCTCGGTAATACTTTGGAAATTTCTTGTAATCCCTCGTATGCGGTTATGCTTAGTTACCTTGAATCGCTAGATGCCTCCGTTGAAAATTTGCAATCGGTTAGAGTGGTCCGGGAATATCCGGATGTCTTCGAAGGGGTGAAGGGCTTGCCTCTGAGGCGGGAGATAGACTTCCGCATATACCTTGTAGATAATGCAAAGCCCGTTGCATTGCCCGTTAGACACATGGCTCCACGGGAAAGGAAAGAGCTCAGTAAACGGATTAAAGAGCTTCTAGAAAAGGGGTTCATTAGGAGGAGCATTTCAGAATGGGGCGCTCCAGTGGTGTTCGCTACAAAGGCGAATGGTTCACTCCGTCTATGTGTTGACTATAGGGAGCTCAACAAGCTAACGAAAAAGAATAGGCACCCTCTCCCCAGAATTGACGATCTGTTTGATCAGCTTGTAGGAGCGTCTGTTTTCTCCCAACTTGATTTAGCGACCGGTTTTCATCAGCTAAGGGTGGATGAAGATAGTATCGATAAAACGGCATTCAGAACCCCAGACGGCTTCTTTGAATGGCTTGTCATGCCTTTTGGCTTGACAAATGCACCTGCTTACTTCGCGGACCTGATGAGTAGGGTATTCAGAGATTTCCTCAATAAGTTCGTAGTGGTCTTCGTAGACGATATCCTTATCTTCTCAAAGAGTGAAGAGGAACATGCTCAGCACTTAAGGGCAATCATGGAAACTCTGCGAGTCCATTAGCTAAAAGCCAAATTCTCCAAATGCCACTTTTGGAGAGAAGAAGTGAGGTTCCTTGGGCACATAGTATCCAAACAAGGGTTAGCAGTGGACCCTGCTAAGGCAGTGGCGGTACAGGATTGGAAGACACCAAGGAATGCAACTGAGGTCCGAAGTTTTCTAGGACTAGCAGGTTTCTATCGAAAGTTCATAAGGGATTTTGCGAAAATCTCAGCTCCGCTCACAAAGTTGACCAAGAAGAATCTAGTGTTCAATTGGGACTTGGATTGCGAGTTTGCTTTCCAGCGACTGAAAAGGGCTCTTACAACAGCCCCAGTTTTGACGTTGCCAGATGGAAGCAAGAAGTTCACCGTTTATACAGATGCATGTGGGACAGGGTTAGGCGCCGTCTTAATGCAAGAAGGAAGGGTAGTAGCTTATGGCGGGAGACAATTGAAAGTGCACGAAAAGAACTACCCGACCCACGATCTTGAGTTAGCTGCCATCGTCTTTGCACTCAAGTCTTGGCGACACTATCTCCTAGGTGAGAAGTTCGAACTTTACACTGACCATAAATCGTTGAAATATCTTTTCTCGCAGAAAGATCTTAACTTGAGGCAACAGAGATGGATGGAGTTTCTTGCCTCGTACGATTTCGAGATCTCCTACACTCCGGGCAAAGGCAACGTAGTGGCAGACGCGTTGAGCCAAAAGAAACTGACCCTAAGCCCGTTGTTTGTTGAAAGACAAAGCCTAGAGTTTATAGCCAGCTTCGACTTTAGGCCTTCCTCCGATTTTGTACCAGGCTTGCTAGCATCTCACGAAGTGCGCCCGACATTAGTGGACTCAATAGGGACAGCACAACGCGAAGACCCTCAGCTTGTGGAAACGATTGATAGGCTAATTAGGGGTGAGACTTCGAGTCACCTCAACAGATACTCCATCGATGATAAGGGTTGGCTAAGGCGAGACGGAAGACTATGCATCCCACAAACAAGGGAATTAGTAAAAAAGGTTCTCGAGGAAGCACATCACTCCAAGATGACGATACACCCAGGTGGATATAAAATGTACAAAGATATAAAAAGAACTTTCTTTTGGAATGGCATGAAGAAGGACGTGGCAGATTTCGTTTCTAAGTGTATGGTGTGCCAACAGGTTAAGGCGGAACAGAAAAATCCTGGCGGTCTGCTACATCCTCTAGAGGTCCCACAGTGGAAGTGGGATAGCATCTCAATGGACTTCGTTGATGGGCTGCCTAGGTCTAGGAGAGGCAACACTAGCATATGGGTAATAGTGGATAGGCTTACTAAAAGCGCCCACTTTTTACCTGTCAAAAGTAAAAGAACTGCCTCATCCCTAGCATCTCTTTACCTCAAGGAAATCGTTCGACTCCATGGAATACCATCCAGCATCGTTAGTGACCGAGACCCTATCTTCACCAGTGATTTTTGGCAGAGTCAGCAAGAAGCAGTAGGAACACAGTTATGCTTGAGCACAGCCTATCATCCCCAAACCGACGGCCAAACAGAAAGAGTGAACAGAGTTTTGGAGGACCTTTTAAGACTGTGCATCCTTGACTTCGGAGGGACGTGGGAGGACCATCTTCCTTTGGTGGAATTTGCCTACAACAACAGTTATCAAGCAACCATGGGAATGGCGCCCTTCGAAGCTTTATATGGAAGACCGTGTCGATCGCCCACTTGTGTCTACTGATAAGCTCATACTTGGACCAGATATGATCCGAGAGACTTCAGAGAAAGTAGACTTAATACGAAGAAGGATGAAGACGGCCCAAGACAGACAAAATTCCTACGCCGACAAGAGGAGGACCGACCTTGAATTTGAGGTTGGGGACAGGGTTTTTCTTAAGGTATCTCCGCTGAGGAACGTAGTTCGTTTTGGAACCACAGGAAAGCTAGCACCAAGGTTCGTAGGGCTATTCCCTATCATCGAGAAAATTGGGAAAATGGCCTATAGATTAGAGCTACCCGAAAAGCTGGCCAGAGTTCACAACGTTTTTCATGTTTCACATGTCCAAAAATGTCTACATGAGTCTTCTGAAGTGGTAGAGCCAAATATCCTAGAAGAAGCTGAAGTGGAACGCGAAGCAACCGTGAGGAAAGTTCCAACCCGCATATTAGGAATGGAAGTGAAGAAGCTACGCAACCGCGAAGTCAAGCTCGTCAAAGTTCAGTGGAGCGACACCGAGGGAGACGCAACTTGGGAAACTGAAGCTAGAATACGCGCTGCCTACCCTTTTCTTTTCGAGGGTACATCCTTGATCTTTCTTTTTCCTTAAGTTGCGCTTTTATCTATCTTTTTAGGTATATCTCCTCGACCTTATCTTTTAGGTAGAAACCCTTTGGATGAAAACATGTAATTGAAACATGTTATGGATGATGATTGCAAGTGGTTGCAAGTGATTGCTAGTGGTTGCTCGTGGTTGCATATACACACACAATCTAGGTTTTAGATCGGCTCAATCACTTCATATTGCATATGCATATATGTTTGCATTCGTATATGGTTGAAGTTTAATATGTTGTCATATGGATGTTGCATTTGTATGAATGATTGTGCACTCATGTAGAATCATGAATAGGATGATTTGCATACATAATGGATTCATAGCACTTACATAATTCGCATTAAGGAGGTCAACTGAATCAGTAGACCGCCTGATTTTGCATTAGATAAGTACATGTACACACACTTCGCATATGATCATGAAGCATTAGAAGTCTTTTAAGGACAATGGATGCTCGTGTTTGATGGATGAGTAGATGGATGTTTGGATGTTAGGATGTACACTCTTCCTGAACTTGAAGATTTCGGGGACGAAATCCTTTTTAAGTGGGGGAGAATGTAACACCCCGTGTATTCTATAACCGTGAAATTCACAAATTAAAGTATAACTAATTACAAATCAGATAATTAAGGGAAACGGGATACGCCATTGCGTTCGTCTCGGAATTCTGCTTGAGATAGAGTCTGAGTTTGCGTAAAACGGATATCGTATGAAGAAGATATGGACGAACGAAGTTGGGCGAAAAACCAGAAAACGGGTCAGAATGCACTGGCGCACTTGGGAAGTGCGCTAGAACAAAAATGAACTGGCGCACTTGGGAAGTGCGCCAGTACATTTTTGACCTGGCGCACCTGCCAAGTGCGCCCAGGTCAAAAATGACCTGCTGGTCAGGTCTGCTCAAGTCCTGGCTGGCCAGGTCTGTGTTTGGTCGATTTTCTGAGCCTTGCCTTGTCACTAGGGCTAGGTGTCAGCTCTTGGTTGGTCTCTCCTTCAAACGAACGGCTATTATTGAACCAAGCTTCATCGACGGTCTAAATCAACTCACAAACTCTATAAAAAGGACCTAAGATTAACCCTAATTCACATAAACTAAAATGGAGATGAGACCGTCATGCTGCTGAGGAGAGACTGAGGATAGCCGTCAGAAATAGAGAGACAACTAGGAGATAATTCAAAGCTTAAAGCAACGTTAATCAAATCAAAGCAACGCCTACAACAAAGGATAGCATCTCCAAATTCAGAATTCAGATTCCTGAATTGAAGATTCGTCATACTTTGTAAGTAGAGTGCTATTCCGATATGAATTAAATAATTGTGTTGATTTGTGTAAAGAAAGAAATGGAATTGTGGCGATAATAATCTATATTTGTATGTTGCTTTGATGCTAAACGATTTGGGAATATTGTGGTATACGATTGGATATTTGCAAGTACGTGATTGGCGAAATGGAATTGTGGCGATAATAATCTATATTTGTATGTTATTTTGATTCTAAACGATTTGGCAATACTATGGTGTACGATTGGATTCATACAAGTATATGATTTATGTTGACAACCACATGTTGTGGAATTTTAAATGGGATTCATGCAAGCATATGATTCATATTGAAAACTACATGTTTGTGGTAGTTATTTACAACACTCATTGGATAATTGCAAGTATATGATTCATGTTAAAAGTAACAACTATATGTTGTAATAGTTTATTTGAGATTCATGCAAGTATATGATTTATTGTTATGCCAACATGATGTATAATTCTATGGTCATCTTTAGTGTAATTTGATCCACTTAAGTATTATGATTCATATGAAGGTTATGTTGGAATTGGCATCATAGTTCAAGTATAAAAATCATGATTTTGTGATAGTGACAAAAGCAAGCGTCTTTGTAAGTTTGTATTAATTTTATGAACATGACTAAACTATGTTCGTTATTATGCCCAATTGAAAAACATGTTTTTAGGCTTATGTTGTTATCATAATCATATGATAATATATTTGACACATAAGTTACATTAGAATTACACTAGAATTACATTCCACTTACAAGTTACATATATAGGATAAAAACCATGATTATATGAATAGTAGAATTCATGTTCAATTATGTTTATGCCATGACTATATGAATAGAAGGACTCATGTTCAATTATGATTATGCCATAATTATATGATTAGAATGGTTCATGTTTAAGTATTATTTATGCCATGACTACATGAATAGAATGATTCATGTTTTGTTTATACCATGATTATGTGAATAGAATGATTCATGTTTAAGTATTGCTTATATTATATGTTGTTACAATTGCAAGTTCACATGTGCCTATATGTTAATTGAATGGTTATGTTGCAAGTTCATGCGTTCACACTCCCCTTTCTATGTTACCTTATAAACACCATGTTATAAGCCTCCCCTTTTTATATGGCTAAATTGGGTTTAAGTGTTAAACCCAACACACCTTACATTGGAGCGAACGTATAAAACGGGGGTAATGACGTTTGGGCTAAAATATAGAACATATGTGTTGGCATGTTTGACGCATGCCAACAACCTTGAAAAACAATTAAGTGGCATAAATAAATCTTAATCAATAAAGATGAATTTGAATAATGGGCCGCAAATATTTACATATAAAAAGAAAAGAGACAAAATATGTAAATGTAGAAAAATACGATGTGTTTAACCCGAGGTTGGATTGAGTTGTGATGTAAACCTGCTCGGAACCGCCCGGCTGTCCAGTAGTCACAACAATACCTATCCAATGTGGGTGGTTAAACACGGAGCCCAATAAGGACCCGAGGTTAGACTGAGTTGTGGCGTAAGACTGCCCGGACCCAACCGGCAACAGGCAGCCACAACAATACCTGTCTAATGTGAGAGGTCAAGGCTTTAATAAGACAATTAAGGCTGAGTCAGAATTGATAGGATTAAGTAAATTAAATTAATACTTAATCAAAATGGAACATGCTAAACTAAACAGACTGATTGGGGGTTAAGTTTATAAAACACTTAACCAACTTAGCATGTTGGCTAGAAATAGAAAACCTAGTAGCGGGGGACCCTTTTCAGCAGTAACCCTATAAGGTGTATCATGATACCTTGAAACTAGGCAGGGTGGGGCACGATTACTGGGCTGACTGTAAGAGGTCAAATCGACGGCGGTGGTGCAGCAGTGTAGGTTCTAACGGGGTGCGGGCGTGCACACACTCCGGCGCAGAAAAATAAGGCACTGGGCACCAGTAGCATACCTGTGCATTCTAGGATTGTGTTGGGCCGCCACCATGGGACTTGATACACCCCATGGTGGGACCAGCATAGGTAACTACAACATCGGGGGCCGTAAGACACATGTAACTATGCGAGTAGGTGTAACAACCCGTATTTTTCGATAACATGTTAAAACGAGAATCAAGGCAGAATTTAATTTTAAATTCTGAATCAAGTAAAACGGGCTATGCCATTGCGTTCGTCTCGGAAAAATACGCGAAATAGAGTCCGAGTTTTCGAAAATCGGAGTCCGTATGACGCGGTTAAGGCCCAAAGAAGTTTTCGGGAAATTTGAATTTCGAAACATGCAGAAATGGGGCCAGGCGGGAAAATTCCCGCCCAGACAAGTCGACAGGCATGTCGACAGGCATGTCGACAGGGCTGTCGACTTGCCCTGTCGGCTGATTCTGATCTGGTGCACCTATTTTCTATCTTGGCTAGGTTTTTGGGCCTGGTTTGAAATCTGACGGTTCAGGTTGGTCCTAGGGTTAATCTAAGGACCTAAAACTATCCTAATCTCTATAAAAAGACCCTAAACCTACCCCTGAACCCTCATTATTCACTCATGTAACTAAACTATGGCCAAATTTCTACTCTCATGGCCTCCATCTCAAATCCCTAGAGCCTATGCATCCAAATCAAGTTCAAATCAAAAGGTGCAAGCTTGCTACACCAAATCAAGGCCAAATCAACATTGCTATGCGAGTTCCATGACGATTCTTCTACAAAGGAGGCACCTTTCTTAGCCAAGATGATTCATGCTCCTTTCCCTAGGCCTAACTATGTAAGTTCTAGCTACTTTTAGATGGAAACGGTAGTTTTGATAATGACATGGGATAAAATGAGGCTAAACATGATTATGCGTACCTATATGAACCTTACCTTGCCTCTTGTGTTCATGTTTATGATTTTAGGCCATGTGAGTGACTTAATCATGCCTCTCATGCTATGCATAACCTAGTTTAACTTGCAAGTTTGGGTCTTTATGCATGAAATGCTAGCATGAACCTTCAGGAACTACTTTACTTGTGAAACATTGGCTAAGGCAAGATTTTGGGGCTTATGCATGTTTATGAACCCAAACCCCTTATGCTAACATGCAAGTTTGTGGCCAAATCCTTTATGAGATTATGCATGCTCGTGGCCAATTCCCCCTTTTTAGTTGTGCATGTCTATGGCCAAACCCCTTTTGATAATATGCATGTTTGTGGCCAAATTACCTTATGACACTATGCATGTTTATGGCCAATCCCTTTATGATGTTATGCATGTGGAAGCCAAGCCCTTTTTGGCATCATGCATGTTTTGAGACCAATATGTGACATAGTATCCTTACTATGTTGACTCGCTTTGCTTGCGTTGGGGAAAACACGATTTTGGGTAGTTAGATAAACATGAACATGTCGCAAAATCTTAACTTGAATATGACATGTGTTCATACTTGAAAATATGACTTGAAAGATAACATGGAAGATGACATGTAAGTATGCATAAAAACATGAGCTTGGGAATTTACCTATTAAGTTAGGTCTACCCTTTGGGAATTTACCTATTGAGTTAGGTCTACCCAAATGCTTGAAAAACTTGTAACATGTCTTGGAAACATGATGAACTTAGATAATATAAGCATGGCCAACTCGAGGTTGGGTTGAGTTTGCAACGTAAAACTACTCGGAACCGACCGGCCTAACTAGTAGTTGCAAACAATAGGACCCAATGTGAGGAGTTGGTCATGTCGCGCTTAAGACCCGAGGTTAGACTAGGTTGTGGTGTAAATCTACCCGGACCCACCCGGCTTAACTAGTAACCACAACAAGGTCTAATGTGAGAGGTTGACGGTGCATTAATTAAATTAATGCCACATAATAGGGTTAAGTTAATTTGATTAATGAGGCTTAACCAAATATGATATGGACAAATGGGTTAAGTAATTTGATTAGGCTAATTATACTTAACAAAACATAATAAGCTTGGGTAGGTTAAGTAACTTGATTTGCCTAATGACACTTGACCATTTTTATACGACTAGTGGACGGGATTAAGTTAACCAACACTTAATCAATCCAACACGATAACGTGATAAGGTTAAGTAAATTTTCTTAATGATACTTAACCGTATAATACAGTTAATGGATGGGGTTAGGATTAGGCTTAACTAATCTAAACATGGTAATCGGAGGGGGTTAAGTTAGCCTAGACTTAATTAATCCCACTTGGTAATTTAATGGGGTTAAGTTAAACGCTTAACTAATTTAACACGATGATTTGATGAGGTTAAGTGACCTATACTTAACCAATCTAACTCGTTAATTTGATGAGGTTGAGTTAATCTATACTTAACCAATCTAACGTGAAAACATGATAAGGCTAAGTCACGAATCACTTGAATATGCTTGACCGATTTGACGTGGTAATTTGACAAGGTCAATTTAATTTATATAATTAACCAATCTAAAATGATAATTAGACGAGGTTAAGTTATGGATTGCTTGATATACTTAGCCAACTTGACACATGGTTTGTAGGGTTAAGTCTTGGACTTGGATACTTAGCCAATTTTGACATGGTTTGTAGACGGGCTAAGTTATGAACTTAAGTGACACTTAACCCATTAGATAAACCCTAATTCGGAGGATTAGGTAAATAACCATAGTTAACAAGGGTAATGGAAATAAGGCTAAGTGGTAAACCTTAGTTAAGGGAAACTAAGTAATAATTCTTAGTCCGGTAAATCTGGACCACTTCTTAGATAGATGAGTAACCCGATACGGTAGGTCATCGTTTAAGTATACGCGTAGGAGCAGGCTATCTGATTTAGATAAAGGCTCCAGCGAACTGGGTAACGAAGCAACGGCTTCGGGGAACGTGAGGATATTCTTGGTATCCCTCTGTGATGTCGCAGATGATCATCCTGGGCTCACGAGAGGTTGAGGTCTGTGGTAGAAGAACCAAGAATATGCCTTGGTTGCTATGCGAGCGACCTAAAAACTGGGGTGGATAGCAGTGAGTCGGAGAATACATAAGTGCCCGAGATAGCAAGTTCGTCGATCATCTACCATCTTAAGTCAAGCGTGTACGTACAGAAAGGCAGGGGACACCCAACAGACCATAATTTGCTATCTAATTATGGGTGAGGTAGGTCGTAGGATGTGGGCTGACCGGAGTGTAGTTCTCATGCAAGATTTTCTCTTGTGTTGCCTTTCACTAGTTGAGGGAGGGGTCTCGTGGGACCATAGCCACGTGTAGAAAAGCATACCTTAGTATCTGCATCGGCAGATAAATCTAAAGCTCCCGACCGAGTCCTGTATTCCTTGTTCTGCCCTGTGACAGGACTCAGATGGCACGATGTGATACATGTGCATACAGTTATAGAAAAACGATTCACGATGAATGCGTGGGAAAAAAGGGCGCGGTTGAGGGTTAGCGTAATCCCTAGTGGCCTAGGTGGTTTAACCCAAACCGAAATACGAAAGCGTGAAATAGGTAAGCGTAATCCCTAGTGGCGCTAGGTGGCGTAAGTCCTAGTAGTTCAAACGATGATTCATATGGAAGAGCCTAGCTAGAACAAGGGTGACAGTCCAAACGATTTCAAGGATAATACGACATGAGGAAGCCCGTACGAGGTACGGCAAAGGACTGAACTTATATACATGGAAAGAAACATATGATTTGAGTAACCTATATATGCGATATTAGGTTGACATGGACCATTACACGACTTTGAGCACGGGACATTCATGGTTAACACATGACGCGGGTAGGGATACTAGTACGAGAGGTGCAGAGCCAATATACATGTTAGAACTAGGAAGAATATACATAATAGATACCGTGAGATGTTAGACGGGGTAGATACCTTGGGATAATGTACTCAATAGAAATCTGACGATGTGATACCTTGACTTATCATAACACCGCAGTTTATCATGATACCTTGGTTTACCTTGCCACAGTAGTTCAACCGGCTATCCTGGTTTATCTATCTTGTAGTTATCCTTATGTTTACTTTCAGTTTATGCATGTCATGTTACCTTTACCTGTTTTTATACTGGAAGTAGATAGGACTTACTCAGTCTTTTTGACTGACCCGTTTTGTTTCGCCTCTTTTCTTCCGTTCCCCCCCCCCCCAGGTTACAGGGAGGAAACAATGCTGTTTAGTTCGGACTTCTTCTGCCTGAAGGTCATCATGGATGGCTTGGACTTCTCTTGGATATGGCTACTTTACTGTTTTTACTTGGGGAATAATTTATGAAAAGGTTTTTATGCTTCTTTATTATTGCAAGACAGGTTTTGATGTACTCTGATGCAAAAGGCTTTAGACCTTATTTATTCATGTTATGAAGTTTGATTTTACTTCCGCTATTTATATATGTTCTGTCTTGTGATATTTCTGTGCATGTTTACCAATAATGCCCCTCTAAAGCTAGTGCATTCCTTGCGAGTGACCCTAGCGGAGGCGGGGTGTTACATTTGGTATCAGAGCAGAAGGTTACCAGACTGGGCAAAAGTTTTTAAAGACCTTCTGAAAACTATTTGAAAATCGTTTACAAAGAAGCATTTTTCAAGAAAATTTTCTTTTAAAAGAAAAAGGCTATTCCCCAAAGGCCATTAGCACTATCCTTGTTTCCTTAATTGAGTCTCTTTTCCTTTCTTTCCTCCATCTGTAGTCACAGTAGTTTTAACTGCGACTAGTCTTTTCTACCTACGAAAGTGCTTTCCATACGATGGAGGTGGTTCTCGAGAGACCAGTGACCGCGTTATAAGAAAGGATCGTGAGAAAGAAGGATAAAGGATACGAGCTTAAGGATGAGCAACTTGTTGGTATGGTTTAGTCCTCAAAGGAGGGAGAAAGATGAACAATGAAACCCATGACGAGAGAGTACCTTTGGCATGGTAGAACGGGGCGGATAGTTAAGTATTATGGGACAAGGACAAGATCATCGGGAGGGCAGTAGTATGCTCTCATTTCTAGAGTACCTCGGAAGGAGAGTAACGATCTTGTCAAAGGTTTAGCTTTTCTTCTCTATCATCCCGTTAGGACTTCGTTGTTCGTATCATTTAAGTCTGCTTCGGTAGTTGAGTCTCTGCACCTTAAGTACTAGCGTAATAGAGGATCCCATTTTTGTCTCAAAGTCCTATTGGAGAATCAGTCCATTTATACATGACTTGTTTGGATTTGGGAATGTCTATGCCAAGTGTTGAATTTGGAAATAATGCTTATGTTTATAAGCTATGGCTGGATTCTAGGGATGAAGTGGTTATCCAGTAGGGGGTGCCACTCTCGGTTTTGATAGGAGGGTAGTCAGACCTTTTGACTAGCCTTGGTAATGCCCTCGAAGTATCGGGTAACCTTTTTGAGGTTCTGTCATGTCTAGTTACTTAGAATCCCTTGATGCCTTTATTGGAAATTTGAAGCCCGATCGAGTGGTGTTCGCCAATTAGACGGATGGTTTACTTCATTTATGCATGGGTTATAAAGATCACCCTAGTAAGTGCGCATGATAACCTGATTGACATCTGTTTACTTTCAAGAGAAAGTTTTTCTACGTGGAATACCTTATGGTACAAGGTCCAGGATTCACTAGTGAATTTTGGAGGGCTCGCATGGAATAATGTGTACGCAGTCCTGTTTGCGCCAAGTATTCTAGAAGGAGAATAAGTGCAAGTGGAACGAGAGGCGACGAGGAAATGAGTTCCAACTCATGTTATGGAAACAGGAAATAAGAAGCTGCGAAATCGTGAAGAAAAAGGGGCGGTCAAGGCACGATGGAACTAAGCTCAAGGTAATGCGACTCAGGAGACTGAAGACTAAATACGTGCATGATATCTCTTTTGGGAATATATCCTCGATCCCTGTTTTCTGTTGAGCTTGCTTGTAGGCTATCTTTTATGGATATCCCCTCGGTCCTGTTTCTGTTACAAACCCCGTAAGGAGTTTGTTTTGTTTATCTTCTCGATCTTATTTTGGGAACCTGAGGTAGAACGCTATGGATGTAAACATGTATTTGAAACATGTTATGGTTGATATGGTTGCAAATGGTTGCAAGTGGTTGCTCGTGGATGCGCGAATTTACATTAGATATTAGCTCGACTCGGTCACATTTCATATTGCATATGCACGAGTATTTATACTTGTTTATGGATGAAATTGAATGTGTTACCATGTGGACGTTGCATATGAATGAATGATTGTGCACGCATATAGTATCTATATGACTAGGACTATTTGCATACATGTTGGATTCATGGCACTATACATATTTTGCATTAGAAAGATTATTCAGGCCTGATCATTAGCATTAGCTAAGGAACATGTACACACACGTTTTGCATATATTCATACAACATTAGAAATCATCTAAGGACAATGGTTGCTTGTGGATGATGTTTTGAGTAGATGGATGATGGATGGTAGGATATGTTCTTCCTAACTTGGAGATTTCGGGGACGAAATCCTAAAAGGTGGGGAGAATGTAACAACCCGTATTTTTCGATAACATGTTAAAACGAGAATCAAGGCAGAATTTAATTTTAAATTCTGAATCAAGTAAAACGGGCTATGCCATTGCGTTCGTCTCGGAAAAATACGCGAAATAGAGTCCGAGTTTTCGAAAATCGGAGTCCGTATGACCCGGTTAAGGCCCAAAGAAGTTTTCGGGAAATTTGAATTTCGAAACATGCAGAAATGGGGCCAGGCCGGAAAATTCCCGCCCAGACAAGTCGACAGGCATGTCGACAGGCATGTCGACAGGGCTGTCGACTTGCCCTGTCGGCTGATTCTGATCTGGTGCACCTATTTTCTATCTTGGCTAGGTTTTTGGGCCTGGTTTGAAATCTGACGGTTCAGGTTGGTCCTAGGGTTAATCTAAGGGCCTAAAACTATCCTAATCTCTATAAAAAGACCCTAAACCTACCCCTAAACCCTCATTATTCACTCATGTAACTAAACTATGGCCAAATTTCTACTCTCATGGCCTCCATCTCAAATCCCTAGAGCCTATGCATCCAAATCAAGTTCAAATCAAAAGGTGCAAGCTTGCTACACCAAATCAAGGCCAAATCAACATTGCTATGCGAGTTCCATGACGATTCTTCTACAAAGGAGGCACCTTTCTTAGCCAAGATGATTCATGCTCCTTTCCCTAGGCCTAACTATGTAAGTTCTAGCTACTTTTAGATGGAAACGGTAGTTTTGATAATGACATGGGATAAAATGAGGCTAAACATGATTATGCGAACCTATATGAACCTTACCTTGCCTCTTGTGTTCATGTTTATGATTTTAGGCCATGTGAGTGACTTAATCATGCCTCTCATGCTATGCATAACCTAGTTTAACTTGCAAGTTTGGGTCTTTATGCATGAAATGCTAGCATGAACCTTTAGGAACCACTTTACTTGTGAAACATTGGCTAAGGCAAGATTTTGGGGCTTATGCATGTTTATGAACCCAAACCCCTTATGCTAACATGCAAGTTTGTGGCCAAATCCTTTATGAGATTATGCATGCTCGTGGCCAATTCCCCCTTTTTAGTTGTGCATGTCTATGGCCAAACCCCTTTTGATAATATGCATGTTTGTGGCCAAATTACCTTATGACACTATGCATGTTTATGGCCAATCCCTTTATGATGTTATGCATGTGGAAGCCAAGCCCTTTTTGGCATCATGCATGTTTTGAGACCAATATGTGACATAGTATCCTTACTATGTTGACTCGCTTTGCTTGCGTTGGGGAAAACACGATTTTGGGTAGTTAGATAAACATGAACATGTCGCAAAATCTTAACTTGAATATGACATGTGTTTATACTTGAAAATATGACTTGAAAGATAACATGGAAGATGACATGTAAGTATGCATAAAAACATGAGCTTGGGAATTTACCTATTAAGTTAGGTCTACCCTTTGGGAATTTACCTATTGAGTTAGGTCTACCCAAATGCTTGAAAAACTTGTAACATGTCTTGGAAACATGATGAACTTAGATAATATAAGCATGGCCAACTCGAGGTTGGGTTGAGTTTGCAACGTAAAACTACCCGGAACCGACCGGCCTAACTAGTAGTTGCAAACAATAGGACCCAATGTGAGGAGTTGGTCATGTCGCGCTTAAGACCCGAGGTTAGACTAGGTTGTGGTGTAAATCTACCCGGACCCGCCCGGCTTAACTAGTAACCACAACAAGGTCTAATGTGAGAGGTTGAGGGTGCATTAATTAAATTAATGCCACATAATAGGGTTAAGTTAATTTGATTAATGAGGCTTAACCAAATATGATATGGACAAATGGGTTAAGTAATTTGATTAGGCTAATTATACTTAACAAAACATGATAAGCTTGGGTAGGTTAAGTAACTTGATTTGCCTAATGACACTTGACCATTTTTATACGACTAGTGGACGGGATTAAGTTAACCAACACTTAATCAATCCAACACGATAATGTGATAAGGTTAAGTAAATTTCTTAATGATACTTAACCGTATAATACAGTTAATGGATGGGGTTAGGATTAGGCTTAACTAATCTAAACATGGTAATCGGAGGGGGTTAAGTTAGCCTAGACTTAATTAATCCCACTTGGTAATTTAATGGGGTTAAGTTAAACGCTTAACTAATTTAACACGATGATTTGATGAGGTTAAGTGACCTATACTTAACCAATCTAACTCGTTAATTTGATGAGGTTAAGTTAATCTATACTTAACCAATCTAACGTGAAAACATGATAAGGCTAAGTCACGAATCACTTGAATACGCTTGACCGATTTGACGCGGTAATTTGACAAGGTCAAGTTAATTTATATAATTAACCAATCTAAAATGATAATTAGACGAGGTTAAGTTATGGATTGCTTGATATACTTAGCCAACTTGACACATGGTTTGTAGGGTTAAGTCTTGGACTTGGATACTTAGCCAATTTTGACATGGTTTGTAGACGGGCTAAGTTATGAACTTAAGTGACACTTAACCCATTAGATAAACCCTAATTCGGAGGATTAGGTAAATAACCATAGTTAACAAGGGTAATGGAAATAAGGCTAAGTGGTAAACCTTAGTTAAGGGAAACTAAGTAATAATTCTTAGTCAGGGAAACCTGGACCACTTCTTAGATAGATGAGTAACCCGATACGGTAGGTCATCGTTTAAGTATACGCGTAGGAGCAGGCTATCTGATTTAGATAAAGGCTCCAGCGAACTGGGTAACGAAGCAACGGCTTCGGGGAACGTGAGGATATTCTTGGTATCCCTCTGTGATGTCGCAGATGATCATCCTGGGCTCACAAGAGGTTGAGGTCTGCGGTAGAAGAACCAAGAATATGCCTTGGTTGCTATGCGAGCGACCTAAAGACTGGGGTGGATAGCAGTGAGTCGGCGAATACATAAGGTGCCCGAGATAGCAAGTTCGTCGATCATCTACCATCTTAAGTCAAGCGTGTACGTACGGAAAGGCAGGGGACACCCAACAGACCATAATTTGCTATCTAATTATGGGTGAGGTAGGTCGTAGGATGTGGGCTGACCGGAGTGTAGTTCTCATGCAAGATTTTCTCTTGTGTTGCCTTTCACTAGTTGAGGGAGGGGTCTCGTGGGACCATAGCCACGTGTAGAAAAGCAGACCTTAGTATCTGCATCGGCAGATAAATCTAAAGCTCCCGACCGAGTCCTGTATTCCTTGTTCTGCCCTGTGACAGGACTCGGATGGCACGATGTGATACATGTGCATACAGTTATAGAAAAAAGATTCACGATGAATGCGTGGGAAAAAAGGGCGCGGTTGAGGGTTAGCGTAATCCCTAGTGGCCTAGGTGGTTTAACCCAAACCGAAATACGAAAGCGTGAAATAGGTAAGCGTAATCCCTAGTGGCGCTAGGTGGCGTAAGTCCTAGTAGTTCAAACGATGATTCATATGGAAGAGCCTTGCTAGAACAAGGGTGACAGTCCAAATGATTTCAAGGATAATACGACATGAGGAAGCCCGTACGAGGTACGGCAAAGGACTGAACTTATATACATGGAAAGAAACATATGATTTGAGTAACCTATATATGCGATATTAGGTTGACATGGACCATTACACGACTTTGAGCACGGGACATTCATGGTTAACACATGACGCGGGTAGGGATACTAGTACGAGAGGTGCAGAGCCAATATACATGTTAGAACTAGGAAGAATATACATAATAGATACCGTGAGATGTTAGACGGGGTAGATACCTTGGGATAATGTACTCAATAGAAATCTGACGATGTGATACCTTGACTTATCATAACACCGCAGTTTATCATGATACCTTGGTTTACCTTGCCACAGTAGTTCAACCGGCTATCCTGGTTTATCTATCTTGTAGTTATCCTTATGTTTACTTTCAGTTTATGCATGTCATGTTACTTTTACCTGTTTTTATACTGGAAGTAGATAGGACTTACTCAGTCTTTTTGACTGACCCGTTTTGTTTTGCCTCTTTTCTTCCGTTTCCCCCCCCCCCAGGTTACAGGGAGGAAACAATGATGTTTAGTTCGGACTTCTTCTGCCTGAAGGTCATCATGGATGGCTTGGACTTCTCTTGGCTATGGCTACTTTACTGTTTTTACTTGGGGAATAATTTATGAAAAGGTTTTTATGCTTCTTTATTATTGCAAGACAGGTTTTGATGTACTCTGATGCAAAAGGCTTTAGACCTTATTTATTCATGTTATGAAGTTTGATTTTAATTCCGCTATTTATATATGTTATGTCTTGTGATATTTCTGTGCATGTTTACCAATAATGCCCCTCTAAAGCTAGTGCATTCCTTGCGAGTGACCCTAGCGGAGGCGGGGTGTTACAGTAGGAGCCGATCATCATAAAATGGATCACTTCACCATGATTATGGGGTGCCCGTTGAGAACTAGTTTATATGGGTACAGAGATTAATATGGGGTACAATAGTATATTCGACCCTAGACAACTTAACTAAGTTTATGGTGCTTTCCCATTTCTAGTTTATACTTATCAGACCCAGTTCTTTATTCATAGACTGAATAGTCCTAGACTTACTCAGGCTTTATGTCTGACTCTACTTTTCTTTCGTCTTCTTTTCTTCTGTCCCCCCCCCCCCCCAGGTCCACAGGGAGGGAATACCGCAGCTTGACCAGCCTTCATATCCAGCTTGAAGAGAAAGAATGTATTGCTTGGATCTTTTCGTTTTGGACTATGGCTTTGGACAGCAATTATGGGACTTTTGCAGTTTATTTATGTTTTCCTTATGCTTCTTTAAATAATGTAATCAAGACAGTGATGAAGATGTTATGTTTTTGGAAGTATTGTAAGACAATTATGGTATGGTTGGTGTAACACGTATTTTAATGAAATAAAAGTTGTTGTTTTCCGCTGTTCAAAAATATGTTTTCTTATATCTGTCTTGTATATCTGTGACTTATACTTATAAACCTCCACCAAAATTAGGGCATTCCCTTTGAGAGTGACCCTAATGGAGGTGGGGTGTTTCAGGAACCTCAGTTACGGTGGGAGTGTTTGCTGGGCCCACATCGTTGGCCCTAGCTTCCAAGTACCTCCGGAACCATCCGAGAATGGTTACTCCCTCGGGAAGGTTAAGATCGGCCATGCTGAAAAAGGAAAAGATAGATTTAGAACGAGGAAACAAAGGATAGTGCTAATGGCTTTTGGGGAATAGCCTTTTAAGATAAACTAGACTTTTCTTGGAAAATACTTAATTGGTTTTGAAAATAGTTTTTCAAAAGGGTTTTAAAACTTTTGTCCGGTCTAGTAAAACCTTATGCTCTGATACCAAATGTAACACCCCACCTTTGCCAATGTCACTCTTGCAAGCACACTGGCTTTGGAGGGGCGTTAAACAAGGTAAACATGCATGCAGATATCACGAGACAGAACATATAAGTAAAAACAGAGTAAATAAAGCAGCGGTTAGAAACTAACATTTCAAAACCATAGTCAAGTTACATCAAAGTACTGGGTCATTATTTTACCACAAAACAAAGTCTAGAAACATAAACTGAAAACTGGAAAGAAAATCATAAAGTAACTATCCCTAAGGTAGAATACAGCCATAGCTAGCTCAAGTCCAAACTGTACATGAGCTATCCAGAAAAGTGCTAAAGATCTAAGCTAGGTGCTGGTGTTCCCACCCTGTAAACCTGGGGGGGGGGGGGGGACGAAAGAAAAGAGGCGAAAGAAAATGGGTCAGTCAAAAGACTGGTAAGTCCTACCTATTATTAGTATAAAAACTAATAAAGTTAACTGGACATGTAAAACAGAGGTGAAACATAGAATGATAACTGGCATGGTGAAAAGTTAACAAGATAGATCAAGTGTGGCATCGCATATACAAGGTTAAGTTTTGCACCAAGTGTACTAGTGTTCCAACCCATGTCAAGTATAAACAAGAAGTGATCCCTTGGCCCAATCTTGGCCCAATATCACGAGATGACCTAAATCAAGGTCCAACAACACGGTCTAGTTGATCGGCTCCCTAAAAGCCTATCTCGTCAAGTGTCGGTGTCATACGGCCCAATCACGAAGTGTAGTCAAACTGTGCTAGGTCCACCCTAGGGTGTATCAAGCCCAAGGGTGTCAACCACGAACACAAATCAAACACGCACAGTCTAAACCTAATGGTGCTCGTGTCTGCTTTTTCAACTCTGGACTATGTGCACGACCATAGTCCGCCTGAACCTACACCGGCGCACCTACTCAGCCGTCGTTTTGGTCGCTTACATGTCAGCCCAGTAATCGTGCCCCACCCTAGCCTAGTCCCTAGGGTATCATGTTACAACCAAGAGGGTTACTGGTGAAAAGGACCACGTAACTAGGGTTTCTAACGGGTTAAGCGCGGTTAACCCTATCCAATCGAGTACCAAGTTGGTTAAGCGTACCCCAGGTTCATGACTTAACCCTATCAACCCATCGTGTTTAATTGGTTAAGTATTCAAGTGGTCCATGACTTAACCCTATCATGTGGCATTAATTAATTTAATGCACCTAACCTCTCACATTAGACCTTGTTGTGGTTACTAGTTAAGCCGGGCGGGTCCGGGTAGCTTTACACCACAACTTAGTATAACCTCGGGTTTCAAGTGCGACATGACCAACTACTCATATTGGGTCCTATTGCTTGTAGCCACTAGTTAAGCCGGTCGGTTCCGGGTAGATTTATGCTACAAACTCAACCCAACCTCGAGTTGGCCATTCTCATGTTTTCTAGAAGTCATGTCCAAGTTCATGTTCATGTTTCAAGCATAATCACATGTCATATTTCGTGTCATCTTTTCAAGTCATGTTTTTATGTCATTTTAGTTTACCCATAACGTAACCCCATCGCATGTAAGTTCGCATAAACGCAAATAGATCTCAAGAGGGAACTTAGAAGCATGACATAATTAATAAGATTTGGCCACAAGTTAAACATGGTGGCATATGAGGCAAATGTGTTCATAAACTTGCATATTACATTATAAGCCTCAAAACATGCATGATATCAACTTTAGCAAAATAGGTGAAACATGGTCATAAATGACATAGGATGATAGCTAGTGATTCGCATATAACATCATATGCAAGATAACATAAGGGTTATGATAGTTTCTATGTTGCTTTATGCAACATTTCAAATCAAAGCTCATAGCTTTCTATGCACAAAGTCAAGGTGATAGCTTTACAAACATGCATAGAATAAATCTATGCATAACATGATAGAATCAAAGCACAAATCATATTTAGGCCCAAACTCAAACTTGCAACATGTCATATTTAACTTCATTGTTAGAATCTAAGAGTAGAATAGGGCTTACAATGCTATGAAGACTTATAAAATAAAATAAGATTGAGACGAAGCCACTAGCAACTCTAAAAACTCCCAAATGATAAGCTCCAATGAAAACCCTTGAGAAATAAGAAGAAGATCCTTGCTTTGATGAAGAAAGATTGAACTTTGGCCTTGAATCAAGCTTAGAAACTCTCAAACAAGCTTAGGAACTCTCATATGAATGAAGATGGAGACTATGACAAGAGGGTGGAGGCCATGATTAAACATTTTGGCATAATCTAGTTATAGGATTGATTTATGATGGTTTAGGCTAGGTATTAGGGTCCTTTTATAGAAGTTTAGGTTAGTTTAGGCCATAGGATTAACCCTAATTCAGGTCTGGGCCTTTAAAATCCGTCACAAGCCTTAAAACATGTCTTGAGGAACAAGTCAGGTACACCCAGGCCAAACTGGCCGACCACCCAAGTCGACAGGGGTGTCGACTCCCAAGTCGACTCCCCAGTCGACTTGGGGGTGGCGGGAACTTTTCCCGCCTGTCCTGCTCAGCTGAATTTGAATTATGAATTCAAATTTGAACTTGAAATTTTTTGAAAACTTTATTGGGCCATAACTTGGTCATACGGACTCCGATTTTCGAAAACTCGGACTCTATTTCGCGTATTTTTCCGAGACGAACGCAATGGCACAGCCCGTTTCCCTTGATTCAGATTTTATCATTTAATTCTGCCTTGATTTATGTTATAACTTGTTATTCAAAATACGGGTTGTTACAGACCGGGTTTGTATTACAAACATTTCAATGTAAACTCCTTTATGGGTTAAAAACCGTAAATTTGTAAATGGACCCATATAAATGTTTTTCTTTAGTAATATTAATTTCCTTTTAATTCCTTCGTTAGGTCCTCTTTCTGTGAAAAAACTTGATTCTAGGAAGGCAAACCTAATAGCTCGAACCCATTGCATCTGATTTTCGTGCTTCACCAACGGAAACCCAAAGCCAAGCTCTCCTCGATTTGCTGACTTACCCACTACTGATGCCAGAAGAAACGCCTCCTCCAGCTCCCTTTAAATACCATCGCGACTTCACTCTGGGTAAGCGGACCAAAATCGATCACTAAAATTTAGTGCGCAACCATCTAACTCACTGCAAATGGAAGTATTAGTCCATCCGAACTCCAACTCGAGCCACTCCAAATTATCTTCGCACCCCCTTGAACATGCAGTCGATCTCGGCGTCGTTCCCAATGCTAGCCTCTTCCATCGTAAATTGCGAGCACTGCCTTGGATCGAGCATCAGGAACTCGCGCCCTTTGAACACAATTTTGATTTGTTCCTCTTTTTATTTTATAACGGAGGATTTTGATTTCATGATTTTCTAAAATAAAAAGGGAATGGGAAATGAAATCGAATTAGTTTGAGAAGGGGGAATTTATTTTTGCTGAAGAAAATGACTGAGGTAGTTGCGTTTACTTTATAGGTGAGTAGCCTTCATCGTTAAGGAAATTAGTCAGTGTATGGTACGCTAAATTAAATACGATTTGATGTTTATTTAATGCGATTTGATTTAAAGAGATTTTTATTTCTTTTTAAATAGATCATGATTTGATTTCAATTTGATTTCGATTTGATTTTGATCCTATCCAATACAAATATCTCGGGGTTCATAATTAAAAATCGTGAACCGCTATTTCAACGTACCGACCGTCATTCCAATATTATAATGTTATTCTGAACTGAACAGAAATGATTATAAAATCTAATTCGAACATAAATATAAAATAACTATATTAAATTAATAAAATATAATTAAAAATTCAAAAATAATCAGTCCCTCGATAATAAATTATTATTACCATCGTATATATTCAAATAGAATTCATACCGGTCTTCTGAATTGTACTGATTCAGTTTTTAACTTCGATTTCAATTATATTTCGTATTCTGATAATCTAATATATTCGATATTAAATCGAAATCAATATTTAAACCGATAACATTAATATAAAAATTTATTTATATTATCAATTCAATATTTAAAACCATATTAAATATTTTAAAATAAATCGATAGAAATCTGGGTCGTTACACTAAACGTTCGCATAAATTTCATAGAATGTTAGGCTTCGCAATTTAGCCTAACTCAAAATCAAGAGGGGGAAAGGAAGAGACACGTAGCATTCAAGACAAGCATAATATGGATCCAACATATGTCACATAAATTTGGCATAGAATAAATATATGTTTAATTATGAACTTGCAATTTTGAACCTAATCAACATGAACCATAAGCAAATGGATGGGAGTTTACATAGAACTACACAATTCCAATTAGTCGTATAAAGGTGAACTTGTATTTCTGGATCTAATTAACATGGATCTTAAACATACGAAATTACCCGAATCCAACCAACTATGCAAATGGAAACTTTTACTTTAGGTCCAATGAACATAAATTTAAAGCATATAGAATTGCACAAGTTCAACTAGACATGTGAATGTAAACCTTTATTTGGATCCAGTAATCATGAATCTTAAACATATGGAATTACACAGGTTTAACAAGGCATGTAAATATGAACTTTTATTTTGGATCCAACAAACATGAATCTTAAGCATATGGTTTTACACAAGTTTAATAAGGCATGTAAACATGAGCTTTAATTTTGGATCCACTTTTCATAGATCTAAATGTGAATCTAAACATAATACATGTCTTAGCCTAACAACTTGCATGATTTAATAAACATAGATCTAAATGTAGATCTAAACATAATACATGTCTTAGCCTAATAACTTGCATGATTTAATAAGCATAGATCTAAATGTAGATCTAAACAACTTGCATGATTCAATAAACATAGATCTAAACAACTTGCATGATTCAATAAACATAGATCTAAATGTAGATCTAAACAACTTGCATGATTCAATAAACATAGATCTAAATGTAGATCTAAACAACTTGCATGATTCAATAAACATTGATCTAAATGTAGATCTAAACAACTTGCATGATTCAATAAACATAGATCTAAATAGCATGCATGATTCAATAAATATAGATCTAAATGTAGATCTAAACAACTTGCATGTTACATAACATGAAAAAGTCACCATATTTACATAATATATGATTGGTTTAACATCAACATATAAGCACAATAATCTCACAAGCATATAAGATAGAATTGTTACAAGAATAGGCATAAATCAGCATCGTCGTTATCTTACAACTAGGAATTACTCTAGTTTTCATTTTATTACAAATCACAACTTTTAACCGTTCACATCTAAATAATAACAGGACTTACTAAGAAAACAAAGTCTTGTTTTCTGGGATCTGTTTTCTAAAATTGGAAAGCAATCCCTTGAAGAAGACTATCAATTCTCTAAGTTAGTTTTGATTCGTAGCTTTAATCTTGCTTTCAAGTTGAAGAAGGAATGGTGGCTAAACTAGAACGATTATGGATGGCATGGTGACTCCTTGGAATGAATTTGTGTGATTTAGGGTTTGACGGTTATGGTTGCTTTTATAGAAGTTAAATCTTATGTGATCCGTTAGATCGTTTTAGGAGCAATCAGTGTCATCCATCTAAAGCAATGTGTCACTCAGCCAATCATAGCATGGCACATAAGCCCTAATACCTCAGAATTTGTCACAAAGCCAATCAGAGAAGGCCACGTAAAAAAGACAATCCTTGACCAACAAAAAATGCGCCACGTGCGCCACATGATGCGTACACGTCATATATATATATGTGTATGTATGTATGTATGTATATTATATATATATATATATTTCTATTTATCTATCTTCCCAATTAACCATTTTCACACTAAACCACTTTTGAACTGCGTTCACACTAAGCCACTTTTTAGTCATTCCCCTAAAACAAAAATATGGCGCTGGCGGAGATCGAACTTTGTACCTCTTGTATGCAAGTCACATGTTATAACCAAATGAGATACTAAGTCTTTTGCTTACAAACCTTAGAACAATGCTAAACATTATTCTTTTCTCATTTTTCTTTTTCATGTTTTGCTGCAATATTTAATTTAAAGATATCTTCTTCATACGGAGTCCGATTTACGCAAACTCGGACTCTATCTCAAGCATAATTCCGAGATAAACGCAATGGCACAACCTGTTTCACCTATTCTTCTTTTTCAAATTAATTATTCTTTAATTTTTTATTTTAATATTCTCAGAAAATACAAGGTGTTACATTCTCCCCTCATTAAAGGATTTCATCCCCGAAATCTTCAAGTTAAGAAGAATGTATATCCTACCATCCAATCATCCATCTACTCAACCATCAAACACAGGCATCCATTGTCCTTAAAAAGATTTCTAATGCCTTCATGATCATATGTATAGTGTGTGTACATGTCCTTATCTGATGCAAAATCAGGTGGTCTACTGATTCAGTTGACCTCCTCAATGCGAATTATGTCAGTGTCATGAGTCGATCATGTATGCAATTATTCCTAATCGTACTTTATAACTTCTACATGAGTGCACAATCATTCATACAAATGCAACATCCATATGAAAACACATCAAGTTTCAGTTCACATGTATTAAAATTCACTCATGCATATGCAATATGAAAGTGACTTAGCTGATCTAGTACCTAATGTGTGTATATGCATCCATGAGTAACCACTAGTAGCCACTTACAACCACTTGCAACGACCAATCATAATATGTTTCAAACACATGTTTACATCCATTGGCTTCTACCTAAGGATTGAAGATTTGACCTAGAGGATATTCCTAAAAAGATTGAGACAAACATGCACAGAATTCCTAGAAATAGAGATCAAGGATATACCCTCAAGAAAAAGGGTATGATGCGCGTGCCATATCTTCGGTCTCCTACGTTGCGTCTTCTTAAGCTTCACTCCACTGTAACTTAACTAATTTAACTTCATAGTTGCAAAGCTTCTTGACCTCCATTTCCAAAACTCACTAGTAAAGATAGAACCTCGATCACTTACTGTGCTAGAGGGTATCCAATGTAGTCGAACTATCTTTCCAAGATAAACAGATGTTAACCATGATACCAAGTGTATATACTAAGAAGATTAGAGGTCTCTCCTCTACTTAGCTTATCCATCATGTTACAAATCTGAGGATCTAAAGCTAAAGGTTGCTATGTACTTTTTACCTCTCTTAAGGTCAGTATTTTTCTACTTAGGGCGCCTGCCACAACCATTTATCTCTCACGCAAACCATTCTAGTCAAACTCGGCATCCCTCAAGTACAAGCCCCAAAGGCCTAAACCAATATCAACAAGCACCCAAGGAATACCTTCTCCGAATTTGGACGATCTATGTGAGATGATACTAGCAAAACAATCAAACAATTGAGCACTTAACCGACTCTGGCTATGCTCGTCAATCTTGCTCCAAAACTATCGTTGATCGCATAACTGGTTTTGTATTGTCAACTAGATATATGTGGAACTCTATCTCGAGTTTTAGGGGGAAAACCCCTAACCTAATCGAAAACATATGCGTACTCATGGACTATTCTAACGGATCGCAAATCTTCGATAGATGCATCAAGTGATTCTAGGTAGCTAAGCTTAACTGGTCCCCTTAGAATCGCACGAAGTCTCGAGGGTATTCCCGAGGCAAGTAAAAAAAAAGTCTAACTACCCTCCTTTCACAATTACTAGCTAACCAACCCATGCCTAGAATCAACCCATAGCCCATGGAACCAAAAACATAAGTATTATACTTAAACTCAATCCTTAATATAGCTATTATCAAATCCTTACAAACCAAAGATAAATGATCCGAACCACTAATTGGATTTGAGACAATAATGGGATCTTCTACTATACAAGTACTAAGGTGCATAGACTCAACCATGGAAGCAGACATAAACGAATGTGAGGCGCTAAAATCAAAAAGAGTACTAACAGGATGGTCAAGAAGAAAAACTAAACTTTTTCAACAGAAACCTTACTACCTCTCTCTCAGATACGCTAGCGGTGAGAGCATGCATTTGCCCTCCTTAAAATCTTGTCATTTGTTCTTGCCCTTGCCCATAATTATACGACCCGTGATACCATAATAAAGATACTTCCTCTTGTTTTAGGTTTTACTATTCTTTCCTCCCCTCCTTTGTGAACCAAGTCTATATCCATGAGTTCTTCATCCTAGGGTTATGCTCCTTAACCAAACTCCCTCATTCTCATTTTTGCCATCCTTGTGTAACTTGTTGATAGGTCTCTTGAAAGCTGCCTCCGTCGCACGGAAAATCCTACAAAGCTCGATAGAAAATTAGCCGCAGGTGAAACTGCAGCAGCTATAGATGGAAGTTGGGCACTTCTCCGCCCTTTGACAGGTGTCGTAGTCTCATCAAGCCTATGGAACCATGCCACGATGAGGTTACCTCCCAGAAAGTCAGAAGCGCAGGAGACTCAGGAAAGAAAGAAACAAGGATTCAAATAGAGGATCAAAAAGATAGTGCATATGGCTTTGGGGAAAATGCCTTCAAAAATAAAACTTTTCTTTAGAAAATGCTTCTTCTAAAACCGTTTTGAAAATAATTTTTCAAATCTTTTATCTGATCTGGTAACCTTCAGCACTAGTACTAAGTGAAACACCCCACCTCCGTTAAGGTCACTCACAAAGGGAATGCCTTAGCTTTGGTGGAGCATTTTAGGTAAAAGATGCAGATAAATTACAAGACAGACAAATAAAGCAGTGGAAAATAAAGTTATTTTATAAATAATATGGTTCAGTCAAGCTTTTACAACAGTTATCTCAATCATACTTAAAAGTAATACATTGAACTTCTGTCATGATTCAAAAATTTCCAAATATAAAAGAAGCATAAAAATAACAATGATATTCCCCAATAAAGCGTGAACCAGCCATAGCAGTAATAGAGAGAGTCCAAAGCAATACATCTACTTTCTTCAAGTTGGAAATGATCCGATCTGAGCTAAAGTATTCCCTCCCTACGGACCTGGAGGGGGAAACGGAAGGAAAGAAGACAAAAGAAAATGGGTCAAACATGAGTCTGGTAAGTCCAGTGACTATTTAGCATGTAAACAAGAAAAGGGTTATGACATGGATAAACTGAATCTAGGACATCACCCTAGAAATAAGATAATAAGGCTGAATATGCTATCGCACCCATTTTACTTTTCTGCACCACTTAACTAGTGTCCCAACTAGTAATCTGTACAAAATGATAACGTGATCCCAATCCCCGTAATTGTGGTAGCCTTCAAGTGTACATCTATCGTGAGGATTCAACCTCAATCAGCCTAATTATCATGAACATATTAGATGTACCCTTACTACCCTATCGATCGGCTCCTTACTTGCATTAATGTTCCATGTGTTTGTGTCAGTCGTCCCTCTCTTGCATGAAGATACCATGTGCTGGTCCCACCATAAGGTGTATCAATCCTTATGATAGCGACCCGACACGATTCAAGATGCACAGTGTATAACTACTGGTACTCAGTGCCTGCTTTTTCCCACTCTCGAGTACGTGCACGCCCGTAAACCGTCGGAACCTACACTGACGTACCCCCTGCCGCTGTTTTGATCGCTTATAATCAGCCCAGTAATCGTGCCCCACCCTGCCTAGTTCAGGGTACCATGATACATCTATGTGGGTTACTGCTGAAATGGGTCCCTGTTACTAAGGTTTCCTACTGGTTAAGTTTGTGGGCCTATATTTACAAATATTACCCACCAACCCAATATGTACTTAACCTCCCACTGATTCAGGCATGTTAATTTAATGGTTAAGTTTGTGGGCCTATATTTACTAACATTACCCACCAACCCGATATGTACCTAACCCTCCTACTGATTCAAGCATGTTTATTTAATGGTTAAGTTTTGTGGGCCTATATTTACTAATATAACCCACCCAACCTTCTATGTACTTAACCCTCTTGCACATTATGCCATATTGGTTAAGTGATGCCCATTCATGTTAACTTAACCCACCCATTCACCATGTCATGTTGGTTAGGAGTTTCTTATTAACTTAACCCTCCTCACTTATCATGTTGGATTGGTTAAGTGTTTCCTATTAACTTAACCCCGTTCGTCCATCAAGTTGTATTGGCCAAGTGTTTCTTGTTAACTTAACCCCACGTGTTCATCATGTTGTATTGGTTAAGTGTCATCAATCAATTTAAGTTACTTAACCCACCTACTTGTCATGTTACTTTGGTTAAGTATCGCCTAATTGTATCAACTTAATCCTACCACAAATCAAGTTATATTGTTTAAGTGTTGCCCTCTTGTTTTAACTTAACCTTACCACAAATCAAGTTATATTGGTTAAGTGTTGCCCTCTTGTTTTAACTTAACCTTACCACAAATCAAGTTATATTGGTTAAGTGCATCTTATTACTTAACCCTACCCATTCATCAAGCTATACTGGTTAAGTGTTTCCTATTAACTTAACCCTAGTCATTCATCTTGTTATATTGGTTAAGTGTTACCTTAATTAACTTAACCCTACCATTCCTGTCTTAGCTTTAATTCACTCATTAAAGCACCAACCACTCACATTAGACAGGTATTGTTGCGGTTACTGGATGTGCCGGGCTGTTCCGGGCAGTTTTACACCGCAACTCAGTCTAACCTCGGGTTCTTTTGGGCTTGATGCACTAACCACTCACATTAGATATATATATTATTACGGTTGCTGGATGTGTCGGGCGGTTCCGAGCAGTCTTACACCGTAACTCAATCTAACCTCGGGTTAGGCATATTTGTCTTTTCTAAATTTACATATTTACCTTCTATATTTATATGTAAATTATTATCATTTAAGTCATGCCCAATTTATCTCTAAATCATATTCATAATTTTAGGTATAAAATTATACCGTTTCAATGCCATAATCATTTAAAATATGCCAATAACATGTAACTTCATGTTTTTCTCAACGTTATCCCCGTTAAACGTTCGCATAAATTTCATAGAATGTTAGGCTTCGCAATTTAGCCTAGCTCAAAATCAAGAGGGGAAAAGGAAGAGACACGTAGCATTCAAGACAAGCATAATATGGATCCAACATATGTCACATAAATTTGGCATAGAATAAATATATGTTTAATTATGAACTTGCAATTTTGAACCTAATCAACATGAACCATAAGCATATGTATGGGAGTTTACATAGAACTAAACAATTCCAATTAGTCATGTAAAGGTGAATGTGCATTTTTTGGATCTAATTAACATGGGTCTTAAACATACGAAATCACCCAAATCCAACTAGGCATGTAAATGCAAACTTTTACTTTGAGTCCAATGAATATAAACCTTAAGCATATAGAATTGCACAAGTTCAACTAGACATGTGAATGTAAACTTTAGTTTGGATCCAATAATCATGAATCTTAAACATATGGAATTACACAAGTTTAACAAGGCATATAAATATGAAGTTTTATCTTGGATCCAACAAACATGAATCTTAAGCATATGGTTTTACACAAGTTTAACAAGGCATGTAAATATGAGCTTTAATTTTGGATCCACTTTTCATAGATCTAAATGTGAATCTAAACATAATACATGTCTTAGACTAACAACTTGCATGATTCAATAAACATAGATCTACATGTAGATCTAAACATAATGCATGTCTTAGCCTAATAACATGCATGATTTAATAAACATAGATCTAAATGTAGATCTAAACAACTTGCATGATTCAATAAACATAGATCGAAACAACTTGCATGATCCAATAAACATAGATCTAAATGTAGATCTAAACAACTAGCATGATTCAATAAACGTAGATCTAAACAACTTGCATGATTCAATAAACATAGATCTAAATGTAGATCTAAACAACTTGCATGATTCAATAAACATAGATCTAAACAACTTGCATGATTCAATAAACAAAGATCTAAATGTAGATCTAAATAATTTGCATGATTCAATAAACATAGATCTAAATGTAGATCTAAACAGCTTGCATGATTCAATAAACATAGATCTAAATGTAGAACTAAACAACTTGCATGTTACATAACATGAAAAAGTCACCATATTTACATAATATACGATTGGTTTAGCATCAACATATAACCACAATAATCTCACAAGCATATACGACAGAATCGTTACAAGAATAGGCATAAATCGGCATCTTCATTATCTTACAACTAGGAATTACTCTAGTTTTCATTTTGTTACAAATCACAACTTTTAATCGTTCACATCTAAATAATAATAGGACTTACAAAGAAAAGAAAGTCTTGTTTTATGGGATCTGTTTTCTGAAATTGGAAAGCAATCCCTTGAAGAAGACTATCAATTCTCTAAGTTAGTTTTGATTTGTAGCTATAATCTTGCTTTCAAATTGAAGCAGGAATGGTGGAAAACTAGAACGATCATGGACGGCATGGTGGCTCCTTGAAATGAATTTTGTGTGATTTAGGGTTTGAGGATTATGGTTGCTTTTATAGAAGTTAAATCTTATGTGAACCGTTAGATCATTTTAGGAGCAATCATAGCCATCCAACTAAAGCAATGTGTCACTCAGCCAATCATAGCATGACACATAAGCCCTAACACCTCAGAATTTGTCACAAAGCCAATCAAAGAAGACCACATAAAAAAGACAATCCTTGACGAACAAAAAATGCGCCACGTGCACTACATGATGCGTACACGTCATACATATACATATTATATATATATATATATATTTCTATTTATTTATCTTCCCAATTAACCATTTTCACACTAAACCACTTTTTGAACTGCGTTCACACTAAGCCACTTTTAGCCATTTCCCTTAAACAAAAATATGGCGCTGGCGGGGATCGAACTCTGTACCTCTTATATGCAAGTCACATATTCTAACCAAATGTGCTATTAAGTCTTCTACTTACAAACCTTAGAACAATGCTAAACATTATTCTTTTCTTATTCTTCTTTTTCATGTTTTGCTGCAATATTTAATTTAAAGATATCTTCTTCATACGGAGTCCGATTTACGCAAACTCGGACTCTATCTCAAGCAGAATTCCGAGATGAACGCAATGGCGCAACCCGTTTCACCTATTTCTTCTTTTTCAAATTAATTATTCTTTAACTTTTTATTTTAATATTCTCGGAAAATACGGGGTGTTACATAACCTGTTTAATTGTTATAAGGAGGAAGGTCAGAACAATAAGTTCCGGTCAATGAAATTCACATAAGTTTGAGGAATGTCTATTTCATATGCTTGGAAGTATGAATTTTTCAAATAATGTTTATGCAAATTTAACACACAATTAAATATGTCATACATGTATTAATTTGGCAGACTATCCTACAATCACTTAAGGCCAACATGTTTATATAAGGGCAGATTTCTATTATCACTTAATACCCTACGAGGCGGACTACCATTTAATTACTTAAGGCCATTATTTATATTTATTTGTGGGTAGATTTCGACTATCACTTAATACCGTTTGTCGGACCTTAGTCACTTAAGACCTTTTCTCCTAATTGCCATTGCTATTAAATATGCTCTTATTGTAAATTGAAAGACATTAATCTGCCACTTAATACTGCGTTTTAAGTCGATACTCATCGCCAGTTTTGACCCCCCCCCCCCCCCGGAAGACCCATGAATTACTACATAGCTGTCATTATAGGTGAACTCCCAGACACTTAACATTTTCCTTAGATAGAAGGTCCCATTACATGTTCTTTAGGACTCTTATTACACATCCCCGGGTATACCTCACATAACCCCTAGATAAGAAGCTGACAACTTTTGGAGAACTACCTTACTCATATGTCTGCCTTTTTAACTAGGACCATTTAATACATTATAAGAGAAAGGCGAACCCAATGACCACTTAAAACCAATTAAGGGAGGTTCCCGTGACTTTGGTCTAAAACTAAGGAGTGAACCTTAGGAGCGGACCTAGTCCTAACCACTCAATACCCAAACAAGGTAGGTCGTCCACTTAATACATTCTCAAGGCAGGCCTACTTCACATGAATATATATACATACACAAGACAACCCATATTAAGCCAATTACTTGTAGATGTTGGATTGCCCGGGTGGTTCCGGGAGACTTTTACTACAAGTTGGGCTTAACCTTGCATCTTTATATACCAATTTTAATGGCCCATGACATCTAGACCTTTCACATTAAATCAACTTCTTTGTAGATGCTCGATATGCGGTAGGATCCAGGCTTCTACTACAAGTTGGTGTTAACCCACTACAAGAAAATGGTGTCTTTACCTACCAATTGTAAGCGTAGGTAAAACTAACATAATAGTGGGCAATATATTTTAGCTACATGTATTGAATTAGTAGAAATTGGTAGGTAAAGGTTAGTAGAGAAAGAGCCTTTACTTACACTTATTGATATTGGTAGGTAAAAGAATCAATGGACCCCAGTACGTTATGACTCAAATGATGAGTCATCAGCTGATATGTTTGATGATATGTCATCCTACATCGCTACTGACATGGTTGATGATGTGTCATCCTACATCGCTACTGACATGGTTGATGATGTGTCATCCTACATGGTTGCTGACATGGTTGTCGTAGTAGCATACACATGGCATATATTAATGCCGACACTTGGCATTTAATGGTTGGTTTATGTGTCAAACAATAATTTGTCCACGTGTCATCACTTGATCAGTGCATATGACATCATTTTTTTAGGCCATATGGCATTATTTTATTAGTCCATGTGGCATTATCTGATTTGCCATGTGGCATTATGTCATTGTTCTACATTATATAACATTCTTGTAATAGCACACATGACATCATTTTATTAGTTTCAAATTTTGATCAAATTGAATGGTTATGTGTACATAAATGGTAATAACAGTTATTTGTGACTTTTTTAGCAAAAACAATCCATTACATACTACAACTCCTGGGCAAAGCATGATCAACAAATACAAAAAACATAGTGTAAAAATAAAATACATGGGATGCAAAAGTTCTCATTCTTCAATTTCCTGCTATCAAACTATAAAATAACATATGGAAATTACATTTTAACTCTAAAGTATATTAATTTAATTTCAAAGCCATATGATAAATCCATGCTTCACGGAACCTTTGGTCAGATTCTTTTTTCTTCTCATCTGATGGTAGGCATAAAAATTCCTAGTAATGGAGGGCAAGAACATACTCTTATTCACCATTGTTTCCATTGACAAGCACATCGCCATTTGTAGAGTCGTCCAGTTCTACTCATTGGCTTCTTCCTCTTGACCGTTGTGTTCAACATCAGCTTCAGTAACCCCAGTTCCCATCTCTCCATTTTCAATTGGCGTAGTAGCGTTTTCATTTATTTGCATGGCTTTGAATTCTTCCATGAGATTCACCTTCATCTTTTCAAATTGGTTCAAGTAATCTTTAGCAGGTAGAACTGAAAACATAAGACAATCAAGATTCACTTAAACATTAAAGTCTCAGTGCTCGTGCATATTTCATTTAGTATTGACCCATGGTACTTAGTAGTGAAAATGGAAAAACCATAATTTTCTAAAAACTAAAGTTATATATATATATATACACACACATAAAACTTTATAGTGTGTGTGTGTATATATATACTTAGAGAGACAATCTTCACTCAAAACTGGATATTAAATAAGCAAAGTATTTTTATATACATATTTTTAAGATTAAGCATTCATCTAACACCAAAATTATTTAAAGTCATAAACACACTAGAAGTAAGGATGTGTAGCTGATCTATAAATTTTGAATAATTGTAATACTGGTGAAACAAATATTTTATAAATGCATTTGTCTATGTTCAAAACTGTAGACAATTTACAATCGAATGCATGTAAACTACAACATCATGCAACTGTAATGGTGGGGAAAATCATTGCATTTATGTTCCATGACTTAAAACCATCGAATGTTGCCATGCGATTTAACAAATTAATATAATATCAAAATTTGGGATCAAATTAAAGATTACAAATTTTGTACAGGACTCCAAATTAGACAATATCTGTAAAATAATTTGTTAGAAAAACATAAATGATACCATCTTCGGAAGAAAAAAAGGAAAAATGCAGACTTATCTTCACGTATGTGATGTTTTGCACATCAATATCAGTTGCAAGGAGCTTGCAGACCATCCTAATAGAATAAGTATACTTTCTCTTAGTTAACTCAAATGCCATAAGACCTTCGAGATAGTAAAAAAAATTGATGACCTTGGAGTTTTGATTCCAACTTTTCAAAGAAGCCATTTTTCATATCTAAAAAGTAAAAAAGTATTGTTGTAAAAGTAAAACAACTATGAAGGAAACATAAATT
The DNA here is from genome assembly GCA_030737875.1 of Allium sativum. Classification (NCBI taxonomy): domain Eukaryota; kingdom Viridiplantae; phylum Streptophyta; class Magnoliopsida; order Asparagales; family Amaryllidaceae; genus Allium; species Allium sativum. The sequence goes on from CM060912.1 coordinate 713,285,432, forward strand.
TTGGTTAAGTAACAAACCATCATTGTTAATATGTGGGAATGACTTAAATCTTCTCTGTAGAATTACTTATCCCACTATTCCACCAATGGACTTCACTGGGTTACTCGCATAATCTGTAACAGTGGGTCCTTCTATATTTATGGAATAACCATATGACCAAAACAAAAAAAGAATTAACATTTATATGAAATTTCCGCATAGCCACAAGATTCCCAATAGTGACAGGATTTTCCATGAATTTACCAAAGTAAAAGGAGCTCATTGGAAAATTTCGAAGCCTTTGATTTTTAAGACGGTTATAATCTACTATTTCCACCTTACCGCATAAGACCTATATTCTCATATATTTTACTGCTTCATGTTGTAAGGTTGTAAACTCTCAATCAGCATGCGTGCAAATGGTCAAATAACATTTCAAGAAAATATCTTTAAATTCATGTAATTTTGTATCGTTTAAAAGTACAAAACTGTAAAACGTTTTAAAAACTTAGATTGTGTTGGGGATTTTATGGTTTGAGGCTATCGGAGCAGGAATAATTGTCGTACTTCAAATTTTAAGGATCTGTATGATAGAATCTTTCAGACAATAGTTCAACCTACCAGGTACAAACGGGTTATCGAACTATCGGCTTTCAGGATTTAATAAAGCCTTGGAACAGTGAAATCGGATTCAAAGTTTTTACGGCTTTGATCCGACCAAGAACACTCTGAATTTTAATATCTGATGATGTAAGTAAAGAAGTGAATGAAGAGGAAGAGAAAGAAGGAACTCTACAATAGTTTAGAAGCATTGCAAATCAGAATTTTGAATCACTTTATCAATGTTGGTAATGGCAGCGCAGAGTTTTAGAGAAAAAGAAGAGAATCGAGTTTAGAATTATTTGAAACATTCTCTAGGCATTGCTATTTATAAGATTTGAATAGGTACCTATTCAAAACGTCACGTCCTTTAGTTCGAATTGCAATAGTTTAAAATGTTTCAAATTCGAAACGTCGCATCCCTTTATTTGCAACAGTCAGGACCGTTACAAATAGCCGCACGTCTTTCCAACGATTTAGAAACGTTCCAAAATCCTGCCCTTATTTGAATTTAATTCGGGTCTGTATTGGGCCTAAATTCGGCGCGTTATCGTTAATAAATTTTGTCTAAAAATATACTTATTGGATCAAGACCCGAAACCCGTACCCGACCTGGTTCGGTTCGGATGGTGGCGGCGGCGCGCACGTGTGCGGTATAGCGATGTATGGTCTCCGTCCTCACAATAAAGCAAACATTTGGGTGCCCTAACATCCACTTAAGAAATCCCATTAAGTAGTGGCATACTTATTTGTCGTCTACAATGTGGGACTAATCAATTTTCCATTCCTTCTTCCATCTTTCTTCCCTCTTCATAAACAAACCCATACCCCAAAACAAATTTTTTGAAATTTTTCTAACAAATTAAACAAACGAAGAAAGAATTTTATTACCTCTGCCATACCTATAAATAGCTCGGATTTAATCAATTCAAAAGTTGAAAATACTGCAAATTTGGGAATGGAGGGGTAAAATAAATATGCGAATTTGCTTTGTGATTGAGCAGAAAGGTTGGTGCTATGATTACGTAGCGGACAAGAAAGGCTGGAAGAAACGAAATAGAGAGAAATTAGCGTAAATACTATAATTTGAGAATCGAGCTATGATTTTGTGATGGAGAAGAAAGGTTGGAAGAAACGAAAGATAAAAATTAGCGTAAAATACTGCACATTTGAAAATTTGGGAACGGAGGAGTAAAATAGATATCAGGGAGAAATTAACGTATTAATCTGAGGAAGAAACGGGACCAAAGAGAAGAAATAGACAGAAACGCGGAATTCAGATTATGTAGCCAAATATGAGGCATCGTAAAATTTGATTTTGGCTCTGTTAGGTTAGTTTTATTAGGCAATAAATACTTGGCAAATTCTATTCAATCACCATAAATTTCTTTGCTCACACCATGATATTTTAAATAGAACTTAAGACCAAATTGTCTTCATTAAAAGAAGAGCAGAAATTATAGAATGAAAATCTTATACAACTCTTTCTTATTTGCATCATGTTACTTGTATAATTTCTCTCATAAAGTCGCATTTATATCATCAATTATTTTATTTTTTAATTATTTTTAGTATTAAATTATGTTCATATCGCTACAAACAATATTTATATGTAGTCGACTTTAATAGCTTTCACTTTAATCAAATATAAAATTTAAAACTAAAATTAATTACTAAAATTAATGTTATTAAGAGTATTATATTCTTCAATCCTTTGTTTAAATCTAATCATTTTTCAATTCAACAATAAAATTTAAGCAGTTCAACTTTTAATATACTCAAAAAAAAATCAAATTTCTATACAAAGATAACACAATATTTTAACTTTGTTTGAAGCTTATAAATTTGGAATTTGCAAAAGCAAATTTAGGAATTCTGAACATATGGCTTTTTTGTTTGATTAAAGCATGAGATAGAAAGTTAGTAAAATAAGAAAAAATGCATATTTTATCCTAAATGTGGATAAATTTGGAAAATGCATGGTGTTTCCTAAGTAAAAAGCGATGTATGTGATCTTTTAATTATTTTTAGCATATGTATAGTAATCTATGGTGTCTGAATAGAATTTGCCTAAATATTTGCTTATCATTTATAAGACTTGACATTCTATAATACTTATTAGGCAATAAAAATTTACTTATTATATATAAGACTAACAATGTAACGACCCGTATTCTACACATCATAGGATCGTAGAATATTTATTTCTTTCCCATGTGAAGTCGTATGGTCATATAACTTTGGGAAACATCTATTAGAGTCATTTCCCATGTTCATGATTTTTGTCGATTGCTAAATGACCATTTTGCCCCTAGTTGGTACTGTTTTGGCCATAACTTTTGATTGAAAAGGAATTTTGACCTGAAACCACTTCCATTAGATTCGTTTTATGGTTTACCTTTCCGTAGAGTGGTCACAATAGCCAAACGGACTTACCGTTTGGGAGATATGGCTGAAATAAGGTTTGGAAGGTGAAAAACTGCTTAACCGGGCCAAATCGGGTGATTAGTGGATAGTCCCATAACCCATTTCGCGATTAGGGTTATGGGGAGGCTAAAATGAGATAGAGGATCATTCCATTTCAGTTTTCTAGCCTCCACTTATCACCAAGGATCCCTAAAAATGGCCTCCAACCTCTAAATCACCTCCAAATCATCTTTTGGTCAAGGATTAAGCGTAGCAACCCATAATCAAGGAAGATCTACACCAAATCAACATTGGAGCTGCTGTTTGGTATTGAGATTCACATCAAATCAGAGAATTATTTCAGATCTTAGTTTATTTGTGGCTAAGGTGAGTGATTTGCATAGTTTTACACTAATTATGGCTAGTTAAGGGTAATTAGTGAAGATTAGAAAATTTATACACTAATAAATTCTGGAAAAATGTTTAGAAATTCTTAAATGATGTTTTAGACCTTTGATATGAATTTGGGTTAATTTGGTTAAGTTTTGTTAATCCTATCACTAGTTTCACCTAAACATGCTTAAGGGGAAATATGAGATTTTGGGTACGTTTGATCCATTTTAACCTATCATATTGATGTTTTGATGTTTGTGGTTGATTATGCATGTTGCTATGACTGTATGATATGCTTTGTGATTGATTTCAATAGTTAGAATGGTCGAAAACGTCGTCGAATGGCGTAAACACTTACTGGAACAGTTTCAGAAAATAGTGCAGGGTTCGGATCGGATCGGATAGGGGGCTCGGATCGGATATGTTGAACTGAGCAAGGAATCCGATCGGGTTGGAACCCAACACCTAGGAAAATTGGCAAAAAAGGAAGGCCACGCTAGCTGAACTGGGATCGGATCGGATTAGGGAGTAGGGATCAGAGCGGAAGTATGAAGGCGGATCGGAGCGGAAGCATGCAAAGGAAGCATGGCCACGGATCGGAACAGAAGCACGAACTGGAGGGGAATGACACCCGACCCGACTCGAGGAGAGACACCCGACCCGAAGGAGCTTATCACGAACCGATCCGTGGCGATGGACTTGGAGACCCCGACCCGATCCACTGAAGGGTACTCGAACCGATCCGATGGAGCTGGAGGACCACGAGTTGATGGCGCGACCCGATCCGAATGGAGGAACTCGACCCGAACCAGTATGGTGACTGCGAACCGAACCGGGTGTTGAGTCAAAGCTTCATGGATTATTTTGATTTATGACAAGAAGAAGCTTCTACATCGACAAAAAGAAGACGAGATGCCTCCATAGGTTAGAAGTTGATTATTTAGAGTCATAAATGTTAAAATCTATCCTCAAATAATCATACTTCTTTTTGGCTTTCAAAAATTACTTATAAGACCTTTTTTTATGCATATCATCAAAAACATGTCGACCTACACTTTTTTTATAGGTCAACAGGTTTTCAAAATATAACGGTCGAAAAGAGGTCGACCTATATTTTTTTATAGGTCAACAGGTTTTTAAATTACAACGGCTAAAAACATGTCGACCTATAAATTTTTATAGGTCAACAGCTTTTTGAAATTTTGTGAAAAGTCATCTCCTTTCTTGAAGAGTTACATCCATTTCTTCTCAAGAATAATCACTTCTTTTGAGAGCAACTTTTTACCAACAATTACATCTTCTCGATTATTATAAATACATCGATTTTCATTCATTCAAATCACCGAAATTTCTCTCCATTCTCTTGTCTATATTGTATTATTCTTAGCATTCTAAAAGCACTCAAAAGCATTCAATTATCGTTTGAATCTCCAAGCATATTTAACATACTTGTGATTCAACTCGATAATCCACTTCCAAATCTTTGCAAACATAAATATATATTTGAGGATAAGATTATAGGAAGGGTGTACTCAATCGTTGACAAATCAGTGTTGAAAGAAGAACACAATCAGAAGTCAAACTCTTGTAATTGTCCTGTGTGGGTAAGCTTGTAGCCCATGAAATCAAGTGGGTAAGCTTGTGGCCCGTGAAATCAAGTGGGTAAACTTGTAGCCCGTAAATCAAGTAGTTGTGAACCTGTTCCTCCGGGTGAAGCGAGGGTGTTGTTTAGTGAAAAGCCGAAGAGGAGCTTCGGGACTGGACGTAGGACTGGAGGTCCGAACCAGTATAAAAATCCTGGTGTCGTTACTCTACTTTACTTTACTTTACTGCATTTAAAGTTTGTTATCATATTCCGCATAGCCATATTATAGATCCTGCATAAGTCGTGCACAACCGACCTTTTCATTTGGTATCAGAGCAAGGTCATCATATAACCGTAACACAGTTATTTGATATATTCTAGTAATATGGCAAATAACGCAAGTACAAGTAACACCACTTACACAGAAGGTCAATCGACACAAAGACCTCCTTTCTTTAATGGCCTAAACTATAGTTATTGGGCAACACGTATGACTTTTTATATGCAATCAACTAGCTATGATGCTTGGAATGCTACTCAGAAAGAGATAATAAATCCAACTACTGAGTATGCAGAATGGACTCCTGCTGAGAAAACAGCAGCTACTGTAAATGCAAAAGCAATGAATATGTTGTTTTGTGCATTAGACCAAAATGAGTATAACCGTGTTAGTATATGTACCACTGCCTATCAAATTTGGCAAACACTAAAGATCACTCATGAAGGTACTAACAAGGTTAAACAAGCAAAAATAGCTTTGTTGAAAAGTCAATTTCAAAATTTCAAAATTTCAAAATGAAGCCAAATGAAACAATCAATGAGATGTATTCAAGATTTCAAACTATTCATCATGCTCTTATCGGGTTAGGACAAAAATATTCTGACTTCGATGTAGTTTCAACAGTCCTACATTCACTGACTAATGAATGGGAAGGAAAAGTATTAGCCATAGAAGAAGCTAATGATCTTTCCACCATGAAGCCAGATGAATTGATAGGAAATCTTATGTCCTATGAAGCTAACTTACAGGCTCGAAAAGAACAAAAAGAAGAAAAGAAAAATGTAGCTTTTCATGCTGATGAAGATATCTCAGATTATGAAGATGAGGATCTAGCATTCATTGCAAAAGGATTCAAAAAATTCTTAAAACAACGAAGAGCTAGTCGATACAACAAGAAAAAGTTCGGATCAAACAGACCATCATCATCGAATGTAGAATGCTTTAACTGTCATAAGAAAGGACATATGCAAAATGATTGTCCAGAACAAAAGAAGAAGACAGAAAATGACAAGTTCAAACAAAAAACGGACAAGTCAAAGAAACGGGCATTCTCAGTAACTTTGGATGATTCAGATTCATCTTCATCCGAAAGTGAAAGCGACTCAGATAATGAACAAGCAAATGTATGTTTTATGGCAACAGAGGATGAGGTACAAATTCCTACCCTTGAGGATATGCTTGATATTTATGATAAATTAATGATTAAATTTAAAGATGCAAAACATCAATTAAAAGAAGTCAAGGCAATGTTGAATAGATCAGAATTAGAACGAGATATGTTAAGAGATGGAAAAAACATATTGGAGGAGGAACTTGAAAAGGCTCAAGAATCATCATCTAATAATAATTCTCAACTATCTCTTCTAAGTCAAGAAATTGAAATTCAAAAAGAGAAAAATGACACTCTTACTGCTGAGAATTATGAGCTTAAAGCTAAAGTAAAATCTCTAGACCTTGAAAAAGCTAGTTTACAAACAAAGTTAGAAGACATTTCTAAAAATGTTTCTAACTTTAACAAAGGACGAGAAAATTTGACAAAAATTATTGAGAGTTCACAATCAGCTACAAACAAGCAAGGATTGGGATATAAGAAACAAGTTATCAAGAAACATCTTGGTAAAAGAAAAAGAAAAAATAAGAAAGTTCAAGAAACTGAAGCTAAGAAAAATCTTAGTTTATTATATTCCAAACCAAAACCGATTGTGAAATCTCAAAAGAAGAATGTCAAATCTATAAAAATATGGGTTCCTAAAACAAATAATAATTTGATTAGGAACAAGTACATTCAAAAATTTTTGAATACTGTGCATTATAATCCAAATTATTTGTATAAAGGGGATACCGGACCCATATGGGTTTGGACTCCTAAGACCTAACTCTTAGGACCCTATAAAAAGTGGGTACCATGGACTTAATTTTATTTTTTGTAGGTCCCACTTAAGAAAAGAGGAAAGTGGATGTTGGACAGTGGTTGCTCAAAGCATATGACTGGAGACAAAAGCTTATTAACAAATATTACTTATTCGGATGGTGGCTCAGTCACTTTTGGAGATAATTCAAAAGGCTATATCATCGGCAAAGGCGATGTGAGCAATTATGGTACATCTAACTTACCTCTTATCACAAATGTCATGCTAGTTAAGAATTTGAAACATAATTTATTAAGTATTAGTCAATTGTGCGACAAAGGTTTTACTATTTCCTTTTCAAATAATAAATGTAGTATACTAGATAAAGATCGAAATATAGCTTTTGAAGGAAATAGAGATAGAAACATTTATATTCTGAATATGAATATCAATCATAATTCAGATATGTGTCTTGTAGCAAATGATAATGATCCATGGCTATGGCACAAACGTTTCTGTCACATAAACTTCAAAACTATTGACAAGCTAGCCAAAAATGATCTTGTTAAAGGTCTCCCCAAAACGAGCTTTTCGGTTAATAATATTTGTGATGCATGTCAATTAGGAAAATTGACTAAATCTTCCTTCAAATCCAAGAAAATCATATCAACATTACAACCATTTGAATTATTACATATGGATTTATTTGGACCAACACAGGTTCAGTCAATAAATCATAATAAATATGTGTTTGTAATTGTTGATGATTATTCTCGTTATACATGGGTTATTTTCTTAAAAAATAAAAGTGACACTTTTCATCATTTCAAATCCTTCGTCAAAAGAATTCAAAAATTAAAAGGACTTAAGGTTAAAAATATTAGAAGTGATCATGGCAGAGAGTTCGAAAATAATGAATTTGAACATTTTTGTACAAAGAAAGGTATCAATCATAATTTTTCGTTTCCTCGAACTCCACAACAAAATGGAGTTGTAGAACGGAAAAATCGGACACTACAAGAATGTGCAAGAACATTATTAAATGGATCCACTCTACCAAAACATTTCTGAGCAGAAGTTGTTGCAACTGCATGTTATGTTTTGAATCGTGTATCTATTCGACCTCTGACTAAAAATACATCATATGAGTTATTTAATCAAAGAAAACCAAATATCTCATATTTCAAAGTTTTTGGTTCTAAGTGCTTTATTTTAAATACGAAAGACCATCTTGGAAAATTTGATCCAAAATCCGATGAAGGTATATTTGTCGGATATTCGGAAAGAAGCAAGGTCTATCGTATATTCAATAAGAGAACCAAATCTATTGAAGAATCACTTCACGTTTCCTTTGATGAATTCTTTAAACCATCTCATATAATATCAAATGACGAAGAAACCATAGTTACTAATAACCCTATCATCACAAATAATGGCTCTGACTCAGAAATAGTTGATGATAACCCTCAAATTGATGTAATACCTTCTCCACCAAGATTTAGAACTCCTCCAAGAATTCTAAGAGATCATCCAGTTCAAAATATAATTGGAGAAGTATCATCTCAAATAAGAACTAGAAGTCAACTTAACCAAATGGGACATGTTGCATTTATTTCTAATATCGAACCTAAGAATCCTAAAGAAGCTGCTACCGATGAATATTGGATTTTTGCGATGCAAGAAGAACTAAATTAGTTTGAACGCAATAATGTATGGGAACTTGTTCCAAGGCCAACCGATCAATCGGTTATAGGAACTAAATGGGTTTACAAAAACAAGGCTGATGAACAAGGAAACATAATTCAAAACAAAGCACGGTTAGTAGCACAAGGATATAATCAAGAAGAGGGTATCGATTATGAAGAAACTTTTGCACCTGTCGCTAGACTAGAAGCAATTAGAATTCTTCTATCATTTGCTTGTCACCATAACTTTAAATTATATCAGATGGATGTCAAGAGTGCATTTTTAAACGGATTTATAAAAGAAAAAGTATATGTTGAACAACCACCTTTATTTAAACATGAAAAACATCCGGATCATGTGTTCAAGCTTAAGAAGGCTTTGTACGGTCTAAAACAAGCACCACGTGCTTGGTATGAACGACTACGAAGTTATCTAATTGGTTCTGGATTTCAAATAGGAAAGGTTGATCAAACATTATTTATTAAACATTCGCACAAAGATATACTTGTTATTCAAATATATGTGGACGACATAATCTTTGGATCAACAAATGAGAAACTTTGTAAAGAGTTTGCAAATATCATGACCAAAGAATTTGAAATGTCACATATGGGAGAGTTATCATACTTTCTTGGTCTTCAAATTAAACAACTTCCGAATGGTATTTTTATAAATCAAGAAAAATATTGTGAAAATCTTATTAAAAGATTTGGTCTTGAAAATACTTCCGGAAAACCAACTCCGATTAGTACAACTAGTCATCTCGAAAAAGATGAAAGTGGAAAGAGTATAGACCAAAAGACGTATCATAGTATGATAGGTTCTCTCCTATATTTAACAGCTAGTCGTCCTGACATTATGATGAGTGTTTATTTGTGTGCACGTTTTCAAGCTAATCCTAAGGAATCGCATCTACGAGCAGTAAAACGAATTATTCGGTATCTTAATAACACCAAAGATTTCGGTCTTTTCTATCCTAAGGACTATGCATTCGAATTAGTATCATATAGTGATGCAGATTTCGGAGGATCACGAACGGATAGAAAGAGTACAAGTGGTACGTGCCATTTCATTGGAAAATCACTTGTCTCTTGGTTTAGTAAGAAACAAAATTGTGTTTCACTCTCGACTTGTGAGGCAGAGTATATCCTAGCAGCTTTAGCATGTACACAAGTTATATATATGCAACAAACACTTAAAGACTTCAATATGAACTTGTCAAAATCTATTATATATTGTGATAACACAAGTGCGATAAACTTATCCAAAAATCCGGTTAACCACTCAAGAACTAAACATATTGACATCCGACATCATTTTCTTAGAGATAATATTGAGAAAGGAAATATAAAATTAGAATATGTAAGCACAGACAATCAACTAGCTGATATATTTACAAAGCCTTTACTAGAATCAAGTTTTGTCAAGTTACGTAGAGAGCTAGGCTTGGTTTCAAGAAGAGAACTCAAAGGCTAATATTTTTAATTTATAACAAGAGTTCACATTTTTTTCCAGAAACCAATTTCTTTTCTTTTTACTATATAGAAAAGAGAATTTTTCTACGGTTAAAAATAAACCATCTTTTCTTTTTCTAAAAATAGAAAACTCTTTCTCTATATATACGTTTGCATTTTTGAGTGCTCTCAGACAATCACTCTCTCAAAATCTCCTTTAACCTTTTAAATTCATGGCACACATTTGTGAAAAATGTGCTGAAAACTCCCATATTTCAATCACGAGTTCCGAACCAACGGAATACAACTCCCCGAAAACACCAGAACATCCACCTGGATTTCATCCACCTTCTCGAACACCAGGAACCACACCAACTTCTAAGAAAAGCAAGAAAGTTTTGTTTTTCTCTCCACGAACAAAAGAAAAGATCGACGAAATGCATTATTATCAGCAGCAAATGTTCTATGAGCAAAAATTGACGACTTCTCGTTTGACGTATCTCGAACGACTAGCCTCTCTTTTCTGCAGCTCTGACAGGCATAACGTACATGAGCCAATACCTATACCATCATCTTCGCGAACTCCAAACTCATGGGATAGGAATTACAACAACAATGAAGGAGTAAGTGGAAAATACAATCCTTGGGAACCAAGAAGATAATTTTTTATATATATCGTTTAAATTTTCTGAAAATAAATTTGTATTTAAAGTATCTGTTTTTGAATTCATATTGTTTTGAATAAAATATTTTTTATATATAGTGTTCATCTCATCTCAACAAACCAGAAAAACAAAAGTATTCAGCACCTGTCGACCGCCCAGTTCTATGCTGTCGACCGGTACAGCCCTTTTGTTTTTATTTTTCAACCAGAGAATTAACCTGTCGACCGCCCCACATACTCCCTGTCGACCGGTCACGATAAAATTATATGTTTATAATTTTCCAGAACTCTTACCTGTCGACCGCCCATAAACTCCCTGTCGACCGGTCATGATAAAATTATATGTTTATAATTTTCCAGAACCTTTACCTGTCGACCGCCCCATATACTACCTGTCGACCGGTCAACATACAAAAGGTTGTATATATTCTTCCAGAACTAATTCCTGTCGACCGCCCCAAACTTTCCTGTCGACCGGTATCGGGAATTGCTGTTTCCCTTTGCATTAGACACGTCGATTCACTTTTTAAATCCTCACAACCTTTCATTAAAATCTTATTTATTCTTACTCCTAATTCTCTCAATCCTACCCTCAAAAGGTATTTAAATTTCTCTAAACTCTAAAATGGCTCCTAAGCAAAAGAAATCAAAAACTTCATCCTCTCAAACACCAATCCAACCCATTGATTCTCAAATCAAACAATGGCTTATGGATCCACTAGCGGTGAAAAGGTGGAACAAAATGAAAGACTATACAATTCACCATGGATCTTTCATCAATTTCTCTGATTTTTGTCTACTACGAAGTTCGAGAGATATCAAACCGAGCAGGCATTGAATCTCTTTTTTCTTTTGAACACAACAATGTTGAGATTAGTCACATTTTGATAAAGCTATTCTACGCTAATCTCAACTTAGAGAAATTTAAACCCCACAACTCAGAAGATTGCTTATGGTCAGTAATATGTGGACAACACATTTTTCTTTCTAAAGATAGAATGGCAGAAATTTTACGATCTCACAATGATGGTATACAATTCTCTACTGATTTCTGCCCTATTCATATTCGTGATAAACATAGTCACTTATTCATTGAAGACCATAAGTCAAGTACCAAAGGAGTCAATTTGAGACCCTCGGCTAGAATTCTTCATCTTTGTATCACGCATTCTCTACTTCCAAGAACTGGAAATTTTGATGCTGTTTACAGAGAAAATTTTAAGGCATTGTACGCTATCTTTGGGAATATCAAGGTAAATTGGATTGAGATGATTTTTGATGAAATTTCAATGGTAAACAAACGCTCTAGGCCACATCTGTTTTATAACGAGTATATTATGCGTTGCCTCATGGACTGTGGAATAAGATCCCCCGCGTCCAAAATTTCAATACCAAAATGTATTGATAAAGCGTCCAAAAAGAGGATGAAGCTACCCGATCCGTGTTTTACCATTATTCCTTTTGAGCAATATGTCGAACTAGGTCCTCTGGAGACTTCTTCTTCACAAATCCCTAGGCAAAGGCCTGAAGACGTAACAATTCCACCACCTACTTCTTCAACTAAAGAAACTCTTGAACAAATTGCACGTAATCAATTTTTTACTCGAAGCAAGACTGAAACGAACCGATAATAAGCTTGACCGCTTGGACACTAAACTTGATAAGCGGTTCAATAAATTAAAGTCTTTCTTCGGAACAATTTGGGAAGAAATCTCCTATGCCTCATTTTCAGCAACACTTGCACAAGATCCCGGAAAATGTCCTATGCCTCCTACTTTTACGTGGTCCTCGTCGGAAGAAGGTACTAGTTCTAGAGCAAGTACCCAACATAATCGTGGTCGTGGAATGTCGCATATTGAAGAAGGAGCTCATGACGATATTGAGAAGGACGATGATGACGGAAATAATGAGGAACAAGAGAAGGAAGGAAACAAAGACGAAGAAGAAGATAGTGATTCGGACTGGCCATCACAATAATCTTTACGTTTTTATCTCTTTATCTTCAAAAACTTAATTATGACTGATGTATGTAATTATGCCACTATCTAGTACTTCTGGTGTGTTTGTTTTGGTTTGTAATATGCAGAACAATTTACTTATTATAATGCTAGCCTTATGCAGTTCTTCTGGACACCCTTTTTGTCGATGACAAAGGGGGAGAAAATATTACTAACGACTGTTGTGCAGATTTTATATAATTCAGGGGGAGCTTATATACAGGAGGAGCATATATACAAGGAGAGATAACAGATTAATCCAAGTTGTCATCAATCAAAAAGGGGGAGAATGTTGAGTCAAAGCTTCATGGATTATTTTGATTTATGACAAGAAGAAGCTTCTACATCGACAAAAAGAAGACGAGATGCCTTCATAGGTTAGAAGTTGATTATTTAGAGTCATAAATGTTAAAATCTATCCTCAAATAATCATACTTCTTTTTGGCTTTCAAAAATTACTTATAAGACCTTTTTTTATGCATATCATCAAAAACATGTCGACCTACACTTTTTTTATAGGTCAACAGGTTTTCAAAATATAACGGTCGAAAAGAGGTCGACCTATATTTTTTTATAGGTCAACAGGTTTTTAAATTACAACGGCTAAAAACATGTCGACCTATAAATTTTTATAGGTCAACAGCTTTTTGAAATTTTGTGAAAAGTCGTCTCCTTTCTTGAAGAGTTACATCCATTTCTTCTCAAGAATAATCACTTCTTTTGAGAGCAACTTTTCACCAACAATTACATCTTCTTGATTATTATAAATTCATCGATTTTCATTCATTTAAATCACCGAAATTTCTCTCCATTCTCTTGTCTATATTGTATTATTCTTAGCATTCTAAAAGCACTCAAAAGCATTCAATTATCGTTTGAATCTCCAAGCATATTTAACATACTTGTGATTCAACTCGATAATCCACTTCCAAATCTTTGCAAACATCAATATATATTTGAGGATAAGATTATAGGAAGGGTGTACTCAATCGTTGACAAATCAGTGTTGAAAGAAGAACACAATCAGAAGTCAAACTCTTGTAATTGTCCTGTGTGGGTAAGCTTGTAGCCCGTGAAATCAAGTGGGTAAGCTTGTGGCCCGTGAAATCAAGTGGGTAAACTTGTAGCCCGTAAATCAAGTAGTTGTGAACCTGTTCCTCCGGGTGAAGCGAGGGTGTTGTTTAGTGAAAAGCCGAAGAGGAGCTTCGGGACTGGACGTAGGACTGGAGGTCTGAACCAGTATAAAAATCCTGGTGTCGTTACTCTACTTTACTTTACTTTAATGCATTTAAAGTTTGTTATCATATTCCGCATAGCCATATTATAGATCCTGCATAAGTCGTGCACAACCGACCTTTTCACCAGGAGGCTATGAACTGAATGAAGACCGATTCGGAGGATGATGACTAAAACCCGAGATGCAAAGGTAGTCCAAATGGAAGTTAGAGCTCAGGATCCCGGACCCAGTTGGGAACCAATGAGTTCACTTCATGGTTGGGTTTTGCTGCGGGACGTGTGCAAAGGGGTTATCGGTATTCATAACTTTGGTCCACCACTGAGAGATGGATAGTGGGCTGGTAGTGATAGTTACACGGGATTGGATTCCTTCATGGCCCAAAGTATTAGGTTACCAAAGTAGTGGATATCGTATGCTTTACGCACTGAGTGAGGGATGTGAGGATGATTGCTATGCTTGATTGTTTGACATCACTATGACATGCACACCCCCACCCCCGTATCTCTTACACAGTATGTTAGTGGAACCTTAGAGTGTTGTACAGTATGTAGTGTTAACTCTTTGGTTGCAGGTCCAGGTTCAGGTATGATTGGATTATACCTGTTATTGTTATGTTTTGTTGCTTATCGCTCATACCAGGCTTTATGTCTGACCCAGAGTTTTATGTCTCCTCTTATTACTCTGGGTGCTCACACGAGCAGACTAGAGACAGGTTAGCTGGTGATGCGCGAGTAGCTGATTCGGAGGCGAGCAGGAGGCTTCCACGTATGATATATAGATATTCTCCCTGTGTCGTTGGTGGTCGCTACTTGGGCATTAGTAGTGTACCTCCTTTATCTTGCTTTTGCTTTGAGACAGTTTGAAAAGTTGTAATAAGCTATATTTTGGATTTCCGCTGCTATGATGCTTAGTTCTGGTTTTTAGCTTATGCACTGTCTCTCCTGTTTTATGTCAAGTATGTTATTATTATATTTTGTTCTATGCGCTGTGAGACATTCTACAGGTTCTTTGTATGTTCATTTCTTTCTTCCCTTTCCTTCTGACGACCCGTTCCATTCTAACTGGGCATGTGTACAGCGCACTTTTGGTGTAAGTGTCGGTAGGTGCGGGGCGGGCCGTCACAAACAATCTGTGATACATAAAGAAATAAGCCTTCACAAATACTTTGAACACAAAGGAAACAATTGGAATATTCCATTTCTTTGAATACTAAAAATTAAAACGACCAAAATCCACTATATGCCCAAATTTGATTTTTTTATTATTAATGCAATTTTTATGTCATTTTTGCTTTAAATATCCTATTCTACAGGTGGCCTATCAAAAGAGACTACGTGTATTGAGGCCACAAAAGAGATCACATCGATTGAGATTTGTACCGTCGATTTGATTTAAAATAAGTTGTTAATTTATAGTCGGAGAGGATGGAATGGTTTACGTCTCTGCAATAAACTAGAGAAAATATGTTTTAGTCATTTCAGATGATGACATATTAGTGTGAAATTGTGAAACATTTAAGCAAAAATTAAATTGTGAAACATTTAAGAACATTTAATAATTATTTTGAAATATGAAATAATTAATAGTTAATGAATTGATAAACAATAATTAAATTGTAAATAATTAATATTAAATAATCGTTCGTTAATAACTTATCGTACATTGTTAGAATATAAATTTTTGACACATTATCACACAATATAGTATTATTTTTAAAGAAAGATTAAAATGATATGAGAAAACGTAGGGGGCTAATGGCAAAAAAAACTTCCCCTTATGTATATATGTGTAGATAATACATTTTACCTACCTATAATTATTGGTAGATAATCATCCTTCAACAATTTTATAACATTGACAATATTTACCTACCAATAAATTTTACCATTAAATATTGGTAGATAAAGGTTCTTTTTACCAACCCATATTTATCGATAGGTAAAATACTGGTAGATAAAGGTCAAATTTCTTGTAGTGACCTCGTGTCTACATGTCATTAATATTAATTAATAGTCATTAATACTCCCATGCATGCAAATTTCCTATAGAGACATTTAAAATTCTAATTTCCTAATTTAACATATTTAGTACACATTTAGTATGCATTTAAAATAAATTAACTACGTTATAAATAGTAATAAATAAGATGTAAACTGAGCGCATGTAACACCCCATATTTTATATAAATATTAAATGAAAATATCGATAATTTATAGTTTTAGAATTTATCCTCGAAACATATACCATGTGTTTATGACAATTTTCTGATTCGCTTTAGTATATGACTTGCCCAAAATGGAGTCCACATGGGAAAGTTATTAACGAGTAAAGAATAAAAAGCTTGTAGGCATATATACGTTCACAAATTAAAATTTTGAAATTACAAATGAATTATAAGTGGAAAATAATACTTTAGGCAAGTAATATTTAGAAATAAACCAAACATTAATATTAACGTTTATCAGGAATTAAAATTGCCAGAAAACATGTTCAAGACCCAAGAGTCGGGTCGACCCAGGCTTCACATGGGTCGGCCTATGTGTCGACCTTAGGGTCGAGCCACCTTTAAGCCAGGTCAACACAGGAGTCGACCCACCTAGGCCAGATCAGTTTTGTGTTGTGACGTGTTTTTCTAATTTAAACGATTTGGATTTTATATATAAAATTATTAAATCCGATAGACCAGAATTTCCTGTACACCTATAAATAGACTAGCAGGGCCTAACTTTCAACTTATATTTTTCAAGATGACACCAAGGATCTGCCAATTTCTTTCCTCTCCAAATCTTTCATAAATTAGAAAATTAGTTTTAGGAAATTCCGATTCAAGATCTGGAGATATAGAATGTAAACCTACAACATAGGTGTTTAGATTTCTGATCAACATGAGGCAAGTCCTGTGAATCTGATTTATTTTGGTTTCTTTCCTTCTTTCCCTCTTCTTTTAATATCAGATTAGGTGAGTGGATTTAGAATTATACCTTTCGGGCAACGGTATATTTACCGTCCGCATTCCCCGTAATTCTTAACATGTTAAATAACTGAAATTTGTGGTAATCGCATTGAATCTTATTTAAAATAAGTTGAGAATATTGTTGTTGTAATTTATTCAATTAATTCTCTATTTGGGATTTGAATTACTGTAATACCGAAATGATAAATGTGATAACAGTCATGCACATAGTCTTGAGATTACTATTCAAT
Source organism: Allium sativum (assembly GCA_030737875.1). Classification (NCBI taxonomy): domain Eukaryota; kingdom Viridiplantae; phylum Streptophyta; class Magnoliopsida; order Asparagales; family Amaryllidaceae; genus Allium; species Allium sativum. Next base: position 713,302,767 of record CM060912.1, read on the forward strand.
AATAATTTGGAGAACATGTAATTTGACAGTAATTTGGTGAACATGCTAATTTGATAGTTGGGTGTAATTTGAGAAAAACATGTTAGTTTTGGTGGTAATATGGAAAATTTGCAGTAAGTGGAAACGGTAAATGAGAACAGGAATTAACATCTGAGTTAGAAAATAAAAGGGGAAAATTTGTAGTAGACCGAGTTAGCTGGATTTTGGGGAAAATGGGTACATTTCCATAATGGTAAAATTATTGTAAAAGTAGTTGCAAGAAAAGAAAGGGAAAAAGGGATTAGTGTGATATAATAATTCTTTTATCGTATTGCACACTAATCAAATAAAAATATATATGTATGTCCATGATGAAAATAAAAGGAATAGCTTGCAACTACGAATCTTGATTGACATGCTATATGGAAATGGATTTTACATTTTTCCACTAATCAATCTACTGAGGTGTGTGAAATATTTTCCTAAAATAACGAGAATATACAAGATGGTAAAGAAATGGATGTTACAACAGTAAAAGTTTGGTTAATGTTACGGAACCTAAGGAAAATGTGATGAACGGGAAATATAACCTATTATAATTAATTATATGAATCAGAATGTAATATAAAAGGTGCGCATATCCTAAGGACAAGGAGAAATTATAACATGGGCTGTAATAAATGAAAAGGCGAACTAACTAGTAAATCTTAGTTAAGAGAACTAAGATAATAAGTAAATAACAACAACAAGTTACGACAAGAGTGTAAGACAAGGTTACGTATTAAGTAGACATGTCATAAGAAAACATGAGAATTGGGGAAGGATATACTTAATTATACATTAAATAAAACATGTTATTGTAGCTTGTAAACATGTAATTGTACAATAAATGACATGGTGATAAAAATGGGTTGTAGATTACTTTCGTTAATTACAATCTGAGGGTAAAAGTTGTAGATTACTTGCGTTAATTGCAATCTAAGAAATAACATGTTATTTCACTGGGATTATTAATGAACTTAAAACGGGTTAATTTAAATCACTAAATTAATAAGCGAGAGGGGTCCAATCCTTTGAGATATAATAGACTCAGAGAAAACCAGGTAACTTGAATAAAAAGCTAATATGTGGATAGCCAAGTCAATTAACAATCTGATAAGATAAGACAAGCGCGAGATTAAAATGTTAGACGTATAATCTAGTAACACGTAGTGAAATGCATTTGGACCAGTCTGCATGTACGAAGGTGAAGAACCCAATGGGGTAGATCATTGTGGTGTCTAGAGACACGGGAGGAGCACGCTCATATGATTACACTACCTGTTTATTCTGCTTGATTGCTCTGCGGGACTGGAAGGAAGCACGTGGCTTCCAAGGGAGATGATAGAGTACTTCATGGTGGTCCTCTACGGTACATGTTTAAGCTGCACTCATAGAGTTTTGGTCTGCACGGTACCACCTTGTGAGCATACCTTGACTGCAACAGTAGCTTGGCAGTCAGACGGTTGTGGCGGATGGCATTGTGTGATTCAGTGATTGCCTCGGGAAGAGGCTAGGTCTGAACCACTACATGATAGTAATCGTTAGGTATCTGTCATCTGCAGTCAGTAGGATGCGGAAAGACTAGAGGTAAACGAAGATGCCATCGATCTTTTACTATTGATACGTTGGTTGCAAGACACGCCAAATTGGATGTTATATTTTTTTTATAGGGAAAAGTCACTTTTGAGGGAAGGGTCAATATGGGACCATAGCCACCAAGAAAATGCAGACCACACTCTAGATATCTGTACTATAGGCCTTGCGAGGCTGATCTTTACAGATATGGAAAGCTCCCGACCGAGTTTCATGCATCGGATGTAGCCCTATTATGGGACTTGGTGTACAGTAGACAATATGTTCGTGTGAGGGTTTAGATACACGCACCGGATGGTGTATTGTAGACAGGAGGGCATTACTCTGTGTTAAGATTTGATTCGACCGAGGAGTTCAGATATGACAATCTGTACGCCAGCGTGGCATAACGATGATGGTTCTGTGCAATTACGTGGCATAATTATATGAATTTATATACATCGTTCGATGTAGGATAAGAGTTGCATATGCTTCCATGATTGACGGCAAAGACCGTGCGAGGATGGTACTATGGGGAGTACGTTGATATGCTGGGGGTAGTTACATATATACTATATTAAGTTAGTCTACTTGGAAGTAGATAGGTACGACGTGAGTATAGAGCCTTGAGTGTAGTTAACTCAAACAACCTAATAAATAAGAAAGCATAACTGAATGGTATATGTATGGTTATTTCAGAATGTAGTATTCATCTAGTCACCAAAACTTCGTGTTCTGACCCCCTCCTCATAACACACTCCCAAGTTAGGTTTGTGACAAAAGATTTGATAGCTTGGATACTGGTTAGATAGTATTATTACTTCGGTAAAAATTAAATTTGATTATATTGTACTTTATCCATTCCGATGTGAGATATTTACTAAGCTTTTATATATTTATTATCACTGTCTTTTCTGCAGGGTACCCGACAAGCTGACTTGAGCTTCGATAGATTGGGATTTCTGGAGAAAAAAATCTTGTCTGTCGAAATTCGGGTTGTTACATCTAGTATCAGAGCTTAGGTTTATGATTCTTGTATAAATAGTAAGTGAACGTATTTGTATTTCTAAAAATATAAATATATTGTATATATACACCTAGATCCATAAAGGAACCCACTAAATAGAAAGTGTGGCATATGATAAGAGTTGGGATATAAGTCGTGTACACTAAAGAAATAGTTATGGAATTTCGAGAATAAGAGACCCTTATGTGGTTTAGGTGAAAACTATACAATGTGTTTTGTAATAGAAATGGATGGATCCTATATGTTAGTATATAAAATGTTTGTATTTTGGATTAATGGCTTTGGCATTTAAGACTTATAAATTGGAGAAGAGTAAAAAGGACAAATGGATTAGGAATATATATACGTTTGAAAGAAATGAGTTCATGGGAATATTTAGGAAGGTCAAAGTATATTAGAAACTCACTTTGAGTCTAGCTCCATTGTTAACTTTTAAAAACTTGAAATTTTAAAAGCTTTTGAGCAATAGTTTAAGGTGCTTTTCAAGTTTTGACTTTAAAAGTTTACAGTCGTAAAATATGTACTAGCTAAACTGTGTAGAAATAATTTTTGGAACGAAAAGAGCTATTTTTGATGTTAAAAAAAATGTAAGAAACATATACGAAAAGAACATATTGGGTTTTGGAGAAAAATAAAATAAAATGGGGTATATTTTGGAAATGGAGATTTCTTATGAAATTTTGATCTCAAATGAATTCTTTCAGAAGAATGTGTATATTATAGAGCATGTATAGCTCAATAATTTTTGAGCAATAAAGTATGAAAGAATTAAATAACAAAACATGTAAAAGATTTCATTTTGTTGGAAATTAAAATTTTCGGTAAGGAAGATTTTGAAAATCTCTATACTTTTTACAATGATTTTTGACAATTGTTTTGACATAAACCTTGGTGGGTGGACAAAATAAGTTGAAAAAATTTAGAGTAGAGTAGGTGTATGGGATAAGTTTAGAAATTAACACCTAGTTTTAAGTAATTGAACTAGTGTAATAAAAATGGGTTATTGTGAAATTAAGTGAGAAATATTTGTCCTTATCTACTCTAGTTTTTATGATTTGAAAAAAAAGGATTTGCATTTTTATGAGATGTAATTTTTTTATGGTTTGGCAAATCAAGCTTTAATGAAGAAAAGTAAAGTTTTGAAGCTTATAATTTTTGGAAGGAAAATGAAATGATGAGGCCAAAATTTCATGGAGTAGGTAAAGATTAGTACATGGGAAAGATGAGGAATATTTTGAGGCTATTAAGTGGATATCACGAATTATTTTGGAATGATAGTAAATTACCATAGAGTGCATAAGCACTATAGAGCCTAGATTGTTTCTTAAAAAGGAATGTTAGCAAACAACAAGGACTACTTGTGACAAGTGGATGGTAGAGGGCAAGTGAGTTGTTTAGATCCTACGGTTTGGACTTTTCTTTGTCAACAAGGACATGGTCCTAGGTTTCTTAGCCTTTGGTAGTAGCTGTGTAGTGTGTTTGTTTTTCTATTTTAGTTTTGAAAGAATTAGAAGGCTTATTTAAAACCAATCTCAGATCGGTAGATTAAGTTAATTAAGCTAAGAAAAAGTAATGACATAACTAAAAGAAAACAAACAATGATGCCAACAGCAAAAATAAAGCAACAAAAATGAAAATTGAAAAAAAAGGTATTTTTCCAAAGTAAGTTGGAAAAGAAATTTTATAACAAAGAAAATTTTTCTTATGTAAACTGTGCTTGGATAGGGAGACAGGAAATCTTTATATAAAGTTTCTTAAAATCCAAGTACAGGTAGAAAAGGAACATAAAAGAAAAACAGAAGATGTAAAGTTTTCTGTTTCTATCCTTTTCTAACATCAGAAATCGAATTCGGAAAATTAGACTTTTCTATAATTTGCAAATTTAAAGTTGGGTGGTAGAGTTTGCATGCAAAAATTGGATGAACTACGCTCTTACTCTGTAAGAATGTAGGAAAAACTGGATGAAAAAATATTTTGATTTTCAAAATTTTGCATGCATATAGAAATTACCAGTATATTTAGGACGCGTGCCTCATGTTTTCAAAAGGATTTTTAAGAAAATTTGCATTTATATAGGAGGTACCGCTTAGGCATCCATTACATTCATGTATTATTATGTTGTATTACACTTTTCACAAGTGCACAGATGATTGAAAAATTGGATGTACACATAATGGTTGCAATTTATACGTGGGAGAACATCACTCCATCCTTATCAAATTTCGAAGATGAAATTTCCTAAGGTGGGGAGGATGTAACACCCAGTATTTTATATAAATATTAAACAAAAATATCAATAATTTATAGTTTTAGAATTTAGCCCCGAAATATATACCACTGTGTTCATGACAATTTTATTGTTCGTTTTGGTATATGACTTGCCTAAAATGGGGTTCATATGGGAAAGTTATTAATGAGTAAAGAATAAAAAGGTTGTATGCTTATATACACGCACAAATTTGAAATTTGAAATTAGTTATAAGTGGAAAACAATTATTCAGGTAATTAATACTTAGAAATAAATTAAATATTAATATTAACGTTAATCAAGAATTGAAATCGGTAGAAAACACATTCAAGATCCAAGAGCTGGGTCGACCTAGGCTTCACATGGGTCAACCCATGTGTCAACCTTAGGGTCGACCTACCTCTAAGATAGGTTGACACATGGGTCGACCCACCCGAGCCAGATCTATTTTGTGTTGTTACGTGTTTTTTGATTTAAATGGTTCCGATTTTATATTATTAAATCCGACAGATCAGAATCTCTTGTACAGTTATAAATAGACTAGCAGGGCCTAGCTTTCAACTCATATTTTCTGAGACGATGCCAAGGCTCTGCCATTTTATTTTCTCTCCAAATCTTTCAAAAATTAGAAAATTAGCTTTAGAAAATTCTGTTTAAGATTTGAAGATAAAGAATGTGAATCTAAAATATAGGTGTTCAAATTTTGATCAGTGTGAGGTAAGTTCTGTGAATTTGATTTATTTAAGTTTATTTCCTTCTTTCCCTCTTCTTTTAGTATCAGATTTGTAAATCCATGGTTGTTTTAATACCGGATTCAGTTAGGAAGACCAAGGAATCACAGATCTAAATTAGATTCAAGGATTGGAAAGCTACCAGGTGAGTGGATTTAGAATTATACCTTTTAGGTAATGGTATATTTACCATCTGCATTCCCTGTAATTTTTAACATGTTATGTTGATGTCAAAAGTTGGTCACCTGTGACAGTCAACCCCTAGTCATGTAGAGAGTACACGAATAATCAATTGCAAAGTGTAAATTAGTAAAGAAAACAGGGAACACACAAGACTTTTTATAGTGGTTCGGGTAAGATGGTGCCTACGTCCACTTTATATATATTGATTCTTTTCTTTGGTTACAAGTACAAAGCTTTTTCTGTTTTGAGAAAGAAGAAGAAGAATGGGCTATTTTTAGGTTTGGCCATCGAGGAGAAGTTCAGCCGAAAACTGAAATAGCCGAAAGAAGTCTCCTTTTCCATTTTGAGCATGGATGTATTTATAGGTGAAGACATGGGCTGAGCGGGCTACCACGTGGCTTTCCTCTTTTTCGGAGCTTGGATACGTGGATCTCGATTATTGGTAGTAGTTGTGGCGGTGGGACCCGGCCCACTACTGATTAGTAGTATCCTCGGAAATAGTGGCTTACATGGCACTTGAGGTGAGGTGTTTCAAAAGTATAGCTTTGTCCAGAGGTGGTTGACCGCCTTTATTGCCTTGAGAGTTGGGCCGAGTATTGAATGACTCAACTGGATATTTCTAGGAGAATTCAAGATATTTGGTCGATCCGATTTTGATGGAAGCAATGAACTCAATCAGTTAATGATGAGTGATTCTTCCGAGATCGATGAGTCGTTGTTTGAAGGAGGCCAATTTGGACTGGCCTAGGTTCGGGCCGTTTCTGAAGGAGATGGCTTGGGCCGAACTATGCCTGGCTTTCTGGAGTGTAGCTCATTCTATAGGTCAATTGACTCATGTTGAGAGTTAATTTTCTGACATTGGGCTTTGATCCGTTGAACCGCAACATCTTTTGCCAAAAAGTTGGTCAACACTTTGCCCCTCATAATACATCTTTCTTGGTAAAGGAGGTGTGTTCTGATCCTTGCATCGAAGTTCAATGTGTGAATAGTGATGGTTACGCCGAACAATATTAAGGCTGGAAATCCGACAACCTAGGTGGTTGTATTGAGACCAGAAAACCGACAATCAAAGTAAATCATATTAAGGTCAGAAAAACCGATAACCGTCGAGGACCGTATTAAGGCCGCAAAAGCGTTTGTTAACTTTGGTTGTGAGATTCAACACCTATAGAGAATGTATAGGACATTCTTGGTCTAAAGAAGGATTCCGTCTTGATTAGGCGAGTATTAACCATACTCGGCTTAGAGATATGGGTAAGCAGTAATTACACTTGGCTTACAGAGATGGCAAGTATTAACCATAATCGACTTACAGAGGTGGCGAGTATTAACCATCCTCGGCTTACGAAGGTGGCGAGCATTAACTATACTCGGCTTACAGAGGTGGTGAGTATTAATCATACTCGGCTTATAGAGGTGGCGAGCATTAACCATACTCAGCTTATGGCAAGTGTTAATAATGCTCTACTCATGTAAGATCTTTTGCGAAGTTTTGGCAAGTGGAAAGTGCACTTGGTTCAGAGAAGGGGTGAGTATAATCCATACTCGGCGTGCATAATTTCTACCGTACTCGCCTTATGGAGTAGGTTTAGATATGGTAGTAGGCTTTGATCATGCGCTATGGACGATGGCTTAGCATTGACCATATTCTAGTTGGTGAGTGCTTAGTCAAGCTCGAGTTAAACATAATCCATGTTTGCAAAAGAAAATTCACTATCGCTAAAGAACTATTACAAAGAAATGAAAATAAACTCTAAGAGAGCGAACATTGATTCCAGAGCATGCCTAGGAGTTAAATCCTAACCCCGTACAAGTGTACATCAACATATTCATTTTATTGAAAGAAATGACAATACATTGAAAATAAGAAATCTAGATCTTATTAATTTATGGTAATGCCACAAGTGCTGGGCTCAGGGTCCTTTTCGTTTCTAGGGGCTCAAGGGTCATCCTGAGGAGCTTGGGCAGAAGATTGAGGTGGCAAGGCCGGTGCGTTTTTTCTGACATATCGGGAAGGTCTCCTTGCCTGACCCTATCCTCGATAAGATCGCGCAGTTGCCTGCATTCATTGGTGCTATGACCTGCTATGTTGTGGTGCATGTAGTGTTTTCCAAAATCAAGCTCTTTCTGGGTCGGCTTTCTTTTAGGATGTTTAGGGAAAGGTAGGGAGCCTCGTACATCAAGGTAGATGTCGAGCAAGGAAGAATTGAGTTTGATATACTAATCGTACTTATTTTCTCTCCGAGGTCGTACGTTGCATTCATGCTTTTCTGAGAACTTTCCTCTTCCTTTAATATGTCCATTGGTGTTGGATGGACCTTCTTTTTTGGTGGCGAGGACCTCGAGGCTCTCAATTTCAATGCTGTCATGTTCTTGTCGGAGGAACCGTTCGACTTCTACATAGAAATCTTCGATATCCTTGGGAGGATCTCTGGTTAAAGAGATTTAGAACTTTGATCATTTCTAAACACCTACGATGGTGGCCATAAGCACCGTCGATGGCCCTGGTCGATCGACTGAAGCTACGGCCGCGTTGAATCTTTCGAGGAAAGATCGAAGTGTCTCACTCGGTCGTTGCTTGATGGAGTCAGGAACATGTCACTTTTCGGTTGGGAGATGTGAATTATGAATTGCTTGATGAAGCAGGTGACCAACGTGTTCCAACTGCGGATTGACTCCATTGTTAACTGCTGAAACCACATGCCGGTTATATCTGCGAGAAAGAGAGGGAAGCACTTGGCCATAACATTGGTTGATGTGCCAAATACCTCCATATGACGCATGTATCACATGAGATAGATGGTCGGGTCGGTCCGACCATTGTAGGGTTAAATGGCTGAAAACTTGAAATTGGAGGACTGCGGGAGTTTCTGACCTCCCTGGTGAAGGGGTTGCGGTGGATATTATCTATATCCTGCTGAGAAGAAGTGCCCCAGGTGAAATGGTGGATGATGCTTGCATGCTGGCTTCCATCTCCGAGGAGTCACTGCCCTGAATCCAACTCTACATTCGGGAGAGCTCCAGCACTAGGGTCTAACAAAAGCATGCTTGGAAGGGTAACCATTGGTTGAGCTCGACCTCCGAGAGTTGAGTGAAGGCGAGGGTTAATTGTAGTTGTTAGTTTTGGGTAGACTGGTGCCCCTTGAACCTGATGAGAATTGGGCCGAGCCGTACCCATGATGGAAGGTCCATGCTGATTCAGCATAGTATGTGACGTTCGAGGCTCGGCGTTGCCCCCGTTCGGGGAGATGTTAGAAGGGTCTACCGTAGAGTCTTCCTCCACTAATCTTGGAACTGATATGGTAGAGCGATCTCCCTGGTTCAAAGGGAAGGCTCCACCAGCTATTTATTGAAGGGGAAGAGTCGTGAGTCTGGTCTGCGGTAAGATACCAAGTTGTAATGGGAATGGTATTGATTCTTATGGGTCCAGAAGTTTTTCGATTGGTCCGGGGGGTCGAGACGGTCCCCGAAGTGAAGGCAATATGGTCAAATGACCTAGATCTTGATCGCGGACCTCCTGGAAATCTGTAGCTATAATTGTGCTGGTTGCTGGAAGCGGTAATCCTGGCTGTAATTGGACGGCAGGTGGAGCCGAGCTAGGAGGAAGCAAAGGTAGGATCTGATTAGTGGCCAGATCTTGTGCACATCAAAGATCGGTTGTTTCCCAGTCCCGATCAGTGGAGGAATTGATGTTGAAGCATTTAATCCCATCTCCACTCGACCGAGAAGGTGATCCATCAACTGTTATTGTCGTTCGAGGAGTTTAATCTGCGATGTCACCTGGTCCTTGAACCCAGCCAGAATCTTGTCAACATCGTCCCTTGTAATATATCGGGACATGTCTTCATGAGAGGAGGCTTCCTAACTTGCCTCTGCAGCATTTGTATTGGCTGCATCAACGCCTGTGAGAAAGGAAGATGATGCATCTTTCTTACGCTTATTCGCCACGAGTCAGAACTTGATGTAGGTCGTAGGATATATCGGTGCGTGCCCCCCTTCCTAGCGCGCCAAAGTGTTGACGTCAAAAGTTGGTCACTTATGACAGTCAACCCCCAGTCGTGTGGAGAGCACAAGAATAATCAATAGCAAAGTGTAATAAAGAAAACAGGGATCACACAAGCCTTTTTATAGTGGTTCGGCTAAGATGGTGCCAACGTCCACTTTATATATATTGATTCTTTTCTATGGTTACAAGTATTTTTCTGTTTTGAGAAAGAAGAAGAATGGGCTATTTTCAGGTTTAGCCGTCAAGGAGAAGTTCTGCCGAAAACTGAAATAGCCAAATGAAGTCTCCTTTTCCATTTTGAGCATGGATGTATTTATAGGTGAAGACATGGGTTGAGCAGGTTGCCACGTGGCTTTCCTCTTTTTTGGAGCTTGGACACGTGAATCTCGATTATTGGTAGTAGCTACGGCGGTGGGACCCGGCTTACTGCTGATTAATAGTATCCTTGAAAATAATGGCTTACGTGGCACTCGAGGTAAGGTGTATCAAAAGTAGAGCCTTGTCTGGAGGTGGTTGACCGCATTTATTTCCTTGAGAGTCGAGCCGAGTATTGAATGACTCAACTAGATACTTCTAGGAGAATCTGAGATATTTGGTCGATGCGATTTTGATGGAATCAATGAACTTAGTCAGTTAATGATGAGCGATTCTTCCGGGATCGACGAGTCGCTGTTTGAAGGAGGCTAATTCGGGCCGGCCTAGGTTCGGGCCGTTTGTGAAGGAGATGGCTTGGGCCAAACTATGCCTAGGCTTTCTGGAGTGTAGCTCGTTCTATAGGTCGATCCACCGATGCTGAGAATGAATTATCTGACATTGGGCTTCGATCCATTGAACAGCGACAAGTTTTGCCAAAAAGTTGGTCAACATGTTAAATAACTGAAATTTGTGTTAATTGTGTTGAATATTATTTAAAATAAGTTGAGAATATTGTTGTTGTAATTTGTTCAATTAATTCTCTGTTTGGGATTTAGACTACTGTATGTTGAAACGATAGATGTGATAATAGTCATGCACAGATACTTGAGACTACTATTCAATAACAATTTGGAGAACATGTAAGTTGACAATAATTTTGTGGGCATGTTAATTTGATAGTAATTTGGAAAACATGTTAGTTGACTGTAGTTTGGGGAAAACATGTTATTTTTGCAGTAATATGGAAAATTTACAGTAATTGGAAATGGTAAATGAAAACAGGAATTAACATCTAACTTAGAAAATAAAAGGGGAAAATTAGTAGTAGACTGAGTTAGTTATATTTTGGGAAAAATGGGTACATTTCCATAACGACAAAATTATTGTAAACGTAGTTGCAAGTAAAAAAAGGGAAAAGTAGATTAGTGTGAAATAGGAATTCTTTTACCGTGATGCACACTAATCAAATAAAAAGATATATGTATGTCCATGATGAAAATAAAAGGATAGCTTGCAACTACGGATCTTGATTGATGTGTGTTATGGAAATGGATCTTTATATTTTTTAGACTAATCATTCTAATGAGGTGTGTGAAATATTTTCCTAAAATAATGAGAATAGACAAGACAGTAATAAAAAGATGTTACAACAGCAAAAGTTTGGTTACTATTACAGAACCGAAGGAAAAGTTGATGAATAGGAAATATAACATATTATAATTAATTATATGAATGAGAATGTAATATAATAGGTAGGTTTGTCCTAGGGACAAGTGGAAATTATAACATGGGTTATAATAAATGAAAAAGTGAACTTATTAATATACTTTAATTAAGAGAACTAAGTTAATAAGTAAACAACAACAAGTTGTGACAATAGTGTAAGACGAGGTTATGTATTATTAAGTGGACATGTCATAAGAAAACATGAGAATTGTGGAAGGATATAGTTAATTGTACATTTAAGTAAAGCATGCCATTGTACCTTGTAAACATGCAATTGGAGAATAATTGACATGGTGATAAAAATCGGTTGTAGATTACTTTAGTTAATTACAATCTGAGGGTAAAAGTTTGTAGATTACTTTCATTAATTACAATCTAATAAATAACATGTTATGTCACTGGGCTTATTAATGAACTTAAAATGGGTTATCACTAGATTAATAAGCGAGAGTGGTCCATTCCTTTGAGATATAAGGGGATCATAAAAAAAACCGGTAACTTTAATAAAAAGCTAATATGTGCATAATCAAGTTAATTGACAATCTGATAAGACATGTCAAGCGCAGGATTAAAAGGTTAGACGTAGAATCTAATAACACGTTAGTGTAATGCACTTGAACTAGTCCTCATGTACGATGGTTAAGAACCCAATGGTGTCTACAGACACGGGAGTAGCATGTCCGTCTGATTATTTTGCCTGGTTATTCTGTCTGTTTGCTCTGCGGGACTGGAGGGAAGCACGCAGTTTCCGAGCGATGTGGCAGGGTACTCCGTGGTGGTCCTCTAACCGGTACATACTCAGGCTGTACTCATAGAGGTTTGGTCTGCACAGCACCACCCAGTGAGTATACCATGACTGCAATAGTAGCTTGGCAGTCAAAGGTCTATGGCAGATGGCGTTGGGTGATTCGGATATTGGTCATTGGGTACCTGTCATCAGTAGTCAGTGGGATGCAGAAAGAATAGAGCTAAACCAAGAGACCATCAATCTTTCACTATCGAAACGTTGGTTGCGGAACATGGTAAATTGTATGTTAGATTGTTTGCTAAGGGAGCATCACTTAGCTCCTGATGTAGTCTTTCACTAGTTGAGGGAGAAGTCAGGGTATGACCGTAGCCACCATGAAAATGTAGATTATACTCTGGATATTTGTACAATAGGCCTTATGAGGCTGACCTTTACAGATATGGAAAGATCCCGACCAAATTTCATGCATTGGATGTAGCCCTATTACGGGACTCCGTGTACAGTATATAGTACATTTGTGTGAGGGTCTCGATACACGCACCAGGTGGTGTATTGTAGACGGGAAGACGTTACTCTGTATTAAGGCTTGATTCGACCGAGGAGTTCGGATATGATGATCCATACGCTAGTGTGACATAGCGATGATAGTTTTGTGCGATTACGTGGAATAATCATATGAATTTTCGTATGTCATTTGACGTAGGATAAGAGTTGCATATGCTTCCATGGCGTGACAGCGAGGACCATGCAAGGATGGTACTATGGGGAATACCTTGATATGCTGAGGGTAACTACATATATACTATATTAGGTTAATCTAATGGGAAGTAGATGGGTACGACATGAGTATAAAGCCTTGAGTGTTGTTAACCGAAACAACCTGATAAACAAGAAAACATAACTGAACGGTATATGTGGGGTTATTTCAGAATGTATTATTTGTCCAGTCACCAAAACTTTGTATTCTAACCCCCTCCTCATGACACACTTGCAGGTTATGTTTGTGGTAGACATTTGATAGTTTGGTTACTGGTTAGACAAGACTATTACTTCGCTAAGGCTATATTTTATTGTATAATATTATATCCACTCCGTTGTGGGATGTTTACTGAGATATATTTATTATCTTTGTCTTTTCTGTAGGAAACTAAACAAGCTATCTCGATCTTCGATTGATTGGGATTTTTGGAAGAAAAAAAATCGATCAGTCGAAATTCGGGTTGTTACAACGCACGTAAAGAAACATCCTAAAATATAGAAATGTCAGTTCTAACCATAAGATTAAGGTTTACAAGTTTACTTCCCTAACTTCATCAACACAGCATAAAATGTTTATATTCACATTTTAATCAAATATAAGGAAATACCAACATGCACAAAATATCTTGTAACCTTGTTTAAAAGAGTACTTCAATATTAAAAGGAAGACAAGGTGTAATATGCCAAATATATGTATAATCCCTATTGGTACTGCTTCACTTTTCATCTGATTTTATACGAAAACAAAGACTTTGGTGAATTCTGTTATAATAAGTTCAGACTACCTAATTTAAAAGTACATGCTTAAACCTATTTAAATTACAAAACCCAAATCTTATGCTTTTACTCATCTATGAGATTTACAAGAAAGTGAATCGGATAATTATCAAAACTATACAACACCCAAAAATCCAATTTTTATTAAATTCATAATCAAAACTCAATATACATTAAATGATTGACCATTTCCACAATTTATAAAGGATTTGGGAGATTTTTTAAATTTTGCTTTTCGTGAAAAATCCAAACCTCTTTAGGAATAACAATCCAAATCTACACTATCAAGATATAGAAAATAGTAGACTCAGAAGATTTCCACTTACAATAACACAAGGAGAAGGATGAAGATGCTGTGTAGAATTAGTTTCTGGATTGTTTCCTCATAACTGTCATTTACCGAACTTCCTCTTAAATTAATATACAAATGTAAGAATTCAATTAAATTCTTATACATATGCATATATATTCTAATTCCAGATTACTATAAGAAAAATAGATTAGATGAGGTAGAGAAATTGTGATAACCCCAAACTTCCACTGGGTGAAAGTAAGAGAAATCATTTGGAATACAACATAAATACAATAACACATATCACATATACAAAATAGCATGGGAAATTCATAGAGTAACAACATCATAGCAGCGGAAATATAATGTCGTCCATCACAGAAAATCCACAGTCACAGACTTCTACATTATTACATCAAATTCGCAGAAAAGAAATAAGTTCCAACTCCAACTTAAACAACGTGGAAATAAACAAGTTTTTATGTCTGAAATAAAAGGAAAGAGAAAAAAAATGTAAGAGCAATGAATGATAAAACTTCAAACTCCTAGTCATCACCTCCCCGCAAGCAAATCCAAGAGAAATAATAAGCAGCTCCAAGGAAAGGCTCCCAGCGAAAGATAACCTGTTTACTTGGCTGCCCGGGTAGAGAAGAGGGCACCCGAGTTTGCAAAAAGGTGAAACAAACTACAGGTCAGTCGTGGGACTGGTGTGAGAATTCTTAACTAACATATAAATAATAATATGGCAAATCCAAAGACCATGCCGCTAATGCGGAACGGATTTATTTCAATGGATTGTCGGGCATAATTTTAAAAGTGTCAGAACAAGCAGATAAATAAATCGTGCAACAATGCAATGCTTTTTAGAAAAATGGAATCACCATAAGACTCAAGTCTCATCACACAATGCAACGCACACCAGAGGATAGAGCTTTCCCTTATGGTGATTAAACATGCTAAATACGGCAAATACGGGTTTAATATTATTATTAGCATATATAACAAAACATTTCAAAATAAATGTATCAATCCTAGGAAGCATAAGTACCATATACTATGCCTCCGTACTAGTAATACAATCAAATCCGTAGGGTCGTATTTGGAATTTGGATTTCCATCTGAGTCAAGGCTAGGGAGGAGCTCCTACCGCTTCGAGACACTCTAGCTAATGTCTCAGGATTCCCCACAGTGAACCCTTGGAAAGCTGCAGGGTCGGTCCGCCATACGAGTTGCGGATTAGTATTCCTGAACACACGTTTCCCAGTCCTATAGGACCTATCATCCAAGGCGCCTCATTCCATAATCCACAAAAGTAAAATGTCAGGGCTGGTAGGTCACTGACACCACTCTAACTAGAAAGAAACATGTTGCTCTCCCTGCGTTCCCTTCTCCCGTTTTAGACTCCGCCGGTGTGTGAGGCTCGCGAAGTCTCGTTGTACACAAAGCTATTCCTAAACAGGCTATGCTTTGTTCGTCCCACCAGGCCTGCTTTTCAACAAACCTTGATCATATGCACCTTAGCGTGCCACATCATCACTCCATACCATACTACCAACCCTTTGCCGAAATATATGAATGGTGTTAAGCAAGAGAATAAATTCCCTGCCACCAAACATCCATACCTTCGACAAAAGATCAATAACGTGATATTTGATAGAGTATGATGTCAGACACACAATCCATTTAATAGCTTATGCTCTGGGCCTGAGCGAAAGCCTAACCCGTTCAATCAACATGTTCGTTCGGGCAATGACCATGACCTTGAATTGGGAGCAAATCAATTCAAAGCCTCAATCGTTGTCCTCCTGAGGGGAAGATTGACGGTCTTCATTCGTCATCTTCTACTTCAATCCTTAACGTCGTTTAATTATTTGGAATGAGATTAACTCAACTTTCCAAATAACCTTCGTGTATATATATATATATATATATATATATATTCATATATAATGAAAATTCCTTCTTATCGTTATTCTTAATTTATAATGATTATTTCCTATTTTTATTTGATTAAAAATAATTAAACCCTTAATTACCGACGATTCAGGACAATGTCGATTCTAGCGCTGTTTTCAATCACTTTTGATTTTCATTTATCTCGAAATCTAACCGTTGGATTTTGATGTAGTGTATATCATTGGAAAGATTTTTCCAAGACGGTCCTAACAGTTCCAGTTTTGGGAAAAATCCAACGGTCGGATCTCCCGGTATAGTCGTTTAAAAGTTCGATTTCAAAATGCGAACTACCGCTCTCGATTCGTTTAATTTTAATTATATATATATAAAAATATATATGTATATCGTTCGACTCATCATTCTTACATACACCTTCCTTATTCTCTTATCTTTTCTCTTCTTTACTTACATGAAAATGTAATTTATAATTAGACGATGAATTATCCCTTTTTATTTTATTCTTTTATAATGTACATTTAAATGTAAATTATAATACATTGTTCAATTCATTTCTTTTCATCTTTCAATTACATTATAATCCTATTCACATATAAAATGTTCATTCGTTTTTCAAGTGCATTCTTAATTTTAATTACATTTAAAATGTAATTTGATTTTGCGATGTAATTTTCATTCCAATTACATATAAAAATGTAATCTTTATTCACATGTCGCATTCTGATTTTATTTATATAAAATAAAATGTAACTTTCCTCTTTGTCACCTTCTTATTTTATTTACATTAAATAAAATGTAAATTTTCATTCTTGTCACCTCTTATTTCATTTACATTAAATAAAATGTAAATTTTTATTCTTGTCACCTCTTATTTCATTTACAGTAAATAAAATGTAAATTTTCATTCTTGTCACCTCTTATTTCATTTACATTAAATAAAATGTAAATTTTCATTCTTGTCACCTCTTATTTCATTTACATTAAATAAAATGTAAATTTTCATTCTTGTCACCTCTTATTTCATTTACATTAAATAAAATGTAAATTTTCATCTTCGGTATAAATTCTTATATATATTACATACATTAAAATATCATTTTTTTTTCCTACGGTGTAATGAGTATTTAATTTACATTAAAAATAGTGCAAATTTACTTGCGGTGAAATTCCCCTTATATATCGTATAAACAAAAATGTAATCTTTTTCCTACGGTGTAATGTGTATTTAATTTACATTAAAAATAGTGTAAAATTACATGCGGTGAAATTCCTATTTCATTTACATTTAAAATAATGTAAGTTTACATATATAATGCAAACTCGTATTTTATTTATATAGAAAAATGAAATTTTTGTCATGCAGTGTAAATTCACATTTTTAATTACAAAGAAAAATGTAATTTTTATCATGCGATGTATTTTCTCTTTTTATATACATTAAATAAAATGCAAATTTATCTTACGGTGTAAATCCTTTTTAATTACATTAAAAGTGATGTAACTTTTCCTACGGCGTACATTTCTTTTTAATTAACATTAAAAATAATGTTAACTTAACATACAATGAATTTTCTTTTTATTAACATTAAAAATAATGTTAACTTAACATACTATGAATTTTCTTTTTATTAACATTAAAAATAATGTTAACTTAACATACTATGAATTTTCTTTTTATTAACATTAAAAATAATGTTAACTTAACATACTATGAATTTTCTTTTTATTAACATTAAAAATAATGTTAACTTAACATACTATGAATTTTCTTTTTATTAACATTAAAAATAATGTTAACTTAACATACTATGAATTTTCTTTTTAATGTATTTTCTTTTTATTAACATTAAAAATAATGTTAACTTAACATACTGTGAATTTTCTTTTTATTAACATTAAAAATAATGTTAACTTAACATACTATGAATTTTCTTTTTATTAACATTAAAAATAATGTTAACTTAACATACTATGAATTTTCTTTTTATTAAAAATAATGTGCTTTAATCTTACAGTTAAATCCCTTTTTATTTACATTATAAAATAATGTGCTTTAATCTTACCGCGTAATTCTCTTAATATTAACATTAAAAATAATGTTAATTTAATCCTACGGTGTAATTCTTTTATTTTAACATTAAAAATAATGTTAAATCATCCTACGGTGTAAATACTCTTAACATTAAAAATAAATGTTAATTCCCTACGATGCAAATACTTTGAATATTAACATTAAAAATAAATGTTAATTTTCCATGCATTGTAAATTACTTATTATTAACATTAAACAAAATATCAATTTCTCATACAATGTAAATTTCTTATTTGTCCAAGATCTCGTCTTTTCACCACATCATAATGTAATTCATACTCATGTCGTCATATTTTTCTTTCTTATTTTCCATATTCATCATTTAACATTTATTTATTTGTAACCAAAATTTACAGATCTAAATAACTGACAAGAAAATGTGAATCTAGCAAGCAAGGAGTACTTCCAACATCAAACTAGCATGGTGTAAATTGTTTTCTAGATGAATTACTAACATGGGATAACATGTAATATCTCACACAAATCAATAATCAACATCAATAACATAGATCAGAATCACGAATCCATATAGTATGATTTATGAACCACAACCATGTTGAATTAAAATTAAAATAGATCAATTAAGAATCAGAATACTCACCTCGACTTCAGATCTAGATCTAAAATCGAAATAAAATCCAAAAAATGTCCCAATTGATCCTAGGTCGAAGTATTTGCTGTCACGTTTCACCCGGATCTGAAATTTTCTGATTTGGAGTTCACACGAATTAGTTATCAACGTTTTAAATATACAGACTTTTAACAACTGCTGCAGCAATGCTTAGAAGCGTCGTGAAATCTGAAATAGATAATACCTTTATAGTTCAGTTTTGTTCAAAATTTCAAATCCGATTTTCGTGAGCTGTAGTTAACGGATTTGGGCACAGTTTGTTGGAGAAGGACCGGGGAGGAGGGGCCTATGTGCGCCGAGCACGGCGGAGGGCGCGGTGGTGTGGTGCCTGGTGGGGCCGGTGGCGGTTCAAAGGGTGTGGGTTTGGGGGCGTCGTTTTCGAAATCCGGGGCACGAGGAGGGGCGGGACTTGTCGGAGATTATAGAGCTCGGGAAGAGCTTCGATACGAGTATTAGTTTACTGATTTTCGTTGTGAGATGAGGGAGAAATCGAAGCTCAAAGATTCGAGCTGTTATGGGTTTCGGCAGTGGAAATAACGGAGGAAGAAGATGTACTGTATCGGCCGTATTTATACTAGTATTTTAGGGTTTATTTATTTATTTAATTAATTAATTCTAGAAATTAGTGTCTTCCCATACGATCTCCAAACGAAGCTCAACAATTGTCGAACTTAATGTTTTGACGTCTTCTGAACGCGATGGCGCTATTGCCAAGGTCTAATTCTGAAGTTACAATCATGTTTCTTCTATTTTTAAAATAAATCATTTAATTTAAATTCGAACGTACTTGTTAATTCCACCAGGGCCACCTACTAGCTCAGAAAAATCCAGAAAAATTATTTTTGGCTTTCTTATGTCAATACGGTCCTAACAAAATTTATTTCGCCTCATTCTGAGACTGTTTGGAAAATGGCTATTTTTCAGTCAATTAATTTTGACCAAAATTGACAAAACACATATTCTTTTGCCATGCTTACATACTAGCTTCAAAAATCATGAAATTTGAAACCTAGCAATAATTTTACATTCCGGACTCAACAAAAGTGGTTTCGTTGAATTCCGAGGTCGTATGCAAAATGCCGATTTTCAAGGGCGATGTATTTCTTATAGCGACCTTTCTGAAAATTCATTTGGCCATAACTTTTGATTTCTGCTATGAAACTTCGATTTTTCGGATTGTTAGAAAGATACTCATTAACAGATTTAGATATTTTTCATTTCACCAAAATCCGGTTTATTCTGCATCCTGTGCAGTCAGTCAAAGTTCAAGTTTGACTTTTCAAACTACCTTCCTATTTCTAATTCTCTATGCAATTTATTTGAATATCTTTGCATTAACTTTGCTCAAAACAAATTTCCATTCATTTTTATTTGAAATAATTTATTTTAAATATTTAAACACCCCTAAATGAAAATTTTAAATTAGCCCTAAATTTCAGGGTTGTTACAGCCTCCCCTCCTTAAGAACTTTTCGTCCTCGAAAAGGAAAAAGGAAAAAAAATAGAAGAGTAGGAAACAACACAGAGAATACTGAAAAGATTAAGCGTACTTCAAAACAAAACCTAATCGGAGATATCCACTCTGCAGTTGGGATAGGCCTGTTTGATACTCTCTTCAGTTTCCCAAGTGCAGTCTCTAGGATTACCACTCCACTGCACCTTGACTAGGTTGATTCTTTTATTTCTCAGCACTCTAATTTCTTTGCCAATAATTTTCAGTGGCTCTCTTCTCACTGCTAGGCTTGGGGTAATTTCCAAATCTTGCTGTGCAGCTTCCTTCACAACTAGATCCGGATCATGGACATGCCTTCGAAGTTGAGATACATGGAATACATCGTGCACTCCAAGCAACCAGTTGGGCATCTGAATTCTGTAAGCTAGGGTGCCAATCTTTTCAAGAATAGGGAAAGGGCCGATGAATTTGGGTGCTAGTTTCCCTGTTTTTCCAAAACGGATAACACCTCGCATTGGAGCGACTTTCAGATAGACATAGTCACCCACATCAAAAGCTAGCTCTCGCCTTCTTACATCTGCGTAACTTTTCTATCTACTTTGGGTCGCCAATAGTCACTTCTTAATAAAGTCAACTTTGTCTGAAGCTTCTCGGATCATGTCAGGACCCAACACAAGCCGATTTCCTTTTTCAACCCAACATGCTGGCGATCTCACGGCCTACCATATAAGGCTTCAAATGGAGACATTTTCAAACTTGCTTGATAGCTATTGTTGTACGAGAATTCAACTAAATGCAAGTGATCCTCCCAAGACCCTCCAAAATCGAGTATGCAAGCTCGCAATAGATCTTCAAGAATGCAATTCACCCGTTCAGTCTGGCCGTCAGTCTGAGGGTGATACGCAGTGCTAAGATTCAACTTCGTTCCCAACTCATTTTGGAATGCTTCCCAAAATTTACTAGCAAAAATAGGATCACGGTCGCTAACAATGCTACTAGGGACTCTGTGAAAAAGGAAAGATTAATATTTATTTTGCAAAAGGAAACTTCCATTCAAATTATGAAGAGAAGGAAAGATTTAGTTTTATTACCCATGTAGCCTGACGATTTCTTTGAAATAGATTTGCGCCAGACCTTGAGCAGTTCTAGTGGATTTGACAGGTATGAAATGAGCGGACTTGGTGAAGCGATCCACGGTCACCCATATGCTGTCATTTCCTTTCCTAGTACGAGGCAGACCATCTATGAAATCCATGGAGACTTGGTCCCACTTCCAATCTGGAACTTCTAATGGCTGCAACAACCCCGCAGGCTTTTGTTGATCGCTCTTCACTTGTTGGCATGTAGGGCATCTGCTCACATATATGGATATATCCCTCTTCATAGATCTCCACCAAAAAGTGCGCTTTAAATCTTTATACATCTTGCTCACACCTGGGTGGATGCAAAGCTTTGATTTGTGTCCTTCATCTAAAACTTCCCTTACGAGCTCTGGGATATTTAGAACACAAATCCGACCTTGCAATCTAAGAATTCCCTTGCCATCAATTTGGAAGCTCGTGTTCTCCACGTCTTGGATTCTTTTCATAATTCTTTGAATAAATTTATCATCCTTTTGAAAAGCGGAAATTTTATCGATCAAAGAGGGGGTAATGATAAGGCTTACGACAATGGCATTCTTTCTACTGAGTGCGTCTGCCACCACATTGGCTTTCCCCGGCGTATATAAGATGTCGAGATCATATGCCGCAAGGAATTCTAGCCACTTTTGTTGCCTTAAATTCAGATCCTTTTGATCGAAGAGGTATTTCATAGATTGATGGTCGGTGTATAATTCAAAGTTTTCACCCAAAAGATAATATCTCCAAATTTTTAAAGCAAAGACTATGGCCAGCAACTCTAAGTCATGGACACGATAATTTTTCTCATGCGGCTTTAATTGACGGCTTGCATATGCAACAACTCTGCCCCTTTGCATCAGTACTGCGCCAAGACCACCACTTTGAGAAGCATCTGTATAGACCTTTAAATCTTGGTTGCCATCGATGATGGTGAGTACGGGAGCCGTAGTCAAACTCACCTTTAGCTTTTGGAATGCCTCCTCACAATCTGATGTCCAATTGAACTTGGCATGTTTCTTGGTAAGTTTTGTTAATGGGCTAGACAGCTTGGCGAAACCTTCTACAAATTTTCTATAATACCCGGCCAAACCAAGGAAGCTTCTTACTTCAGTGGGCGTACTGGGTCGCTTCCAATCTCGAATGGCGGTAACTTTACTTGGATCAACTGTGATTCCTTCTTTTGACACAACATGACCCAAGAATTTTACTTCCTCCTGCCAAAATGTGCATTTGGAAAACTTTGCTTTTAGAACATTTCTTCGCAGAATTTCCAACACTTCCCTCAAATGCCCTTCATGCTCCTCCTTAGTTTTAGAATAGATTAGAATATCATCAATGAAAACTAGGACGAATTTATTTAGGACCTCCCTGAAGACCATATTCATCAAGTCAACAAAGTAGGCTGGAGCATTGCATAGACCGAACGACATCACTAACCATTCGTAGAATATATCGGGACCCCTGAAGGCGGTCAAAGGTATGCATTCTTCTGCTATGCGGAGTTGGTGGAAACCTGTGGCTAGGTCCATCTTTGAAAACACCTTGGCTCCATTCAATTGGTCCATCAAATCATCTATGCGGGGCAAGGGATATTTGTTATTCAATGTTTGTTTGTTAAGATCGCGGTAATCGACACAAAGTCTTAGCGTACCGTCCGATTTGGGGACAAACACCACAGCAGCACTCCAATTTGAAAAGCTAGGTCGGATGAGTCCCTTCCACAGAAGCTGCTTGGTTTAGGTTTGCAATTCTTCCTTTTCTTTAGGAGACATCCTTCTGATAGCATGAACTACAGGTCTTGCATTAGGAACAAGATCAATCCTGAAATCGATTTCCCTTTGCGGGGGTAGGCTGTCCACTTCTTCAAATACATCTGCATAGTCTTTGACTACGGGAATATTTTCTAAGGAAATGGGAGTGATCTCTAGGGAAGACCAGAATGCCTTTCTGTCAGATTTTGGCCCATGGCAAGGTATAGCAATAGTGTTTCCGAAACCTGTGTTCACCTTAACCACTCTTTCTGAACATAACACTTCGGCGTCATATTTGGTCAGCCAATCGAGACCGAGGATGATATCAAACTCAGAGAAATTCATAATGATCAAGTTAAACGGAAATTTGAAATAGGAGTAAGATATAGGCACTTTACAAAATAAATATAGAGTGGTAGAACCTCCTACAGGGTTGTGAACCTTTAGTGGTTCTTTAAGACTTCTTTGCTTTAGTTTCAGTTTCTGGACCGCATTGCTAGAAATAAAGCTTCTCGATGCACCCGTGTCAAATAAGGCAGTAACAGGGATATTTTTAACAGAAATGGTACCATCTAAAACATCAGGCTTACCTGCTCCTTCGGAAGAAGTAGGAGCGGAAGAAGATGGTGCATTTTCCCCTTCATACACATGTGTTATCTGCGCTCCTTTCAATAGCGGACAGTTTGGCTTGATGTGACCCTTCTTGTGGCAATTGTAGCATTCCTTGGTGTCATCATTTCGGGCCTTCTTAGGATTCCTGCAGTCCTTGCTGTAGTGCCCAAATTTTTGGCAGTTGTAGCATTGCACCTTTGACTTATCATGGCCCTTAGCAGCTCCAGAGTTGTTTCCCTCAGTCTTCTTCTCTGTTTGCTTCCTTTTGTTGTTAGCTAAGCTCCTTTCCCTGTCCTGTTGAGAATTCTTAACTAACATATAAATAATAATATGGCAAATCCAAAGACCATGCCGCTAATGCGGAACGGATTTATTTCAATGGATTGCTGTGCATAATTTTAAAAGTGTCAGAACAAGCAGATAAATAAATCGTGCAACAACGCAATGCTTTTTAGAAAAATGGAATCACCATAAGACTCAAGTCCCATCACACAATGCAACGCACACCAGAGGATAGAGTTTTCCCTTATGGTGATTAAACATGCTAAATATGGCAAATATGGGTTTAATATTATTATTAGCATATATAACAAAACATTTCAAAATAAATGTATCAATCCTAGGAAGCATAGGTACCATATACTATGCCTCCATACTAGTAATACAATCAAATCCGTAGGGTCGTATTTGGAATTTGGATTTCCATCTGAGTCAAGGCTAGGGAGGAGCTCCTACCGCTTCGAGACACTCTAGCTAATGTCTCAGGATTCCCCGCAGTGAACCCTTGGAAAGCTGCAGGGCCGGTCCGCCATACGAGTTGTGGATTAGTATTCCTGAACACACGTTTCCCAGTCCTATAGGACCTATCATCCGAGGCGCCTCATTCCATCATCCACAAAAGTAAAATGTCAGGGCTGGTAGGTCACTAACACCACTCTAGCTAGAAAGAAACGTGCTGCTCTCCCTGCGTTCCCTTCTCCCGTTTTAGACTCCGCCGGTGTGTGAGGCTCGCGAAGTCTCATTGTACACAAAGCTATGCCTAAACAGGCTATGCTTTGTTCGTCCCACCAGGCCTGCTTTTCAACAAATCTTGATCATATGCACCTTAGCGTGCCACATCTTCACTCCATACCATACTACCAACCCTTTGCCGAAATATATGAACGGGTGTTAAGCAAGAGAATAAATTCCCTGCCACCAAACATCCATACCTTCGACATAAGATCAATAACATGATATTTGATAGAGTATGATGTCAGACACACAATCCATTTAATAGTTTATGCTATGGGCCTGAGCGAAAGCCTAACCCGTTCAATCAACATGTTCGTTCGGGCAATGACCATGACCTTGAATTGGGAGCAAATCAATTCAAAGCCTCAATCGCTGTCCTCTTGAGGGGAAGATTGACGGTCTTCATTCGTCATCTTCTACTTCAATCCTTAACGTCGTTCGATTATTCGGAATGAGATTAACTCGGCCTTTCCAAATAACCATCGTATATATATATATATATATATATATATATATTCATATATAATGAAAATTCCTTCTTATCGTTATTCTTAATTTATAATGATTATTTCCTATTTTTATTTGATTAAAAATAATTAAACCCTTAATTACCGACGATTCAGGACAATGTCGATTCTAGCGCTGTTTTCAATCACTTTTGATTTTCATTTATCTCGAAATCTAACCGTTGGATTTTGACCTAGTGTATGTCGTTGGAAAGATTTTTCCAAGACGGTCCTAACGGTTCCAGTTTTGGGAAAATCCGATGGTCGGATCTCCCGGTATAGTCGTTTAAAAGTTCGATTTCAAAACGCGAACTACCGCGCTCGATTCGTTTAATTTTAATTATATATATATATATAAATATATATATATAAATATATATATATATCGTTCGACTCATCATTCTTACATACACCTTCCTTATTCTCTTATCTTTTCTCTTCTTTACTTACATGAAAATGTAATTTATAATTAGATGATGAATTATCCCTTTTTATTTTATTCTTTTATAATTTACATTAAAATGTAAATTATAATACATTGTTCAATTCATTTCTTTTCTTCTTTCAATTACATTATAATCCTATTCACATATAAAATGTTCATTCGTTTTTCAAGTGCATTCTTAATTTTAATTACATTTAAAATGTAATTTGATTTTGCGATGTAATTTTCATTCCAATTACATATAAAAATGTAATCTTTATTCACATGTCGCATTCTGATTTTATTTATATAAAATAAAATGTAACTTTCCTCTTTGTCACCTTCTTATTTTATTTACATTAAACAAAATGTAAATTTTCATTCTTGTCACCTCTTATTTCATTTACATTAAATAAAATGTAAATTTTCATTCTTGTCACCTCTTATTTCATTTACATTAAATAAAATGTAAATTTTCATTCCTATCAACTCTTATTTCATTTACATTAAATATAATGTAAATTTTCATTCTTGTCACCTCTTATTTCATTTAAATTAAATAAAATATAAATTTTCATTCTTGTCACCTCTTATTTCATTTACATTAAATAAAATGTAAATTTTCATTCTTGTCACCTCTTATTTCATTTACATTAAATAAAATGTAAATTTTCATCTTCGGTATAAATTCTTATATATATTACATACATTAAAATATCATATATTTTTTCCTACGGTGTAATGAGTATTTAATTTACATTAAAAATAGTGTAAATTTACATGCGGTGAAATTCCCCTTATATATCGTTTAAACAAAAATGTAATCTTTTTCCTACGGTGTAATGAGTATTTAATTTACATTAAAAATAGTGTAAAATTACATGCGGTGAAATTCCTATTTCATTTACATTTAAAATAATGTAAGTTTACATATAATGCAAACTCATATTTTATTTACATCGAAAAATGAAATTTTTGTCATGCAGTGTAAATTCACATTTTTAATTACAAAGAAAAATGTAATTTTTATCATGCGATGTATTTTCTCTTTTTATATACATTAAATAAAATGCAAATTTATCTTACGGTGTAAATCCTTTTTAATTACATTAAAAGTGATGTAACTTTTCCTACGGCATACATTTCTTTTTAATTAACATTAAAAATAATGTTAACTTAACATACGATGAATTTTCTTTTTATTAACATTAAAAATAATGTTAACTTAACATACTATGAATTTTCTTTTTATTAACATTAAAAATAATGTTAACTTAACATACTATGAATTTTCTTTTTATTAACATTAAAAATAATGTTAACTTAACATACTATGAATTTTCTTTTTATTAACATTAAAAATAATGTTAACTTAACATACTATGAATTTTCTTTTTATTAACATTAAAAATAATGTTAACTTAACATACTATGAATTTTCTTTTTATTAAAAATAATGTGCTTTAATCTTACAGTTAAATCCCTTTTTATTTACATTATAAAATAATGTGCTTTAATCTTACCGCGTAATTCTCTTAATATTAACATTAAAAATAATGTTAATTTAATCCTACGGTGTAGTTCTTTTATTTTAACATCAAAAATAATGTTAAATCATCCTACGGTGTAAATACTCTTAACATTAAAAATAAATGTTAATTTCCTACGATGTAAATACTTTTAATATTAACATTAAAAATAAATGTTAATTTTCCATGCATTGTAAATTACTTATTATTAACATTAAACAAAATGTCAATTTCTCATACAATGTAAATTTCTTATTTGTCCAAGATCTCGTCTTTTCACCACATCATAATGTAATTCATACTCATGTCGTCATATTTTTCTTTCTTATTTTCCATATTCATCATTTAACATTTATTTATTTGCAACCAAAATTTACATATCTAAATAACTGACAAGAAAATGTGAATCTAGCAAGCAAGGAGTACTTCCAACATCAAACTAGCATGGTGCAAATTGTTTTCTAGATGAATTACTAACATGGGATAACATGTAATATCTCACACAAATCAATAATCAACATCAATAACATAGATCAGAATCACGAATCCATATAGTATGATTTATGAACCACAACCATGTTGAATTAAAATTAAAATAGATCAATTAAGATTCAGAATACTCACCTCGACTTCAGATCTAGATCTAAAATCGAAATAAAATCCAGAAAATGTCCCAATTGATCCTAGGTCGAAGTATTTGCTGTCACGTTTCACCCGGATCTAAAATTTTCTGATTTGGAGTTCACACGAATTAGTTATCAACGTTTTAAATATACAGACTTTTAACAACTGCTGCAGCAACGCTTAGAAGCGTCGCGAAATCTGAAATAGATAATACCTTTATAGTTCAGTTTTGTTCAAAATTTCAAATCCGATTTTCGTGAGCTGTAGTTAACGGATTTGGGCACCGTTTGTTGGAGAAGGACCGGGGAGGAGGGGCATATGTGCGCCGAGCACGGCGGAGGGCGCGGTAGTGCCTGGTGGGGCCGGCGGCGGTTCGAAGGGCGTGGGTTTGGGGGCGTCATTCTCAAAATCTGGGGCACGAGGAGGGGCGGGACTTGTCGGAGATTATAGAGCTCGGGAAGAGCTTCGATACGAGTATTAGTTTGCTGATTTTCGTTGTGAGATGAGGGAGAAATCGAAGCTCAAAGATTCGAGCTGTTATGGGTTTCGGCGGTGGAAATAACGGAGGAAGAAGATGTACTGTATCGGCCGTATTTATACTAGTATTTTAGGTTTTTTTTATTTATTTAATTAATTAATTCTAGAAATTAGTGTCTTCCCATACGATCTCCAAACGAAGCTCAATAACTGTCGAACTTAATGTTTTGACGTCTTCTGAACGCGATGGTGCTATTGCCAAGGTCTAATTCTGAAGTTACAATCATGTTTCTTTTATTTTTAAAATAAATCATTTAATTTAAATTCGAACGTACTTGTTATTTCCACCAGGGCCACCTACTAGCTCAGAAAAATCCAGAAAAATTATTTTTGGCTTTCTTATGTCAATACGGTCCTAACAAAATTTATTTCGCCTCATTCTGAGACTGTTTAAAAAATGGCTATTTTTCAGTCAATTAATTTTGACCAAAATTGACAAAACACAGATTCTTTTTCCACACTTACATGCTAGCTTCAAAAATCATGAAATTTGAAACCTAGCAATAATTTTACATTCTGGACTCAACAAAAGTGGTTTCGTTGAATTTCGTGGTCGTATGCAAAATGCCAATTTTCAAGGGCGATATATTTCTTATAGCGACCTTTCTGAAAATTCATTTGGCCATAACTTTTGATTTCTGCTATGAAACTTCGATTTTTCGGATTGTTAGAAAGATACTCATTAACAGATTTAGATATTTTTCGTTTCACCAAAATTCGGTTTATTCTGCATCCTGTGCAGTCAGTCAAAGTTCAAGTTTGACTTTTCAAACTACCTTCCTATTTCTAATTCTCTATGCAATTTATTTGAATATCTTTGCATTAACTTTGCTCAAAACAAATTTCCATTCATTTTTATTTGAAATAATTTATTTTAAATATTTAAACACCCCTAAATGAAAATTTTAAATTGGCCCCAAATTTCAGGGTTGTTACAGAAATAGGTTAGAGAAGAAGAAGAATCCTAACCTGCCATTTTTTGGAATTAAGAATAATGATGGAGAAGCAGAGTGGAGGCGTAGAAGAGAATGGATGTAAGGTTTAGGGGTAGAGGCTAAGGGTTTATTTATAGTTTTTAGTGTGTGTGTGTGTGGACTATAGGATTAGTTATTTAAAATATGGATGGTCTGTTTGAGCAAAATATAATAAAACACTTCATAAAATAAGACTTTTCCCTCCCCTCAACCAAGAGGGTGGTTGACCCCCAGGTCGACCCTTCTTAAAGGTGAGTAGTCGACACCTCTCCTGTTCTGGGTATGGGAATATTTGTTTCCCCTGTCATTATATTTTAATTAATACATTAATTAATTTCATCGATTCTTTCTGTTATTTATTTATTCTTGTCCACTCTTATATAATTATATATATATATATATATATACATAATTTTGAATTCTCAGGGAATATTCCATTATGTAAAAGTATATTGTTGCATTCCTAGTTTAAGTTTCAAATCCTTTGTGTATTCAATTTTCATATAACTTATTTTATTCATAACTTTTTCATATGTATCTTGTTTACAATAAATGAAATTCAAAAACGGACTAAAATCTGGCCACGAATACAATTGTAATACTTTCGTAGCCAAATTCTCAATTATCAAAATTCTTTTTCTTTTTCATTCCATCAATATTTTATTAATTTGTTAAGGTTTATTATAAACTAATTATCTATATCTATTAGGGTATTTTTTTAAGGGGTGTTACAAGTGGTGAGTCGGACCCACCGTCGCCATTTAGCCAATAAGACTACATTCGATGGGGAGTCTGAGATAATCGAGAAGTTATCAATCAAGAGAAGCGGTCGAAAGAAGTATTCTATCTCCTTGCTTTTTGTTTTTTGGTGGTTATTGTATCATAAATCTTTATTTTCTCCTTTTGGCTTAATCAGGGCAACATTGTGCGGGTTTCGACCCTGGATTTTTGAGTTAGAGTTTATATAAAACATGTAGTGCAATGAAGTATCATTTTTCTACTATAATTTTCATTGTGTACATTTGATATTTTATGTACTATGCTTAGTTTTCTACGTATAACTTCATCATGCATATCTAGTTCAACGTCCAATGCTTATTTAATGTAACTTTGTGCACGAAAATAATATTTATGAACTCTGATTTCACGTATTTTTGTAATGCAATTACTTAACATGTTATAATACTCAGCTCTGCGGTACTTTCCACAATGTTAGAGTTCTTTATTTAGCATAATAAACCAGTGGTACGACTCATTTCAGTTTTTTTCCATGGCTATTCCGACATACATGGTGCCTCAATGCCAAATGGTTGTTACATGCTTGAACTGTACCTGTGACTCATAACAACTTATTCTGCTACCTCAGTCTAGGTTATGTAATGGTATTTCCAAATTGTTAGGGCATGAAGAAACTTTTACCTTCAGGGACATAGATATTTTGGAAGGGGTCCGTTTGTCACAGGTCCCTATTAAGTTTCAAAATTAGGCTCATATCCGGTCAAACTTTTCATGTAAATTAGGTCCCTATTTTTTGAAAAATAGGTTAAAAAATAATAAAAAAATCACGTAAATTCATTATTAAATAAAACACATTCACGCCAAAAAATTCAGGTGGAAAAGCAATCAAAAACCACATCAAAACCCAAAATAACACAAAAACAGCGAAATAGCAGGTTTTTGCATCAAAAGATGCACCTATTCTTAAATAGTTGCATACACTCGTGTTTATATTTCAGTGTTACGCCCCAACTGCAGTATAAATGCATACATGTATGTAGCTAAACAGCATTATATGCATCCTTTTATGCATATATTCAAATTTGACATGTTTTTTCAAGCATTCGCCGTTTTCAGACATTGTTGCACACATATATGCTCCTATACAGAATATATGCATGCATTCATGAGCATATTCAGAAGCCGTCGTCACTTTTAAATTTGTTGCACACATGCATGCATATATACAGAATAGTTGCACTCATGTATGCAACTTTTCGTAAGACATGAATCTCAGTTCAACTTTGTATGTATACATGTATGCAGTTATTTACTAATAGTTGCATACATGTATGCGTCACTATATGAATATATGCATACATGTATGCTACTATAGCAAATAGTTGCATAGAAGTATGCAACTTTTTTTTGTTTTTTTGCGAGAGCTTCTGGGAATATTTCCTATTTTTTGGATTTTTTTTTTAGTGTGTAGCTCATTTTTTCTGGTCAGAATTGGAAAAAGGCGAAGGGGGATGTGGCAGGAGGCGGGAGGGACAAAAAGTTTTGGGCAGCATCTGTTTTTAGGGACTAGAAACTTAATGAAACTTTGAGTGGATGTGGTATGAATTTTGAACTGTTTTAGGGATGTGAGGCTAATTTTCACTTTTGGAAATATGGTACTTGTCTTTTTTGAGCAATTTCAAGGCTTTATATTGTAATTTTTTCCTACTCGTCGGCCATTAGGAGTAGTTCTGTCAGCTTTGTGAGTTCAGAACAATACGATTGTCGATTTGCAACACCTAACTACAATATTGTTGATTTTAAAACTTGTGGATCGAATGATTATCGGTCCGATGACTCAGAGCATAGTTTTATCTGTTTGTAAAGTGTTTTGGGTCGATGCCTAACATGAGAGATGTTCCCCACCAATAAAAAAGAATTGTGTCGGATGTACAGTGAACAAACCGACATTGAAGTGGTGATCCGTCGATATCGAGTGGAATTTCGGTTGGATATTCGAAGGTCTACCTAGGGTTGGATACTCGGTCATCAAGAGGAATTTCAGTTGGATGTTCGGTGACCAAATCTACCTTGAAGCGATAATTCATTAACGTAGAGTGGAAGTTCAGTCGGATGTTCGATCATTAAATCAACCTTAGAGCGATAATTCATCTACATTGAGTGGAATTTTGGTCAGATGTCCGATGACAGAGGCCAAACGTTTAGCAACCTAAATGGGGTCGAATGTCTAATGATTAAACTGGCCTTGGAGTGGTAATTCATCGACACTAAGAGGAATTTCGATCAGATATCTAATAACCTACCCGGGTTAGATGTTCGATGATCAAATGTCTAATGATTAAACCAGCCTTGGAGTAGTAATTCATCGACACTAAGAAGAATTTCAATCAGATGTCCAATAACCTACCCGGGTTAGATGTTCGATGAACAAACTGGCCTTGGGCGATAATTCATCGATACTAAGAGGAATTTTGGTGATGTCCAGTGATATAACCATGGTTGGATGTCTGATGTCAATATTGGTTGCGGGTGTCCGATGATCTAGCGGCCATAGAGAAACGATTCATTGACTCTAAGAAGTGTTCTTGATTGATGTCCAATGATACGGTGGCCTTATAGTGATGATTCATTGAGTTTAAGAAATTTAGGATTCATCTTGTAAGAATGCAGATTTATTGATTTATAGAGATTATGGGGCTTGAATTGGTTTTATTTTTCAGATTCAAGCTCATACAAAGAATAAAAATTTTGGGTTCAAAAGCCAATTTTAACAATAATCACAAGAAAAAGAAAGTCCCGTGAAACAATACTCCTAATGATCGTGCAATTTATTTGCTGAAAATAGAAAGTTACATAATTCATGTATAGTAGGGATGCGAAAAGTTGCTATTCCAAGCCAAGAGGATATGGATTCCATCGGTTGTCTTGAGTTTGAAGATTTCATCTTTGAGTTTCTTTGCAATCACGTTGGTCCCTTCCTAATTTGGCTTAAGTACACTAGTGGAAATCATCATCTGATTTTGAAAAGGTCGTTGACTTCAAAGGTTGGATTGCAAAACTTTTCATCGTAATGTATCGCTCTCTTTTATGATGTGCAGCTAAAATTAGGTTATCTTCCTCCCGTTTCTAATCAATTTGCCAAGTGATTAGCAGTTTCTCATTCTTTGTTTTATTGGAGCGTAGTAGTCAATGCGCAGGGACATCCGTTTCATTGGGATCATCGCTTCTGAAGTATATGCCTAGGCAAAGTGTGTGTGTTCAGTCATATACGAGTTTTCTTGTCAACCTATAGCGAAAGTGGTAGCTTGCCAACCTAGCTTCCTTCACTTTAGTTAGTCGCTTCTTTATAGTGAACTTGATGATCTTGTTCACTGTTTTTTGCTTGCCAATTTTCCTATAGAGTGTAGCAACGGAAAAGTTTTTCTCAATTCGGAGTCGCTTAAAGAAGTTTTGGAACTTAAAACATTTGAATAAAGTCCCATTATTGGTGATAATCTTTTGAGGCACCATATAAGTAAAAATATCATTTTTGGTGATAAGGTTAAGTATTTTCTTAGCAGAAAATGTGACCAATGGTTCCACTTCACCCTATTTTGTGAAGTAGTCAACAAATAATACATATTTATCTCCTCTTTCGTCATCGCTTGCACGCTAATAACATCCATGCTGCGAATGTATTGGGGTTGACCATTTGTGTTTGACCCGATGAAGGGGCTCTTGAAATCTTTGAGAACCTCTAGCATCAACACACATCTTATACAGTAAACTGCATATCTATTTAGATTCGATCATAAGTGTATGTATCACAACACTTTTTTCTTAAGCATCTGCCCTTTAGAATAATTGCTACCGCAAACTTTATGCTCCTCCATAAGAGCCTACTTTGCCTTGTCTTGGGTCACGTATCATTGGCGTGACATTTAGAAACTTATTTTGCACAGTCTTCCATCCTGCATGAAAAATCTTAGTACCTTCCGAAGGAACTCCTTTAATGCATTCTCACTTGGTAGAATTCCACTCAGCAAATAGTCGTTGATTAACATCATCCATGACTTCATCTCTTCCATAATCTCTATAATACATTCCATGTCGTCAATGCTTAAGGCCATTAAAACTTCTAGCGAACCGATCCCATCAATTGTGTTTCTTTAGAGCTAGAAAGTTTAGCTAAAGAATCAGCCTTCATATTATCTTATCTGGGGATGTAAGATCTAAGCAATTGTGTAGTACTTGAGATCATCTAGAAGATCCTGGTTTGTAACAACCAGGAAATTCATAACCAATTTAAAAATTATTTTTAATATAATTTTATAGGAAAATATGATTGAATTTCAAAAATCGGTTTTTAATAACATTACGTATGTGACGACCGCCCACAACCCCTGCACTAAACACGAGGAATAATGCGTTGAAAGGCGTGCCAGATAGCTGTGGACGATCATCAAGGTATGATAAACAACATCGGAACCTGTCGTAACTCACAGTGCAAGGATAAAATATAATAGAACATATACAACAGGTATTAATAGGGAAGAAGAAACACTAAACTTCCATAACAACTAGAAAGTAATATCCCTACACGTGGATAACAACAATGGTGTTTATACAACTTTGCATCACTACATCACTCAGAGAAGAAGAATAAACATCGGAAATCCAAATAATCGATAGTAATAAAACTGGTACGTGAGCCTCCCGCTCGCCTCCGAACTGCAACATTGTCCTCACTAAGCTATCACCTGTCACCTGCCACCTATTCTGCCCATCCACAACCAAATGAACAACCCAAGATAATAAGAGGGAAACATAAAACCTTGAGTCAGACAACAGTTTTAGTGAGCGATAAAACATCTAATAAACATTAACAATAAAGCATATGAAAATGGGTAGATTAACAAACAAAAATGCCAAACACCAGAGAAGAACTCAACCCTGCCTTCCCCACACCGGACAGTGATAGCCTTTACAACAACATTTCAACCATACATCCATGGAAACCAGAACACCCATTCAATCATAGTAAAGCACTTAAGACATCCTGTAACACCCTGTATTTTTTTTAATATAATTAAAAATAAAATAAAATATATAAAAATATGCTTATTATGGTTAAATAATGGTGATGCATAAGAAGAATTAATTAATACATGGAAGAGAAGAAAAATTAGTTCGATAACCGCGTATGTAACGGAAAAGATAGTAAAATAAGGATAACTAATTCAAGAATCAGGAATTAGGTAAAATGGACATCACCATTGCGTTCCTCTCGGAAAATACGCGAAATAGAGTCCGAGTTATCGAAAACCGGAGTCCGTATGACCAAGATATGGCCAAAACAAGATTTCAGCAAACTTTCTGGCAGACTGACCCAGGTCGACCATAGTGTCGACACTATAGTCGACATGCCCCCCCAGGTCGACTGTAGTGTCGACCCCCCCCCCCTCTGTACAGGTCAACCTGGTCGGCCTGGGGTGGCCCAGAACCCATTTTTGAGGCCCGGGACGAGTTTTGATGGTCCGGATGGGTTTTAGGGTTAATCCGATGGCTGAAATGAATTGCTACACCTATAAAATAACACCTAGACCTAGCCTAACTCACACAAATTCATATGACACCAAAATGCTGCTAAAATCTCTCTTGAGCCATGGTCGCCGTCTCCAAATTAAAGCTTAAGCGTCCAAACTCAAAATAAATCAAGAAAATAATACAACAGAAAAAAGAACAAGAAAATCAGGAGAAGAAGAAGAGAATGCACATTTTCCAGCTTGGTAAGCATTTTCATTTCATTCAAAATTTCCATCTTAGTAAGCATTTTCATTTTCTAAAAGGAAGGACAGTTGGATCAATGACATTAGGTCTGATAATTGTTTAATGTAGATAGCACGTTATTGCATTATCAGACCTGCATATTATGTCGTTGGTCAGAAAAAGTAATGCTGGCTTGTGCTAGAACCATCCCTATAACGTGCAGGAATAGCCTTACAGAGGTAGAGTTCCTTTTTTTAAATCCTGGGGAGGGCACGTGCCCTTCCCAGCCCTAGCGTGGCTCCACCACTGACCCCAGTTCTAGCATAAACTCCATACGCCTTTCAACGATACGCATGTTTGTCCAACCTTGACAGCTAGGCCTTTAAACGATACCCAGGATACTCGACCTACAACCGGTCCTCTAGACGTCTCTATTGTACCCTTGCTTTGAGCCTGCTAGAACTTATGATAATGATAAGCTCTCGGCCTTCATATCTCTAGTCATCCAACCCGACGACTTTTCTTAACTCAAGAAACCTTCTCGAGCTACCATTATCCACCAACTCACGACCTTTGAGTTGTCACCTCATTCGCTATTCTACATCGACCAACGAACACCTTTCAACAGTTCGAAGCTTCCTATTTGAATTTTCTTCGAAGTCATACCATCACCGAGCTAAATTACATCACTTCGAACCTTCCTACTTGAATTTTTTTTCAAGCTCTTTTGTTCAAATCGGGTCGTACCCGAAAAATATAATTTTTCAGAAAATGACCCTGTGCGACCGACCAAACTGTGACCGACCGACCCACTTGAGGCCGACCCACTTCCTTCACAAAACGACCCCACCACTTCGGACCGAACCAACCACTTCAGACATGGCCCAACCAGCAGTGACTGACCCGACCAGTTCAGACCGACCTGACCAGTTCAGACCGACCCGACCATTTCAAATCGACCCGACCAGTTTAAACTGACCCGACCAGTATGGAGTCGATCGACCAGAACACCTGTACTACATCTTGTACTTCCCTCGTACTATCCGACCGACCAGAAGTACAACCGACCTATTTCCTGCACAACCCCAATGCAAGTCCAATTTCAACCAAAACTTCGCCAGTCGACACAATCGACGAAACCAACTCATCCAATCCACCAAATACAATCAAAAACATGTTATGAAATCGCTAACAACTTAAATATGACGATTATCACTAAAATTATGTAAGTTCACCAAAATCATGACAAATGAACATATGAACTAAATTATGGATCTAACTTGCTTAAACATATGGAAATAACATAGGAATTGCCAGTTTAAACTTGCTAAATTAGATCCTATGGTGCTTCATATGAAAATAAACCTACCAAGGTGTAGACATATGGGAAAACACTTGGATTTGGTGAAAAACATGATCAAACATTCATATACTTGATTGAATCCGTGTGAGAGATGCATATCACTCACCAATTCTCCAAATCAAAGCAAAAACAATCCGAAAAACAACGAATTGGATCCAAACTCCTTGATTCGATGAACTCGCCCTTGAAACGATGTAATCTAGCCTCAAATGGTGTAGATCTTCGATTTCCTAAGCTTTAACGGTGGAAAGATGGAGAAATGGAGGATCCCTTGGTCTTCCAAATGAGAGAATGGGGAAAGTAAACTATTTCCCATACCTCCCACCCCCTATTTATAGCCTTCCACCAACCCACTAATGGCCCTCTTCAAATCAGCCCATTTGCCTTAAACACCTGAACAACCAACTGTTAAACCTTAAAACAACGATTCCTCCCAAACCGCTGAGCCAAATCTTTAATGTAACCACTCTACGGAAAGACCGTTATCATTTCCTTTCCAATGGCACAGATTCACCACCTGACTCGACCTAAGTCAAAAGTTATTCCCTATACAAGACTGATAGAAGCAAAACGGTCACAAATAAAATTGGTAAAAATTATGGACATGTCTTACATCCATATAAGCAACATATTAAAATATGACAATGATCCAACCCTCAGGGAATAAAATAAAAATATTTTACGATCCTCCGATACGTAAAATGTGGGCTATTACAACATAGCCCTTAAAATGTACATTTTGCTAGTAACCTCCATTTTCGACGAAACCAAATTTTTTGGATTCGAAATGTTAAATTATTGCTAGATTTCAAATTTTGCACCAAACGTAGTTAGTATGTAGTCGTGCGAGACAAAGTCGTTCGAAGTAATAATTACAAGCAATTTACAAAGGAAGAAGGCCGATAGGGGATTTCGAGTCGTTAGATAGCCATTGATGAGTAAGGGGTAAGATTCATGTCCTTTGCTTTTTACTCTCTGAGGACCTAATGGAAAATGAGCTACGAGTTATTAAGGATGTCTAAGGCTCTAATCCCTAATTCCTTCGCTAGTTTTAACCCTGGAATCGATACCTTGTATTCTAGTTCATTGTTGGTGGCGATAAATTCTAACTTTAATGCATAGAAAATAGATCATCGTTCAAAGGTCTCAATGATGAATCCTACTCCTGAGATAAAATCATTTAACATGCCATTAACAAATAAATCCCATTGTGCTACAATGACCGCCGTGTCTTCTTACACTTCGTCCTGAATTGTGAATTCTGCAATGAAATCAACTAATGTTGCCTACTGATTACCCATCTAGAATGATATGTTACTTCGTATTGGTTTATCTCAATATTCCACTTTAAAAGTTGTCCCGAAGTTTCGAGGCAAAACATTACCTACTTTAGTGGTTGATCAGTTAGTACCTTTATTAGATGAGCTTCAAAGTACATTTATAGTTTTATTGAGGTTACTAGTAAGCAATAAGTAAGTTACTCTAGCTTTGGGTGATTCTTCTCCATACCCACGAATGCTTGCTGACATAATACACCACTTTTTGAATCTATGCCTTCTCATGCAGGAGTACTATACTCGATGCATTCATCATGTAAATGAACAAATATCCTTCATCCAGTGGTTTGGAAGGCATGGTGGAATGTCTAGTGTCGTAATAGCTCTTAAAAATATTGTATGAAATTCTGGATTTCATTTAAAACTTTTCGTCCTTTTTTTCAATGCATTAAAGAAAGGCATGAATTTTTTTTTTGGCCTTTGAGATAAAGTGACTTAAAGCAGTAGTCCTCCTGTTCAAGCTCCGCAATTCATTTTTATTCTTTAGGGTTTCGACTTTCCTCATAGAGTAATTTATTCTAGATTAGCTTTGATACAATATTGAATCCAAAGAATTTTCCTAACGTAACACCTAACGAGTGTTCAAGTGGATTAAACCTTACACCGTTCTTCCTCAAGATTTCAAACATCTTGTCTAAGTTGTCTAATCAGTTATGGTACACTCAAGACTCTGCTGGAATATCGTATACATAAAACTTCATTGCCTTTCCAATCTGCTTCTTGATCATCACGATCACCAGTTGTTGATAAGTAGCTCCTATGTTATTTAGTTTGAAAGGCATCACATAATAAAAATGGAGTCCCGGATGTTCTCTTGGTCCATCTCGTGCATCACGATTTGATAACATCCGGAATAAACATAAAAAATGATACTGATTCAAGTCCTATAATTCCATCAACAAGCTGATTATTTCTTGTTAAATGGAAGTCATTCTTGAGGTAGGCTTTGTTAAGTCTATGTAATCCATAAAAACTCGTCGCTTCCCATTCGTTCTCTTTACTAGCAAGAGATTGGATACCCAATGAGGATATGTAGCATCTTCGACAAACCCATTAGCCATCAACTATCAATTTCTTTTACAGAAGTGAAGCGAGGATCAATATTCATTGCATAACATGTTATCTTTAGCGATATCCAACGTATATTGGAATGAGGCCATGCGAACACATTTTGGTTAGCTTAAGGGAAGCAACAAAGTCCCCTTGCATCTTTGAGTTGGACTGTTATCTGACTTGTAAAATTCGATTTGGATCTTCTAAATTTTTGGGACAAACACCTTAATTTATGTTAGTGTAGCCCTATTCTCTCTTGAACGCTTATTTCTAGGGTTCATATTCTTATCAACATGACTATGTTCCTTAATATGGGGGTTCTCTATAATTTCTATGTGTGGGGATCGTGAATGCAGAGGGATTTTCTTATACTCTTTCCCTTATCCTTTTTGTTAATTCTTGCAAGTTAACTAGATAACATTCTCTAGCAGTGCTCTAGTCGCCTTTCATAACTCCAATCCCCATTTTTCATAGGGAATTTCATGGTCAAATACCATGAGGCCAGTGCAATCTTGAAGTCAGCTAGAGCGCCTTAGAAAATCATTATAAGTAGAAAACTCATCAACAATCAGGAAGGTCTGAATTAGCACGACACCTCATTCTCCTTCTCCTAAATCCACTGGCAAGTTGA
This sequence comes from Allium sativum, assembly GCA_030737875.1. NCBI lineage: Eukaryota > Viridiplantae > Streptophyta > Magnoliopsida > Asparagales > Amaryllidaceae > Allium > Allium sativum. The sequence goes on from CM060912.1 coordinate 713,342,823, forward strand.
TCACTCCAATCGATGGGATATTTACCGAACTAACACTATTGATCAAAACTTTTCTAACAAAAACTGGACCGATCTCGGCCGTAATCACCATTGGATAAAGAGAGTTGGGACCTCAACTCCTTCATTGTCTCTACTTTTGAACACAAACATCTTCTGCTGCTTCGCGGGTTCCATCCTTAAAAACTAAGCACCTCTCCATCTTCGGTGCATGTTTGATGGCGCTTGTATACCTTTTCATATCACCTTAGCTCTTTTCAGTCAAGAGAGGTTCTCCGAAAATCAGGTTGATCTTCAACCTTCCATCATTACGCTTTGAGCCTTTACTGCTAGGTCCACGCTGACTAACTGATACCATCCTCCTTGCGGAGTAGCTAACTGATTTGCATCTTTTGTCTTCCTCACATGTCGCTGAAGCTTATTCTTCCCAATCAACTCTCAGTCAGGTTCTTGAAATGAGGAAATTCATTTACACTGTGAATGTGGGTCTAACGGAAACAATAGAACTTTGCGGATTTCTTATGTTCCTAGGTTTCTTCTTTATTAGATAGTTTTGGATAGCGCTCAGTTCCTTGCATGACCAGATAAATATTTTTTGACCTATCATTTAACGGTGCATATTTATCTTTCCTCAAGCCCTTACGGCATTTATTTTCTTTCTCTCATTTCATGTTGCTCGGGTTTCCTATCTTAGTTTCCAAGTTTATCCCTGTCAGAATCACTTCCTTTTTGTCTTTTAATAACAGTTCTTATACAACTTCCTTTGGTTTCTCAATTCCAGATTTCCCTTTAGCACCATTTTCATCTTTGAGTCTCAAAAACTCATTCATTTTATTATAAAACTTGTTTGGAGTTGTAGGTTTCTTTACCTTAACCCATCATTCAAAATTGGTCTCTTTGTTAATGGCTTGCACTAATGCTATAAGAATTATCTTGTCATCTGAATTACTAACTTTTGCATCCACAACATTAAATTAGTTTAAGAATTCCTTTAGTGGTTCTTGAGTCTTGGGAATAACCCAGGCAACAACATAACGTTTTTAGCTTGAGTGGTGCGTAACTGAAATTGCTCTATAAACTTCAAGTTTACTCTTTGGATCTTGATATGGATTTAGGCACAAGTTCAGCAAACCATAAGGAAGCTATTCCCTCTAAGGTTTGCCTTTGCCTGAAAATTTCTAGTAGGAATGATTACATCTCCTTTAACTAGATCTTCAGTGAGCTCCACTACTTCTGTTCTCGATCTTTGAGTCCAATTATTCCTTCTGTGACTGTCAAAAGCAGATGAGTTCTCATGCTCCTTCAAGACTTTGTTTGCTCTTCCATATCCGACATCATTCCTAGATTATGCATTGATTGAATAGAGCATCCATCTAATCGATCAAAGCTTTTTGAGTCATTTCCAACCTTTGATTCAAGCTATCAACTACTCCATCAAGTTTCCTTCTTGTAATCACATCCGAACGAGGAGAGTTCCAAGGTTGAATACCGGCCTCAACATTAGGGGGGTTTGAATTTCCTCCTCCTCCTCCCACCATTGTGGAGGATATTCCAATAAATTTTGATGGATGTTTCTTTGGAGACATCTTCTTCCTTTAAGCAAGAACTTCTCTTCTTTTTCAAGTAGTCAGCAACTCTTCCAAAGCTCAAATTATTATCCAATCACTAGATCTGGTAAATCTAAAGTACATAGCTAGATCTCTGCCTTTTGTTGAAGATATTAATGAAGGCACCATACGATTAACTCCAAATAATGGAATCAACACCCGGTAGAGATGAAAGCACCAGTCTTAAAGAGAATTTAGATAGATTCAGGTAGCATTAACCACATATTTTAGATGAACAACAAATATGTAAAATAAATCAAATGGAAAAAGAGAAGAAGGGAAGACTGTTATACTGGATCGGCTATATGTTCTTTCGTTGATTGATTGCCTTTACATGTTGATTTAATTACACTTTAAGTACAAAAGAAAGAGTCAACAAGTACAAGGGTTATACAAATAATCACTACAATCTCGTCAATGAGTGTTGTGATGGAGAAAAAGCCCAAAGAATGATTTCTGCAGCACAGCAACAACCAATCCAGAAGATCACTTCTATATTGCAGGTGATCTGATATTTGTAGGAGTTTGTAGATGAATTGAACAAGATTTCCACCACCAAAGACTATGTATTCGTAGTTCAAGATAACATGAGAAAATTAGAGGTTATTCGAGTCACCGTTGTGACACAACGTAAAAAATCATAGCTATGAATCAATGTCGAGTCGCATCCTTAGTGATTTATGTGATATATCTTCTCGAGTTAATTTATTTATTCCACTATGATCCTACCCGAGTAATTTCATAGATTATTGACTTGTTTTGATGAGTTTTCGTACTCCTGTTAAATTGAACCGTAATTTGAATTGGATGATTCACCAGGTACGTGAACTACCAACATTGGAATGTTACCAGACTTGATGAGTAGGCTTAGAAAATAAATAGATGTTGGGTAATGGTGTGACTTGTTGGGAAACAATGACTAAGTCGTGGACCAGGTCGTTTTCTTGAAGACGATTCGACGATCTGGTCCGTGGTGCAAAACCAGTTCGTACTTTCGCCGCCGCCTCTAGGATAAAACAACCTCTCTGAAATTAATAACTGATCTGCTTTGCACAAACAGATCAGTGCAGATTTGCACTTTCGGATTTAACTGTTCGAAAAATTTAATGGCGGTGGAAGAGAAAAACAGTCTTTTTTTTTTTTTATCTGTACTCATCTCGTCTAATCTGAAGATAATAATATATAGACGAGGATTAGGTTATTCGAAAATACTGGTCAGTGGAGGAAAATAGGATCTGCGAAATACTTGGTCAAAAGTTTACCGTTTCAAATTAATTTCGGTTCAGAAATATTTTCCGTAGTTAAAAAACGGTTCGAAAAAATCAAGTTTTCCTGGTCTAAAAATATAAGTGTCTACACCACATAGCCAAGGCCCAAAGCCCAAGCCCGAACCGAACCGAGCCGGGTCAGTCACGAGAGCGTGTGTGGTGGTCATGATGCATGGGCTCCCTCCTCACAACAAAGCATGTATTGGGAGCCCCAAGGCCCCATCAAAGCTTCTTAAAAACAAGTATAAATACTTGCTTCTTTCATATAATCCCATGATGTGGGACTATTCACATTTAGGAGCCATCATACACTTATTTCTATATTTTAAACAATTCACATAAATTTCCAACAATCCCCCACTTGAATTTTTAAAATATTATCGAGCAGTTTCTAAAAACATAAGACTGTGCATAAACAAAGGTGTCATCCGACTTGAACCTTTGCGTAGTGAATAAGATTCAGTTTTTACTAGAGTGACACGTAGTCTTGAACTATATTCCTGACATCAAACCACACACAACCTTTTCCATAGTGCAATCAAATAAGCCCGTGCGTTTATGGCCATGCACGTCTATCCCAGTTTAGTGAACGCTCTAGAAGTTCTTCCCAAAACTCCATAGGAAACGGCCACATTTCCACATTCACATAGGTGAGTCTATCAAGAGTACTCCTGAAGGTAGGTACTCCACTCCAAATAGAGTATAGATCTCATTAAGAGTTTCTATTAACTCATCCTCTAATCACTTCAGGAATACATGCTTCTTAATATACAAATTTAGCATGTTCATCTACTATCACTATACAACTTGTTTTTACCCATTGAACCTATTTCTTGGGATCTCCAGTCATTTAGGTCGGGTTACCATTGTGCGTGATTCCACAATCTCAGGGCAATAGTCCCATTCTTTTAGAATTATTAAGGACTTTCTTTCTGGTCAGTCCTTTCGTCAAAGGATCTGCCAAATTATCATCACATCATATGTGATGTTCTCTAACAATACTGTGTATATGACTATCATTTCTTATCGTTGTAATATCGGTTCTGTTTTCCTTTCAATAGTCGTCGAATTTTTCATTACTATGTATGTGATGTTCTTTTACAGTATTGTGCTTACGACGTCGTTTTCTACCGTTGTTATAACAGTTCTATACTTTTTGTAATAGCCGCGGAACTATCACAATCGATTACACCACTGGTGTCTATTTTTCCATATAGAGATCTCAACTAGCAGATTTCTTTAGTTTTTCTGCTTCTTTACTAGCTGTGGCTAGTGCTATTATCTCAGTCACTATAGTATACTGAGTCAAGATATTCTGTTTCTTAGATTTCCAAGAAACAGTTCTTCCAGCGATGCTAAATATATAGCCACTGGTCGCAATAGAGTCATCAGATAAAGTATTCCAGTCTGCATCAGAATATCCTTAAGTACAACTGGAAACTTTTCATAATGTAATCCAAGATTCATAGTTTGTTTAAGGTATCTCATGACCTTTTCAATAGCATGTCAGTGCTCTATACTAGATCTACTAATAGACCTGCACAATTATCCCACGACATAGGCAATGTCAGGTCTAGTACAATCAATGGCATATCAACGATTGCCAATGATGCTCGCATAATCAGACTGTTTTACACCTTCATCAGTGTTCTTAAATAACTTTACATTGTGATCATACGGGGTATTTGCATATTTACAGTCTAAATAATTGTATTTCTTTAGTATCTTCTCAATGTAATAAGATTGATCCAAAGAAATTCTCTTTTCTGACCTAGTAATTTCAATACCAAGGATTACGCTCGTCTCACCTAGATCTTTCATATCAAAATTGGCACTCAATAAGGATTTGACTTAATTTATGGCATGAATGTTTGACCCAAAGATGAAAAGGTCATCTACATAATAGTGCAAATGTCATTCTCAGATTTGTAATAAATGCATTTGTCACTTTCATTAGCTTTAAAACCATGTGAAATTATTAAAGTTCTCAAATTTTTCATGCTATTGTTAAAGTTCTTATTTTAAACCATATAATGATTTATCTAATTTGCATACTTTATGTCTTTAACCATGTACTACAAATCCTTCAGACTGGTCTATATAAATTTCTTCGTCTTAATTCACCGTTTTAAAAGACGGTTTTAACATCCATTTGGTGTCTTAGTAAATTATAAATGCAAGGAAGTGAAATTAATACCCGAATGGATGTTATTCTAGTCACATGTGAGAAATTGTCGAAGAAATGTATATTTTCTTTTTATTTAAAACCTTTAGCTACTGATCGTGCCTTATATTTATTAATAGTGCCATCAAGTTTTAATTTTCTTTTAAGTACTCATTTACAACCTATAGATTTACAACCAGAAGGTAAATCTGTCAAATGCCAAGTCCTATTGGATTCTAGAGAATCCATCTCATCATTTATAGCCTCTCGCCAAAAATCGGCGTCTTAAATAAGATAAGGCCTCTTAGAGGTTTAAGTGATCCTCCTCTATAGTAAAAGCACAAAAATCTGAATCAATTTTTTTACAGTTCTCGCTCTTTTACTTCATCTAGGTTCAACTTCAGAACTTTTATTAAGTTCTGTTCTAATAGGCATACTTGTTGTGCCCCCACTATTCCTTAAATTAAAAGGAAAATTTGTTTCATAAAAATTGGCATCATTTGATTCAAATTATATTATGTGTATTTAGGTCATAAATTCAGTATGCTTTGCTATTAACAACATAACTTATAAATACACATTCGTATGATTTTCTTTGCCAATTTTATTCTCTTAGGGTCTGGAATGCGAATATATGCTAAACAACCCCAAGTTCTAAAGTATGATATATTGTATTTATATTTCTTTAAAATTTCATAATGCGAAATTTTATTCTTGGATTTGGGGATTCTATTCAGAACATAACGTACAGTCTATAAAATATCCCCCCACTAATGTTATGCTGCACCAAAATTTAATAAAATGACAATTATTAATTCGGTAAAGGTCCTTTTTTTTTAGCTTTACCTTCCATTTCAGGTGAAAATGGTGTAGTTCTCTTATGTACAATATATCACATAAAAAATCCAGAATAGAATTTGATTCGTATTCTGTTCCTCTATCACTATGTAGTCTCTTAATTTTCTTATTTTGCTTGATTTCAATTTTGAATGTTTTCAAACATATCAAATGCATCACATCTTTAAGAATCAATGTCTTTCCAATTATATGTTTTATTTTCATATTACCAGTCTCTACAGCTTAAGTGGTGCGAGAATCTCACAACACACTTTCTGATCGTCAGCAACCGTGTATATTGTGAATATATCACGATCATAGCAAACATGGAGAGAAACACCAATGTCTACCCACCAACCCTCTGATTCACCAACAAGGCGAATCTCAGTAATCATAGCCGTAAGAGGCTCCTCAGTCAGGTTATCATGCGGTGCAGTGCCTGGCCTGTTCCAAAACATTCGTGTCATATGATCTGGTTTTCTACAGTTGTATTCTAGAATAACTGTCCAGAATCATTCATTTGGGTTGATTGCTGCTGTCATTTATGGTTTCCTTGCGGATTCCATTCTGTTATTTACTGGTCGGTTGTTGATGCTTACTATTTTTTAAAGATGTTCATATGTTAATAATTTATATTTTCTCATAGGAAAATATTCATAAACTCAGAGACTAACATAAATTGTTCACATGTATGCAACAAAGGTGTTCTATATTCTACCTTTTTACTTGTATGCATATAAACTATGTCAATTTATTTGATGCAAAAATGTCATTCATCCAATTAATGTCAATTCTTAAGGACATTATCAAATAACATACACATTCTATTAATGTCAAATTTTTAGTGACATTTCCCAATATTATATGTGTTCTATTAATGTCAATTTTAATGACATTTCTATATAACCATATGCATTTCACTAATGCCCAAATTTTAATGACATTTTCCAAATAAGATGCATATATGTGCCATGGATTTCCATAATAATTCATTTTAAATACACATATTCAACAAAATTATCATAGTGAAAAAGAATCATTTGAATTTGCACACAGAATGTAATTCGTCCTTTGAGTGATCATTATTGCTTGTCATCATAATTGCAATATCAACAGCTAGTCATTTCTATTTCTTCTACCCTACATCAATAATCTCCAAACTGCTTAATTAGATTTGTCTGCAAACATATTTAAATGTAAAAACAAGCTTGCATAATTTATCCACATTTTTCATGACATGTAGGACTCTACACTGCATTAAACAGTAAGTCTTCATGACATCCTATTAAATAAATGTAGTGAACCTAGTGCTTTGATGTCATGAAGTTCTGAGCATAGCAGGTTATGAGTTTTACTAAAAGCATAGAGTTATTAGATGTCAAAGTTACCAAGATAAGCTAGGTTCATAATATGCAATGACTTCGATGGGTAGAATAAAAATTAGGAGTAAATAAATAAATGACCTCGGTCTTTGCTTAGAACCGCCACACCACAATGTTGAGAGCAACCAGCGGAACTAGTATCGGCAGTCTGAGAAAAGATCATGTTCTTCCGAAGTAGCTAAAACCAAAGCGAGCTTCGTCTCATCATAAGCCAGACCGGAACTACCTCAGAATCCGGCGAACTCTTTCCCATCTGAACAAGCATGTCTATTTCTTCAAAGGACTGAAGTGGGCTGGATTTGTTGGTCGGCAAATCTGAACGAGGGCAACCGAAGCCATTGTTTCACGAATCGTCTTCAAATTGTTGGGAAACAATGGCTGAGTCGCGGACCAGGTCGCTTTCTTGAAGACGATTCGGCGATCTGGTCGGTGGTGCAAAACCAGTTTGTACTTTCGCCGCCGCCTCTAGGATAAAACAACCTCTCTGAAATTAATAACTGATCTGCTTTGCACAAACAGATCAGTGCAGATTTGCACGTTCGGATTTAACTGCTCGAAAATTTTAATGGCGGTGGAAGAGAAAAACAGTCTTTTTTTTTATCTGTACTCATCTCGTCAAATCTGAAGATAATAATATATAGACGATGATTAGATTATTCGAAAATACTGGTCAGTGGAGGAAAATAGGATCTGTGAAATACTTGGTCAAAAGTTTACCGTTTCAAATTAAATTCGGTTCAGAAATATTTTCCGTAATTAAAAAACGGTTCGAAAAAATCAAGTTTTTCTGGTCTAAAAATATAAGTGTCTACACCACATAGCCAAGGCCCAAAGCCCAAGCCCGAACCGAGCCGGGTCAGTCACGCGAGCGTGTGTGGCGGTCATGATGCATGGGCTCCCTCCTCACAACAAAGCATGTATTGGGAGCCCCAAGGCCCCATCATAGCTTCTTAGAAACAAGTATAAATACTTGCTTCTTTCATATAATCCCATGATGTGGGACTATTCACATTTAGGAGCCATCATACGCTTATTTCTATATTTTAAACAATTCACATAAATTTCCAACATGACTGAGTTGGGATGATCCCATATGACCTGATATCGAGTCACAGGGAAGACTTGGTACCAAAGTCATACACTTAGAATTTTGTTTTCATTTTTCTTGAGCTCATTTTTTATCTTCTTTTGGGTGCTTTTGTCAAGTCTCGAGTCATTCTAACTTAGTCTCTAAGTTTGAGTCATATAGATTCCTGTATGGGTAAAAAATTAAGTTGACACAAATAGAATATCCAAAGGCAATAGAGTAGTTTTAGTCAACTATTCAAAACTATTAGTCTAAACTTGATTCAAGTTTGATTTAAATGTAGGAGCTATGGCACAGAAAAATTTGTAACTCAAGTGGTTGTGTGTCAAAACACTGAAAGAGATATTAGGAGCTTTATTCTTGGCAAGAACATTATTTTAGGGAAGAGGATAAATAGTCTAGTAGAAACTTAATTGTTTCACTGCCAAACAAAATTTTAGGAACACCTCTTGTTCAAAAGTAGGAGCATCATTTCCTTGATGACTGAAAGGTTTGAGAAAGAAGGAAAGAACGATCAAAAAGAAGATAACATGAGAAAAATCAAAAAGTAAATCACAAGTTTGGCCAAGAACAGGGGTTTATCTGGTAGTAAACTTACCGAGTAGAATTTCTTGTTCAACATATCCAAGCCTTACGTCTGTTGTATTTATTTGATTACATATTATTAGTCGCTAGTACAAGGTTTGACATATCTAGCAATCAAAAAAAGCCAAGAGTTAATATCTTAGATTGTGGCTGAGGGGAGATAGAGGATGGAGTAAGAAAATGCAAAAAGTCCAATTCTCAATGCTACAAGGGATGCATTTATAGAGAAATATTTTAGTCGAACCTAGATTTCAATATATTTTAAGATTAACATCAGTTCCAAAAAATGGAGCAAAGCAAGACAAGGTCCAGATTGATAAAATCGTCTAAATGCAGATCACTGTATTAAATAACGACCTAATTTTTGGTGGGAGGTTTTCACATCTTCCTTTGACATTCTATCATCAGTCAATTGTGTTTCTAGTGCTTTTCCTTAGAGGATGTTCTTTCTAGGAGGTATTGATACCGCTGTTACTTATCGACCTTCCTTCAAACTTTCCCAGAGTTGTTCATCTGTTCTTTTATAACGATCAATCAAGCCTCTAATCTAATATGCCATAGCTCCAAAGGTCCACAACAGACATAAAAAGTGTCTGGTACAAACCAGAAGTAGCCATGTCGGTATTGAGGACCTTCCTTGTTCTTAATTTTTATTATAAATTATTGAGTCATTCCTATTACCCTTCCAAGTATGTTTCTAATTTCATGAATCGTCTCGTCTTCGTCGCAACGCTTGGATTTCATTATAACCACTTAGTTAAAAAGCCGAGTAACGCTTCCCCTTTAGATATCTATTCAACTCGTTTATATAAAAGAAAGTTATTTCCCTATTAAGAACAATTTCGACACTTCGGAGATCATTTGCGCCCTAATCTATCACAAAATACTACCTTAAAGTTGCTCTTCATTCATTTCCCTTTTTCCAGAAAGAAATTTGAATCGATTTCGAAATATTCTAGTTAATATTGAGTAGGTTTGTTGGCCTATAGGTGCTTGATATAAATAGATCCATACTTGGAAAAAAAATCTCATTTTTTTGCCTTTGAACTTTTATGATCTAGTACTCATTATCTTGATGCCAAATTCAAATTCCTTCAGTCCACTTATCCAAAACAATTGTTGTTGAATACTAAGCACAATGCTGACCACCTTAGGTCACTGTCATCATTGGGATTCCATTTCAACCATTGTTGTTGTCATAAGACAATTCCATCCTGACCTCTAAGAGCTCTAGACAAGAGTCCTAAAACCTCAGGTGGTTTGTAACAGTTTCATGGCAGTAGAGCAGGTTGGAACTTGGTCAGAATGCAGTGGAAGTTAATGGCGAATTATGATTTATTTTTACCCTATTGGATCTCTGTTGCGTCCATGAAATCTATTTTTTTGGAACATTTCTAAATTTATATTAATAAAAATTGCATTTTATTCAAATTTAATTATACATATTGTATTATTAAGTTATTTACTTTGATTTAACTTATTTACATGTATCATATACATACATATGTGTGCGTCTAAGCATACGTAATGTAATAATCTATGAAGGGTACAACATCCCCCAAAAATAGATAACGAGATTTATATTGCAATGAACACAATAGCTCATTTCACATGTATTGTATGTTTTCTTAATGTATGCTTGTATATATGATCATAAATTCCAGACAATTATATACATATATACAAGCACATACACATACATATATATTATAAATATCTTTCATAATTAAAGTATTATAGAAAAATAAATTAAATCATTCAAATATGTAGATAAATAAATGTACAAAAAATATATGTATACTTTTTTAACACGTATGTATTATAAATAAAAAATATATTATTAACAATGAATTATTTCATGATTTAAATATATTTATCATAAATATAATATATGTATATAATAACTTTAATTTCTCTATTTGAAAATGGCTTGAATTGTAAGATGATATAATTTTAATATTGATATGTGAAGATCCACGTATTCTCAAGTCGAGAGAACCACACAAATACATCACATCGATATTTTTGGTTTGACTATAGTAATATTAACAAAAATAATAATCGAGTGAGTCATTCTATAGGTATCCAATAATTATCCGTGCATAACCCTCATCCAGTAGTCATGAGTAATATAATGTCCAATTTTTTTAGAGGATTATCTCAGCGGATACATCGATATCCAGATTCAAAGCATCTTGAATAAAATCATTAAAATGATATATTTATATTCATTGTGATAAATTACTCACGGTTATAACACTATGTAACTGCCATCAAAAAATATATAGTTTATGGATTTTCTATTTAATATTCTTTCAGTAAAATTGATAAATTAATATAATGCATTATATTAAGTATATTATAGAAATGAAATATCTTTATTTTGAACAAGTTTTTATATTCCCCTGGGGCCTGACCCTAGCTTTATTAGTCTACCACTTTCACTTGAGGTTTGTTATGAGATCTTATTCCAACTTCTTCAATACATTTCTTGTAAGCCAATTGAGTTGTTCCCTCAGCAAGTGAATATGCTATTATGTTTTAATTCTATGAGTGAAACCAAATGAACTTGAGCACATCGAATTGAAAATCTATTATCTTAATTTCAACAATTGAAATTTCTGGTAATACTGTTATCAATGTGGTCCACTACATTCCAACAACATTTATCTTTCTCATAAAGACAAATTTATGGCCACTGGATTATAACACTATGGATATAACTATAAAAAATAAAATTTTGATAATGTACTTGGAATTTATTTTAGATTTGCAAATTGTCTCGTATTATAGAATCAACATTGTAATGATTTAATTAAATAACTAAGGATTGTTTATGTTATCGAACACTGATAAGTTTTTTTTTTCAATGTGCAAAAATACTTGTTAGACATTCTAACGCGACATGTTCATTTAAGTTGATTAAGATCCAATTTCATTTTACTATCGGTAATTTTTCAATGAGATCCCTTTAGTATGAAGTTGGTAATTCTTAAAACAACTATTATCTATTATTTTAATGGAATAGACATTCTTACACACTTTATAAGTTATGAATTTTATAAAATTGATTTAGTTTTAGTTTACAAATCTTATATTCAAATCATAAATATTTCATCTAGTGGCAATCTTTTCACAAACTCCTTTTTGAAGGATTCATACTAGATCGCTCATGAACAATTATTACATGCATACTTTCGACTCGCACAACCGACCAACTCCTTGACATATAATATGTTACAGTTTATAATAATCTCTTAGCTTTTATGATTCTGTAAACTACGATTTAATGAATTTAACTTTCATGTATGCTACTATTAGATTATGATCTTATAGAAATAAGCCAACTCAATATCAATCATAATTAATCGTACTTCGTTCTCATTATTATCACATCATTATGTATCATAAGATAGAGTATGTGACGGTTGTTGTACATCGTAAGTACTAATTTAACCAAATAATGTGTTATACAAGCACGTAGTCGATGCATGATAGTTGTTAAGGGAAAAAAATAGGAGAAAAGAAGAGAAATAGAAAGAAATAACGGAAAGGAGAGAGAAACATGAAACAAGGTACTTGCCATATATCTCACAATGCCACAAATAAAATAAAATATTAATCATAGATATGAAACATGTGAGATATTAATAATTATATAATCCACATAACCAGAGTATATAGGCTCGTATAGTTAAACATAATAGTAACAAAATTTGTACAGGAGATAAATAAACTCATTGATGAACCATTTCTAATAATAGCAGGTTAACACTGTTATGACTCTGTGGTGCCATATAGCATATCGAACAATAATAATACAAGTATAATACGAAAAAATGTCACCTTGTTTTAATTCTCTCTTGTAGCTTCAAATAATACTCATAGCTATTATTTAGCCTACTAATCAACATCGTCGATGATAGCCAAGATAATAAGAGAAAACATAAAACGTTCGGTCAGACAAATTGTGGTGCAGGAGATAAACAAATTTGAAAGTAATATAAAAGTTGTAATAATATGTAGTATAGAGGGTATAGCACATCATACATGTCATGCCCTTATATCCATAGAGTCGGCACATATGAAAATGCATGCTACTCTATGATAATCATCATGGGTGTGTTCTACTTCAAAGTACCAAGAGGGATAAGGAATCCAACAAATATAACATCCAACATATTTCTTCACAATCACTTACTAGTGCATTAAATACACAATAACGCCCAATTTCCATGATACTCGAATCCATATCACTCAATAGGACAAAAAACAAGGGAATAACCTGAGATAAGGACTCGTGGTGGTCCAAGTAGATGCCATATATCTTTTGATGTGAAGATAAGGACCTGATGCTGCACTAAATGGACATCTCACTCAATACCTCTTATTCATGAGTAATTGCCAAAACCCTATGTATCTGTGATCCCTTCTCACATGTCCTCCCTGGTAGAGTCTATCCTAGGAACTACTCCTATGACTCCCAATGTGGAGTCATTGGTTAGGACTAAGCATAGATGACCGATGTGCTATCAAGCCCTGACTCCTAAACTCTTTTCAGTAGCTTCCCCTTCGAATCACAAGTGCATGCTTTGCGTCTTGGGAAACAACCATCCATTATTGAAGCCACTGCTTCCTATAATGAAATCACCATCGTTGAATGATGAAATCATTGCATTAAAGCACAACATCGCCTCAGAGTCAAAATCATGGCCGAAGAGGATCGCTTCGAAACAACTAACGAATGAATTACTATATCCTTCTCCTCGATTGTAACCACCTTCGTTGAGAAGCATCCAGAAGGCTTACAGAAGTTGTCGGTGATTCAAGGTCGATTCCGCAAAATAAGTCGTGAAACAACATCTAATGAATCACAAGTTTAGAAGATAAAAATAGCGATCCAAGAAGCATGGGAGGAGAGGATAATCTGGTATATTTTCTTACAACGTACGTTAGTGGTTGAGTATATATTATTTATGAATCACATTCCCTATTTTTATTAGAAACGAATGGCAAACGAGGAGTTCAAGAAGCTTTTTGCTAAAGAAAATGGCGCGAAAAAGCCACACTATTATCATTTTATGCATTGTTATGATTTGCTTACTAGTCATCCAAAATGAAACTCTGAACTTGCTAAGAGCATACGCGATGTTCAAACTGCTACCAAGGGCAGGAAAAAAGCTTCTACATCTGGGTATTCTTCCAGTCCCAGCGAGTCAATGACCGAAACTTCTCAATGTGAAGGTGAAAACCTACTTGATGAGTTCAATACCACGATTGACGAAGATTTTAGTCCTGAGGGAGTCAAAGCTGCGAAAAGAAAGGGCAAAACTGCGGTTGTGGTTGAAGGAAAAGTGAACGCACGCCACAAAGAACACGATCGTAAACATGTAGAAAGACGTGAAGATGTAAAGGAAAAAATAGAGGTTATGAAAAGGTTTGCTGATCTAGAAGAGAAGAGGCTACAACTTATAGCGAACGAGTTAACATATAAGCAACAACAAGATGAGAATGCTATCATGGCCAAAGATTTGACTGGAATGGATGACATGGAGAAGGAGTATTGGATGGGAATGATACAGCGTATTCTAATATCAAGGTTTCCTCGGTTATAAGTAGATTATTCATCACTATCTTTATTATTAATTGCTTGTATTATGTTGATGTAGTAACGTTACATTTCTTACTGTAGTAACTATTTTCTTATAAATGCAATGTGTGCTTTATTTATATTGCTATTGTTTCCATAAGCTGATAGTTTTATACGTTGTACTCTGTGCAGTTTATGCCCCGCATTATCCCCGCTATATCATGTTGCGAATTTCTACCGCTACGCTATTTCCAAATAGCCTTTTCGCTTTATGCCCCGATATATCCCATTATTTCGGCTATATTCCGCTATATCTTATATAAAAGGAATGAATTAAAAAAATGAAATTTATACATCATAAAATTTATAAAATTAGCTTTTTAATATATTTTTTTAACGTATATTTTTCAGAATATAAAATTCTACAATTTCCATTAAATACAAACAAGCTAAATAAAACTTTACATTTATTTATACATATTGTCTTATGCTTTTGCTTAAAATTAAGATAGCTCTCATTATAATTAAGTTAAATGTTAATTTTTCATTTATTTATCATTTTTATATTTGCAAAAGCATTAAATATGAGGTTTATATGTTATTTTAAACTCATCCGCTATGTCCTGTTATTTCCTCGATATATCCCCGCTGCAACTTTTTGCACCTCCGCCGCGTTGGATCCACTGAGCGCTTTAATTGCACAGGTTGTACTAAAGTATAAAATTAGAAGAACTCCATATTTTTCACAGGATCAGTAAATAAAAGAAAAGTTCAACCATGTAAATAAAATAGACCGAAACTATTAGCTTATTCAGCCATATATTGGGCTAGCCAACTGTAACGCAGTTCATAGGCTTTGTGGCCAACAAAATAAGTATTGTACTCTGCAAGGTAACGGAAATCAAAAGTTGCTTCAGTTGGTTCAAATATATCTTCGTCTTCAACTGTCTCTATAATTTTTTAGTATCGTTCACAATAGCTTCTACGAAACGCCGATAAGCCATATGAATTTCAATAGAAGATCGTGTAGTAGTGCAGGTACGATGGTTGTTATGTAATCTTATTATCGTTGACCAAAATTCTTCATGGATTAGACCCCCTCCATTTTGCAACAGTAACAAATCTCTTCGATCAAATTTGATATAGGATTTCACGAGTATAAGTAAATCCTAAGGAGAGAATTCAGTTGTAGTACTACTGGAGCTTGCATTACTTCGGTTGTGATGATTAAGTTTACCCATTTGCCTCGCTATGCTGGATCGTGAACGTGGTTTTGGATTCTGAAATTCAGCTACTTGTTGGGTACCACAAATAATTTCATTCTGAACCAGTTCGTCCGCCTCTTCCACTTGTGTATCTGGAACGAAATCACACTCTTTTCTCGTCCTCCTTGTTCCATTCATACTCGTCAAACATTTTACCCATGGTTTCATCACTGATTTCCCAATCGTCCGTTTAAGCTACGCAGAAGAAAAAAACCTATTATCTATACAAAGAAATACTTGAACACCTAAGAGTAACGGTTTCTCACCTTAATGTCGTGGTTGATCAAGAACGCACAAATTAAAGTTTATGGTTGGAGAACGAAGTATAAACTATTTAAACGGATAGGGGTGATTGTTGAGGTCATCATATACCACATGAGTATAGGTACAAGTTTTATTGACTGGACTTGACTGAACGCACAAACATCTGTCATAGCTGTACCACAACCTGTTGCATGTGTTAAAGGTCTTTCTTTAAAAGGTGCAAAATTAGGGTATGTTTAATTAGTTGGATGCTTGGTATTGGTACCCGTAATACAATATAATTTAAAACATATTTTTTTAATATAATTTAAAACATATATTTTTTAATTGATCACCATATTAATTTGAGCTGTAGAATAGAAACATATGACATGACTACACTCTGTCATCAGTAATTGAGTTGTCTTCACTCTGCCGTAGAACAGTTCATGTTACTACACTCTACAAAACTTGGGCAATGTGCTATAGCCTGTCCAAAGAATAGAAACAACATGACTTGACAAGTCTTACTGATTAAAGATGACTTCAATCAGAGTATGACATGTTTACTGCTTTAATAAAGCAGAGCACGAAATAAGTGGACTTGGCAACCTTTAAGACCATCCAGCCTCTCTTCCTCTATTCGTTACTTGTGAATTCTTAGGTTTGTCAAATTACTCATTTTATCTAGTTGCCACTTTTCAAACAGTTCAAAATGTCTACTTAGGAATTGGATGATGAAACCATGGTTCAAATGTATGATGAATATGAAAGAAATAAGCAACCAGTCGAGTTTGTGCCTGAAACACAACTGGAAGATCAAGTGGAAGCTGGAGAAGTAGAGTCTGAACTCTTCAGTGCCACGCAACTGAACGTTGTCATCCCACATATTGGATCTGTTCAAAAATCTCTCAATGCTCGGTTGAGGGAAGTAATTGCTCGTGAGAACCCTGATAGGTCAAGCTCTAGCACGGCGAGTCGTTCAGTACTTTGCTACTACGGAATCGAATGTAATGTGGTTGTTTCTAAATGCCAAAACAATGTATGTCGTCGCTTTTATGGTTGCAAAGCGTACATTAATGCACTTAACCGAGAGGTTGCAAAATTGTAATTTTTTCTCATGGATCGATCCACCACTGACGAAAAGGGGTGTCTAGTACGCACTAGAGATGCAAGCAAAGGTAAATCGGTTGGAAAGGTTGAATGTTGCAGCAAAGGCTGAAATGTTGTATGAGTGCTATGATTCATCCTAAAACTTCGGGTCTTAGTTATATGGTATTGTCTTAAATGTTTGTATTCAACGTTATGTCGTACTTCTTCGTATTTGTATGTTGGGTCGAACACTCATTGTATCCTTTATTTCGTATTCTGTTATATTGAATGAAGTTGTACGCATGTTAAAAGGTATTGTTTATATCCATGAATTCAAATGAGTTGAAAACTAAGGTTGTCCCCGTTTAAATTAAACATTTTAATACATAAAGGAGTTATAAATTAAGGTTGTACTCAACCATATGAACATTATGCCTGACAATTGCTTTGGAAAGCGTAGCACGCACAACAAAGTGGAAACAATGACCGAACACATCACGGCAGTACAAAAAGCAGATTCGCTATAGTATTACATCAGGTGAAACAATGTCGGACAGCACGTAAAGCAAAGTTGTAACAGTGACCGTTCACATCATTATTTGTTTTATTCACTTCCACACTATGTGGCTATATATCTCTATGAGTTTATCACAACTTACCTCACTCAAACAACTTTGTTTCCATCTAAAGTTTGCATTCCTACAACTATGCCTTCATGACCATCATCTATGGATTTCGACTTTCCTTGGAATCAACAAGCTCCGACGGATAGTCCAAGAACAGATATTGATTGGCTTATCGAATGCCAAGAGAGGCACTACGAGGATTTGTGTCGTGATTTCCCAGATCTTAACCTACTTAGACTCCAGGAACCAATTGATTATATCCTAAATTTTAGTCACCTAGTAGTTCAACCTGTATTTAAACGAGAAGTACAAGCGGCTAATGTTACCCTTCCTCCAACTAGGGGTGAGCATTATTCGGTTAAACCAAATAAACCAACCAAACCAATCTATTTTGGTTGGTTTGGTTCAGTTTTGAAATTAAATCGGTTTGTGATTGACCCAAAAAAAAAATTAAGTTTGGTTATCGGTTTAACCAAATTAACCAAATTTTTACAATACTTTCAAAATTATCGGTATTTTAATAAACATTTAGGTTAGTTTAGTTATTTAAGTATATGTTAATCATCACCTATGTGTCAAAATTAATATTAAAAATCAAAAAATAACAATACTGTAATCATTTATTTATATTTTATTTAAAATTATAGTGAATATTTCAAACACAAAGTGAAAAACATTTTTAGTTCGGTTTAATTGGATAACCAACCAAATTTAATTTGGTTGGTTCGGTTTGGTTTTCATTTTTATTGGTTTTAGTTTGGTTTGACAAATTTATCATTGGATAAATCAAACCAATCAATCGCTCACCCCTACCTCCAACACAAGAAGTGGTAGATCAATACTCAACCAATCAACCTGTATACGAACAACATGTAGGAGCGGCTACAATTACCCAACCTCCAAATGATTAACAGGTGAACTCATATCCCGTTTGTTGCCACTATGAGTACGCGGTAGAGGTGGTGGTAAGGGAGGATGGAGAAAACATTGGTCGTAGGCTCCAGTTATACTCATTATAGCCGAACGACTGCAATTACTCTAAATGGATTGATGGCCGTTTATGTCCAAGTGGTATTTCTTATGCCAACGAGTTAAAATAAGATATTAGGCGGCTTAGAATAGCGTTGGAGTCTCTTAAGAACGTAACATTTAGTTTGCTTGCGTATTTATTTTCCTACTTTACTTCGATCTAATCTTTATTTGTATCATTTAGAGCTTCTTGCGCATGTAGTGACTTCTATTGTATTTGTATCTTGCGGATGTAGTAACGTCTGTTGTACTAGTTTGCCTGCGGATGTAGTAACATTGTTGTATTTGTATCGATGTACGTAATATTAGTTGTATCGTTATGTTTATGAGCAACTTTTTTCTTATGCTTCATTATCAGTTGTACTGTGAGTATTATATGTCCATTCAAACGTTTTATATCAACCTAAAACACTTAATGTAACGACCCGTATTCTACACATCATAGGATCGTAGAATATTTATTTCTTTCCCATGTGAAGTCATATGGTCATGTAACTTTGGGAAACATCCATTAGAGTCATTTCCCATGTTCATGATTTTTGTCGATTTTTAAATGACCGTTTTGCCCCTAGTTGATCTTGTTTTGGCCATAACTTTTGATTGGAAAAGAATTTTGACCTGAAACCACTTCCATTAGATTCGTTTGATGGTTTACCTTTCCGTAGAGTGATCATAATAGCCAAACGGACTTACCGTTTGGGGGATATGGCTGAAATAAGGTTAGGAGGGTGAAAAACTGCTTAACCGGGCCAAATAGGGTGATTAGTGAGTAGGCCCATAACCCATTTCGGGATTAGGGTTATGGGGAGGCTGAAATGAAGTAGAGAATCATTCCATTTAAGTTTTCTAGCCTCCACTTATCACCAAGGAACCCTAAAAATGGCCTCCAACCTCTAAATCACCTCCAAATCATCTTTTGGTCAAGGATTAAGCTTAGCAACCTCTAATCAAGAGAGATCTACACCAAATCAACATTGGAGCTACTGTTTAGCATTGGGATTCACATCAAATCAGAGAGTTATTTCAGATCTTAGTTTATTTGTGGCTAAGGTGAGTGATTTTTATAGGTTTGCACTAATTATGGCTAATTAAGAGTAATTAGTGTTAATTAGCGAATTTAAGCATGATAAAATTCTAGAAAAATGTTCACAAATTCCTAAATGATGTTTTAGACCTCTGATATGAATTTGGGTTAATTTGGTTAAGTTTTGCTAATCCTATCATTAGTTTCACCTAAACATGCTTAAGGGGAAATATGGGATTTTGGGTATGTTTGATCCATTTTAACCTATCATATTGATGTTTTGATGTTTGTGGTTGATTATGCATGTTGCTATGACTGTATGATATGCTTTATGATTGATTTCAATAGTTAGAATGGTCGAAAACGTCGTCGAATGGCGTAAACACTTGCTGGAAAAGCTTCAGGAAACAGTGCAGAATCGGATCGGATCGGATATGGGGGCTCGGATCGGATATGGGGGCTCGGATCGGATATGTTGAACTGGGCAAGGGATTCAATCGGATCAGAACCTGACACTTGATAAAATTGGCAGAAAGGAAGGCCACGCTAACTAAACTGGGATCGGATCGGATTAAGGAGGAGGGATCGGAGCGGATAGAGGAGGATGGATCGGATTGGAGCACGTGAAGAACGAGGGAGCGGACCGGAGCGGAAGCACGAACTGGATGGGAGATGGCACCCGACCCGACCCGAGGAAGGACACCCGACCCGAACCGATGTAACACTGCGAACCCGAACCGAACCACCACAGGGGAAGACAACACATCGACCCGACCCGAGGAAGGACACCCGACCCGAACCAATGGCTTGAAGAGAAACCCGACCCGACCCAGTATTGACCAATAACCCGAGATGCAAAGGTAGTCCAATATGGGAAGTTAGAGCTCAGGATCCAGTTGGGAACCAATGAGTTCACTTCATGGTTGGACTTTGCTGCGGAACATGTGCTAAGGAGTTGTCGACGTTCATAGCTTCGATTCACCACTAAAAATGGATGATGGGTTACTTATCAGTGCAGTAGAGTCATTATGACTCGAGGAGCAAGGTGATGGTAGCAATACTACGTTATCAGTGCAGCAGAGTCATTACGACTCGAGGGGCAAGGTGATGCGTAGTAAGACTATGAGCCAGCGCAGATGGGGTGAATAACTCCATGGGGCAAGTGGACATAGTAAGGATTGGTAAGACTATGAGCCAGCGCAGATGGGGTGAATAACTCCATGGGGCAAGTGGACATAGTAAGGATCGGTAAGGCTATGAGCCAGCGCAGATGGGGGTGAATAACTCCATGGGGCAAGTGGACATAGCGAAGGATCAGTGGCTACGTTATCAGTGCAGTGAAGCCATTTATGACTTCATGGGGCAAAGTGATCGTAGCAAGGATGGGGTGATCGAAGTGGTGAATATCGTATGCTTTACGCACTGAGTGAGAGATGTGAGGATGGTTGCTATGTTTGATTGTTTTCCATCACTATGACATGCACACCTCTCCCACCTCCGTATCTTTACACCGTTTGATATGGCACCTTAGAGTGTTGTACAGTATGTAGTTCTAACTCTTTGGTTGCAGGTCCAGGTTCAGGTTTGTTTTATCTACCTGTTATTGTTCACTTTAGATGCTTATCACTCATACCAGGCTTTATGTCTGACCCAGAGTTTTATGTCTCCTCTTATTACTCTGGGTGCTCATACGAGCAGACTAGAGACAGGTTAGCTGGTGGTGCGCGAGTAGCTGATTCGGAGGCGGGCAAGAGGCTTCCACGTATGATACATAGATATTCTCCCTGTGTCGCTGGTGGTCGCTACTTGGGCATTATTAGTGTACCTCTTTTATCTTACTTTTGCTTTGAGACAGTTTGAAAAGTTGTAATAAGCTGTATTTTGGATTTCCGCTGCTATGATGTTTAGTTCTGGTTTTCAGCTTATGCACTGTCTCACCTGTTTTATGTCAAGTATGTTATTATTATATTTTATTCTATGCGCTGTGAGACATTCTACAGGTTCCTTATATGTTCATTTCCTTTTTCCCTTTTTCCTTCTGGCGACCCGTTCCGTGCTAACTGGGCATGTGTACAACGCACTTTTGGAGTAAATGTCGGTTGGTGTGGGGCGGGCCGTCACACTTGGTATCAGAGCTCTAGGTTGCGTAGTTAACCTAGGGGAAGACACTAGGGAGAGATAGTACGTATATGAGAGCGCGTATTTGTGATTACTTTGGTTTTCAAAAGCTATATATATACTAATGGTAGTATAAGATTGAAGTCGTACTGCACTAGCACCACTATGGGGTCGTTAATCGTTTCCTTTTACAGATTGACGATGAGCTGATATGCTAGAGGTGCTGATAGGGGAGCCCATAATGGGAATGTTGCTGACATGAGGGTGATGTTTACTGACCTCATGAGAGACATGCTTAGAGAAGTGCAAGGTGCAGCTCCCAATCCCGGAAATGGTGGTGGTCAAGTAGTGCAGGCACCGAGGGTCGATTTCGCCAAGTTGTGCAAAGATTATACTAACCTTGGTGGGAAGCCGTTCCACGGGACGGAGTCGGCAACAGATGTTCAAGACTGGATGGATAGCTGTGACCGTATCTTCGATGACTTGGGTCTTGAGGATGCGATGAAGAGAAGGCTAGCGTCTCGTCAGCTGCAAGGGCGAGCGATGAATTGGTGGAATGCCATTAGAACAACTACTCCAGAGGATCAAGTTACTTGGGTTCAGTTCAAGGCTCGCTTTAGCGAGAAGTTTATTCCAGCTGCCCAGAAGTCAGTGTTGTTCAAGAGGTTCTTGGAACTCAAGCAGAACGGAAGGGCAGTTTCTGACTATATTGCTGAGTTCGACACCTTGTCGAAGTATGGGCTATCTCTTATTGATACTCCTGAGAAGAAGAATGAGAAGTTCATTACTGGTTTGGATGGATACTTGGGGGAAAGGCTTATCAATCACATCGATGAGACTTTTGAATTGATTGTGGGGAAAGCTTTGAGATCAGAGAGTCTTTACCCTAAGTCAAAGACTGAGGCTGCATCTGCAGAAGGGCCAAAGCCGCAAGCAGGCGGTGGAGGCAAGAATAACTCTCAGAATAAGAGGAAGCAAGACCAATCTAAGGGTGGCCAGAAAAAGAACAAGAAGGATGTTGAGTGCTTCAGCTGTGGTAAGAAGGACCATTATGCTAAAGATTGTCGGGCCAAGACAGCAGATAAGAAGTGCTTCAACTGTGGTCAAGTGGGACACTTCAAGGATAAGTGTCCGCAACCTCTAAAGGAGAAGCAGATTGTGAAAGCCTATGCTATTGACGCTGTTCCTTCTTCGTCGAATGCCCCAACTGCGACGGAGAAAGGAAAGAATGTTGTTATTCAAGGTATGCTTTCTATTTATGATGTACCAGTTCGAGTTTTGTTTGATACTGGGGCTTCCCGTTCCTTCATATCTAGTGACCTGGTAGATAGGTTGGGACTGGAACCCGAGATAGTCGATAGACCATTGGTTGTGACGAACCCGATTGGTGGTTCGACTAGCCTTAGTATGATTTGCAGGAATTTGGTCTTATCGAGTCATGGATGTATGTTTGTTTGTGATTGCTTTGTTTTGGGCTTTACTGGGTATGACATTATATTGGGGGTCGATTGGCTCCAGAGATACGGGGTGGTGGTAGACTGTGAGGGCTTTTTGGTGACAGTGAGGGCGGATGATGGGCGGAGGGTGGTGTTTGGTAGTCTACCTAGTGATGGGGTTATGGCTAGTTTTGTAAATTCCCTCGACATCCCGCAGGATGAGTTGTCAGATGTGCCCGTGGTTGGCCAGTATCCGGACGTCTTCGAGGAGGTGACCGGGCTTCCACCACACCGAGAGATTGAGTTCCGTATTGATTTAGTGAAAGATGCCAGACCTATAGTGATGCCACTTCGTCGTATGGCACCAAGGGAGCAGCGAGAGCTCGGGGTGCAAGTCAGCAATCTTTTGAAGAAGGGACTTATTAGAAGGAGTGTCTCCGAGTGAGGAGCACCAGTTGTGTTTGCCACTCAGGCAGATGGTTACCTTCGTTTGTGTGTGGACTATCGCGAGTTGAATAAGGTAACGAGGAAGAATAAGTATCCTCTACCGCGGATAGATGATTTGTTTGATCAAGTGGAAGGAGCAAGAGTGTTCTCCCAATTGGACCTCGCGACAGGATTTCATCAGCTACGAGTAGCGGATGAGAGTGTTCCCAAAACGGCATTTAGGACGCCGTCTGGATTTTATGAGTGGCTGGTCATGCCATTTGGGTTGACCAATGCACCAGCCTATTTGGTGGATCTTATGAATCGAGTATTCAGAGATCAGTTGAATAAGTTTGTTCTTGTGTTCGTGGATGATATCCTTGTTTATTCAAGGATAGAGGAGGAACACAAGGGACACTTGAGGATAGTGATGGAGGTGTTGAGGAAACACCAGTTGAAAGCGAAATTCTCTAAGTGTCACTTTTGGAGAAGGGAAGTGAGATTCTTGGGTCATGTTGTTTCAGAGAGTGGTATTGCCGTGGACCCTACGAAGGTGGCTACGGTACAGGATTGGCCTACGCCCAAGAATGCAACAGATGTAAGAAGTTTCTTGGGATTAGCTGGATATTATCGTAAGTTTATCCAGGACTTCTCCAAGATAGCAGCACCGTTGACTCAGTTGACTAAGAAGAATCAGTCCTTCGTCTGGGACGGAGTGTGTGAGAATGCATTCAAGAGTCTAAAGGAAAGGTTGACGCATGTGCCAGTGTTCGTCATTCCTAAAGGGAATGAAGAGATGACGGTATACACGGATGCTTGTGGTACCGGACTGGGTGCTGTATTGATGCAAGGAGGTAGGGTTGTAGCTTATGCTAGTCGACAGCTAAAGCCGCATGAGAAGAATTATCCTACCCATGATTTGGAATTAGCAGCGATCGTGTTTGCGCTGAAGATGTGGAGACACTATCTCTTGGGAGAAAGATTTGAGTTGTTTACCGATCATAAATCGTTAAAGTACCTCTTCTCTCAGAAAGATCTGAATCTCCGACAGCAGAGATGGTTAGAGTTCTTGGCTTCGTATGATTTTGACATCGCATACACACCTGGGAAAGGTAATGCAGTAGCCGATGCCTTGAGTAGGAGACATGCCAGTTTAGGGGCAATGTTTCTTGAGTAGAAGCAACTGGAGTATATCGCGGGGTTTGATTTCAGACCAAAGTGCGAATTGGATCCAGTCATGCTAGCTAGTTTGGCGATCAGACCCACTTTTATAGAGCGGATTGGTTCCAGCCAGAGGGACGATCCTAATCTATTGGAAATCATCTCCAAGATAGAGATGGACATCGACGGTGAGGAGATGAATGTGTATGGGCTTGATCGAGATGGATGGCTTCGAAAGAATGGAAGACTAGTTGTACCCAGCATGAACGGTTTGAGAGATGAAGTGCTTAGAAAATGTCATCACTCAAAACTGACTATACACCCCGGTGGTAATAAGATGTATCGAGACATGAAACAGACTTACTACAGGGAAGGGATGAAAAGAGACGTTGGGAAGTTTATATCCAAATGCATGAATTGCCAGCTAGTTAAAGCCGAGCAAAAGAAGCCTAGTGGGTTGTTGCAACCATTAGAAATTCCCGAATGGAAATGGGAGCAAGTCTCGATGGATTTCATCGATGGCTTACCAAGGACCAGATCGCTACATGATAGCATTTGGGTAATTGTGGATCGATTGATTAAGAGCGCAAGATTTATACCAGTCAAATCGACCAGAACGGCAGCCAAGTTGGCAGAGTTGTATATGAAGTGGGTAGTGAGATTCCATGGAATACCTAAAAGCATTGTGAGTGACCGAGACCCGTTGTTCACTAGTGGGTTTTGGTAGAGCTTACAAGAGGCTCTAGGGTCAGGATTACATCTCAGTACCGCATATCATCCTCAGACCGACGGTCAGACGGAGAGGGTGAATCGTATATTGGAAGATCTCTTGAGAGCTTGTATATTGGATTTTGGTGGATCATGGGATGACCATTTGCATCTAGTAGAGTTTGCATATAATAATAGCTACCAATCCATTATCGGTATGGCTCCATATGAAGCTTTGTACGGAAGACCGCGCAACTCACCATCATGTTGGATAGAGACTGGCGAGAAGTTTATGCTTGGACCAGATGTGGTGAGGGAAACTTCAGATAAGATTAAGACCATTCAACAACGAATGAAAGCTGCCCAAGACAGGCAGAAGAGTTATGCTGATAAGAGGAGAAGAGACTTGAAATTCTCCGTTGGTGACTTGGTGTTTGTCAAGATTTCTCCGTTGAAGAGCGTGATACGATTTGGCAGGAGAGGCAAATTAGCACTAAGATTTGTTGGCCCATTCCCCGTTCTTGAACTAGTCGGGAATTTGACTTATAGAGTTGGCTTACCAGAGAAGATGGCGGGAGTTCACAATGTATTTCATGTTTCCCAACTAAGGAAGTTCGTTCACGACTCAGATATGACTATTTCACCTGATCAGTTAGAGGACTTCGAAGTAGAACCCGAGGCGGTTGGGAACCGCAAGCCGATTCGTATTGTGGGGCACGATACGAAGCAACTTCGAAGGAAGGCGGTGAAGCTAGTCAAGGTTCAGTGGGGCGAGAACGAGAATGATTGTACTTGGGAGACAGAGGAGAGCATTAGAAAGACGTATCCAAAACTCTTTGCCTGTTAAGATTTACTTCATAATTTAGTTTTTCCGCATGCTAGGGTAGAATTGTTTTGCTTGTTTTGCATGTTTGATTGTTGTTTTATGATTGATAGGCATGCGGGACCCTTTGTATGTTTTGGTTAGGGAATTTCGGGGGCGAAATTTCTTAAGGGGGGAGAGTGTAACGACCCGTATTCTACACATCATAGGATCGTAGAATATTTATTTCTTTCCCATGTGAAGTCGTATGGTCATGTAACTTTGGGAAACATCCATTAGAGTCATTTCTCATGTTCATGATTTTTGTCGATTTTTAAATGACCGTTTTGCCCCTAGCTGATCTTGGTTTGGCCATAACTTTTGATTGGAAAGAAATTTTGACCTGAAACCACTTTCATTAGATTCGTTTGATGGTTTACCTTTCCGTAGAGTGGTCATAATAGCCAAACGGACTTACCGTTTGGGGGATATGGCTGAAATAAGGTTTGGAGGGTGAAAAACTGCTTAACCGGGCCAAATATGGTGATTAGTGAGTAGGCCCATAACCCATTTCGGGATTAGGCTTATGGGGAGGCTGAAATGAAGTAGAGAATCATTCCATTTCAGTTTTCTAGCCTCCACTTATCACCAAGAAACCCTAAAAATGGCCTTCAACCTCTAAATCACCTCCAAATCATCTTTTGGTCAAGGATTAAGCTTAGCAACCTCTAATCAAGATAGATCAACACCAAATCAACATTGGAGTTGCTGTTTAGCATTGGGATTCACATCAAATCAGAGATTTATTTCAGATCTTAGTTTATTTGTGGCTAAGGTGAGTGATTTGCATAGGTTTGCACTAATTATGGCTAATTAAGAGTAATTAATGTTAATTAGCGAATTTAAGCATGATAAATTCTGGAAAAATGTTCACAAATTCCTAAATGATGTTTTAGACCTCTGATATGAATTTGGGTTAATTTGGTTAAGTTTTGCTAATCCTATCATTAGTTTCACCTAAACATGCTTAAGGGGAAATATGGGATTTTGGGTATGTTTGATCCATTTTAACATATCATATTTATGTTTTGATGTTTGTGGTTGATTATGCATGTTGCTATGACTATATGATATGCTTTATGATTGATTTCAATAGTTAGAATGGTCGAAAACGTGGTCGAATGGCGTAAACACTTGCTGGAAAAGCTTCAGGAAACAGTGCAGGATCGGATCGGATCGAATATGGGGGCTCGGATCGGATATGTTGAACTGGGCAAGGGATTCGATCTGATCGGAACCTGACACTTGAGAAAATTGGCAGAAAGGAAGGCCACGCTAACTGAACTGGGATCGGATCGGATTAAGGAGGAGGGATCAGAGCGGATAGAGGAGGATGGATCGGATTGGAGCACGTGAAGAACGAGGGAGCGGATCGGAGCGGAAGCACGAACTGGATGGGAGATGGCACCCGACCCGACCCGAGGAAGGACACCCGACCCGAACCGATGTAACACTGCGAACCCGAACCGAACCACTACAGGGGAAGACAACACATCGACCCGACCCGAGGAAGGACACCCGACCCGAACCGATGGCTTGAAGAGAAACCCGACCCGACCCAGTATTGACCAATAACCCGAGATGCAAAGGTAATCCAATATGGGAAGTTAGAGCTCAGGATCCAGTTGGGAACCAATGAGTTCATTTCATGGTTGCGCTTTGCTGTGGAACGTGTGCTAAGGAGTTGTCGACGTTCATAGCTTCGATTCACCACTGAAAATGGATGATGGGCTACTTATCAGTGCAGTAGAGTCATTATGACTCGAGGGGCAAGGTGATGGTAGCAAGACTACGTTATCAGTGCAGTAGAGTCATTATGACTCGAGGGGCAAGGTGATGCGTAGTAAGACTATGAGCCAGCGCAGATGGGGTGAATAACTCCATGGGGCAAGTGGACATAGTAAGGATTGGTAAGACTATGAGCCAGCGTAGATGGGGTGAATAACTCCATGGGGCAAGTGGACATAGTAAGGATTGGTAAGACTATGAACCAGCGCAGATGGGGTGAATAACTCCATGGGGGCAAGTGGACATAGTAACGATCGGTAAGGCTATGAGCCAGCGTAGATGGGGTGAATAACTCCATGGGGCAAGTGGACATAGCGAAGGATCAGTGGCTACGTTATCAGTGCAGTGAAGCCATTTATGACTTCATGGGGCAAAGTGATCGTAGCAAGGATGGGGTGATCGAAGTGGTGAATATCGTATGCTTTACGCACTGAGTGAGAGATGTGAGGATGGTTGCTATGTTTGATTGTTTGCCATCACTATGACATGCACACCTCCACCACCTCCGTATCTTTACACCGTTTGATATGACACCTTAGAGTGTTGTACAGTATGTAGTGCTAACTCTTTGGTTGTAGGTCCAGGTTCAGGTATGTTTTATCTACCTGTTATTGTTCACTTTAGATGCTTATCGCTCATACCAGGCTTTATGTCTGACCCAGAGTTTTATGTCTCCTCTTATTACTCTGGGTGCTCACACGAGCAGACTAGAGACAGGTTAGCTGGTGGTGCGTGAGTAGCTGATTCGGAGGCGGGCAGGAGGCTTCCACGTATGATATATAGATATTCTCCCTGTGTCGCTGGTGGTCGCTACTTTGGCATTAGTAGTGTACCTCCTTTATCTTACTTTTGCTTTGAGACAGTTTAAAAAGTTGTAATAAGCTGTATTTTGGATTTCCGCTGCTATGATGTTTAGTTCTGGTTTTCAGCTTATGCACTGTCTCACCTGTTTTATGTCAAGTATGTTATTATTATATTTTATTCTATGCGCTGTGAGACATTCTACAGGTTCCTTGTATGTTCATTTCCTTCTTCCCTTTTTCCTTCTGGCGACCCGTTCCGTGCTAACTGGACATGTGTACAGCGCACTTTTGGAGTAAATGTCGGTTGGTGCGGGGCGGGCCGTCACACTTAATAAATCTAAAAGGGATTAAAAAAATCAATTTTCACATAATATTTATAGTTTAGTGGTTAGTTTATTTATTAGCATAAGCCTAAATTGAATTATGACATAGCGCGCCGATAATATCGGCGTGTTACGATAACGCGCCGATATCATCAGCGCGCTTTGATAAAATAGGAGCTCGCCGATAAAATAGGAGCTCGCCGATAAAATCGGCGCGTTTCTGTTGGGGAATTTGTCTCAACTCCCCCTGAAAATTACGGGTCGTAATATTACGACCCGTAAGTCTGTTGGAGATGCTCTTAGAATATGGATGTATGCTAGCAGTGATGTGGCCACAAGGGTAGAAAAATCAATGTATGTTAATAGTTATGTGTGCAAAGGATTGACAAACCAAGGTGTGATATAATGTTATAGCTAGAATACTTACTATTGTTTACTTGTACAGTATTTGTTCATAAACCATAGCAACTTCCTCATATGCAATCAGTTCCATTTAACCTCTTTTGACTTTCTTTGCTCATCAAACTTATAAATAAAAATTAATATTTTTTAAAAAATATGTTTTACGCGTAGAAAATTAATCAATACATGTACCTAAATTCAAATTCTTCTTCAAACTCCTAGAGCCAAATAAAACAATCATTTTAAATAGTTATATTTTTCTGATGTATTTTGCAAGAATTATATATGAACCTTCATTTTATAAACTTTATTTCTACCCCACAATTACAGTAAGTTGAATGGTTTTATACACTTGAAAGACAGCCAGAAACTAAATTGTCATCTTCACCCATGTAATTGGAGAAAAAAAGCTTTTAAGTAAAAATAATAGATTTGTAGATTTCCCTTGCCAATTAAGTGGTTACAAACCAACTCAAATTGAATAGCGTATGATTTGAAATCAATGCATATTAAATTGGATAATTTAACCTATTCTAGGACTGGAGATCAGATCAAATTGCATGCACAGCGTATCTTTCTTCCTCTGTGTAATTCGTTTCTTTTCCTTGTAGTTGTGCACCTTCTTCCTCCTCATGCAATTTCACTTGCTGCACCTTCCTCCTCAAGCAATTCTGCTCGCCACGAACATCTGCCGTTTGGTTTTTTTCCTCCTTACCTAGCCTAGGATATATTTTTTTAAGTTCCGGTGGAATCACTGCCTTGTGCAGTGACCCAGACAGCACTATCCCCGGGCCGGCTTCGGATAGCATCACAGGTCTGTCACTGAAACTGACTGCTGAAGTTCTTTACTTGGCTATACGGTCTTAAAAGTAGGGGTGTCAAATGGGTTGGATTGGGTATAAATGGGTTGGTTGAAAATTAACCCAACCCATTTAATGCAAAAGCAAACCCAACCCATTAAACCCATTTATTAAACGGGTAAACCCAACCCAACCCGTCAATTTAATGGATTAACCAACCCAACCCGTGTAACCATGTTACACAAAAGTTTCCTCCAAACATACCATCGCAAAAAAGTTGACACTTTTATATACTATGTGGTAAACTGAAGCAAACTAAACTTTATAAACAGCATCAGAATACACACCAACATTAGAATACATATTAATATTAGCCATTAGAGAAGTAAGTACATAAGCCATGTCACTAGCTTCATCTACTTCGTGATCATCAAAAACTGCTATGATTATTGCATGTATTTTCCTTGATTTCTTTTCTCCTACGTCAGCAGGAAGAATGTATGTAACTTGATTTCTTCTTCTTCTACATCAGCTGGAAGAATATATGTAACTTGATTTCTTCTTCTACATCATCCGGAAGAACATATGTAATTTCACTGAAAGATAAAAAAATAGCAGAACATTAATATTCCAATTCTAATATTGCTGAATGAACTATTTAAGAATTCAATGCTTTATGGAATGGGAAAAAAAGGGGAAAAGGATCAACGTGTTCTCGTTATTCTCCTTCCACCGCCGTAGAAGCTTCTTTCAGATCTAACTATAAATTTGAAAAGGATCAACATTGCTTAATGGATTTTTGTCTTCTCTTTTCTAAGATCCGAAGTATGTGTTAATCATAAGTTCGGCTCTAGCAACCTAAGTTCAATATTAACAACATAAGTTCGGTCAAGTGTGCACACCTTGCACTAATATGATCTTTAACTCATGTTAAGTGAAAAATGAACATGTTTAAGCGCATATTAATAACAAGCTTAACATAGAATGATCTTTAACTCAACTTAGAAAACAGGGGTGCCATCTCACACATTGAATGATTTTTCAACTCAGTTTAGAGTCTTTGTATTGTATAGTTCATGCCAACATAAAATTCCAAGAAAAGAAAATTCAAATACATCAGTTGCAGATGAAATCTTGTAGCTAGAATAAAATCAAATGTTAAAATTAAAAACTTGTGATGCGAAAACTTTAATATGAGTCCTTACGGCAAGGAAGCTACCTCCAGAAGTAAAATCAAATATATGCAGATCTCAGAAAACCTCTATCTGGATGCACAGGAAACAGCCTTCGCTACAAAGAATCATATGTATAATTTTATTGAAAACGTAGAATCATATGTATAATTTTCTTGAAAACATAGAATCATATGTATAATGTTGTTGAAAACATAGAATCATATGTATAATTTTCTATTACCACTAAGAATCATTAACCATGAAAGAGTTCACAAAACACTGGCAATTAACTACAAATTACAAATTGACATCAAATTCAATATTATTGTCGTTGTTTAGATTATGAGAACATGACTAAGGATATGTGACCCAAGATACACAAGTATATAATAAGGGAAAATATTATGAGAACATGACTAAGGATATGTAACCCAAGATACACAAGTATATAATAAGGGAAAATAAGTCAAATAGTAAGGTATTTGTAAAACAGTAAGCATAATTGATAAAAGTACATACCCACAAGTCGGTCCACAAACTAGCTCCAAACGTGGGAAAAACTACGACCACATTTGACTAAGCTTGGCAGTAGGAATGATATCGTTGCTCCCTCCTAAAATAACACATACATCTACTGCATGGAATGATTTCAAATAACGCACACCAATAAAAAGTCGAACTTGAAAAATTAGTTATTATATTTCATATTAGACATCATATGTGACTTACATAAGCATTCTACACTCTCTTTACGTATCTGCACAGCTCTGTACTATTGGCTATAAGATACAATCACTTTTAATTCAGTATATTTTTTTCAAAAAGGAGAACGACATCTCTTAAACCAGCATCTACCACCTCTCACGGAGAATCAATCATTGAAAAATTACCAGAAATTTTTAACCTCTACAAATGATCTCATTCCTGCGATGCACAGGAACCAAAATTTGATTATCCACATATCATTCATGGCAAGAATATTGATGGTTCTAAGATTGAAATTCCAGTTGCATGTGAATATAAAGCAAGATCATGTACTGACTGTGGTGTTTATGGACTTAATACACGAAATTGCACAAAAAAGTTTAAGTAGAATTGGCAACCATAGAGCAGTTCAGAGGAAAAGTCCACTACTCCATCAAATACATATAAGTACAGGAGCTCACTTCTTCCCATACACAAGTGGAACAAAAAGGAAATATGCAAGCAAATTATGATGCAAAATTCTTGGCTAAACTAAAGTACAATGAAACAATAGGTGATTTAGATGATAATTAGTTAGAAAATAAGCACAATGAACCATGTAACTATGACTTTGATGACAACTAAACAAAACTAATAGGTAAAGTGAAGCATGCAACTACAAAGAAACATTGGAACGCGCATTGCCTTTCAAACCAGAGAAATAGAAGTATACCACATGCAGAAGTCCCGCCATTGCCAATGCTCAATTTTCATTCAGGTCAAGGCCAATATCTCCCTGACGCATACACCAAACCGTTGAATTGCATAAAATCATTAATTTGAAAAGGATAATAAATCAACTCAAGTAAAGAAATAGCATAAATCATATAAGCATTTAGCATAGAATCACAAACATTATAAAATCAACAAAATCCCTCATATTCAAATTTCTCATTCAGCTAATAGAAAAGAAGAAAACTAACAGAATAGCAGAGAAAAAAAAAACTCAAATCAATTGATATATAGTCAATTGAAGCGACAATTAGAGCTGTAAAAAGAAGGTGGAAGAAAAAGGAGGAAGCATCATCGAAGGAGGAAGCATCGCTCGAAACTGGGATCGATTAGGAGAAACCCTAAAAAAATTAGCTTCATATCGAGATAGACGGGGCTGGGTACTTGGGTTAAACGGTTAGATGTAAATCAGATGGATTAGAACCGTTTATTCCTGGGTATAAATGGTTTTGACCAATTAACCCAATACACTTAATGGGTCTGGCCCAACCCATTTTTTTTGTGGGTAGTTGGGTTGGGTAAATGGGTTGGATACGTTTTTGACAGCCAAAGAGTAGGGAAACAGCCTATGAGGGTGCTTATACACTTCATAACTACAATAGCGCCCGTTAAACAACCATAAAGTTTGGTTATAATCGTTTTATAAAATTTTCTTAGGATTTTTTTTTGGATTTGGCCCCCTTTTACAAACTGATAACACATTTAGCCTTGTTTGAAAACTTATTACGGCCGTAGCCTGGTTTATGTCACATCAGCTGAAAACAGTTATTTAAGATAGCGTTATTTGAAATAACGTGTGAAGCGTTATTCAAGATAACGCAAACATGTTTTTAAGTTTAATCCCCGTGATTCTCTGTAGAACACAGGTGCGTTATCTTAAATAACGCTAGCGAGCGTTATCTTGAATAACGCAAATGTTTAGCGGTAATCATTTTTGGAAGAACAGTTTAATGCGTTATTTAGAATACCACTTTAAAGCGTTATCCTAAATAACGCAGATATAAAATAATGGTGTGCTAAGTCTTACAGTTTCCTTTTGCGTTATTTCAAATAACGCTTCACGCATGCGTGATTGTTATCGGGAATCGAAGCAACCGTCATGCTGTCCAAAGCAGGTCCAGGGTTCGTTTGTAGGTCTACAATTCCATCTACTTGACTCGCGTCATCGCATGCATTCTCTTCGAACGGCGATTGCTCTTCCATGAAATCCTGCGGACAGCTGCATCATGAAAATATTGCACTTTGAACAAACACTTAAGCATGACCCAAATAACAATTCATTTCTGAGAATACTTACTCTTGACTCATATGATATAACTCAGATGGCGTTGGCTGCAACGGTTCTGCTACTTGTGTAGACGGTCCAACATTACTTTGTGTATGATGGTAATAAAGACCAAAACTACAAAATATATGTCGGGCATTAACAACAATTGGGAGAACCAAAATATAACATGTTTAGAAAACCTTTTAAGTTGGGCTTACCTCTGCGTCGCGCATCCAATACTTTCCTGCATGGGAAATGGAAAGCTAAAATGCGGGTTCTGTGTATAATTCATATGCGGGGGGTACGCATAGAACATTTGATGTTGTCCGTACCCTTAAACGTTAGAAGGAGGAATACTATTTGGTGATGGGATTAGATGAGTTGGACAGAAAGGTGCCGCTCGAACGGGTCCTGAAGCAGCAGGTGTTTCTACCACTAACTTTGTCGTTTTCGCAACAAATAACTCTATAGTCTTACAAGCAGCAGAAAACTTTAACTCAACATCACCATCGTCAGCAATTTTAATTGCCTTAGAACCAGAATCAGTCGACCAGTTGCATACTAACTCAATATCAAATTGCTCTGCATTAATCATTGTTGACTTGAATATTGAGACTTTTAATTGCTGCAAATTACACCATATCAGAACTTTTACAGGTTTGAAAGATCCACCTTCGTATTTCCCACACTTTCTATCATCAATAACCAACTCACCATCAAAGTAGCATAGAATCGCAATAAACTTAGGAGCCATTCTAATTTACAATAACATAAAAGAATATATTACCAAAAGTTATAGATCCAGAAAAACTAAGATTTAGGGTTTTGAAATTCAAACCTAGTGATGAATCAAACGACGGAGAATAGGAGTCCAGTTGACGTAAATCTGAAATTGCTGCTAGATCAGAGCTAAAATTAATGATTTGTTTAATTTCGGAATTTGATTTAAGGTATTGGGTTTCTTTTTTTCAATATGTAGAAAGTAAAAAAGTGGGGAGGAAGAGACTCTCGGGTGACTGACTGTATATACGTCAGCGCATCTTTTCAAATAACGCGTGCAGCGTTATTTGAAATAACGCTAAAAGGAAACTGTAAGACTAAGCACACCATTATTTTATATATGCGTTATTTAGGATAACGCTTTAAAGCGGTATTCTAAATAACGCATTAAACTGTTCTTCCAAAAATGATTACCGCTAAACATTTGCGTTATTCAAGATAACGCTCGCTAGCGTTATTTAAGATAACGCACATGTGTTCTACAGAGAATCACGGGGTTAAACTTAAAAACATGTTTGCGTTATCTTGAATAACGCTTCACGCGTTATTTCAAATAACGCTATGTTAAATAACTATTTTCAGCTGATGTGACATAAACCAGGCTACGGCCGTAATAAGTTTTCAAACAAGGCTAAATGTGTTATAAGTTTATAAAAGGGGCCAAATCCAAAAAAACTTCCGAAAGCTGAGGAAACTACGACATTGCCATTAAACTGATGAAACCCACATTACACATCAGAAAATGATTTCAATATCAGCTATGACGTACACACCAAATCTACATCAATTGTTTCTACTTTTTAACTTCCGAAATATTCCGCAGCTGCAAGCACTGTACAACAATAACAAAACTCAATAATGTGAGCATTTCATGAATTCAAACAAAATTGGTCTGTACAAACCATGTCATAATAGCTCACACCACGAGGGTTTTGCAGAATACGTTATGTACATCATGCTCAGTTAAATGTTCCACAACAAAATCTTTAACAGTAAAACACAAAAACAGAAGAACAAAATTTGTTTCGGACAAAATTTGCCTACTTTTTATACTCAATAATATTTGTGATTCGGTAGTATATAAACTCCCATGTAACAGATTTGTAAAAAAAAAAAAAAATAGATATTAAATCATCTCCATTCTTCAGTCGAGAAGTCTAGCAGGAGTCTTGATAGGCCTCTTTGATCGAGTGCTGTGGCTGCAAGCTGTTTGCGCTTGTGCAGGGTGATCTGGCACTTGGGGCTGCGTCGCATCATCTACTTTCTTCTTTTTTCTTCTACAAGCAAGTGAATTTAACCAGTTTACAATGGGCACTTCTTCATCAGCACATACCCTAAAATCCTCTTCCATGCTAGGTTCCATGGATTGCCTGGGTAAAATAGTTCACACAAGTTAAGTGATAATTAACCAACGTGATACATACATGAACATATGAATCTCTTAGAAAGAGTATATACATCCAAAAAGTCCCAGTGAACGCCATATGCACAAAGGATTAGGACTGTCAAAATTCAGCCCAATCGTCTAACTAACCGATTTAAACCGTTTTTTGAAAGGTTGAGTTTAACTATTTCACTTGCTTTATCACGGTAGGTTGGTACCCATTTAACCCGTTCTGTTAACCCATTTCCGCATTGAAAACCCTAAATTCCAAAAAAAAAAAAAAAAAAAAAAAAAAAAAAAAAAAAAATCGATTCTCCAGGATGCATCAAAACCATTCATGTGTTGAATAAAAAGAATATTCGTGTGTTAAATAAAAGAAAAAATTGATGTGTTGAATAAAAATATTTTATAGTTAAAAATATGATTTTTAACGTGTATATAAAATAAATAGTAATAAACAAATCGGACGATTTGTTTATATACATCGATTTGACTGATATTGATTGGGACGTTAAATTTACACATCGTCCAACTGCACAAATAAAATCTGTGTTTGATTGGTTGAAACCCCACACGGGTGTTGGGATGAAATTGGACATATAGTAATCCCAATAATTAGCTAGGGGTGGCAGTCGTTGGATTTGATTTGGAGTTCGTATGAATACATGGGTATTTTTGGGATTTAAAATTATATATATATATATATATAAATAAATAAATCATTGGCCACAAAACCCTATTCTCCCTCCTAACAGAAACGCTCCGCCAGCTCCATTATTAAAGGCCGATAACGCTCCAAACTAAAACCATTAATTCCTTCCTCCACGTCCAAAATCAGAAGGTGAATCATAACCCGGAAATCTGAGCCAATTTAAAATTTTTATTTTGGCGAATTTAATGGATTTTAAATATTTAAAACGAATTATTTTAAATAATTACGACGAGAAATTATTTTTGAATAGAATTAGAACGTGTATATTTATATAGATCGTTGTTAGAATATAAATATTTATTTTAAATTATAAAAGGAATTGAAAATGGCGCAGTAGTTCGAAAATTCGATTTCAAATTTCAAATGAATGTACAGTATTTAAAATAAACCGGATTTTGGCGAAACCAAAAATATTAGAATCTATTTGAGAATATCTTTCAAAGGAATCCGAAAAATTGAAATTTCATAGCGGGGATAAAAAGTTACGTCCAGTTGAAAATTCAGAATAGTCGCTATGGAATTCTGGCCCTTAAAAATGGAGATTTTGCAAACGACCTCGGTTTTCGACGAAACCACTTTTGTTGGATCCGTGATGTCAAGTTATTGCTAGGTTTCAAAATTCGTAATTTTTCGAATCAATATTTGAGCGTGGCGAAGGAAAACGTGTTTTAACAGTTTCAGTCAATTTTGATCGACCAGAAAATGGCCATTTTTCAAACGATCTCAGAATTCGACGAAATTAGTTTTTTTAGGACCGTATCGTCAATATGAAGCTAGAAATAATTTTTCTGAAATTTTCTGAATCATTATGTGAATTAGAATATACGTTTGGATTAAATATACATTGATTTAAAATTTAATTTTGATGAAAACTGATCGTAACAGCCGAATTGGGTTACGAAACCTGGTTTACAGCTGGAACGATACTCGGAAAGCTCTGTATCCGTGTATTACTTTCAGTTGTGTTCTGTATTATTTTTTCGCTGCTATGTAATGTATTGTAATCTCTGATATTTTGTGATGTATATTATTTATTCATACTCGGTATATTCTTGTATTCTGATGAAATTGTTGTAGTAAACAATGAAATGTTCTTCTGTTTGTGTTCCGATGTGGCTTGTCCTCAATTCAACATGTGCTTTCCTTCACGCTCAAACCCTGAATTCATGAATTCGCTAATTTTCTTCAAACACTCGATCTTGCCCTCACTCTTAGTTGCATCAAATATGTCTTGCGTTTTTTTTTTTTAAAATCTCGCATGATTTAACATTCAAAGTTGAAGCTGTAATCGATCTAGGGTACGATTTTTCTAAAAATTTCAATTATGGTTGCTAACTTAATAGATAGAGAGCCAAGATTTCAATCTATTCCACTTACAGAAAATCATTTGCTGCAATTTCTGGAATGATTTCTTCTCACGTTTCTTCACCGCAGAGTTGAAGGTATACTTGTAACCACAATATTAATTGCTTTTTATTTTTGACTGCTAGATTTTGTTTATTTTATTTTCGAACATTTCTGGAACGATTTTGCTTCCTTGTTCAATCTTTCATTTACATTGACCCAGTTGCCTTAATGGTCTAACATCATTTTATTTATTGTTCTTAGTTTTGAATAAGGGAATTTGGACTGGGAAAATTAGGATGACCCGTTATCTAGTTCTAAAAACTTCATTTTTAATTACAGTTTTTTTTTTCTGTGACCTGCTTGCATAAAGATTCTAATAAATTATCAACATTTTGCTATAAAGATTTGACACCTTGACATCGTTTGGATGATTGATCAGGTTGTAGTAAGCAGCATCACTAGCAAATGTGTTTATTTGCTATAGAATATAAAATAAATTTTTGTTGTCCATATATTGAATATTATCCATTTGTTGAACATGTATCCACCATACAGTTTTCTAGCCATATGGAACTTTTGCATCAAGTATTTCTGCATAATGGACATTTGTGCTGCTATATTTTCTTACAAAAGCAGGAATAACAAAAGTTAATCATGAACTAACCTTCATTGGTGAGGCTATATTTGGCCATCTAAATACGGATATTTTTTCCCATACCAATTTTTCTCGACAATGTTGGTTGAAAACCCAACCCAACCTTGAGTAATTAAATTTGGGAGGTACTTCACTAAATGGTGTGAATTAAACATATTCTATGAACAATTGAATTCGCTGCAGAGGATATTACAGCTCAAGAACAAGCTACATTGCTCTCTACACCTCTGGCTAATTGATGCTTAGGTTTTAGTCGGTTTTTGTTTCTGTCTAGTGTGGTATTATTCGATTTCATTAACTGAATTAGGCTTATCATTGGCCAAAAAATAATGAAGCAGCATCTGAAAGATTATGCTTGAATGGATCAGGCAATTGCTTCATAAAAACTAAAGATTGGTTAATCTTCTCAGGCAGATGTTGGCAAAAGACTGAAGAAATTTCACTTAAAGGTATGATTTAATATAAAAATTAAAATTAGTCATACACTTAGCATGTGATTTAAAAGAACAAGGTAAGCAGATTGGGTACACGAATGATGGTTTCCTAACAAAAGATTCACTGTTTATGACAGTCATTTCAGATATTTTTACATGTACAGGCATTGAATTGTTGATCATGACATAAAATACTCTAGAGCCGTGTTTATTTACTTTCCCCCATATTTACAATGTGTGTGAATTGTTGATTGCATGAGTGGAATGTTCATTTTTTACGGATGGCCTCTTCACATAATGTGAGGGAAAGGTTGTACGCACTAACTGACCACCCCCAGAGCCCAGAAAGCCATGAGAACAGTACCAGAATGGGAGACTGATCTGGGAGTCCTCGCGCTTGAGTACGGAAGCCTTTGGCACTGGGTATCCACCTTCATATTTTGTGTCCACTGCATCATACTAGGAATCAGGCTCCTGGTTTTTTCTTCATATCTCTAATATGAACCAAGACTATGCTAGTTGAGTTGCTGTGGTACAACCGTAGAATTGGACACCCAGACTTCAATTTTCTTTATATACAAATATCACTTATGAAAGCTTAAATTGAGATATAAATTAAAATCCAATATTCGCCATATAATTTGTTTCCATTATTGAATTTTATTAGGTTTGTACTTGAGTTGTATTAAGGAAAGGATGTAACAATCGAGATCACTCTAAATTTATGCTGATTGGTTAAAGGTCTGCTGCTTCTTGCATTACTGTGGGTGTAATCACCAACTGCATTTGTCAGTCTTTTCTCTAGTGTTTAAGCCGACACATTTATGTTTTTTTTTTTTTTTTTAATTATGTTCTATTTGGGTTTCTGAAGGAATATACATTGGTAACACAATTAACTGTTGACTGTTGGTAAAATTCTCACATATATCTTATACGAGGCAAGATGCAATTGCATATCTTGCATTAGTTCGTTGTGTGGCTCAAATATTCTACAGCAGTTTCTTATCTTATTCTGGCATTAGTTCGTTGTGTGGCTCAAATATTCTACAGCAATTTCTTATCTTATTCTTGCATTAGCTCATTATTTTAATGCTACATTCTTTTTTTGTTTATACTATTGACATTAGTAATTTTACTGGTGATTCCGTGCAACACACTTTTGAGTTTGTAATATGTTATATTTACATGCTTTGAGACTTATGTGTTGTAGGTTCAAGAATTTTTAGGTGCTGTAATATTTTTCTACTGCAGTTTTTAAAAATATTTGGTGTAATTCTCAAACTATTTGACGTAGTTCTCATGTTTTTGGTGCTGTAGCATGTTCTGTCTCCAGTTTTAAAACATATTTAATAATTGGGTTGTGTGATAATTGGTAACATTTTGATCGGGTTTGTTTAACGTGACTGACTGTAAGTGATATTTCAGAATCTATAACTTTTATATTTACTATAAGGGTTATTCGGGTTGTAATGGGTTAACCCTTTAATCAAGAAAGTCAAAAGGGTCAATCTATTGTATATAGCGAAAGGGTCGGGTCAAATTTTACTTGATCCATATATGACCATACCTTACCCATTGACACCTCTACAAAGGATCATTCAAAAAACTGTTACTAGTAAAGCAAAAAATAAAACCGCAATTGACATTTCGATTGGGCGATGATTAGTATACCAATTAATTGATTATCATTGATCAGCATTGTTATCACGTCGTTGACTAGTCGACGACAAGTCGGTCAATCAAGTTCGACGACAGTCGACTTGTCCAATTCGACGATGTTGGGCTTAAACCGGCCCAAAAACCCTAGATCGACATCGATAAAACCCAAATTGCTCATCGCCACAACTCGATAACAAACGAGATCGATAAAAAAAGATAACAGACGAGATCAACATCGATAAAACCCCCGTCGCTGCTCCTCGCCCCTCGTCGCTGCTGCTCCTCGCACCTCGTCGCTGCCAGGTATGTATATTTAAAACTTATATATACTGCTAATTATATTATACCCTAATTACTGCTTTGTTTTTAATTATATATACAACAGTTGAAATGAAGAGTAACACAGAAAATACTTGGCATGAGATGGCTAAAGATCCTATATTTGTTGAATTTGAACCTATTATTATGCTATCTTTGTTGAATTTGAACTTATTATAAAATTATAATAATATCTAATTATATTATATATTTAAGTCTAATAAATATATGTATATAAAAGACTAGTCGACTAGTCACGGCTAGTCGGACGATTTGTCGACTAGTCTAGTCTTCTAGATGGTAGTGGCTCGACTTGGCATCGTGATAACCTTGTTGATCAGTAATAGTAAATTTAAGAATAGTACCAGATGGGAGACTATCTAGGACGTCCTCACGCTTGAGTACGGAAGCCTTCGGCACTGGGTATCCACATTTAGTAGTTTGAATAGAAATTTGAGCATATAGTTGTACTCCAGCAAACACTTTGCTCATACTAATCTTATATGATTTAACGCTATTAGATCCTAGATTAATACGACTTTTGTAGCTTACAAAGGCAATTCAAATTCTATTTGGAGTTTTGAACATAGAAATTTCAAAAAAATATTGAAGTTTGGAAAGGATGAAAGATCATAAAGTCGTAGAACGGGTCAATTATTACACTAAAGCATGCGGATAGAAGCATGAAAAGTAGGGTAAATTTACCACTGCATTAGTTTTGATATTTCATCACCGTTAATTTATAGATGACGTTGGCAAATTAACCATTATTATACCAATTCTACTATCTTTTTTCTCCCAACAATGGTATAATAAACGTAAAATCATCGTTACCATAACTCTAATTTTTATGTATACTTGTCGTTGTACTGAGACAAGAGAGATCTTAAATTAACGTTTGCTGAAATATTATGGTAAGTGGACTATGCCTTCTTTGTAGATCAAGAAATAAATTTCTATGTTTTGAGCATACCAAAATCGATACAGATGCTAAAAATAATAACGGGAAACAACCGAGTTGATAAAAATTAAGGAGATGAAACTGGGGCTGGCAATCTGACTTGATGAGGAACCAGGATTAAGAAAAATTGAACAGTTTCTAACAGAAATAGGTAATAATACATATTCCTTTCAGCCATATTCTTAATTTTTTTAACTAATGGTTAAGATAAAATACTTAGCAGTTGGACAACCTAAGACAAGGAAAAAAAAAAAAAAAAGGCAATGGTTAAGGTGATACAGTTTAGTAGCTAGGGCTGGGTTTACTCCTTTCCTATTTTCCATCATTTTCCCTTCAACTATTCTCAAAATTCCATAAAAATAGATATCAGGTTAAATATGTGTTACCAAGTAGGGTGTAGTATCATCAAGCTGGGTTAGCGTAGTGTATTGATATACAAATGATACTAGATACGCTAGTGAATCATACAGTCGATATGGATTCATTCCAACAAGCATACCATGTGATTAATCCTTTTGTCTTGAAGTAAATATCAAAAATTTATCAATTGTATCTTATTTTAAACTAAAGGTTCTTATTTTGCTTATTTCTTTGTTTTGTCCTCTTCAAAGTAGTCCCAGCCGAATTAATAAAAAGTTCCAGGTAATAGCTATAATAGATGGTGCCCTATCCCAAGCTTAATTTTAACAGTAGCGATAAGGTAGGTGAAAATGATATGCATGATATTAAAATAAATTAATGTGAAATAAACTATGATGTTAGGTTGCTACATGTAGCGATAAGGTTGGGTCAGCAAGAAGACGGTTGTGCATAGTCCCTCGGTTTGCTGGTTAAATTGGTGAAGAAATATGAGTTTTGGAGAAACAAATGTAAATGAACATATGAGAAACATAAACAGGAAATACTTTAAGCCTTGTTAGGCAACGGTAAAGTTTGAACAAATTTCAATTGATTCAAAACATTCAACACAGCCGTTAAGTTGAACATGCAAACCATTAAGCATGTCATACATACTCAGGAGTAGGCCTACCAACAGGTCCAGTTTGGTCCGAGTATCATAAAACCCGGATCCAAATCCAATTACAGTAATTAAAAACCGAACCCACGTGATATTTCAAATCAATACCCAATCCCCGCCCGCCAGGCTTTTCAAATCCGCTGAGTAATACCCGTATGCCTAAATTATCAGAATATTTATGTTAAAACCATATTTTAAAATTTCAATTTCATTTGAATTTGTACACAAACAATGTTAGAATATAAACTGGGCGGTGATGTAGTCAATTTCACAACAAACCTATGTTTGAACATCTACATGTAAAGAAATAAAGATGGTAAATAAATAATATACACTCTAGTTTTAATAAGACAGGAAATCAATAGTTGGATCGGGTCTTAATTGGGCTGGATTTTGATAAAACTGTACCTGACCCTAATAATAACCAGTCATGCTTGGGTAACAAAAGACTAAACTCATACCCGCGTTGGTAGGCGCGTTCGGGTCGGATTTGGACCAAAACCCGTACCATTGACAGGCCTACTCAGGACAACTCGATAATCATTAATCAGTAAACTCCTAAGGGGAATTAAGTCGTACGAGTCAGCTTCAACACATGGCCTTAACCCCAGAGTACTATTGTTAGCAAGAACCGTGTGGAAGGCATGACTTAAACCTGAGTCTGTTATCAGACATAGGCACCTCTTTTTCATTGCATTACATGCTAAACCATGATTTATTGGAATAGAATTGCATTAAACAATGATGATGATGATGATCAAAGAGGTAGTTCCCTTTTTGTGGGGGAAAAAAAACCAACTCCGTAGAGTAGAGCTAGGGAATTTGCTCCAACCGACCCTCCGTTTATGATGGGCTCTCGCAAAGGCACTTTTTGATTTCAATGTTTCCACTGATTTAAAGGGATTATTACATGCCCTGTAAACAATAAGTAGCTAAAATAAGCTACCAAGGCTCGAACTCTCTCCCACTAGGAGCCCTTGCCAACCTCAGTAAAGCTAAGAGGTGGTTTCTGTAAAAAAAAAAAAAAAAAAAAAAAAAAAAAAGAGAGAGAAAGAAATTGGGTCATATTATAATAATTTGTGTATTTCCACAACCAGTGAGAAAAAAACTAC
Organism: Allium sativum; assembly: GCA_030737875.1. Lineage (NCBI taxonomy): Eukaryota > Viridiplantae > Streptophyta > Magnoliopsida > Asparagales > Amaryllidaceae > Allium > Allium sativum. Next base: position 713,387,744 of record CM060912.1, read on the forward strand.
AGCAATGATCCTTAAGCCTGACGATATTGAGTGTTCAATCGGCTTGTTATGTGTAATTTTTTCGGTTATAAAGGTAAGATAATGCAAACTCATATGAGTTTTAGTCGGAGTTTGAACCATCAAAATTTCATATAAAATTTGGGATACATTTGCTAAAAAAAAAAAATCTTCCATTAAGTAAATTACTATTTGGAGATCTAATTGGTGGATATGGTTTTAAGTAATATTTTTTAAAGATATTTATGATTTCATTTGCACCTTTAGTTTTATTCACAAAGTATATAATATTAATTTTTCCTTTTTTGAGATTAATTATTTAGATAGTAGTACATGTTTGTACTACAAGTCTAAGATAGTATGTAACATACTACATATCTTAGACAATACACGATATATTAAGGACTTTCTTTCTGGTCAATCCTTTCGTCAAAGGGTCTGCCAAATTGTCATCACTTCATATGTGATATTCTCTAATAATTCTAAAAGTATGGGACTATTGCCCTTAGATAGTTGAGTCACGCACAATGGTAACCCGATCTAAATGACTGGAGATCCCAAGAAATAGGTTCAATGGGTAAAAACAAGATGAGTAGTGATAGAAGTTGAACATGCTATTTAATAAACCAAAAAGCATGTATTCCTGAAGTGATTAGAGGATGAGTTGATAGAAACTCTTAATGAGATCTATACTCAATTTGGAGTGGAGTACCTACCTTCAGGAGTACTCTTGATAGACTCACCTATGTGAATGTGGAAATGTGGCCGTTTCCTATGGAGTTTTGGGCAAAACTTCTAGAGCGTTCACTAAACTGGGATAGACGTGCATGGCCATAAATGCATGAGCTTATTTGATTGCACTATAGAAAAGGTAGTGTGTGGTTTGATGTCAGGAATAGAGTTCAAGACAACGTGTCACTCTAGTAAAAGCTGAATCTTACTCACTATGCAAAGGTTCAAGTCGGATGACACCTTTGTTTATGCACAATCTTATGTTTTTTAGAAACTGCTCGAAGATATTTTCAAAATTTCAAGTGGGGGATTGTTGGAAATTTTATGTGAATTATTAAAACTTTGACTAAGTGTAAGAATGGCTCCTATATGTGAATAGTCTCACCTCATGAGACTATATGAAAGAGACAAGTATTTATACTTGTTCATAAGAAATCATGTTGAGGCCTTGGGCTCCCAATACATGCTTTGTGGTGAGGAGGGAGGCCATGCATCATGACCACCACACACGCGCGTGCGACCGACTGACTCGACTCGACCCGGTTCGGGCTTGGGCCTTGGCTTTGTGGTGTAAACACTTATATTTTTTAACTAGAAAAAATTGATTTTTTCGAACTGTGTATTTTATATACGGAGAATATTTCTGAGCCGACTTTCATTTTGAAGCGGTAAACTGTTGAACCGGTATTTTAGCAGATTTATCCACTGCACAGTATTTTGTTCAGCTCTAATCCCTATCTATATATTATCCTCAGTTGTGACGAAAATAAAACAACAACAACAAAAAAACCTTTTTTTGCCTCCGCCATTGAAATCTTCAAATTGTTAGAAACAATGGCCGAGTCGCGGACTATGTCGCTTTCTTGAAGACGATTCGGCGATCTGGTCAGTGGTGCAAAACCAGTTCGTAATTTCGCCGCCGCCTCTAGGATAAAACAGCTTCTGAAATAATAATTGATTTGCTCGTATACAAGATTCCTGCATGCGCTTGGTGCATTAAAAGATATCTATCGGTCTCATTTCAATGCTCACGCTGGCCCTGCTACTTTTTGCAGCCTTGATAAGATCGAGTGATGTTCTTGAATCGGATAAATGAACAATATGCGGATGAGCCCCTTCAGTTAAACCACCAGACCTCGTCTCTTGCATTGCTGATTACAAATATCTGATAGTTGTTTCTTGCGTTGAGGCCAAGTGCACTCAAATTTAGAATACTTTCCAGGGCACTAACATCGAAGGCATTTTCTGGCATCAGACCTCCCCAAAAACCAACATCAACAAGGATTTTCTGACGTGCATCATCAACCTTAAGTTTCAATTTTTCTGAAGATACTGTTGAAGGATAACTATTGAGCGGCATATCAATCAGTGTTGTTATGCCACCAACAGCTGGTGCCTTAGTTCCTGAAGAGAATCCTTCTCATTCACCTCTTCCAGGTTCATCAAGGTACGCATGCACATCAATCAGGCCAGGCATAACAACATCTGTAGGATTTGGAAGATTTTGAGTAATAACTCATGCCTGATTAGTTAGTCGTGATTGTCTTACACCCTCACCAGTGTTCTTAAATAACTTTACACTAGGATCATATGGTGTACATGCAAGTTTACAGTCAATCTAATTGTATTTCTTTAGAGTCTTCTCAGTTTAATGGGATTGATCCAAAGAAAATCCCCTTTTTGACCTAGTAACCTTAATATCAGGGATTACACTCGCTTCACCTAGGTCTTTCATATTAAAATTGGCACTTAATAAGGATTTGACTGAATTTATGGCATGAATGTTTGACCCGAAGATGAGTAGGTCATCTACATAAAGGCATATAAAGTATGCAAATTAGATAAATCACTATATGGTTTAAAACAAGTATCTAAACAATAGCATGAAAAATTTGATAACTTAGTCACTTCACATGGTTTTGAAGTTAATGAAAGTGACAATTGCATTTATTACAAATCTGAGAATGACATTTGCACTATTATATGCCTTTATGTAGATGACCTACTCATCTTTGGGTCAAACATTCATGCCATAAATTCAGTCAAATCCTTATTAAGTGTCAATTTTAATATGAAAGACCTAGGTGAAGCGAGTGTAATCCCTGATATTAAGGTTACTAGGTCAAAAAGGAGATTTTCTTTGGATCAATCCAATTAAACTGAGAAGACTCTAAAGAAATACAATTATATTGACTGTAAACTTGCATGTACACCATATGATCCTAGTGTAAAGTTATTTAAGAACACTGGTGAGGGTGTAAGATAATCACGACTAACTAATCAGGCATGAGTTTATTATTCAAAATCTTCCAAATCCTACAGATGTTGTTATGTCTGGCCTGATTGATGTGCATGCGTACCTTGATGAACCTGGAAGAGATGAATGGGAAGGATTCTCTTCAGGAACTAAGGCACCAGCTGTTGGTGGCATAACAACACTGATTGATATGCCGCTCAATAGTTATCCTTCAACAGTATCTTCAGAAGAATTGAAACTTAAGGTTGATGATGCACGTCAGAAAATCCTTGTTGATGTTGGTTTTTGGGGAGGTCTGATGCCAGAAAATGACTTCGATGTTAGTGCCCTGGAAAGTATTCTAAATTTGGGTGCACTTGGCCTCAACGCAAGAAACAACTATCAGATATTTGTAATCAGCAATGCAAGAGACGAGATCTGATGGTTTAACTGAAGGGGCTCATCCGCATATTGTTCATTTATCTGATTCAAGAACATCACTCGATCTTATCAAGGCTGCAAAAAGTAGCAGGGCCAGTGTGAGCATTCAAAATGAGACCGACATATATCTTTTTATGCACCAAGCGCATGCAAGAATCTTGTATACGAGCAAATCAATTATTATTTCAGAAGTTGTTTTATCCTAGAGGCGGCGGCGAAAGTACGAACTGGTTTTGCACCACTGACCAGATCGCCGAATCGTCTTCAAGAAAGCGACCTAGTCCGCGACTCAGCCATTGTTTCTAACAATATCAATAGCATATTACATGTCAATATATGTCAAACAGTTCGTAGTGTTCAAATCACAATACATAAGTCTCGAACCCGTGACCTCTCGCACAAAAGTCTGAATGTCTAACCACTGAAACTGTGATGCTGGTCAAATTTTCCTTAATTTAGCTAAATGAAACCCGTTTGCGTACTCTTTAAATTTTCTTTCATTAGTTTGTTTTATCTTTCAGTACCTCAATTTAAATTTAATGACATAGTTACTGTCTTATATATTTTAATGCGCCAAATTTTAACAATGTGGTGTGATATGTATTTAGTTAACTAAGAATCATGAATTAATTTGTTCTTAAATAATATGACAAAGTTACAACCAGTTACGCTTGTGTAGCATTCCATTGAAATATCATCTTGTTAAGTAATTTATACATTGCGTACTTTAGTTTCTCTTTAACTGCCTACACTGACAAAATCTAAATTACTATCTTGTAGTTGAAGCTGCATCAAGTGAAGACAGACTTTTGGTAACACAAGGAAGTATGATACTCCTATTGAAATGAATTTGATTTGAAGCTTGTTAATCTTAAAAATGAATTATGGTACTGTGTAATGTGATTCAGAAACATAAATTATTTCGTTTCACAAATGAAGTTAGTTTGGTTCCCCTGACATGTTCTTTCATTCAATTATTCAGCAGCTCAAGAATTTGTATTATGTGTTTTTTGATTAACATTAACTGTATTCTGTTGTACTGATTACTACACTGATCCATTTTTCTTCATTTTATTTTTTTGCTCATAACTGAAATCTACAGCATATCTGCAATTTTAAATTCTCCAACAGCGAAAATAGCATTCTTAGTTCTATACTGTGTTTCCAGTTTCCATTTGCTGAAATTCCGAGGTTAGCAGAATGGAATTCCAGACAGAGTTTCATTCCGGAAGAAATGGAAAATATCCAAGCTAGTGTGGATATTTTTCGCACCATTCCTAGTAGTTGCAAAAGGCATAGGTATTTTAGTTTTAAGAAATCATGATATGAAGTGGGCAGCAACTTAATTTCCCTCAGGAGTTCACCAGTCCCTCAGGTTCTCCAAAGTAATTTTGAAAAAAAAGAAATCATGGTATTAATAGGAAAAAAAGGTTGTATAGTATGTTGACTTGTACTGAAATTTAATTAAGCATAAATCGACAGACATAACTTCAGTACATATACATGGAAGCAATACGAGCATGTGGTTATATCCTAAATTTAAAGAACGAGAAAGGAAGAAAAATATTTTACCTGCTTCCTCCTGCTCTCGCATCGTTGTTTTCATTTTCACCAGGCACTAAAGACAAATGATCAAAAGGGTTACATGCAGCCATGATTTCAAGAGTTTGACTAGATTCTGCCTTGGATATGTCTGGCTGTATTTGAGTCTTCGGTCTATAATGAAAATAGACATAAATGGATACTATTAATCTGGACACTTCTGATGTTACGTATACATACAAGAAAGCAGTACCCAGTAGGAGGTTGAGATTATTTTTGACTGATTGACGGAGATGTGTTTGAATGAAAATAAGTATTAAAGGTAACATAGTCTCTCTCAGGAAACTGCAACATAGACTACTACTTTAAAATACAATACCTTCGGCTATATGTCCTTCCCTTCTTAAACCTCCACTTAGCATTGAATGTTGTAATAGCATTTTCATCAGGAATTTTCATAATATCGTCCCCTAACTTGTCTGGTAGATCTTGTCTGACATTAAGAATAAAAAGCTCATATAAGCATTGGACTCCACAATGTAGAAGTAGATTCAAAGATGTTGACTGTACACTTGGAAATACAGTATTAGCATTAAGTTATTCAGACCCTTCATTATTCACTGTTTAAACTAATCAAAATGAAACCAGTGTCAAGGACCACTAATAAAGCGGCAAGGTTCTAACTTGTGGTCTAAAGGTCCTGACATTGAATTCCCTTTAGAGTTACTTACCAATATATCAAGAGAGAGAAATGAGAACATAATTTATAATGTCAGCAGATTTCATGCAACGGTGTACATGCTTTATAATAGTGGGATTGACTTGTGAATAAAATATGTAAGAAAATATTGATACATCCTTATGTGTTATATATATGTCAGAAAACCACAAGGCAAAAGCGCAAGAATCTTAGAATGCAAGTCCAAAGATTTTGGAATAGGAAACCCTGGACATTGATTGCCGGTAAATGATCTGAACCTTCTTTTCCACATCATTTAAAAGAATCCATTTATAGGAATGCGCTATGATCCATAATAGAATACAGATTTGACGGTTTGTGTTTGATTCAGCTTAGACCAGTCAACGGATACTCTCGGATGCAGATCGTGCCATATTCATATCTGCATCCGAAATCATTTTCGGATATCAGATATCAACATCCATGGATACAGACGGATATCGGATAGTTACCTTATTTAACAATCGACAAATCAAGAAACATATATTATTATTTTTAGCTTAACATATTATTATTTTTTCAGTTTCATTGATTATTAAAGTGCTAAAAATAAACAGATACGATGATAATAAATAATTTTGGCAATTAATATCTATTTATTTTGTATAATATAAACTTCAAATTTAATAAAACAGCTTTCCTTGTATTAAAATACACATAAATTATAATCTTGAAAAAACCGGACGGATATCTTTTGGATGTGGATGTTTGGATATCCATACCAGCATCCGTTTTTTCAAATATCAGATATTTATCCACCTTTTGAATACCGATCGATGTTGGATTATTCGGATATCCATTGACAGCAACCCTATTTCAGCTTCATCTTGGTAACATCTTGTTTGTGTTTTTCTCACCAACAACAAGCTTAAATGAAAGCTCATAAACATTCTAAGCCGAACACGACGCAGAGCTTGCTCTTGGATAAAGATTTAACTTAGTAACAGGCAACAGCACGTTTGAGTTTAATTCATTAACAAATAGCAGACTACACACAAGCTCCTAACGATCTGAGTCAAACATGACTGGCTACTAATATAACGTTCAGCTTGGTAATGACTGGTTTGGGTAACCATGTTGTTCTAAATGACGCGGTATGCGAAGTGCCAGGAATGGTCCTAGAATCTAAGCAGAACCTAGATGGAGCTTTGGCGGAAATAAACAATTGCCAAACAAAATTTGCATTAAATTGCTATAAAAATAGTGATATGTTGTATGAAATTCAGATGTTTTTGTTTGAATCATCATGAATTTATTATTTTACAGTGAATGATACACACACAATATGCTTTGACAGTAAATACCAAAATAAATTAAACACCATTATAGCTATAGGAATACCACATACATGATAAGATTTACACTGTATTTAAAATAAATAGTTTTGTACCAATTAACCATTAAAGCTTCAAAAAAAAGTAAGATGATGGTGAACAAATTACCTTCTTTTTTGATAATAGATTACCTTACGATATGTTTAAAAAACATAATATAAACATGTGTAAAATTGATGAAACCGTATAAATCAAAATTAAAAGGAGTTATATTAGATTATGGAAAGTTAGTGCAATTTTTAGTTTACTTTCAATTTTAATTATGAAGAGGAATTATTCTTCATCAATCATCAATACAACTTGAAGTAAAATATAAAAAGAGGAATTAATTTCAGAATACTACTAGAATATGAAGAGCTTCAATAAAATAATTAAAAGTAATTGAGTATTTTACTGTGATTGTTCCTAATATGATCAGAATTACATATATAAATACATGTATGTATGTACAATTAACACATTAAAAAGAGAGAGAAAATCATCCTTTAGTGTTCCAAGAAAACAGGATTTAAGTTAGGCTTCTTAATTCTCTTATAACTCTAATATTGGTGTAGTGGAAACATCAAAACCCCAAATGACAAACAAATGAAGATATATATTAGAGAACTAAAAGCAAAAGTGCTTTTTTCTTTTTCTTCCCAAAATGTCATTTTGATTTTATATAGCTAATAAATAGAAATATCTATGTCTGTATTAAATTTCAATGTTTTCTTTCTAATTAAGTCAAAATTCAATATTAAAGTTCTTTATTTATTTATTTTCATATCAATTTTGGCTCTATGAAATTCACATTAAAAAATATTAACAAAATGAATCTCTATTCTCAGTAGGATTTTCAACAAAGAAGTAAAAATTTATATGCACATATGCGCTCAGATTTGCGGTCAGACGTTTATGTTTTATCTTTTAATACATTTACCATGGATGGATGAAGTTAGAATTCTAAGTTGCCATGGGATGGATTTCGCGTGGAAGCATAAAGAATGGCACAAAAATGAACCAAACAGTCTATTAATCAATCCCCGAGAAAATTAATATTCTACAATAACCGAATAGTCTATACTCACAAAAGATTAAGTGTGTTCACACTTCCTATGTTTTTTCACCTTTCTTCGTAAGTTTTTTTTTTTTTGGTTTATAGAAAATGATATTTGTTTCAAACAGAGCACTCCTTATGATGTCTATAAGGACTAGAACTCGTGATCTCTAAAACATTTGTCTAAAGCGTCATACATCTAACCACTTGAGCTGGAGGTCCTTGACTTTAGATTTATTTTATTTTATTATTATTCTATTAGATTTAAAAAATAAGAGTTGAAGGCTAGGAGCCTAGGCGTAGACTTGATGTGGTAATTGTCTACTTCATTGTTGTCAAAAATCTTAAAATCATACGAATTGAATCCCGTTCAAATCGAATCTCTCCCTTTACGATTCGATTTATATTCCGATTCAAACCAAGCTAATACCACACATTAGAAAAATCATTGAATCCAAATTAACATATTCTATATACTTATTTGAATCTATAATTGCAAGTATAATCATTTCTGAACAAATTAAATTTTGAACGAGAGAGCAAATAATGTTTTAGGTTTAGATGTGGCAATTTAAACATCAAAATGAGCAAAGTGTGTGCAAACTTTAAAATGTTAGTTTTTTGAATCCACAGTTTACGATTTAAATACCATTTCGATTTATGGTTTGAAATGTACGATTTGAATCTCATTTTGAAAACCTTGGTCCAGTAGATCATTCCTTCTAATGATAAAAAGGTCATTTGAGTAAATGCTTATATTAAACATCTGATTCCACATTAACAAATATACTAAAAGCTTTGGAAGTTGGAACTACATAATGACAGCTTGAAATTTGATTACAACGGTGAGTTAACCGGATATAGCTTCCTTTATTTAACAAGAATTTAACCAGTGAAAGAATTCGCAAGTTAGGCAGTGTTGTCCGTTCTTACATTTCTTAACCAACTTTATACTCCTATGCATATAATGTAATTCAATTCAATAATTAAAACGAAAATGCAGATCAAACAAGAAGTTTCAGCAAGTAGACAAGGACTGCAGAAGCACCCTACCAAATGTTCATATAAACAAACAGCTCGGATGGAAAATTTTAGCACACAAAAAATTCATGTTTGCAATAATATATCTTGTCTAGACGTAAACTAACCAAACACCACCTTTATATTCAAGTGTGCTGCTAAAAGCACCGCGAAAGACACTGCCAGCTACCACGCGGGTTGTCAACCACCGATCATCATTCACTGCCTCTCATGAAGTTCGAGCAGCCAGATAGTGCGAAATAGCGCTCGGCAGTGAATGGCCAACCAAGCATTGGTAGCCTGCAGTATAAACTGTGGTGCTTCACTGCTTCTATCAACGCACATACTCAATCAAAACGATTTAATTATTTGAAATATTGTTATTCAATCTAAAAGTTGCAGCCAAGCCACTTAACAAATTATACAATTTGCATATAACTTTGAATGCCTACTATCTGGTTAGGTGAAGAACACAGGCATTGTCATGATTTATTATACAAATAGAAACAGAATCTGCAAAGAAATTCCTCCCTGAGAATATCAATGCTTTTTCTGAACAATAACAGGAGAAGTGGACATCTGATTCAGCATAGGCTTTCAACCAAAAATAATTTCATATTAAAGAGCATATAATAATTATCGTTGATTATGTTCAGATCTATCTTCATCTAGTTAATTATATAAACCGCATATACTTATCATATCACAGAAAATTAAGAGATGGAAAAATTAATTGTAAAATGAGGCAAAGAACAATAGAGGTTCAACTATACATATATATAAAGGTGGATACCCCGTGCCAAAGGCTCCCGTACTCAAGCGCGAGAGGACTTCCCAGGCAATCTCCCGTCCTAGTACTATTCTCACGGCTTTCCGGGCTCTGGGGATGGTCGATTAGTGCGCACAGCCTTTCCCTCACATATGTGAAGAGGCCGGGACTCGAACCTGCGCACTCCAAATTACCAGCCGGGTAACCTTACCGTTGCGCCAGCCACCACCTTAACTATACATATAAAGGAAAGAAAATAAATATGACTTAACCAATTGCACAAAAACAAACTTGGTTTCTCTATTTTGGATCTCCTGTTGCAACTTTCTGTGCATAAAGTTCGATGTTGTATCATCAAAAGAACACTAAATGGATTTTGCAAAAATGTTGCCATATGAAGAAGCCTAATTCAAGTTAGTAAGTTACCTTGATTTTCTCTTTCTGGTTTTCTTTGTTTGACCGTTTTCAGCATCATTTGGACTTGAACCAGGTACTGTCAGATATAATAGTTTAGTCAAATATGGGATATAGGCATAAAATACCCAACAAAACTGTTGACCTACCTGCTGATGAATTTCCTTGAACAGATTTTCTGGTCTTAGTTCTGGGCTTCTTGATTTTCTTATCACTGGTATAGGTTGTAAACGTAATCAAAAGCACAACAACGTGAACAAACATTAACAAATTGAGGATTAAACACAAATCTAATTGAGAACTCCTGTATATCTTTTATTGTTGTTGTTTTTTTTTTTTTTTTTTTTGGGGGGGGGGGGGGGAGTGGTCAAGGGAGACGAAGCATTGCCAAGGTTCGAATAGCTTTAATAAAAATTGCTGACCCAATGTCAGTACAACAAAAACAAACCTATATTGGTAATATGTTTTGTAATGGTTATGGGCCTGATTTTGTCATTATTATTCAACAAGTGTGCAAAACTGAAACATAAAATTTCTTTACTATCAACATACACATGTATGTGTTTCAAGTTCCTTGTTCATCAAAACATCATCAATTCACGACATATAATTACACTAACTCCAGTTCACTCCAGCTCAATTAAAAATACACCATGAACTTTAAGCATGCATCAACAAACACACATGTATGTAAAAATTTACACACACACTCCAAAAAAAAAAAAAAAAAAAAAAAAAAAAAACCCTCAGCGGAACTAAAATTAGTGAAAATCTACGACTACAACAATGGCCTCTCATATTTTGAACAAAATAATATACACATACTGGAATGGAAAGATAATATGAAAACATAATTATGCCCAGAAACAGATTACCATAACATTAGAATTGATGATAGCTTATGGTAACTCTCTAGATAAAGACAAGCAATTTTGAGTATCTACTGTGTCGGCTTTAAAATATCATGGAAATTCATCAAAATTAGCCTTTTGTGAAGAAATTTAGAAAGAAAGTGCGTAGAATAATATAGTCATCTACCTACACTGGCTTTGGTCAGTAATCAAATTATCTACTGATTCAGGATCAGATGAATTAATGAATGATATCAAGTCACGGGGACCAATCGCAGGTCTCTCACTTTCTCGATCCACAAAATTTGAAATAAGAACATTCTGCTTCAATTTTCTTGCTGCACGAAGCATAGGTACTTCATGTGGAAGCAAGTTCTTCCATCTCCTGTACAATGAATGTGTTTAATTATAAAATGTTAAGAATGCTGCAGTACTTGAAATCAAAAGTTGTGATTTAGCAGAATTCATGGAAAACAATTCTAACATATACTGAATATAGTACGTTGAATACTACCTAAGACTTGTATTGCTAATATTTACTACATATAAGTACCCGATTCCCCAAAAAAAAAAAAAAAAAAAAAAAAAAAAAAAAAACTTCTAAAAATTCTTGAGTTAGCCTAGCTATATCATCCTGTGATCATTTAGCATATTTCATAATATATCATTAATAATAAAAAGTTAGGCCGTTTGAGAGAATAAAATTCATAATTTATTTTTTTAAATCCTTTAATATATAGAAGTTTCCTCATGTGGTCTTCTCTGGAATGTATCTTGCAAAGAAATTATCTCATGTCAAAATTATGGTATTGTTCTGTTATTAATCTACCTCAAACACTGACAATCAGAACGCCTAGGTACACAACTTGCGACCTTGGACCAGCTATATCCATGTTTCTCTATTGCCTCTAGCAACATAGTATCCTCTTCTTTGCTCCACGCTTCAAACTTCAGCACTGGATCAAGACAATTAAACCATCTATCCAAAAAATTACACAATTGTAAAACAACTGCACGCTAAATTACTATTTTGGAAGACCAAATACGTAGGTGTACTACCTTTCTCTACATTGAACTTGTGTTCGGCCAGGAGTAAATCGAGCTATTTTATTCCAATTTTTTGCACCAAAAAGAACAACAGCAACTTTCAACCGTTTGTCTTCGTCTACTGACCATCTACCAACTTTTTTCCTGTTAGGGTTTAAAGTTTTTCGCCACCTATTCAATTATGAGACTTTGAATTTCAATCTACTGGAAAAGTAAGTCTGGTCATGAAAATAACATATGGAATACAAATGTTATTATGATAAATTAATAAGATTGGTTTTTTGTCATGGAAAAGTTTCAGGCAATACAGAAGGTTGATGAATTTCCTAAAATAAAAATGTGACACTGTATATGATTGAATACTTAATATCCACTCTTGAGACGCACTTCCATACAAACCTTAAATATTTACAGGCACTATTGTTCCTTTTTCCAATTAAAATGAGGTCTGATATGTTTATAGAAACATTAATTATCATAATTAAAATCAAAAGAATGAAAAATATAAATTTCTATATACCATAAAGATTCACTCAAAATATAGTTCATTAGGATAAAACGCAAGAAGAATATAGCCACCCATATGTGTATTTATGCCCAAAGCAGAAACAGAAGTAAGAATATAAGCACAATTCATACAAGGAAATGTGACCATGTTGATATATAAAAAACCAATAGTTGAGAACGGAATTTTTGTGTGTGTGTGCACACACACATGCATATATATATACACACACACACACACACACACACACACACATATATATATATATATATATATATATATAAAAAGCTGATATTGACATGAAATTTCATAATTGTTTAAACAATCAGTAATATGGCATTTGTGGTTTTGTAAGAACTATAACTAGGTAATATTCGGTATTCGACAACGCAATAACCTGATAACCTGTCACGTTATCATTATTTCCAAAAATAATTGAAGGTTCAAAAACGCAAGTCTATTTGGAAAAATGATTGTTTTTACTGTTTTAGCTTTTGACAAAGATGAAAAATAAATAAACTTTTGTTTCAACAAGTTTGTACTTTGAATTAGGACATTTATCAAGGTCTTTCGCATCATAAGAGAATAACCTTTGATCTATTATAAAACTTGATTTCATGCATTTAATCATGGTTTTAACAAAAAAACATCAGCCACTTAGAATGCATGTGTCATACATGAAAATTTTCTTTCATATAGGTGTAAAGTTTGAGAATAGAAATTGCAGACGTTTAGAACATCTAGATCTCTGAAATCCAAATGTGACAAAACATTTAAAAAACATTTTACAGTTAAACAGACCTCAACATGTAATAATTGTCAGAGCGACTCTTTAGACACAAAACTATGCACAAATTAAGAGACAGAATCTTAACCATCGGATCGTTTTGTCTTTATATGGAGGAGTGAAATTCATGGGGTGATCCAATAGTGTGTCCAAATAGACTTTCCCTATAATTGTAGCCTAAAGGCTGAATTTAAATGATGTCCCTAACTATGCAATTGTTTCCTTGTGACTTCTCTAATGATTACTTAATGAACATTGCTTCCTACAACAACTGACATCTCTTAATTACTAAAATTAAGAGTGAAGCATCAAGGACCGTTAGGTTTAGTAGCAAAAGATATGACGCTCTAGACAGAGATTCTGGATGTCATGGGTTCAAACTTTAAACCTCTGAATCTTTGTTTTGGAAATGCATGTGTGTTTTGCTTAAATTATAGATACAATAGTGAGCTAGAGTCAAATTTATTTTCATGGATAACACCAAACTGCATAGCTATGGAAACACGTGTTAGCGTGAATAGGAAGCATAGTTGTGATCGAATTTTCAATCGTGTCATGATCGATTGTGTTTCGCAGTGTCATGTATTGCACTATTTTCCCTTTTTTTATAAACACATGCTCCAGATATTACTAATAATAAGACATCATTAATGAGGTAAAAAAACAAGTACTCTGCAAAACCATGTATGAATAAGCAGCTCCAGAAACATTCTAAGTTAAAATAACGGCAATAACATCATGCTATTTAATGTTGTTTAAAATACTGACAATCAAATCTAAATGCTGGTAGATACTTGAAAGATTGTATTGTCCACCCTCCCACAAATCAATTATGCGCGTTCAAGTTAAATATATGTACACACATCCAATGTGTTATCAATTTCTACAACAAACCAGTGATCCGAAAGGCATGAAAGCCGTTTAAAAAGCGTGCAATTTGAAACAACCAAGAATTTTGACATGGGACAAACCAAAAAGAAGGCCAATTGTAGCTTTGTATTATAAAGTCTGATGAGCATTGGTCCTGCATTGTGTAAGACAAGCAAAGTATGACGATGGGCAGGGTGGTAATTCTGAGTATAACGTATGTGTTTTGAAAACAGAGGAAGGCAATGGGTTTGGTGAGGCGTAGGGCTAGGACTGTGATGTCTGTGGGACTTTGCAGAGGGGTGAGTATTTAGTTTAGTTGGTCCAAGGATGAAAATTGTTAAATCAAACTAAAACTAGAAATGAAAACCAAACCAACCAAATTAAGTCCAGCTGGTTCTGTTTGGTTATCTAATTTAACTGAACTAAAGATGATTGACATTTTATGTTGAGAATGTTCGTTGTAATTTAAAATAAAATATAAATACATGATCAAAATATTCTTATATAGTATATTTATGCAAGGGTGTCAAAATGAGATTCAAATTGTAAATTGTAACGTTTAAATTTTAACTCCAAATGGGTTTTAAATCGAAAATAGTGGATTTAAAAGATCCATACTTTAAAGTTCACATACACTTTGAAATTGGCATTTACATTTGAACTAACTGATCTAAAGCCTAAACCTAAAATTTCCATTTTTTTTATTTTGCTCAGAAAACTTAGAATTGAAAATGTTGACTCAAAATTCATGTATTAAATGTACCAATACGTACTGAATGAAAGTGGTTTTAACTGATCTGAATCGAAATATAAATCGAATCGTAAAAGGAGAGATTCGGTTTAAAACGGGATTTAAATCGTAGAATTTTAGGATTTTTGACAACAATGTGTTAATACTTTTTAATACTAATCCCGATGCATATATGATAAATAAATTTTATTTAAACCACTAATTGATCTAAAAAATCATTTTTTGGTGGGGAAATTGGAAACTTAGGTGGTAGTACATAGTACTACAAGTCTTAGGTAGTATATACATACTATATGGCAATATACGTTTGAATCACACTAGACAAGTTTCAAACCTATGACATAACAAATAATTATAACGCCGCTAATTTTGAAAATATAATAAAAGCTCGACAATTTGATTAAAACCGATAACCAAGCTAATATTTTTTACAAGCAAATTATAAGCTAATCTATTCCAAAATCAAACTGCGTGAAATACACTGATTTGTTTAGTTTATTTGATTTAACCGAAGGGAGCTCACTCTTGTTCCTAATACCGAAACATTATGGTTGTGATGGCTATTTAACTGCATTCATTGTTTGATGTCTAGGTGGTTTAAATTGATTAAATGGGCCAAGTACCCTATATAGTGTGAATTTGCTTGTTTACAGTATTGGTCGGTGCCATGAAAGCTATTGATTGAAATCTTGTGTTACTTTTGTAATTTAGAAGAGAAAATGAATGTTTTGCAAAGCTGCAACTGATATAGAAAATATTCTCCAGTGCAGTCAATAGCAAATAGTGCAACTCTTGAACTATGCACTATTTTGATGCTATAATGCGCGTTATTTGTTTAAAAAAAATATTTTTCAACAACTATTCACTTATATTTTGCCTAACTGAAGGGTTTTTCCCCCCATATTTTTGCATCATATTCAAACCGTTCAAGACTCCAAATATAGATACCACCATGCATTGCATGTACTAGATATATTTTTATGTAAAATTTAAGTATATTAGAGAAAAATTATCAATTCCGTATTGTACATTATGAATGAATATGATATATTTGTGTCTTAAGGATTTGAAATTTATTCTTATATTTGAGAGTTAAGATGAAATGTATTCCAACTTATGGGTTATGATGAGATAAAACTCTACAAAAAATTGCATGAAAAATACAATTTTACATAAAATGTCAAAGATTTTCTAATAACAAGAACTTCAAAAAAAAACTACAACGTGAAAATAAGAAAGTCAAATGAAAATAACTTACATAAAATCTGCAATAGCAAAATTCAAATAAACAAAGTCAAACATGATTCACGCGTACGATAACTAAACATTGAAACTACATTACACTTCCAAACTTTTAAGCCGTCACTCCAAATCAAAACCATCATTATTAAACAATCTTCAATTTCTTCTTTATTTTGAGTCATATTCTACATCGTTTTCCTAAAAGACGTTGCAAGTACAATAGCATGTTATTTTTGGCTTTATTCACCGTCCAAACCTTTAAAAAGGAAACAAAACAAAATAGCGTGCTATTTAGAACTATGCATTATTTTGCGCTATGATAAAACAGCGCAAACTCTGCAATATGTGTTATTTGTTGCTATAGCGTGTGCTTTAATAACACTGTTATTCTCATTAAAATTTATGTTCACTGCATTTTGTTGTTTCATCTTTTGCAATGTACCAGAAATGAGTGTGCAGCAACACACTTGATGGGGTTTTTTCTTAAAGAAAAAAGAAAGAAACGAACCATCAATAGAAGAAGAATTTATGAATACAGGTGCAGAAAAGTCGTATTAAACATAATACAAAACTGTGGATAAACTAAGTGAATAATTATATAACTATAAAATCCAATTATCCACAAAATTAGGGTGAGCATGGATGTAGATAAAAACTTCACATAAAAATATACAAGTTTATTTTATGTGCCACCTATATATAACTGTCAAACATATGCAAGTTGACTCGGATATTTACCCTTACCAAAAAAGAACCATCTTGGACATCCTCGTCTATCTCAACATGTGATCTATCCTCACCTATTCGATGAATACTCCACCAAAAAAGAACTTTAACACTAGCATGATCGATCAAAACATGCATAACTTTTATTGTCACCCTTAGATACAGAATTCTCCAAATTTACATCATGTGACAGAGAAATATTTTGTAAATGTATCGGTAAATATCAAAAAAAACTGCATATACATATAATAATAATAATGCATGGAAATTTTATTGGACACATGTATAAGCAAAAGATGACACAAGAAAAATCTCAACCATTGGATCTCTCCCTGAATTCCACCTTCCATTTAAAGACGAAAAATCCAGCGGTTTATACTTGCTGTGTCAAATTTTGTGTCCTAAAAGCCGCCATCATATGTGTGTGTGCATGTTCATATACATAAACTGTGCATGAATCGTAAAGCAAGTTGAGTAAATTTTTGAAACCAACTTATATGTTTTGCTTGCAAAAGCATGCAGTGTACCTTCCATAATATTTTGTAATAGCAGGTACTCCAATTTGCACATATTTGTGAACTCGCTTATCATATTACAATCCCATAGGCTCACTTCACAGTGTAGCTGACTTGCTGCCATGAAATGTGACAGCCTTACTTACCGTGCCAAAGTTGTAGGAGTTATTTGTTGGTATTTGTCCCAGAAGAAGATTCTGATCTGAGTTTACCTCCCACACGTCCTTGGTAGTAAGAACATGTGCGATTTATATTATTTTTCAAAGAGGGGCTCGATAATTGTCGAGTCACTGTTTGAAATAAGGAATATATATATATACACACACACACACACACACACACTTTGTCCGTATCCTCATTTGTGGTCCTATAGATTCTCCAAGTGCTGTAATGTCGTGTTGGTTTGTTTTCAACAAATGTATCAAAATATTTTCTGAATATGCTAAACTCACGACCACATATTTATCCAAACGGTGGCTCTGAAGGTTTCAAGATCTGAAACCCAATTGAAATGTATAGTAAATTGTTTTCCCTCTTTAAGATATTTTATTGGTCTTCCGCTTAAAAGTCTTAGTGTGTTCCATTTGTGCATATCCATAATGATAACAGAAGAAAACTAAATCAAAAACTAAATCCTAGAGCTAGGTAATGTGTCTATGTTAGTCACCCTCCAAATCAAAAAGGACAAACGTATTTTGATCCTATATTCAAGAGTTGATTTATATCCACAAATGTCACCTTTTTTAAAAATAAAGCGTTTTTACACCAAATCATCTCCAGGGAGAAGCCAACTGATAGATAGATTTTAATTAATAGGTTTACCCCCCCCCCCCCCCCCCTCTTCCTTCCGAACCAACTTGTCATAAAAAATTAAATTAAAAAAAAAAATCTTATAACTAATAAACCTAAAAATATGGATAGCAACGCTTCACACAATCAGACGTAAAATAGAGAGCAAATCATCTGCCATCCCACAATGAAGTTCAGAAAGAAAAAAAAAAGGGATGATATTCATCATAAAGTAAGAGTGCACGTGAGAGAGTATCCAAATAAAAGACCAATAACTTAGAGTGTGGCCAAGAAGCTAATCTAAAGGTAACTCTCATTTTAATTCTAGCCTCATCAAACTCGTGCTAAATTCAAATTCAACTTCAGAGTCATATAAATCCATTAATCTTAGAAACTGTATAGAACTTGCACAAACATATTTCATACAATTTTATATCCTATCCAATTCCATCTCCATCATTTTAATATTTATTTCGAAGGGGAAATGTTCCATTATTAACCAAAAAAAAAAAAAAAAAAAAAAAAAACCTTAAACAGTTTTTGAACGGAATGAAATGGTTGTCAAAAAAATGAGAGCTCCAGAAAAAAATAAACTTGAGAAACTGCGAAACCTTCAAAGGAAATAAAACAACACTAAAATGCAGGTGGACAATTTAGTCAAATACAATTTTGATGGTTCTCTTAAAAGATATGAAGCTCGATCCTCGATGGGTTGACAAAGGTTTCACACAACTATAGGGCATTGAATTTTTTTCAAGGCCTTTCTTTTTATGGTCAAATTGAATATTCTAGAGTTATCTAACAATAAATTTGGATTGATCGCTGCAATCACCTAGAACTGTATAGAACTTGCACAAGCAAACTTCATTAAATTTTATATCATCATGCTTGGCCTTGTCCTTACATACGTTTATCTCAAAGGTGTCATGTCGCGTGTGATTATCCCAAAAACAACCTAGTTTTAGAAAATCTTGAACAGAAGAAAGTGGCTGTCAAAGAAATAAGAAATTCAAAAAAGAATAAGACTAGAAAATTTGTGAAACCTATGAAGGAAAAGACTATGCACTAGGATGCAAATGGATATTCATTGTAAAATATAGATTGGACGCTTCTCTTGAAAGATATGATCGGTTGACAAAAGGTTTTGCACAAATCTATGGCATTGATTTTTCCAAGACATTTATCTTCAATGGTTAAGTTGAATATTTTAGAAGTATTACTTTCTCTTCGAATAAATTTGGATTGATTGGTGCATAACTTGTATCTCAAGAATGCTTAACCTCGAGGCATAATTATAAATCTTGAAAGGTATGATCGGTTAACAAAAAGGTTTAGCACAAATCTATGGTATTGATTTTGTCCAAGACATTTTTCCCAACGGTCAAGTTGAATATTTTAGAAGTGTTACCTTCTCTTGGAATAAACTTGGATTGATTGCTGCATGATATGGATGTCAATCAAGAATGCTTGCTTAAATGGTGGATCCGAGGAAGTGTACATGGATGCACCTCCAGGGTATGGTAATATGCTCTAAAAGAGAAATTACAAGTTGGAAAACAAAAATTGCATGATATCAGACAACTCCAGTTATTAGTTCGATAAATTCAAAAAAATTATTGGGAAAATAAAAGATATTTGGCATGGACAGTCAAACCACGCATTGTCTATAAGAACTTCCATCTAAAAAACATTGCATTGATTGTGTATGTAGTTATCATCATTAAGGATGATGCTTGGAAAATGAATGAATTGTAGAAGAATCTATCATATGAATTTGAGATTAAAACTTTGGACAGTTAGGTATTTTCTAAGAATGGAGCATAGTTGTGAAAGGCGCGACTAGGCACACGTCATTGCGCATGATGCGACGTTTGCACCATTTTTGCTTGCAGCGCGGTGCACATGGAAAGGCGCACTAAATGGCGCAAATGGCGTGCCTTTTCTTCATTTTTTGTTTTTGCTTTTTTTTGTTTTTTTTTCAATTCCAAACTGCAATAGCTGCTACTATAAATACTTTTACCATCACTACTACTATTATTATTATTATCATGATAACATGAAATGTGGATAATTTTGTTAATATCTTTTTTTCCAACTATATGAAAACATAATCACATTATTATTATTTTCTATTCGATTATCATCAACAAGTCAATAACCTTACAATCATGTAATTGACATACCTTAGCATGCCGACATTTAGAACTGACACATGTTTTATTATCCAACATAATTTAGATTCATTTTAATATTTTGTGAGGCAAAGATTTTTAATATTGTCATAAATATATAATGTAATGTATAAAAGATCATAAAATATTGCCTAGTATAGATGCAAAAGCAAATGAGTGAGACTGAGAACCTGTGAACGATAAATCAAAAGAAGCAGCTTTGGAGGAAGAGAAAGCATTCTCAGAAAATTAACGTTCAATCAGCTCAGAAACATGCCTTTGAATAGAAAAAAATTGCATGTGTGAATACGTCCAATATATTTGTACGATTTGTCTACAACATAAAAATATTTCATAATTTGGTATTCGTTAAATACAATCAAGCATTAAATTTATCAGATTTAGCTTTCTATTTTATTAGCAAT
The DNA here is from genome assembly GCA_030737875.1 of Allium sativum. Classification (NCBI taxonomy): domain Eukaryota; kingdom Viridiplantae; phylum Streptophyta; class Magnoliopsida; order Asparagales; family Amaryllidaceae; genus Allium; species Allium sativum. The sequence continues at coordinate 713,408,683 of CM060912.1, forward strand.
ATGTATTATTATTTTGGATTTGGAAACTATTGTGCTTGAAATTTTATGTTTTTTTTTTGTAAAATGCATAAAAAAATTATTGCGTACGTTTTAGAAAAAATATTAATTTTTTTGTTAAAATATTAAATTTATTAAAAAAAATAAACATGCGTAGTAAAATAAAAAGGCGTGCGTCATTTGACGCGCCGTGCGCCAAGGCTTCATAGAGGGTTTGCGCCTTTTTGCGTCGTGCGCCATTAATAACACTGGGATGGAAATTGCTAGATCAAACAAAGGTAGTATATATTCCCATCAAAAATGAAAGCATGTCTCTTAAGTCTTAAAAAAGATAACGACGGGATGCAAGTCATCAAACTCAAACAGTCCTCTTGAATTTAATCAAATATAGAAAATATTGTGCAAAGAGTTTGCACTAATAGAAATCATTATTTGGTGTGGTGGGAAAATTGAATTATCACCTCGCATTAGATCAAATTTCTACTTTGTAGCTAGTATGATGAGTCTACTCCACGCATTGTCCTTATAAAACACATGAAAGTGTAGCTATAGATGTCTCTAAGATACTCCAAGGGATTTAAAGAAAGGCTTGCCATGGAATAAGGCAAGGATGATGATCATCAACGCAGACCAACAATATGTATCGATGCTGATAGGGGCCGATCTAATGTTAATAGGAAATCCAATTCTGGATACCACACATTTCCATGAGGAAATCTGATAGCTAGGAGAAGTTAAAGAAAGTATGTAACTAGGGGCAATTTCAGAAGAATATAAGATTATAACATATGGAAATGTAAAATAATAATAATTTGGTTGAAATGGGTGCTGGAGGATCATGGTAGACAAATGGCATTTCTCATGAAATTGTTTCATGACAGCAAGACTACAATTCAAAGAACATATAACTTACTTTTAACATGACAAAATTGTACATGCGGAAGTTGGTAGGCATTTTGATAATTAAAAAAGAAGCTTGAGTATTAATATACCGGTAATGTCGTAGAATAAATAAATTGTAGAGGTCTAATTGGTTAATCTGTTAAGCAAAAGTTTGATTTCCCAATCAGCAAGTTGGGCATGATCAATTTACATGCACTAACCTCGGGCTGTGTCGGATTTGGTGATATTATTTATTGCCGTTTATTTTATTTTATTATTATTATTACTTGCTCAACATTCTTTAGTTACTAGTCATTATTTTTTAATACAAGATAAGTTTTTTTTTTTTTTTAATATGGACTGTAACTCACTATGTAATTTGATGGTTTCATTAGAATTTAACATGAAGGCAGTTTTGGCGTAACAGTATGGTATGCAGTGGCTTTTACAATGTACAACTCCATTGCCATATCGCATTTGATGTGTCATATCCCAAAAAAGAAATCCTGAACCATCTGATACACAACCAGTCATCTTACCACTATTATTAGCGATCATTAAGTATGATAATAAATTTTTTATTGATAAAAAGGATAATACCAGAACTAAAAAAATAACTTTATATGACATGAAAACATACTTGAAAGAAAATGGAATGAAACTATAATAAAAGAAGTGTGGGCATCGGATGTTATAGATGCTACCGAATCGAATCACTGAGTTATGAAACAGTGAAACTGCGGTGCTTTTACCTATTAGAACACTGTGGGCCAGTACGTCCATCTAAAGTAGAAGACACAAGTTGCCAACTACTCTCACCAAATATTTCAACAGCTTCACAAAGTTTTGCATCCTCATCAGGTGTCCATTCTCTGTTCAAAATATGAGGATTTAGACTTCTTTGATACCGTGCCAAGCATTGAAATGGAGTTCTTTGTGTTCCTAATGCACAAGAAATGTCAAGCCAATCATAAATGCCTCTTTCTTGAACTAAATCTAATAGCTTTTTGTCTTCCATCATGGTCCATGGGCTGTGATTGATCAACGGATCATCAAAGTTGAGCCACCTGAAAAGGAGGAAATATTCAAAATTAATACTATTATATTATTGTGGATATTCGTTTCAAGGACACGTTTTAGAAAAAAATTAGATCAAGGACAACCAACTTTTGCTACCTAAATCAAGGACAACTTTCATGTTTTAATTGGAAAAAATTCAAATATTTTAAACTAAGGACACAAATTGACATTTCACAAATAATAATAAATAATGCAAAATGTTTTTCTATGACTGTAATATCAAAAATAAATAAAAATTAACTAGAAAATACATTTTTAAAAATTCAGGACGGAAAGCTAAATGCATATAGCTTCGTTTTTTTACATATAGCTTTTTTCGAATGTAAACGACATTAGCTTTAAAATGACTTGGTTTTGTGTTTAGGTGATACAACATAAGGCTATATTTTTAAGTTTAAGCTATATTCATTTAGCCTTCCGAGCTGATTATTTCTATATATTTATAATAACGTTGATCGACCAAAATATTTTTGAAATCACATTTTTTTCTTTCAATTTTAAGCACAATTTTTTATTTTTTAATTAATTCAGTAATGATGATAAGTTAAAATGAACTTTATGTTGATATGATACAATTTGGTCGTTGTCCTTCATTTAATTATCAAACTTTGTTGTCCTTTGATCTAATTTTTAGGGGAATGTGTCCTTAAAACTAAATACCCCTATATTATTATTGTTACTATTACTGCTATTATTATTATCATCATCATTATTATTATTAAAGATTAAAGAAGCACAATGATAATATCGAGAATTCTGAAAATAAATTGAATTTGGAGTGGCGATTGAAACCCCAAGAAAGTCATCCGGCAGTCAGTGACGAATCAGATTCATACAACGAAGAAAATGCATAATCCAAAAAAGGAAGAGCAGCAACATAAAATAGAGAAATCAAAATTAACATACTCAAAGACAACACTGGTGTACCCATTAGCTTTTAAGAGTGCCCACCGACACATAGTACATTTTTTTTTATTCAATAAATAGATCATTCCGGACCTCCCATAATAACAAAATAGTAATGTATCCGAGAATATAAACATATAACGTTCTTAATGAATCTAACATAACAAATGTTACATGACAGTTTAAAGATATTTATATCTTAGCTACTTATTGGGGACTTTTTACGATATTGTCATCTTGGAATATGATAATTGAATTTTGTATACCCATAAATAAATGTAAATAGTTGGTTAAGCTGTATACAATAAATTTTATGTTAAACAAATCCATTCAAAGAAATTATATAAGATGAAAAGGGGTTGGCTCAAAGTAGTAGTAATAGTAGTTATTATTATATGACGTTGTCGTTGACATGGATGGTCATCATTCCAAGCATGAACCTACTTCTCGTCACAACCAGTGCTCAATATGCAATAAAAATTTCCTAATGCTAGACGGCGAGCGAGCGTAAATATAATGCTTTTTTCACTTATAATTCACTCACTTATCGCTGCACACTCAACACAGAAACCATTACCCATTCGACATAACACAACTCAATAAAATACATATAACTATAGTTAAATAAAAATAAAAAATAAGACAAAACAAAAAATTGTAAACAGAATACATTGGGTAAACAGTACCAAACTACTTGTCATACTGTACAAATATGAGCTCACTTTGGAATAATTTGTGGTAAGAAACTGATGCTGAGTCATAACGGCAAAGAGTTATGTTGTTTAATCACTTGCCACGCAAACCAATTCACGATAACAAGTTGAATGGGCTAAAAAGTACTTAGTCGTAGCCTGCTGGGTGTGGCAAGCAAGCCATTGAAATTTCACTCAATTTTCATTCTATTGAGTGTACTCTAATAGTGAGATAAGTGCATGATGACTATTTTAGTGTGAACAGACACCCTTATATTTCTAAAGATGGACCGTTTGTTTAATAAATATATAACTATCCAACTTATTGGCACTCATCCTTTGCAAAAGCTATCATCTACTAACTTTAGATATGTGTTTCTTACAAACAAACTCGATAAATGCCCATGTCATTGAATAATTTTTAAGTATACATAATATCCCAATCATGACTTGTTTGATTAATTTAATATGTCTGTACATGAAGAGTATTCTGCCAACTGAAATGAGTTTGCCACTCGGTCCGACCGTAAAAGAATGGATAGATCTTTAAAAGTATGGTTGATACCTTGACTTGCACTCTGCGCCAGTTCGTCCAGGAAGATACATTGAAGCCAGCCTTCCCCAGTCAACCGAAGGAAGGAACGATCGAAGTTCTTCGGGTGAGACTTCAAAATCATAATTTAAGACAGATGTTAGCAAATCTTGATTCATGGAATCCTCTGCTCCACTGCATTATTATTAACAGAAAATTCATCAGTACAATTCAAATTCAAGTATAAGGAGGTATCACAATAAATTTAGTGTTTATATCATACAAAACAACCTTTATGTCACAATTTATACGGGTTACGTGACTAACTGACATATAGCCTTGTATCACCCTCATGGCTGGGCATATATATGCTGGGTATTGCTGAATTCCTGTGTGCCATTGAAGATGGTGAAGTCATGTTTTAATCATTTGACCAAAACCGTGAACAGCATGTATTGTAACAGCATTAGGCAAAATAGTTTTGTGTTCCCAATCAAAAACTAGGATAAATACATAATGAAATCATTTGCTTCGAATGATATATAAATTGTATTACATGCAAAAATGGTATACGCACACAGTTCAATACTTCCCCTATATTTAGCACTGTATCTACACCAAAATTTAGTTTGTTATTAAACAATAATTATTAGCAGTAGCAGTTGCCGGATTAATTCTCATTATTTATTATTGTCATGCAATCATCATTAATAATAACAATCAAATTAATCTGATGAATCATATTTAAATGTAAACGAGCTGTTAGATTTTAGAGATGCAGTTTAACCTTTTTTTATATTGAATATTGTCATGTGTTCATCATTAATAATTATTATTCAGATTAATCCAATAAAATACATTTATATTTTAGTACAGATGAGGTGTTAGATTTCAGATGTGCAACTGAAATGTTTCGATTATTGATTACTGTCATGTCATCACCATTAATTAAAGACAAATATCTTTTACAGGCCTTAACAAAAACAAAAACAAAAACAAAAACAAAAAATCTATTTCGACTTTAGATCTCATTACAAACTATTACAAAAAAGGACCTGGTTTTCATCAGGCCAGAAGTTGTATTCGTGCAGCCAAAAATTGCGCAAGTTCAATTTTTTATACATTAAAAACAAATTGTACTCGCGCAATTTCAAAGTATGCAAGCACAAATTTCGAGTTTGTACTTGCGCACTTTGAAATTGAGCAAGTATATTAACAAAAAAGTGCTTAGCAAGTATAAAATGCTGATATGGTGAAAGGAGATCTATATTTGTAATAAGTTATGAACAGAACCTAAAGTTGAAAAATGTTTTTTCTCGGACCCATGCATAAAATTTATCCTTGGATAATTTAATCCAATGAAATATAAGAATCCACCTCAATTTATTCAAATCAATTCAGCTATATTATATTACACAACTAAATTAAGTAACTCAATAATACTTCAACTTAACCATTTCTGTTCATATAACAGGTGATGGTTAATGATGAATGTGTGTGTACTGTGTATTAATAACTTTGATTCACCATCGCCAACACCAAAGTGCAAATACACGCTATATGTTTGATAAATGAACATGGCTAATGCTTATAAACTACCAGTGTAAGGGCTAGGGATATATATCCTACTCTTATACATCCCTCATCATCCTCTTTCTTTCTTTTTACAATTTGCTGTAATTTTGATTATTAAAAATAAAGAATTTATACTCGGATCATCTCCACAAAATTTAAAATTATGCTGAAACTCTTAAATCATAGCCCTTTCATAACTATATTTTAAAGTGACAGTTACAATAATATTATCAATGGTTGACATTGAACTATAGTTTTGATGGGTATAGCTATCAAGCCAACAATTTGTGTGGATATCTTACTAATAATAAGATTATACACATACATACATGTATGTATGAAATTTAACTTAGTTTGACATCCTCAAATATGATAGGTCAACGGAGAATAAAGGAGAATATATATTTAATTTAGTTTGGCAAGTTTACATGTAATATAGACGAACAAGCCAGCTGAGATAATTTTTAACTCGTTGACATGGTTTCTATCACTTACTAATTTTGTGGCCCCTGCATCAGTAGTATGTGTTCTAGCTTGGGGCGACCAAAAATGTATTTGATTAATCCACACGTCTACTCAAGCTCGGATAGTTAAGAAACAAACTGTACAACATAAAAGTTAAGATTACAGGTGAAACATACATGTCTCCATTCATTGAATTTAGAAGCACCATTTCTTGGTATTGTTGCTTAATTCCACTGGCAAGTTTATCTTTTTCTATATTTGACCATTGGCGTGTAATATAAGAGTGTGGAAACCTCCTCTTTAACATTTTATACTTGGGAACATCACAATTCTCAACTGGACCATAATAGGATGAAGGAAGCTTCATACGATGCTGCAACAGCAAACATATTCTGTCATTAGTTGACATAAAATAAGGCATCAGAACAATGCAAAGCAAGTCTGTGTTGAACAAATCAAAAATGGGTATAATCTAATGAAATTTCTATAAACGTGTGTATGAGAAGATTCTATTTGAACACAAACTGGCAACACAGAATCTAACAAATCTCATTTATCTCACCCGAGATCTCGTTCGATATCTCATTTTCAATCTTGAGCGAGACAAAATTTAGCTAAACGAGACATTAAATATTGTTTATACCTTATTTGTTACTCATCTTGTCAATATATTAAGATCTCAAGGGAAATTAGCACTACGATCTCCTAAGAAGTAACATTTTCGCATTTACATATTTTTTACTTCTTTAATGGGTTCTGATGAATCCTGCTGGTCTACTAATTATGATTTTATTTTCTAACGGTAAACAAAAATAAAAGGCTTCTAATTTATTATTTATAACTTTAATTTCAGCTGAACATAGCTCACTCAATCAATCCAAAATCTATTGTAACGCCGTTCTCCTTTAAATATATATATATATATATATGTATATATATATATATACATACATATATATAAAGAGAGAGGCAGGTTCGAGAGCACCCTAAACAGTGCAGCACCCCAAATGCCCCTCAATCTCCACCAAGTATTTCCTTTTCTCTCTCCTTCCACTCACTCTCTCACTTCCCACTCAAATTCTTTAATATAAACGGGTGGTGGAAATCAGGGGGCATCTGGGATGCTCCATTTTTGGGGTGCAACCGAATGCTTGCCATATATATATATATATATATATATATATATATATATATATATATATATATATGTTAAAGTTTATATGTAGACAACATTTATTATAAAATGCTTTCAAATGTCAACCCCATATGCTCAAGTTACTCCAAGTCCAAGATCCCTGAGACAGGTTTTAAAATCCGAGTTGTACACTCATGATACACTAATCTTATCCGAGATCTTGTCCAGTATGTGATATTGTGTGTAAAATCCTCAAAATGAGATACAACCGAAAACTGAGATTTAAAATATTGAGTTACACAATAGATCTTAGTCATTAGAACCATTAGATTTTCCTTCTGATTTCCACCTTCCATTTAAAGTCAAATGAATCTAACGATCGACCGGTTGGGTCAAAATTTGTGTTTCAATAGCTGATCTTTGCACACACACACAAACACCCCCCCCCCCATTGTATGAGCGTACACACACATACAAGCATACATACACATAACTTACTGGAAAAGCCTGAAATAATTATAGCACCTGAATTTTTTTTCGAATAATTCATGACTGATGTCTCCATATCATGATTAATCATGGCAATGCATCTTTAATGTGTATAAAGTGTTTGAAGTTTGTGCAGCATTTCACTATCACAGTTGAGCATGTATTAAATATTTTACATCATTAGTTGGTGTATACCTTTGAAAGTCAACTTGCTGCATGTTATATTTGTACTAAGCATCAACGTTTCTAAACAGTAAAAATGGTATATGCATACATATTTGAAATACAAATATCTACGTATTTTAATGGGATGTAGGGTGCTACCCGCTTTATTTATTTATTTTGAAAAGTTGATGCTTAGAGGACCAAATTTTATTCCAAAATACTTGATGTTTATTAGAAGTACATTGATCTACTGACGTTGTACGGATTAAAGTGACAATTAAACTGTGAGGTTGTTTAGCAACCATGTATTAGCTCTTAAGAAAAATGATTTATATGTAATTTGTTTCCACAAATGAGTTGGCAAAAAAGTCCCATTATAGTAGTAACGTTGATTATTATATTATCTTCATTATCCGTATACACTAGAGAGAATTTTACTGAATTTTATTCAGACAAGTATGACATGAGCAATGTTATCTAATAACTAAATGGGCTAGCATACAAGTAGTGGTGTGATATCTTTACGAAACATCTCTCACATAATGGTGTGATTATCATTCAAATAGTGTTCTGATACCTTTATGAAACATGGTTAGGTTCTTGTTAGAAGATATAAATAGGTTTATACCATCGAATGATCGGGATCATAGATAACTATGACTACAGATTAATGAACATATAAGACCTGCAATGCGGAACTACCTATTTATTGTCATAATGTTGTAAGTGTTGGTGTTCAATAATTAAAAATCCGCTCTTAAGTTACACTTTCTGATTTTTATCATTTGACTTGTTCCTTGACATAAAATGATACATATTTTTCTTACACCATTAAATAAAAAAATAATAGGATGAAGTTGTGTACCTTTTCTGACTTGGTTGAACTTGACTTTCGCGCTGCAATCAAGTTAATACGAGGATCCTTTTTCTGGCCTAATATAATCCCAACTTTCTTTTTACAAACAAGTTGATACTCCATGAGACATTTGACGCGCTCTTTTAGATTCTTATTTACCTCGATCTTAGCTTCAATTTCTATTAGCTTCTTCCTAATGAATCGTTGGCATGCTCTGTTCTTTTGTAGGGCAGCAACAAAATTCTGAGCAGCTTTAGGGAATTGCGAATACCTGGGAATCTTGACTGCTGAATGATCGTGTGCATCCCTTGCTTGGTTTGATTCATTATAACCTAAACTTGGAAGCTTTACCGAGTTATTTATATCATTCACTGGGATAGCGGTATCATCGTTAAAAGAAGTCACATCGCTAGTTGTCATGTTGCCTTCCGACTGAAAATATTTTGATTTTTCCTTTAAAGCATCTGCAAAGTAATTTCAAACGAACCAATGAAAAAAATGCAACATGAAATATAAAATCATATAGAAGAATTAGTAAATGGAATAATGCCTTTCTACATTCTTAAAATAAAAACAAAAATTCACATGTTAATCTAGCAAAGGTGAATTGGTTTTTTTAAAGGCAAGGTAATAAAAATTACACCAGCAAAGAATCAAGTAAATCATTTAAGCACATATTCATTGTTCAAAGTGCAAATATGATGTCTTTATGTTGATTCCGACTTCTTGTTGAGATGAATCCAAAAAATAGAAGCATCTAGTTTTGACATATAAACAGGCTCAACAAATATAATATACTAGAATAGTGATTTTTTGTGAAACTTGGCCCTTCAGTGATAGTTTACAATACCTTGTATGTCTGATTCAGAATTAAAACTAAGTAATCTCGAGTAATCGAGATACTTAGTTGGTGAAAGTCCAAAGTTACCATATTCTTCTATAGATTCGACGTATGATGCTAATTGCAATTATCTTTATTAAACCTGTAAAATTTTATAGATAACTAACAACATTATTTGCATATTTCATCATCGGAGCCTTTCCGAAGTAGTCTCCATAATACGTTTCACATTTAATTGTAGTTGCAAAATGCAGCTGCTAATTCGCAGTTATCTTCATCAAACCTGTAAAACTTTATAGATAGCTAACAACCTAATGCATTGTTTGGCGCTATGCGCTATAGCGCACCCTATTTGGTTCTTTTTTGTTTTTGTTTTTTTTTTTTTTTTACAACTAATCAAGTATATTTTGCTTAACAGAAAATTAATTCTTTCTTTTTTCTTTTTGCTTATTTTGTGCCATATCTAAACTGTTCAGGACAACAAATACAAGCGTTATCATACTTCATGCATGTGCTGGATATTTTTTGATGTAAAATGCAGTTATATTAGAGAAAAAATAATAATTTCATATTGTACATTCAAAATAAATGATGGATATAAATATGTCTTAAAAAATTCGAAATTTATTCTTATATTTGTGTATGATGAATTTTATTCATATTTATGAGTTATGATGATATAAAACTCTACAAAAAATTGCAAAAAAAATAAAATTTTGCATAAAATGTAAAAGTTCTTCTAATGACAAGAACTAAGAAAAAAATATAAACAAGAAAAGCCACAAAGTGAATTAAGAAGGAAAATAAATATATAAAGTGAAAAGCCAGAAGTCAAACATGATTCGAGTATACAATAACAAAGTCAAACATGATTCATATTTTCGAGCCATACTTTATGTCGATTTCTTCTAAGTCGTTATAAATACAATAGCACGTTATTTTTGGGCTTTATTCACCATCCAAGCCTTGCAAAAATAGTGCGCTCCTTAGAACTATGCGCTATTTTGCACTTCAGTAAGTAATGCGGTATTTTGCACTTCAGTAAGTAATGTGCTATTTTTGCGCTATAGGGAACTCATGCGCTATTTTAAGTACAATAGTGCAAGCTCTACACCATATGCTATTAATTGCTATAGCGTGATATCGCGAACACTTTGATAAGACTAGTTTATTGAGTGGGTTTGTTTTTCTACGGGCGTTGGTAATATAGCAAGGTTTGAAGTTTCTCTCAATCTTAAATTAATGATGTTCATACAGCATCCATTAGCCATCGGTTAAAAACACATACCGCTTTGTCATTGTCTACTGATATACTGACATGCAAGGTTTAACCTTATCATACCCCGCATAATTTCAAACGACCTTTTTGCACATGAATCAATCTATTATTACATTTTTCAACATACTCATTTGTCATTTCTGTGTTTATTTTACTCTTTTTACTAACCGTTTTATGCTTGTAACCTCTCATTGTTATTTGAGACAATCAGTTCATCTAAATAAAACGAAATCCGTACTTAGCAATAAAGACTTGATGGTTGATAATTCCATAAAGGAAACAATATGATTAACATAAACCTGACCATTCTGATACTGATCAAACCTCCTAGAAATTGCTGCCATAGTTTCCTCCACATCATAACCATATGAACCATCATCATCTGAACCATCTTCATCTGAATCATCGTTGCCATGTAGAATTATTGCAAGATCGTCATGTTTGCCGTTGTCATGGTGGTTGTTATCATCGTGCTGATTGATATGTCGGTTGTTGTCGTCGTGGTTGTTGTCGTGGTGGTTGATGTGTTGGTGTTTGTCGTCATGGTTGTCAACATCATTAGCTGAAAAGGTTTCCTGTATTTTTTGGAACCAATCCTGAAAGTCTACTCCACAGCTGCTAACGTCAGAGTCTGATTCTGAATCATTCGACTGCTCTATTTGGGAAGCTCCGGATTTTGCAAGTATTCGAACTAGTGCTTGGCAGGCTTCATTTTCTTCTTTGTCGCTCGCGCTTGAAGAAGACATTACCAGAGTTGAACCCCAAGTCAATGTTGGTCAAAACTAAATCGAATTTCGTTGCCTGCGATTCTATTTCGGAAGGAAAAATATAGGAGTCAAACACTGAATCGTGGTTTCAGTTTAAACATCGAATTTAAACAAAATCAAAGAGATTTAGTTCGTCGTCGCGACCTCGATTCAGAAAAAAACGAATAGGAAGAAGAGCAGCGGCAAACCTGAATCCTTTAGAAACCCTAAGCAGGATAGGACGCTGGACAGAACTAAGGGCCCGTTGGCAGTAAGGTATATCTACGCTCCCGATGTATTGGCGATGAAAAGGCCCGCTGATGGCCAGTTGCGCTGATGTGAGAAATAGCTCCGTTCAGTTTTTGAGCGGGATAGAAAAGAAGGGCAGGTCAGCTGAACCGCTTAACTCGTGTATATGCACTCACGCTAGGGCTTCAGTTTTTGAGCGGTATCTTGGATAGAGTGGAAACGCGTGCACGGAAGCATAAACTTTCAAATGTTGTAGTTTGCATTCATGAATACGGTATGAGAACGTGTTGTATGGTAGTGAGAAATATAATGTAAATGATACACGTATTTGTTAGGATTCAACCGTAGATATTAATTTTTCCAGTAAGTAAATGATTCATGTATAGCTAGTGGCTACAGTTTGGACATGGTGTAAACTATGTCAAATTTCATGTGTCTCTATTCAATTGATGAAAAGATGTATACATGAAATGATGAATTAAACAACCATGCATGTGTTAATTTGCATTGATTGAACACAGTGAGCATAGAAATATGAGTACGGAATTGAAAAAAGCATATGCAAAGAAATAAAAGGTTATGTCATACGAAATTAACCACACCATAACAAAGTGAACAGTAGTTACCAACCAAAATGATTGAAACAAAAGAGCAGTAAGTAATAAAAAAAATAGTATTCTTAAGATGGAGATAAAAAAACTGTAGTATTTAAAAAGTCAGCATAGTTCAAGATGGTGTATGGTGGCACCATAACATGCAACGTGCAACAGTATAAATATCAGTGTGCATTAAAAACGTCTATTTGCAAATCAAACAGTAAATATCCTCTTATAAGAAAATACCAACGTTACTATATAAGCAAGAGTATGAATATCGGTGTGCATTAAATATGCCTTACATAAATCTTTCTGAACAACGAAAGATATGTTGGAACTATGATTGAAAAAATAACAGTTCATAACAATTATTCTAAAACTAAAGTGAAAAAGTTAATCTTATAAACCATGCAATAATCATATATAATGCCTAATTAATAATGTTGACAAAATAAAATCAGCTTCAACAAAATTAGATTTTTTGGCAAATATAAATAACATGTCAATTGAAGCCGTTCTCATATAAACTTCCCATTAGAGGATAAGTAAACATATTTGAATGTGCATACATAAACAGAACAATATATGATAGCGGATGAATAACTAGCTTCACATTAAAGAAGAAACACACATAGGTTATTATTCCATATATATGCAAGTTGGGAGCTCAAGTATTCATGTCTTACTATGTCATCTTGCCTTTGCAATCTCTCGCTTTGCAGAGAAGTTGCCAAAAAACTTTTAAACCATAATATTACGCTGTCTTTTACAGGCCTATACATAAGCACTGAATTAAGTGACTTATCTCTTTCATATCATACATGTCAGACAATAAATCAAACCTTCAAATTCATTAAGAAAAAGTCTCCAATCAGGTGTGAAGTACAAGTTCTTTGGCAAATTAGACCAACAAAAAGCTGAATTTTTTTTGTTGAAGGCTTGGTGGATATAAAGACTTTAAGCTTCATATAAAAATACAAAAATAAAATTCAGTGCAAGATCAAAAAACATCAAAAGAATTGTCAACTCTGCATTTGTGATATAATACTATCTTTACTGCTAACGTTTTTAGGTTAAAAAATAGTCTGGTCGCCATTGCAAAAAGCAAGCTAACAGTAATGGAAGCAACAACTTCAACTTTAGTCCCCACATGTGCTGCGTCAATATGATAATGTGGATGAAGGTACACAACAGAACATGAACTAAATTTACATTTTTCAGTTTAAATATCCACCTATGTACAATATAGTGTATTGGCATTAATCTGATATGTATTCCAGTACACACAGCAGGTGGTGGGACTGCAAACCAACGTTTGAAAGAGGTCAAGTGGGTGAAGGTTTGCTGTAGAAATACATATTTGAATGCATGACATATTCTTTATCTTGTTTGTTTATGGTTTTATGTGTATATATGAAGAAAATATATATGGAAAGTATTTACGATGAAAAAGGGAATGTTATACTGGAAAATAACTTGCTTACCATTTTTTTGTAAATATGACAATTACCATAAAGATAAAAAAATGGCATTCTGATGAGAACAATGTTTACATTTATGCACCTACCACTTTAACAACACAAAGTATACAAAAGAAAAATCATTGATAATTATTTTTTATTTCTTTGATTAACATAATACATGATATAGAAAAAGAGTAAACTTCAGCAAAATAAAAAAAAGCCACAATAATTTTCGGATGAACTTATAGTTTTAGTAGTAAATAAATCTTTGGTGCAAAACAAAAAATATAACAGCTTAAATTTGTAGGATATTCCAAACAGTCCTATTTGTATGAGTTTTCGATGACAATTAATCAATACAGTCATTTAAACTGACATATATTACATAATATAGAAATGACAACTACAATTGAGCATAGTTTATGAATACTATGGCCAACAAACAACAATAGGTTACTAATAACTCAACTATAATTGCAAAGATTTTCCTTCATAAGGATCGTAAAATTTATTATGAACATAAATCTACTGGCGTCAAAATTCTAATTTGTCTTGTTAACATCATATTAAGTTCTATTCAATTAAATTAAAAAGTGACCAGTCCAAAAACAGGTACAATCTGCAGTAGACATGATAATTGATTTTACTACATTTTGATATGAAGAGAATTCTATTAATCAATGTTGCCTGAAGTGCAAAATGAAAATGGATTTTAACATGGTAAACCCCAAAAGTCAATGTGAAAACATATTTGTTTTTGGTTAGCAACAGATAATAGTCAAAAAAAAAAAAAATTGTCAATAGATAGTAATTAAAATAAATGAAAATAAAATTATTGATTGAAATTGAAACACTTGTTGAAAAATGGAGAAGTGAACACAAATGAGAATCAATTAAAGGTGATTTGAGATTTATTACGTTTATTTATCCATAAACATCTTGTTAGCAGTTTTAGAAGTTGCCAAAATGAGCGCATAAATTCAACCAAAGTGCAAAGTTATTAAAGGAAAAAAAAAACATTGATATTTAGCTTTTATTTCTTTGATTAACATAATAATTACATGATATAGAAAAAGAGTAAACTTCAGCAAAATACAAAAAAAAGGCACAATAATTTTCGGATGAACTTATAGTTTTAGTAGTAAATAAATATTTGGTGCAAAACAAAAAATATAATAGCTTAAATTTGTAGGATATTCCAAGTAGTAATCCTATTTGTATGAGTTTTTGATGACTATTAATCAATACATTCATTTAAACTGACATATATTACATAATATAGGAATGACAGCTACAATTGAGCATAGTGTATGAATATTACGGCTAACAAACAACAATAGGTTACTAATAAATGAACTATAATTGGCATAGATTTTCCTTCATAAGGATCGTAAAATTTATTATAGACATGAATCTACTGGCGTCAAAATTCTGTTTTGTCTTGTTAACATCATATTAAGTTCTATTCAGTAAAATTCAAAAGTGATCAGTCCTAAAATCAGGTACAATCTGCAGTGGACATGATAATTGATTTTACTGCAATTTGATTTGAAGAGAATTTTACTAATCAATGTTGCCTGAAGTGCAAAATGAAAATGGATTTTAACATGGTAAACCCAAAAGTCAATGTGAAAACGTATTTGTTTTTTGTTATCAACAGATAATAGTTGAAATTTTTGTCAATGGATAGTAACTGAAATAAATGGAAATAAAATTATTGATTGAATCTGAAGCACTTGTTGAAAAAATGGAGAACAACACAAATGAGAATCAATTAAAGGACTAATTTGATATCTATTACATTTATTTACCCAAAAACATTTTGTTAGCAGTTTTAGAAGTTGCAAAAACGAGCGCATAAATTCAACCAAAGTGCAAAGTTATTGAAGGAAATTATTTAATTTAATTTTCATAATCGAGGCTAGTATAATTACATATGTTGTAATTAGCATTATATGGCATCTAAAGCTTTAATATAAGTAATTATTATTAAACGAAAAATATGTAAAAACTAATAAACACAATTTGATTTCTATATGGAGAAATTAACCATTCCATTAAGCGACATAATATTTGAAGAGCTAATTATTTAACTTACGAGAAGAAGGAAGATGAAGTACGTAGAGAGGCATAAAGATGAAGCAACTCTAAATCCATTTCCTCTCGCTATAGTAATTAGCGTGTTGAAAATTTAAAAGGTGTGTTACACGAAACAAATTTACATAACATGTGTACATAATCATTCTGTTTGATTATATGTCAATTTAAAGGTGAGTATACGACAAATCGATAAAACAATTAACCGGTGGTTTGGAGTAATTTTTTAATTTGAAGCAAGCAGTGAATAGAATAATTAAATCAAGCTATGACACAGTAAATAAGTTACCTTTCATATAAGTGTGCATGTTTTTCCTATTTGACAATTAGTCTGTAGTTATTTAATTTACAGTAATAACTTCACACAGTTTATATTAAATAAAAAATGAAATACATTTTAGGTTAGGAGAAGTAGAAAGACAATGGAGAGAAATGCAATTTCAGCATCTTCGTCATATTAAATACGCAGTAGGAAAAAAAATTAGTTCATCCTTCTTTATATGCTTAATGCTCCTTTATTCATGTGCCTCTGCCAATAATACATATTTAAATATGCCATATTTATATAGTTCGTTTGTTATTATGCATTTCAAAAGTGGGCAAATATTCTTAATACAATATAAATTTAATATTAATGTGTTAATAAATGAAAAAATGCTTTGTAAATTTAACTACTGACATAGCAAATATGGTAAGCAGCAAGAATTACATCAATCAATATAAGGCAAATGCGGATGAGGTGGCAATCAAAATATCAGGGGATGTGTTTAAATTAGGACGGTGGATTTGTTTTTGCGGGATTAAATCTGAACCACTCTTTGTCTTGTTGTTAGTCTAAGGGGGGAATTTTATTATATAAAAAAAAATTAGCTCATCCTTCTTTATATGCTTAATGCTCCTTTATTCATGTGTCTCTGCCAATAATACATATTTAAATATGTCATATTTATATAGTTCGTTTGTTATTATGCATTTCAAAAGTGGGCAAATATTCTTAATACAATATAAATTTAATATTAATGTGTTAATAAATGAAGAAATGTTTTGTAAATTTGACTACTGGCATAGCAAATATGATTAGCAGCAAGAATTACATCAATCAATATAAGGCAAATGCAGATGAGGTGGCAATTAAAATATCAGGGGATATGATTAAATTAGGACGATGGATTTGTTTTTGCGGGATTAAATCTGAACCACTCTTTGTCTTGTTGTTTGTCCAAGGGGGGAGTTTTATTATATAGATTATCTGTTTAATATTCAGATATCGAATATCCGTATTCGCTTAATTCTGGATACGGACGAATATTAGATATTTATCCACTCTGCCCGTAATTAATAAATTTAAAAATATAAATAAAAAAGTTGAATCAACATAAAATAATTCTTGTACTAATGTTTATAAAAAACCAGGAAATAAAGAAATGTGATGATGAAACATTGTTTTATACTAATATCCATAAGCATATACAAAAATATTCCAAAATTAAACCTACTATTTTTCACTAAAAATGAACAAAAATTTATATCATAATAACATTCAACAGTTACAAAATAATTATTAACTATATTTTTCTATTTTGAGTTATATATATTACATCAATTCGTCGGATCTGTATCTGAAAACTTCTTGGATATCGGATATCAGATTTTTCGAGTATTAATTGACAGCTCTAACACACGCGCCCTCGTGCCCAAGTGCCCATCTTTGACATTTTTAATATATACGGACTAGTATCAAGTCTTCATGTGTGTATAAACCAGTTTTGTTTTATTTCAATTGATGCTACAATGTTTGCATGCTCGTATATATACCAAGATGCTTATATTACTTTGGCAATGTGGGACTAATATAATATAATATTTTCAAAATGTTGTCATTGTATAAAATTAAACGCATAAATTAAGTGTGCTGCTAAAAGCACTCTGAAATGTGATTTCTATTACCATTTCTACAGAACACCGCAATTAAGATTTCAATGTGCTATTTCATACCATAACAGGTCACCACTTAAAACCCTTTCTCTATTTTCTTCTTGTTCATCGTCCCCTTCAAAAACACGTTCCTCCTTCTCGCACTCTGAAAATCACGACATCATCGCTATGCGAAGATCAACTAGAGTGACAAAGCAATTTCAACAAACTCAATCGTCTCACAACACGAAATCATGTTCCTCCCAGCAATCACGTAAGTTTTCTATCTTTAAATTAGGTAACTAAAAGGCTAGGGTTTTGGTTTTTGATTGATGTCAACATGAAATTATCGATTTGAGCATCTCGTTATGCCCTTTATTTCAAATGTCCAAGAAGAGATCCTTCACATGCTTCATTATTTTCTTTTATACATGGAAAATCTCTCATCATATCCTTTTGATATAACAATTTCAAGGCTTGAATGTTCAAGTAGCCAAATCTTCGATGCCATAACCATGAATCATCAACTTGTGCTTTCATGGCTATATTAGTAGCATATTTAAAACTTATCGAAAAACTTCTATTTCTCTTCTCCATTTTTACGTGGGCTATCTTTAGTCTTTTATTGTTGTTGTCATATATTTCGCAAATATCTCCTTCGAAGTGAAGAGTATAGCCTTTCTCCATCATCTGGCCAATGCTCAACAAATTTTCTTTTAGATTTGGAACTGGTAAATTATAGTTGATAAATTTTATACATTTCTTTGTTTCCACCATAATAGTGCCTCTGCCTTTTGATTCCATGACAGTTTCATTCCCCAATCGTACTTTTGCTTTGACAGAATCATCAGTATCCTTGAAGATGCTCTCATCTTTAGCCATGTGATTACTACAACCGCTACCCAAGTACCCGTTTCCTTCATTTTTATCACTAGAATCTTGGGTAGCATAAAAAAAATGTTGATCTAGATCATATTGATGTTGTTCTCTGTCATGACCTTCGACAAAATTTGCTTAATGCTTATTTAGGCTGAAACAATTCTTTTTTAAATATCTGTATTTCTTATAGTGTCGACATTGTGGCTTTCCACGATTCCGACAGAACTTCTCCAAGTGATTTGTCATCTTACAAATTCCACATGGAGGATATTTATTTTGTTTATTCTTTGAAGAGTTTCTAGAATTTCCATTGTTTCTAGAAATTACTAGTTTCTTTAGAATTCTAGAAATTTGTAGCATGCTCAATACACTATATATGTCTTTTACGGTGTATGTTGCTTTCATGTGTGTATTAATTTTGTCAAGCTAGATCACTGTGTAATTTTTTATTTAGCTTACCATTGTATTTTTTTATTTAGTCGATCATTGCATGGTGTATTTTTTTATTTAGCTGATCACTGTGTATTTTTTTTTTATTTTTTTAGCTAGACCACTATGTTTTGTGTAAGTTAGATGACATGATGCATGCTCTAAAATGCATGCAAAGCATATATTGTTTCCTGTAGATTTTGGCGCATTCTCTAAATCCAGTAAATCAACGTATAATTGCTTGTTAGGGTCGGTTATTTATCACCGTATAACTGCGGTACTGTTAGGCAATTTTGTAACCGTGGCAAGTTGAGGAGGGACTGTTTGGCTGCTTTGTAACCGTGGAAATTTGAGGGCAGACTGTTCGGCTATATATGGTCGTTCATATAATCGCGTTTACAGCTAAAAGGAACTGCAAATTCTATTTCCAGTTAATAGTAACTAGTTTGTTGTTTCAACCTGGATACACAAAAAGAAAAATTCCAAGATTAAGCTCAGGTATACGAAAGTAAAAAGTAAGAGAATTTTTTTCTTTTTTCCTTTAAAGTTAAACTTACATCTATTAAGTAATAAATGTACATAGCAAAAGGATTACACGTTTGCATGGTAAAAGAGCACTCAGCTAAGTTTGTATATCATACTAATGACAGAACTAATGACAACAATACAGTGGGA
The DNA here is from genome assembly GCA_030737875.1 of Allium sativum. NCBI lineage: Eukaryota > Viridiplantae > Streptophyta > Magnoliopsida > Asparagales > Amaryllidaceae > Allium > Allium sativum. Next base: position 713,428,625 of record CM060912.1, read on the forward strand.
AAAAGAAGAACAATATATAAGATATATATATATATAATGTCTCATATCATGCTAATGACAAAGCTAATGACAACAATACAATGAGAAAAAGAAGAACAATATAATGTCTCATATTGTAACAACCCGTATTTTCAATAACCTGTTATAACATAAATGGAGGCAGAATTAAACTGTAAAATCTGAATCAAGGGAAACGGGCTATGCCATTGCGTTCGTCTCAGAAAAATACGCGAAATAGAGTCCGAGTTTTCGAAAATCGGAGTCCGTATAACCAAGATATGGCCTCGCAAAGTTTCACGAAAAATTCCCAAATTAAAGTATACTTAATTAAGTGAAATGAGTTGCGCAGAGAAATATATATATATATATCAATATATATATATATATATATATATATAATTGAAAATTAAATAAATAAATATGCAAAAATGTTCAAAACAGCGAATTGGGAGAGGGGAATAACCAAACCGGCCGATTTTTGAGGTCGACCCGAGCTCGCTGGGTCGACTAGGGGTTAATCCAGGGTGTTTGGCTGTCAACCCGTGGGCCGATTCGCTCAAATGCAGATTTTGCATTTGGATGGTTCTCATGGTTCATCTTTAATCTAAAGGCCCTAGATGGTTCCTACACTTGACTTCTTCCCCAAGACATGCTTTGATGGCTTGGATTGAATCTAGGTTTAATCCTATGGCCTAAAACACTTGCCTAATCTATAAATAAGACCCTAAGCCTACCCTAAACCCTCATTATTCATTCTTGCAACTAAACTATGGCAAAATTTTCACTCTCATGGCCTCCACCCTCATTCTAAAATTCCTAAGTAAATTCCTATGAGAGGTTTCATGATCTTGAGAGTGTTAGAGAGTTTCTATGTTAGTATGAGAGCTTCTCAAGTTGATTTCAAGGCTAAAGATTTGACCTTTGTTCATCAAGATGGGGTTTTTATTGATTTGGAGCTTTCATCTTTGGGTTTTTGAATGATGGCATGCATAGGCTTTGTCTCAATCTTTAATTTAATCGATTTGTGCCTTCATAGCAAAGTAAGCCCTTTCCCTACTCTTAGATATTAACTATGAAGTTAAATGTTCATGTTGCAAGTTTGGGTTTGATCATTGAGTATGATACATGCTATCATGTCATGCAAATTTATGAAGTCATTATCTTGATCTTGTGGGCTAAAAGCTACAACCTTTATGTTGAAATGTTGCATTATGCAACATGAGAACCCTCATAACCTTTATGTCAACTTGCATATGAAGTCATAACCCTTATATGATGATATATGCGAGTTACTAGTCATCATTCCATGTCTTTTGTCACCATGATTCGCTTATGTGCCAAGTTTGGGTTTATGCATGTTTTGAGGCTTAAGAATGTAACATGCAAGTTAATGAACACATTTATGCCTCATTTGCCACCATGATTAACTTGTGGCTTAATATCCATTTTTGTCATGCCTTTGCCAAGTCTTTTCTTTTAATCCATTACGTTGTTGCGAACGTATATGTGAGTGTAAAAGCGTTGGGTTATGTATGGGTAATTTCTAATGGCATGAAAATACAACTTGAAAATATGACTTGAAATATAACATGGAAGTTGACATGTAAGTATGCTTGAAAACATAAGCTTGGGAATTTACCTATTAAGTTAGGTCTACCCTTTGGGAATTTACCTATTAAGTTAGGTCTACCCAAATGCTTGAAAACTTGTAACATGTTTTGGAAACATGATGGACATGACACTTAGATAATATAAGTGTGGCCAACTCGAGGTTGGGTTGAGTTTGCAACGTAAAACTACCCGGAACCGACCGGCCTAACTAGTAGTTGCAAACAATAGGACCCAATGTGAGAAGTTGGTCATGTTGTGCTTGAACCCGAGGTTAGACCAAGTTGTGGTGTAAAGCTACCCGGAACCGACCGGCTTAACTAGTAACCACAACAAAGTCTAATGTGAGAGGTTGAGGTGCATTAAGTAATTAATGCCACATGATAGGGTTAAGTTAATTTGATTAATGACGCTTAACCAAATATGACATGGACAAATGGGTTAAGTAAATGGTTTAGGCTAATGATACTTAACAAAACATGACAAGGTTGGGTAGGTTAAGTAATTTGATTTGCCTAATGATACTTAACCATTTTTATACGATTAGTGGACGGGGTTAAGTTAACCAACACTTAACCAATCCAACATGATAATTTGGGAAAGGTTAAGTAAGTTTTCTTAATGACACTTAACCGAAAAATACAGTTAATGGATGAGATTAGACTCCACTAGTCTAAGCATGGAAATCGGATGGGGTTAAGTTAGCCTAGACTTAATTAATCCCACTTGGTAGTTTAATAGAGTTAAGTTAAACACTTAACTAATCTAACATGATGATTGAGGTGGTTAAGTGACCTATACTTAACCAATCTAACTCGTGAATTTATTGAGGTTAAGTTAATCTATACTCAACCAATCTAACGTGAAAACATGATAAGGCTAAATCACGAATCGCTTGAATACACTTGACCGATTTGACTAAGAAAATTGATAGGGTCAAGTTAATATATACTTAACCAATCTGGAATGATAATTGGACGGGGTTAAGTCGTGAATTGCTTAATATATTTAACCAACGTGAACATGGTTTGTAGGGTTAAGTCTTGGACTTGGATACTTAGCCAATTTTGACATGGTTTGTAGACGGGTTAAGTCATGAACTTAAGTGACACTTGATCCATTATGTAAGGTGGATAACCGTAGTTAACAAGGATAACGGGAATAAGGCTAAGTGGTAAACCTTAGTTGAGGGATAACTAAGTAATGATTCTTAGTCAAGGAAATTTAGACCAGTTCATAGATAGATGAGTAACCTGATACGGTAGGTCATCATTTAAGTATACGAGTAGGAGCAAGTATCTGATTTAGATAAAGGCTCCAGCGAACTGGGTGACGAAGCAGCGGCTTCGGGGAACGTGAGGATATTCTTGGTATCCCTCTGTGAGCTGCCAGGTGATTATACTAGGCTCATGAGAGGTTAAGGTCTGCGTTAGAAGAGCCAAGAGTATGCCTTGCTTGCTATGCGAGCGACCTAAAGACGGGGATGGATAGGGGATAGTCGACGATACACGGTCGTACCCTAGATAGCATTTCGTCAGGCTACCTACCATCTTTGGTCAAGCGTGTACGTACGGAAAGGCAGAGAACACCCAAAAGACCATAATTGCTATCTAATTATGGTTGCGGTAAGGCTTGGATGTGGGTTGGCCAGTGTTGTGTTCTCATACAGGATTTATCTTGTCTTGTCTTTCGCTAGTTGAGGGAGGGGTCGCGTGGGACCATAGCCACGTATAGAAAAACAGACCTTAGCATCTGCATCGGCAGATAAATCGAAAGCTCCCGACCGAGTCCTGTATTTCCTGGTCTGCCCTGTGACAGGACTCGGATGGCACGATGTGATACATGTGCATACAGTCATGGAAAAATGATTCACGATGAATGCGTGGGAAAAAGGGCGCGGTTGACGGTTAGCGTAAATCCTAGTGGCCCTGGGTGGTTGAACCAAAACCGAGATACGAAAACGTGCAATAGGTAAGCGTAATCCCTAGTAGCCCTAGGTAGCATAAGTCCTAGTTGTACAAACGATAATTCAGGTTGGGAGACCCTAGCTAGGTTTAGGGTAACAGTCCAAACCGATCTTAAGGATCACGGAACTATGTTAAAGTAATATAGAATCTCATGGGAAAGCCCGTATGGTCTACGGCAAGGGACTGAACATTTACATGGAAAGGAATATACGAGTTGAGTAACCTATATATGCGACATATTAGGTTGACATGGACCATTATACGACTTGTGAGTAAGGGTCATTCATGGATAACACATGACACGGTTGGGATACTAGTACGGTAGGTGCAGGGCAGAGGTACAGGATAGATACCATGGGGCGTTATACGTGATAGATATCTTGGGATATTATGCTTGATAGAAACCTGACGATGTGATACCTTGTTTTATCTTGACATCGTAATTTATCATGACACCTTAGTTTATCTGAGTTCAGTAGTTCATCCTGTTATTTTGATTTAGCTTATCTATCTTGTTATCATGCTTATGTTCATCTCAGTTTCTCATGTCAGTTAACTTTACTAGTTTTTATGCTAATAGTAGATAGGGCTTACTCAGTCTTTTTGACTGACCCGTTTTGTTTCGCCTCTTTTCTTCCGTTCCCCCCCAGGTTACAGGGAGGAAATACTGTTGTTTAGTTCGGACTTCTTCTGCTTGAAGGTCATCATGGATGGCTTGGACTTTTCTTGGCTAATGGCTACTTTACTGTTTTTACTTGGGGAATAATTTATGAAAATGTCTTTATGCTTCTTTACTATTGCAAGACAGGTTTTGATATACTCTGATGTAAAAGGCTTTAGACCTTATTTATTCATGTTATGAAAGTTTGATTTTACTTCCGCTATTTTATATGTTCTGTCTTGTGATATTTCTGTGCATGCTTACCAATAATGCCCCTCTAAAGCTAGTGCATTCCTTTGCGAGTGACCCTAGCAGAGGCGGGGTGTTACACATATCATACAATGGGAAAAAGAAGAGCAATATCATAGTTGACAGAACTAATGACAACAATGAAAAAAAAGAGGAATATCATTGTTGACAGTAACCAATAGGATATATGTAACACAAAAACATCAAAAACCATAACCAAACCAACACATCGTCACTGAAACACACAAAAGGAACATCAAAGCAATACAACCGTCAGTTACCATATCCAATTGCAAAATAGTTCACCACACAGTATTAAAAAATCGTTTTACAAAGCCACTTATTCCATCCCAACAAAACATTCAACATTTACTCTATATTAATATATGTGAATCCTTGGTTGCCAACTCTAGTGGTTTTATTTTCACGAATTCCACTTGTCGATCAATATAAATCTCACTCCACAGCTTTGCTTCTGCAGTAGCAAATCGAGCCCAAAAGCATGCCACAGGCGGAATCAACACACTATTTGTTAGAGTCAATTTGACAAAATGATAATCAAGTGTATTAGCAAAACACACAAATCGATGTGATTCCACAACACTTGGAGTAATTTGATGTGGATAATATGTTAAACATTGACGCTCAGATATGAAAACAACTACTCGGTTGAATGCGTTTGCAATTAAATATCCAGTTTCAGGCATAATCATCCAACTTTTTTTTACAACATGGAGTAGTATAGCAATCCAGTGAATTTTTAAGTTGTTCACAAAGAGAGGCATCAAAATGTCTAACATATAATTCCAAATGTTTATTTAACCCTTCAATTAATGCTTTCCTCGCTTCAATCCAACACGAATTAAGTTCTTCGACTTGTTCAACCACACATCGGAATCCACAATTACCATTGCCTACGACATCTTCAATATTAACAATAAACTTTTGCAGAAATTCTGGTATAAAAGCTGAAAATTTTAAATCCAGAATTTATCGATCCCTTCTCATCTGAAGTGAAGTCCACATTTCGTTTTTTCCGTTTTGGTGGTAATTTTTTATGCACACTTGTTTGTGAAAGTCTTTTATCACTAGTTTTTGCATGCTCAAAGGCTGAGAGATCACGCTTTGTAGAGTTAGTTAGTTTTTTTTTGTTTTGTAGTTAACTTGTACTCGCTACCGGTTGGTCTTCCTTTATGCTTAACCACTTTAGGCTCCAATAGTGATGTTGTCAATGGTAATGCAATTTCCTTTAACTTGAGTAACATAACTTTTTTTTCTTCGTTAGTGGCATTATCGAATAGCCTTTTGAAATATTGATGTTCAGATGTATGAAACAATTCCACTGAAGTTTCGACATCAGGAATGTAATTCAATTTTCTCCAATGTTCATCAAGTACTTCAAAAGGAGTAGCACAACCATCAATAAAATATCGATATAGCTCATGGGCACAAGGAAGACCATACATTAATCTATTTAATTGGTCACACGCTGAATCATCAATTGCTATTCCTTTCATATGTGCCATTTCCCTGACAATCAAATCCAGTGCAAAAAAGAAGTCCTACGTCGAAGTTCTCTAAATTATCCATTTTACTCCAAACTACGGCAAAAGCAACTTTTAATGAATCTAGATGTTTTTTTAACTATGCATATGAAGATTCGGCTCTAGTTGTTTTTCTATTGTCACGGTGTTTGATTTTATTCGTCCACACATACGCAACATACTCTTTATATGGCAAACACTGCTCTTCCAGATATTTAATATCTCGTCGGTAATCTATCCAATCTTTTTTCAAATTCGTCACATATTCCCAAAATTCTTCTGTTGGTGTATGGATAACCTTCTTCCAACTTTGCAAAAACATTACAAATATTTCAGCAATTTGAAACTCTGATTTACAATTCGCAATTACATTATTTTCCCTATGCCAAAGACAGTTCATTAATCTCGCTTCCAGAAATACCTTTCTAATTCCATTTATCAAAGGACATTCTCTGTTAGTGACAATCACCTCAGGTAGTTTATCAGGTAGATAAAAGTGGCTTAGCTTCGAAAGAGCCTATTCGTAATTCTCTTCTTTCTCATTTGCTAAAAAAGCATGTGCAATGCTAAAACTTTTTCCCGTAGATGTCATACCAACCATTTCAAGCAACGACATATTATATCGATTTGTTTTGTATGTGCAATCTAGTAGCAATATAAATGGGAAACATTTACACAAGACGGATGACTCCGGATGAGACCACATTAAATCTATCAAATGATCGGTAGCTATTTCAGATCTATGAAAACAAACATAATGTTTTTTCTAGCAATTTCAAAATCTGTTGCATAGCGACCTACATTCCATAGTTGAAAGTTGCATTTTATATTTGGCATTGAAAATAGTTTTCAACGTCGATGTATTCTCTGAAAATGTTTTCTTTATAGTAGTCAAAATTTCTCTTGGTTGCACACCAGCAATTGTCATATCTGCTAATATATATTTTCATCATTGATCAACTTGCCGCATGTGCCCATCCAAAGAATTAGGAAGCTCATGATTGTGTGTACCATTACATACATGTACCTTCCAGTTGTCCTCATCAAGATACACACATTTCAGCAAAAACGGACAATTGCATTTTTTGGTCGCACTTAGTCTATGTCGTTTAACCTTTAATTCAATTTCTACTTTCTTCGACATGTGGCTGTGATACATTCCTCCACGTTCACAACCAAATTGCAATCTCGGTTTCTTCCCCGGACCCGGTTTTTGGACTTGACAATGATCATGTTTAATTTTTTTTCCTTGAATTTTGCACCATCGCACGAACGCATCTCGAGAACCAAACATCTAAAGTTTTTAAAAATAAAATAGATTTGTACTAAACTTGGATTCATACATATTACAACTGATCTACTATGTAATAAAAATTTACTCGATCGGTCTTAAAATGCTCTGTCACATCAATACAAATTATTTCAACTTGGTCTCTCTGATTATCTTGTACATTTGATTTGTTTACATCTTCCTTTGGTTTGTCATCGCTCTTAGATTCCTTATTGCTCCTGTAAAAATCATAAAAACCAAGTCAAGTTAAAAAAATTAATGTTTGCAATTAATGAATATTATATATACATAAAAATTAACCAAATGATATAATTTACTTACGTCAGACGGTTCAATCTCTACATCGTCAATCTTTACATCATCAGATTTTATATACCCCACAAAATCATTCAGAAAATCATGAAAATGGAGCAATTTTGTTAATCCTCGATGTAAAGATAAAAATTCAAATACGTAAATAACCAATATATAGCTCATTCACAACATTGGAGTTTTCTTCTGGATTATCATTGTTTGAATTCAGCATACTCGGTGTCTCCTATTACTAATAACAAAAAATTAAATCCATAACAATAATTTTAATTTTTAAAAATCAGAAGAAAAAAGACAATAGCATCAAAAACTATACAAAAATAATTTAAGATAAATAACCTCATCTTCTTCATTAAAGCATTGACTATTCGCGAGATCTTTATTCGTGTATAAGTTCTCGCCCTTCATTGCTAAGAAATACAACGATAATGATTACTAAAAAAAGTTTTCTTCAAATTACAATAAAATTGAGAATAAGGGTTTAAGAGGAATTAGTTAGGGAAGAAGTAGATGGTGGATCATGTTAGGAAGCAAATCAGGTCGATTTTTATACTTGATCGATCAAGATAAAATGATAAAAAGAAATAGGGTTTACGTATGAAGTGATGGCGGGAGATGGAATACATTCGATGATCAGGGATTGAGTGAAGGAATAAAACTGATGTTAGGAAGTACATTAAATTAATTAAGAGTGATTAAATTAAGCATGGTGTTAGGAAGCACATTTCAGGGTGCTTTAGTAACATGCTAAATTAATTCAAAACAAATAAATTATACCCCGCTCAAATACCACACTCAAATACCCCGCTCGTAGCAAAAATGCATTCCTCTTTCACAACAGTGTCGCGCTCAATTACCCCATTACCATTCCCTAAGAATGCACCCTAAATGCGGAAAGCCCAACGCTAAACCTAAACATTCACATAGTGTTGTACTACTTTACTTTTCACACCTATTACTTTTTTGGAATATTTATTGATTTAAGCCATTTTTTCGAACTTACAACAAAAACAGATCACTTTCTAAATTAATTACAAAAATATACCATTTTTGACCATGCAGAATACTTGTGATATCTCGGATACCACCAACTAATATATGTTTTCAATTTTGGTGGACGGCGTCCGAAATGTCGTCCAGAAAACGTAAATTTACTTGGATGGCATTCAAAATGTCTTTAGTAAGTGACATTCCGGGTGTCTTCCGAATTTGGATTTGATATTATTAGCCAGTTCTCATTTTCTTCCAATCTCAATTTAAAGCAAAAACCATTCCATCCAAAACAATTTTTAAACCCTATTTCCACATGAAATCTTAGATTAATTCAAAGTAGATCTACCAAAGAATCAACAATTTGTTCTTCCTATTTATTATTTGAAGGTGTCTTCTTTCAAAACTTAATTCACTAATGTTTGTGTTTGTATGGTTTGACGTTTAGTTCATTATTAATATGGCGAAATTCTTACTTTCCTGAACGTAAAATCAATCCTAAATGCATTACACCAATATGTTATTTTGATAGCGAATTGGTATATAAGAGTGTAATTTCGGAAAATATACTGGGGGGGGGGGTCATATAAATCGGTGAAAATTATTAAAGGTTTTAATTTGGTTCAACTGAAACAACACATATGTAAATCGACGAAGATAAAAATCTGACGAATTTGATATAGATTTAGTGAGTGACTAGCTTAAGGATTAACGATCAAAAGCCACAAAAATATCCATCGATGATGTAGACTTAATGTTCTCAATGACGATGAAATCCATAGAGCTGTTTATTATAAATAATAAATGGGTGCAAGCAAAAAAATCCATAGCACCACAAGTAGTTAATTGGGAAACTGAATGTTGTATATAACAATATGATTTTTGTTTAATGATAACAGACATATATATTATTATACAAATGTATTTGTAACTGTACTATTATATACTACATCACATACAGAAATAAATATTTAATTTGAATAAAATACTATTGTAAAAGAATTTAAATATTCAAATAGTGTTTTATTCAAATATAATATTTTATTTCAACATTTGAATAGTACAAACTTCTAACTCCACTATAGTACATCTCACTGGTATAATTCATTTAATTCACATTTACGTTCATATACGTTGCTTCCTTACTATGACACTCGGATTTCTCTCTGTTACATATTCTATGTCATATACAGTTTCATATACATAATTTTCCTTATAACAGTTCACTCTAATTCACTCAGTCACATTCACTGACACACACTTTGTCTTTAGTCTGCTTCAGATTCAGTCTAGTCATTTGTATGCCTATCACAGAAACATCCACAGTAAAATGAACAAAAATAGATTTACATTCTAGCATATACGAATTTATTTTAAATTTTATATGCCTCAGAGTTTTGGTGTGTTTCTCATCATATTTCTTGACTTGGTCTAATATGTATATACATCTATTAGTATCTAGATTACTTGTGATATTCACATTGATTCACTATAATACTACAAGGTAGACTATATAACATGTGCATGCAGATCAACCTCAACACAACTATAGTGATCTACTGATCAAGACCAGCCTCAACTCACATTTGTGATCTGCTGATCTTGACCAGCCACGACACAACATATAAATGTCTGCTGAGTAAATAGAAAATATAATTGCACATGCACGTTACATATATACACATACATGTGTTTGTATATACACATATATTGATAATGTGCAAGGTTAATATGGTCAAACATCAATGAATGCACACAGCAGGTTGTAGTCGAGCAAAAGTGAACAACACTGGTTCAAGTATGCACAAAGAAATGGTGCATGGCAAATAAAAGTGGAAGAATGGGTTGCACATTTCAAGGTAGCATGGTGTACACAAGTAAACCAAATGAATGCAACATGGTCAAGTGAATATGAGATGCACTAGGGAAAAGCACATGTACATGTGTACACAAACTCGTAACAATTCCAAAACTAAATGGGAAATACATAGTATATGTGTGTGCAAAAATTTATTCACTCACAGAGACACGTGTATAGTCAAGCATAACATGTCACAAGTTAGTAGCAAGGATCTGAGTTAAAACTGGGCCCAAGACCAAGCAAATAGTGGCCAAGCAAGAAAATGACAATGTACACGTGAATGCACAAATATCAAGGCAACAGTTTCATATACACAAGGGCATGCAACAAGGCAGGTAGAAGCAAAAACATAGGTGGCATGAAGATACACCAGCAATATAGCATTCAAGTACATATGTATAAGCATGGCTTATCAAGTATAAAGCAGCTACAAGAGTGAGTCAATACAAGTGCACAACATCAAAGATCAAACAGTTTAACATGGACATCATGACAAGACACAAGGCAGGCATAAGTTCACAATAGCATGTACATGTCTACAATAATGGCCAAAACATGGATGATAAAGCCAAGCCACTGGACAGAGTACAAGGAGCATGTACACATAGGTGCAACATTACAAGTGCAGCAACAACATGTGTAAGTCAAATGACAAATGGCATAGCAACATGGAGCATGAGCGCAACATGCACAAATACACAAGCAAGTTTCTCACATGGTCAAGGCAGTGAGCAACTCAATGAAGCAGGAACAATAACATGATGCAAATGTGATCAAATATGCATGTGTACAAGGTGACACAACAGCAAGAATAGAGATAGTTTGGCATGTACAAAGTTGAAGCAAAGTGACAGTGCATCAAGCAAGGGGTATGTTCAAAAATTCAGGTAGCATGGGAGCATGCTCAAAGGAGTACATGCACACACAAGCATGTTGGTGGCAAAATAATGCAGTTGAATAATAGCAGCGAACCGATGCAAAGGAGACAAAACATGCAATTATCTGGAAATGTTTTCAATCACGCAAGTGTACTTTCTTTGGGCATAAAAATCATTCAATATTTCTAGATTTTGCATGAGTAAAATTTGCAACTAGTTTCAAATGTTTCCAGTTACATATTTAACTACATATTTCAATACTATCTAGAAATTTGCAAATGTAAAATTGACAAGAAATTCAATTTCAACAATGGATGTTCTCGCAAGAAAATATATGGATATGTTATTTATGGCAAGAATTATTTTCTCAATTTCAAGACATTCCAGAAATTCACATAAGCCCCATTTTAGCTAAGAAAATCAAAACATTTGTTTATAGTAAACAATCAATGAGTACAACAATTATTGAATGCAATTCGATGTCGTGGAAATCAATTGAACAATCATACAAATCATGGCCAAATCATTTCACGTGAAACCGGAGAATCAATGGATTCGTAAATCCTATTAATACACGCACATCATCGACATTATCATTGAAACCAAACAACAAATTTGAGAGCAAAAGAAAATCAAATCAAAATGCTCACCAGTTTCGATGCTAAGCAAAAGCCCAAACCATTCGACTAAGAGCATTGAAAGATCAGAGCATCAGAGAACATATTCCATAGCATCGTTAAAATTGCAATTTGGGAAAGAGTATAAAAACCCTAATTTTAATCAGTTCAGCCACCATTGAAGTTTAAAGGAGGAAGCCGACACTCAAGAGACATATCACAAAACAAAAGCGAGTCAACCAATTTTTTACTTTGGGTTAAACATGGTTTATAAATGACCTAGGGTTTTGGTTTTGTTTTTTATATTTAGTTGTATCATTTTTGTATTCGAACTATAGTTTTCTAGTTTACTTTAAACTAGGGTTTACAAGTTACGGGTTTGTAATTCGGGGAAAATATGATCTTGGGAATAAAGATTAGTGCAGGGTTTTAAGCGTACGATTAGAACAGTTGAAAGCGGGTATCGCGGGTTTACAAAAATTATGTATGCGTAGAGGTTGTTTTTATTCTAGTAGAAACCTTGGGGAATGCAGTAGTAGGTAGGGTTTGCCGAAGCTGGATAAAATCTGTGTCATTTATTTTCTCTCTTGCAATCTGTGCTGTGATAATTTTAATGTATCGTAAAACTGCAATAAACTCTATTCACCCCCCCTTTAGAGTTAATTTAGATCTTACAAATGGTATCAGAGCAGGTATTTTCCATTAACTCTAGAGTCATGGGTTGTTCAAGTTGTCACTCCAGCGAGAATCAATCCGGTAATAATCCAACTATTTTCAATGGAACATATTTTTTAAATTGGAAATCAAAAATGGAATTCTATTTAAAATCTGTTCATACTAAATAACACAATATTATTATCAATATAGGAGATATGTTAGATAAAGGAATAATGTTATCAGTGCTCGTACTATGCATATTATTTATTCTTGTCTTGGTACTGATTAATTTAAACTTTATCTTTTATTGTTTAACTGCAGAGAAAATCTGGAAAACTCTCGATGCGAAATATGGGAGAAAAGACAACTACTCAAAACCCTTGAGGGCCAACTCGAGTTCAGAATTATGCTTAACAGGTTTCACAGATGAAAATTCAAATGGATCAGACGATGGAGGCTCAATAGATGATGACGCAGGAAACTTTTCATATGAAGATTTAGTTCATCTTCGTACTGATTTGACAAAAACCGTTGATAGTCTCCAACGGAAAAATAAACTTCTAAAATATGAAAATTTTGAGTTGACCAGCAAAAATAATGGTTTGGAATAAAAACATAAAAACCTCAAGAAATTTAAAAATCCCAATTACAAAATTTGTTCCAATTTGAAAATTGATTTAGTTCATCACAATAAAAAATCTTCAAAAGCACAAAACAAAAATCATGAGTTTAAAAGAAAATACGGATGAACTAACAACATTTTTTTGCAAAATGAATTGGAAAATTCTAAGATGGCTGAAAATTCCAAAGCTAGCAAAAGAGCAAAGGAAAGCAAGACAAACTGAAACTGGATTACTTTATCACAAGATTGAATAAAAGAAAAGAAGAGAGAATAGTTTGGATTGCCACGTTAAAGCTAAAAAAGAAAATTTGTTGAAAACATAATTGATTTTGAAAGAGCTTGAAAATGAAATTGAAAAATTCAAGATTTTTGAAACTGAAAAGCAAAAAGAATTTGAATCTGAGATCTTTGAGTCCAAGACCAAAATTAAAAAGCTTGAAAATGAAAATTTGGTTTTCAAACAAACTAATGCTGAAAAGAGTAAGATCACTATTAATCGTTGTTCCAATTTAATGGAAGAAATTAGTTATTGAAAATCTAAAATTCAACAACTTAAATCTACTTTGGATAAATTTTCTAGTGGGGAAAAATCGTTGAATATGTTGTTGCAAGACCAACTTTCTGTTGTAATAAATGTGGTCTTGGCTTTGGGAAAATTAATGTTTTTGAAAAGTTGAATTCTAATGATTTTAAAAATCCCTCGAATCGCTTTAGAAAAGATCGTGTTGAGCTCTAATCATTTCAAAGGATTTTTAAATCACAAATGAAATGAGAACTTGTTATGTAACGATCCAGTTAAACGTCTTTGGACCCCAAAAGGAAATAAAACGAGCTTAGTTAAACTCTAACAATTTTGGGTTCCTAAAGGCACAATGGTAAATTCTGACCGATTGTTATCTAAATGAGTTTGGGTACCAAAAATTATAAACGAACCTAAGAGTGGTAAAACAACATTTATTAGACCACTCGATTCTATCAACAGTTAGGTAGCGGAGGAAGCCAAGGAATAACTTTTCAAAAGGGAGATGATATTTAAGTTATTCTATATCATTGAAATGTTCAGTGTTCCTTAGCCAAGATTGTCGAATTAGAGAATCCACATCGTCAACGTAATTCTAGTATGATCTCTAAACTCTTTTTTTTTTGTTTATATTTTTTATTCCTCCGTTTATTTTTCTTTTTTTCCTTCTTTCTGTAAATATTGCTTCACTTTGACTCTGCCATATATATTTTTGACTTATTCTGAGCTTCTTAACTTCAAATTGCAAAATTCTTGATTTTCTGGAAATTAAATTCAATTGTATGAAACTTCCATGTTTTGATGATTTCCAGGTTCCTGAATTCCTAACAGTGTTGAAGCATTCATATCATATTCTGAGCACCGTTATTCAGAATTCAATTTTTTTATTTGAAAAGCTATTGAAATTTCTCATAACTTTCCTATTTTGAGTTTTCTTCTAATTCATCTTGGAAAGACTTGAAAAACTGCACTCATTGCAGCACACTTCCTGAAAACTGCTTTTAATAGGTTACGATAATTTCAATGGTTTTTAGACGGACTTGGCTATTCTGATTTAAAAATCATTTGATATGGATTATTGTGTTGCATCTTGAAACTCACTTTTAAATCATGATCATTTGGCATGGATATTTGATTTTTTTTAAATCATTTGAAATTATTGATATCTCACACATCCATTGGATTTCAAATTGATAATCTTGTGTGATCAATTCATTGAATCTTGAAATTTACACATCTCTTCAAGTGGTTTCAAACGAACTGCTTTAATCTTGAATCATGATTTGTCTCTTGTGCTTGTTACAAATAATTGTGAAAAATTCTACTGTGGATTTTGTTTTGAATTTGAAATTTTTCCGCTTTGATAGATGAGAATTGTTAGATTTATTGGCTTAGGATTGATTTATATTAAAAAAAATCAGTGTATAGTTTTTTAACTTCTATGGGTAATTAGGAGCTCCAAGTGGTATCAGTCTTAAAAGTCTGGAAAATTTTCTCATTTATTTGTTTGATTTTTTTAACTGATTTTCAAATTGTATAGATCTTTCTGAATCTCTCTTGTTATTGATATTTTCAATTTTAAAATCATTTTTGGTTTTTGATTCAAAATTGAAATTATTGACCAAATTGAATTATTTTTGGAACTCATCAAAATTATTACTAGACTTATGAAATTGTGACGAGTTGTGACTATAGTATATTTGACAACAAGAGGAGAATTTATTTAATTTCACATAATGTTTAAACAAATTTTTATAATATTTTTAAATTGGTGCTTATTCATGAACATCTTCTTTTCTTAACATCCTTCTGTCATTCATCGTGTTTTTATTCAATGTGGAGAGTTTATTTTTAATCATTAATGAATATACAGTTTCAAAATTTGTGATGAAAATGTGACTATATTTTTTTCAAAATAAGAGATAATTGATTTTATTTTTTCCAAAAATCCCAGTATGGTTGAACATATTTCATAATATAATTAATCTAGATATTTATTTCACGATCATCTCTATCTTTACCATATTTCTATCATTCATTATTGGTTTTACATATTGAGGGGATTTTGTATATAATAAGTATTTCTCTAACCTCATTTAAAAAACTTAGATATGGTCATGAATGGTTAGAGATTACTTATAATTTGAGTTGCAACTGATCCATTTAAAAGTCCTTATATGTTATGCGTGGTTAGTGTGCTCTTAAAATAAAAAGAAAAGGAAAAGAAAATAAATAAATAAATATATATATATATAAAATCTTCCTTGCTATGTAAAAACCAAGCTATCAATCCATTTTCAAAATTGTGAAATGTGTAAATATTTTATGATATATTATGATTTTTTTATTGGTAGTTTTTGGGTTTTGCAATTATTTGATTTTGTCGCTTGATTTGAATTTATAACCATAGTCCAAATCCATCACCATTTTGTGCTCATTTTTATTTAAAAAATAATTTGAAAATTATTGAAATTCATATGTTTTAAAACTCTCTCCATTTTATAAAATCCATCATTCTACAATGTGAAATTTGCCACTAGTTTGAAGAATATTATGATTTTTGTTTGATTGAATGATATTTATGATACTGATTCTCTCTTGATCTGATTTTATATTTCTAGTCTATATTTCATTACTATTTCGATCATTGTATCCTTTTAGTGATAACAAAAGGGGGAGAGTGGTTAAGATTTTGACTGATGAGTGAATATTTTGCCACAAGGACAAAAAAAGCAAAAAGTTTGCTCAAAAGGAAAAGAGCCAAAAAATTACTCAAAAGGACATTTTCTAGTGGAAATGGTGGAATTCGGGGGGGCCTCTTGTTTTTCCACTTTACACTAAAAGTTGGCTTTTTGAGCAATTTTTTTGGCTTTTGTCCTTTTGGGCAAACTTTTTTTTTTTTTTGTCCTTCACACAAGTATCCTGTATTTTAATATTGGAAATTCAATTGTTTTCAAAATCACTCATATGCACGTATATAAGGTTAGTTATGTTGTAAGAGGCATAAATATAGGGGAGTTCTTTACTTTACTATCAAACACGTTTACTGTATTCAAAATATTAATAATGTTTGTCATTATCAAAAGGGGGAGATTGTTGTATATAACAATATGATTTTTGTTTGATGATAACAAACATATATATTATTATATAAATGTTTTTGTAACTGTACTATCCTATACTACATCACATACAGAAATAAATATTTAATTTGAATAGAATACTATTGTACAAGAATTTAAATATTCAAGCAGTGTTTTATTCAAATATAATATTTTATTTCAACATTTGAATAGTACAAACTTCTAACTCCACTATTGTACATCTCTCTGATATAATTAATTCAATTCACATTTGTGTTTATATACAGTGCTTCCTCACTACAACACTCATATTTCTCTCTGTTACATATTCTATGTCATATACAGTTTCATATGCATAATTTTTCTCATTACAGTTCACTCTGATTCACCCAGTCACATTCACTGCATTTTGCCTTCTTCTGCTTAAGGTTCAGTCCAATCATCTGTATGCTTGTCATAGAAACACCCATAGTAAACAGGAACAAAAATAGATTTACATTCTAGCAATATGAATTTATTTTAAATTTTATTTGCCTTGGAATTTTGGTTTGTTCCTCATCATATTTCTTGACTTAGTTGATATACACATACACACACATCTACTAGTGTCTAGACTGCTCATGATATTCACAATGATTCTTGTAAATACCGCAAGATAGACTATATAACATGTTCCTATAGATCAGCCTCAACACAACCACAGTGGTATGCTGATCAAGGTCATATTCAACTCACTTTTGTGGTTTGCTGATCTTGACCAGCCATGATACAACGTATAAAGGTCTGCTGAGTAAATAGAAAATATAATTGCACATCACGATACATGTACACACATACATGTGTATGTATATACACATATATTGTAATGTGTAGGAGCAATATGATCAAACATCAGTGAATGCAAACAACATGTTCTACTCAAGCAAGTGAACAACATAGGTTCAAGTATGCACAAATAAATGGTGCACGGAAAATAAAAGTGGAAGAATGGGTTGCACATTTCAAGGCAGCATGGTGTACACAAGTAAACCAGATGAATGCAACATGGCCTAGTGAATATGAGATGCACCATCCAAAAGCACATGAGTACACAAGCTCGTAACAAAGCCAAAACTAAATGGGAAATACACAGTATATGTAAGTGCAAAATTTTATTCACTCACACACACACGTGTATAGTCAGGCAAATCATGTCATAGGTCAGTAGCAAGGATCTGAGTCAAAACTGGGCAAAAGACCAAGCAAATAGTGGCCAAGCAAGAAAATGGCAATGTACATATGAATTCACAAATATCAACGCAGCAGTTTCATGTGCACAAGGGCATGCAACAAGGCAGGTAGAAGCAAAAACATAAGTGGCATGAGATACACCAGCAATATAGCATTTAAGTACATATGTACAAACATGGCTTATCAAGTATAAAGCAGCTACAAGAGTGAGTCAATACAAGTGCACAAAATCAAAGATCAAACAGTTCAACATGGACATCATGTTAAAACACAAGGTAGGCATGAGTTCACAATAGCATGTACACATCTACAATACTGGCCAAAACATGGATGATGAAGCCAAGCTACTGGACAGAGTACAATGAGCATGTGCACATGGGTGCAACATTACAAGTGCAGCAATAACATGTGTTAGTCAAATGACAAATGACATAGCAACACGGAACATGAGTGCAACATACACAAATACACAAGCAAGTTTCTCACATGGTCAAGGCAACGGGAAACTCAATGAAGCAGAAGCAATAACATGATGCAAATATAATCAAATATGCACGTGTACAAGGTGATCCAACAGTAAGAATAGAGATAGTCCAACATGTACAAAGTTGAAGCAAAGTGACAATGCATCAAGCAGAAGTATGTCCAGAAATTCAGGTAGCATGGGAGCATGCTAATGGGAGTACATGTACACACAAGCATGTAGGTGACAAAATAGTGCGGTTGAATAATAACAACGAGCAGGTGCAAAGAAGAAAAACAAACAATTATTTAGAAATGTTTTCAATCATGCAAGTGTACTTTCTTTGGGAATAAAAATCATTCAATATTTCCATATTTCGCATGAGTAATATTGACAACAGGTTTCAAATGTTTCCAGTTATATATTTGGCAACATATTTCAATACCATCCAGAAATTGAAATTGTAAAATTGGCAAGAAATTCATTTTCACTGAATGATCTCCAAGAAAATATATAGATATGTTATTTATGGAAAAAATTATTTTCTCAATTTCAAGACATTCCTAAAGTTCACGCAAGAAACATTTTAACCAAGAAAATCAAACTGCTTGCTTCCAAAAACAATAAAAGGGTACGACAATTATTCAATGCAATTCAATGTTGTGGAAATCAATTGAACAATCATACAAATCAATACCAAATCAATTCTTGTGAAATCAAAGAATCAATCGATTTGTAAATCCTATAAATACACGCAATTCATCATATTGGCACTATCATAGAAACCAAGCAACAAATTCGAAAGCAAAATCAAATCAAATCAGAATACTCACAAGTTTCGATCGTAGGCCAAATCCCAAATCGTTTGACCATGAGCATCGAAAGATTAGAGCATCAGAGAACATATTCCAGAGCATCATTGAAATCGCGATTTGGGGAAGAGTACAAAAACCCTAATTTTAATCAGTTCGACCACCATTGAAGTTTAAAGGATGAAGCCGACAATAAAGAGACATAGCACAAAACAAAAGCAAGCCAACCTATTTTTTTTTTTTTACTTTAGGTTAAACATGGTTTATAAATTACCTAGGTTTTTTTTAGTTGTTTCATTTTTGTATTCGACCTATAGTTTTCTAGTTTACTTTAAACTAGGGTTTGCAGGTTATGGGTTTGTAATTCGGAAAAAAATCTAATTTTGGGGATAAAGATCAGTGCAGGATTTTGAGCGTAGGATTAGAACAGTTGGGAGCGGGTATTGCGAATTTATAGGGATTTTTGTAAGCGTATAGATTGTTTTAATTCTAGTAGAAATCTTGGGGAATGCTGCAGCGGGCAGGGATTGCCGAAGCTTGGTAAAATCCGTGCCATTTATTTTCTGCATTTATTTTCGCTGCTGCAATCTGTCCTATGATAATTTTAATTCTCGTCAAACTGTAATAAACTATTTTCTCCCCCCTTTAGGGTTAATCTAGATCCTACACTGAAGACTATAATAGAAGAATGGAGAATGTTGGAAATGGTCATGGATATGCATCACCGAGCTTTAGTACTTCATTTATGATAGCGAATTACGGTCAACAAAAAGGTTGTTTTGGATATCCATCATATACGAGTTATCAACATGGCATTCAGTATAACTATCCTTATTTGACTTAAAGCAGCTTTACATATATGATGGAAAGGAGAATGGTATTTTTGAAATTTTATGCTTTATAACAGTTCTGATAGCTATAATGTTTAATATGTAGTTATGTTTCACATTGACCAATACTATTTAGCACCATTGGATCTTCAAATTATCACATGCCACCTCATGTGTATCCAACATCATCCGAGTTATACCATATGAGTCAAAGTTATATGAGCAATATGGAGTTATTTATTTCAGTGTGACTGTGAAAGTTATACCAAAAAGATAAGTTCTGTTGAATTTCACACATCTTGTCCATAATATTGCTACACAATATAATATCGAAATATCTTGTCCATAATATTGCTACACAATCTAATATTGAAGTAAACAATGTGAGTGTAAGATCAAACGAGGCAATATGAAAATGGACATGAATGTAGGTGAAAATGAACATGGTGATCCCTTTTAATAGTACGGAGGTAGTGAGCATGCCAGATAATGATAGGTCGTGAATCGATAGCATGCAAGTTAACAACGAAACCGTAAACTGCGATTTCACAACTATGGAAGACGAAACGCGTGAAGATGGTAATGAGATGGAAATGGACGTACCTCATGATAATGAACTGTGCACGACACGAATTATGACTATGTCACTTGTTGCTGATCTTCAATTCAAAAATGAAATATTTTTGACAATTAGCGTCTAAAATACTTTAAAGTTGGTATAATTTTCATGACGAAAAAAAAATTCAAACAAAAAACTAGGCAAATGATCAACTTTTCATGCTGCCTCTTTAAATTTATAAAATCAAATAAAAAACACAGACATCTGCTATAATGACGCTAATTATCGTGGGAGAATTCATGCATTATGTCAAAAAATCCAAGCAAAGTTAGTGGATTAAGAGGAAATATCAAAGTGAGCACAAACATGTAAATCTAACTGTCAACTCAAATCACAAGCAAGCAATTTCTATGTTTTTAGTTTCAAAGATATCACCGTTTGTAAAATCTGACTTGAATATAACCGCCAGTAGTATGAAGACATTAAGAGCTTTGAGTAAGGCGGCCGAAAAATATTATGGTGATTAGGCAGAATCTTATACCACCTTAAGACAACATTTTATAGAAATTTGCTAAAACGAACACAGTGGTGTGTTGGGCATGTTATTACAGATGAATATGGATTGTTCGATCAAGCATTTTGGGCCTTTCATCCGTATATTAAATGTTTTGTACACCATTGTCCTTTCTTTTATATTGACGGGACACGTTTCTAAAGGAAATACAAAGGGTCATTACTTACAGCCACTGCCATTGACACGGATGACAACCTAAATCCTTGGGCATATGCGATTGTTGAGTCATAATTTATCAATAGTCGGAGGTGTTTTTTTCTTGCAGTTCATTCATACCATCAATGATCAACAAATTGCTTTCATTTCCAATAGAATGAAAGGAATACCGAATGCATTGGAAATAAAGTGGCGTTTACCTCATAATCACTGCTTCCATGCTATACATCTTAAGGTCAAATTTTCAAGCAGCTGGTTTCAAAGAAAAATGATTGACGACTATTTTTTATGCAACGGTATGTGCTTTGAAAAAAGTCGAATACAATAAGATTTTGAAAAATAAAAGTCTTTAGCATCAGGGTGCATAACTAGATTGAAAAAAGTTCAACTAGGAAAATGGATGGTTGGGCCTTGTGAAAGATGACGGTGATTGATTTCATGTCATGCCCATAAACGCTTCTGACATATTCAATGGTGTACTAAAAGCTGTTCGATTGTTACTTATGAAATCTTTGGTTGCACACAATTTTTCCTGTCGGTTGACAATTTTTGTTAAAGAAGAGAAGCATCAGGAAATTTTACAATCGTAAACCCTAACTGTAAATCCTATAGCTTGTATACCTAGTTTACATAAAACTAGAAAATTGTATAGATTGGTTACAAAAGAATTAAAAACAAAAATAATAATAAAATAAAAACCCTAAACAAAGCAGCTAAGAAGTTGACCTCCCTTTGTTTATTTTGACACTTAAAATAAATTTCCTCTTATTTTCTTCATGGCATCGAAATAAAATGTAACGTCCCGCCTTTTTGACCGCTTCAAATCAGTGATTAACCAACTTAAAACGTTCAAAATCGACAGATCGTTATTTAGCTTACAGAGTTTAAAAACAGAATCAACACAGAAATACAGAATAAATAAATAGCAATATTGAACAATGAAATAAAACTTTTGTTTATAAATCAGAATTTTTTTTAATACAATATTTTTCTATACAACGGAATGAAAATACAGTTTGAATACAATAAAAATATTTACGATTCAAATCTTCAGAGTGCGCCATTATTGGAATCCCCAACTTCGCCAGTCTTCGAATCCTAACCTATATTCTTTAAATCTGTAATGCCCGGGTCTGGCCAAGCATTCAATGCAAAAACATAAAACATTCGAGTCAGGATTAATCATTTGTTTAAGTAAATTAATTTCAATAGGAACTAAAAAATAATAGTTAATCCAACATAACAACTTGGGACGAACAAGTCAGGACAACATGTATTTTTTATATATACGTATGCCGATGACATATATATACACATACAGCGGTATATATATATATACATATATATATATATATATGTGTGTGTGTGTGTGTGTGTGTGTACAATGGGTTACATAAATATCTGAGTATGATATCTGCGCATATCAGTTTTTATTTCAGGGATGAACGGTCTAGGAAGCCTGCACATGCACATATGTACAAGTACACGTGTGCACTGCCCCAGCATCCTGGGAACGAACGCAGTTGCACGGTGAATCAAGGCAATGAACAACATCAAGCATAAGTGATAAATGAATAAACTACAGATAACATACAAGGTTTAAGTTCAAATTACAATGCACGGAGCAAGTGACTACAAAGCTAGGCAAATATCCAGGGTCAAAGTAGTTATAAGGCATGAAGGTGAACATGACAATCCACACACAAATACATGCAGTCAGACTACTTGTACATAATGCATGGGAAATTTATTTCAAATTTGATCAAGCAGATGCATGGCTCCTATATAGCACACAGGCACAACCGACATAAGGCAACATAAATGTGAGCAATTTCAGAAAAAAGTAGGCCAAGAAATAACAAAACATGTGAGAAATGTCCATGCAGGGAAAATTCAACAGCAATTATGTCAATATTATCAAAACTTATGCCGAGAATTATGACCAACATACAGCAGCCGGCATGAGTACACACTAATCTTGATGATAAAATCTGAACCATAGAAAGGAGAGTGACAGGTTCAACATGGCAAATGTATAAATTTTAAACAACCAGACGTTGACAGTTCGGCTAATGGCATAGATAATTATCCAAATTTCTCACAGGGTGGTAACAGCAATTAATCAAAATGGATCACATCATACTCCATAAAAGAAGTAATTTAATTATCATGGAAATGGCAAAGCTAGGCTCATACGCATAGGAGGACAAAAGATTGAGGACTACCTCTTTTGCATAACACACGTTATAAATTTCAAGTTTTCAACTAATAAGAATATTTCCAAATTTTAAATATGAAAATGCCACATATAATTTAAATCCAAAAGCGTTGTATGTGTACATTTCAGGTTTAGAAATCTGCAACAGGTGAAGAATGACAAATCTAGCATGCACAACTTAACAGTACCAATTATAACATATGAATGTAATCTATAAGTTTACGGGTCAAATAAGGCAATTAATTTCAGCATTAGAAAATAGAAAATCATGGCAAGAATGTTGGTACGTGGTTCGGGTTTTATTAACAGTTTCGGTGGCAACACAGTAGAGCATGCATGATTTGACATGGCAGTAACACATTCAACACACCCACTTGTGTGCGTATGTATGATTATTGTATACATGCCTGACACAAGTGAGACTATATATGGTTCAGCATACCAATATAACCTTAGCTGAACATATGTTTCAAACCAAAATGTATATATGTTAAGTTTGCATAAGGGAACGGCATGTGAACCATTTAAATCCAGTTACAAATATAATATATACGAAGCTGTCCCTATAGGAAATAAGGTGGTGGATTGTTAGGCCTTCCAAGTTCAAGTGTGCAGTATTGTACAACAACATGTAAAATGGAGTGCATTGGTTTCATTGGAAATTATTTGTTTATCTTGTTTAAAACCTATATTCCCAATAGACTGTGCATATATATAATATAACCAGTATGCAACTACATGTTCGTATATCCTAGAATTTGCAACTATGTTACACTTATATATAAAATATATATAACCAGAGTCTGTTGTAACAATCAACATAATACCTTAACATCTTATCATCTTATTAAAGAATTCCAGAATAGATAAATAGGATTGGCGGTTTCATGACTAAATTCGTATTAGCATTCAACAGTTTCTAAAATTTTCTTTTCTTTTTTTCTTCCAATCACAGGTTGCAATTGATGTCACCTATCAAGGAAAATAAACACAAATGGCGACTAACTACAACTGTTTATAGATCGCATTTGAGAACAACTCAGAATTGAATTTCATTTTCTTCTCTTCTATTGTTTTATTTGCACCAACCATTCATGTATTAACAACCAAAGAGTCTTAAGGTTGTATATTGTCATCACTAAGGTTTAATAAAACTATCCTGTCATGTTTAAACGACACATGAGTATTTTTAGGAGGGAACCTACTTAAGTAATAAAAAGTGTTTTTATTCCTCAAAGAACTTAAGAATTTAAAAATCACATTTTTCTTTTCGAGCAGAAACATGGTTCAGACTGAAATGCATAACTAAACCAATGACACAAGGCCACAGCAATCTTTTGATATATATATATATATATATATATATATACACACACACACACACACACACACACACACACACATACATGTTAGAAACCAATCACTAGAAACGTGCAAAAACCGTTTCTATGAACAGTAACGCCTTTAAGCGTTAGCAAGACTGATTCAATGATATTGCAAATTGCAAGTACCAAGTTCAGCCTCAAGTATGCAAGGGAATGCACCGATGCAGCAAATATCCAGAGAAAGAGAAAGAAATAGTACCGACTATTGTCCGAGTCCAGCGAGCGCTGTTTCCTTGAAACGAAGTTGCTCCCTCTACGGCGCGGAAGGATGATGAGCAATCGTTTCCCAAGGATGAAACGGACCGTATTTGTGATGTTGCGCTCCAGTCACAAATTGACGACGAACGCAAGAGAGATTTTGTATATATTTGATGCAGAATAGAGCGAGGAAGAAGAAAACAAGGAGGAGAGAAATTAGACTTCAAATTCGTGATTTGATTCGAATACTGCAGGCCTATATATAGGCTGGAAGAGGCATGTTCTTATGAACAGGTGCTTCTGTTCGATTTGCCACGGCTACGACTGTTGGAAAGGTTGCGACCCTTTACCAACAGAAATTTCCGTTGGCAATCGCGCGGTCAAATTCAAAAAATAGCGGCTCCGTAGCGAGCCCATCGGAGGCCCAATTAATCACAGACCCCAAGAGCCCCAAGGCCCAAGACCCTTTATCTTTGACCTTTAAATATTAGCATGAATGTTTTATCATGTCATTGTCTCTCCCTCTTCCATCTCCTCTTTCTATTGATATAATACATCAAGCATTAGTATAAGTAGTGGCATAAGGCACAAATTTCCCCGATGTGGGACTTAGTTTGCCTCAACCACTTTACTCATTCTTCCAACAATCCCCCACATGAGTGAGTGGTTGTATAATCTGTTCTGAAACTTTGTGTAACATTTATCATATCGGTAAAAGTAGCACAGAGGCCTTGAACTTTTCCTAGTGTTATATCGTTATAACTAACTGGCGAATCAGTAGACTGGACTGTCTTTGAACTGTAAGCCGTTTGTGTAAGTCTATAAAGAAAACACATGATAAATGCTCTTTAACCCCTTGGTTCTCTGTTTGTGTTCGTTTTTGCCATGAACACCGCCTTGGTTTCATGAGTGCTTGAAGAATTCGACCTTACAATTCTTCTTGAAGCGGCGCCTTCGCACTCACATAGGTGATTCTATAAAGAGTATCCCGTAATACTCCACTTGGTTCTTTATAACACCACAGTATAGACATCATTAAAAGTCAAGCTTATCCTATTCTCCGACGGGTAGTGCACTGACTTATCATAGGAATGGTTTTGAATTTAACAGTGCCATCAAGTTTATCTTAAACTTAGTTGTCCCATTGAACCTAGATCTTGGGATCTCCAGTCAACTAGGTGGGGTTTCCATTTTAGAAAACTTTTAATTCATAGGTCTTAAACCCATTCCCATCGATAAGGTTTGAACTTTCTCTCTTGGCAAGCCTTTGGTTAGTGGATCCGCTATGTTATCCTTTGACCTTACATAGTCTATAGTGATAACTCCATTAGAGAGAAGTTGTCTTATGGTTTTATGTCTACGACGAATATGTCGAGACTTACCATTATACAATGTACTATTCGCCCTTCCTATAGCAGATTGACTATCACAATGTATACATATTGGAGGTACCGGTTTTTCCCAGTTTGGAATATCTTCCAAGAAACTCCTAAGCCAATCTGCTTCTTCTGCGGCTTTATCTAGAGCAATGAACTCAGATTCCATTGTTGACCTTGCTATGCAAGTCTGTTTGGATGATTTCCATGAGATTGCTCCATTTCCTAATGTAAACACATATCCACTTGTGGATTTTGTGTCATTTGAGCCAGTTATCCAATTGGCATCACTATATCCTTCTATCACTGAAGGATACTTCTCATATTGTAACACATAGTTTTGTGTGTACTTCAGATATCCTAGGACTCTTATTATTGCTTTCCAGTGATGTTTACCAGGATTACTGGTATATCTACTCAGCTTGCTTATAGCGTATGCAATATCAGGCCTAGTGCAATTCATGACATACATGATACTTCCCAGTATGCGAGAATATTCAAGTTGATATATTCCATCACCGGTGTTCTTTACCCAATTTTGGTTCATATCCACTGGTGATTTTGCAATGGTTATATTATACTGCTTGAACCTTTCAAATAATTTGGCTATGTAATGTGACTGAGATAAGGCATATCCTTGTGGTGTTTTTATAATTTTCACACCCAAGATTACATCAGCCACTCCTAGGTCTTTCATGTCGAATCTAGAGGATAACATATCCTTCGTAGATTTTATTATGGCATTATTATTTCCTAGGATTAGTAAATCATCAACATAAAGACAAACAATGACATATCCAATATCCGTATATTTTATATATACGCATTTATCTGATTCATTTATTTTGAATCCATTTGATAACATAGTTTCATCAAATTTCTCATGCCATTGTTTTGGTGCTTGTTTAAGGCCATAAAGAGATTTTACTAACTTGCACACCTTATTTTCATTTCCTGGGTTTACAAACCCTTCTGGTTGCTGCATATATATTTCCTCTTCCAGTTCACCGTTCAAAAACGCAGTTTTCACATCCATTTGGTGTATTTCCAAATTCAATATAGATGCGATTGCAATAAGCATCCTAATAGATGTTATTCTGGTAACTGGAGAGTATGTATCAAAGTAATCCAGATCTTGCTTTTGTCTGAATCCTTTTATTACAAGTCTTGCTTTATACTTGTCTACTGAGCCATCAGCCTTTAGTTTCTTCTTAAATATCCATTTATATCCTAGTGGTTTTGATCCTTTAGGGAGATCCACTAGTTCCCACGTATGGTTTTGTAGAATGGATTCTATTTCACTATTGACGGCTTCTTTCCAATAAGGAGCATCCGGAGATGACATTGCTTGTTGGTAAGTTAGAGGTTCATTTTCTATCATATATGCATAGAAATCAGGTCCAAAGGATTTAGAGGTCCTTTGTCGCTTGCTCCTTCTTGGTTCCTCTATCTCAGTTTCATCATTCATTTCTCTTTGATCAGCATTATCCTCGGGAATATCTGAATCTCTTGGCCTCTTTTGAACACTAGTTTCAGTAGAGGTCTTTAGAGGATAAATGTGTTCAAAGAATCTTGCATTTCGAGACTCGATAATGGTGTTTTCATGAATATCATCAATTTCAGATTTGTACACCAAAAATCGATATGCACTACTATTATGAGCATATCCAATGAATATGCAATCTATAGTCTTTGGTCCAATTTTGACCTTTTTCGGCTTTGGTATTTCTACTTTGGCAAGACACCCCCACACTTTCAAGTATTTGTAGGATGGTGGTCTATTTTTCCAAAGTTCATGTGGAGATTTTGATGTTTTCTTTCGTGGTATTTTATTCAAGATGTGATTTGCCGAAAGAATAGCTTCTCCCCAAAAGTTATCTGGCAATCCAGAACTAATTAGTAAGGCATTCATCATTTCTTTAAGAGTTCTATTTTTCCGTTCGGCTATACCGTTGGATTGAGGTGAATACGGGGCTGTAGTTTGATGTATAATTCCATGCTCAGCACAAAATTCCTCAAACGGAGACTCGTATTCTCCTCCTCTATCACTTCTTAAAGATTTTATTTTCTTATTGAGTTGATTCTCAACTTCTGCCTTATACTGTTTAAACATATCGATTGCTTCGTCCTTACTTCTAAGGAGATATACATTACAGTATCTGGTACAATCATCAATGAATGTGATAAAGTACCTCTTTCCACCTCTAGTTTGACACATTTTCAAATCGCATACATCAGTATGTATTAATTCTAGAGGTTCGGTCTCTCGTTCAACGTGATGAAACGAGGTTCTAGTCATTTTTGCTTCTGCACAAACTTGACATTTATAGTTGGAATCTATATTGCATTTTGGTATGAATTCTAGATTAATTAATTTTCGCAATGTATCAAAATTTACATGCCCTAATCTAGAATGCCATATGTTAGAAGAGTCAACAATATAAGCAGAAGATTCACTTTTATTCATATCATTGTTCGGTACAACAGTGGTTACATTTTCTTTAAACAAGCCATCACACACATATCCTCTTCCAACATACACTCCGTTCTTTGATATTACAAATTTATCAGCAACAAATGTTAGTTTGAAACCATGCTTGCTGAGCAACGATCCTGAAATCAGGTTCTTGCGGATTTCTGGAACGTGGAGAACATCATTCAATTTTAGTTCCTTTCCAGAAGTTAACTTCAGTACAATCTTTCCCTTGCCTTCAACCTTTGATGCGGACAAGTTACCCATGAATAGTTGCTCGTTATCAGTGGCAGGCTTGTAGGTTGTAAACATCCACTTGTTGGCACATATATGACGAGTGGATCCTGTGTCTAGAAACCACTCCTTGTTGTTGCCAACAAGGTTGCATTCAGAAACAACTGCACACAAATCCATATCTGTGACATCCTCTGAATTTCCTGCCATTTGCTTCAGGTTTCTTCTTTTTGGGCGCACGACACACAGCTGCTTTGTGGCCTTTCTTCCCACAATTATGGCAAGATCCTTGAAACTTCTTTTGTTTCTTTGCATTAGGATTCTGCTCGCGCTTTCTTTTATTTGTCTTTTCATCCTCAACCACGTTGGCTTTTGCCTGCAATGAACTGGTGGCCTTTTTCTCTGATTTTCTGTTGTCTTCTTCGATTCGCAGACGAACAATCAGATCCTCCATGGTCATTTCCTTGCGCTTATGCTTTAAATAGTTTTTGAAATCCTTCCATGACGGTGGCAACTTTTCGATAGCGGCAGCCACTTGGAATGACTCGCTTAACACCATCTTTTCATCGTGAATTTCATGAATGATAACCTGGAGTTCTTGAATCTGACTGACGACTGTTTTGGAATCGACCATTTTGAAGTCAAGAAACTTTCCGACAATGAATTTCTTCATTCCGGCATCTTCAGTCTTGTACTTCTTTTCAAGTGATAACCAGAGAACCTTTGCAGTCTCAACGGTACAATATACATTATATAAACTGTTATCTAATCCGTTGAGAATGTAATTCTTACAGATGAAGTCAGAATTCTTCCATGCAGTAAAAGCCTCAACTTTGGTGGCGTCTGGCTCTAATTCTTCAACAAACGGTGGATCCTCCGTAATGTATTTGGCCAGGCCCAAGGTTGTTAGGTAGAAAAGCATCTTCTGTTGCCAGCGTTTGAAATCCTGGCCATTAAACTTCTCCGGTCTCTCGCCATGCGAATATGGGACAGTTGGTGGAACCAGAGGCGGAGCCGGCGGCACATTCAGTGTCGGCACAGATTTGCTGTTGCTGTTTTGCGACATTGTCGTCTGCAATGAAAGCAACTATTAGAAACTTCGTTTCAAGATTGTTAGAAACCAATCACTAGAAACGTGCAAAAACCGTTTCTATGAACAGTAACGCCTTTAAGCGTTAGCAAGACTGATTCAATGATATTGCAAATTGCAAGTACCAAGTTCAGCCTCAAGTATGCAAGGGAATGCACCGATGCAGCAAATATCCAGAGAAAGAGAAAGAAGTAGTACCGACTATTGTCCGAGTCCAGCGAGCGCTGTTTCCTTGAAACGAAGTTGCTCCCTCTACGGCGCGGAAGGATGATGAGCAATCGTTTCCCAAGGATGAAACGGACCGTATTTGTGATGTTGCGCTCCAGTCACAAATTGACGACGAACGCAAGAGAGCTTTTGTATATATTTGATGCAGAACAGAGCGAGGAAGAAGAAAACAAGGAGGAGAGAAATTAGACTTCAAATTCGTGATTTGATTCGAATACTGCAGGCCTATATATAGGCTGGAAGAGGCATGTTCTTATGAACAGGTGCTTCTGTTCGATTTGCCACGGCTACGACTGTTGGAAAGGTTGCGACCCTTTACCAACAGAAATTTCCGTTGGCAATCGCGCGGTCAAATTCAAAAAATAGCGGCTCCGTAGCGAGCCCATCGGAGGCCCAATTAATCACAGACCCCAAGAGCCCCAAGGCCCAAGGCCCTTTATCTTTGACCTTTAAATATTAGCATGAATGTTTTATCATGTCATTGTCTCTCCCTCTTCCATCTCCTCTTTCTATTGATATAATACATCAAGCATTAGTATAAGTAGTGGCATAAGGCACAAATTTCCCCGATGTGGGACTTAGTTTGCCTCAACCACTTTACTCATTCTTCCAACAATCCCCCACATGAGTGAGTGGTTGTATAATCTGTTCTGAAACTTTGTGTAACATTTATCATATCGGTAAAAGTAGCACAGAGGCCTTGAACTTTTCCTAGTGTTATATCGTTATAACTAACTGGCGAATCAGTAGACTGGACTGTCTTTGAACTGTAAGCCGTTTGTGTAAGTCTATAAAGAAAACACATGATAAATGCTCTTTAACCCCTTGGTTCTCTGTTTGTGTTCGTTTTTGCCATGAACACCGCCTTGGTTTCATGAGTGCTTGAAGAATTCGACCTTACAATTCTTCTTGAAGCGGCGCCTTCGCACTCACATAGGTGATTCTATAAAGAGTATCCCGTAATACTCCACTTGGTTCTTTATAACACCACAGTATAGACATCATTAAAAGTCAAGCTTATCCTATTCTCCGACGGGTAGTGCACTGACTTATCATAGGAATGGTTTTGAATTTAACAGTGCCATCAAGTTTATCTTAAACTTAGTTGTCCCATTGAACCTAGATCTTGGGATCTCCAGTCAACTAGGTGGGGTTTCCATTTTAGAAAACTTTTAATTCATAGGTCTTAAACCCATTCCCATCGATAAGGTTTGAACTTTCTCTCTTGGCAAGCCTTTGGTTAGTGGATCCGCTATGTTATCCTTTGACCTTACATAGTCTATAGTGATAACTCCATTAGAGAGAAGTTGTCTTATGGTTTTATGTCTACGACGAATATGTCGAGACTTACCATTATACAATGTACTATTCGCCCTTCCTATAGCAGATTGACTATCACAATGTATACATATTGGAGGTACCGGTTTTTCCCAGTTTGGAATATCTTCCAAGAAACTCCTAAGCCAATCTGCTTCTTCTGCGGCTTTATCTAGAGCAATGAACTCAGATTCCATTGTTGACCTTGCTATGCAAGTCTGTTTGGATGATTTCCATGAGATTGCTCCATTTCCTAATGTAAACACATATCCACTTGTGGATTTTGTGTCATTTGAGCCAGTTATCCAATTGGCATCACTATATCCTTCTATCACTGAAGGATACTTCTCATATTGTAACACATAGTTTTGTGTGTACTTCAGATATCCTAGGACTCTTATTATTGCTTTCCAGTGATGTTTACCAGGATTACTGGTATATCTACTCAGCTTGCTTATAGCGTATGCAATATCAGGCCTAGTGCAATTCATGACATACATGATACTTCCCAGTATGCGAGAATATTCAAGTTGATATATTCCATCACCGGTGTTCTTTACCCAATTTTGGTTCATATCCACTGGTGATTTTGCAATGGTTATATTATACTGCTTGAACCTTTCAAATAATTTGGCTATGTAATGTGACTGAGATAAGGCATATCCTTGTGGTGTTTTTATAATTTTCACACCCAAGATTACATCAGCCACTCCTAGGTCTTTCATGTCGAATCTAGAGGATAACATATCCTTCGTAGATTTTATTATGGCATTATTATTTCCTAGGATTAGTAAATCATCAACATAAAGACAAACAATGACATATCCAATATCCGTATATTTTATATATACGCATTTATCTGATTCATTTATTTTGAATCCATTTGATAACATAGTTTCATCAAATTTCTCATGCCATTGTTTTGGTGCTTGTTTAAGGCCATAAAGAGATTTTACTAACTTGCACACCTTATTTTCATTTCCTGGGTTTACAAACCCTTCTGGTTGCTGCATATATATTTCCTCTTCCAGTTCACCGTTCAAAAACGCAGTTTTCACATCCATTTGGTGTATTTCCAAATTCAATATAGATGCGATTGCAATAAGCATCCTAATAGATGTTATTCTGGTAACTGGAGAGTATGTATCAAAGTAATCCAGATCTTGCTTTTGTCTGAATCCTTTTATTACAAGTCTTGCTTTATACTTGTCTACTGAGCCATCAGCCTTTAGTTTCTTCTTAAATATCCATTTATATCCTAGTGGTTTTGATCCTTTAGGGAGATCCACTAGTTCCCACGTATGGTTTTGTAGAATGGATTCTATTTCACTATTGACGGCTTCTTTCCAATAAGGAGCATCCGGAGATGACATTGCTTGTTGGTAAGTTAGAGGTTCATTTTCTATCATATATGCATAGAAATCAGGTCCAAAGGATTTAGAGGTCCTTTGTCGCTTGCTCCTTCTCGGTTCCTCTATCTCAGTTTCATCATTCATTTCTCTTTGATCAGCATTATCCTCGGGAATATCTGAATCTCTTGGCCTCTTTTGAACACTAGTTTCAGTAGAGGTCTTTAGAGGATAAATGTGTTCAAAGAATCTTGCATTTCGAGACTCGATAATGGTGTTTTCATGAATATCATCAATTTCAGATTTGTACACCAAAAATCGATATGCACTACTATTATGAGCATATCCAATGAATATGCAATCTATAGTCTTTAGTCCAATTTTGACCTTTTTCGGCTTTGGTATTTCTACTTTGGCAAGACACCCCCACACTTTCAAGTATTTGTAGGATGGTGGTCTATTTTTCCAAAGTTCATGTGGAGATTTTGATGTTTTCTTTCGTGGTATTTTATTCAAGATGTGATTTGCCGAAAGAATAGCTTCTCCCCAAAAGTTATCTGGCAATCCAGAACTAATTAGTAAGGCATTCATCATTTCTTTAAGAGTTCTATTTTTCCGTTCGGCTATACCGTTGGATTGAGGTGAATACGGGGCTGTAGTTTGATGTATAATTCCATGCTCAGCACAAAATTCCTCAAACGGAGACTCGTATTCTCCTCCTCTATCACTTCTTAAAGATTTTATTTTCTTATTGAGTTGATTCTCAACTTCTGCCTTATACTGTTTAAACATATCGATTGCTTCGTCCTTACTTCTAAGGAGATATACATTACAGTATCTGGTACAATCATCAATGAATGTGATAAAGTACCTCTTTCCACCTCTAGTTTGACACATTTTCAAATCGCATACATCAGTATGTATTAATTCTAGAGGTTCGGTCTCTCGTTCAACGTGATGAAACGAGGTTCTAGTCATTTTTGCTTCTGCAAAAACTTGGCATTTATAGTTGGAATCTATATTGCATTTTGGTATGAATTCTAGATTAATTAATTTTCGCAATGTATCAAAATTTACATGCCCTAATCTAGAATGCCATATGTTAGAAGAGTCAACAATATAAGCAGAAGATTCACTTTTATTCATATCATTGTTCGGTACAACAGTGGTTACATTTGCTTTAAACAAGCCATCACACACATATCCTCTTCCAACATACACTCCGTTCTTTGATATTACAAATTTATCAGCAACAAATGTTAGTTTGAAACCATGCTTGCTGAGCAACGATCCTGAAATCAGGTTCTTGCGGATTTCTGGAACGTGGAGAACATCATTCAATTTTAGTTCCTTTCCAGAAGTTAACTTCAGTACAATCTTTCCCTTGCCTACAAACTTTGATGCGGACAAGTTACCCATGAATAGTTGCTCGTTATCAGTGGCAGGCTTGTAGGTTGTAAACATCCACTTGTTGGCACATATATGACGAGTGGCTCCTGTGTCTAGAAACCACTCCTTGTTGTTGCCAACAAGGTTGCATTCAGAAACAACTGCACACAAATCCATATCTGTGACATCCTCTGAATTTCCTGCCATATTTGCTTCAGGTTTCTTCTTTTTGGGCGCACGACACACAGCTGCTTTGTGGCCTTTCTTCCCACAATTATGGCAAGATCCTTGAAACTTCTTTTGTTTCTTTGCATTAGGATTCTGCTCGCGCTTTCTTTTATTTGTCTTTTCATCCTCAACCACGTTGGCTTTTGCCTGCAATGAACTGGTGGCCTTTTTCTCTGATTTTCTGTTGTCTTCTTCGATTCGCAGACGAACAATCAGATCCTCCATGGTCATTTCCTTGCGCTTATGCTTTAAATAGTTTTTGAAATCCTTCCATGACGGTGGCAACTTTTCGATAGCGGCAGCCACTTGGAATGACTCGCTTAACACCATCTTTTCATCGTGAATTTCATGAATGATAACCTGGAGTTCTTGAATCTGACTGACGACTGTTTTGGAATCGACCATTTTGAAGTCAAGAAACTTTCCGACAATGAATTTCTTCATTCCGGCATCTTCAGTCTTGTACTTCTTTTCAAGTGATAACCAGAGAACCTTTGCAGTCTCAACGGTACAATATACATTATATAAACTGTTATCTAATCCGTTGAGAATGTAATTCTTACAGATGAAGTCAGAATTCTTCCATGCAGTAAAAGCCTCAACTTTGGTGGCGTCTGGCTCTAATTCTTCAACAAACGGTGGATCCTCCGTAATGTATTTGGCCAGGCCCAAGGTTGTTAGGTAGAAAAGCATCTTCTGTTGCCAGCGTTTGAAATCCTGGCCATTAAACTTCTCCGGTCTCTCGCCATGCGAATATGGGACAGTTGGTGGAACCAGAGGCGGAGCCGGCGGCACATTCAGTGTCGGCACAGATTTGCTGTTGCTGTTTTGCGACATTGTCGTCTGCAATGAAAGCAACTATTAGAAACTTCGTTTCAAGATTGTTAGAAACCAATCACTAGAAACGTGCAAAAACCGTTTCTATGAACAGTAACGCCTTTAAGCGTTAGCAAGACTGATTCAATGATATTGCAAATTGCAAGTACCAAGTTCAGCCTCAAGTATGCAAGGGAATGCACCGATGCAGCAAATATCCAGAGAAAGAGAAAGAAGTAGTACCGACTATTGTCCGAGTCCAGCGAGCGCTGTTTCCTTGAAACGAAGTTGCTCCCTCTACGGCGCGGAAGGATGATGAGCAATCGTTTCCCAAGGATGAAACGGACCGTATTTGTGATGTTGCGCTCCAGTCACAAATTGACGACGAACGCAAGAGAGCTTTTGTATATATTTGATGCAGAACAGAGCGAGGAAGAAGAAAACAAGGAGGAGAGAAATTAGACTTCAAATTCGTGATTTGATTCGAATACTGCAGGCCTATATATAGGCTGGAAGAGGCATGTTCTTATGAACAGGTGCTTCTGTTCGATTTGCCACGGCTACGACTGTTGGAAAGGTTGCGACCCTTTACCAACAGAAATTTCCGTTGGCAATCGCGCGGTCAAATTCAAAAAATAGCGGCTCCGTAGCGAGCCCATCGGAGGCCCAATTAATCACAGACCCCAAGAGCCCCAAGGCCCAAGGCCCTTTATCTTTGACCTTTAAATATTAGCATGAATGTTTTATCATGTCATTGTCTCTCCCTCTTCCATCTCCTCTTTCTATTGATATAATACATCAAGCATTAGTATAAGTAGTGGCATAAGGCACAAATTTCCCCGATGTGGGACTTAGTTTGCCTCAACCACTTTACTCATTCTTCCAACAATACATACATACACACACACACACAATAACGAACATGCCGCAAGGGCATATACACTTAACTATAGACTTGCCATCGTTCATTCCATACAATTTAAATACAGCCCAGCCTGACTCCGGGATGTTATTATTACCAAACACGCAACAGTCATCCAATTCAATTCATCACATATCTATTTTCACCCTTAGGTGTGATTAAAACGGTTTTAAGGGTGAAATGTAGTAACACACAGATGACACAAAGTCACACAAAGATGCATAATTAAAACAGTCCACAACCACTTCTACGTTTCAGTTTTAATTGAAATTGATTACTTGAATGAAGATTCATCGTGAGTTCGAAACTCACCTTAAAACAACAGTGATGACGAGGAAAAGGCGACAACGTTAGCAGCAATGCTGAAGCTAGCAAGTGAGTGCTTGGATCTGAAATGGGCAGTAGCTCGTATACTGTGGTGGTGGAGGCAACGAGGCAGTGGCAACAGTTAGAAGTGGGGCGATTTTGAGGACGATGACTTTGATTCGAAGGAATGCGTCTCCAATTAAATGAGGGAGAACATTATAAAACTCGGTGGTGATTAAATCTGAAAGAGGGGAAGGGATTGGAGATGACCGGCGGATTAGGGTGCGAGGCATCCATTTTATTCATCGATTTGAGAATAAAATTTGATTTTTGGGGAGGTAATAATATTCGGAGGCCATTAAAAAATGAAAAAAGGGGAACAATTTTGCTATGAAGAAATGAGGACGAGGGTATGATTTTTATAGAGATAAAATTGTTAAGATAAGAACGATGTCCATCGTAGCTTATAGGGTTTCGGTGATTATCCGAAATAGGACGGCGCGATTTATGTGGAGGAAGGTTTTATCCGTGTTATATTAATATTAATCTTACCGCGAATACCTGAACCCTTTTAAATTTGTACCGCTAATCCAATACCCAAATGCAATAAAAATTATACGTACTTTTTTTTTTGTCTTTGCGTTCTAAACCCAATAAAATTAAGCCGGTTGTAATTCGACTCCGTTTATATACGACGTTATTTTTAAATTTAGATTATTTATTGTTTCACTGTTTTTATTCCGTTTATTCACCAACAACTCTATTTCATTCCAAATTTGAAACATTAAATTCTAATTTCTCTGTACATACAGATACGCCTATTTCCAAGTCAATCTCCATTTATATCGATAAATAAAATTTCTAATTTATTTAATGTTAATAACACTTATTATTGTTGTTGCTGTTATTATTATTATTATTATTAATTCAACCATTTTTATTCTTCAATCGAATTTCAAATCCATGTCAAATATCTAACCAAATTCGATTCAAATAAATACTTAATTTTCACCAACCATTCTGATATAAATTCAATTCATACATAAACAATATATTTGATTATTAAATTTCTAATCCATATATCAATATAAAATTGATTAGTCATAATTAATTAAATTTTCTAATTGTCGAAATCTTGGGATGTTACAATCTCCCTCCCTTTAAAACTTTTCGTCCTCGAAAAGGAGAGATGGTTAGAGTTATATCAATGAATACATTAAATTTAAATATCGATACTTAAGTCATCGATCCTCTTTGTTTATCCATCATATTCAATTTATTTGAAATATTCAATTTTCTTTCTTATAGTTAGGATCAATTTTGATCACACGATTTCATTTATTTCCATGCTCTTTAAATTCCAATTAATTTTCTTAGACCCATTTTCTATCTCAAGTTATGTTGAGATATTTCTCATTTCTCATTCTATTTAATCATTTAAGATATTCAAAATCATAATTTCTTTTCGGAACCAATCTCTTTTAAAAATTCAATTTCTGCATAAGTTGGATATATGCATCTCAACTTATTCCAAATTTCTTTATAAATCTCATCTGTCAATCGTTCACTTATCCATCGTTGCATTGTAATGGGTCTAGGTTTTGCAACCATCAACCCATTCTTTTTATTTTCAATCTATTTAATCCTTCTCAACACTCATTGCAGAGTGTAAATTCATTCTTCTTTTCAAGTCATGAATTATCGACTTGAAAATTTCCAAATTCGATTATATATATATATATATATATATAATTTTTATACAGAAAATATTTGTATTATTACTCCAAAACTATGCACTTGAAAATATTCCAAAACTATTTTTTTTACGTATAATTTAAGTGTTTTGAAAATATTTGTTAACTTAAAGTTTGACAAGTCTATCGTCATCCTCACAGATGTTAGGCATACGCTGGCCAGGCGCACGACTAAAATCTCTAAGTACTAAATATCCTTGTTTCGCCTCCGAGTGAAAATATTTAAAAAACTCTTTTAAAAACAGATAATGATATGTTGATTGTTCATGACTCGCAGATACACATTAGTTTCGTCTGGATCCCCCAGAAAACATCCGTATCCGTAGGAAATTACTTCCCTGCGAATTTCGCCATGGATATATCAATGAAAAATATTTAAGAATCAAAAGAAAATCTGAGGTCACTGAGCTTTGGCTGCTCTACCTCAGGGTCACAAAATCATGAAATCATGAAATAAGTCAAGACACAAGGATCAATCAATTCATGTCATGAATACGAATCAAGTCATGAAGACAATCTAGTCACAGTGCTGCATCAACCAGGTGGCTCACCATCACTAAGATATCTCAAACATTGCATGGCTCCATTTTACCTTTAGTAACTCTAATGGTTACATCTCTTTCATTTGTAGATATGCCATGTGGACTGCAGGTACATAATGGTTACGCCTGATTCCCTCAGGAAACATCCATACCCGTAAGCTTTCATAGCTCTGCGGATTACGCCATCATCATGACTATAGATCGCAGCAGACACAATAGTTACGCTTGGTTCCCCCAAGAAACATCCGTTCGCCGAAGGCCATCTGTAGCCCTGCGAATTACGCTACACGGTCGTGTCCTTTCAGACAACTCGAGTTTTATGTCCGGACAACCTACTACCACCACCAGCACATCTCAACTAAACTCGAGATTCAAAGAGAAAGGAAGGTACTTTCCTTATTTTGCTTTGAAAATACATAATACTATATGCATATAGTACTTCATTTCATACTTCTCATAAATCATACTTATGTTAACTTGCATAAGATTTTTCTTTCCAAATCGTAATTTCAAACACCCCCTTCTTACATAATCCCCATTATATAAAATTTCATCTTAAATCAATTACCTTCCAATTCAATAGTTTCCGAATTTTATAAATTCTCATTTTTTTTTCAAATAAGTTTTCGAAAACTTCTCTATCCAGTATCCACTATCAAATATCCTCAAATTCCATTCAAATTTCAAAATTTTAGTTTTGATCTCTTGGTCAATTCCGATATTCGATATCCCTCCAAACTCATATTTATGAATCTATCAGTTCCAACCCAGTTTTCTTCCAATTCTTCAGTTACTCAAATTTTCCAATTATCCAATTCATCACTTAATTCAAATCTTTACACTTCCAAAATTCCAGAATTCTTTTCTTCATCCTTATAACAAATTTCTCATCCACACTCTATTTATTTTTCATATTCACATTCTTCGACCGTAAATTAGCAAGCGAACAACTCCCTAAGTATCGATCCCGAAGGCCGAAACCAACACCAGATCAACACTCAGGAAATTATCTAACTTAACTAATCTCCAGTCAATTTTTTAAATTTCTTAACTTCATTTCTTAATTTCCTTAATTCCCTTTTATTTATTTTATATATAAAAATTAAATTTGATTATAAACTCTTCTCATCAATATTAACTTATTTACCAACTTGGTTTATCAAACAAATACCGATCTTCGCTATTCAAGATTCTCGAATAACTTCATATAATGCGATTAAAACACTAATCAAAATTTTCCATACCCATTTTAGTTATATAATTATACATAGTCTCAACTTATTCAAAACCCGTACAAAAGAAATTACAAAGGGCAATACAAAGTTAGCTTAATTAGGATTCACAATCATCGATGATTGTCTACTTTTCAATCCATAAACGACTGCTTCACTTATTCATCATTTTGGAGTTTCCACAAAAGGATTAGTGCATTCCTCATCCACATGACCCCACTCCTTGCAGTTTTTACAATAATACGAGATGGAACCATCTTCATGTATGTACTTAACTGTTTTTTTTCTAGTGGGGTGCAACACTACTTGTCTTCCTTGTTGTCTCTCGGAACAGTTCTGAGCTATATGTCCAACATGTTTACAATGATAATAAACGATTAGTTCCTCAGGCTTCTCAGAGATGGCAGGCTTTTTCTTTTTCACCTTAAGACAACAACAAGGGAAATGCCCCTCTCTCGACATTTAAAACAAAAAAATCTCGGATCGGTAAATTTTTCCTTCTTTCTTCCTTCCCTTGCCTCTCTTTCCGCACGTAGCTGCGTAATGTCCCTTTTTCTAACATCTGTAACAGACGACATTGTCATAAGGGCTAGCTGTCTGTTTTTCCTTAATCCTCTCCTCGTATTCCAATATTAATTCTTCCCTTCTTTTGTGTTTTGCCGCCCTTCGTTCTCGACGTGCGGCTTTTTGTTCTTCAGTTCTTGCCATTCTAATTTATTAAAACCCGTTATTCTCTCCCAATCTTTTGGAAAACATTATTATATTTCTCTTCTATAATTCTAGAAAATCACTTATTACCATTGAAAACATTTCCAAATATTCACAAACCTTTATTTTCTATAGAAAATACATTTTATTCTTAAGGAAATATTTCTAAATTCGTTATTTGAATCGAAACAGATATTAAGTAAACACTGGTATTTTCACTTAACTGCTAACACTCATTTACTTACTTTATTTAACCACTGTTGATATCGAACCTTAGCCATTTCTTAGTCGACAATGAAGTCAATCAAGTTGGGGAATATTTACCTCTCAGACCTTAACTGGACAACATTATTAACTTCAAAATAGATAAAATTCACCACTTCAAACACCAACAAAACATTTATTCTTGAAATTCCTGATTTTAAGCTAAGAATTCATTTCTTTTACAAAAATTGCTGATTATAATAATTCATGTCTTCAAGCTTTTTAACTTTATTCTTTATATAATCAATTTATCAGTATTTTAAATTTTTAATCAAAATAGTCAGTAAACAGTATTTCCCCGAAATTCGACATAGTTGACTTGCATAAATAACTTCCTTTCGAATAATCTCTAATTCGACAATATATTCCAAACTTCGGAAAGTCTCATTTGATTTATAATCTAAAGTTCAAAATAATCTCACCGTACTAGTTAGCTCCATTTGCTTTATCCCAATACCATTTGCAACACTTTGGCTTTCACACGTCATTTACTTCTAAAAAGTAAATATTATTCGCTTCATCGAAATATGAACTCGTCACATCAAATTAATTTTGTTTTCATTTGAACATTGACTCAAATTACTTTAAAATCTTTAATTTATATCTCACTTTGTTTATAATTCTCATTGACAATTCACTTCTTGTCAATAAACTAACAAGTTTATACTTCACCATCGAATTCATATATTCAATTATACGTTATTGGTTCGAAACCAATTACTATTTATCTTGCCAAATTTGGAATAATTTAAATAAATTCATAACGCAATTTGACACAATCGTATTCCAATTATAACCCTTTTCAATTTTTATTTCATTGATTTCTATTCCGAATATTGAAATAAAATTCATCGTTTCATCTTTGAAACGATTTCAAATTTCTCATTTTCATTTAGATTCTCATCTGAATTCATATTTCCATTAAGTTTTAGTTATCTCTGATTACTAGAATACACAATTAATTCTCTTATACTTATCTTCCTTTGATATCATTCGAAGATGGATTCGAATTCAAACCTAAGGGAACTTATCGGAGAATTGGCTCTCGCAAATCTAGATTCGAAAACTGGGGATTCCGAAAAGAAATTCAAAACTTAGAATAAATTTTGTTTCCGCTGCATTAGTTTCAAATTAAAAATATTCAAAGTAATATTTTTCAAAATAATTTCCCTTTCCAAATAAATTATTTACTTCTAAAATTTTATATTTCAAAACCTTTTTATTTCCAAAATGTTATTTTCTAGTGTCGGTCCTATTCATTTAAACCCGATAAGCTAAGCTTTGAATAAACCAAAGCTATTACACCACTTGTAACGTCCCGCCGTTTTGACCACTTCAAATCAGTGATTAACCAACTTAAAACGTTCAAAATCGACGGATCGTTATTTAGCTTAGAGTTTAAAAGCAGAATAAACACATAAATACAGAATAAATAAACAACAGTA
Organism: Allium sativum; assembly: GCA_030737875.1. Taxonomy (NCBI): domain Eukaryota; kingdom Viridiplantae; phylum Streptophyta; class Magnoliopsida; order Asparagales; family Amaryllidaceae; genus Allium; species Allium sativum. The sequence continues at coordinate 713,471,583 of CM060912.1, forward strand.
TTAAACAATGAAATAAAACTTTTATTTATAAATCAGAATTTTTCTTTTTAATACAATATTTTTCTATATAACGGAATGAAAATACGGTTTGAATAAAATAAAAATATTTATTGTTATAATTTTCAGAGTGCGCCGTTATTGGAATCCCCAACTTCGCCAGTCTTCGAATCCTAAGCTGTATTCTTTAAATCTATAATGCTCAGGTCTGACCCGAGCGTTCCATGTAAAAGCATAAAACACTCGATTCAGGATTAATCATTTGTTCAATTAAATTAATTTCAGTAGAATTTGAAAAATAATAGTTAATCCAATATAACAACTTAGGACGAACAAGTCAGGACAACATGTATTTTTTATATATACGTATACCGATGACATATATATACACATACAGCGGTATATACACACACATATGTGTACAACGGGTTACGTAAATATCTGCGCATATCAACTTTTATTTTACGGACGAACATTCCTGGAAGCCTGCACATGTACACGTGTGCACTGCTCCAGCATCCCGAGAACGAACACATATGCACGATGAATCAAGGCAATGAACAACATCAAGCATAAGTGATAAATGAATAAAGTACAGATAACAGACAAGGTTCAAGTTCAAATTACAATGCATGGAGCAAGTGGCTTCAAAGCAAGGCAAATATCCAGGGTCAAAGTAGTTATAAGGCATGAAGGTGAACATGACAATCCACACACAAATACATGCAGTCAGACTACATGTATATAATGCGTAGGAAATTTATTTCAAATTTGATCGAGCAGATGCATGGCTCTTATACAGGCTACATATACAGGCGCGCACACAGGCACAACCGACATAAGGCAACATAAATGTGAGCAATTTCAGAAAAAAGTAGGCCAAGAAATAACAAAACATGTGAGTAATGTCCACGCAGGCAAAATTCAACAACAACTATAACAATAATATCAAAACATATGCCGAGAATTATGACCAACATATAGCAGCCGGCATGCGTACACACTAATCTTGATGATAAAATCTGAACCATAGAAATGAGAGTGTCAGGTTCAATATGGCAAATGTATAAGTTTTAAACCACCCGACATTGACAGTTCGGCTAATGGCTTAGATAGTTATTCAAATTTCTCATAGGGTGTTAACAACAATTAATCAAAATGGATCACATCATACTCCATAAAAGGAGTAATTTAATTAGCATGGAAATGGCAAAGCTAGGCTCATACACACAGAAGGACAAAAGATTGAGGACTACCTCTTTTGCATAACATATGTTATAAATTTCAAGTTTTCAACTAATGAGAATATTTCCAAATTTTAAATATGAAAATGCCACATATAAATCCAAAAGTGCTGTATGTGTACGTTTCAGGTTTAGAAATCTGCAACAGGCGAAGAATGACAAATCTAGCATGCACAACTAAACAATACTAATTATAACATATGAATGTAACCTATAAGTTTACGGGTCATATAAGGCGATCAATTTCAGCGTTAGAAAATAGAAAATCATGGCAAGAATGTTGGTACATGGTTCGGGTTTTATTAATAGTTTCGATGGCAACACCGTAGAGCATGCATGGTTTAACATGGCAGTAACACATTCAACACGCCCACTTGTGTGTATATGTATGATTATTGTATACATGCTTGACACAAGTGAGGCTATATATGGTTCAGCATACCAATATAACCTTAGCTGAACATATATTTCAAACCAAAATGTGTACATGTTAAGTTTACATAAGGGAACAACATGTGAACCATTTAAATCCAATTACAAATATATACGAAGTTGTCCCTATAGGAAATAAGGAGGTGGATTGTTAGGCATTCCATGTTCAAGAGTGCAGTATTGTACAACAGCATGTAAAATGGAGTGCATTGGTTTCATTGGAAATTATTTGTTTATCTTGTTTAAAACCTGTATTCCCAATAGACTTTACATGTATATAATATAACCAGTATACAATTACATGTTCGTATATCCTAGAAATTGCAACTATGTTACACTTAATTATAAAAAAATATATAACCAGAGTCTGTTGCAACAATCAACATAACACCTTAACATTTTATCATCTTATTAAAGAATTAAAGAATAGATAAATAGGACTGGCGCTGTAACAACCCGGGTTTTCACGATCCTGGATATTGGCATACAATACCATGTCGACTATTCAAACATCGGAAACACCGGATAGTCCATGAAAGAAATTAGAGGGTGAGGATACATAAGATAGAAACTAAGAATAGAAGAAGAAGAAGAACATACAACATCAGAGTAAACACGAATCTCACAGCGGAACGAACAATATATAATAGATACATAACTTTGAAATAAAATCAGTATATGTATACAGTAACATTATCAGAGTATAACACTTACAACAAAGCGGAAATAACCATAGCTATATAATCCTGAAGCCTCCTGCTCCAAGCTCTCCAAGTATATCTATAAAATCCTGATTACTTGACTGCCCGTACAAAATTGGGCACCCAAGAGTTTAGGGAAGAAAAAAAAAACTCTGGGTCAGTCATGGGACTGGTGTGAGTAAAACAATTTAAACCATTTGAGTAATTAAACGATATCTCATACGACCACACTGTTTAACGGAACGGGTTTATTTTCCCTTATGAGAATCCAAAACATTTAATTTAACTTTCAAAATCCTTTTGAAAGAAACAATAAACTTTATATCAAAACTCATTGATATTATAATAGTGTCTATCAACCACAATATAATAATCATCTAGCAGAAATGCTTTCATCTCACGTTTTACATACATAGTATACAATCAAAATCGTGAGCACTTATTAGATAATGGATTTCCAACTATGAAAAGGTATGGAACCACCTTCCGATAGTGTACCTCTAGAGAGGAGCACATTAGGTTCAACAAGAACATCTTGCAACCTGGCCACACATGACCGACCACTCATTTCGCTTGAGTGTATCGAATGTATATCACCACCGGTTGGGATCAGCAACCGTTTCCTGAATGGGACAACATCAAATAGATTTAAGAAGTAAACGAAACTCTAGATCAGGTGACAATACAACCTAATTGGAAGCAACCCACTTAGCCATGCTGCCTGCCCGATTTTTGTCATTTCCCGGTTGTGAGGCTAGAGGCAACGCTTATCTCTAACAGATCACACATTTATTCACTTTGAATGTCACATCGTCATACCTGGCAAATCACAAATTGATTTCCCTAAAAATACAACGGGTATACAGCTAGGAGAAATGAACTCCTCCACCACCAAACGTACATACGTTTAAAGAGATCAACTTATGCGATCTATTAAATATACTCTGTCAGACATTCTTCCATACAGGTCATCCTGCGACTGGACAAACCGAATGCACTATTCTGTAAACAGCACAACCCTTTCATAACTCCCTCTTCAATTATCTTCATCATATTTGATCGCAACGCTAATGTCATACGGAGTGGTCTTCGATAATATATCTGATCCCGGTCTCTCCGTATTGACAACGGAAAAATGGCCAAAAACTTCGATAGTCAGTGAGTTAACTATCAAAGAAAAACATGTGTTGAAACAATGATATTATTTCCCGATTCCATATATTCAACATTTCTTCAATTATCTTCATCATTTAACAATATCTCTTTAGTTCATAAATTTATTCATTTTTCATCTCCTGTTTCCATATATTCAACATTTCTTATTTTCTAAATTTAGAAAATATACGTTATTAATCACTGGAAAACATTTCCATCTCTTTTTCACGTATCACTATCATTCCAGTATTCTTTATCATCAAACATTTCATTTTCTATGATTAGAAAATATCTCTGATTATATTTGGAAAATGTTTCAAAAACTCATTCATTAGATTTAAACAGATGTTTAAATAAAGTATCGTTATGCCACTCAAACCATTACCTTCATCAACTAAACTCACTTAACCAACCTTCACTATCGAACCTTAACCATTCCTTAGTTAAAAACGAAGTCAATCAAGTTGGGGTATAAGTACCTCTCAGACCTTAACTGAACAACATTCCTAACCTCGAAATAAACAAAGTTCACCTTTTACATCTTTAACAAACTTCCTTACGTACTCTCGGATTCTATTTACGAATCCACTTCTTTTACAGAAATCAATTGATTATAACAATAGTGTTATAATCCCTACTTCCTAAACATCTAATTTTAAATAAAAACTTTTATACCTTAATTTAAATAAATAAATAAACAATTTATTTAATAAATAAATCTTGATTTAAAAACTGGAAAGTAAATAGTACTTCCCTACATTAGATATAATCGAACCCCAATATATAATTCTCTTTCGAATAAACTATATTCGATTTAACACTTTTTCGAATAACTAGTTCGATTAACTCTTTTCGAATAACTCTTTTCGAATAACTAATTTGATTAACTCCTTTCAAATAACTAATATTCGATTAACTCTTTTTGAATAACCAATTCGATTAACTCTTTTCGAATAACTAATATTCGATTAACTCTTTTCGAATAACTAATTCGATTAACTCCTTTCGAACAACTAATACTCGATTAACTCCTTTCGAATAACTAATGTTCGGTTAACTCTTTTCGAATAACTAATTCGATCAACTCTTTTTGAATGACTAATTCGATTAACTCCTTTCGAATAACTAATATTCGATTAACTCTTTTCGAATAACTAATTCGATTAACTCTTTTTGAATAACTAATTCAATTAACTCTAACTCTAATCGATTAACTATAACTCTAACCGATTAACTATAATTCGATTAGCTCCTCTAACTTATTTTGATTAACACATTTTGATTAACATATTTGATTAACTCTACTTCCATATCCAGTTTCAAATATCGTTGTTGAAATCGATTCTTACTTCTCCATATAAGTCCTGACTTATATATTCTATTTATCTAATGATAAACATTTTATTTAATTTATAAATTATTATTCATAAATTAATATTCTCAGTCTATCGGTTAGAACATATTCTATTTAAAATCTTTGCTTTAAATCCATATCATGTTATACCCGTGCGCGAAGCACGGGTCTAAACCTTTCAAATATAAAATTCTCTTTTTATACTATTCTATTCATTTTTCAAATATTTCCTTTTATAATCTATTTACTTACCAAATAAATCCCTTTTGATAATTCTATTTATTTTATATAATATTTCCTTTTTATATATAATTGATTGATTTTATAAGTAATTCCTTTTATTTTCCAACTATTTCCTTTTCTATTTGTTTTACAAATATTTCCTCTTTTATTTGTTTTACAATTATTTTCTCTTTCTATTCTATTTATTTCACAAATAAATATTATTTTCAATTCTATTTACTTAATAAATAAATATTTCTTTTATAACTCCTTTGATTTTATAATTATTTTCTTTTATAAAATCCTTTTCCTGTTATATATAAAATCCATTGATTTTATATAAATAATTTATTTTCAAAATACACTTTGAAAATCCCTTTTTCTACATCCCAATGTTTCTTATGGTATTTAAAATACCAGATAACAATGATCGATATCATTCCAAACACACATAATCAACAACAGATTATATATCACATCATATATTACAATATATGGAAAGAACAGTATTATAAATATTGAGGATCCAGTTGGATCCCTCCAACCTGTTTCCCTGCATCACAGATGTTAAACAGTATAATAACATCGGTTTCATTTTGATATGAAATATTCTGATAAACAGAATCAACATTTGATTAACGATTTATATATATATATCGTTATCTATAATTTCAACCAATACATCAGCAATTCAACCAAACAATCAACATGCAACAATCAATCATCATTTATCAATGCCAGATTATATTTATAAAAATATAAACTGTACAGAGTTAGTGAGATTTACTCACATTGGACGATCATCGTTAAATAACGATAATTGTCACTTGATTCAGATGGACAATTTATTTCGCTATAAATTGTAACGAGCTTGATTCGCTCTCTATCAGTTCCATTGTATAGCTCTCTTCCATACGATCCCAACGAATCTTGTTTCGCTGAAAACCGGTATCGTATGATAAAGCTATTCAATTTCAAAGTTTATATACATTTAAACTAAACATATTTAAATTTATATTTACACATGGGCTTTACCATTGAATCCAGCCCACATTAAAAACCAACCCGCTCTAGCAGAATACCTTCTTCCCCGACAGCTTCAGTATCACTCCTCCTTGCTCCCGATTTCATCTCCAAACCGCCTCCACTCCTTTCACTTATAAATTACCCAAAAATATCCATTATTATCCCCTTCAAGATTTGATTCAATCTATACCAAAATCATACTACTTGCACAAATTTTCGTCATCGCGTCCCCCAGATATTTCCGCGCTCGTTCAGTGCAGGTCGACATTTTTTTTGATTTTGAATCCTCACAAAAAGTCATTGTAACTTCATCTCTTCGCTACAAACATGGATCCAAACTCCAAATTCTCAATCTCCTCTCCCTTTCCTCAAAGATCGGAACCCTAGTTCACGCTGTGTAAAACCCATGAACCAAAAGTTCCATCAATCTTGAAGAAATTGTTATGGAAATGAAGAACTCCCCTCTACGAATCCATATATGTATATCATATGATTTATATAATTTTATTTCTATTTTTATGATTTTACGAAGTTTGATTTTCACTGAGGAAGCTTTCCTGAGGTAGCGGCGCTTTTGTTTGTTGACTTTGGGGTGAGGTTTAGGGTTAGGAATGGGTAAGTGGTATGTTTATAGGTTAGAGTAGCTTCTAAGATAAGCTTCCTACGATATTTTATTAATTTATATTATAACACCGCTTGTACTTGCTTTCTAAAAATTTCTGTGGCCACACATAATATCCAAAATTCACGAAAATGGACATGTAGCTATAGTTCGACATTACGGACCCAATGAAACTGGTTTCATCGAATTCCTGCTCACACAACATATTTTTAACCGTCAAAATACTGACTATTTTTCACATTAAAAATCCGTTCGGCCACATACTGACTTCAAAAATCACGAAACTTGAAAATCTAACAATAATTTAATGTTACGGATCCAACAAAATTAGGTTCGTCGAAAACGGAGTTCGTTTGCAAAAACGACTATTTTAAAGCTCTAAATAAACCCATTTAAATATTAAATATATTTAAAAACAATTAAATAAAATAAAAATAATTTAATATTATCGTATATATTCACAATAAAATACCATACAGCTCCAGAATAAATATATATGGATTTACAACTCGATATTTTATCATCAGAGTTATATCGATATTCGATTTATATTTAAATCCTTTTATAAATCGTTATAAATTATAAAGGAATTCCATAGCGACTTTTCAAAAATTTGATTTGGGCATAAATCAAAATCTACACAATGAAATCTCGATTTTTCTCTTCCACTAGAAAAATATACTTCACCGGCTCCGAACGTTTCTTGTTTCACAGAAATCTGATTTAAAACGGATTTTGTATATTCATTTAAAGTTCGAATCGCTAAATAACGAACTGCCGCGCCATTTCGAGCTCGAATTTTAATTATAATATAATTATAAGCTCAACTGTCGTTAATTAATTATATTTGTTATCGTAATTCAATTTTAAACTGAAATATATATTTTGAATTGCCCAATTCACACAATATTGTGAATTCTACTATTTCTGACTATTTCAGAAATTAAATATATTATTCTATTATTTAATTTAATTAAATATTCACTATTATTTAATTAAATAATCATATAAAACTCTAAATCATTATTTAAATAATTAAATAAATTAATTATAATTTGTAAAAATTACAGGACATTACATTCTTTCCCCCTCAAAATAATTTCGTCCTCGAAATTGCTAAGGTAGAAAATAAACCCAAATAATTGGGTTAAAAATTATTTGTTTATTCCTTTTTCAGTTTCAATTAAACCAATTTAATTTCAATTAAATATTTATTCATTCCTACTAACGAAAATTTTCAAAAATCCTGAAAATTTTCTAACACCTTAACTTTTCAAAAAAAATCGCTAGCACCTCCTTTGTACTGGTCAATAACTTAAACTCCAACTCGCCTCTCTAGGCCTTCTTCAACCCAAAAGAAAATCAAACAGCCAAGCGGCTTGCCAATTCGGCTCATCAAAATCTCAAACCCATATATAATGTAATCTGGTACCTTTTTGTCGGGCATATCAATATATCCTTTCCATGTGTTGCCAATTCTGCATATACCAATGTCATCTAAATCATTCGATTGTATCCAGGCCAAATTCTATTCTTAACTCAGATTCCATTTTTAATTTCAACTCTTAATTTACCAATCCAATTCCATTTCGGATTATCTCTAATCCAATCTAATTTGATATTTAATATTTCAATTCATTTTCCACTTAATTGGTTTCAATTCAATTTCTATTTCTATTTGCTTTTACAAATTCTAATTTAATTTGTTTTAACTCAAACCATCTTCCCCCAGAAATTTCAAACAGTTTAGCTTTTCTAAAACCGAATATCTCCTTTCAGGATTCAAAACAACTTGCGTTTCACAAAACAATTCAAAAACAAAATCTTTAGTAGTAATCCGTCACTTAGCAACTCAAAAATGAACACTAATGATGTCGCGATTCATCATCAGGGTTATTTCCTAGCTATCGAAGTGAGTTCAATACTATATCACTTTTAAAACCATTTCAAAATACTTCCATTTTGAAATCTATTTCAAAATACTATTCCCAATGCTTGGAAAACATTTTTAAAATCTCCCAGGATTTTAAAATTCACATATATTTAACCTAGATTCATTTACAAACACTTTTATAATCTTCCAGGGTTTTGATTCCATTTCTGATTTAAATTCATATTTAATTCATCTGATTTCACGTATTTCACTTATATGAATTCTGACTGGCTATTTACATAACCATTTCATATTTTATAATCTTATTCGATTATAATAACACCAATACATCAAATATACTATAGTACTTAAAATATCTATACTTTGTTTATATCAAAATATAATTTGGGTAAAATTATTTCATTTACCCTCTTTTTAAAACATACTGTGTCGGTTCATCTTATTCGAGTGTTTATAAACTCCTACCGATACAATGGATCAAACTGATCGACCAGAACTCATAAACAACTCAATCAATAAATCTCCACAATATAAAGTCATTTTATATTGAACAACAAATACACGCTCATATATATACACTCAAAATCAGTCTAGGATATTTCTAACCCCATCTCTACTGAGTCACGCCATGGAGCCAAGGTAATAACTTAACCTCGCTTTGATACCACTGTAACGACCCGGGTTTTCACGATCCTGGATATCGTCATACAACACCATGTTGATTATTCAAGCATCGGAAACACCGGATAGTCCATGAAAGAAATTAGAGGGTGAGGATATATAAGATAGAAACTTAGACTAGAAGAAGAAGAAGAAGAACATACAACATCAGAGTAAACATGAATCTCATAGCGGAACGAACAATATATAATATATACATAACTTTGAAATAAAATCAGTATATGTATACAGTAACATTATCAGAGTATAACACTTACAACACAACGAAAATAACAATAGCTATATAATCCTGAAGCCTCCTGCTCCAAGCTCTCCAAGTATATCTGTAAAATCCTGATTACTTGATTGCCCATACAAAATTGGGCACCCAAGAGTTTAGGGAAAACAAAACAAAATAAACTCTAGGTCGGTCATGGGACTGGTGTGAGTAAAAATTTTTAAACAGTTTGAGAAATTAAACGATATCTCATAAGGCCACGCCATATAACAGAACGGGTTTTTTTCCCTTATGAGAATCTAAAACATTTGATTTAACTTTCAAAATCCTTTTAAAAGAAATGACAAAATTTATATCAAAGCTCATTGATAATATAATAGTGTCTATCAACCACAATATAATAATCATTTAGCAGAAACACTTTCATCTTATGTTCTACATACATAATATACAATCAAAACCGCGAGCACTTATTAGATAATGGATTTCCAACTATGACAAAGTATGGAATCACCTTCCGATAGTGTACCTCTAGAGAGGAGCACACTAGGTTCAACAAGAACATCTTGCAACCCGGCCACACATGACCGACCACTCATTTCGCTTGAGTGTATCGAATGTATATCACCAACGGTTGGGATCAGCAACCGTTTCCCAAATGGGACAACATCGAATAGATTAAAGAAGTAAATGAAACTCTAGATCAGGTGATAATACACCCTAATTGGAAGCAACCCACTTAGCCATGCTGCCTGCCCGATTTTTGTCATTTCCCGGTTGTAAGGCTAGAGGCCATGCTTATCTCTGACAGATCACAAATTTATTCACTTTGAATGTCACATCGTCATACCCGCCAAATCACAAATTGACTTCCCCAAAAATACAATGGGTATACAGCTAAGGGAAACGAATTCCTCCACCACAAAACATACATACGTTTGAAGAGATCAACTTATGCGATCTATTAAATATACTCTGTCAGACATTCTTCCATACAGGTCGTCCTGAGACTGGACAAACTGAAGGCACTATTCTGTAAACAGGATAGCCCTTACATAACTCCATCTTCAATTATCTTCATCATATTTGATCGCAACGCTAATGCCATACGGAGTGGTTTTCAGATAATATATCTGATCCCGGTCTCTCCGTATTGACAACGGAAAAATGGTCAAAAACTTCGATAGTCGGTGAGTTAACTACCAAAGAAAATCACGTGTGCAAATAATGATATTATTTCCAGATGGAAATTATGTCGATCAATCATCAATTAACATTATCTCTTTAGTTTATAAATTTATTCATTTTTCATCTCCTGTTTCCATATATTCAACATTTCTTATTTTCTAAATTTAGAAAATATGCGTTATTAATCATTGGAAAACATTTCCATCTCTTTTTCACGTATCACTGTCATTCCAGTATTCTTTATCATCAAACATTTCATTTTCTATGATTAGAAAATATCTCTGATTATATTTGGAAAATGTTTCCAAAACTCATTCATTGAATTTAAACAGATGTTTAAATAAAACATCGCTATGCCACTCAAACCATTACCTTCATCAACTAAACTCACTTAACCAACCTTCACTATCGAACCATTCCTTAGTTAAAAACGAAGTCAATCTAGTTGGGGTATAACTACCTCTCAAACCTTAACTGAACAACATTCCTAACCTTGAAATAAACAAAGTTCACCTTTTACATCTTTAACAAACTTCCTTATGTAAATCTCCGATTCTATTTACAAGTCCACTTCTCTTACAGAAATCAATTGATTATAACAATAGTGTTATAATCCCTACTTCCTAAATATCTAATTTTAAATAAAAACTTTTATACCTTAATTTAAATAAATAAATAAACAATTTATTTAATAAATAAATATTGATTTAAAAACCGGAAAGTAAATAGTACTTCCCTACATTCGATATAATCGAACCCCAGTATATAATTCTCTTTTGAATAAACTATATTCGATTTAACTCTATTTCGAGTAACTAATTCGATTAACTCTTTTTGAATAACTAATTCGATTAACTCTTTCCGAATAACTAATTCGATTAACCCCTTTCGAATAACTAATATTCGATTAACTCTTTTTGAATAACTAATTCGACTAACTCCTTTCGAATAACTGATATTCGATTAACTCCATTCAAATAACTAATATTCGATTAACTCTTTTCGAATAACTAATTCGATTAACTCTTTTCGAATAACTAATTCGATTAACTCCTTTCGAATAACTAATATTCGGTTAACTCTTTTTGAATAACTAATTCGATTAACTCTTTTCGAATAACTATTTCGATTAACTCTAACTCTAATCGATTAACTCTAACTCTAACCGATTAACTATAATTCGATTAGCTCCTCTATCTCATTTTGATTAACCCATTTGATTAACTGTACTTCCATATTCAGTTTCAAATATCGATGTTGAAATCGATTCTTACTTCTCTATATAAGTCCTGAATTATATATTCTATTTATCCAATGATAAACATTTTATTTAATTTATAAAATATTATTTATAAATTAATCTTCTCAATCTATCGGTTAGAACAGATTCTATTTAAAATCTTTGCTTTAAATCCATACCATGTTATACCCGTGCACGAAGCACGGGTCTAAACCTTTCAAATATAAAATCCCCTTTTTATACTATTCTATTCATTTTTCAAGTATTTCCTTTTATAATCTATTTATTTACCAAATAAATCCCTTTTGATAATTCTATTTATTTTATAAAATATTTCCTTTTTATATAAAATCCATTGATTTTATAAGTAATTCCTTTTATTTTCCAACTATTTCCTTTTCTATTTGTTTTACAAATATTTCCTCTTTTATTTGTTTTACAATTATTTCCTCTTTCTATTCTATTTATTTCACAAATAAATATTCTTTTCAATTCTATTTATTTAACAAATAAATATTTCTTTTATAACTCCTTTGATTTTATAAATATTTTCTTTTATAAAATCCTTTTCCTTTTATATATAAAATCCATTGGTTTTATATAAATAATTTATTTTCAAAATACACTTTGAAAATCCCTTTTTCTACGTCCCAATATTTCTTATGGTATTTAAAATACTAAATAAAAATGATCGATATCATTCCAAACACACATAATCAACAACAGATTATATATCAAATCTTATATTACAAGAAAGAACAGTATTATAAATATTGAGGAATCCAGTTGGATCCCTCCAACCTGTTTCCCGGCATCACAAATGTTAAACAATATAATAACATCGATTTTATTTCGATATGAAATATTCTGATAAACAGAATCAACATTTGATTAACGATTTATATATATATATCGTTATCTATAATTTCAACCAATACATCAGCAATTCGACCAAACAATCAACACACAACAATCAATCATCATTTATCAATACCAGATTATATTTATAAAAATATAAACTGCAGAGAGTTAGTGAGATTTACTCGCATTGGACGATCATCGTTAAATAACGATAATTATCACTTGATTCAAATGGACAATTTATTTTGCTATAAATTGTAACGAGCTTCGATTCGCTCCCCGTCAGTTCCATTGTGTAGCTCTCTTCCATACAATCCCAACGGATCTTGTTTCGCTGAAACCGGTATCGTATGATAAAGTTATTCAATTTTGAAGTTTATATACATTTAAATTAAACATATTTAATTTTATATTTACACATGGGCTTTACCATTGAATCCAGCCCACATTAAAAACCAACCCGCTCTAGTAGAATACCTTCTTCCTCGACAGCATCAGTATCACTCCTCCTTGCTGCCGATTTCATCTCCAACCGCCTCCACTCCTTTCACTTATAAGTCACTCAAAAATATCCATTATTATCCCCTTCAAAATTCGATTCAATCTATACCAAAATCATACTACTCGCACCAATTTTCGTCATCGCATCCCCCAGATATTTCCGTGCTCGTTCGGTGCTGATCGACAATTTTTTATTTCGAATCCTCCCAAAAAGTCATAGCAACTTCATCTCTTCGCTACAAACACAGATCCAAACTCCAAAACCACAAAGTCCTCTCCATTTCCTTAAAGATCGGAACCCTAGTTCACACTGTGTAAAACCCATGAACCAAAAGTTCGATCGAGCTTGAAGAAATGGTTACGGAAATGAAGAACTCCCCTCAACGAATCCATATATGTATATCATATGATTTATAGAATTTTATTTCTATTTTTATGATCTTACAGAGTTTGATTTTCACTGAGGAAGCTTTCCTGAGGTAGCGACGCTTTTGTCTGTTGACTTTGGGGTGAGGTTTAGGGCTAGGAATGGGTAAGTGGTATATTTATAGGTTAGAGTAGCTTCTAAGATAAGCTTCCTATAACATTTTATTAATTTATATTATAACACTGCTTGTACTTGCTTTCTAAAAATTTCGGTGATCATATACGATATGCAAAAATCACGAAAATGGACATGCAACTACAGTTCGACATTACGGACCCAACGAAACCGATTTCGTCGAATTCCAACTCCGTTTGCTCATACAGCATATTTTTAACTGTCAAAATACTGACTTTTTTCACATTAAAAATCTGTATGGCCACATACTGACTCCAAAAATCACGTAACTTGAAATCTAACAATAATTTAATGTTATGGATCCAACAAAATTAGTTTCATCGAAAACGTAGTTCGTTTGCAAAAACGGCTATTTTTAAAGCTCTAAATAAACCCTTTTAAATATTAAATATATTTAAAAACAATTAAATTAAATAAAAATAATTTAATATTATCGTATATATTCACAATAGAATATCATACAACTGCAGAATAAATATATATGGATTTACAACTTGATATTTTATCATCAGAGTTATATCGATATTCGATTTATATTTAAATCCTTTTATAAATCGTTATAAATTATAAGGGAATTCCATAGAGACTTTTCAAAAATTTGATTTGAGCATAAATCAAAATCTACACAATGAAATCTCGATTTTTCTCTTCCACTAGAAAAATATACTTCACCTTCTTCGAACGTTTCTTGTTTCACAGAAATCCGATATAAAACGGATTCTTAAAGTTCGAATCGCCAAATAACGAACTGTCGTGCCATTTCAAGCTCGAATTTTAATTATAATATAATTATATGCTCAACTGTCGTTAATTAATTATATTCATTATCGTAATTCAATTTTAAACTGAAATATATATTTTGAATTGTCCAATTCACACAATATTGTGAATTCTACTATTTCTGACTATTTCAGAAATTAAATATATTATTTAATTTAATTAAATATTCACTATTATTTAATTAAACAACCATATAAAACTCTAAATCACTATTTAAATAATTAAATAAATTAATTATAATCCGTAAAAATTACGGGACACTATAGGCGGTTCCATGACTAAATTCATATTAGCATTCAACAGTTTCTAAAATGTTCTTTTCTTTTTTCTTCCAATCACAGGTTGCAATTGATGTCACCTATCATGGAAAATATACACAAATGGCAACTAACTACAACTATCTATAGAGCGCATTTGAGAATAACTCAGAATTGAATTTCTTTTTCTTCTCTTCTATTGTTTTATTTGCACCAACCATTCATGTATTAACAACCAAGGAGTCTTAAGGTTGTATACTGTCATCATTATGGTTTAATAAAATTGTCCAATCATGTTTAAACGATACATGAGTATTTTTAGGAGCAAACCTACTTAAGTAAGAAAAATTGTTTTAATTCCTCAAAGAACTTAAGAATTCAAAAATCACATTTTTCTTTTCGAGCATAAACATTGTTTGGACTGAAATGCATAACTAAACCAATGACACATGTCCATAACAATCTTTTGGTATATGTATATATATATATACAGTAACGAACATGCCGCAGCGGCATATACGCTTAACCGTAGACCTGCCTTCGTTCATTCCATACAATTTAAATACATCCCAGTCTGACTCCGGGATGTTATTATTAGCAAACATGCAACAGTCATCCAATTCAATTCATTACAGATCTATTTTTACCCTTAGGTTCGATTAAAATGGTTTTAAGGGTGAAATGTAGTAACACATAGATGACACAAAGACGCATAATTAAAACAGTCCACAACTACTTTTACGTTTTATTTTTAATTGAAATTGATTGCTTGAATAAAGATTCATAGTGAGTTCGCAACTTACCTTAAAACAACAGTGGTGATGAGGTAAAGGAGCAACTTTAGCGGCGATGCTGAAGATAGTAAGTGAGTGCTTGGATCTGAAATGGGCGGTAGTCGTATCCCGATGTCGTGGTGGAGGCAACGAGGCAGTGGCAGCAGTTAGAAGTGGGGTGATTTTGAGGACGATGACTTTGCTTCGAAGGAATGCGTTTCCAATTAAATGAGGGAGAATATTATAAAACTCGGTGGTGATTAAATCTGAAAGAGGGGAAGGGATTGGAGATGACCAGTAGATTAGGGTGCGAGGCAGCCATTTTATTCACCGATTTGAGAATAAAATTCGATTTTTGGGGAGGTAATAATATTCGGAGGCCATTAAACAATGAAAAGGGGAAACAATTTTGCTATGACGAAATGAGAACGAGGGAATGATTTTTATAGAAATAAAATTGTTAAGATAAGAACGATGTCCATCGTAGCTTATAGTGATTCAACGATTATCAGAAATAGGACGATGCGATTTATACGGAGGAAGGTTTTATCTGTGTTATATTAATATTAATCTTACCGCGAATACCTAAACCACTTTAAATTTGTACCGCTAATCCAATACCCAAATGCAATAAAAATTATGCGTAGTTTTTTGCCTTCGCGTTCTAAACCCAATAAAATTAGGTTAGTTGTAATTTGACTCTGTTTGTATACAATGTTATTTTTTAATTTAGATTATTTACCGTTTCACTGTTTTTATTCCGTTTATTCACCAACAACTCTGTTTCATTCCAAATTTGAAACGTTAAATTCTAATTTCTCTATACATACAGATACACCCATTTCCAAGTCAATCTCCATTTATATCGACGAATAAAATTTCTAATTTATTTAATGTTAATAACACTTATTATTATTATTATTTAATTCAACCATTTTTATTCTTCAATCGAATTTCAAATCCAAGTCAAATATCCAACCAAATTCGATTCAAATAAATACTTGATTTTCACCAACCATTCTGATATAAATTCAATTCATGCATAAACAATATATTTGATTATTAAATTTCTAATCCATATATCAAAATAAAATTGATTATTCATAATTAATTACATTTTCTAATTGTCAAAATCCTGGGACGTTACATAAAAGTTAGGGTTTTTGTCCCCAAATCAACATGCGATTTCTCTGGTTGCTCTAAAAATATTGTTTGATGCTTCGATGGCTTCGTTGCTTGCTTGTCGATGATTTGAGCTTACATGCGATTGAAACTCTGATGAATTGTGAGTATTTTGAAATTTGTTTCTCTCTTGTTTGCTCGTAGTTTCGATAATCCTAGCCGATGATGAAAATGGTGTATTTATTGGATTTACAAATCCATTTATTCTCTGGTTTCACGCAAATTGATTTGGTCTTTGATACATTTGTTTTTTGCGTGATTAAAATGGCCGTGAATGCTCGATTTATTTTCTACGCCCAAAGCAATGTCTTTGATTGAATTTCTGGAAATTATTTAAAGGTCATGAATTCAATCTTACCAAAAGTATATTTTCCTTGTGTTGTATTCACTAAAAATGAAAACATTAAATTTATAGGGTTGAAAACTTTCCATAATTGCTTGAATTTGTGCTTATGCCATTCAATGTTTATTGCTTGATTCTTACCGTTAATACATACTTGATTTCTGGAAACTTGATTGAAATTCTTACCCATGAAATTTGCATGTTGATTTTCTAGTAACATGAAATATTCATTCCAAAAATAACGTATGGTTTTCTGGAAAGATTTTGAACACGTGAGTGCACTCTTGCCAAAAAGAAACATCGATTTCATTGATAAACTCTTTTGTGAAATTCCAGAATTGAAATTGTTCTTTCCATATCAAATTGTCGTGTTGTCCACTTTGCCACAACACTTGAGCTTTCATTTTATTTGCTGCTTTGTTTTTTCGTGCACATAATTTGAACTGATGTTTGATGAACATTGATTTCCACTTGATTTTTTTTCTTGTTTCCATGTTGAATTTGTAGGCTTGACCTTGACTTGCCTTGTTTTGCACAACTGTCGACTGCACTTAGCAGTGCACATATCATTTGCGTATCCATGCTGCTACCCGTATGCAGTATTGTCTTGTGTACATATGAGCTGAACTTGTTTTAGTCCATGCTTTTATCACTTTAGGCTTGTTCATGAATCATGTATTTGAACTTGTACAAACACTTGTGCCATGTATGTTTGAGCCAGGATGTGTTATGTGTGTATGAGAGTATGTTGGCTCCATTTTTGTGAAGTGTGAATGCTTTAGCTGGTTCACTTGTATTCTCTTGTAAAATGTATAAATGCTGCTGGTCTTGCTTTATCTCTACCTAACCCAGTTTGCATTTGACCTATTTTGATTTTCACTGAGTTTGACTTGATACTTGAGCAGTGCCTTGTGCTTGTGTCATGATCCTTGATGGATGTATCATTTTTCTTTGACGAGTTACACACATATATATACATACATGTACGCATGTATATATATATATATATATATATATGTGTGTGTGTGTGTGTGTGTGTTTGTGTCTTGGCATTGGTGCATTCATTGACTATTGTTGTAGAGCTTTAAAGCATGTAGTTTGCTATTGGTTATCATGCACATGATGCTTTGTTGTATTTTCCACTTCATGCCTTGTTGACCTTGTCATGTTAAATTCTATACATATATATTTATATACAAACATGTCTCTCTCTCTCTCTCTCTCTATATATATATATATATATGTGTGTGTGTGTGTGTGTGTGTGTGTGTGTGTGTGTTTGTGGGCGCGTGTCTTGACTTGCTGTAGCATTCATGCTCACCGAGGCTTGTTGGCTTGCTTCATGTGTATGTTGTTATGCACATTTATGTACTGCCATTCATCATGTTCAGTCCTTGTTGCACTTGAAACTGTGCTTGTCACATTTGTACCCTTGTGTGCATCCCTGGTTATGTATTGATGTATGTCTTGAGCTCTATGTACATGCTGCTGGATACACTGATGTTTAACCATATTGCCTCTACACATTATATATGTGTATTTACATACACATGTATGTGTATACATGTATCGTGCATGTGAAGATATATGTGTGAGTTGTTTGAATGGAAGAAATGAATTTTCTATCAGCAGACCAGTATATCTGAATTGTGGTTGTTTAGAATCAGCAAAAATTAAATGTTGGTTCTGATCAACAAACCAGTATAGGCGTATCGGGGCTGATCTGTAATGAACTAGGATTTTGGACCCCGAAAATCGACACAAAACATGATGTCGACTTTTCAAGCATCAGAAATACTAGATCATTAATAGAAAGAAGTTGGAGGGTGAGAAATAAAAAGGAAAAAAAGTTAGAATAGAAGAAGAAGATCACAACAGAACAAAATCAAAGTAAACATGAACCTTACAATGGAACGAATAAAATATATTATATAACATAACTTTAAAATACAAAACTATATTTGTACTTACATATATCATCAGAGTACATCAAATATATACCACAGTGGAAATAAACAATAGGTATCTAATGTTGAAGCCTCCTGCTCCAAGTATATCTATAAAATTTTGACTACTTGACTGCCCGTAAAAATTTGGGCACCCAAGAGTTTAAGGTAAAAAAATAAAAAAAATAAACTCTGGGTCAGTCATGGGACTGGTGTGAGTAAACTCCAACCACTTGGTTTAACTTTTCAAAAATCCTTTTAAAAGCAAGGATAATCATAAGACCGATACACACATAAACACGGATGGTTTTTACCTTACGATAACATTTTTAAAATCAATAATTTTCTGATATTATAATATTGTCTAATTCAAGTAAATAATAATCTAGTGGAACGCTTGCATCTCACGCTCCACATATATAGTATACAAAAAAGTCACAGGCTCTTATTGGGGAATGGATTTCCAATTATGACAAGGTATGGAACCACCTTCCGATCAGTGTACTCTAGAGGGGATACACTAGAGTTCAACAAGAACATCTTGCAACTCGGCTACACATGACCGGCCATTCATTTCGCTTGAATGTTCCGAATACATTATCACCTTACGGTTGGTATACTAACATAACCGTTCCCAGGAGATACAGAAGCGAAAGAACAAAAATGAATATTCTCTAGATGGTGGTAATATAACCTAATTGAGAGTGACCCACTTGGTCATGCTGCCTGCTCGATTTTTGTTATTTCCTAGATTGATGAGGCTTGAGGTCATAACATATCTTTTGATAGGTCACGCCTTCATTCACTTTGAATGCCACATTATCATACATACCAAATCACAAATTGATTTCCGCAAAAATACCATGGGTATAAAGCTAAGAGAAACAAATTCTTCCATCATCAAATGTTAATACATTTGAAGAGATCAACTTACGTGATCTATTAGACATACTCTGTTTTTAAACCAAAATTAGTTCAAACACTAAATGTTCCACAAAGGCACTTCACCAAACAGTTAGGAATGAGGCCGCAATCACAAAAAATATGTAAAAAAAACAATACTTTTTATAGTGGTTCGATCTAAGAGAGATCTACATCCACTTTGAAATTAATTTTCATTATAACATGTGAATTTACAAAGTTTGAACATTTTCCCATTACATTAATCTTCATTCTCCCAAACTATTCACTTGATCTAACCAAAAATCACCCAGGAGATTGGATGAATCCTCTATGTATATCAATTGGGAAGTAGATCTACAATTCTTCAAACGCTTGAGTGGATTTCCATGATTTGATGTTAGATATTTGATTGGAGATGTAAGGATCACTTAGAATTGTCGAAGAAATGGTTGGACAGCCCTTCAGGGTCATAAAATTCGATCCCCATTAAAGTGGTGTGCATGGGGTATTTATAGGAGTGAGTGGAGTGAAGATATGTAATGCAGAAATCCATGTCATTCGGTGACATGACTCATGTCGATTGGGTGCTGGTTGGAGATGGCCTGACATGGGACAACCGACGATAGCCTGGCTCCAGCTGCAATAGGTTATGGTATAGCGGTATGGTTTATGTCGGTGCTGGTTTTAGCGGAAGCGGGTCAGTCACTTATGTCGGTCGCGACATGGATATGTGCGACTTGCGGTTTGCTCTTCAGAAGTGTACCTACTCCTCCCATGTCGCCGAACGACTTAAGCTTCTAATAGCAGACACGACATGGCTTGAAAACGGCTTGGACTGCCTTTCCCCCTGGCGACAGTAGTTTGGAACGACATGGTGGTCTATGCAATATTGATTGAGTAGAATATGACTTGAAGTTATGCGACATGACTTTGCTTCGCTCCCACGCCATGGTGTGTTAATGACATGATTCAAATGGGATTTTACTCATATGTTATATCCAAAGAATGATTCTTTGAGGGACAACATGGATTCGGGACTGCATGGTTCGATAGTGACGACTTAAGCAAAACGACTTGATATAAAATATCAACCATATATTTTATAGGTAAACATTTGCCCCTTAAAGTTCGCATTATTGAAAATAATGCGGGCTTTGAACATTGATTGTCATGCTCCTTTACCAAGTCGTTAAACATCATTCCGCTTAGACTGTCATGCTGCAAGTCGCTCGCTCAATACCACTATGTTGTAACCCATTTCAGACACTCATGTCGCTCTGGACTTGCAAACTACGTTGGGCTCTTATCTGACATGACTCGGCCCAAATACCCCTTCTCCTTTATATCATTCTTTTACTCGCTTGCCTATTCATTTTCCTTCTTCATCTGGAATTTTTTTAACGTCGGAGATCTTCTAAAAGAGAATATCATCTACTCCTCAAGTAACTCATCTGATTCAACTTGTGCTTGCTGATTGAATTTGGTGACACCCAAGCTTCAACAAGCTAACTCGAGCCGCTAATCAATTTGATCCAAGCCAACTCATGTGCTCTCCCATCCACAGAATTTCTCCATCATCGAATACTTGAAGATTACCACAAACAACTTCTTCTCAGAATCATCTCTAACTCTTAATTTATTTTTTACAATTCTAGGATTTGAGCTAAATACCCGAATTGTTAATTTGGTTTCACCACGATGATTAGACCCTATGTCGGTTATTTGTAATACTGGAATGATGTGAATTGGGATGGAATTGAATTGTAATGGATTTGAGATTGTATATGAGGAGTTCGAAGTATCACAACCACTTTTTTTCCTTTTGAAACTTGATTCTAGATTGACGCACATAAAATGCTCGTTTAAATGCCTGCGACATGAAATGTTTTTGTTGACTTATTCGCATTTTGAATTTGATTGTTGATGATGTGGTCTATTTGCCTTCATCACATGTATTGCTGACATAACTTATATCTCCATGTCGTATAACGATTTAAATCTAGGGCAACTTGAGCTTTGAACGACTTGACAAATGACTGAGTCTTGATTCAAATGTAGTCGATAACTCATAACTTTGTGTACAAAGTGATGACTGAAACTTGCTTTCATTTTAATCACTGATGGTAAGATTTGTCTGTACGATTATGCTAATATGACCCATAGCTCCATGTCGCAAGATTGATATAGAACCCCAAGTCAGTCAAGTCATGTAACTTCCTCAGTTCCAAGTCGCAGAGATAGAGCAAATGACTTAAACCTTGATCCGCTTGAATCTTGAACTGATTGAATTGTTTGACTCTGAAATTTGTTACACACTTTTTCTCAACTTTTAAATGTACTTTTAGGCCAGTTACATACTATTGTTTGAACTTATAGCTCGTACCTGGGTCCCAAGTCGTTGCAGCGTCATGAATTATCAAGTCGTATCAGGAAATTTTAAGATTCAACTCGTATGAGATGCCATGTCACTCGAACACCTTTAGATCTTAAGTCGTTGAAACGACCTGAGGTCCAAAGGGGGTTTAAACGACTTAACTCTTCAACAGTTTGAAATTACCAAAGTGGTGGTACGACTTGGTCATGCTGCTGAGCGACTTTAAACCATGATACGGATTGGGCCCCTGACGACTTAAGCCTTTACGACTTGAGTCTTCTAATGACTTAAGTGATCATCGGCTTTAATCGTTTGTGCCGTGAGTCGCTCAACGGCTTGAATCACAAAGCAACATAAGCCACCCAACAACCTGGATTTCTTGCGACTTAAGACCTGTATGACTTATGTCCCGTTACGACTTATGTTTTGAACGACTTAGAAGTTAAGATAACATGAAATCTTGGACTTAGACTGTTAATCAACTTTTCAAGCATCCCGAAAATTGTATGATCCATGGCTCCTCTTTAGAAACTGAGAATTTTTCCATGATGTGTTTATGAATGGGTATATTTGTGTAGAATGTCTACTAGAAAGAGTTCTTGCCTTCGAACTAGGGATACTTCCCCTTCTACCCCCGAAATTACTACGACCACAACTTCTGGGCAAACTCCTGCACAACCTTTTCCTGAACTCTGACTTGTTAGTGCCCGGGAACAAGAAAGGCAGTCTACCACTTTAAATCAAGATCAATTCAACCAACTGTGTGGGCAGTATGGGATCCCTATTATAGATGCGATATTGCCAGCCGAGGGCGTCTTTGCTGATAGGCCTGGGTATGTAGATGTGAACAGACATATGTTAGCAAGCAGTGCTATTCCTCCATTCAATCTTTTTTTAGAGAGAATGCTGAATCTTTTGGCCCTCGCCCCTTCCAGCTCCACCCTAATGGTTACATCATCCTATTATGGCTTTATATCCTTGCCATAGACAAAGAAAGGCGTGAGCCTACTTTTGATGAAATCCGTTACCTATGCTCTTTCAAAGTTAGGAAAGATACTGCTTCCATCATGCATGTTGAAGGTGCCCGGAGTCGAAAGCTTATTCATAATTTGCCAGACATCGTTTTGGGGTTCTTAAATCAGTTTTTCTTTGTTCGATGCCCTGAAACCTTTTGCGGGAACTGGTCAGAAGGGGGTAAACAATCTTTTTACGAAAATTCACTTTTAACCTTTTATATTGATTTTAACTATTGAAATCTATGTTCCTTTATTTTCCAATTCTCCCGGCTCCTGTCAAAGAGAAAGATAGTGCTCCTTATAAACCTCTCAATGACTCCCTTCATTATGTTAGTATATTGAATAGATTCAGACAGTATGCGATAATAGACGATATGCTTCCCAAACACTGATTACTCCATTTTTCCAGGAAATTCTATTCCAAAGGAACACCTTCAACCCCAAAACTTAAGCCTACAGAACCAAATGTTGGTACTTCTGGCGGCGATAATGAAGCCCGAGATCAAACTATTGATTCCTCACTGAAAATGTGCTCCGAGCCTGTTGGTGGTAGCTAGTCGCCATATAAAATGGCTTCTACTGAGGATAAAACATTTAACCAACGTGAGGGTAAGGGCCTTCTAGCCTCAACTGGACAAGTCGAGAAAGAAGATACCACCCCGCATCTTGTATCTGAAACTGAGCAGATTGAGAGAGATGAAAGAAAAGGTAACGTTTCAGATTCTGAACATGAAACTGAACATGTTGGGGAAGGTGAAACCGCGCTTGAGATTGATCCAAACAAAGAAACGATGGCTGAGGACCGTCTTATTCAAAACATAACAGAGGAAGGTTCCACATGTACCTTTGATAATTTGGGCGATCTTAACTCAGCCAAGTACCTTAGCCAGAGCGATATCGCTACCCAGTCTCTTGATCCTCAAAACATAATTATAGGAGCTAGCAAAATGGAGGCTCCCGTTTCCTCACCAAGAAAGTTGCTGAAATCTTTAGGAATTTCCTTAGAACCAACCAGAAAAACTGGTTCGTTGGTAGTAATGTTTTAGAAAACATCTCTATCACGCACATACTTCTTAAATTTTGATAACCTTCACAGTTTTCCCCAGCACCTTTCTGTTTAAGTGCTAAAAAGCTTTTCTTATTTTTTTTCCAGGTTCAAAGATGTATGGGAAACACTTGTCATATTTTAGGAAGAAAAGTACAGCGTATAATCCGAAGCATTTATTACAAGCCGACCGTTTGCGATAGCCGCATCATTCCAAGCAGTCTTACCCTCCCTCGCTTCCAAAATCTTCTCATAAACCTTCGCACGCATCAGAACCGGAATTGACTAATGAGCAGAGGCGAAAGAAATGTGAGGAAGAAGATAAGGAAAGAAGAAGACGCGCTTGGCTTAGGGATGATATTCATGATGAAGTGGGCCGCGGGGAGAAGCAAGGGAAAAACGATCAAGGGAAGGATGGCTCACATTAGCACCCTCGTTTGGACAAGCTTCCTATTGTTCCCCGATCGGTTCCATCTTCTGGTCCTCCCGGTCCTCCTACTGAAATACATTCAACTATTCACATGCCCCGTTATGATCTCGAACCAACAAACACTTCTCTCGCTGGACGATTCAAGGGTTTGAATTTGAAAGGGATACTTTTTGATCGTGGCGTAAATCCAACTGATGCTGATGACATAGGTGAGGAAATAGAAACTATAATAAGCTTAACGCATACCCAGCTTGACACTTCCAAGAGTCAGCTTGACACGAAGCTAAGTATTGTCAGGTACCGTGCTATGAAAACAATTGAGCAGATGGAATAAATTTGGCGATGATCTTCAAAAGTGTAACGATGCTAATCTTGCTAGGATCGCTGCTTTGGAGAGTGATAAGGCCAAATGGGAGGAAGTCTTAGATTCTCGTGATGCTAATATTGCATCCCTCACTAAAAGAAATGCAGAATTGGAGGGATTAGGTAGCGAGAACAAGAGGCTGCTAAGCAAAAGGAAAAGGAAGCCCTGGCCGCCAGACGCAATGTTGAAGTTACATTATCTGTGGAAATGGATTTCTCTAAAGAATATTGGGACGAAGCTGCTCAACTTAGAGAAACTATCAATTCCTTGAAAGCTTCCAATCACATATTAATGTCTAAGGTTGATACTTTGGAGAAGGATAAAAAAGCTGCTGAGCAAACTCGCAAGAAGGCTATGGACGAGGCAGATGCCGACATATTCTGATTTTATGTTTTCAGTGTCATGAGCCATGGGAGTTTACACTGTTTAGGGGACAACTTTCCAACTACCTTGGCACTCGTCTGGGAACAAGTACTTGAAATTAATGGTGGCGATCGTAGCGAAGACGATCTCGTTAATGATCTTTTAGACGAAAGATTCACAAAAGCTTTAGCTGAGGGAAAAGCCTAGTTGGCAAATGATAGGACTGGTGCTTCCGGAGAGAAGGTTCAAAATCAAACCAACATTGATTCTCCTGTTGATCCTGCAAATATTGAATCTTCTAGTTTATAGATTCATGTGAATCCTCCTGTTACATTGATAGAGAAAGATGTAGACACCTAAGAGCGCATTGGTACAGAGAATATTATCGAGGAACATGGTGAAGACGATGAAGGTGATGATGAAAACATAGATAATTGGAGGACTGAGCACAAATATGTCCAGGAAGATCTTCTAGATGTAGGTAAAATCAAAACTGACTTCACCGTGTCATACTTAGGATCCATTTTTGATTCACCTAGGTCTCTTGCCTTTTATGCTCATTGCTTCCATAATCTAGGTTTAATTTCACCCCTATCTTCGTTTGCTATAGGAAAGGCAACCATAATTGAAGCTGTTATAACTGACTCAACCCTGATGACTATTCCCCTTGCTTCCGTTATCACTCCTCCTTCCCCTAGTGACACATCCTTACTTGTCATTACAGCTTCCGGATCACAGGATGCTAAAATCGGTGCACTTTCTGACTTAGAGGATGTCAATTACACCCTTAGCGATGATGCCAGAGCCACATAAATAAATGAAAGCCCAGGAAACACCGCTAAGGATCAGAAAAAGAAGAAAACCAAACCCTTATCATTTTCGAAATGTAAAAGGGGGAAGCGCAATAAGGCGAAAGGAGTTATTACTTTGTCTTCTCAAGAAAGTCCAAGTGGTGCGGTAGATACTCCTCCTTCTAACAAGCCAACTCTGAGATCGAGTGATAAGAAGAAGAAATAGTGCTCATCACCAGCTTGTCTTACCTTTTGACTACTTCCTTTTATGTGTTTCATTCAGATTGGTTGTATATGCGGGTGTCGGTCCCCGCTTACTGCTTTATGTTACTATGTGTTTGAAACTTCCGTACTAGACTTGTGACTCTGTGGTTTGACTTTGTATTGTTGTGATGGAAACATGTTCTACTTGTTGTACTTAAGATTTTGCTTTAGCTTTGTTGTAGTTTATTGCTCTGCATTCCATACTTGTTGACTTTACACACTTTTAACTTAGGTTCTCTATATCACAATCCATTTGTTATTGCGATGTCTGGCGTCATAGTGACCTTGTGGTACGTTTTTGTTTCTTGTAAATAATGATTTCTAGTTGTAGCCATGGATCACTTATTAGTTGGATTTACTTTGACCAATTGCACTGAATTTTCTTGATTTTGACTAAGGCAGTATTTTGGACTTCTTTTTCATGAGTAATGACTTTTTGTGCTTATCACTGTATCGAATTTCCCAAGTTTGCCTTAGTCATTTCAAGGTATTTACCTTTGTTAGTTGGAGTAATTCTCATTTACTTGGAGCCCTTAATGTAAAGTTGTGATGAACTTATGGTATGTCTAATTGAGCATTATTGAATTTCCTTAATGCGGTGGTAATGCCCCCGTACCAACATTCGTCACAGACTTTAAGGGTTGGGTGCAACATTTGTGATTGATTGTATTTGGAATCTTTCGGTCATGTGCTCATGCCACCACATTTGAAATTTCCTGGCTTTCCCATGACCCAAAGATTACTGGTCTAGTCGACCAAGTTCATATCTTTTAATGGAGAGGAGTTTTTGTTTTTTGTGCCCCTGCTTGAGAGATCTTATATTTTTAGTACGTTCAATCATGTTTCTCGCTAACCTGGCAATCCAGGCCCTTTGGAGATTAGATTTGAACATATACCCCCGGATACGTCCTGTTTTTGGGGCCTTCGAAGAGGTGTTCATAAATCTGTTATTCATTGTGACTGAATAATTCAGTCGCTTATAGAATTTGTCGAACGCCTTTGAAAAGGTCTTTTGGTTAGTCACTAACCGAATTTGGAAGACCCGACTTATGATCGGATGCTCCCAGAGGGGTCTTTAAAATCTGTTAGTAACTGGGATTTGGAAGACCCAACATCAGCAACTGGATTTGGAAGACCCAACATTTGAAGGATGCCCCCGAAGAGGTCTTTAGAATCCCAGGGTTTGTCGTAATCGACCCATGTATAAATGGCACTGACAATCGACTGGGTGCCCCTCGGGGAGGTTTTTGGTTTAGAAACCCAGTGTTTGTCGCAATCCGATCATGTATTAATGGCACTGACAATTGACTGGGTGCCCCTCCGGGAGGTCTTTGGCTTAGGATTGTATCGTTTCACGGGGAGGATGCTAGTCCATTTATCGGTTTTATCACGATTTGTTAGAACTAGGGTCCTAAACCTTGCAATTTAGAAAATTCCCCTTTGGTGAAACTTATAACTTTAATTGTAGTCTGAAAACCACATCATTTGACCGTTCAGTTCCTAGTGTCCCTCATTTGCAATATTGTGCTCCACACCTTCATATTTGTTACGAATGATGTTTTGAACAATGAGCAAAGGGCGTTTGAGCTATCCCAATTAGGATGTGCTGTAATGATCACTAGGTTTTACTAGGTTATGGATGCGTCGACGTTCTTTTAGGGGACCTGCAATCAAAATTGAATTTTAGCAACTTGTAAACAAGAATTTGCAAATGTACGATTTAGGCAAGTAAAGCAATTCCTTTCATCAATATGTACAAAGCTTGTAACAATGTTGCACGGTATTTATAATGCATGACGTTTACAACTTTTCAAGATATACGAAAGAAACATTAAACAAAGTAGTGACGGAGGTGTATGCTATTCCATGCCCTAGAAAGTCAGATCACGTCCCTCGTTTTCAGCTCGAAGGTGCCATCTGAGAATTTTTGGCTTATCATATATGGTCATTCCCAATTGGGTCCAAATACCCCATTTCCTATCATGATTCTCTTCAAAACAAGGTCCACAATTTTGAAGGTTCTCCGTTTGACTTTAGCATTGAAATGTCTGGCTACCCTTCTCTTATGAGCAACAATTCTGAGTTCTGCTTCTTTTCTCTTTCCATCAAGCAAATCAAGTGCTTCGAGTTGTAGTTTCTCATTCTCTATGTGATTAAAATGGATTATACTGTGAGTAGGAACTTCTAGCTCCACCGGGATCATAGCTTCGGATCCAAACGCAAGCGAGAATGGAGTGTGCCCAGTTGTAGTTTTGTGAGTTGTGCGATAAGCCCATAGTGCAAGAGGAAGCTCGTCTACCCAACCACCTTTGGATTTTTCGAGACGCTTCTTAACGGTTGACTTTAAAATTTTATTGATCGCTTCGACTTGCCCGTTGGCCTGCGGATGAGCAACGACTGCAAAACTCTTCTTGATTTTGTATTTAACACAAAAATCCAACAATTCATTGCTCCCAAACTAAGTTCCGTTATCGGTGATTATTTTCTGCGGTATCCTGAATCGGCAAATAATGTTCTTTAAGACAAAGTTGATCACCTTTTTCGAAGTAATAGTATCTAACGGCTCAGCTTCGGCTCATTTAATTAAATAGTCAATGGCCACGATTGCATAATTCATACTTGATTTAGCTGTAGGCAATGTTCTGATCAAATATATGCTCCAGACAGCAAATGGCCATGGACTAACCATCTGAGTCAATTCTATGGGAGGTGCTCTTAGAATCTTTGCAAATCTTTGGCATCTATCACACTTCTTAGCATAGGCCATTGCATCCAGGTTCACATCGGGCCAGAAGTAGCCATATCACAGAATTTTCTTGGCTAGCGTTTGACCACCCATGTGACCTCCACAATCTCCCTCATGTAATTCTGCCATGGTTGATTTGGACTCCTCTTTGGTTACACATCATAGCAGTGGCATAGAGAAACCTCGTCTATTTAACCTTCCATTCCTGATAAGGTACCATGGAGCTTTGCACAATATTTTTCGTCACTTTTTTGGTTCTTCTGGAAGTGTTCCATTAAGGATATATTCTTTGATTGGGGTCATGTAGGAAACATGCTCTTCGACAGCCTCCATAATCTAGTCAACATCCGCATCTTCAATGGCGGGAGTTGAAAGGAATTCGATAGGTATCAAACCCAGTAACTGTGCATCTGAGGAACTGGCATACTTGGCAGGAGAATCCGCCTTTGAATTTTCTTCCCTAGGAATATGAGATATAGTGTGGCAGTCAAGATCGTTGAGAAGTTCCAAAGCTTTGGTAAGATAAGCATGAAGGTTTTCGAGTTTGGTCTAAAATTCATTTTGGACTTGACATACTACCAGATGCGAGTCACTGAGAATTTGCAAGGTTTTAAGATTAAATTCTTTTACCAACTTTAGCCTTGTGATTAATGCTTCATATTCGGCTTTATTATTGGTTGATGGGAATTCCAACCTTAGGGCGTAGCATAAGGAGTGGCCTTCAGGAGTTTCCAGGATTATTCCTGCCCCGAGATGTAATCATTCCTAGATCCATCAATGAATAGCTTCCAATTAGCAACTGCCTCTACTGGTTCTTCTTTTTCTTCTCTCCTATCCATGAACTCAAGCGATAAAATCTGCTAAAGCCTACCCATTAATAGCTCTTCGAGGATGATAAGTGATGTCATATTGGCTGAGCTCTATGTTCCACTTCAATAGTTTCCCCGAAGTTTCTGGGCGAAAGAGAGCTTGTCTTAGCAATTGGTCGGTGAGAACCTTTATATGATGGGCTTGGAAGTACAGCCTTAGCTTCTTTGAGGCAATAAGCAGACAATACTCAAGTTTCTCTAACTTGGGATAGTTTAGATATGCCCCCAGCAAGCCTTGTACTAATGTAGTAGACTGGCCATTGGCCCTTGGCATCTTCCCGAACAAGAGTTGCGCTTAATGCATGAGATGAGACAGCCAGATATAGGAACAGTTCCTCTCCATCTCTAAGTTTTGACAACATTGGTGGCAACTCCATGTGCTTGATCAACTCTTCGAAGGCTGTTTAGCATTCAGGAGTCCATTGGAAATCCATCTTTCCTTTCTTCAATGCATCGAAGAGTGGAACGCACCCATTCATGGCTTTTGAAATAAGTCGATTAAGCGCAGCTACTTTCCTATTTAGGCTTTGGAGCTCTTTCTTCGTCCATGGAGCATGCATTTCTCATAAGGCTGTGACTTGAGAAGGATTTGCTTCAATTCCTCTGGCGTTAACTATGAATTCAAGGAACTTTCCCGACGCAACTCCGAGTGAGCATTTAAGCGGATTTAGCTTCATCCCACATTTTCTGAGGATATGAAACATCTCAGCCAGATTTTCAAGATGAACCTCAGCTTTCTTCGATTTCACCAGCATATCGTCCACATAGACTTCCATTGTATTCCCAATATGGGATTTAAACATGGAGTTCACAAGGCGCTGGTATGTTGCTCCTGTATTTTTCAGTCCAAACAACATGACTTTGTAGCAATACAGACCTTTATCTGTTATGAAACTCGTGTTTTCCTCATCTGGCTTATGCATCATAATCCGATTGTATCCGGAGTACACGTCCATGAAAGATAATAGTTCGTGTCCCGCTGTTGCATCATCAAGTTGATCAGTTCTAGGCAATGGGAAACTACCTTTGGGACACACTTTGTTGAGGTCTGAATAGTCTATGCATACCCTCATTTGCCATTGGACTTTTTAACAAGGACTGGATTGGAAACCCAATCAGGATATGTGGACTCTCATATGAAGTTATTTTTGAACAACCTATCCACTTTTTCTCAATGCTACAGATCTTTCAGGTCCTTGAATTCGTATTGTTTGCTTTATTGGAGTTACACTTGGATTAACATTCAATTTATGCACTATCACATCACATGAAATTCCACACATGTCAGAATGTGTCCAAGCGAAAACATCTAAATTTTCTTTTAAAAAAAGGTTAGTTCTTTCTGCAACTCTAGGCCCAGTCTATTTTAATACTTTATCCGGATCTTCGTCATGCACTGGGATTGAGATTGTGGCTTCAGCTGGCGCCGCTCTGCTTTCCTCCACACCGGCTTTTCTAGGGTCCATTTCCTTCTTAGCTCCACTGTGCTCGCTAGTGTGGGGGCTCCGCCCTAATTGCTATAAGGAGGAGTCATGAATGTGGAGCGGAGCCTCCACATTCTTTTTTGTCTCCTTCTTCCTAACTTCAACCAATTCTGCCATGTAGCATTCCCTTGCTGCCTTTTGGTCGCCTTTAATCACGCCGACTCCATTTTTAGTAGGGAATTTCGTAATCATGCAGCATGGAGCCATTGCAATCTGAAATGCGACAAGGGATGGTCTCCCGAGGAAGGCATTGTAGGCCGAAAGCTCATCGACTATGACAAAATCTTGCTTCATGGCAACCTTCTGTTTTCCTTCTCCGAGTTCGACGAGCAGGTTGATGACGCCAATCGGTTGAGTGGGTTGCCCCATGAACCCATGGATCATATTTTGGCAAGCTCTCACGTCATCCATAAAAAGATTCATCTTGTTGAATGCATTAAGCAAAAGAACATTGACAGATGCCCCACTGTCTACCAAGACTCTTCTGACTAGGGCTGGACCCAACCAGATAGTAATAACCATGGGATCAACTGTTGGTGTTAGCAAGCCGTCTGAATCCCTATCTCTGAACACAACGTCGTCCCTTTAAGTCTTTGGCATTTTTTCAGGAAAGGCATTGTTCACGATTATGAGTCCTTCATTAGGAAGGCTCTTCATCTCTCTAGTGTACTTTATGATGTCAACCTAGCTTCGTTCGGTTGGGTGGGGTCCTCCTAAAATCGTGTTGATGATTGGTCTTAGAATAACAGTAACTGGAGCACTCTCACTTTGTCCAGGCCGTCTTGCAGATGTTCCTTGCCCTTGGGTGGCCTGAATATTCTGCAGGCTTTTCGTATATTGTTGGAGCCTATTCTTCCTCATTAACTCCTCAATTAAGCTCTTTAGATGTCTGCATTCATTTGTATTGTGGCCTGGTTGGTTGTGGAACATACAGAACTTGCCTGAGTTTTTTGCATCATCATTGAATTTTACCTTCCTTGGCATTGGATATTCCTTGGTATCCTTAGTTGCCATGTAGATATTTTCTACGCTATCGTTGAGAGGATTCAGCTCGGAATTCTTAAAGATGCGGAGTTTCTTGTTAGCTCGGTTATCCTTTCCGCCATTGCCCCTTTTCTGACCACCAGGATTCTTATGCCCACCTTGAACATTAACATCCTTCTACTCAGGCTGTGCACTACTTTTGGGAATGCCTAAGGCATAGGATGGATCCTCATCAACACTCATGTATTCTTCAGCCTTATCGAATAGTTCCTTGAGTGTAGTTGGCTTCTTCTTTTTGATCCATTGCCCAAACTTGGTCTTTTTGTATATGGCTCCCTTCAAAAACATCAGAACTAGGCGGGGTTCATGATTTCCAACTTCGGTTGCAGCTGCATTGAAGCGAGTGAGGAAATCCTTGATATATTATCCAGGTCTTTGCTCAAGCTCGTTTAACTCCATAACATCCCGTACCTTGGTGCTTGGAGCCTGAACTGCTCTCTGAATAACTTGGCTAAGGTAGCGAAATCATCCACAGAATTTGGTGGAAATTTCGTGAACCAGAGAGAAGCCACATCTTTAAGATAAGTTAGGAAGTAAAGACACTTTATCTCGTCCGTGGCACGTGCTCCATCCATGTGTTGGTCATACTTAAATAGGAATACGTTGGGATCGCCGGTTCCATTATAAGCTTGTACCATTGGAGGTTTGAACTTCTCTGGATATGGAGCCATCTTGATCCTCTTTGTGAGTGCGGTTTTTGTAGGAACGAACCCCCACTCTTTCTCACCACCCTGCTTTTTCAAGCTTTTCTCCATGATCTTGTGGACCATTTCCGATATGCGCTCCTCCTCATCGTGTTGGTCCATGGGGCGGATGCCATCCCCCTTGCTGAATGTCTGCCTAAGAAAACGGTCACAATTTGGATTTCGGGGCCCTGGGCCTTCTACTTGGGGAGGTGCCCCTTTGGTGGAACCAAGCACTTGTTGAGAAATTGCTTTATCAAAATGGTTGCGAGTAGATGGTTTTGCTTCCTTATGATTAGGATCATTAGGATTTGCAACCTCCTAGATGGAATTTTCTCGATTTGGACTTGAAGAGGAAGAACCCGTATTTTCCGTACGACCGGTTTGAGTGGACTTGGAACAGGCGGCATTCATGGTGACTATTGTTGTTGCAGCTTGAATATCAAACATGGATTCTAACCTTTTCAACATAGCATTGTTTGCGATGTCCATTTGACTTGTTAGACCCGCAACAACTTCATCCAACTCCTTCCTTATTACAGCCGCTCCAGCTCTAGAAGATTCACCAACTTCAAAGTGGTTGGTGGGTGGTGTAGCATTGTTGGTATTATTGGTGAGGTTGTCGGTCTCTTCGACGGTCTTACTAACTTTATTTTTCGATGGTCTACTCATAGCTTGGATAAGGCCTTAAACTTGTAAGAGAATTTGTTGAATAACTCAGACTCTAGATTTGGAAAATCTATAGGAGGAACGAGCTCCAACCTTTACTTTTGCGAATGACTTAGAAAGAGGAAAGGCGAATGGGCCCCACGGTGGGCGCCAAATGTTTAAACCAAAATTTGTTCAAACACCAAAGGTACCACAAAGGCACTTCACCAAACGGTTAGGAATGAGGCCACAATCACAATAAATATGTAAAAAAAAAAAACACAATAGTTTTTATAATGGTTCGATCTAAGAGACGTCTACTTCCACTTTGAAGGAAATTTTCATTATAACATGTGAATTTACAAAGTTTGAACATTCTCTCATTACATTAATCTTCATTCTCACAAACTCTTCTCTTGATCTAATCAAAAATCACCCAAAAGATTGGATGAATCCTTTAAGTATATCAATTGAGAAGTAGACCTACAATTATTCAAATGCTTGATTGGACTTCCATGATTTGATGTTAGATCTTTGATTGGAGACGATTAGAGATGTAAGGATCACTTAGAATTGTCGAAGAAATGGTTGGACAGCCCTTCGGGGTCATAAAATTTGATTCCCATTAAAGTGGTGTGCATGGGGTATTTATAGGAGTGAGTGGAGTGAAGATATGTAATGAAGAAATCCATGTCGTTCGGCGACATGAATCATGTCAGTTGGGTGCTGGTTGGAGACAACGTGGCATGGGACAACCGGCGACAGCCTGGCTCCAGCTGTCAACGGGTTATGGTATAGCGGTATGGTTTACGTCGGCGTTGGTTTTAGCGGAAGCGGGCCGGTCACTTATGTCGGCCGCGACATGGATAGGTGCGACTTGCGGTTTGCTCTTCAGGAGTGTGCCCACTCCTCCCATATTGTCGAATGACTTAAGCTTCTAATAGCGGACACAACATGGCTTGAAAATGGCTTGGACTGCTTTTCCCCCTGGCGACATGAGTCTAGAACGACATGGTGGTATATGCAATATTGATTAGCAGAATATGACTTGAAGTTATGCGACATGACTTTGCTTCGCTCCCATGCCATGGTGTGTCAACGACATGATTCAGATGGGATTTTACTCATATATTATATCCAATGGATGATTCATTGAGGGACCACGTGAATTCAGGACTGCATGGTTCGTTCATGATGACTTAAGAAAAATGACTTGATATAAAATACCAACCATATATTTTATAGGTAAACACTCTGTCAGACATTCATCCATACAAGTTGTTCTTGGACTGGATAAACCGAAGACACTATTCTGTAAATCCATCTTAGGTAATTTCTACCTAGGATCGCCAGAACAACCCTTGCATAAACTTCGTCTTCAATTGTCTTCAATATATTTGATTTGCAATGCTAATTCCCATACGGAGTGGTTTTCAGATAATAAACCCGATCCCGGTCTCTCTGTATTGTCAATGGATAAATGGTCAAAAACTTTGATAGTCGATTATTTAACTATCAAAGGAAAACATCCATGCAAACAACAATAATATTTCCAAATGGAAATTATATCGATCAACTATCCATCAACACTGAGGCCCTTTAATTTAATTTATCAATAATTTATTCACTCCTAAATCTCTCATTTTCCATATTTCTTAAAACCCGTTTAGCACCTCACAATTCGTGGAAAAACAATTCCATATATCCAGAATTTCTCATTTTTTATATTTAGAAAATATATGCTATTTACATTTGAAAACATTTCCATTTCTTATTCACGCATCACTATTCATCCACATTCATTTGTCCGTAAGCGTAAACTAGCAAGAGAACAACTCCCTAAGTATCAACCCCGAAGGCCGAAACGAACATCAGATCAACACTTAGAAAGCCATCCAACCTGACTAATCTCCAGTTAGTTTCTAATTTCCTTAACTTCATTTCTAACTTTTTATTATCTAAATAATGGCTTACACAAATCTCAAATTCAATTTACGAATCCACTCTTTTACAGAAAATATTGATTATAACGATAACAATATAATCCCTGTTTCCAAAATATTAAATTTTAAAATGTAACTTTGATTCGTTACTTTTAATAAATAAATAATATTTAAATTAATTAATTAAATAATCTTGATTTAAAAATGAAAAGTAAATAATACTTTCTTGAATTCAACGTATAACTCTTCTTCGAATAATCTTCTATTAAATTAACGTTCCGAACTTCGGAAAAATTTACCGTTTCAGATCAACTCAATTTCTAAATTCATTTTTAAATTTATCATTTCCAAAAAATCACCAATTTCCTTCATAACGATTCCAACTTACAAAACATTTTCTTTTAAAAAATTATTCACTTTAAAACGTGAATATTATTCCTCTATAGAAATCTGGACTCGTTTCATTAAATCAAATTCTTGTTTAAATAGTAAATACCATTACAGTGTAAAGTTCCATCTATCTATTTATTTTATAAATTAATACTTCATATTTCATTTCATAAACTCCGTTTATAAGTTATAACTAAATCTTGATTACATATTCGATTATAAATTATTGGTTTCAATCCAAATATTAATTATCTTGTCACATTATAAATTACATAATATATAATTATAAAAATAAACTATTTTTATAATATTTGACATAGTCGAATTTTAATTATAAATCCTTATGTATTTATTTCAATTATATTTACATTTCAAACATCGAAATGATTCCATCGCTTTCTTTGGAAAATGATTCCCAATTCTTTTTTTTATACTCATTCTTGAATTTACATTCCCAAATTATTTAATAATAATTATTTCATCTCATTTATAAATATTGTCTATAAATCAAACTGCTTGTTTTTCTTATAACAAGATATTATATTCTAGCTCATTCGAAATTCAATCTCTATTTTGAAATAGATTTTTCCTTTTCAAAACCCAAATCGTTTTCCAATATATTTTTACGGTATTTCAAATACCAATTATTTCAGGGTCAATGTTATCCAAACATCCCAAACACACAATAGTTAACCATAGATTATTTTTCATAGCATGTATTGCAATATATGAAAAACAACAATATAACTGTTGAGGAATCCAGTTTGATCCCTCCAACCTATTTCCCTACGTCCACAGATGTTAATCATCATAAATAACAACAATTTTATAAAGGTATGAAATATTATAATAAATAGAATCAGTATTCAACTAATGACTTATATATATAACTGTATTTATAATTTCATCCAATTGACAAGCAATTCATTCAAACAACTATCACATAGCATTCAACCATTATTTATCAACATTAAATAACATTTATAATATTATAAAATTGGATAGAGTTATTGAGTTTACTCACATTGGTCGTTAATCATTGAATAACGATTAACGTTCGGTGGATTTGGTCAGTCATTTCATTTTGTCTAAATTTGTAATGACCTTCAAATCGCTTCAGACTAGTTCCAATGTGTAGCCTGCGTTCGTATGATCCCAACGGCCGTTCGTCATTCTGATAACGTATGGATGAGATATCATAATTACAAATTAATATATATCTCTACTACTAATAAAGTAAATTCTTAACACTAATTTGCTTGTCGTCCTTTTGAAATTCCTAAATTACCCTTACCACTCCTTCAGGCTTACGGCTCAGCCTCTTTCTTATTTTCGCTTGCTTTCACGTGCTATAACATTCATACCCGCCTATAATGGCGATCATCACATGCTACTTTTTCTATGATTTTGTGTAAATCCACTCTTTATTTCTATTTCGAAGATCACGTCCCTCAATTACACTACCGTTTGTCACCATATTTCCTTCAATTTTGGATTCAGGTACGAACCCTAGATCCTCTCTCCTTCAATTCTACTGCCGATTGTCGCAATATGTCTTCTGACTATTTCGCATCCTCTACTTAGCTACTGTCCCGCTGTCTTTCCGCCTCCTCCAGGTATGAAAAATAGATCGGCTACTTCAATCCTATATTACGGCCGATATCCACAAAGACGCCGAGCTCAGGTAATTTCCAATTGCAAAATGCAAATTATTGTGCTGAAGCGTACAACTTTTCGAACTTAGGCTAACTGATCAGAATGTGATATTTGGAAATTTATCGTACCTTTCATTTTTTGAAAATAGCCACACCTAAAGTGCTTACATTTGTAGTTTTTTTATATATACTTATAAATATGTTGTTATTTACAAACACTATTAACACACAGGTGAGTATGTAATGTACATGACTCGGTTATATATGTGTGTATGATATAATTTGTTATAGGTGTATTAAAATTTAGGCACATAAACGTGGTAACCGAAACTGAATGGACATATATCAATATTTGTCGTATTTGGATTTATAGGTATGTGTACTGTGGTATTAATATCCAATTGCACTTTGTTGATGCACAGGTGAATATGTAATGTGTATGACTCAGTTATATATGCGTGTATAATATAATTTGTTGTAGGCATATTAAAATTTAGGCGCATAAAGGTGGTAACCAAAATTGAATGGATATATATATATATATAAATATTTTTCGTATTTGGGTTTATAGGTATGTGTACTGTGGTATTAACTTCCAAATGCACTTTGTTGACACATATGTGAGTATGTAATGTATATGACTCGGTTATATATGCGTGTATAATATAATTTGTTATAGGCGTATTGAAATTTAGGCGCATAAAGGTGATAACTGAAATTGAATGGAAATATATGAATATTTGCCTTATTTGGATTTATAGGTATGTGTACCGTGGTATTAACATCCAATTGCACTTCGTTATTTGTAACTGTCTAGAGATTTACATTTATATATTTTTGTAAGTTAAAGTTTATTTTCATTTTCTTCTATCGTTGAATAACCACCTTATTTTCATTCTTTTTAGCTTCAGTTTTCAAACTATTGATGGAATGATCAGATCTGAAAGAATCTACAGAAATTAAATTTTAGGTTGTTTAGGTTGTCAAAATTTCACCTTGAATACATAATTATGTGTTGTTTTACTTTTATTTATTATTTGAGGGCACTCATAGATGTAGCTTTGTCGATCTCGATAATGGCATAACAGTGAAAGAAAGGCTTCAAAGTAGTAGATATGCATAGGATATGGCACAACAGTTTTTCGGGTTCGTCTAAAATTCAGTGGAAGCTTATTCCACTTATTCTGGGTTTCAATTTTGTATTTCTTATTCTGGAAACTTCATTTATGTTTTTAGGTACACTTCAT
This sequence comes from Allium sativum, assembly GCA_030737875.1. NCBI lineage: Eukaryota > Viridiplantae > Streptophyta > Magnoliopsida > Asparagales > Amaryllidaceae > Allium > Allium sativum. Next base: position 713,511,020 of record CM060912.1, read on the forward strand.
TTTCTTTGTAGAATCCTGAATATGGGAGATGTTATTGCCTAGTAACTTAATGTTGTTGAATATTTATACAATTTTTTTTATTTACAACCTTCTTAAGATTACCAAATCATCCATTGCCTAATTATTAGTTAGATCTTCTATTTTCACATGTCACAAAAGATTGCTTTTGCTATCTATTAGTGTTTTTTATTTATTCAAATACACGCACATAATTTTTTTTGGATATTGATTAATTTGGATGCAAGCACCATCAATGAAACAAAGATAAGTATTATATAATCATATTAAGCATTTTGCTTTATCGAATTTTTTTCCCTCTGTAACTCTTTTATTTATTCTCCCTCCATGTTCTGCTACAGTATGCATGTAAGCTGTTGTAGGGTTATGATATGATTGCATGCTCATATACTTGTTACAATGCATATACGGTCTACTTAATTTGTCATGTTTGACGTGTCATATAATGATTTAACTCTGCAAGTCATCGCAATTAAACTATAGTGAAGTACTAATAGCTTGCTTTCGTTTCTGCTTGCTCAGGGTTTGGTTTCATCGATAGTAAAATGATTCATGCTACTAAATATTATATGGATTAACCTCAAGAATGTTGAATATTACAAGCAATAAAGACATTTTGCAAAGTAGTTGGTCTTACCGTCACCTATAATGTATTTGGCAATAGTTTTTGCTTAAATAGAAAATTAAAACTAAATTATGTTTACCTTAATTTCATAAAAACAATTGCCGCTGAATTAAGCATATTTGTTATAATTTATTTTGCAATGATTGAGTGGTTTAGCATGCATAGACTTCTTTGTTTCATGTGAATAAACTAATGTTTCTTTATATTTCTTGGATATTAAGTTTACAATGGACAAAGGTTATTTACAAATTCTAGGCATTAGTTGGTATGTATTTGGAATGTATACATGAAGGATGGGTTTGTAGAACATTCAAGTAATATAATTTCAGCATTTGAAGATACTTCAAAATCGACAATGAATGGAAGGCGAGATTATGTATCAGGTATCCTTGATTTTTCAACGTAGCTTCCATAATTCTTTGTATGTTATGTAAAATCATAAATACATGCCAATAATTAAGTCCATTGTTATTGTGTCAAATGCGTTGTCGCCATTATCTAATGATAGTGTAATTTCTTGACACTATTTATTTTAGTCTAATTCATAAACTAAATCATAATATGTGCTTGCACTAATGTTTTTTTATCATTTAGTGTGCATATAAATTTGAATTGCTTTGCTTAGATGCTCATGTCATTTCACTGCCATTGAACTCAAAATCCAATTTAGGACCCAAAAGCGTTTATTTCTAATCATAACAATATCCTTAGGATTAATTGTTTTACTTAATCAGTGATTTGTTATGTTTCAAGACAGCCATGCCAACAGGTATATGTGTCATGGCTTCTACAATTCCAACATTAAAAGAAACTTCAATATCCACAATGAATAGGAGGTGGGATTAAGTATCAAGTATCCTTGATTTTTCAATGTAGCTTCCATAATTCTCTATATGTTTCTCTTGTCTACCTATATCTGATAATTAATGAACACAAATTGCTTGATAATGCAAAAATTGTAGCTTATAAGCTTCATGGTTTTGGATACGAGGTCAGATTCCTATACAAATATATGGATGATGGTTATCCTTCGATATTACATAGCCTTTTTTCCTTATATGTAGTATGTGGTGGACGACTTCTTGTGGTACCGAAAAATGTGGAGGGTGTGAACATAGACTTTTTAGGATATGATAATATCGATCAATGGAGTCAGGTAATACCCGACCCGTTTAGATGGCCATCTTCCGTAAATAGGGTTGGCTTTAAAGTGATTGCACAAAAGGTGCATGCCATGGGTTTGAAATTTGGAATTCATCTAATGGGAGGAATTAGTGCTCAAGCAGTCAATGCCAAGACGCCTTTCCTAGAGTGTCCACGGTACTAATTTGTATACAACTCCTTATAATTGTGCATCACATGTAAAACAAAAATGCATTATTTTTCATCAAAATGGTATGTAGGGAGATGCTTATAGAGAGGGGAACCATGCTTATAACATAGTAGAGATCGGAATGTTGGACATGATGTGTGGGTGAAAGGATTCATGAGAGTTAACACTGATATGGGAGCAGAAAAGGCTTTTCTAAGGTCTTTATACCAGCAATATGCTGATTGGGTGTTGATTTCGGTAAATAATACACATACCTGGTCATCTAGTGTTAAAAATTTGTGTTTAGTTTTCTTGAATAGATAAAATTAATGTTTTTCTGTATGATTCTACCTGTATAGTTAAGCTGTAAAATTAATATTTAGTTTTCTTGAACAAATAATCACTGTTTCAGAGGTATACACATGCACGTAGCTTACACCCATCAACTATTTCTCACATTTTGTGTGTAACAAAATCATGATACAAATGCAGATTCTACACTGAACTACCCCATAATTTTCTTACTTTCACCTGGAACACCTGCCCATATTTTTCAAACTTTTTTGGTTTTTTTTGAAACTTCTGTAATAGATGGTAGTATAAATTGTGCATAGGTCTTCATATATAGCATTATATTTTTGCTTCCACGACAAGGTGGTAATTAAGTGCTTGGCATAAACTATAATGTCATTGACATCGGTGCTTGAAAACTGATAGTACCTTTACAAACTGTTAAATAACAACTCTTACGTGGCTTCGTGTAAATGATTTTTTTTTTTTGGATTTTATAAGAATCATAAGAAAGTCACTTTGAGCTTTATGATAGTCTTTCCTGTTGTGACACCCCACGTCCGTTAATATCACTCTTTATCAAATTGCATTAAGTTTCGTGAAGCGTTATAGGTAAACAGAAACAGAATCTCATAAGACATATATATAAAATAGCAACAGAAATTTAAAACTTTATTTTCCAATGGAAAACATCGTGTCTCAAAATCCAGTTACAACATCAGACCGAAATAATGGAACAAAATACATCAAATAAAAACATCTGTCTTGTGCTAAAAACCATCAGAGTACATAAATGAAAAATCATAATCCCCATAAGTAGCCATAAACAAGTAGACAAGTAGTCACAATGACACATCAAAGCAAATCCAAATCTAAGCAGAAACTGAAGTGAGAATCCTAATCAAATGTGAGTGTTCCCACCTTGAGAACCTAGGGGAAGGAAAGGGAGAGAGAAAGAGAGAGAGAGAGAAAAGGAAACAAAATGGGTCAGACATAAAGCCTGGCGAGTCCAGTGACTTTTATCAAAATAAAAGTATCAAGACAGTAAATAAACTAGATGAGAGATAATTGTAGCATAAAACAAGTATAAACGGGATGGACAGGATAAACAGAATAAGCATGATTAACTATGCTTCTCAATTACTTTCTCTGCACCAATACTAGTATACCAGATTAAGTGTTTTCCACTTACTTAACAGAAACAAAACGATCCCAACAAAAACATAATGGTAGACTTAGGTGTACTTCTAGTAACATGTTTTACCCCAAACAGAAATAACAGGTACCTAAATAAAAATAACGTGTATTACCCCAAACAGAAATAACAAGTACCTAAATAGGACTAGATGTACCCTAATTACTACCCCCAAGCGATCGACTCCCTAACTCATAAATACCTTGTGTCGGCCCCACAGTAGGGTGTATTACTTCCTAAAGTCGCAACCTACAAAAGGACACAGACCTATTTATAGGTGTTATGGCGTCTTATTTTCCCAACCAGGCCAAACCCATGCACGCAAATGACCCCGTTGGAATGCGCCATCAGAACACCCCATCCCAGATGAACCTCTTACAATTAGCTCAGTAAGCGTGCCCTGATCCTACCTAATGCGGGGTCTCCATTTAATACCAGAATAGGTTACTGACTAATATAGGTCCCACACAACAGATGATAAGTGTCAAACCCCTAAACTTGTGTCCCCAACCAACTAGGATTTCCACAAGTTAAGTCTTACAGCTAACCCCCACAAATTCAACAGGTTAAGTTTTACACAAGTTAACAGTATCCATACAACCCCAACAGATTAACAAGTTTACTTAACCCCAACAGATCAAATAGGTTACATAGGTGACATACAGTTTTATTAACATGTTCCACTTAATCTTTAAATTATGCCTATAGATCTACATGTTCATATACCCCTAATTTCAGTCATATTGCACAGTATATGTATGCCCCGAATTTTAGTCATATTTGTAGTACAGTATGTGCCCTCAAATTATCATTCCCAATCATTTCCAATTAATCCCAATTTCGTTCGTACTCATATTTCAACGATATTGGTCTAGGCTCGAAGGTAGCCTTGGCTATAAAAATAAAAAGGGAATGAGGGAGGAAGAACAACAATAGGCATATAAAAATAGAAATAAACATATAATAATAACTGAATAACAAAATAGGTGTATGGAAAATTACGTGTTATTGTAGCAGATCTTTTTAGAAATAAATCAGTTTCTTAACAGGCATGGGCTTAGATCCGGCTTATTAACATGTAAAGAATACTGTTAAATTTTTATATCAAAAGTAACATGAACTCAAAGAGATTGGATCTAAAGAACAGAGAATAATATGTTGATATTGCAGAAGAGATTCTTGTATATGTATAGGCTGTTGTTGTAGAATATAGTCTAATTCAATCCAAGCTGAGGCAACATCTCCTTGTCTCCATTGTTTTAGGTGTATAAAATAATAGAGATACAGGCCTTTATATAGACTTTTTCCAACGAATCTCGCTAAGAAACACACCCTTGAGTGGGTTGACCCATGGGTGGACCCCCCGGGGTGTGGGCCGACCCCCAACAGGCCAAAATCCCGCGCGGTCTTCCTACTTCATTGTTTTGAATTATTCTGAATTTATGGTTCATTTTGTTTTTATATATTTCTCCTATATGTATACAGACTTCTAACCTTAATGTCTTCTTCATACGATGTCCTTTTTACGCAAACTCGGAGTCTATCTGAACCATAATTCCACGATCAACACAAGGGTACAGTCCGTTTTACTTAATTCCCAATATTAAATTAAGTATTCTTTAGTCTATTAATGTTCTTTTAAAATTACAGGGTGTTACATTCTCCCCTACTTAAAGGATTTCGTCAAAGAAATCTCCAAGTTAAGAATGTTATACTCCTAATAACCACAACCATCTACTCATCCATCATCCATATGCATCTATTGTCCTTAAGATTTTTCTCATGCTTGTATGAACATATGCAATAGTGTGTGTATATGTCCTTGTACTAATACGAAAATCAGGCGGTCGACTAATTTAGTTGACCTCCTTAATGCAATTTATGTTCATGCCATGTACCAAAATGTTTGCAAATAATCCTAGTATGACATATAAGCTCTATATGTGTGCACAATCACTCATCCAAATGCAACATCCATATGATGATACATCCATTTTCATCCATATAAAATTCTAATGCACACACATCCATATGCGATATGTAAGTGATTGAGCCGATCTAGTGCCTATTATGTGTGTTTATGCATCCACGAGCAACCACTAGCATCCACTTGCATCCATCAAACATAACATGTCTCAAGCACGTGTTTACACCCATTGGTTTTCTACCTAAAGGTCGAAGATTCAATCGATAGGATACATACGAATGATAGAAACAAGTACAAATAAAGGCTTAGAAAAAGAAGTTAAGAACAAACCCTTGAAAAGAAAAGGGTACGAAGCGCGAATCTTGTCCTCGGTCTCCCAAGTTGCATCCTCGCTGTCTTCTCCCTATTGTACTTTCATCATCTTGACCTCTCTGTTATGTAGCTTCTTAACCTCTAATCCAAGTATACGGGTAGGAACTCGTTTAACTGTCGCCTCCCTTTCTACCTCTACTTCCTCAAGCATGCTCGGCTAATTGAAAAAAAAGTGGAAATGGATTAAGAATTAAATTAATGCATTTTATATTTGTATTTTTATAATATAAAATGAACTAGAAAAATATAGTTATACTAATACGATTTCTTACGCTATAATTAGTCTTATTTATTAGTATTCTAATTATACTATTTTTTTGTATTTAATTGAATTACTTTTTAAAAAGAGAAGCCGAGATAAAGTAAGAAAGTTTTCTTTGGGTGGGAACATCCTATATCGATAACATATCTAAATAGAATAAAAAAAATGGTATGAATCTTTAAATAAGGCATGCACCATGGCAAACAAACTCTAAACTATGTAGTTTTATTTGATCAAAAAAAATTCCCTTTTCCTTTAAGAAGTTCTGGATGAATTTGCAATATAAATTCAAATCTAAGAGTATTCTTCCTATTGATTCAAAACTCCAAGTGGAACTCAAGCTCAGATTGATGTTTTGCTCGAAAAACCTCAAATCCAGTGTGTTATAAGAAACAACAAATTATCTTTTAATTTCTTAAATTCATTTTTATTCCATCTTCCCGGAGTCCATTCTCCGGGGAATTCTATTCTGTTTTTGCTATTTATATGTATATATATATATGATATATTACTTTTTAATCTCTTTTATTTGCAAATCTTATTGGAAATCATGTAAAGACAATTCTTATTTGATATAGCTATTTGCGCAAGTATTTTACGATTAAGAAGCAATTGCTTCTTATAGAGATTGTGTATTAATTTACTATAACTGTAGAATACCATATTCTCACGAGAAATTATTCAAATTAAGAATAAAAGCTCGTTGCTTTTTTTTTTTTTTTTTACCAAAATTAGAGCCATAGAGCTCTATCCATTTATTCACTAGACCAAACTCTAACTGTGAATTTCTTAAAATAAAAAAATAAGAAAGAATATAATAAGAAATTCAAAAATGAAAATTCAATTCCATTTTTTCTTATTATTACGACATGCGGTTTTTTCCATCCATTACCTTTCAGGATCAGTCGTGGTCTTATAGACTCTACCAAAAGTCTGGACGAATTTGTTACTTCATTCAAATGTGTAAAAAACCATAATCGCACTTAAAAGTCGAGTACTCTACCATTGAGTTAGCAACCCAGATAAATATGTATATACAAGTGGAAAAAATGGAATTGAACTATACAACTACTTAAAAACATCCCTTACGAGTCCCAAAGTTATTCCTTTAATTTTCATTATTTGAAGGGAAGTAGACTACTCAATAATTTCACATTTAAATTGTATTTTGTCGTAAATAATAAATTCAAAAAGTTAAAAAGTGAAAGTAAAAAAAAAATATGAATTAATAAAGTCCTTACTGGATGGAGAACTTGAGTAAAGAGTAGTTCTTTGTAGGCTTTTCTTTTTATCGAACAAAGTAAAAAAAACTCCCTTCTTTATTTGTATCTTCAGATTCCTTGTCGTCGTCGCCAAGATTAGGAACATCCTCGTCCAGATTGGCAATTGCTGTTATCCTCTCATCCTGGCTGGGAAGATACATTCACCGGGGGAGGAGCAATAGCAGTAGTAAATGATAACGAAGACGAGTCAGTGTTAATTGCTTCTTTCATCATAGCAGTATATCCACCAGGGGGAGGCGGTGATGGAAGTAAGCTTTATCGCATGTGTATAGTAGGCATGAAACTTAGCATACCCAGAAGGGTAAACAAGGTAATCTAAATCCAAGATGGCTTGGTAGATTTTAGCTTTACCTGAGGAGCGCAACGATCATATCAACTTCAAAGTCATCGACGATCATCATGCTCCTCCGCAACATCTTCTGTGGTGGCGTGATCTTCGCCAACAATCTCTCCTTCTCCCCGTGCAGCAGGAGGATCTACTGGAGGGTCCGCTTGGGTTTGAGAACGTGAAATGTTAATATCAGTCAAGCTAGCAGATTACCAGTAGCAGCAATGAGGCCTTGGCTCCAGTTGATTCAGCTTGTTCTTCCACAAGAAGCCTCTTGCCTTCTGCCAAAGCTACCTGGTCATCTTCGTCTAGCAAAGGAATTCCTTTAAGAGATAGTCTTCTTCAACGTTTTCAGAACGCTTAAGCACTTCCTCCCAGACCAGAGCCAGTGTCCTACCATAATCCTTCCCTAGGAAACGCAAGCTTCCGCGGGCTGTAAACATAGAAATCGAAGAAAGTGGCTTCATCATCTCTTCTGAATAGTAGCCAAAGATGTATGTTTGTCTTTCTCTGAGAATTAAAACAAATGAAAATTCTCAATTCTCTACGACGTCTGGGGGATAGAATATTTTCGGGAACAAGCAAATCATAATAATTTTTGTTTTTAGTCATAAGTATATTGCTGTGTTGTGCAACAGATTCATGAAATTTTTTTTATCAACATATTCTTTTTTATCATGTATTTTCCAGACACTAATGGTAACTCTTCGAGATGATGAAATTAGTAATATTATCCATGAACGTATTGAACAATATAATAGAGAAGTAAAAGTTGTGAATACTGGTACCGTACTTCATGTGGGGGACGACATTGCTCGTATGTTGATTCACTCCAAAATTACCCACTTGTCTGACTGTTGCTAAGCAGTTTTTGGATATCAAACGGACCTCCCCGGATGGTAATCTTAATGTGAACTACCTCTGCCGTATCGTGTAGACAATTCCGCAAATAGGAAACGTCAAAACATCATGAACACCTGCCAACCTCTCTGGTAGTCTCACCCTATAGGCCATTTGACCTATCCTCTCTACTATGGGAAATGGCCCAACAAACCTCGATGCCAACTTCCCTACATATCCAAAACGAACCACATTCATCAACGGTGACACTTTAGTGAAAACCATGTCTCCTATCTAAAATTTAATGTTAGTTCTTCTCTTATCGACATAGGACTTATGCCTATCCAGAGCTGTCTTCATCCATCTGCGGATAAGATCAATCTTCTCTGAAGTCTCTCTAATCATCTAAGGTCCAAGTAGAAGCCTTTCCGTAGAATCCCACCAACAAGTCGGTGATCTGCAAGGTCGTCGTATAGTGCCTCGAAGGGTGCCATGCCAATACTAGTCTGATAACTGTTGTTGTATGCGAACTCCACCAATGGAAGGTTCTCCTCCCAAGTCCTTCCGAAGTCTAGAATACACAACCTCAAAAGATCCTCAAGAACTCTATTCACCCTCTCAGTCTGTCCATCGGTCTGAGGGTGATATGCGGTGCTCTAACATAACTGTGTACCTAATGCCTCTTTCAGGCTCTTCCAAAACTTAATAGTGAAGATGGGATAATGATCACTCACTATGCTAGAAGGTACTCCATGTAGACGAACTATATCACAAAGATAAACTGGTGCCAATCATGCTGCCATTCTCTTGCTCTTAACAGGAATAAAATGAGCGCTCTTAGTAAGCATGTCTGTTATAACCCAGATACTGGTATTGCCCTTCCTTGATCTAGGCAAACCATCAATGAAGTCCATAGAGATGCTCTCCCGCTTCCACTGTGGAACCTCCAAGGGATGAAGCAAACCGCCAGGCTTTTTCTATTCAACTTTAACTTACTAGCATGTTAAACATCGAGCTACGAATTCCACTACATCTTTCTTCATCCCAGACCAAAAGAAAACCCTCTTCATATCTCTATAATCTTATCGCCGCCAGGATGGATAGTCATCCTAGAATGATGGGCTTCCTCAAGGAATATCTTCAACAGACTTCCGATTCGGGGAACATAAAGCCTACCATCTCGTCGTAGCCACCCTTTATCATCCACGAATATCTACTAAGGTGACTAGAAGTCTCCCCTCTACTGAGCCTATCCAATTTGTCTGCTATTTGTGGGTCCTCTCGCTGCGAAGAACCTATCCGATCCATCAGAGTAGGTCGCACCTCTAGAGATGCCCACAAACTAGGTGTAAGATCCGTAGATGGCTTAAAATCGACGGTCGATATATACTCCAAACTCCACGTCTCTACGAATAGGGGACTCAATGTCATCCTATGCCTACTTAATGCGGTTGCCACTACATTACCCTTGCCAAGGGTATAAGCAATCTCAAAATCATAGGACACTAGGAACTCCATCCATCTCTATTGTCTCAAATTGAGATCCTTCTGCAAGAACAAATACTTGATCGACTTATGGTCCATGTATAACTTGAACCTTTCTCCGAAGAGATAATGCTGCTAAGTCTTAAGTGCGAACACTATAGCATCCAACACAAAATAATGGGTCTGGTAGTTCTTATCATGAACCTTTAACTATCTACTACCATAGAATACTACACTTCCTTCCTGCATTAAGACGACACCGAGCCCTGTACCACATGCATCACTATACACTGTGAATACCTTGCTCCCATCAGGTAATGTCAAAACTGGGGCTATTGTCAGAGCCCTCTTTAATAGCTGAAAAGCATCCTCACAATCAATGCACCAAATAGAGGTCAGATTCTTCCTCATCAGTCTGGTGAGTGCGGCTGATATCCTTGCGAAGTCCTTAATAAACTTCCTATAGTAGCCCACTAAACCAAGAAAACTTCTCACCTCCCTTGCATTCTTTAGAACTTTCCAATCTTGAACTGCAACTACTTTTGCGGGATCCACTGCTATCCCATCCTTGGAGATCACATGCCCTAGAAATCCCACCTCCTTTCTCCCAAAGTGACTTGCAGAATTTCTCCTTAAGCTGGTGTGCTTTGAGAGTCCTTAAGACCTCTCCTAAATATAGGGCATGCCCTTATTCGCTCTTCGAGAAAATCAAGATGTCATCCACAAAGACCACAACAAATTTATTTAGATACTCCCTGAACACCCTACTCATCAGATCCACAAAATATGCGGGTTCATTCGTCAAAGAAAAAGGCATGACTAACCACTCAAAGAAGCCATCTGGAGTTCTGAAAGCGGTCTTATCTATACTGTCCTCGGCCACCCTCAACTTACGAAATCCTATGGCCAAATATAACTGCGAGAAAACAGATGCGCCAGCGAGCTGGTCAAACAGATCATCAATCCTCGGGAATGGGTGCATATTCTTCTTTGTGAGCTTATTCGACTCTCTGTAATCCACACATAGGCGAAGCGACAATCCACCTTAGTTGCAAAAATGACTGGAGCACCCCATTCTGATATACTTCACCTAATAAACCTCTTCTCAAGTGGCTTCCTTACTTGCTTGCTAAGCTCCCTCCTTTCTCTAGGAGCCATGTGGTGCACAGGCAATGCGACTGGCTTTGCATTATCCACCAGATATATCTGGAAATCAATCTCCCGCCTCGGAGGTAAGACCGTAACCTGATCAAAAACATCTAGAAACTCATAGAATACAGGTGCAAATCGCAGATCATCGACAAAAGCATTAAGTAATTCTAGGAAACTAAGCATAACAAACCCCCTTGGGTCATAGGAAATCTCGAGAGTCCTCCCATGGCAAGTCAAAAATCTAATGACCTTCCTCTCACATTCTAGAATGGCACAAACAATGCTAGCTAATCCATCCCTAGAATCAAACCGTATCCCATAAAACCAAGCACATATGCGTCGCACTCAAACTCGACACCCAACACAGATATCCTCAAACCCGACATATCATACACAGATGAGCCATACCCCCCAATGAGGTTTGAGACAATAACGGGATCAGAAACAATACTAGTAAGAAGACGTAGAGACTCAACCACAAATCAGATATAAAAGAACGAGAAGCGCCAAAATAAAAAAGAATCCTAATTGGATGATCGAAAAGAGAAATCAAACCTTCAACAGAACCTTCCCTACCCCTGTCCGGTCCGCTAGCCTCAAGAGCATACACCTGCTCTCCAGAAGGTCCTCTCCTTTGCCCATGTCCTGGATTCTTTGGGCATTCCTTACAATAATGTCCAGTTTCACCACAGCTGTAACAAGCATTCTTCCTCTTTCTGCAATCCTTGACCACATAACCCAATCCCCCACAACCGTGACATTTCTTCTTATTCGGAGCTTTGTCGTTCTTTCCACCTTTCTTTTGTTGTTCTTTCTTAGGCCACACTTTCTTGTCTTGTGTCTCATCAGTCTTAGCCTCCTTTTTCTCATCCTTACCGGTATCTCAAAAATTTCTCCCATAGGTATGTGAGAAAATGCCAATGCTTGAAGAGATTGATTCAATCCTCTTGCAAACCTTAAAGCTTTCTTGTGCGGGGTATTCACCAACTCCAGACCAAACCTTGCCAACTGATTGAACTTTTTGACACACTCTTTAAAAGACATGCTTCCTTACTTAAGTGCCAATAATCTCTCCATCTGCATACTCTCTTCTTCCTGAGAAAGAAACTTCATCTCGAATCTCTATCGGAAATCATCCTAAGTATCAACTGGATGCCTCGCTTGCGTCACTTCCCACCAGAACGAAGCCTCATCCATAAGCTGCCACGCAGCCAACTGTATCATTCTACGGTTATAAACCTCAAAAAGCCCAAACAAATTCTCAGTCACTTTTAGATAATTCCATGAACCCACAAGCTTTTAGTTCCACGGAATGGTTTTCCTCCATAGCACATAAGTCCTTGCATATCTTCGAGAAATTTTCAACTCGCGAAGGAGGAGGAACAGCAACTGCAGCTGGGGGAGGGGCGTTTCCTTGGCCTCCGGAAGGCCCCGTAGCCGCAAGATACAACCAAGCCGGTATCTAAACGCCCTTGGGAAGATTCAGTTCCATAGATAAGTTGAAAAGAAAAGGAAAAGGAGTTCAAACAAAGAATCGAAAGATAATTTATATGGCCTTAGGGAATATGTTTTTCAAAAGCAGTCTATTCTTTGAAAATACTTTGCTTTTGAAAACAATTTTCAAAACTTTTATCCGATCTTGTAACCTTCAGCTCTGATACCAAATGTGACACCTCACGTCCGTTAATGTAACTCTTTTTCAGAATGAATGAGTTCTATGAAGCATTATAGGTAAACCGAAACAGAATCTCACAAGACAGATATATAAAATAGTAGTGGAAATTTAAAACTTTATTTTCCAATAGAAAACATCATGGTCTCAAAATCCAGTTACAACATCAGATTGAAATACTGGAACAAAGTACATCAAATAAAACATTTGTCTTGTGCTAGAAACCATCAGAGTACAAAAATGAAAAATCATAATCCCCATAAGTAACCATAAACAAGTAGACAATTAGTCAAAGCGATACATCAAAGCAGATCCAAATCCGAGCGGAAACAGAAGAGAGAATCCTAATCAAGCCTGAGCGTTCCCACCCTGAGAACCTGGAGGAGGGGGAAGGAAGAGAGAGAAAAGGAAACAAAAAGGGGCAAACATAAAGTCTGGCGAGTCCAGTGACTTTTAACATATAAAGAAATAAAAGTATTGTAGCGACCCGGATTTTGACGATCTTGGTTATCTGATATACAACACATATCGAACATCCAAGGATCGAAAATAACTGAATAGTTAATGAAAGAAATTAGAGGGTGAGGATAGATAAGATAGAAACTTAGAATAGAAGAAGAAGAACACAACATCAGAGTAACACGTATCTCACAGCGGAACGAATAACATATAATATATGTAACATAACTTTGAAATATACATCTGTAATTGAATATACATCATTATCAAAGTACAACACTTACAACACAACGGAAATAAACTATAACTATGTGATCCTGAAGCCTCCTGCTCCAGCTCTTCAAGTACCTGTAAATTCCTGACTACTTGACTGCCCGTACAAAATTGGGCACCCAAGAGTTTAGGGGAAACAAAACAAATAAACTCCGGGTCAGACATGGGACTGGTATGAGTAAAACAGTTTAAAACAGTTTGAACATGTAAACGATATCTCATAAGACCACACCGTATAACGGAACGGTTTTTTCCCTTATGAGAATCCAAAATATCTTTATATCAAAAACCTTTTGATATTATAATAATGTCTATCAACCACAATTTAATAATCATCTAGCAGAAACGCTTTCATCTCACGTTCTACATATGTAGTATACAATCAAAACCGCAAGCACGTATTGGGTAATGGATTTCCAAATATGACAAGGTATGGAACCACCTTTCGCTAGTGTACCTCTAGAGAGGAATACACTGGGTTCAACAAGAACATCTTACAACCCGGCCACACATGACCGACCACTCATTTCGCTTGAGTGTATCGAATGTATATCACCATCGCTTGGGATCAGCAACCGTTTCCCGAATGGGACAACATCAACAATAGATTTTTAGAAGTAAATGAAACTCTAGATCAGGTGATTATACACCCTAGTAGGTGCGACCTACATAGCCATGCTGCCTGCCCGATTTCTGTCATTTCTCGGTTGATGAGGCTTGAGGTTACGCTTTATCATCACATCAGATTCACTTCGAATGCCACATTGTCAGATCCATCGAAAATCACTAATTGACGTCTACAACAGTACATTACGTGTTAGCTAAAGAAGTTTCCTTCTCCGCTTCCACACTAGGTACGGTTGAAGAAATCAATGTACGTGACCTTTCTGGAAATAATCTGTCAGACATTCATCCATACAAGTCATTCAGGAACAGGATGAACCGAAGGCACTATTCAGTACATCCATCTTAGGCACTGTTATCTAAGACTTATACAATAGCCCTTGCACTTTAATCCGTCTTCAATTTTCTTTGGCATATATGATTTGCAACGCTTATGCCAATATAGAGTGGTTCTTTGGATAATAATCCAACCGATCTCTCCATATTAACAACGTTAAAATGGTCAAAGCTTCGATAGTCTGTGATTTAACCATCAAAGAAAAACAGATGTGCAAACAACGATATTATTTCCAAGAGGAAATTTTATCGATCAATCATCATTCAACATTTATCTCTTTATTTCATAAATTTACTTATCTCCTGTTTCCATATATTCTAAATTCTTATTTTCTATTATCAGAAAACATTTCTGATTCTCGTTTGGAAAACATTTCCAAAACTTCTTAATTGGGATTTAAACAGATGTTTAAAACTATATTGCGATGACGACTCAAACCACTATACTAAATTCATTTAACCATCATTCACTATCAAACCTTAGCCATTGCTTAGTGAAGAAGGAAGTCAATCAAGTTGGGGTATAATTACCTCTCAGACCTTAACTGAACAACGTTTTAATTTCAGAATAGACAAAGTTTATATTTATAAACCTTTAACAACTTCCTTACGTAATTTTGGATTCTATTTACAAATCCACTTCTTTATTGAAAACGTTGGTTATAACGATAACGTTATAATCCCCACTTTCGAAATATCTAACTTCCATTTTAACTTTTATTCTTTAATGTGAATAAATAAATAAACACCTGATTTATAAATAAATAAATCTTGATTTAAACACCGGAAAATATAAGTACCTTCCCGAATTCGATATAATCGAATTTGTCGATTAATTCTCATCGAGTAAATCTCTATTTGATTAACTCTTCTTCAAATAACCTATATTCGATTATCTCTCTTTGAATAACTTATGTTCGATTAATGCACTTCGAATAACTTATATTCGATAATCTCCTTTCGAATAACTATATTCGATTAATTCCTTTCGATTAAGCCATAATCGATAACTCCTTTCGATTAAACTATAATCGATAACTCCGTTCGATTAAACTATAATCGATTAACTCTTTTCAACTAACTTAACTTAATTCACCTAACTTATTCACTTAATTCGATTTACTTACCTCGATTATCTCGACTCGATAACTTAACTCGATTTACTTATGTCGATTACCTCGATTCGATCGCTTAACTCGATTTATCTTGACTCGATTACTTAACTTGATTTATCTTGACTTGATATCTTGACTCGATTACTTAACTTGATTATCTAACTCGATAATCTTAACTCGATAACTCAACTCGATTATCTAACTCTAATCGATGAACTTAACTCGATAACTCGACTCGATTATCTAACTCTAATCGATTAACTCAATTGGTTAACTCTAACTCCAACTGGTCAACTTTAACTGGTTAACTCTAACTGATCAACTTTAACTGGTCAACCCTAATTGATTAACCCTAACTGGTCAACCCTAAATGATCTACTCTATTCGGTTAACTCTAATCGAATAACTAATATTCGATTAACTCTTTTCGATTTACTCTTTTGAATTAACTCCTTTGATTATTCCTTTGAAAAATCCCTTTTCTATTTGTTTACTTAACAAATAACTATTCCCTATTCAATTCTATTTATTTAACAAATAAATATTTCTTTTATATTTTCTATTTATTTAACAAATAAATATTTCCATTTACTCTATTCTATTTATTTAACAAATAAATATCTCATTTAACATTCTATTTATTTCCTATAAATAAATATTTCCATTTAATCTATTTGTAAGTGTTTTACAAATATTTTCTTTTAAATTCTATTTGTAAATGTTTTAAAAATATTTCTCTTTCTATTTATTTTGCAAATATCTTCCTTCGTATTTGTTTTACAAATATATTCCCTTTTATCTCTTATATATTTCCCAAATAAATAATCCCTTTATACTTCTATTTATTATCCCAATAAATATTCCTCTTTATAAAATCCTTTGATTTTATAAATAATTCCCTTTATATCTTTTCTAATTGCTTTTATAAGAAAATATCCTTTTTATAAAATCCTTTGATTTTATAAATAAATTTCCTTTTTTCCTTATCATATTTATTATCGATGAATATTTCCATTTCAAAACCCTTTAGATTTTATAAATGTTTTCTTTTATAAAATCCCTTTTTTCCTTTACTATGTAAAATCCATTGATTTTATATAACTAATTTATTTTCAAAATATGTTTTGAAAATCCCCTTTTTACATCCCAGTATTTCTTCACGGTATTTATAATACCAAATCACAATGATCGATATCATTTAAACACACATCATCATCAAAAGATTTTATATCACATCATATATCACCATATATGAAATCAGTAAAATAAATGTTGAGGAATCCAGTTGGATTCCTCCGACCTATTTCCCTGCATCACAGATGTTAAACAATATCATTAACATCGATTTCATTTCAATATGAAATATTCTGTTAAACAGAATCAATATTTGATTAACGATATATATATATATATATATATATATATATCGTTATCAATAATTTTAACCAATCAATCAACATTTCAACCAAACAGTTAACACACATCAATCAACAGATAATTATCAGTTCTAAATATACGTTAGAAAAATATAACTGTTCAGAGTTGGTGAGTTTTACTCACTTTGGTAGTTCATCGTTAAAGAACGATAAACTGTTTGTTTGATTTGAATCAAACAATTTATTTCGCCATAAATTCATACGAGCTCCAATGGACTTCCCGTCAGTCCCATGGCGTAGCCACCGTCCCTACTATCCTAACGGATCTTGTTTCGTTGAATTCTGATAAGGTATGAGCAAGTTATGGCGTATATAAGTTCATACAGCTTAAATAGATAAAAACTTAGACCTTTAATCCCATTAGGCCTCACCCATTATACCCGGCCCAACACCACCGTTAAAGCCCAACCGCTCCCCTAACCTTCTTCCCCAAAACCATTTCGTACTCCAGTATTTCCTTCTAATTCCATGACCGATTCTTTCTTCACTAACTACTCCTC
Organism: Allium sativum; assembly: GCA_030737875.1. Lineage (NCBI taxonomy): Eukaryota > Viridiplantae > Streptophyta > Magnoliopsida > Asparagales > Amaryllidaceae > Allium > Allium sativum. The sequence goes on from CM060912.1 coordinate 713,528,525, forward strand.
CACCAATACATTTTATTCAAATAAAAATCGCCAATATTCCCCTTCTTCCATCCTCTTTCCACTCATATATTTTTCCCCTAACTCGCACAACTGCTTCCGATCCCGTCATTCTCAGCGGTTACAATGACCGCGTCGGTTTTTTAATCATGACAGTCCTCAAAATTAGCACACGAGGTTCGGATTTACCCCAGGATACCGTAAACAACCACAACGCTTGAATCGATGCTTCTAAATCACCAAACCAGTCAGCCCTAGAGTTCGCGAGAAGAACTAGGGTGATAAAGATGAACGTCGAACCACATAAAACATGTATCAGGAAGAAGCTCTCAGCACAAAGATTTCAATGAACTCCAATATGAGATTTTAGGAATTTTGTTCAGTTTTGTTTTTGAATTTAAGAGGATCGAATTGTTTTACTGTAAAGAGAAAATCCTACGGCGCATTGTTTGACCTTAGGAAAATGAATTTATGTTTAGATGTTATAAGGGTATTTATAGGATGATTAAAATATTTTAATATTGATTACTTTATTTTTATTTTAATCACTCGCTAATTTTATTCATCCTCCACAATTCGTATGATCACACAGGATACCCAAAAATCACGAAAATGGTCATGTAGCTATAGTTCGACATTACAGTCCCAACGAAACTGGTTTCGTCAAATTCCGACTCCGTTTGCTAACACAGTGTATTTTAAAAGGTCCAGTTATTAACTGTTTTTCACATTAAAATCGCCCACGACCACATACTGACTTCAAAAATCACGGAAATTGAAATCTAGCGATAATTTGACATTACAAATCCAACAAATTGGTTTCGTCGAATTATGAGGTGGTTTGCAAAACTGACTATTTTTAAAGCTCTAAATAGCCCTTTTAAATATATAAATATATTTAAAAAACAATTAAATTAAATATTTATAAATAAATATTATCGTATATATTCACAACAGAATATCATACGGCTCTAGAATATTCCTATATGAAATTTCTAGCTTTATATTTCAAATCCCGATTAAATCGATATTCGATTTATAATGAAATTTCTTTTATAAAAAAAATAAATCGTTATAAATTATAAAGGAATTCCATAGCGACTTTTCTAAAATTTGATTTGGACATAAATCAAAATCTACATGACGAAATCTCGATTTTTCTCTTCCACTAGAAAGATATACTTTACCAGCTCCTAACGTTTCTTGTTTCACGGAAATCCGATTTAAAACAGGCCCAGTATATCCAGTTGAAGTTCAAATCGCCAAATAGCGAACTACTGTGCCATTTCGAGCTCGATTTTAATTATAATATAATTATACGTCCAAAATTTCATTATTTAAATATATTCGTTATTCTAATTAAATTCTAAACTGAATTTAATATCACAGATGATCCAATTCACACCATATCGTCATTTCAGCCAATTTTGATTATTTCAGAATTAAATTTATTATTAAATTTATTATTTTAATTAAATATTCACCATTAATTAATTCCACGACCATTAAATCCTTTAATTCACTATTTAAATAATTAAATTAATTAATTATTATATCGCTGAAAATGCGGGTCATTACATTCTTCCCCACTTAAAATAATTTCGTCCTCGAAATTGCTAAGGTAGAAAACAAACCCTATTAACTGGTTACAATTTATTTGTTCACTTCTTAACTTCAGTTTCCAACTGGACCAATTTAATTTCAACTAAATATTAATTAATTCTTATCAACGAAAATTTTCGAAAATCCTGAAAATTTTCGAACACCTTAACTTTTTGAATTTTTTTGCCAGCACCTCCTTTGTACTGGTCAATAGGTCAAACTCCAACTCGCCTCTTTGGGCCATCTCCAACCCAAAAGAAAATCAAACAGCCAAGCAGCATGCCAATCCGGCTCATCAAAATCTCATACCATATGAAATATAAACTTGTACCTTTTTGTCGGGCATATCAAATCTATCACTTCCATATGCTATCAACTCAGCATATACCAAAGTTATCCCAATCAAATTCTGAAATCACTTTTATCTCCAACACAACCATTCGCTTTTTACCAAGCCAAATTTTCATTTCAAACTCAAGTTTCGTTCTTGATCTTGAATCCTTAACTCACCAACACAATATCATTTCAAATCAATTTCTATTACCACTTAACTGGCTTTACTTTAATCCCAATTTACTTTCACAAATTTCTGTTCAAATTTGGTTTTTAATTCAACAATCTATTCCTGGGAGTTTTAAATAACTTTGTTTTTTCACAAATCAAATATTACCTTTCAGAATCAAACAACTTGTTTTTCTCAAAACAATTCAAAACTAAAATTTTGGTAGTAATCCGTCACTTAGAAACTCGAAAATGAACACCGATGATGTACCATCGGAATTTATTTCCCAGCGATCAAAGTAATTTCAATACTATATCACTTTTCAAAACTATTTCTTAAACCATTTCCATTTTGAAATCACTTCAAAATATCATTCCAATGTTTGTAAACAATTTAAAATCTCCCAAGATCTTAAAATTCTCATATATTTAATCCAATCCATTTACAACCACTTTTTCAAATTTCCAGGTTTTAACTCCAATTTTGATTTAAATTTCAGATCTAATTCACTTCGTAATACTTATACGAATTTTATTTGGTTATATATATAACCATCTCTATTATAATCTTACTCGATTATAATAACAACCAATATATCCACTATATTATAATTTTGATATATATATCTTCTCTATATCAAGATATACCTTGGGTAAACTTATTTTAATTTACCCTCTCTTTTTTTCAAAACATATCGTGTCGACCCATCGTATTCAAATGTTTAGAAACTCCTACCGATACAGTGGATCAAACTGATCGACCAGAACTCATAAACAACCCAACCAATAAATCTCCACAATATAAAACCACTTTATACTAAATAACAAATACGCTCTCTCGTATATATATACACTCAACTCAATCTAGAGTATTACTAACCCCATCTCTATTGAGTCACGCCACAGAGCCAAGGTAATAACTTAACCTTAAGCTCTGATACCAACTGTAGCGACCTGGATTTTGACGATCTTGGATATCCGATATACAACACATATCGAACATCCAAGGATCGAAAATAACCGAATAGTTAATGAAAGAAATTAGAGGGTGAGGATAGATAAGATAGAAACTTAGAATAGAAGAAGAAGAACACAACATCAGAGTAACACGAATCTCACAACGGAATGAATAACATATAATATATGTAACATTACTTTGAAATATACATCTGTACTTGAATATACATCATTATCAAAGTACAACACTTACAACACAGCGGAAATAAACTATAACTATGTGATCCTGAAGCCTCCTGCTCCAGCTCTTCAAGTATCTGTAAATTCCTGACTACTTGACTGCCCGTACAAAATTGGGCAACCAAGAGTTTAGGGAAAACAAAACAAATAAACTTCGGGTCAGTCATGGGACTGGTATGAGTAAAACAATTTAAAACAGTTTGAACATGTAAACGATATCTCATAAGACCACGTCGTATAACGGAACAGGTTTTTCCCTTATGAGAATCCAAAATATCTTTATATAAAAAACCTTTTGATATTATAATAATGTCTATCAACCACAATTTAATAATCATCTAACAGAAACGCTTTCATCTCACGTTCTACATATATAGTACACAATATAAACCACAAGCACGTATTGGGTAATGGGTTTCCAACTATGACAAAGTATGGAACCACCTTTCGCTAGTGTACCTCTAGAGAGGAATACACTGGGTTCAACAAGAACATCTTGCAACCCGGCCACACATGACCGACCACTCATTTCGCTTGAGTGTATCGAATGTATATCACCATCGGTTGGGATCAGCAATCGTTTCCCGAATGGGATAGCATCAACAATAGATTTTTAGAAGTAAACGAAACTCTAGATCAGGTGATTATACACCCTAATAGGTGCGACCTACATAGCCATGCTGCCTGCCCGATTTTTATCATTTCTCGGTTGATGAGGCTTGAGGTTACACTTTATCATCACATCAGATTCACTTCGAATGCCACATTATCAGATCCATTGAAAATCACTAATTGACCTCTACAACAGTACATTACGTGTTAGCTAAAGAAGTTTCCTTCTCCGCTTCCACTCTTGGTACGGTTAAAGAAATCAATGTACGTGACCTTTCTGGAAATACTCTGTCAGAAATTCATCCATACAGGTCATTCAGGAACATGATGAACCGAAGGCACTATTCAGTACATCCATCTTAGGTACTGTTATCTAAGACTTATACAATAGCCCTTGCACTTTGCTCCGTCTTCAGTTTTCTTTTGCATGTATGATTCGCAACGCTTATGCCAATACAGAGTGGTTCTTTGGATAATAATCCAACTGGTCTCTCCATATTAACAACGTTAAAATGGTCAAAACTTCAATAGTCTGTGATTTAACCATCAAAGAAAAATAGGTGTGCAAACAACGATATTATTTCCAGGACGAAATTTTATCGATCAATCAACATTCAACATTTATCTCTTTATTTCATAAATTTACTTATCCCCTGTTTCCATATATTCTAAATTCTTATTTTCTATTATCAGAAAACATTTCTGATTCTCGTTTGGAAAACATTTCCAAAACTTCCTAATTGGGATTTAAACAGATGTTTAAAACTATATTGCGATGACGACTCAAACCGCTATACTAAATTCATTTAACCATCATTCACTATCAAACCTTAGCCATTCCTTAGTTACGAAGGAAGTCAATCAAGTTGGGTATAATTACCTCTCAGACCTTAACTGAACAACGTTTTAACTTCAGAATAGATAAAGTTTATCTTTTAAACCTTTAACTACTTTCTTACGTAATTTTGGATTCTATTTACGAATCCACTTCTTTATTGAAAACGTTGGTTATAACGATAACGTTATAATCCCTACTTTTGAAATATCTAACTTCCATTTTAATTTTTATTCTTTAATGTGAGTAAATAAATAAACACCTGATTTATAAATAAATAAATCTTGATTTAAACACCGGAAAGTATAAGTACTTTCCCGAATTCGATATAATCGAATTCGCCAATTAACTCTCTTCGAGTAAATCTCTATTTGATTAACTCTTCTTCGAATAACCTATATTCGATTATCTCTCTTCGAATAACTTATATTCGACTAATTCACTTCGAATAACTTATATTCGATAATCTCCTTTCGAATAACTACATTCGATTAACTCCTTTCGATTAAACCATAATCGATAACTCCTTTCGATTAAACCATAATCGATAACTCCTTTCAATTAAACTATAATCGATTAGCTCTTTTCAACTAACTTAACTTAATTCACCTAACTTATTCACTTAACTTATTCACTTAACTCGATTTACTTATCCCGGTTATCTTATCTCGATTATCTTGACTCGATAACTTAACTAGATTTACTTATCTCGATTACCTCGACTCAATAGCTTAACTCAATTTATCTTGACTTGATATCTTGACTCGATTACTTAACTTGATTTATCTTGACTTGATATCTTGACTCGATTACTTAACTTGATTATCTAACTCGATAATCTTGACTCGATTACTCAACTCGATTATCTAACTCTAATCGATGAACTTAACTTGATAATTCGTCTTGATTATCTAACTCTAATCAATTAACTCAATTGTTTAACTCTAACTCTAACTGGTTAACTCTAACTGATCAACTTTAACTGGTTAACCCTAATTGGTCAACCCTAAATGATCTACTCTATTCGAATAACTCTAATCGAATAACTAATATTCGATTAAATCTTTTCGATTTACTCTTTTGAATTAGCTCCTTTGATTATTCCTTTGATAAATCCCTTTTCTATTTGTTTACTTAACAAATAACTATTCCCTGTTCAATTCTATTTATTTAACAAATAAATATTTCTTTTTATCTTTTCTATTTATTTAACAAATAAATATTTCCATTTACTCTATCCTATTTATTTAACAAATAAATATCTCATTTAACATTATATTTATTTCCTATAAATAAATATTTCCATTTAATCTATTCGTAAGTGTTTTACAAATATTTTCTTTTAAATTCTATTTGTAAATATTTTACAAATATTTCTCTTTCTGTTTTTTTGTAAATATCTTCCTTTGTATTTTTTTTACAAATATATTCCGTTTATATTTGTTTTACAAATATATTTCCTTTTATCTCTTATTTGTTTCCCAAATAAATAATCCCTTTATACTTCTATTTATTATCCCGATAAATATTCCTCTTTATAAAATCCTTTGATTTTATAAATTATTCCCTTTATATCTTTTCTAATTCCTTTTATAAGCAAATATCCTTTTTATAAAATCCTTTGATTTTATAAATAAATTTCCTTTTTTCCTTATCATATTTATTATCAATGAATATTTCCTTTTCAAAACCCTTTTGATTTTATAAATGTTTTCTTTTATAAAATCCCTTTTTTCCTTTACTATATAAAATCCATTGATTTTATATAACTAATTTATTTTCAAAATATGTTTTGAAAATCCCCTTTTTACATCCCAGTATTTCTTCACGGTATTTAAAATACCAAATCACAATGATCGATTTCATTTAAACACACATCATCATCAACAGATTTTATATCACATCATATATCACCATATATGAAAACTATAAAATAAATGTTGAGGAATCCAATTGGATTCCTCCGACCTGTTTCCCTGCATCACAGATGTTAAACAATATCATTAACATCGATTTCATTTCAATATGAAATATTTTGTTAAACAGAATCAATATTTGATTAACAATTTATATATATATCGTTATCAATAATTTTAACCAATCAATCAGCATTTCAACCAAACAGTTAACACACATCAATCAACATATAATTATCAGTTCTAAATATACGTTACAAGAATATAACTGTTCAAAGTTGGTGAGTTTTACTCACTTTGGTAGTTCATCGTTAAAGAACGATAAACTGTTTGTTTGATTTGAATCAAACAATTTATTTCGCTATAAATTCATACGAGCTTCAATGGACTTCCCGTAAGTCCCCCGGCGTAGCCACCGTCCCTACGATCCTTACGGATCTTGTTTCGTTCAATTATGATAAGGTATGAGCAAGTTATGGCGTATACAAGTTCATACAATTTAAATAGATAAAAACTTAGACTTTTAATCCCATTGGGCCTCACCCATTATACCCGGCCCAACACCACCATTAAAGCCCAACCGCTCCCCTAACCTTCTTCCCTAAAACCATTTCGTACTTCAGTATTTCCTTTTAACTCTATGACCGATTCTTTCCTCACTAACTACTCCTCCACCAATACATTTTAATTCAAATAAAAATCGCCAAGATTCCCCTCCTTCCATCCTCTTTCCACTCATATATTTTTCCCCTAACTCGCACAACTGCTTCCGATCCCGTCATTCTCGGTGGCTACAATGACCGCGTCAGATTTTTAATCACGACAGTCCTCAAAATTAGCACACGAGATTTGGATTTACCTCAGGATACCGAAAACAGCCACAACGCTTGAATCGATGCTTCTAAATCACCAAACCAATCAGCCCTAGAGTTCGCGAGAAGAACAGGGGTGATAAAGATAAACGTTGAACCACAAAAAACATGTATCAGGAAGAAGCTCTCAGCACAATGATTTCAACGAACTCCAATACGAGATTTTAGGAATTTTATTCGGTTTTGTTTTTGAATTTAAGAAGATCGAATTATTTTACTGTAAAGAGAAAATCCTGCGGCGCATTGTTTGACCTTAGGAAAATTAATTTAGGTTTAGATGTTATAAGGGTATTTATAGGATGATTAAAATATTTTTATATTGATTATTTTATTTTTATTTTAATCACTCGCTAATTTTATTCATCCTTTACAATTCGTATGATCACACAGGATACCCAAAAATCTCGAAAATGGTCATGTAGCTATAGTTCGACATTACGGTCCCAAGGAAATTGGTTTCGTCGAATTCCGACTCCGTTTGCTCATACAGCGTATTTTAAAAGGTCTAGTTATTAACTGTTTTTCACATTAAAATCGCCCACGGCCACATACTGACTTCAAAAATCACGGAAATTGAAATCTAGCGATAATTTGACATTACGAACCCAAAAAAATTGGTTTCGTCGAATTCTGAGGTGGTTTGCAAAACTGGCTATTTTTAAAGCTCTTAATAGCCCTTTTAAAAATATAAATAAATATTATCGTATATATTCACAACAGAATATCATACAGCTCTAGAATATTCCTATATGAAATTTCTAGCTTGATATTTCAAATCCCGATTAAATCGATATTCGATTTATAATGAAATTTCTTTTATAAAATAAATAAATCATTATAAATCATAAAGGAATTCCATAGCGACTTTTCTAAAATTTGATTTGGACATAAATCAAAATCTACACGACGAAATCCCAATTTTTCTCTTCCACTAGAAAGATATACTTCACCAGCTCCTAACGTTTCTTGTTTCATAGAAATCCGATTTAAAACAGGCCCGGTATATCCAGTTTAAGTTCAAATCGCCAAATAGCGAACTGCCGTGCCATTTCGGGCTCGATTTTAATTATAATATAATTATACGTTCAAACTATCATTATTTAAATATATTCGTTATTCTAATTAAATTCTAAACTGAATTAAATATCACAGATGATTTAGTTCACACCATATCGCCATTTCAGCCAATTTTGATTATTTCATAATTAAATATATTATTTAATTTATTATTTTAATTAAATATTCACCATTAATTAATTCCACGACCATTAAATCCTTTAATTCACTATCTAAATAATTAAATAAATTAATTATTATATCGCTGAAAATACGGGTCATTACAAGTATCAAGATAGTAAATAAACTGAATGAGAGATAATTGTAGCATAAAACAGGTATAAAAAGGATGGACATGCTAAACAAAATAAATAAGAATAACTATGCTTCTCAATTACTTTCTTTGCACCAATACTAGTATACAGGATTAAGTATTTTCCACTTGCTTAACAGAAATAGAATGATCCCAACAAAAGCATAATGGTAGACTTAGGCGTACTTCTAGTAACGGGTTTTATCCCAAACAGAAATAACAGGTACCTAAACAGAAATAACGGGTGTTACCCCAAATAGAAATAATAGGTAACTAAGCAAGACTCGATGTACCCTAATTACTACCCCAATCGATTGGCTCCCTTACTCATAAATTCCCTGTGTCGGCCCTACAGTTTTATTAACATGTTCCAAATAGGTTACATAGGTGATAGGTAACATATCAAATAGGTTACATAGGTGACATACAATTTTATTAACATGTTCCACTTAATCTTTAAATTAAGCCTACAGATTTACATGTTCATACACCCCCAACTTCAGTCGTATTATACAGTATAAGTATGCCCCAAAATTTAGTCATATTTGTAGTACAATATATGCCCCCAAATTATCATTCCCAATTAATCCCAATTTCGTTTGTATGCATATTTCAGCGATATTGGCCCAGGCTCGAAGGTAGCCTACGCTATAAAAATAAAAAGGGAATAAGGGAGGAGGAAGAACATAAATAGGCATTCAAAAACAGAAATAGACATATAATAATAACAACTGAATAACAGAATAAGTGTATGGAAAATTACATTTCATTATAGCAGATCCGTTTATATATAAATCAGTTTCTTAACAGGCATAGGCTTAGATCTAGTTTATTAACATGTCAAGATTATTATTAAATTTATATCTCTAAAAGTAACATGAACTCAAAGAGATTGGATCTAAAGAACAGAGAATAATATGATGATATTGCAGAAGAGATTCTTGTATATGTATAGGCTATTATTGTAGAAGATAGTCTAATTCAATCCAAGCTAAGGCAACATCTCCTTATCTCCATTGTTTTAAGTGTATAAAACAATAGAAATGCTGGCCATTATGTAACACCCCACCTTCATTAAGGTCACTCACAAAGGGATTTCATTAACTTCAGTGAAGTGTCATAAGTGTATAAAACAGATAAATTACAAAACAGACAAAATTTAAACAACGAAAAATAAATAAAATTTACTTTATTGATAAAACAACAACTTGGTAAAACAGCTTGTACAAAGATTGTTTTCCAACACCAAAACACCAATACCCATTACAACAAAGTATCTGTCTTATTTAATAAAATAAAGAAGCATGAAGTGACAATGATATTCCCCAATAAAGCATGAGCCAGCCATAGCTGTCGAAAGGAGAGTCCAAAGCAATACATCGTCTATCTTCGAGCTTGGAAAGAAAACTGAGCTAAGTGGTAATATTCCCTCCCTTTGAACCTAGGGGGAGGGGGGAGGAACGGAAGAAAAGAGAGCGAAACAAAACACAGTCAGACATAAAGCATGGTAAGTCCCATGACTTTCAGCATGTAAATAGGTAAAAGCACCACGACATGAATAAACTGGATACCAGTCATAACCATGATAATAAGCATAGCAAGACAACGAATGATGATTGTTAGATATGACAAGGTAAGATACACTGAATGTGCTTCGGTTATTTCTCTAATCTCCTATTTTCTCTACACTACCCAACTAGCATCCTAACGAGTGTCTTTTATAGAATGATTCGTATTCCCTACTAGTGTCTCAACTAGTATCCTGTGAAAAGGGATCCGTATCCCCTACCAGTGTCCTAACTAGTATCTTATGTTATATAATAAGGTGATCCCAACCCCGCAATTGTGGTAGCCTTCAGGTGTACATCTAGTATGAGGATCTTACCTCAATCACCCTAATTGCCATGAAGATGTTAGATGTAACCTTACTACCCTATCGATCGGCTCCCTATTTGTATTAATTTTCCGTGTGTCTGTGTCAATCGGCCCTCTCTTGCGTGTAAATACCCTGTGCTGGTCCCACCATAAGGTGTATCAATCCCTATGATAGCAACCCGACATGATTCAAGATGCACAGTGCATAACTAATGGTACCCAGTGCCTTCTTATTCCAATCCGGAGTACGTGCACGCCCGTAATCCGTTGGAACCTACAATGATGTACCCCCTGTCGCTATTTTGATCGCTTATAATCAACCCAGTAATCGTGCCCTACCCTGCCTAGTTCAGGATACAATGATACATCTATGTGGGTTACTACTGAAATGGGTCCCCGTTACTAGGGTTTCCTAGGGTCTATTCGTATACCTCCCAAATTAGCTAAGTGTTATCCATCCATTTAAGTTAACTTAACCCATCCACATGTCATGTCATGTTGGTTAAGTGTTTCTTATTAACTTAACCCTTCTCATTCATCATGTTGTAATTGGTTAAGTGTTTTCTATTAACTTAACCTTGTTCATTCATCATATTATATTGGTTAAGTGTTTCCCCTTAGCTTAACCCCATTCGTTCATCATGTTATATTGGTTAAGTGTTTCCCATTAACTTAACCCCACTCGTTCATCATGTTATGTTGGTTAAGTATTGTTAAGTGTTGCCCTCTTGTGTTAACTTAACCCTACCACTTGTCATGTTACATTGGTTAAGTGTTGCCCTCTTGTGTTACTTAACCCTACCACTTGTCGTGTTACATTGGTTAAGCGTTGCCCTATCACATCATGTTATATCGGTTAAGTGTTGCCCCCTTGTGTTAACTTAACCCTACCATTCTTAGCATGTCCGTTCATTAGCATTAATTCATTCATTAATGCCTCAACCTCTCACATTAGAACTGTTGTTTGCGGTTGCTGGATGTGCCGGGCGGTTCCAGGCAGACTTCTACCGTAAACTCATTCTAACCTCCGGTTTTGGGCTTAATGCACTAACCTCTCATATTAGATCTATATTGTTGCGGTTGCTGGATGTGCCGGGCTTTTCCAGACAGTCTTACACTGCAACTCAATCTAACCTCGGGTTAGGCATGTTCATCTTTAGCCAATTTACATATATACTATACATGTCCAAGTCTATATTTTATATGCTAATTATCCCAAATTCACCAAACTAGTCATGTTCCAATTCCCAAGTTACGCCCAACAAATTCAATTACAAGTTAATACTCAAAATAGGTTACACCCAATCTTCCCAAATTTGCAATAATAGTCATGCCCCAAAATCGCAATATACATTATGCTTGGTGTCCCAACCAATAGTTATGCCCAATCTAGATTTAATATTCCAGTTTATAGTTTCCGCCCAATCTAGATTTAATATTTCAATTTACCACAAGTTCGCAACAATAACATTTATACCCCAAATCACAAGTTACAAATTATGTCCAATAATTTCACCGAATATGTTATGCCCAATTATTTCACCAAATACATTGTGCCCAATATTTACCCAAAGTATTCCCTGTATTCCAATCGTTCGTATTTTGCGATTTCAGCCTAGGTTCGAAGGTATCCCAGGTTCATAAAAGAATAAGGAAACATGGGGAAGAGAGAGAGAAGGAGCATAAAATAAGAATAGGCATAAAAATAGGCATGTAACAACAGACCTAATACAAGAGATTTAGATTCAAAAAATATAGATTCTTGAATAAACTGATACAATCATTATCACATGCATAAGAATAATATCACGAACCAAAGAGGATTATAAACCTGATGTACAACAAAGATAGCTTGATTTAATCAATAAAAATAACCTCTAAGGCATGTAAATACATAGATTCAATAAAAGGATAAGGATAATTCTGAAAAGATTATCTTAAAATCAGGCATATACTTCGATTCATTTTATTACATGTCAAGATTACAATCAGGTATTCAAATCTGAAAATAATGTGAACTTACATTGCTAGGATTAAGAAAAGATAATTAAATCGTTGTTGTCGTAGCAAAACTAATCTTCTAATTTGATTTGAGGATCTCTTATTTTCTTCTTGAATTTAGGTTGAAGAATAACGGCTAGGCTAGATGAGCAGCATGACGGCGCCATAGCCTTTGAGCAATAGAATTAGGGGTTGGGCTATGAGTGTATATATATATATGTCTAGGATTATTAAGAGCCTTTAGATCAACAAAAGGGTCCATCCAAACCATCCAGTCCAAGAGAACGTGTCATCAAGCCAATCAGAAGTTGCCATGTAGCCCTACGACCCAGAAATTCGTCACTGCCTCATCAACCAAATACAAAACGAAGTATTTCACCCATATCTGGGGGGCTGGGTCGACACCGGGGTCGACATCCCTATGGGAGGGTCGACACCCCTTAAGGGGAGTCAACACCCTCTGGCGGGAATTTTCCCGCCCAACCTATTTTTGGCTAATTTTGAACCCATTTTTGACTTTCTGGACCTATTTCTGAAGTACTGAACCCAATATATATATATATATATATATATATATATATATATATAATATACATATATTCTCCCCTACGCGTATACAAACTTCTAAGGCTTATAACTTCTTCATACAATGTCCGATTTACGCAAACTCGGACTCTATTTCAAGCAGAATTCCGAGACGAACGCAATGGCATAACCCGTTTCACTTAATTCCCACTTTTAAAATTAAGTATTCTTTAATTTGTTACTTTAATATTCACAGAAAATATGGTGTGTTACATTCTCCCCTCCTTTAAAGGATTTCATCCCCGAAATCTCTAAATTAAGAAGAATGTATCCTAACATCCATCTACTCAACCATCAATCAATCCATTGTCCTTAAAAAGATTTCTAATGCTTTCATGATCATATGCATATTGTGTGTACGTGCCCTTATCTAATGCAAAATCAGGCAGTTTACTGATTCAGTTGACCTCCTTAATGCGAATTATGTCAGTGCTATGAGTCCATCATGTATGCAATTACTCTTAATCGTATTTTATAACTTCTACATGAGTACCTAATCATTCTACAAATGCAACATCCATATGATAACACATCAAGTTTCAATCCATATACAAATACATATATACAATATGAAAGTGACTGAGCCGATCTAGTGCCTAATGTGTGTGTATATGCATCCACGAGCAACCACTAGTAAACACTTACATCCACTTGCATCCACCAAACATAACATGTCTCAAACACCTGTTTACATCCATTGGCTTCTACCTAAGGATCGTGGATAGGACCGAGAGGATATACTTAAAAGATAAAGACTAGCATGCAAATAAACCTTATAGAAAAAGAGAGATCAAGGATATACCCTCAAAAAGAGTATGATGCACGTATCTAGTCTTCAGCCTTCTAAGTCGCATCTTCTTGAGCTTCACCCCATTGTGCTCTGACTGTCTTAACTTCACGATTGCGTAGCTTCTTAATTTCTGTTTCCAAAATATGAGTTGGAACTCATTTCACTGTCGCCTCTCGTTCCACCCCTTCTCCTTCTATATATTCGGCACTACAACTTCTGATGTGTCATGCTAAAAAGGTCTTCCAAAATTCACTAGAGGGTATTCCATGTGGAAGAACTATCTCTTGAAAATAAATAGATGCTAACCATGTTACCAGGTGTAGTTATTAAGGTGATTAGAGGTCTCTTCTCTACTTAACTTATCCATTGCGTCAACTATCTGAGAGTCTTTTCTTTGTGAAGTCCCTAATTGATCCAAAAGCGTATGTCTTACTCCTAGTGATGCCAACAACTAACTTAATCGAAGGTTTTTAAAATCAAAGGTTGATATATATTCTGAACTTTTCCTTTCCACATAAAGAGGACTTGAAGTCAACCTTTTCCTTCTTAAGGTATCCGCTACGACCTTACCCTTCCTTCTTACATCAAAATGGCGCCTAGTCCCGTGCCGCATGCATCCATGTATACCTTAAACCTTTTACTACCGTAAAGTAAAAGTCAAAACTGGGGCCGTTGTAAGAGCCCTCTTCGATCATTGGAAAGCGACATCACAATCAGTACCCCGAGCAAAGGTTAGATTCTTCTTCGTTAATCCAGTAAGTAGGGCTAATACCTTAGCAAAGTTCTTAATGAACTTCCTATATCAGCCTGCTAGTCTAAGAAAGCTTCTTGCTTCTGTTGCATTCCTTGGGACCTTCCAGTCTTGCACTGCAACTACTTTTGCGGGATCTACTGCTATCCCTTCTTTGGATACCAGTCCTAGAAACCTTACTTCTCTCCAAAAATGACATTTTGGAGAACTTCACCTTAAGTTGATGTGCTCGAAGTGTATCCATGACTTCTCTGTAATGCAAAGCATGTTCTTTCTCGTTCTTTTAGAAAATCAAGATATCGTCCACGAGGACTACTACAAACTTATTAAGGAACTCCCTAAACACCCTACTCATCAAGTCAACAAAATAAGCGGGTGCATTCGTCAAACCGAAAGGCATGACGAGCCACTCAAAGAAACCGTCAAAGGTCCTAAAAGCAGTATTGTTTATACTGTTCTCAGCTACTCTTAGCTGATAAAACCCTGTAGCCAAATCTAGTTGGGAGAAAACAGACACACCTACAAGCTGGTCAAATAAATCATCTATTCTTGGAAGTGGGTGCCTATTTTTCTTTAGTCAGCTTGTTTAATTCTCTATAATCCACGCATAGGCGAAGTGAACCATCCGCCTTAGTAGCGAACAGTACTGGAGCAACCCATTCAGAAATACTTCGCCTAATAAACCTCTTCTCAAGCAACTCTTTACCTTGCTCGCTGAGCCCTTCCTTTCCCTTGGATTCATGTGTCGTACAGGTAATGCAACCGATTTGCATTGTCAATTAGATATATGCGGAAATCTATCTCACGTTTTAGGGGACAAACCCCTAACCTAATCAAAAACATCTGCGTACTCATGGACTACTACAACGGATCACAAATCATCGATAGATGCATCAAGTGATTCTAGGTAGCTAACCCGAACTGATCCCTAAGGATTTCACGAAATCTCGAGGGTATTCCCAAGGAATGTCAAAAGTCAAACTACCCTCCTTTCACAATTACTAGCTAACCAATCCATGCCTAGAATCAACCCATAGCCCATGAAACCAAAAACATAAGCATTACACTTAAACTCAATACTTAATATAGATATTCTCAAATCCTTGCAAACCAAAGATAAATGAGCCGAACCACCAATTGGATTTGAGAGAATAATGGGATCTTCTACTATACAAGTACTAAGGTGAAGAGACTCAACTATGGAAGCAGATAGAAAAGAATGTGAAGCGCAAAACCAAACAAAGTTCTAACATGATGATTGAAAAGAAAAACTAAACTTTCAACAGAAACATTCCTACCTCTCTTAGGTACACTTGCAGTGAGAGCATGCAATTGCCCTCTAGAAGATTATGTCATTTGCCCCTTGTCCTTGTCCTTCGGGCAATCCTTGATAAGATGCCCTACTTCACCATACTGAAAACAACCACTTGTCTTCTTCTTCCTACAATTAAATGACCCGCTATACCACGGAAAAGACACTTCCTCTTATCGCGGGATCTATTATTTCTTCCACCCTTCTTATATTCCAATCCCTTGTTTGTGATTCTTCCACTTTGGCCTCTTTATTTTCACCTTTCTCCTTCTGCGTGGATTAAGCCATATCAACAAGCTTCTTATCCTTGGGCTTGTGCTCCTTAGCCCAAACTCCCTTATTCTCATCCTTACTATCCTTGTGTAGCTTGTTGACTAATTTCTCGAAACTACCTCCATCGCACGACAACCTACAAGGCTTGAAAGAAAATTAGCCGAAGGTGAAACTACTGCAGCTACAGATGGAGGTTGGGCACTACTTTGCCCTCGACATGTGCCGTATGCCTACGAAACTAAGGCAAAAAGAAAGGAAGAAGAGATTCAAATAGAGAATCGAAAGATATTGCATATGGCTTTGGGGAATATGCCTTTTAAAAACAATACATTTCTCTTGAAAAACGCTTCTTTAAAACATGTTTTAGAAAAAAACCCTTTTAAAATATGCTTTTGAAAAATCTTTTATCTGTTCTGGTAACCTTTAGCTTTGATACAACGTGTAACACCCCACCTCCGTTAAGGTCACTCACAAAGGGAATGCATTAACTTCAGTGGAGTGTCATAAGTGTATATGATAGATAAATTACAAAATAGACAAAATTTAAATAGCGGAAAATAAATAAAACTTGACTTTATTGATAAAATAGCAACTTGGTAAAACAGCTTGTAAAAAGATTGTTTTCCAGCACCAAAACGCCAATACCCATTACAACAAAGCATCTGTCTTGTTTGAAAAAATAAAGAAGTATGAAATGATAATGATATTCCCCAATAAAGCATGAGCCAACCATAGCTGTGGAAAGGAGAGTCCAAAGAAATACATCGTCTATCTTCGAGCTTGGGAAGAAAACTGAGCTAAGTCGTAATATTCCCTCCTTGTGAACCTGGGGGGGGGGGGGGGGACGGAAGAAAAGAGAGCGAAACAAAACAGAGTCAGACATAAAGCCTGGTAAGTCTAGCGACTTTCAGCATGTAAATAGATAAAAGCATCATGACATGAATAAACTGGATACCAGTCATAACCATGATAATAAGCATAGCAAGACAACAAATGATGATAGTTAGATATGACAAGGTAAGATACACTAAATGTGCCTCGGTTCTTTCTCTGATTTCCTATTTTCTCTGCACAACCCAAATAACATCCTAACTAGTGTCTTTTATAGAACGATTCATATTCCCTACTAGTGTCCCAACTAGTATCTTGTGAAATAGGATCCGTATCCCCTACTAGTATCCTATGTTATATAATAAGGTGATCCCAACCCCGTAATTGTGGTAGGCTTCAGGTGTACATCTAGTATGAGGATCTTACCTCAATCAGCCTGGCTACCATGAAGATGTAAGATGTACCCTTACAACCTTATCGATCGGCTCCCTACTTATATTAATTTTCCTTATGTCTATGTCAATCGGCCCTCTCTTGCATGTAGATACCCTGTGCTGGTCCCACCATAAGGTGTATCAATCCCTATCATAGCAACTCGACACGATTCAAGATGCACAGTGTATAACTACTTGTACCCAGTGCCTGCTTTTTCCACTCCGGAGTACGTGCACACCCATAATCCATCGGAACCTACACTGACGTACCCCTTACCGCTATTTTGACCGCTTATAATCTGCCCAGTAATCGTGCCCCACCTTGCCTAGTTCAGGGTACCGTGATATCTATGTGGGTTACTGCTGAAATGGGTCCCCGTTACTAGGGTTTCCTAGGGTCTATTCGTATACCCCCCAAATTTGCTGAGTGTTATCCATCCATTCAAGTTAACTTAACCCATCCACACGTCAAGTCATGTTGGTTAAGTGTTTCTTGTTAACTTAACCCTTCTCATTCATCATGTTGTAATTGGTTAGTGTTTTCTATTAACTTAACCTTGTTCATTCATCATATTATATTGGTTAAGTGTTTCCCTTTAGCTTAACCCCATTCGTTCATCATGTTATATTGGTTAAGTGTTTCCGATTAACTTAACCCCACTTATTCATCATGTTATGTTGGTTAAGTGTTGCCCTCTTGTGTTAACTTAACCCTACCATTCTTAGCATGTCCGTTCATTAGCAATAATTCATTCATTAATGCCTCAACCTCTCATATTAGAATTGTTGTTTGCGGTTGCTGGATGTGCCGGGCGGTTCCGGGAAGACTTCTACCGCAAACTCAATTTAACCTCGGGTTTTGGGCTTAATGCGCTAACCTCTCACATTAGATCTATATTGTTGCAGTCGCTGGATATGCCGAGCGGTTCCAGGCAGTCTTATACCGCTACTCAATCTAACCTCGGGTTAGGCACGTTCATCTTTAGCCAATTTACATATATACTATACATGTCCAAGTCTAGATTTTATATGCTAATTATCCCAAATTCATCAAACTAGTCATGTTCCAGTTCCTAAGTTATGCCCAACAAATTCAATTACAAGTTATTACTCAAAATAGGTTACACCCTGTTTACACCAAAAATGGTCTAAACACCCAAGGTACTAAACTGTACTTCACCAATTTGGTAAGAAATAAATGGAACCATGTTTAATCAGCAATAAAAGGTGAAAAATGCGAGAAAAGTAAAGTAGAGAAGAGATTTAGAGTGGTTCAGCCGTTAACCAGGCCTACGTCCACTATGAAGGTGATTTCCTGCCTTATAATGAGAAATACAAAGTACATCTGCTCTCTCTTTTCATAGTTTCTATATCTACTCAATATACCCTCGTTTATATATTTTAATCTAAGGAATTATACAAGAGAGTAGTAGAATTTGAGGAGAAGGATGGATGAATGACTAAGAAGAAGGATGTCTTCGTTTTCCTTCACTGTAAGACTGCCCTTGACGCCATGGCTGAATCTGTGGTTGAGGAAGAAATTCGGTAGCACCTCATGGTTTTTTTCCTAAAGACCCCTTTTATGTTGGTAGCCATGGTGTATTTATAGTTGAACTTCCCTTGGTAAATGATCTGGAATCCATTTATCCAAGTTGTGGATCATTTATTCTATTAATTACAACTATGCCACCGGCTAGCTGTAGCCAGCTGTCCGTAGCTGTATCTAGTTATCATGTGTGAACGGCTTGTTGGAATGAGTATCTTGAATAGCTGAGCGGGTAAGATGTAAGCGAGCGTCCTGTGAGCATTTTGGGACATTTTGTGAGAGCGAAATGCGGGTCTGGAGTTGATTTTCCTTTGTTTCTTGCGCGACCGTCCTTCTTGGTCCAAGGGCGCTCGTCTTCTTGCAGCCTTTTGTATGGCATTGTTTAGGCTTTACGACTATGTTATGAGGTCGCTCCCACTTATGTTGAATGGGTGACTTGCTTTACTTCGGTGTTTGAGCGGTTCTTAGGATATGGACCTTTATCTTTATCGAGTCGCACTTCTCATAATATGTTATGCCGTTATCTTAGGTCGCATTGGTTGACTTGACCTTCCCTGGGTCCGATATTTGGGTCTTGCTCCGTGTGGTTGCATCGTGCACGGACGACCCAAGTGATATCCGCCTTGTACCCTTTACCCAATGTGCGTATGGATTTTTAGGGATTAATACTTGCCCCTCGAAGTCCGTGATTTCTTTTTGTATGGACTAACTGGCTTCGACATATTTGATCGCACATTGGTTAGTGGGTTTGTCCTGACTTGTTGATGAGTCGTTCTTGCCGGGACTGAGATTGCTTTGTTGTAGCTGATTGGCGTCTTTACCTTTGGGCGAGACGTTTGGGCTGCTTTGTCTTTATTGTAAATAGCTAAATTATAGGGAAATGAATACGCCAACTGATCTTCTAATGGGACACCTATTTTAATACTCAAGTGTTATGCTGACGTGGCGAAGAGTACCTTTGAGGCATGCCTTTTAATCTCCCCTTCATTCTCTTATTTTTCATTCGATTTTGCTTCCATCTATCTTTCAGGAAGTACTCCTAAATTTGGAAGAAAAACTTCGTATCTCTTTCCACTGCTACTCAGGTTTGTTGATTCTTTCTTGTGATCATTCTTCCTTTGAGCCTTACAGCTATTCCCTGGTCCGTTTGCAGGATGGTTTCATCTCCAGAACAACGCCAAAAGGGGATTTTTGTCGATTTGAGCATTTTAAGGGATGAGATTCAGTCGGTTGGTCAACTGTCCGTAAATTCTCCTTCTGGCCCTTTTTATACGGAACTTCAAGCTATCATCAACAGCCTCGTCATCTCCTGGGCCTTGCAGTCCTAGGTTTGCTAAGTGATTTCGGGGATGGAGCTTATAGGGGGTTCCTTCGAATGTGGATGTATCTTCGGCCGACTCTCTTAATTTCACTTACGATATGACTGCAGCGAAAGGTCAAATGTTGGCTCGCCTCGAGACTGCTGTGCACCAATTTGGAAAACAGATGGATTTGCTAAAGAATCATTCTGCGATGTGGATGATTGGCTGGCATAAGTTGGCCTCTGACCTCCAGAAACTTCACAAGGACAATCTTGAGCGCATTTCTATTTTGGAAAACGATAAGGCGAAGTTAATCCAGGCACTTAGGTCCAAGGATAGCATAGTCATTTCCTTTGCCCCTGGGGATGTTGAGTCGGTGATTTCTGCACATGCTGAAGGGCCTTCATCTTGTTCTACTCTGGCGAAGAGGAAAGTAGGTAGGTCAAGGAAGGTTAGCTGTAACCTCCTCTCTCTTGGTTGGTTTGCTTTTTGAATTTTAAGACCGGTTGTGTAAGCGGGTGCCGGTCCTCGCCTATGACATCATGCTAATTGTTGTTTGTGACTTTGTGTTTGACCTGTGACACTTTCTGTGCTCCAGATGAATGGTTACTTGGCTGGTTTTGCAATGATTTCCATGTCTGTGCTATACCATGTCTCTTTGCCCTGTTTTGACAATACACACACATTTTTCTAAAAAGTTTCCCGCAGCGACCGTGCGTTAGCGTCGTATCACGAGGCGTTCGTTCGTATGTTAATATGGTATTACGGTTAGTCTCATATTAGGCTAGGATTATCCAACCTTCAGTATTTGGCTTGATTGGTAACTCTTTAGTTGTTTTAACTTTGGCAAGTCAGCCATTTTGTTTTTTTATTAAATATCCTGCTTTATTTGTTTTGGGTATGTTCATGATGCATTTTTATGCGTGCCTCTATGGGAGGACTTGGGCTCCAACGTAGAATCCGATCTTGGCTTCATTTGACTTGGTTAACAACAAAGAACCAGAACGGACACCGCCGTACGGCTAGGATTTATGATACCCCCTTTCGGATAGGATTTCTGCTGTCGTAATCCATCCTTGGCTTTGTTTGACTTGGTTAACAAAAAAGAACAAGAATGGCCACCTCCTTTCGGTCGGGTTTTTGTTTTTGCGCTGGTCTTTCTAGCATGTTTAATCCTTCCCCATTTTATGCTTCATCCGAGGAGCGGACACTAATTCATCTCATCGAGCTTTTAACTCAGAAGGGAAAAATTCGTGTCTTTTACCTACTAAGGTAGGTGCCCCTTGAAATTGGCAATTTTCCATTTCGGGACATGCTGGTTTTTCCGACTTTGTGCTTTGACCTAGGACACAGATGTTGGTTCGCCTTATTGAGTTTCTTTTTCTCAAGTTGGAAAACCCGTGTCTAGCACCTAGGAAGGTCACCTAAGAAGGTGCTTCTTCGGTGGGAATAGAAATTTTATGCGTGGGACTTTTGAGTTGCTTTTACTCCAGCATTGACTCTTTTAATCTGGCACCAAGCTTTTGTTGGTCCTATATTGAGAGGTCCAGTGTTTCCTGATGGAAGTTGGAATTCCTCGTGTTGGTGCACCCTGATTGCTTATTGGTCTACACAAGGAAGTCAACTTTTGGTAGAGGATTGTGAATGAGTGTCCTGTACATGTAATTAGGATTCCATATTCAGTCGCTTTATGTACATCATTAAAAATGCGAATTTTTCATGAATATTTACAGCATTTTCTATGTATTTGAATAACATGCTATAAGAAATAGCGACGGATATGCTCGCTATTCCATGCTTGTGGAATCTGGTTTCCCATCTGTGGTGGCCAATTTGAAGGTTCCGTCCTGGAGTTTCTGACTTATAACATAAGGTCCTTCCAAATTGGGCCCGAAGACTCCAGTACCGGTCATAATCTTTTTCAGAACGAGGTCTCCGATTTCAAAAGTTCTATGCTTGACTTTTGAATTGAAGTGCCTGGCCACCCTCCTTTGGTGCGCGGCTACTCTGAGTTCCGCTTCTTTTCTTCTTTCTTCAAGTTGGTCGAGGGCTTCGAGCTGTAGCTTCTCGTTCTCTTTGGGGTCAAAATGTATTTTCGATGGGTAGGGACTTCCAGCTCCACTGGTATCATAGCTTCAGAGCCATAGGATAAAAGAAAAGGGAGTATGTCCTGTTGCAGTTTTGTGCATAGTGCGATATGCCCATAATGCCAGCGGGAGTTCATCTACCATCCACCCTTAGCTTTTTCTAGTCGCTTCTTGATGGTAGTCTTGATGATTTTATTTACTACCTACACCTGCCCGTTCACTTATGGATGTGCGACCACTAAAAAGATTTTTTGGATTTTATACGTGGCACAAAAGCTTTGGAATTCTTCACTTTCAAACTAGGTTCCGTTTTCCATGATTATTTGTTGTGGTACCCCGAACCTGCATATGATATTTTTTAAGACAAAGTTAATATTCTTCTTTGAAGTTATAATGGCTAATGGTTCTGCTTCAGCCCATTTCGTAAAGTAGTCAACGGCAGCAATTGCTTATTTGAAACCAGATTTTGCAGTGGGAAGGGATCCTATGAGGTCGATGCCCCAGATAGCAAAAGGCTATGGACTGACCATATGGGTTATGGTTATGGATGGCATCCCTGGGATTTTGGCAAATCTTTGTCACCTGTCACATTTTTTAGTGTAGGCCGTGGAATATTTATTGATATTTGGCCAGAAGTAACCATATCGTAGGATCTTCTTGGCCAAAGTTTGTCCTCTGGTATGACCACCGCATTCCCCTTCGTTCAGTTCCGCCATAATTGCCTTAGACTCCTTCTCTGTAACACAGTGAAGTAAAGGTGTAGAAAATCCCCGTTTATATAGTCGTCCATTTTGAATAAGGTATAGAGGAGATTTTCGTAAGATCTTTCTTCGGAATTTGGTTTCAGCCGGGAGTGCCCCAGTTGCGAGGTATTCTTAATTGGCGACATCCATGAATTTGATTCATCGGTTGTTTCCATGATCCAATCCATTTCAATCTGCTTTGTAGTTGGATTGGAAAGGACTTCCAGTGGGACTAACCCTATTAACTGTTCATCTCCTGTGCTCGTGTATTTGGCTAATGAATTAGCTTTAGTATTTTCTTCCCTGGGAATATGAGATATGGTGTAATGCTCGAAATCTTCCAACAATTCCAAGGCTTTTATAAGATATTCTAGCAAGTTAACCATTTTTGCTTGGAATTCTCCCAGAATCTGGCATACTACGAGCTGGGAGTCGCTGAAGATCTGTTTAGTTTTTATTTGCAACTCTTTCGCTAGCTTTATTCCTGTGATAAGGGACTCGTACTCGGCCTCGTTGTTGGTTGTAGTGAATTCTAACCTTAGTTCATAACATAAGGATCTTCCCTCAGGGGTTTCGAGAACTACCCCTGCCCCTGAACAGCGGTCGTTCGACACACCATCTACAAATAGCTTCCACTGGATATTAGTTTCGATATCATCTTGCTCCTTTACTTCCCCTCGGTCGGTAAATTCTGCAATGAAATCAGCAAGCGCTTGTCCATTGATCGCTTTCCGGGGGTGATACGTAATGTTGTACTGGCTAAGCTCTATATTCCATTTTAATAACCTTCCGGAGGTTTCTGGTCGGGATAGGACTTGCCTCAGAGGTTGGCCTATGAGCACCTTGATGGGATGAGCTTGGAAGTAGGGGCGAAGCCTCTTTGATGCAATGAGCAAACAATAAGCAAGTTTTTCAAGTCTTGGATAATTAAGCTCCGCTCCGGATAACCTCTTACTGATGTAATAGACCAGTTTTTTATCTTCAAATCTTCTCTGATTAGTGATGCGCTTAGAGCATGGGCAGAGAGCACCAGGTATAGAAACAAATCTTCCCCATCACCTGGCTTTGACAACATAGGTGGTGTTGCCAGATGTTGGATCAGTTCTTCGAAGGCTCTCCGGCACTCAGGGGTCCACTGTATCTCCTTTCTTCCTTTTCTGAGGGCATCGAAGAATGGAAGACATCTGTCCGTTGCCCTGGATATGAAGCGATTCTAAGCTGCGATCTTCCCATTTAAACATTGAAGCTCCTTCTTGGTTCCTGGGGCACGCATTTCTCTCAAAGCTGATATTTTGGCTGGATTAGCTTCTATAACTCTAGCGTTGACCATGTACCCAAGGAACTTGCCTGAGCCAACACCAAAACTACATTTCAAAGGGTTCAACTTCATGGCATATTGTCGTAAGATGTCGAACATTCGGGCTACGTCCTCCAAATGGTCTATTGCCTTCTTTGACTTAACCAACATGTCATCGACATAGTCTTCCATCGTCCTACCAATTTGTTTCTTGAACATAGCATTTACCAGTCGTTGGTAAGTTGCTTCTGCGTTTTTTATACCAAATGGCATTACCTTATAGCAATATAGGTCGAGATCAGTAATAAAGCCGGTGTTTTCCTAATCTGGACCATACATCATAATTTGATTGTAACCAGAATATGCATCCATGAAAGATAGCAATTCATGGCCCGCTGTGGAACCCACCGGTTGGTCGACTCTGGGGAGAGGGAAACTATCTTTCGGACAAGCTTTATTTAGGTCTGAATAATCCACACGGACCCACCATTTGCCATTTGATTTCTTTACGAGCACCGGGTTGGATACCCATTTCCGATATGTAGACTCTCTAATAAAACCATTTTCCATTAGTCTGTTGATTTCTTCTTTTAAGGCACGCGATCTCTGCGGCCCCTGGGCTCTCTTTTTTGTTTGACAGTCGGAATGCGCGGGTCATGGACTGCAACATCCGGAGATATTCCACACAAATCGAAATGGTTCTATGCGAATACATCTAAGTTAGCTCTCGAAAAGGCAGTCAATTTATTTTTCAATTCAGGGCTCAGCCGAGACCTTATATTCAACACACGGTTTGGGTCCTTTGGATTTACAGCTATAGGAATCGTGTCTTCGGCCGAGGTCGCCCTTTCGTCCTCTGCACTGGCTTCTCTAGGATCGATCTCTTTTTGCATTCCGCTATGCTCACCAGTGCACGGACCTTTCTTTAGTTGCTATAGGGGGGAATTTTGTATGCGAGGGAGAACCTCTGCATCCTTTCCTGATTCTTTTTTCTTGGCCTCTTTCAGTTTTGTCACATAGCAGTCCCTTGTGGCAATTTGATCGCCCTTGATTACACCGATTCCCCTTTCGGTTGGAAACTTCATGGTCAAACACCAAGGAGCTAAAGCAATCTTGAAACCCGAAAGAGTCGGCCTCCCAAGGTATGCATTGTAAGATGAGAACTCGTCTATTATGACAAAGGTATGTACCATGGAAACTCGATGCTCCCCATTTACCAATTCGACAGGCAAATCTATCGTTCCAACGGGTTGCGTAGGTTAACCTGTAAAACCATGGATCTTATGTGGGTACGCGCGCACCTTTGCCATGGAGAGATTCATATTTTGGAAAGTGTTTATAAAGATCACATTGATTGATGCCCCAGTGTCAACTAGGACCCTTTTTACCACTGCAGGCCCGAGACCAATTGTGATCACCATGGCATCAATAGTTAGCGTAATTAAGCCTTCTGCATCCTTATATTTGAATATCACATCCTCGGCCGAAGTTTTGTGCATTTTCGTTGAAAGATCGTTATTCAAGATCATGCACCCTTCCTCTTTCATGACATCCTTCAATTCACTAGCGTATCTTTCCATATCTGCCCAACTATTCCCGGCTGGGTGGGGACCCCCAAATATCATATTGATTACTGGTGTCGGGTCGACTGGCATTTGGTCCTCTTCACTCGAGTTAGGCTGGCTAGCCGCATTGTTATGCCCCTGCGCGGCTGGAGTGCTTTGGGGATTTTTCACATACTGCTAGAGTCAGTTCTTCTTGATGAGCTCCTCAATCAAACTCTTCAGGTACCAACATTTGTTAGTGATGTGCCCTGGTTGGCTATGGAAACAGCAGAATTTCCTGGAATTTGCCTACTGTTTAGTTACCTTCTGCGGCTTCATCCGAGGGAAAAGGCCCGAGTCCTTCGCGACTTGGTAAATCCTATCTGGGGTTTCGTTCAAGAGGGTTAGCTCAAATGGTTTGTACATCCGCGTCTTCTTATAAGCTATGCTATCCCTCTCATCATTTCCCCTCTTTTGTCCTACATCGCTCTTCTGCTCAACCCTGGGCTCATCGCTCTTTCCTTCTCTGGCTGCGTTATTTTCTATAGTCTTCTGGACACCTGGAGCTTCATCTTCTACACTCATGTATTCCTCAGCTTTCTTGTAGAAATTCTTTAAAGTCTTTGGTTTTTTCATCTTAAGCCACTTTCCAAATTCCGACTTCTTATCGATGGCCCCTTTCAGGGCTGCCAGCAAATACCAAGGTTCTGGTTCTATGACCTCCGCTGCCGCAGCATTGAAGCATGTAAGGAAAGCTCTGATGGTTTCCCCATGTTTCTGTTCCATTTCGCCGAGTGACATCACATCCCTTGCCTTGGTGGTATGTAGTCGGAATTGATCCTGAAACCTCCTTGCTAGATCAGCAAACAGATCAATACACTTACGTGGGAGTCTGGTGAACCATAGCGAGGCCATGCCTTCTAGGCACACGGTAAAGTATAAGCACTTGATTTCGTCGGTGGCCCTAGCTCCATTCATGTGCTGGTCGTACTTGAATAGGAAAATGGTTGGATCTCCAACTCCGTTATAAGGCGCTATTGCTGGTGGTATAAATTTCTTCGGGAATTTCGCTTGATGGATCTCCTCTGTGAATGGATTTTTGCTGGGAGAAAACTCCCATTCTTTCTCCTCATCCTCTCGAGTAGCCTTCTCCTTCATTACTCACTGGATTAGGTCTGTGATGCGCCTTTCGTCGCCTGCTTGTTCATCAGGATCGATGCTGATGTTCTTATCAGCGTGACCATGGTTTAAGCTTAGGCGCCTTGCATCCTTCTTGAGGGAGGTTATGTTGGTACAACTCGCCGCACGTTCTTCTTTCCGCTGTGGAGATCTGACCTTAGGATCCTCAACGCCGACCTTTCCTCTGTCTCTCACTGAGCTGTCAGGTCGTTCAGGGTCTGAGGCTGATGAGTCCTATTTTCCATCAGCATTAGCCACAATATTTGGCGGTAATAAATTGGTTTGACCATTGGTCAGGACATCAAACCTTTCCATTAACATCCACGTTGTATTATCCATTTTCTCGTTCAAGCCGGTTACGACCACATTCAATTCATCTCGCATCACAGATGGCCCAGGGATTTCCCCGACCCCTTGATTCAAGATTTGAGGTGTAGCTTCATCAGCATTATCATCCTCATTGATTGCAACGACTTTAGTTGATTTACCGCTTTTCTTCAATCCAACCATGATCCCCAAAGAAGAGAACAATTTTGGGATGTTTTTACTGCTGAACTACAAAAGGAATTTATGAACACGTGCCCCATGGTGGGCGCCAAAATGTTTACACCAAAAATGGCCTAAACACCCAGGGTACTAAACTGTACTTCACCAATTTGGTAAGAAATAAACGGAACCATGTTTAATTAGCAATAAAATGTGAAAAATGCGAGAAAAGTAAAGTAGAGACGAGATTTAGAGTGGTTCAGCCATTAATGAGGCCTACGCCCACTATGAAGTTGATTTCCTGCCTTATAATGAGAATTACAAAGTACATCTGCTCTCTCTTTTCATAGTTTCTATATCCACTCAATATACCCTCGTTTATATATTTCAATCTAAGGAATTATACAAGAGAGTAGTAGAATTTGAGGAGAAGAAGGATGGATGAATGATTAAGAAGAAGGATGTCTTCTTTTTCCTTCACCGTAAGATTGTCCCTGACGCCATGGCTGAATCTGTGGTAAAGGATAAAAATTCAGTAACACCTCGTGGTTTTTTCCCCAAGCCCCCTTTTATGTTGGTAGCCATGGTGTAATTATAGGTGAACTTCTCTTGGTAAATGATCTGGAATCCGTTTATCCAGGCCGTGGATCGTTCATTCTGTTAATTACAACTATGCCATCGGCTAGCTGTAGCCAGCTGTCCATAGCTGTATCTAGTTATCATGTGCGGACGGCTCGTTGGAACGAGTATCTTGAATAGTTGAGCAGGTAAGATGTAAGCAAGCATCATGTGAGCGTTTCGGGAGATTTTGTGAGAGTGGAATGCGGGTCTGGGGTTGATTCTCCTTTGTTCCTTGCGCGACCGTCCTTTTTGGTCCAAGGGCACTCGTCTTCTTGCTGCCTTTTGTATGGCGCTGTTTAGGCTTTACGACTATGTTATGAGGTCGCTCCCGCTTATGTTGAATGAACGACTTGATTTACTTCGTTGTTTGAGCAGTTCTCAAGATATGCGACCTTTATCTTTATCGGGTCGCACTTCTCATAATATGTTATGCTGTTATCTTAGGTCGCATTGGTTGACTTGACCTACCCTGGGTCCGATGTTTGGGTCTTGCTCAGTGCGGTTGCATCATGCACGGACGACCCATGTGATATCCGCCTTGTTCCCTTTACCCAATGTGCATATGGATTTTTAGGGACTAACACACCCAATCTTCCCAAATTTGCAATAATAGTCATGCCTCAAAATCGCAATATACATTATGCTTGGTGTCCCAACCAATAGTCGTGCCCAATTTAGATTTAATATTCCAATTTACAGCTTCTGCCCAATCTAGTTTTAATATTTCAGTTTACCCCAAGTTTGCAATAATAATATTTATACCCCAAATCACAAGTTACAAATTATGTCCAACAATTTCACCGAATATGTTATGCCCAATTATTTCACCAAATACATTTTGCCCAATATTTACCCAAAATATTCCCTGTATTCCATCGTTCGTATTTTGCGATTTCAGCCTAAGTTCGAAGGTAACCCAGGTTCATAAAAGAAAAAAAAATAGGGAAAGAGAGAGAAGGAGCATAAAATAAGAATAGGCATAAAAATAAGCATGTAACAACAGACCTAATACAAGAGATTTAGATCTAACAAAGATAGATTCTTGAATAAACTTATACAATCATTATTGCAGGCATAAGAATAACATCATGAACCAAAAAGGATTATAAACCTGATGTACAACAAAGATAGGCCTGATTTAATCAATAAAAATAACCTCTAAGGCATGTAAAGACATAGATTCAATCGAAGGATAGGGATAAATCTGAAAAGATTATCTTACAATCTGGCATAAACTTCGATTCATTTTATTACATGTCAAGATTACAATCAGGTATTCAAATATGAAAATAACGTGAACTTACATTGCTAGGATTAAGAAAAGATAATTGAATCATTGTTCTTGTAGAAAAACTAATCTTCTAATTTGATTTGAGGCTCTCTAATTTTCTTCTTGAATTTAGGTTGAAGAATGACGACTTGGCTAGTTTAGGGATGAACAGCATGACGGTGCCATAGCCTTTGAGAAATAGAATTAGGGTTGGGTTATGAGTGTATATATAGATGTCTAGGATTATTAAGAGCCTTTAGATCAACATAGGGTCCATCCTAACCATCCAGTCCAAGAAAATGCGTCAACAGGCCAATTAGAAGTCGCCACGTAGCCAGACGACTCAAAAATTCGTCACTGCCTCGTCATCCAGGTACAAAACGAAGTATTTCACCTAGATCCGGGGGGGTGCGGTAGGGGGGGGGGGGGGTCGACACCCCTATGGGGGGTCGACACCTAAGTCGACACCCCCTATGGGGGGTCGACACCCTCTGGCGGGAATTTTCCCGCCCAGCCTGCTTTTGGCTGATTTTGAATTTCGAACCCATTTTTGACTTTCTGGACCTATTTCTGAAATACTGAACCCAATATATATATATATATATGTATATATTCTACCCAACGCGTATATAAACTTCTAAGGCTTATAACTTCTTCACACATTGTCTGATCTACGCAAACTCAGACTCTATTTCAAGCAGAATTCCGAGATGAACTCAATGGCGTAACCCGTTTTGCTTAATTCCCACTTTTAAAATTAAGTATTCTTTAATTAGTTACTTTAATATTCATAGAAAATATGGTGTATTACACTTTATATAGACTTTTTCCAATGAATCTCGCTAAGAAACAAGTCCAGGTTCAGGAAATGAACCTTATTTGATCTAGGGTGGGTCGACACACCCTTGAGTGGGTAGACCCCTTGGGGTGTGGGTCGACCCTAGGGTCGACACACCCTTGAGTGGGTCGACCTCCAATGGGCCAAAATCCCACGTGGTCTTCCTACTTTGTTGTTTTGAGTTGTTTTGAAGGGTGGGTCGACCCTCAATGGGCCAAAATCCTGCGTGGTCTTCCTACTTTGTTGTTTTGAGTTGTTTTGAATTTCTAGTTCATTTTGTTTATTTCTCCTATATGTATACAGACTTCTAACCTTAACATCTTCTTCATACGATGTTCGTTTTACGCAAACTCGAAGTCTATCTGAACCAGAATTCTGAGACGAACACAATGGTACAGTCCGTTTTAATTAATTCCCAATATTAACTTAAGTATTCTTTAGTTTATTAATGTTTTTTTAAAATTATGTGGTGTTACACCTATGGTTCTTCATTCACAAATCTTCCTTATAGGATTACTCTGATTGAAAATGATCAAATTAGATTTTCCTACAATCTCATTATTGTGTTATTCTTCATGTATAATGTTAATTTAGGAATGTAACAGAGAGTCGACTGCAAATAGTACTAGTGGGACATGATATAGGTGGAGCGTGCATTTCATATGCTATGGAAGCCTTTCCATCTAAGATTACAAAAGCAGTTCTTGTTTCAGCTGCCATGCTCCTCGATGCTTAAAATACTCTTCAAGTGTTCACAAACCAGGCCTATTATTTTTTCCCGCTTTTTTTGTCTTTATCTTTATATATCCATCCATATATAAACCTTATATATACACTAGATGTTGAATGTTCAGTTTGCTTCTGTTGTAGGAAGGGATAAGCTCAGACAGTTTAATGCGTGAGCACATATAGGAAAGATCAGGCACCAAACGAGAAAGATCAGGCACCACAACCAAAGCGTGACTTGAGCCACTTTTAGCTGAGGTTTTTTTCTTATTTTGTTCATTCCATGCTGCCCTGCTACAACAATAGTGGGAAACAACATGCATAATTTACTGCATTTTTGTATTTTTGGAGTTTATGTTAGTTGATGATGTTGACTACTATAGGAATAATAATGTACATGTTCATGTTTATCTGTATCATACATGCCTTTGTGTTGAAACTTTTCTTTTAGAGTAAGACAGTTACATTTGTTGCATGTCGAAGTAAGCCGCTGGTACCATGCAAAGGTGCTCGAGTCTTTGAACGTTAATAAATGATGTACTCCCTCGATAAAAAGAAGCAACATTTACTGCTTTGGATGCGCTGTAGCTAGAATTTATAATTCTGCAGTTAAAAATGATAACATTTTTATTTAAAATTGAAATTTTAACTACTAATCCTAAATTAATTACTCATATTCCAACCTTTTGCAGCTCCTTCGAAAATTCAGAAAGCATTCTGCTTTTGCTCGCTAAAGCATCTGCACTAGGAAAATTTGGTTAATGTTTAAAGTAATTTTTTTTTCATTGATTTACATCAACCAATCCTATATCATCTTCGACAATGCACGGCCTAAATACTCATACACCTCCTAAATATTAACTTTTTGGGAACTAATACACAAACACATACACATAAATACATGTATATGAACTTATGTGTGTGTACTGTATATGCATGCCCATCTGGACGTGCCTATGTACTTGTATATATTTAAGTTAAATAAAAACTTAAAATATTTAAAACTTTGGGCTTTACCCATATTTTATCGGCCCACTCATATTTCTAAAACCCAGACCTGCGTCTTCCATCTCCTTCCCTCACTCAAATTGCCAGCAAGCTTCTTTTCTCTTTTTTTCTTTTTGTGGTTTTTTTATCTTTATTTTATTTAGGCTTCACCTTTTTCTCTCAGCATACCCTCAAAACTGACTCGCCTCGTTTCAGCACAATGTCATCTTCCTTAAATAATACATCCATATCTCTTATATATATTGGACTTTTTACCATGTTAGACCTGTTTAAGAATTGTATAACGCTAATAGACCTGTTTTGAAAGTAATTACAGAAATAGAACTGTTTTGTATTAACGAAGGCACGTTTTGGAACCTCGCCCTAAGGCGCGATTTGGAAACTCGCTTGTACACTTTTGTTTTGAACTCCATAGCGACTTTCTTGAAATTCGATTTGGACATAACTCGAATTTTATAATATGAAATTCCCATTTTTCTGTTTCATTACTGAAATATAGTTCTATAGATTCAAACGTTTTGTGTTTCAATGAAAACCGACGTATAACGATTCCTATATATTCGAATGTAGATGTAAATGTTAAACTTCGAACTACCACGACATTTAATTAGTATATATAGCTTAACCAAACAACGTAAAACAAATACCAAATTCTAATATTCAAATACAAGAGAGATACATAGTTCGGTTAAGGACAGATAAGTTCGAAACATAACAAATACAGATACACGAAATGCAACACACTGACATCGCATCAACAAACATACATCTCCAGTTTAGGCTGCTGAAGTACACCGCTTTCTGTTATGGCCCAGCGATCCACATTTGCTGCACCTGTTTGTTTTGGGTGTTTGATGCTCGTCCATAACATTTTTGAACCTCGTTGATTTGGGTCGTCCAGCTAGTCTTTTGATAGTTGGAGGCAGTATTCGTGGACCGTCGTACGGGTCCCAGTATTTCTTATCGCGTACAGGATTAAACTCTGGGTCGTATGTAGCTCTATAACTTTCGACGGAGTACCATTCAGAAGCAAAATCGTGATGTGCTGTATTACTACCAAAACCCTGGGCTGAACAAGCTGCCATCACATGAGCACATGGTATCTTCTGCAGAAGTGGGATTCTGCATGTACATGTGACATCAGAACCGTCGATCACAACATCATATTCATCGCCGTAATTGTTAATCACTTGCCATTTATATCGACCAAATCGAACAAGCCTACAACGCCGTGCGTCAATAGCACGAGCTTATATTTTAGCTTCCCATTTTGGAGTAAGTTTCGAATTCAGACCCGCCCCCTTTTCTCGTCTCTTATAGAAATACTCAACTGATCGAAAGAACGTTCTTGCAACCAACGCCTTTATAGGCAAGGATCTGGCGCCTTTTAGTACGCCATTAAAACTTTCAGATGCGTTGGTCGTCATAATATGGAAGCGGTCGCCGTCATCTTTGCAAAGAGCCCAGTTTTCTTCGCAATTTCCTAGGCTTTGTTCAATCCAGTCATGCGCCTCCGGCTTACTTGTCTTGATCTCTTCTCTAAGTTTATTGTTTTCAATCACTTCTGAAGCACATACAGCAGCGTAAAACAAGACTACAAGTCGCTTGTCTCGATGACCTGCAGCTTGAAAATTTGCTTTAAGATGTCTTGCACAGAACCTATGTTTGTGCGGTTGGTGCCATTTATCCTGCAAAGCGCTTGGAATCCCTTTTATTCTATCAGATATAAATGTAATGTGTCGATTTTGTACGCTATAAATGAACTCACGCATGCATGAAAAGAACCAGGCCCAACTATTATATGATTCGGACTCGACCACCCCATAAGCTAATGGGTAAAGGCAGTCGTCCGCATCTATAGCGGTAGCAACAAGCAGTATTCCTTTGTACTTACCGTACAAATGAGTCCCGTCAATAGAGAGCACTGGACGACAGTATACAAAACCTGCAATGGAAGGACCAAATGCCCAAAAAGCACGATGAAATATCCTATACTCATCGTGTACTATATGTCCTACTGAACCTGGATTGCGTCTTTTAATTTCCTCAAAATACTGAGGCAAGTACGAATACGATTCGGCCCAGTCACCGTATACTTTTTCTAAAGCTTTATTCAACGTTCGCCAAGCTTTCATGTAACTGATTTTGATGAAAAGGTGCTCGTCGACAAGCACTTGCACCGTCCCAGCTGAGATATCCAAGTTGGCCTTCACAAAAGCCATGATTTGGGATACAAGAAACGCAGAAGTGGCTTGCTTGTGGTTTGAATTAATCGTAGGGTTGACACAGTTATGTTCATGAGGCAACTTTCGGATTTCCCACAATCCGTTTTGTGATTTCTTCGACACTATAGCATGTATTCGCCATGGACAAGTACCATAAACATTACATACAGCGATATATATTGTTTTATTCGACTTGATTGACTTGTATGAAACACCGTGCAGAATAGACCATTCCGTAAGTTGGTGGAGAAACTCTTCCTTGCTTCGGAATACCATCCCAACAGCAAAACCATTTTGTACGCAGCAAGCCAAGAATTTTTCACCAGAAAACTCTAAATTAGCCACTACGGATCTGGCCATCATTTGCGCCGTGCAGAGGTCATCGTCCATGGGTACTTCCATTTGAGGCTCATCACCATCTTCTTCGGTATCTACTATGTTTGTATCATAGTCATAGTTCAACGGTTCATTGCTGACTCCGGTCCAGCATGTATCATCAACTGTTGTCGTGGCAACCTCCATGCTGTCAATATGTTCGGCCTGTTGTGAAGGACCTGCACCCCATTCTTCGGCTTCTACAGTCAATCTATTAATAAATGCATTTCAGTTAGATCTAACATTTCAATGAGTAATTATAAAACTAACTTGATGTGGAACACATACCTTTGGCTCATATCTAACAATTCTGACTGATCAGTCTGTTGTTCTTCTTATTGTTGTTGTTGTTGCTGCTGCTCAGCCTCATTTGGTGGACAATACGGATTGGTGTATAAAGGAGAACTAAAGTTGATTGATGGATCATGAGTTTGCAACATTTCTGTGAAAAATCCGAAACCGCTACTCACTATAGGCGGTGTAATTATTTCTTCCACAACATCTTCCACAATTTCTTTTGCTGTTTTTCCAACAAACAACTCAAATGATTTCTTAAAGGTGGAAAACAGTACTTGTACATCTTCATCATCTGAAAGTGTTACGGCTCTCGACCCCGATTCAGTAGGCCAGTTGACCGACAACTCGATATCATATTCGAGAGGGTTAATTCTGGTTGCTTGGAAAACTGTGTCTTCCAAAGCACCAAGTGTGCAACCCCATCGAACTCTCCCTAGTTTGCAGAATCCTCCCACATAACTTCCAATTTGTTGCCCATCCACGACCAATTCACCGTCGTAGTAGATAGGTGCAGTAATAAAAGGAGGCGCCATTGTTGACTATGTTTATTTTTCTTGAAGTTCTTTGAAGACAAGATTGAAGTGTATGAGAAATAATGTGCTGAAGAGCTATGAAATAGGGAAACCAACTAAGCAACGTCACCATTAAATCAACTTTATTCAACTCAGTGTGCGGTCGTTGTCAAGTCAGATTTAACAGGGCTTTAATCATGTCATCCAATTCAAAATAAAGCAGAATCATAATCAATTGTCCTTTGCTCATAGTGATCACACAAAACAAGCCATGCGTCAGAATTGGAAGAGCTTTATCACAATGGCTTTATCACAATGGACCAATTTACCCGTGTCTAGTCAAACCAACAAAATACTGTACACTGTACAAGCTGTACCCGTGTCAACGAGTTGTCAATTCTTATTTATGTCATAATGTACACTGTACAAACCAGCAAAATACAAAGCTTTAATTCAAACTTCAAAAGCATAAAATAATTCATTAGAAAAACACATACATACAATGCTTCGTGTTGATCTTCCAACTCCTACAAACACACAAATAATAATTCAAACTAAACTTCAGAAACATACAATGATAATAGATTATGAGAAGACGATGAGTATATATAAAGTTTTGAAAGTACCCAAAATACACTGGCGCGATTTGAAAACGCGCCCAAAGGCGAGTTTTGAAAACTCGCCCATGTCGCTCCCCTGACAAAACAGGTCAATATTTGTAATTATTTTTGAAACATGGCTAATCATGTAATACAATTCTGAAACAAGCCTAAGTACATAAAAAGTCCATATATATTTATTCCACCATTACATAGACCTTCGACGTTCCATACTCCCCTTACACTTAATGCAAAGCCACAAAACTACCACCATTGAACCCCTATTCGTGAGCACTCCGCTACCATTACCAATATATACCATTAGATCCTCTCCCCCCATTGTCATTTCTGACCTGCGTGCAACTCATGGTGAACATCACTGAACTTGTCAGTCCTCGAGCCCCTCCAAAATGTTGCCACTGATGCGCCACACCTCCCCAAGGCTAGCGCCACCCATGAAAACTTCTTCTGCTGCATGAAACGCCCCTAATAGTGAACCCTAACGTGTGATGTCCAAGTTCGAGCTCCAAAACTTGGCGTCGAGTGGCTTGAAAATGGTATGAGCATGTAGCCCAGGCCATCAGAATTTAACGAATCGAGCTTCAAATTTTTTGGAGGATTGAGTGGTTTTCAATAATTGGCGTAAGATTAAATTGAAAACAAAAGTTTTGTTTTAATGTTGCTACATAATTCCTGAAACTAGAAGAAATAAACAAAGCTACTTACAGGATCAAATCCTTAGTGGCTAAGGAATAGAATGCATTAGACATAGGTTAGGAGTACAGATAGTTGAATAGAAGGTAGGATAGCTGCCATTAGTTTTCTCTTTCTAATTCTGCACATGTACGTGCATAGGAATAACATATAGTGGGTAGGCAAGCTTAACTATGAAGGAACAGGTTTATTATATTTTATAATGGTTCCAAATATCACCTGTATCAACTTCATAGGGTTTAAGGACATGCTATAGTTTTCTTCATGAGGCTACAGGCTTTAAGGGAAGACAACGCGAATATTTGGTATGTCTTATGTATATATATGAATATGTGTATATATATACTGATCTGGTTTATAATATGTGGTGCATGGGAAGTTGGGCTTGCTTGGGTAGGCAGGAAAAAGTTGGCATGTGAAATAGTTTGGCTATGAAGAGGTAGATTGCAGTGATTAGTAGAC
Organism: Allium sativum; assembly: GCA_030737875.1. Taxonomy (NCBI): domain Eukaryota; kingdom Viridiplantae; phylum Streptophyta; class Magnoliopsida; order Asparagales; family Amaryllidaceae; genus Allium; species Allium sativum. The sequence goes on from CM060912.1 coordinate 713,566,108, forward strand.
CAAAACTTAAAATGATGCATAATATTGTAATATCAATTATAGACTCTTATGTTAACTTGGATTTCCGCCTACTTCCTGTATGTCCACTTCAATAGTAGAGTTAATATCAATAGTAGTTGAAACATTAATTATGCTCAGTTTTACACCTTCCCCCTTTAGAGCACTCTTTACTTCATCAATTGACAATTTGGTATTACATGTTAGTGAGTTCTTTGCAAGTCTGTCATACACTTGTTTATTTGATTTCACCTGTTGTCGCATTGTGAAGACCCGTAACTTCCCCGTAAAGGAAAGCGTCGGATAGTTCGAGAACAAACCACAACAGAACGCATATAAAAGAACATTTCATTGTATATAACAACAATGCATCAGATTACAAGAATATACAGAGTATAAATGAATATTACACAGAAATATCAGAGATTTAAATTACATTTAAATACATAGCAGCGGAAAATAATACAATATACAACTAGAAGTAGATATACGGATACAAAGCTTTCCGGATATCGTTCCAGCTGTAAACCAGGATCCTGTGAATATAAATCTGCAAAACCAAAACTACTAGCTGCCCGTGTCGAAAATAAGGGCACCCAGAGTTTAGGTTAAAACAATAAACTCCAGGTCAGTCATGGGACTGGTGTGAGAACTAAAACAGTTATTAATCTTTATTTTAAATCATTAGGTAAAATCAAGGGACCACGCCGTATAGCACGGAACGGATTTTCTCCCAAGGATACCAGTGCATAAAACAACAACGCAATGCTAAATAAAGAAAAATGAAGCTGTTATAAGACCCAGGTCCTATCACACAATGCAACGCAAGCCGGGGGATAGGGTTTTCCCTTATAACAGCCAAAGAATGCTTGATACGTTTAAAACAAATCATTTGATACTATTATAAGTGCATAGTGTATAAAACAACTTCAAATCATAAGTATCAATCATAGGCGACATAAGCGCCCCATCCCACTATGTCGCCATATATAGGATTACAACTAAAACCGCAAATGTCACGTATTTGGAAATTGGATTTCCATCTATGAACCGAGGCAAAAGATAGTCCTCAACCGATTCGAGACTGCCTAGCCCGAGTCTCAGGATCAGAGCTCGAGTGACCCTTGGATCGTCAGGGCCGGTCCACCGATGTGGATTAAAATGCCTGAACACTGCGTTTCGCCGCCCTTTGGGGCGTAAGTGAGCCAACGAATGACTCCATCGGACCCGGATCGTCCGATCTAACCGAGGCGCCTCGCAACAGCAACAACCACATAAGTCAAACTCGTCAGGGCGTGTAAAACCACTGACGCCACTTCTAGCTAGGAGGAAACGCAGGCCCTCCCTGAGGTCCGTCTCCCGTTTTTGGTTCATACCTGGTGTGAAACACGCGAGGTAAACGTTACACAAAGCTACGCCACAAAGGCCGTGCTTTGATCATCAACCACAAGACTTTGCTTTTCAACAGAAGCCTTGATCATTTGCATCTTAGCATGCCACACAGGCAAACCATCCTATGCAACCGATATCAGTCACACAGAATGAAATCCGATGTCAGACACACAGTCCATTTACAAGTCCGTTCTGGGTCTGAACGAAACCGGAGGCACCTAGTACCCCGCATATCCATCGATCTCCAAGTACGTCTGGACGATCACCAACTGTTTCCATCTTCTTGGGTGTACAGCCCAATCAAGATCATCAGTTATCACCCAAACGACGTGAAGACCTCCGGTCTTCGACCATCGTCTTCATCTTCGACTTATCGTCGTATCAGTTATTCAGAATGGGATAAACCCGGTCTTTCCGAATAACTCGCGTATATTTTAAATAAGTGTTACACAAACACAACATACGCCTCATTCCAATTCATCAGTCACTAACGGTAAATTAATCAAGAGAATAATTCCCCAAATATTAACCCCGAAGGCCGAAACCAACATCAGATCAATATCCAGAAAACCATTCTGCTTGGATAACCGACAATTAGTTTCTAAATTTCACATTCATAGGGAATGGTTCCCATTAATTTTATCAAAGATAAATTCTTGAATTTATTCTTTAATCTATTTTTGAATATCAATTCAAACTAGTCGGGATTAGCGAACCTTACCGAAGTAATCATTTGTTTTCATTTCCCAATCCCAACCTATTCATCCCATGAAGTAAAACTAGTAATACTTCATATCTAACACCAGGGTGTTATCGGTAAATTCAATTACCATTTCACGTTCAAATCTAATTAAAGATTTAACTATCGCCTGGAGTAAAACTGGTGATACTCCATTCTCAAACTTTTCAATCTAATTAAAGATTCATTAAAACTCCACTTAGTTTTAATCTGTGACTGGGTTAAAGAATCCGTGTCATTTAAAAACACAGTTCACAATAAACCCAAAATCACCTTCATTAATTATCGGGTTAAAGAACGAGTGTTATTTAAAAACACTGTCCACGATAAACCCAAAAATCAATATCAATTCAATTCCAATTAAATATTATTTAATTGGTACACTTCATTAAATCTAAATAAATAAAAAGATTCAATCTTTTCTCAACTGGGTTCAAGAACAGTGTTAGTGAAGACACCATTCACGACAAACCCAAATCACATTTGATATTCAATATAAGGCTCTGAATAGAAAATATATCGGCTTATATTCAATATCAAATTCTACGATTAACAAATGTCGTATTGGAAATAACGATATAAATATATCTTTCAAATTTCCATAACAACATCTGTATAATCACGAATTCCAACATCGAAATATTCCGAAGACAATTTCGATTCAAATCCACTCCAATGCAATCATTGGAAATTCTGGTTATTTTTCAAAACCATTTCAAATCCAATTCATTTATTTAAAAATAAATAGAATTATATTTCTAGTTCAAAACTAGTTCATTTCGATAAAAATCCATTTTTATCTTTTCAAATATGGAGTTTTTCATCCCAAATCTTCACAAATCATTTCTTATGATTTTACACAAATTATTACTAATTTTAATAATTTTATCAAGGCCCGTACAGTCGATTTCCACCAATGGCCATCGAACTGCACGTATAGCGACCTTTTTCCAATTTGATTTGGACATAATTCCAAATCCAACCGTTAGATTTCTAATTTATCACATTCGTTGAAAGCTCTTTTCGATACGAACCCAACGGTTCCGGTTTTAGGAGAATCCGACGGTCGGATCTCCCGTAATGTCCGTTTGAAATAAATGGTCGAAATTCACGAACTGTCTCGGCGCGGCGCGTTCTATTCAGGCCATTCTATTATATATATTATATATATAATATATATTTCGTCGATTTCTAATTAAAACGAATTATATAAATAGTTTTAAAACTCGTTTCAAAAGCATTTTCAACTTCCTTTTCCAATTCAAATCAAAATTGAATTCTTCTTTATAAATTCGTTTTAAAATTCATTTCTATTCAATTCAAATTTCAATTCAATTTGAATTCATTTAAATTCGCTTTCAATTCAATTTGAATTCGTTTTCAATTCAATTCGAAATCGTTATCAATTCATTTCATTTCGAAATCGTTTTCAATTCATTTCATTTCGAAATCGTTTTCAATTCAATTCATTTCGAAATCGTTTTCAATTCAATTCATTTCGAAATCGTTTTCAATTCAATTCATTTCGAAATCGTTTTCAATTCAATTCATTTCGAAATCGTTTTCAATTCATTTCATTTCGAAATCGTTTTCAATTCATTTCATTTCGAAATCGTTTTCAATTCAATTCATTTCGAAATCGTTTTCAATTCAATTCATTTCGAAATCGTTTTCAATTCATTTCATTTCGAAATCGTTTTCAATTCATTTCATTTCGAAATCGTTTTCAATTCATTTCATTTCGAAATCGTTTTCAATTCAATTCATTTCGAAATCGTTTTCAATTCAATTCATTTCGAAATCGTTTTCAATTCAATTCATTTCGAAATCGTTTTCAATTCATTTCATTTCGAAATCGTTTTCAATTCAATTCATTTCGAAATCGTTTTCAATTTATTTCATTTCGAAATCGTTTTCAATTCAATTCGTTTCGAAATCGTTTTCAATTCAATTAGTTTCGAAATGAATAAAATCGATATAAATATCGTTTACGTCAAAATGGCGTCAATCTAATCAACACGACTTCATAAATTTCTATTTTCAAAATAGTTGTTATTATCAAAATATTTCGTTCAACACATGACCAATCTCAATGGATGAGTATTGTCAACACATGAACTTTTATTTTATATTGATAAAGATGTAAATTTTATTACTAAAATATTTCGTTCAACACATGACCAATCTCAACGGAGGAGTATTGTCAACACATGAACCTTTATTTTATAATATTCTTTATTTTTCAAATTGGAATGAGGCCCAATCAATTACCATATAAAGTTAATTATATGGATTTTCATACAACACATGTATATAATCCCATTGAAAAACAATCAACCATCAACCAAAGTGCACTACACTGTATAAGCATCAAATATAGATATTCAACGCTTATAACAGCCTGTCAATCAATCGATCGACACATTTAATCAATCAGGATGAGTGAACTTCAAATTTCATCCCAACACCCGTGTGGGGTTTCAAACAATCAAACAAATATTTTGTTTGTGCAGTTGGGCGATGTGTAAAATTTATCGTCTCAATCAATGTCCTTCAAATAGGTGTACATAAACAAACCGTCCGGTTTGTAAATGAATATTTATTTATTCACTTCACGTTAAAAATTATATTTTTAACGATAAAACATTTTATTTCAACCTATGAATTTCTATTCAATTCATTTACACAATAAAATGATATTTTTATTTTTCTAACATATTTTAGAAAATTTCGGCGGCATAACGACACGATACTAGAAACGGGACAAGGCCTAGCCTTATCCCCGGTCTAGTGAAGGCCCGCGCCATTCACACATCAATCAAATCAATTTCATTTTGCAAACCACAAATTTTGGAGTAAGAGTCTAACCTAGCCTTACTCCTTCGCCTTATAACGGCGCACGTCTAATCCTAACCAATTTATCGATTCGATTTTTCACACCACAAACCCCATTCAAACCAATATCGCAATCAATCACCAAACAGCCAAACAAACAAGTCCATGGTCTGTGGACGATTGTGTCGGGTGCTACTAAACACCGTCTGCATCCTAGTATATATATAACTAGAAAATAAATTGAAGAGTGAGAAATTCTCACATATAGCTATCCTAGCTCCACGGCACTTTATTGATAGAAATCTTCATCGCTACCGCATCTTCGTCATCTTCGTTGTCCGCTTTCACTACCTATGTGTAAAAATCGAATTTTTACTTCGTTATTCAATATATAAAAATCACATTCCTATTTCGACTTTCAATATATAAAAATCATATTTTTATTTCGACTTTCAATATATAAAAATCTGATTTTTCTTTCGACTTTCGATACATAAAAATATGATTTTTACTTCGGCTTTCAATATATAAAAATCTGATTTTTCTTTCGACTTTCGATACATAAAAATATGATTTTTACTTCGGCTTTCAATATATAAAAATCTGATTTTTACTTTTAAATTTCTAATCTCCTTTTAGTTTATAAATCATTTTAGAACCAGTTTTTAAATCATCTTAAAAATCAGTTTTTATACTTTTAAAAATCAATTCAGTTTTTATTCTTTTAAAAATCAATTCAGTTTTTTTTATTCTTTTAAAAATCAATTCAGCTTTTATTCTTTAAAAAATCGAAATCAGTTTTTTACTTTAAAAAATCGAAATCAGTTTTTTACTTTAAAAAATCGAAATCAGTTTTTACTTTAAAAATCGAAATCAGTTTTTACTTTAAAAATCGAAATCCGTTTTTAAACTTTAAAATAAAAAAAATAAAAATAAAAGTAAGATAGAATACTTACTGTATGAATCGGAGGAGGGTGGGTGTTGTCCACTCCATCGACTGGAAGGGAAGGGGCGCAGGTGGTTCTCCGGTGTAGCGGTGGCAGCTTCAGGGCGTCGAGCGTTTGTCTCGTCGATTCGGGGGGTGAGTGGCGGCCTAGGTCTCGTATTGGGGAGGGAGGAGAGGGGAGCGACGCAACAACAGGCGGAGGTGGGGAGGCAGTCTCCGGCGGCGGCAGAAGGGAACGACGGCTGAAAAAAAAAGGGATCGGGGTTTTTTTTTCCTTTGTTTTGAAATGTCGGGTCTAGTCCATGGAATGTGGGGGGGTTGACTTAAGGAAAGGAGAATAAGGGGGTATTAGAAAATTAATTTATTATTATTTTATTTTCCATCAAAGTTACTTTTTATTTCGATCTCTGAATCGAACCCAACGACTGTCGCCCGTAGCTAATTACCCCTATTCTGAACACAATGGGACATGTTTCGTAAGCTAATTCGACTGTTACAATCAGTTTCCGTTAAATTTACATTTAAATCACTATATTGAATTTTAAACGTACATTTCAAATTACCGGGGTCACATACTAACTCGAAAAATTCCAAAAAAATATTTTCTAGCTTTGCATTAACAATACGGTCCTAACAAAACTAGTTTCGTCGAATTCTGAGACCGTTTGAAAAATGGTCATTTTCCAGTCGATTAAAATCAACTGAAACTGGTCAAACGCGTTTTCCTTTGCCACGCTCACATATTGATTCGAAAAATTATGAAAACTGAAACCTAGCAATAACTTGACTCTGCGGACCCAACAAAACTGGTTTCGTCGGAATCCGAGGTCGTTTGCAAAATGTCCATTTTTAAGGGCCTGAATTCCATAGCGACTATTCAAAATTTTCAACTGGACATATCTTTTGATTCCCGCTATGAAATCTTGATTTTCCTGATTCGTTGGAAAGATATTATCAATTAGATCCTAATGTTTTTGGTTTCACTAAAATCCGGATTGTTTTGCACCCGGTACATTCAATTGAAGTTTGAAATCGAATTATCGAACTACCGCGCCATTTTCAATTCTATTTATAATTATATATAAATATTTATATTCTAACGACGACGCGTATAATATATACGTTCGAATTATATTCAAAATAAATTTCTCGTCGTTTTTATTTAAAATAATCTATTTTAAATATTTAAAATTCGCTAAAATTGCCAAAATAAAAATTTTAAACTGGCCCAGATTTTCGGGTTGTTACACGCATTCACTAGCTGTTCTAGTTTTTGGTTCCATACTTTTGATGCAGCGATTGTGCAATTCGAATAATTGTGGCCAAAACATTTACAATTTTTGCATGGATAAATTCATCGCTCATATTCAACCTATATTTTATCAATTTCCGCATTATATAACTCTATATCCAGTACGTAAGGTAACTGAAATTTATATCCACCTTAATTAGAACACAAGCGAAGTTAAGTCATGTTTCAAAAGAAGCCGTCTCATCCATTCTAATAAGATAACCAAGCACACTCACAATTCATTCGAGTTTAAATTCATTAAATTAAACAAAAATTGGTGGCTGCTAAGAAATATAGGTTAGTGGTTTTATTTAGATTAGATTTTAATATTATATAATAAATAAATCGTTATAATTTATAAATGATTCCATAACGATTTTCTGAAAATTTGATTTGGACATAACTGACAATTTATAAGATGAAATCTCCATTTTTCTCTTTTATTAGAAAAATTAATTCAGTAGATTCCAACGTTTCTTATTCTGAAGAAATCCGACTTATAACGAATCATGTGTAGTCATTTAAAGTTTAATTCCCAATATTATGAACTACGACAACGTTACGAGCTCATATTAAATTGTATTATAAATTAATACATTCGGATGTCAATTAAATAATAAATTCGTTATTATAATTCAATTCTAAACTGAATTAAATCTGTTATATCATCCAATGTAAATAACATTGCAAATTCAACTCATTTCGACTATTTTAGAATTTAAATTAATTATTTCTCCTCTTATATTATTTAAATAATCAAAATTATTTAATTTAAATCATTTAAATTTTCAAAATCACTATTCAAATAATTAAATAAATAATTTAATTGCTAAAAATCCGGGATGTTACATTCTTTCCCCCTTAAAAGAATTTCATCCACGAAATTACTAAGGTAGGAGAAATGTTACAAACTCTATTAACTAGGTCAAAAATCATTTGTTTTACTTCTTAACTTCAGTTTCAACCGAATCGATTTATTTCAATAAAAATATTAATTTCTTCCTATTAACGAATATTTTCAAAAAAGTTATAACATACTAAATATTTGAATTTTTTTGCTAGCATCTCCTTTACATGGCTCAGTCGATACAACTACAAATCGCCTCTCCAAGCTCTCTTCAATCAAAAATAAAATCAAACTGCCAATTGGCTTGCCAAATAGGCTCATAAATCTCATACTCAAGTAATATGAACTTGTACCTTTTTGTCGGGCATTCAACTCTATCTCTTCCATTCCTATCAATTCAGTATATACAACTGCATTCCCAATTAATTTCTAATCAAGTTATTCTCAAATCCAATCATTAACTTAACCCTAAGCCCAATTTCATTTCAAACTCTAGTTCCATTCTCAATTCCAAACTCTTAACTCACCAGTTCAATTTCATTCCAAAATCTTATCTCTCAAATCCAGTTACTTAACCAAGTTAAGTTACATTCCCATATTTAATTCATTAATTTATTTCTCAAATTAGTTATCCTCACCATAAAATTAAAAATGCGATTTTTATTTCTAAAATAAATCCATTTTAATTCAAACAATCTCTTCTTGGGGTTTTCAAATAGCTTAGCTTTTCTAAGGCCATATATTCCTTTTCAGGATTCAAAACAACTAGTTTTCTCAAAACAATTCAAAAAAAAAATCTTTGGCTGTAATCCGTCACTTAGAAACTCGAAAATGAGCATTGATTATGCGACCGTCACCATCAAAATTATTTTCCAGCAATCGAAGTGAGTTCAATGGTATGCCACTTTTCAAAACCATTTTTAAACACTTCCATTTTGGAAATTATTTCAAAATATCTTTCAAAATGCATGGAAAACATTTCCAAATTTCCCCAAGATTTTAAAATTTCCATATATTTAATCCAATGTTCATTTACAAACACTTTTTCCAAATTTTAGGAATTTTAATTCCAGTTCTGACTTAAATTCAGATTTAATCCATCTGATTTTATATATTATATTTATATGAATTCTGATTGGTTATTTATAACCATCTCAATTATAATCTTATCTGATTATAATCACAACCAACACACCCAATATACTATGATAATTCCAAGATATATACTTGTTTATATCAAAGTATATTGGACAAAATTATTTCATTTACCCTTTTTTTAAAAAGATACTATGTCAATTTATCGTATTCAAGTGTTTAGAAAACCTTATCGACCATGTGGTTCCCCACTATCGACCAGCATTCATAAGCTAATCAACCGATAAATCTCCATAATATAAAACCATTTTTATACAATCTACAAATATATTAACTCATTTATATACACCTAAACTCAATCTAAGGTATTACTAACCCCATATCTATTAAGTCACGACACAGAGCCAAGGTTATTACTTAACCTTTAGCTTTGATACCACTGTAATGAACCAGGATTTTCGACCTCAAAAATCGAAACAAATCAGGATGTCGACTATTCAAGCATCGTAATTACCAGATCATTAATAGAAAGAAGATAGAGAGAGAAATAGAAAGAAAGAAAGTTAGAATAGAAGAAGAAGATCACAACAGAATAGAATCAAAGTAAATACGAATCTCACAGCGGAACAAATAAAATACATTATATAATATAACTTTAAAATACAAAACTGTATTTGTACTTACATACATCATCAGAGTACATCACATATATACCATAGCAGATATAAACAATAGCTATCTAATGTTGAAGCCTCCTGCTCGAAGCTCCTCCAAGTATATCTGTATAATCCCGGCCACTTGACTACCTGTGACGGCCCGTCCCGCACCATCCTGCATTTCCTTCGAAAGTGCGCTGTACACATGCCCGGCTAGCACAGAACGGTCGCCACAGAAGGAAAGAAGGAAGAGAATGAACTAATCAAGAAACCTGTAGAATGTCTCACAGCGCATGGAATAAAATATAATAATAACATACTTGACACAAAACAGGCGAGACAGTGCATAAGCTGATAACTAAAATCAACATCAATCATCAAAGCAGCGGAAATCCAAATACAGCTTATTACAATTTTCCAAATTTACTGTCTCTAACACAAAAGAAAGCTAAAGTAGAAGATACACCAACAATGCCCATGTAGTGATCTTCAACAACACAGGGAGAATATTATGTATATAGTACGTGGAAGCCTCCTGCTCGTCTCCGGATCATCTACCCGTGCATCACCAGCTAACCTGTCTCTAGTCTGCTCGTGTGAGCACCCAGAGTAATAAGAAGAGACATAAAACTCTGGGTCAGACATAAAGCCTGGTGTGAGCGATAAGCATCTAAACAAAGTAATAACAGGTATACTAATCCATACCTGAACCTAGACCTGCAACCAAAGAGTTAGTACCACATACCGTACAATACTCCAAGGTGCCATAATAAATAGTGTAAGAATACGGGGGTGGGGTGTGCATGTCACAATGATAGCAAACAGATCATCCATAGCAACCATCCTCACATCTCTCACTCAGTGCGTAAAGTATACGACATCTACCACTTTGGAACACTAGACAAACTGAGGTAACGACGAATCCCGACTTGTAGAAACCCTGCTGTGACCAAGCCAAACACTTGGGGTCATGACCAAACATTTCAATGACCCACTTCATTGGTCGTAGCCCTTGGTTCTACCGATGCCATAATGGCCCTGAATCCGCCTTCGCACCTCCTACCATAGTGGTCCAAAGCTATAGACGTCGATAACTCCTTAGCACGCGTCCCGCAGCAAAGCCCAACCATGAAGCGAACTCGTTGATTCCCATCTGAATCTTGAGCTCTAACTTCTCATTTGGACTTCCTTTGCATCTCGGGTTTGGTCGAATGGGAGTTGGTCTTCAGAAGAGTCATCACGAAGTAGTAAAAGTACACGTCCAGTTCCCCATGCTCGGTTCGGTTCGGATACGTTCCCCGGTTCGGTTCGGAGTGCCACCATCCTCTGGGTTCGGGTCCTTCTCCCTCATGCGGTTCGGTTCGGAGCTCTTCCTCATGCGGTTCGGTTCGGAGCTCTAAAGCGGTTCGGTTCGGATACCCCAAGGCTTGAGTGTCTCCGTCTCCGTCTCGTCAGCATCAGTTCAGTTCGTGTATTGCTCTCGATTCGGTTCGGAATATGGTATCCATGCTCCTCTTTCTCCCACTTCAGTCCTCCTTGTTCCTTCCGACCCCACGCTACGCCCCTCCGATCCGACCATGCCTTCCTTGTTGCCTCTTCACGTCATGCTCCAGAAAGTACCACGCCCCGGTCCGGTTCGGATATGTCCGATCCGATCCCTACCCGATCTGATCTCCTACCCGATCCGATCCGGATCTCTGTAGCATTTCCTGCAGCTTTTCTAGCGAGTGTTTCGCGCCATAAGACGGCGTCTTTGACCAATCTAGCTATTCTAATGAATCATAAAACATGCCATAGAGTCATAGCAACATGTAATAGCAACCACAAGCAACAAACAACAATTTAAATAAATCAAAATGGATCAAAAGTGGCCAAAACCTCACATTTTCCTATAATCCCTCTTAATCATGTTTAAGCATACGATTAGCAAAACACATCGAAATTAACCCAAATTTCTAACAGAGCCTTAAAACATTATTTTAGAATTTTAAGAATTTTTCCAGAATTTATTTACGTATAAATTCGCTAATCTTCACTAATTACCCTTAATTAACTGTAATTAGTGTCAAAACAATGCTATCACTCACCTTTGCCACAACTAGGACCCCAAAACTGAAATATTCTCTGATTTGGCGCTGTTCCCAATCTTATACAGCAGCTCCAACCTTGCTTTGGTGCTTTTTCTTCTTAATTTAATGTTTGCTAAGCCTAATCTTCAATTAGAAGGTGATTTTTGGGTGTTTGAGAGAGATTTAGAGAGTGGAGGCCATGGCTAGGTTAAGAGGAATGAAAGTGGCGGCTGGAAAATGTCTAAAGAAATGTGTTCTAACCCTAATCAGCACCTATATCCCCCTAAACCCGAAATTCCCCTTGGACCTAGCTGCTAATTACCCGGTTAAGCCCAATTAAGCTGTTTTTAACTACCTGAAACTTGTTTCAGCCATATCTCCCAAACGGTAAGTCCGTTTGGCTAATGTGACCACTCCACGGAAAGAGAAACCATCATCCGAAGCCAATGGAAGTGGTTTCAGGTCAAAATTCCTTTCCAGTCAAAAGTTATGGCCAAAACAGTGCCAACTAGGGGTAAAATGGTCATTTAAAAAAATCGGGAGAAATCATGAACATGGGAAATGACCCCAATAGTCGTCTCCCAAAGTTACATGACCATACGACTTCGTATGTGACAGAAATAAATATTCTACGATTCTATGATGCGTAGAATGCGGGTCGTTACACTCTCCCCCCCTTAAGAAATTTCACCCCCGAAATTCCTTAACCCAAAACATACAAAGGATCCCGCATGCCTAACAACCACATACAACAATCAAACATGCAAAACAAGCAAATAAGCCTATCCTAGCATGCGGAAAACTAAATCGAAGTCAAAATCTTACCAGGCAAAGAGTTCTGGGTGTGTCTTCCTAATGTCCTCCTCTGTCTCCCAAGTACAATCACTCTCGTCCTCGCTCCACTGTACCTTGACTAGTTTCACCGCCTTCCTTCGAAGTTGCTTCTTGTCGTGCTCGACAATACGGGCCGGCCTGCGGTTCCCAACCGCCTCGGGTTCTACTTCGAAGTCCTCTAACTGATCAGGTGAAATAGTCATATCTGAGTCGTGAACGAACTTCCTTAGTTGGGAAACATGAAATACATTATGAACTCCCGCCATCTTCTCTGGTAAGTCAATTCTATATGCCAAATTCCCGACTAGTTCAAGAACAGGGAATGGGCCAACGAATCTTGGTGCCAACTTGCCTTTCCTGCCAAATCGTATTACGCTCTTCAACGGAGAAATCTTGACGAACACCAAGTCGCCAACGGAGAATTTCAAGTCTCTTCTCCTCTTATCAGCATAGCTCTTCTGCCTATCTTGAGCAGCTTTCATTCGTTGCTGAATGGTCTTGATCTTATCTGAGGTCTCTCTCACCACATCTGGTCCAAGCACAAACTTCTCGCCAGTCTCTATCCAACATGATGGTGAGTTGCACGGTCTTCCGTACATTGCTTCAAACGGAGCCATACCGATACTGGATTGGTGGCTATTATTATATGCAAACTCTACTAGATGCAAATGGTCGTCCCATGATCCACCAAAGTCCAATATACATGCTCTCAAGAGATCTTCCAAAATACGGTTCACCCTCTCCGTCTGACCGTCGGTCTGAGGATGATATGCGGTACTGAGATGTAACTCTGACCCTAGAGCCTCCTGTAAGCTCTTCCAAAACCCACTAGTGAACAACGGGTCTCGGTCACTCACAATGCCTTTAGGTACTCCATGAAATCTCACTACCCACTTCATATACAATTCTGCTAACTTAGCTGCCGTTCTTGTCGATTTGACTGGTATAAACCTTGCACTTTTAGTCAGTCGATCTACAATTACCCAAATGTTGTCATATCCCGATCTAGTCCTTGGTAAACCATCGATGAAATCCATCGAGACTTGTTCCCATTTCCATTCGGGAATTTCTAATGGTTGCAACAACCCACTAGGCTTCTTTTGCTCGGCTTTAACTAGCTGGCAATTCATGCACTTGGATATAAACTTCCCAACGTCTCTTTTCATCCCTTCCCAGTAGTAAGTCTGCTTCATGTCTCGATACATCTTATTACCACCGGGGTGTATGGTTAGCTTTGAGTGATGACATTCTCTAAGCACTTCATCCCTCAATCCATTGACATTGGGTACAACAAGCTTTCCATTCTTTCTAAGCCATCCTTCTCGATCAAGCCCATACTTGTTCATCTCCTCATCGATATCCATCTCTAACTTGGAGATGATTTCCAATAGGTTAGGATCGTCCCTCTGACTAGAGCCGATCCGCTCAATCAAAGTGGGTCCGATCGTCAAACTTGCTAATATTTCTGGATCCAATTCGCACTTTGGTCTGAAATCAAATTCCGCGATAAACTCCAGTTGCTTCCATTCAAGGAACATAGCCCCTAAGCTGGCATGTCTTCTACTCAATGCATCGGCCACCGCATTACCCTTTCCTGGTGTGTATGCGATGTCAAAGTCATAGGAAGCCAAGAACTCTAACCATCTCTGCTGACGGAGATTTAAATCCTTCTGGGAGAATAGATACTTTAACGACTTATGATCTGTAAACAACTCAAATCTTTCTCCCAAGAGATAGTGTCTCCACATCTTTAATGCGAACACAATTGCTGCCAATTCTAAATCATGGGTAGGGTATCTTCTCTCGTGCGGTTTCAATTGCCGACTTGCATAAGCTACAACCCTACCGCCTTGCATCAATACAGCACCCAGTCCGGTACCACAGGCATCCGTGTATACCGTCATCTCTTCATCCCCCTTAGGAATGACTAACACTGGTGCGCTTGTCAACTTGTCCTTTAGACTTTTAAATGCATCCTCGCACCTTCCATCCCAGACAAAAGCTTGATTCTTCTTGGTCAACTGGGTCAATGGTGCTGCTATCTTGGAGAAACCTTGGATAAACTTACGATAATATCCCGCTAACCCCAAGAAACTTCTTACATCTGTCGCATTCTTGGGCATAGGCCAATCCTGTACCGTAGCCACCTTTGCCGGGTCCACGGCAATCCCATTTTCTGATACAACATGGCCCAAGAACCTCACTTCCCTCTTCCAGAAGTGGCACTTAGAAAACTTTGCTTTCAATTGGTGTTTTCTCAACACCTCCATCGCTACCCTTAAATGTTCCTTGTGTTCTTCCTCTGTTCTCGAATAGACCAAAATATCATCAACGAACACAAGGACAAACTTATTCAACTGATCTCTGAATACTCTATTCATAAGATCCACAAAATATGCTGGGGCATTGGTCAGCCCGAATGGCATGACCAACCACTCATAAAACCCAGACGGCGTCCGAAATGCCGTTTTAGCTATACTCTCAGCTTCCACTCTAAGCTGATGAAAACCGGTCGCGAGATCCAACTGAGAAAATACTCTCGCGCCACTCAACTGATCGAACAAATCATCTATCCGCGGTAGAGGATACTTGTTCTTCCTCGTCACTTTATTCAACTCGCGGTAGTCTACACACAAACGAAGGGAACCATCCGCCTTGGTAGCAAACACAACTGGTGCTCCCCATTCAGAAACACTCCTTCTGATAAATCCCTTCTTCAAAAGATCGCTGACTTGCACCTCGAGCTCTCGCTGCTCCCTTGGTGCCATACGACGAAGTGGCATCACTATAGGTCTGGTATCCTTCACCAAATCAATACGAAACTCAATCTCTCGGTGTGGTGGGGGTCCGGTCACTTCTTCGAAAACATCTGGATACTGGCTAACCACGGGCAAACCTGACAACTCACTATGCGGAATGTCGAGGGAGTTTAGAAAACTAGCCAATACCCCCTCACTGGGTAGACCACCAAACACTATCCTCCGCCCATCATCCGCTCTAGCTGTCACCAACAAGCCCTCACAGTCAACCACCACCCCGTATCTTTGGAGCCAATCTACTCCCAAAATAATGCCAAACCCAGTAAAGCCCAAAACAAAGCAATCACAAACAAACATGCATCCATGACTCGATAAGACCACATTGCGACAAATCATGCTAAGGCTAGTCGAACCATCAATCGGGTTCGTCACTACTAAAGGTCTATCGACAATCTCGGGCTCCAATCCCAACCTATCTACCAGGTCACTAGATATGAAAGAACTGGAAGCTCCGGTATCAAACAAAACTCTAACAGGAACATCATAAATAGAAAGCATACCTTGAATGACGACACTCTTTCCCTTCTCCGCCGCAGTTGGGGCATTCGACGAAGAAGGAATAGCATTAAGAGCATATGCTTTCACCATTTGCTTTTCCTTAGGGGGTTGCGGACACTTGTCCTTATGATGTCCCAATTGGCCACAATTGAAGCACTTCCTATCCGCTGGCTTGGCCCGACAATTACTAGCATAATGGCCCTTCTTACCACAGCTGAAGCACTCCACATCTTGCTTATTCTTTTTCTTCTGGCCGTCCTTAGCCTGATTCTGCTTTCTCTTATTCTGAGAACCACCTTTGCCTCCACCACTAGCTTGTGGCTTTGGCTCATCTGCGGATGCAACCTCAGTCTTCGACTTAGGGTAGAGACTTTCTGACCTTAACGCTTTCCCCACAATCGACTCAAACGTCTCATCGATGTGGTTAATAAGCCTTTCCCCTAAGTACTGATCCAAACCAGTTATGAATTTCTCATTCTTTTTCTCGGCAGTATCAATAAGAGATAACCCGTACTTCGACAAAGTGTCAAATTCAGCAATATACTCCGAGACAGCCCTGCCATTCTGCTTGAGCTCCAAGAATTTCTTAAACAACATTGACTTCTGAGCAGCTGGGATGAACTTCTCACTAAAGCGAGCCTTAAACTGCTCCCAAGTAATCTGATCTTCGGGAGTAGCTGCCTTTATAGCATTCCACCAATTCATTGCCCGCCCTTGCAGCTGACGGGACGCTAGCTTTCTCTTCATCGCATCCTCGATACCCAAATCCTCGAAGATACGTTCGCAACTATCCACCCAATCTTGAACATCCGTAGCCGACTCCGTTCCGTGGAACGGCTTCCCACCAAGGCTAGTATAATCCTTATTCAGCTTGGCGAAGTCGACTCTTGGCGCCTGCACTATTGGACCACCACCATTTCCACCATTGGGAGCTGCCCTCTGTACATCCCTAAGCATCTCTCTCATGAGGTCAGTAAACATTGTCCTCATGTCAGCATCATTCCCATTATTGGCTCCCCTACCAGCACCTCTAGTATCTCGGCTCATCGTCAATCTGAAAAAGGAAACGATTAACGATTCCATAGTGGTGCTAGTGCAGTACAACTTCATTCTTATACTACTAATAGTATATGTATATAGCTTTTAAAAACCAAAGTAATCACAAATACGCTCTCTCGTATACGTATATTATCTCTCCCTGATAACTTCCCTAGGTTAACTACGCAACCTAGAGCTCTGATACCAAGTGTGACGGCCCGTCCCGCACCAGCCTGCATTTCCTTCGAAAGTGCGCTGTACACATGCCCGGCTAGCACAGAACGGTCGCCAAAGAAGGAAAGAAGGAAGAGAATGAACTAATCAAGAAACCTGTAGAATGTCTCACAGCGCATGGAATAAAATATAATAATAACATACTTGACACAAAACAGGCGAGACAGTGCATAAGCTGATAACTAAAATCAACATCAATCATCAAAGCAGCGGAAATCCAAATACAGCTTATTACAATTTTCCAAATTTACTGTCTCTAACACAAAAGAAAGCTAAAGTAGAAGATACACCAACAATGCCCATGTAGTGATCTTCAACAACACAGGGAGAATATTATGTATATAGTACGTGGAAGCCTCCTGCTCGTCTCCGGATCATCTACCCGTGCATCACCAGCTAACCTGTCTCTAGTCTGCTCGTGTGAGCACCCAGAGTAATAAGAAGAGACATAAAACTCTGGGTCAGACATAAAGCCTGGTGTGAGCGATAAGCATCTAAACAAAGTAATAACAGGTATACTAATCCATACCTGAACCTGGACCTGCAACCAAAGAGTTAGTACCACATACCGTACAATACTCCAAGGTGCCATAATAAATAGTGTAAGAATACGGGGGTGGGGTGTGCATGTCACAATGATAGCAAACAGATCATCCATAGCAACCATCCTCACATCTCTCACTCAGTGCGTAAAGTATACGACATCTACCACTTTGGAACACTAGACAAACTGAGGTAACGACGAATCCCGACTTGTAGAAACCCTGCTGTGACCAAGCCAAACACTTGGGGTCATGACCAAACATTTCAATGACCCACTTCATTGGTCGTAGCCCTTGGTTCTACCGATGCCATAATGGCCCTGAATCCGCCTTCGCACCTCCTACCATAGTGGTCCAAAGCTATAGACGTCGATAACTCCTTAGCACGCGTCCCGCAGCAAAGCCCAACCATGAAGCGAACTCGTTGATTCCCATCTGAATCTTGAGCTCTAACTTCTCATTTGGACTTCCTTTGCATCTCGGGTTTGGTCGAATGGGAGTTGGTCTTCAGAAGAGTCATCACGAAGTAGTAAAAGTACACGTCCAGTTCCCCATGCTCGGTTCGGTTCGGATACGTTCCCCGGTTCGGTTCGGAGTGCCACCATCCTCTGGGTTCGGGTCCTTCTCCCTCATGCGGTTCGGTTCAGAGCTCTTCCTCATGCGGTTCGGTTCGGAGCTCTAAAGCGGTTCGGTTCGGATACCCCAAGGCTTGAGTGTCTCCGTCTCCGTCTCGTCAGCATCAGTTCAGTTCGGGTATTGCTCTCGATTCGGTTCGGAATATGGTATCCATGCTCCTCTTTCTCCCACTTCAGTCCTCCTTGTTCCTTCCGACCCCACGCTACGCCCCTCCGATCCGACCAGGCCTTCCTTGTTGCCTCTTCACGTCATGCTCCAGAAAGTACCACGCCCCGGTCCGGTTCGGATATGTCCGATCCGATCCCTACCCGATCTGATCTCCTACCCGATCCGATCCGGATCTCTGTAGCATTTCCTGCAGCTTTTCTAGCGAGTGTTTCGCGCCATAAGACGGCGTCTTTGACCAATCTAGCTATTCTAATGAATCATAAAACATGCCATAGAGTCATAGCAACATGTAATAGCAACCACAAGCAACAAACAACAATTTAAATAAATCAAAATGGATCAAAAGTGGCCAAAACCTCACATTTTCCTATAATCCCTCTTAATCATGTTTAAGCATACGATTAGCAAAACACATCGAAATTAACCCAAATTTCTAACAGAGCCTTAAAACATTATTTTAGAATTTTAAGAATTTTTCCAGAATTTATTTACGTATAAATTCGCTAATCTTCACTAATTACCCTTAATTAACTGTAATTAGTGTCAAAACAATGCTATCACTCACCTTTGCCACAACTAGGACCCCAAAACTGAAATATTCTCTGATTTGGCGCTGTTCCCAATCTTATACAGCAGCTCCAACCTTGCTTTGGTGCTTTTTCTTCTTAATTTAATGTTTGCTAAGCCTAATCTTCAATTAGAAGGTGATTTTTGGGTGTTTGAGAGAGATTTAGAGAGTGGAGGCCATGGCTAGGTTAAGAGGAATGAAAGTGGCGGCTGGAAAATGTCTAAAGAAATGTGTTCTAACCCTAATCAGCACCTATATCCCCCTAAACCCGAAATTCCCCTTGGGCCTAGCTGCTAATTACCCGGTTAAGCCCAATTAAGCTGTTTTTAACTACCTGAAACTTGTTTCAGCCATATCTCCCAAACGGTAAGTCCGTTTGGCTAATGTGACCACTCCACGGAAAGAGAAACCATCATCCGAAGCCAATGGAAGTGGTTTCAGGTCAAAATTCCTTTCCAGTCAAAAGTTATGGCCAAAACAGTGCCAACTAGGGGTAAAATGGTCATTTAAAAAAATCGGGAGAAATCATGAACATGGGAAATGACCCCAATAGTCGTCTCCCAAAGTTACATGACCATACGACTTCGTATGTGACAGAAATAAATATTCTACGATTCTATGATGCGTAGAATGCGGGTCGTTACACTACCCATACAAATTTGGGCACCCAAGAATTTAGGGTAAAAGAAAAAAGAACAAACTATGAGTTAGTCATGGGCTGGTGTGAGTAAACTCCAAACACTTGGTTTAACTTTACAAAAATCCTTTTAAAAGAAGGGATAATCGTAAGACCGATCCACACATAAACACAGATGGTTTTTACCTTTTGAGAACCCAAAACACTTCTAAAATCAGTACTTTTTTAATATTATAATATTGTCTAATTTAAGTAAATAGTATATAATCAAAAATCTAGGGATCTTATTGGGGAATGGATTTCCAACTATGACAAATTATGGAACCACCTTCCGATCAGTGTACTCTAGAAGGGATACACTGGAGTTCAACAAGAACATCTTGCAACTCGGCCACACATGACCAACCATTCATTTTGCTTGAATATTCCGAATATATTATCACCTTGCGGTTGGTATACCAACATAACTGTTCTCGGAAGATACGGAAGCGAAAGAAGAACAAAAATGAATATTCTCTAGATGGTGACAATATATCCTAATTGGAAGCGACCCACTTAGTTATGTTTCCTGCTCGATTTTTGTCATTTCCTAGTAGATGAGGATTGAGGTCATAAAGTATCTTTTGATAGGTCACACCTTCATTTACTTATAATGCCACATCGTCATACCTTCCAAATCACAGATTGATTTCCCCAAAAATACACTGGTATAAAGCTAAGATAAACGAATTCCTCCACCACCAAACGTGGAGATAAACTTATGCGATTTATTAGATATACTCTGTCAGACATTCGTCTATACAAGTTGTCCTAGGACTAGACAAATCGAAGGCACTATTCTGTAAATCAGTATTAAGCAATTTCTACCTAGGATCGCCAGGACAACCCTTGCATAAACTCCATCATCAATTGTCTTCAATATATTTGATTTGCAACGCTAATGCCCATACAGAGTAGTTTCCAGATAATAAATCTGATCCCGGTCTCTTCGATTGGCAACGAAAATTGGTCAAAAAATTTGATAGTCGGTTATTTAACTATTAATGGAAAACATCCATACAAACAATGATCTTATTTCCAAATGGAAATTATACCGATCAACCATCAATAACTAGTGAGCCCCTTTTATTTAATTTATCAATAATTTATTCACTCCTAAATCTCCCGTTTTCCATATTTCTTAAAACCCGTTTAGCCCCTCCCGAATCATGGAAAAACATTTCCATATATCCACAATTTCTCATTTTCTATATTTAGAAAATATACGTAATTTACATTGGAAAATATTTCCATTTCTTATTCATGTATCACTAATCTTCCACATTCATTTGTCAGATTTAAAATTTCAAGTCATTTGGAATTAGCATGTGAGTGTAGTAAATTTAAACGCGTTTTGTAAATTTAATAAGCTAATAAAAGACCATTTTTCAAACGGTCTCCAAATTCGACGAAATTAATTTTGTTAGGACTATATCGTCAAAACATAGCTAGATATCAAATTTCATAATTTTTGGAGTCAGTATGTAGCCCCTATAAATTAAATTGTACGTTGAAATTCAATATTGAATGTTTAATTTTGACAGAAACTGATCAAAACAGTCGAATTAGCTTATGAAACATATCCCGTTGTGTTCGAAGTGGGGGTATTTGGTTAGGAATGACAGTCGTTGGGTTTAATTTGGAGTTCAGATTGATAAAAATGTATTATTGGAATTAAATAATATAAAATATATATATGAATAGCTAAATTAAAACCCTATCTTCCTCACAACTCAGGAAACAGCCGGCCCTAATATCAATGGACAAACAACTCGAAATTTCCTCCTTCAATCTCTCTTCACATGGTTCGAATTAAATCATGGTTTGCAAACGAAAATTGAAGTACTAGGAGAGGGCTTTAATTTGGTATGGGTATGGTCAAAAATAGTGGATCAATGGGTTTGATTTTTGGGCTTAAAGCACTAGAGTTCGATCGCCAGTTCAGGCGAGATGGAGCAGCCGAGATGGCCGACGTTCAGGCCATGGGTGCCGTAGGCGGTGGCGCGTCGTGCGATGGTGACAGATCGGGGTCAGGGTGGAGGATGGGTTATAGTAAAGGCCTGGAGATAAATGATGTGGAAAGGACTAAAAAGAAATTAGTTTAAGTTAATTAACTTTTTATTATTCTAATTACGTAATTAACGTATAAAATACCATTTATTTTTCATATGAGATCGGAATTCGATGATTTCAGTTGCGTTGGAATCGTGACAACGAACACTACAAGATGGAATTGACCAGAACATAAATGGAGCAAGTTGAATTTTTGAGCTAAATTAAATGTTCAATTTAAAAATAAATCCTCAACTAAAGATTGACAGAGTGGAAATCAAAGTGAGAACTTTCTCACCCAAAATATTTGTACAGTTATTTATTTTATAACCGAATGTAGTTGAAACACCCCGAATTTTCAGAGAATATTAAAATTAACAAATTCAAAAACACTTAATTTTTAGAAGAAGAATTAAGTGAAATGGATTGCGCTATTACGTTCGTCTCAAAATTTTGGTCAAGATAGACATTTGGTTTGCATAAAACGGATACCTTATGAAGAAATTATTAAGCCTTGTAGTTTGTATGCATATGAGAAATATATACATATATATATAAATTAAATAAATAAGTATGCAAAAAAGTTCAAAACAGCAAATCGGGAGGGGGAATAACCAATCCGGCCCATTTTTGAGGTCGACCCGAGCTCCGCTGGGTCGACGAGGGGTTGATTCAGGGTGTTTGGCTGTCAACCTGTGGGCCGATTCGCTCTAAGGCAGATGTGGCATCTGATTGGTTCTGATGGACGCCTTGCTGAGTCATTAGAGCTGATTTGGCTATTCTATCTTGTCTGAATGGCTTTGATTTGCTCTAGGTTAATCTGACGGTTCCTATTAAATCAAACTTCTATATAAGCAACCTAATACCTCAACCCTAAATCATATTAAAAATCAAACCAAGTGCCGTCATGCTTCCATTGGACAACCTCGAGTAGCCGCCATTCAACTTGAAGCAAATTAAAAGAGGCAAACAAAATCAAATCAAAATTAAACTAAAACAACGATTGTCTACATCAAAGGCGAGCATTTCAACTTCAGAATACAGATTCCAGAAATCAAGATTGTCTTTTGTAAGTGTAGTTATCTTTTAGATGTAAACAAATTTAAAACGTGATTTGATATAAAGTGAAAAATAGAATTATACCATGTTGTATAATATTGAAGATGCTAATTCGTGTTTGTTTCTTGTGATGATTTTATCATGAATTATCTTGGAATGTTTGTGGCTTATTGGACTTGGTGTTGGATCTATTAAAGATTGAGAATGAAACTATCAATATCATATGCAAGTTATATGTTTCATGTTAAGATCTACATATATATGTTTATATGATTAATGCAAGTTGTATGTATTATGTTAGATCCAAGTCAAGATCTACATATATATATTCATATGCTTTATGTTAGATCCATATGCCTATATATATGTTCATATGTTCATATGCAAGTTACAAGTTTTATGTTGGATCCATGTCAAGATCTATCTAGGTTTATATGATTAATGCAAGTTATATGTTTTATGATAGATCCAAGTCACGATCTAATTATACATATGTTCATATGCAAGTTACATGTTAGATCCAAAATTAGATCTATATTTATATGCATGTTTGTAAAGTGGACTTATGCAAGTTCACCTTGTTAGATCTAGTTCACACCTATATGTTAATGTTAAAATTATACATGCCTTGGGATTGGACATGTCATGATTATGTCATATGCTAGTTTATAATTGAGGTTATGTTCATACATGCCTAGATCTACATATTAACATGTTTTAGGCTTATGATTATCTAAGTCTAAATTATATGCAAGTTCATGTGACATGTTAAATTATATGAATAAAGTTTTGTGAAACATTTACATGTTTGGCTGAATCTATATTATGCATGTTCCCTTCTTTACCTCTTATTTATAAATTGGGCTAATATGCGGGCACAATGACTTTATGTGATTAATACGAATGAACAAACGGGGGTAACGTTGGGATAGTTATTAAATCAAAACATGTTAATAATGTAGGTGGGCCCAAAACCATGTAAATGGTTAAGGCCATGAATGGTATAATTTATACCATTAGTCTTGAACATAATTAAAATATGTGACATGAAACACTTATAGAAAATTCACATACATAAAATGTAAAAGATGAATATGCCTAACCCGAGGTTAGACTGAGTTGTGGTGTAAACCTTTCGGGAACCGACCGGCACATCCAGTAACCACAAAAATACCTGTCTACTGTGAGAGGTTAGTGCATCAAGCCCAGAAAGACCCGAGGTTAGACTGAGTTGTGGTGTAAAACTGCTCGGAACCGACCGACACATCCAGTAACCACAACAATGCCTGTCTAATATGAGTGGTTGGTGCTTTAATTAATTAATTAAAGCTCATGAACAATCAAGCTAGAAATGGTGAGGTTAAGTAATTAAGGGAACACTTAACCAACTTAACATGTTAGCAAGACAAGATTGGTGGGGTTAAGTAATTGAGGAAACACTTAACCAACTTAACATGTTAACTAGACAAGACTGATAGGGGTTAAGTCAAACCAAGGACACTTAACCAATTTAGCATGTTGACTAGAAAAACCCTAGTAACGGGGACCCATTTCAGCAGTAACCCACATGGATGTATCAAGGTACCCTGAACTAGGCAGGGTGGGGAACGATTACTGGGCTGAATATAAGCGGTCAAAAGGGCAGCCGTTAGGTGCGTTAGTATAGGTTCTGATGGAGTACGAGCGTGCACGGGCTTCGGAGTGGAAAAAGCAGGCACTGGGCACCAAGCGTATACTTGTGCATCTTTGAATCGTGTCAGGGTTTCCATTATAGTACTTGATACACCCTATACTGGAACCAACACAAGTACTTAAAAATCACGTGGGGCCGCATGACACCGGGAATACATGAATGCGAGTAGAAGCCGATCAATACATGAATGGAATCACTTTATCATGAACATACATTGCTAGTTAAACAACTCTTAGTGGGTGCAGAGAAGTAAAAGTGGGTGTGATAGCCAAATCTAGTTAATTCTTACTTTACCTCGTTTTAGGACTACCCTACCCTTGTGGTATCATTCTAAGTTCAGTTTATTCATGTCATAGTTTTTTACTTGTTTACATGCTATTAAATAATTGGGCTTACCGGACTTATGTCTGACCCATTTTCCTTTCGCTTCTTTTCTTCCATTCCCCCATCCAGGTCCGCAGGGAGGAAACACTTTTGCTTAGTCCAGGTTAGCCAAAGCTTGAAGACCGTAGATGTAAGGCTTGGACTTTCCTTTTTTAGCTATGGCTATGATCAAGCACTTATTGGGGATTTATGTCATTTTATTTTCAGTATTGCTTCTTTATGTTTTCAAGACAGATGAAAAGTTGTAATAATTTGGAAGGTTGAAATAGTTGTTGAATTGTTGTATTGAGCAAGTATTTATGAAATAATATTGATCTTTTTCCGCTACATAAATTTTTTGTCTTCCATTTATTAGTATCTTGTACCTTAAAACGCTCCACCGAAGGTAAGGCATTCCCTTTGAGAGTGATCTTAACGGAGGTGGGGTGTTACACTTGGTACCAGAGCTAAAGGTTACCAGATCGGATAAAATTTTTGAAACTATTTTTCAAAAAAAGTCATAAAGAAGCATTTTCAAGAAAAAGTGTTAATTTAAAAAGGCATAATCCTCAAAGCCATATGCACTATCTTTCTATCCTTCGTTTTGAATCTTTCCTTTTTGTTTCAACATGTCTCGGGATCTTAACCTTCTAGAAGGTGTACCGATACCTGGCTGGCTCAGGAGATACCTAGAAGCTAGGGCCAATGACGAGGGCCCAACAGACATTCCTCCTCCCCCAACTGCTGCTGCCCCTCCTCCTCCGACGAGAGGAAATGCTTTCTCAAAGATCTATAGAGACTTTAGATCCATGGGTGGAAAAGACTTTAAGGGGAGCGAATCATTTGTGGAAGCCAGAAACTGGCTCAAGGAGACCGAGGACTTATTCGTTATCTTTGAAGTAGACGAGAGGCGGAAACTATAGTTGGTGGTGTGGTTGCTCAAAGACGAGGCCTCCTTCTGGTGGGAAGTCACTAATGCTGAAAGACCGATAGAGATTTGGGAGGACATCAGGGCGAGATTTGAAATGAAGTTTCTCTCACAAGCTGAGCAGAGTCTACAAATAGAGAAGTTCCTATCTCTTAAACATGCCAGCTTGTCGATCAAAGAATACATCAATAAACTCAACCAGCTTGCTCGATTTGGACTGGAGTTAGTAAACACTCCACACAAGAAGGCTCTCCGCTTTGCCAAAGGACTGAATGAGCCACTACAAGGTTTGGCAATGTCCCATATACCTATGGGAGCGACTTACGAGAGACTGGTGGACATGGCTCTGTTGCAAGAGGAGAACAAAGATGGCAAGAAGGAGGTGAAGAAGGAAGAGCCTCAAAACAAGAAAGGAGATGGATCTCAGAACAAGAAGACAGACCCCAAGAAAGGCGGGAAGGATAATAAATCCCGTAAGAAGATGAAGTGCAATTTCTGTGGGATACCTAGACACTTGGCTAGGGACTGTAGAAAGAAAAAGAGGAAATTGGGCGCTTGTTTCTAGTGCGGGGATACTGGACACTTGTCTAAGGACTGCCCAAAAAGGCAAGGGCAGGGACAGAGGACTGGATCATCTTCTGGAGGGCAGGTTCATGCTCTCGTTGCACCTCTGTAGGAACAAGATAGACATATTTCTGTTGAGAGTTTAGTTTATCTGTTTGATAATCCTGTTCGTACTCTCTTTGATTCTGGCGCATCGCATTCTTTTATATCTACTGCTTTAGTTGAATCTCTGCAACTAGACACCCATATAATAGAGGATCCCTTGGTTGTTTCAAATCCAATTGGGGGCTCAGTTTATTTGTCAATGATTTGTTTGGATTTGGAAATCTCTATTTTAAGCGTTGGGTTTAAAATGTAATGCTTATGTCTTGGGCTTCACGGGCTATGGGCTAATTCTAGGCATGGACTGGCTATCCAATAATGGTGTCGTCCTCGATTGTGAAAAGAGAGAGGTTAGACTCATGACTCGCCTCGGTAACACTCTCGAAATCTCTTGTAATCCCATGAATTCTGTTATGCTAAGTTATCTAGAATCTCTTGATGCGTCTGTTGAGAATTTGCAGTCTGTTAGGGTGGTCTGTGAATACTCGGATGTGTTTGAAGAGGTAAATGGCTCACCTTCGAAGCGGGAGATAGACTTCCGCATATACCTCTTTGACAATGCAAAATCTGTTGCTTTACCCGTTAGACACATGGCTCCAAGGGAGAGAAAAGAACTCAGTAAGCAAGTTAAAGAGCTGCTTGAAAAGGGGTTCATTAGACGGAGTAATTCTGAATGGGGTGCTCCAGTAGTGTTCGCGACCAAAGCCGATGGTTCACTCCGCCTATGCGTGGACTAGAGGGAGCTGAACAAGCTGACCAAGAAGAATAGTCACCCACTCCCAAGAATTGACGATCTTTTTGATCAACTTGTAGGTGCATCCGTTTTCTCCCAACTAGATTTGGCTACTGGGTTTCATCAGCTAAGAGTAGCTGAGGATAGCATAGACAAGACCACATTTAGGACTCCAGATGGTTTCTTCAAGTGGCTTGTCATGCCTTTCGGCTTGACAAACGCACCTGCCTATTTCGTGGACTTGATGAACAGGGTGTTCCGGGAATTCCTCAATAATTTTGTGGTGGCCTTCGTGGACGATATTTTGATCTTCTCGAAGAGTGAGGAAGAGCATGCTCAGCACTTAAGGGAAGTCACGGATATCCCCGTGCACATCAGTTGAAAGCCAAATTCTCCAAATGCCATTTCTGGAGAGAAGAAGTTAGATTGCTTGGACATGTGGTGTCCAAAGAGGGATTAGCCGTGGACCCCGCAAAAGTGGTTGCTATGCAAGATTGGAAGATTCCATGAAACATAACTGAAGTCCGAAGCTTTCTTGGGCTAGCAGGCTTTTACCAGAAGTTCATCAAAGACTTTGCGAAAATCTCAGCTCCACTTACAAGGTTGACGAAGAAGAACCTAGTTTTCGCTTGCGATTTGGATTGCAATATTGCTTTCCAACACTTGAAAAGGGCTCTAACAACAGCCCCAGTTCTGACATTGCCTGATGGAAGCAAGATGTTTACCGTATACACGGATGCATGCGGTATAGGATTAGGCGTTGTCTAGATGCAAGAAAGGAAGGTAGTAGCTTATGGTGGAAGGCAGTTGAAAGTACATGAGAAAAACTACCCAACCCACGACCTAGAATTGGCGGCCATCGTTTTCACTCTGAAGTCTTAGCGCCATTATCTCCTAGGTGAGAAGTTTGAATTGTTTACTGACCATAAATTGTTGAAGTACCTTTTCTCGCAGAAAGATCTCAACTTGAGGCAGCAAAGATGGATGCAGTTTCTTGCCTCACATGATTTTGAGATTTCCTATACTC
This sequence comes from Allium sativum, assembly GCA_030737875.1. Taxonomy (NCBI): domain Eukaryota; kingdom Viridiplantae; phylum Streptophyta; class Magnoliopsida; order Asparagales; family Amaryllidaceae; genus Allium; species Allium sativum. The sequence goes on from CM060912.1 coordinate 713,594,509, forward strand.
CTGGCAAGGGCAATGTGGTAGCAGCCGCTCTAAGTAGAAAGAAGCTGACCTTAAGCCCTCTCTTTGTAGAAAGGCAAAGCTTGGAGTACATAGCCAACTTTGACTTTAGATCCTCCTCTGAATTTGTACCTGGCTTGTTAGCAACACTGGAAGTGCGGCCTAAACTTTTTGACTCAATAGGAACCGCACAACGTGAAGACCCTCAACTAGTAAATGTGATAGATAAGCTGATTAGGGGTGAGACTTCGAGTCACCACAATAAATACTCCATTGATGATAAGGGATGGTTAAGACGGGATGGAAGGCTATGCATCCCACAAGTAAGAGATTTAGTGAAAACGGTTCTAGAAGAAGCACACCATTCAAAGCTGACCATACACCTAGGCGGAGACAAAATGTATAAAGACATCAAAAGAGTTTTCTTTTGGAATGGCATGAAGAGGGACGTTGCTGAATTCGTTTCTAAGTGCATGATATGCCAGTGGGTCAAGGCGGAGCAGAAGAAGCCTGGTGGTTTGCTTTATCCTCTAGAGGTCCCACAGTGGAAATGGGATAGCATTTCGATGGACTTTATTGATGGGTTGCCTAGGTCAAGAAGGGGCAATACCAGTATTGGGGTAATAGTGGACTGGCTCACAAAAAGCACTCACTTTATACCTGTCAAAAGTAGAAGGACTGCCTCATCTCTAGCATCTCTATATCTTAAAGAGATAGTTCGACTGCATGGGATACCTTCCAGCATAGTAAGCGATTGAGACCCTATCTTTACAAGCGAATTCTGGAAGAGTTTGCAAGAGGTTGTAGGCACACAACTATGTTTGAGCACGACCTACCACCCCCAAACCGATGGACAGACAGAAAGGGTGAACAGAGTCTTAGAAGACCTCTTGAGATTGTGTGTTCTTGACTTCGGAGGGACATGGGAAGATCATCTTCCTCTGGTGGAGTTCGCCTACAACAATAGCTACCAAGCTACAATAGGCATGGCACCCTTCGAAGCCTTATATGGGAGACCGTGTCGATCACCAACCTGTTGGTGGGAATCCACAGATAAGCTTATACTTGGGCCAGACATGATTAGGGAAACCTCAGAAAAGGTGGACCTAATAAGAAGATGAATGAAGACTGCTCAAGATAGACAGAAGTCCTATGCAGATAAAAGAAGGACCGACCTTGAGTTTGAGGTTGGAGACAGAGTGTTCCTTAAAGTATCTCCTTTGAGGAATGTTGTTCGCCTTGGATCCAAAGGGAAATTGGCACCTAGATTCATAAGACCACTTCCTATCATTAAAAGAATTGGGACGATGGCCTACAGATTAGAGCTACCTGAAAAGTTGGCTGTAGTTCACAATGTCTTTCATGTTTCTCACTTACGGAAGTGCTTACATGAGTCTGCGGAAGTGGTGGAACCAAAGATACTAGAAGAGGTAAAAGTGGAACGAGAAGCAACAGTGAGAAGAATCCCAACTCATATCTTAGGAACGGAAGTCAAAAAGCTACGCAACCGTGAAGTCAAGCTTGTTAAAGTACAATGGAATGACAATGAAGAAGACGCGACTTGGGAGACCGAAAGCAAGATACGCGCAGCCTACCCTTATCTTTTTGAGGGTACATCTTTGATATCTCCTTTATCATAAGTTTGTTCATGCTTGGTTATCTTCTCGATCCTATTTCTTGATCCTTAGTAGAAATCAATGGATGTAAACATGTATTTGAAACATGTTATGGTTGATGGTAGCAAAGTGGTTGCAAGTGGTTGCTAGTGATTGGTCGTGGATGCATATGCACATACACATTCAGTTCTAGATCGGCTCAATCACTTTCATATAGCATTTGCATATGAACGCATGAAATTGTATGTGGATTGAAACTTGATGTGTTATCATATGGACGTTGCATTTGTATGAATGATTGTGCACTCATGTAGAATTATGAATAAGAAAAATTGCATACATAATGGACTCATGGCACTCTCATGATTCGCATTAAGGAGGTCAACTGGATCAGTAGACCGCCTGATTTTGCACTAGATAAGAAACATATACACACACTCTGCATATGTTCATATGGCATTAGAAGTCTTTTAAGGACAATGGATGTTTGTGGATGATGGATGAGTAGATGGAAGATTGGATGTTAAGATGCATTCTTCTTAACATGAAGATTTCAGGGACGAAATCCTTTAAGGAGGGGAGAATGTAACACCCCGAATTTTCTGAGAATATTAAAATTAACAAATTCAAGAACACTTAATTTTTAGAAGAAGAGTTAAGTGAAATGGGTTGCGCTATTATGTTCGTCTCAAAATTTTGGTCAAGATAGACATTTGATTTGCATTAAACGGATACCTTATGAAGAAGTTATTAAGCCTTGAAGTTTGTATGCATATGAGAAATATATATATATATATATATATATATATATATATATATATATATAAATTAAATAAATAAATATGCAAAAAAGTTCAAAACAACGAATCAGGAGGGGGAATAACCGAACCGGCCCACATTTGAGGTCGACCCGAGCTCCGCTGGGTCGACTAGGGGTTGATTCAGGGTGTTCGGCTATCAACCCGTAGGCCGATTCGCTCTAAGGCAGATGTGGCATCTGATTGGTTCTGATGGACCCCTTGCTGAGTCATTAGGGCTGATGTGGCTATTCTATCTTGTCTGAATGGCTTTTGATTTGCTCTAGGTTAATTTGACGGTTCCTATTAAATCAAACTTCTATATAAGCAACCTAATACCTCAACCCTAAATCATATTAAAAATCAAACCAAGAGCCGTCATGCTGCCATTGGACAACCTCGAGTAGCCACCGTTTAACTTGAAGCAAATTAAAAGAGACAAACAAAATCAAATCAAAATTAAACTAAAACAACGATTGTCTACATCAAAGGCGAGCATTTCAACTTCAGAATACAGATTCCAGAAATCAAGATTGTCTTTTGTATGTGTAGTTATCTTTTAGATGTAAATAAATTTAAAACGTGATTTGATATAAAGTGAAAAATAGAATTGTACCATGTTGTATAATATTGACGATGCTAATTCATGTTTGTTTCTTGTGATGATTTTATCATGAATTGTCTTGGAATGTTTGTGGCTTATTGGACTTGGTGTTGGATCTATTAAAGATTGAGAATGAAACTATCAGTATCATATGCAAGTTATATGTTTCATGTTAAGATCTACATATATATGTTTATATGATTAATGCAAGTTGTATGTATTATGTTAGATCCAAGTCAAGATCTATATATATATATTCATATGCGTTATGTTATATCCATATGCCTATATATATATATGGTCATATGCAAGTTACAAGTTTTATGTTGGATCCATGTCAAGATCTATCTAAGTTTATATGATTAATGCAAGTTATATGTTTTATGATAGATCCAAGTCACGATCTAATTATACATATGTTCATATGCAAGTTACATGTTAGATCCAAAACTAGATCTATATTTATATGCATGTTTGTAAAGTGGATTTATGCAAGTTCACCTTGTTAGATCTAGTTCACACCTATATGTTAATGTTAAAATTATACATGCCTTGGGATTGGACATGTCATGATTATGTCATATGCTAGTTTATAATTGACGTTATGTTCACACATGCCTAGATCTACATATTAACATGTTTTAGGCTTACGATTATCTAAGTCTAAGTTATACGCAAGTTCATGTGGTATGTTAAATTATATGAATAAAGTTTTATGCAAAATTTACATGTTTGGTTGAATCTATATTATGCATGTTCCCTTCTTTACCTCTTGTTTGTAAATTGGGCTAATATGCGGGCCCAATGACTTTATGTGATTAATACGATTGAACAAACGGGGGTAACGTTGGGATAGTTATTAAATCAAAACATGTTAATAATGTAGGTGGGCCCAAAACCACGTAAATGGTTAAGGCCATGAATGGTATAATTTATACCATTAGTCTTGAACATAATTAAAATATGTGACATGAAACATTTGTAGAAAATTCACATATATAAAGTGTAAAAGATGAATATGCCTAACCCGAGGTTAGACTGAGTTGTGGTGTAAACCTTCCCGGAACCGACGGCACATCCAGTAACCACAACAATATCTGTCTAATGTGAGAGGTTAGTGCATCAAGCCTAGAAAAACCCGAGGTTAGAATGAGTTGTGGTGTAAAACTGCCCGGAACTGACCGGCACATCCGGTAACCACAACAATACCTGTCTAATGTGAGTGGTTGGTGCTTTAATTAATTAATTAATTAAAGCTCATGAACAATCAAGCTAGAAATGGTGAGGTTAAGTAATTAAGGGAACACTTAACCAACTTAACATGTTAACAAGACAAGATTGGTGGGGTTAAGTAATTGAGGAAACACTTAACCAACTTAACATGTTAACTAGACAAGATTGATAGGGGTTAAGTCAAACCAAGGACACTTAACTAATTTAGCATGTTGACTAGAAAAACCCCAGTAATGGGTACCCGTTTCAGCAGTAACCCACATGGATGTATCAAGGTACACTGAACTAGGCAGGGCGGGGACGATTACTAGGATGAATATAAGCAGTCAAAAGGGCGGCCGTTAGGTGCGTCAGTGTAGGTTCCAACGTAGTACGGGCATGCATGGGCTCCAGAGTGGAAAAAGCAGGCACTGGGCACCAGGCGTACACTTGTGCATCTTTGAACCGTGTCAGGGTTGCCATTAAAGGACTTGATACACCCTATACTGGAACCAGCACAAGTACTTAAAAATCACGTGGGGGCCGCATGACACCGGGAATACATGAATGCGAGTAGGAGCCGATCAATACATGAATGGGATCACTTTATCATGAACATACATTGCTAGTTAAACAGCTCTTAGTGGGTGCAGAGAAGTAAAAGTGGGTGCGATAGCCAAATCTAATTAAATCTTACTTTACCTCATTTTAGGACTACCCTACCCTTCTGGTATCATTCAAAGTTCAGTTTATTCACGTCATAGTCTTTTACTTGTTTACATGCTATTAAATAACTGGGCTCAACAGATTTATGTCTGACCCATTTTCCTTTCGCTTCTTTTCTTCCGTCCCCCCCAGGTCCGCAGGGAGGAAACACTTTTGCTTAGTCCAGGTTAGCCAAAGCTTGAAGACCGTAGATGTAAGGCTTGGACTTTCCTTTTTGAGTTATGGCTATGGTCAAGCACTTATTGGGGATTTATGTCAATTTATTTTCAGTATTGCTTCTTTATGTTTTCAAGACAGATGAAAAGTTGTAATAATTTGGAAGGTTGAAACAGTTGTTGAATTGTTGTGTTGAACAAGTATTTATGAAATAATATTGATCTTTTTCCGCTACATAAATTCTTTGTCTTGTAATTTATTAGTATCTTGTACCTTAAAACGCTCCACCTAAGTTAAGGCATTCCCTTTAAGAGTGACCTTAACGGAGGTGGGGTGTTACAGTATTGATTGTCAGTGTTGATTTTTATCAGTTTTAATTATCATAAAATGTTATACGGTGCCTGTTAGCTCACCTCACTGTTTTTTGAAAACCCATAGATGATTTGATGGACTATATTATGTTTTGTTTGTGATGTTGAATTGTTTAACATATTAAAAATAATGTTAATATTATTGTGGTAGTTGAAAGCGGATATAAATATCTAGTTATAATTTGACCAGTGAAAATTGGTTAAATAGAAAAATAATTCGAATCGAATTAGAATTGGTTTAATTTATTAACCAGTGATTAATTTGAATTGATTGTTGTTGTTTGAAAACCCCACACGGGTCTGGGAATGATAATTGATTCACAATGTCCCTTGGATTTAATTGTATGTAAACCAATTAATTGACGTATCGTTACAAGCGTTATTTAATTATTTAACGCTTGTATAGTTGTAAATTGCACTTTGGATGTGAATTGAATGTTTAATAGTTGTTTCACTATTTTTGAATACATGTGATGTATGGAATCCATATAAGTAAAATTATATGGTAACTGATTGAGTCTGATTTTAATTCAGAAATAACGAATATTTTAAATAATATTCAGTGAAGAATCAAAATATGATTTTGATGTTCGATTTTGGATGAACACGAAAATATATAAATATATGAAGCCAAGTTAAGTATATGAACGCTACTTTGACTCGAACGAATTTTTATATCGGTTTTATTCATTTTTATAATGAATATCGAGAAGACTGAATTTTAAAATCTGACATTTTGAAAATATTATCATTTTGAGATAAAATTAATGGGATGTTCAATTTTAATTTAAAATTGAAATAGAAGTGAAATCGTTTTCAAACGAATTTAAAACATTTTATAAAATACGTTTTGAATAGAAATCGATGAAATATATTATATATATTTTAAATTGCTTGAATAAAAGGCGCTGCGCAACGACCGTTCGCGAATTTCAACCATCAACTTCAAATTGACGTAATGGGAGATCTGTTCATCGAATTCTCCTAAAACCGGAACGTTGGGTTCGTATCGAAAAGATCTTTCCAATGAATATAAGAGATTTAAATTTGAACAGTGGGATTTTAAATTATGTTCCAATCAATTTCAGAAAAAGTTGCTATGGATGCAGTTCAATGGCCGATATTGGAAATCGACTGTAAGGGCCTTAATAAAATTATTAAAAATATGGAAAAATTATGCAAAATCATAATTAATGATTTGGCAGGATTTTGGATGATAAATACCAAGTTTTGAAAAGATAAAAGACATTTTTATCTAAATGAACTAGTTAACAACTAGATTAGAAATCCAATGATTTTTAAATTAATAAATTGGATTTGTAAATGATTTTGAAATAACAAGAGTTTACCAAAGAATAAATTGGGATGGATTTGAATGGAAATTATCTTCTGGCATTTCGATTTTAGATTCTGTAATTAAATAGATATTGTTATGGGAATCTGAAAGATATTAATATCGATATTCCAAAACGATACCTGTTAATTCCAGAATTTGGTACTGAATATAAGTTGACATAATTTCCATTTAAGATCTTATATTTAATATCAAATTGGATTTTGAGTTCGTTGTGAATGGTATCTTAAATAATATAGTTCTTGAACCCATAAGTGAAAGTAATAAATCTTTTGAATAAGATTTAGAATTTTTTCTAGTTTATTTAATTAAATTGGAATTGAATCACTACAAGAAAAATGATTTTTTGTAGAGCTCAAAAACCGCTACCAATCATTTTTGGTGGCGTTTCGATAATCGTTACGAGAAAACATGCCACTAAAAATCATTTCAAATTGGTTGCACTATTTTTAATGCCACTGTAATTCCTTTTGTTGTAACGTTTATTAAACACCACCAAAATAATTTTTGTCACACTAAATAAATGCCATTAAAAAAGCTAATAATGTTACTAATGAAATTTCCAATCTTACCACTGGTTTACGGCTGCATTCATTCGACGCCACTAAATATATTTTTGTAGCATTTTTAAAACACAACTAAAAATTATTAATTAATTTGTTCTTTCTTTCCTGCAATTATTTCCTGTTATCAGTCTATTTTGTTTCTACAATATCAATCCATAATCATTCACATACTCATGATGTTTAAACAATCAGAAAAACAAATAACCATATAATCAAGTAAAATATGGATACATGATTCAGTACAATAGTTTTCCGTACAACTGACCAAAAGCACACATACAATAACCACTCTGATATACAAATTTACACAATTTATATAAAGAAAATGTTATACCCGTAATGTACACATCTAGTACAATAACTATAACAACCCGCGTTCCGACGGACCGAATTGTTTTCAAAAACCCTACACATCAAAACCCGAGTTAGTTTGCTTTGGTATCCTGCAGAAAAGACAGAGACATAAAACATGTCAGAGTTCGGAAAACATCTCACAGCAGAAGGAATAAAATATAATGTAGTTGAAACATAGCTTTACCTTAATAATAATACTGCTAAACCAGTATCCAAAGCTATACAGTCTCTGTCATGAACCTAATCTGCGAATGTTATGAGGAGGGGAATATAACATAAGTTCCGTGTGAATGAATTTAGACTACACTTCTTGAATAAATCCTACATATACCGTTCAATTACATTTTCTCATTTATTAGGTTATCTGTGTTATTAACACTCAAGGCTTTCACACACACGTCGCACCCATCTACTCCCTAGTAGATTAACCTAATATAATGTATATGTAGCTACCCCCAAACTAAGGTACACCCCGTGGTAACCCACTCGCATAGTCTCCTCCGTAACACCATAGTAATATGCGTAGTTCCTCATCCTATGCCATAGTAACGTACATATCTCTCCATATATATAACAACGCTACATACGCATAGAACCACTATCGTTGTACTACGTTAAGCATACTGACTGCTATCCTCGAACTATTCGATCGAATTTGATTCCATCATCGAATAATGCCCTCTAGCCTACGATACACCACCCAGAGCAGACATGGTTGTACCTAGACTTTCCCCGTACGTATCATCAATCATACTCGATGTTTCTACTGCACATAACCTCTACTTGTGCACCCGAGTACCATGGCAGGGCTACATCAGAAACACGGAACTCGGTCGGGAGATTTTCTATATCTGTACGGGCCCTCCTCTAAGAGTGTCCAATGTATATCCCTCGGGTCTGGTTTTTCTATGGAGGCTATGGCCCTACCTCAGCCCCTCCCTCAACTAGTAAAGACCACACGAGCTAAGCGACTACCCCTAACAAGCAAACAATCTAAACATCCATGTGGGGTCTCCCCGCACCCTTCTCTTGATAGCAAAGGTTAACGATCTCTAGGGGTTAGCTCTTGTCTTTTTGCATTCCTTAGGCTGTTGGTGACAGGCATCTAACGATCTTGCTATCGTTTGGTCTTGACACTCTACCTCCGCCTGAGGCAACCACCGAACCACCCTTAATGCCACCGCATGCAACATTCTGACTTCCCCTACTTGTGCAGTCAAGGCCCACACAACTGGTAGTTCTGCGCAGACCCAACCTCTGTAATCCTAGCCCGAAGCTAAACCACCACAGAGGACTACCAGGAGCACCTTTAACGTCTCAGGAAGCCGCCTACCTCCCCTTCCAGCCCATTGGAGCTGCCAGAATAATGAACGTGCGCTCCCCTCGTCCCTTATGACACCGTGATGATCCACCTCGTTGGGCTATTCATCCTATAATGTACGGACTGCTTCAAGCGCCTTAGTTTTATATGTCATTAGACCCTACGTCTAATCATTAATTACGCGTTTGCGCCACCTCGTCAGTTTTCTCATTTAATTTGGTTATTCACATTCACACTGACTTTCTTTTTCAAGTCTACCAATTTACCCCCGCTTATTAATTCAATTTATAACTTAATCCATTTAAGTTCATTAATAAGCCTACAACATTTTATTCTCATAATCTAATAATTATCCTCTTATCTTTATAATAACATGTCCTACTTAATTTATAATTAAGTACATCTTAATTCACATATACATTGGTTAAGAGAATAACTCCCTAAGTATCAACCCGAAGGCCGAAATCAACATCAGATTGACACTCAGAGAATTACTCAACTTAACCAATCTTCTGTTATGTCTTAATCCCTTTCCATTCATATAACTTATGTTATCCTTGTTTGTATATTTGTTCTTGTCCTTACAGATTACTTATTCTTCAATTAAGTACAACTTACCTTATTTCATAAGTTATTTCCCCACTTGTTCTAGGACAAGCCTACCTATTATCCTTCCTTTTCTTATTCAAGTTCATTCGTAATAGGTTTTTATCACTCCCCATTTTGGCATTAATTAAGATTAACTTAACCCTTCCCACTTCTTTAACAAATTTACTTAACCCCTACTCAATTCAACTGGTTCGTAACACCACTACAGATTTAATTAGGTTAAGTATTCCAATTTAACAAATTATCCAAGCTACCCATGTTACCCACTTAACCCCTTTATTATGTCCATGTCAATCTTACATGTGTCGTCTTGGTTAAGTGTTTATTTATTATGCCCGTAAAGCGCAAGACCTCTCACATTAGATTGCCGTTTGTGGTTGTTGGATAGGCCGGGCGGTTCCGGGCAGACTTCTACCGCATCCGAATCTAACCTCATGTCTTGACACCATTACGGGTCCAATTTCCACCTAAGACCTCTCACATTAGATTACCGTTTGCGGTTGCTAGATATGCCGGGCGGTTCCGGGAAACTTCTACCGCAAACCAAATCTAACCTCGTGTCTTAGGCATATAAGTTCTTATTATAACTTATACCCATAATTCAAATCTTGGATTATAATATATGTCAATTACCCATAAACCCCAATTCATGTTTATGATTAAAATCCTATCAATAGATTATGCCTATAATCCCAGTTCAACTTCAAATCCCAATTTCATATTCATAATTCCAATTTGATTTGTATTCATAAATCCCACCATAGTTGTATTCATAATTTCAAGCATAGTTATGCCCATAACCCAATTATAAGTTATGCCCTAAACCTCCCAATCCCATGTTGTACCCAAATCAACATTTTCCCTTTTATTCCCAATATCGTTTCAATCGCATAAATCCACAATAGACGTAGGCTCGAAAGTAGCCTAGTTATAAAAATAAAAAGGTAAGAAAGAAAGGAGGAAAACAAGCATAGGCGTAAAACAACTGTTCATAATAACAAGTTAAACATACGATGATAAAATTAGGCATAGGTGAATTCTAGATCTGATCTACAAACTATGGTGAACTGATATGATTTTAATCCAAATCTTAGATCCAATTACTTATTAGGTATTTTAATCTATAAGTACCACAAACTCACTTTATCGGATTAGCTCTTCAATATGTTTATTATGTGTGTAAATGGGGAATGGCGAACGATAGATCCATTATTATACAAAAAAATGTAATTTAAATCCACTCAATTGTATGCTTTCCCAATTCTAGATCTAATCCATGGTTTTCTCCCTTTTTGTGCAGCATAGATTTAAACATCTGAATTCTTTTCTTTTATTTTGGAGTAGAGGAACCCTAGATCTTTCTTTTTATTTTAAGAAGAGATTTAGAGTGGAAGAGAAGAGATTAGATCTAAGAATCGCTTGGGGAAGAAGAAGAATAGGTTTAGAGGCAGAACTTTGGCGTCGTCTAAGAAATTGTGAGGATGAAGTAACCCTCACCAGCTTATTTATAGGCATGCTAAACTAATCTAGTCCTTTAGATTTAATTTAAAACCCCATCCAAGCTAACCACGTCATCCGACCAATACGAGCCATGTTGCAAAAAAAAAAAAACAAACAAACATTAACCAATAAAAACGCACCATGTGTGCAATATGATGCGCAGCAGTAGGTTAACCAACAAAAATGCGCCATGTGTGCAACATGATGCGCATCAGCAGGTTAACCAATAAAAGCGTGTCATGTGTGCAACATGATGCGCAGCAACAGGGGTGTTGACACCCAAACGTCATATATATATATTTATATTTATTTATTTCTTTATTTGTTTGAAATTTGATTTATCAAATTTCAAATATCCTCTTTTGTTCGTGCGCAACCCTTATTTTGAATTATTTTTGTCTGCATTCAACCCTTATGCATATACTAAGCTCTTGTATGCGAACAATTATTTATTTGGTTTCCAATATAATTCTCTTAAAAAATCATATCATTTATTTTTCTTTTTAACCTTCTTTCCAATTAATCCTCAAATTAACCCTTTTCACACTAAACCGCTTTTTAATTGAATTACGTTCACACCAAGCCACTTTTTAGCCATTCCCCCTAAAACAAAAATATTACGTTGGCAGGGATTGAACTCAGAACATCTTGTGTACAAGTCACATGTACTAACCAAATGAGCTATTAAGTCTTTTGCTAACAAGGCTTAGGACAATGCTACACATTATTCTTTTCTCATTCCTCTTTTTCATGTTTTGTTACAATATTTAATTAAAGATATCTTTTTCATCTTAAATCAGATTTCTACAAACTATAGGTCTAAATTGATCAAAAAATCGCTATGAACGCAATGACGCTAATTTCGTGACCAAACTCTGGAGGATCTTCAAATTTTCCTTTTTATTTCTTTTTTAAATGTTCACATGCATTTCTTCGCATTTCATATATTGCATGTAATTTCTTTTATTAATATTTTTCTTCATTTCACTGCATTAACTTATTACATGCAATTTTATTGTCATTATTTAATTTTTCTTTTACATATATCTATGCATGTAATATATATACATATTTCTACATGTTTAATTTCATTAAAAATGCGGGGTGTTACAATAACCACTTTGCTCTTTGAAGTGATGCAACATATAGTCAGACAGCTCCTCCTTGGTTTTACAACAAGATACACAAATGTTAACAAGGTATGTCAACAAGCCGACAGACTATGAGTCATCACAAAACATGACTGGACATGCCAGGCAATGCAAGTTCATATGTTTGTTACATTCATGTAAATACAGAATACTAATGTGTAGCTTTAGCAACAGCTGAACACAAGTGACAATACAAAATACTAGTCTCAGCTGAAGCCAACTTTTATGAATTCCATTCGTGTAAATAGTAAAGTAGTATACAACAAATTAATGTGAACTCAGCCATTAAAAGTACTTCCACAGGCAATAGACCCAAAATTACTTCCACAGGCAGTTCCATTGAAATGGTGAACTCAGCCATTGAAATGTTTATGTGATAACTGTATACAGCAATGAAAAGACCTATTCATCAAACTGTATACAACAAAACAAGACTACCAAATGTTTATGTGTTAACGTACTTCCATTGAAACGGTGAACTCGGCCATGTTTCCTGTATATATGTGATGTATAGAAGTTTACAACTACAATTTAGGAACAAGAAATAAATACTAGTCTACTTACAAAAGGATGAACATTTTACTTAGGTTGTTGGAAACAATCATTAATCTATGTGTAGAACAATGGGTGGAAAAATAGCACTGACTTTCAATGGCTACAACAACACAATGAATACTGTTTTGAAGTTTAACATTAAGTAGAACAGGATTGCAAATAAACACTTCAATGTAAAATGCATAACATAACTAAAAAGTTCCAAATCAATGCCGCTAAAGTATCTGCCAATCCTGCCTCTAGAAGTTCCTCTCGAGTAGCTTTATCCAGATCACTTGAAGAAATATTCTTAACTTCAGCTTTCTGATTATGCAAATCAGACTTGTACTCTCTCAGCTTTGTCAGCAATACAGCTTTAACACTTGGTTGCAAACTTCTTGCCTCAAGATCCATTTTTCTAATCTGAGCAGATATATATAGACATAACCCTTCAGCATCACTCAACCATGTTTCTTGATCATTTTCAGCATGTCATCTGTACATGTAAATAACCATGCTATTTCTCTCCATGATCTACGATCTTAGCTGAAACATATGCATACATACACACATATATTACACACACGCATGTATGTATATGTATACAAGATTTGAATTACCATAGATGTACCTAAGGTTTATCTGTTTTCCTACCTCCTGTTATTTACATTGATGGCCTAACATGCACATACAATCATGCTCTCACAGATATTCTTGGCTTTGCTAATCTGCATAATATAACAGAACGCAAACCAGTTTAAACAGTAGTGACTTGGGATTAGTTTTAGGATAAAATGTGTTAACATGCAGCAATAAGAAATCATAACGTATCAGTTTGTCTCGTAGAAAATCCAAGAGCACGCCTGTAGAGTTCGTAAGTCATAGGTACTATATGCATTCAAAATTTGTTAAGACATATAACAATGTTAAATTAACAAAAAAACGAAGTTTTTGTAAGTAATAGGCGTGCCTGTAGAGTTTCGAGCAATGCGACAAACTTGAAGAGCCTTTTGAATTGCAGGCATATTCAAATAAGAAGAAACATCATTGTCTGAACAAATGTAAGACCGGATCTCAAACTCCCCTTGTACGGTATAATCATTTCTTCTATAATGCCAATTCAGGTTGACCGGATCTCTGTTCAGTTTCCCGCATCAATTCAGGTTCCTCTAGCCTCAACAATATTAATAATCGAGATTGAAAATACGGTTTAGGTTCAACTTGACCGTTGATAGCCTAACATGGAAATTTGCAATCTGAACTATTAATATTGATGGGGGAAGAGCTTAAAACTTATTGTCTTCGTCCCCTACGTAACATAATGCTTCTCTAGAGCATACATGGAAATTTTGTATAAAATGTATTAGGATGTTACATAATCCTTGAGTGATCTACTTATGCACAGAAAATAAGTATGTTCTCCAATGTAACATTCATTAGCCAACACAAACTTTTGAAGATCCTGACACTATTAAGTGGTACTGCCAGAAAGTAAATTTCAAAACCATGGCGACCAGATGTTCAGTAATATTAAGATACTGCGACAATTAAGTCCTACATCACGAGTTATATGCATACACCTGAAGATAAAAGAGGAATTGAACCAGCATTCTGTGAGTTGGTCGAGGAAACGCTCCGAAATGATAAATTCATATAGACAAATATTTTTACCACTCATTGTTTAATAATTTGGTCCGGTTAACAAACCAACTAAACTCGACTTATCTTGGGAGATATTAAATTGATCCATTGAAACTTATTGATTTTCTGAAATTGATTTACTGAATTTTGAAGCACTTTAATGATTGAAAATTTTATTTTAAATTTTTCATCATTTCGGAGTGTTTCCTCAACCAGACCATAGAAAGCTAGAACAATAACTCTCTTACCTCTAAGTATACACTTAGAACCCATGATTTGTTTATTAATAAGTCAGTATTTTTACCTCTAAGTATACGCTTAGAACCCATGATTTGTTTATTAATAAGTCATAGTATCCTAAAAATACTAAACACCAGCCGACATGGATCTAAAATATACCTCCTGACAGGACTATTATACACTAACAATGAACTTTGACAGGAGAACCTACCATGCTAGTGTTTGGTTTCAAATTAATTGTCGATTCATTGATAGGATATCAGTACCTCTCTTACCTCCAAGATAAATTGAATTTACGTAGTCACTTAACTTAATTTAGTAACTCCCAAGTCACTTAATTTAGTAACTCCCAAGTCAAATTAACTTAATTTAATAACTCCCAAGTCAAATTAAATAAATTAGTAACTCCCAATACAGATTCATTGTCAGCTCATATAAATTAGACCTCTTGGGCCACAAAATTAACTTGCGCATAATCACTGTAGTCAAGGCACTGCCTAGGCGCCAAAAATCCCTAGGCTTCGGCCATGCTCGAGGCGCTAGAAAAGCGATCGAGGCGCCGAAGCCCTAAAAAAGCGCCGGGCTAAAAAAGCGCGCTTCGGTTAGGTTCTTCTGTAAGATTTTTTTCGTTTCTTTGAACAAAAGCTGTTTTCTTTAAACAAACGTAAGTGCCGTGTTATTTTTTGTTGAAGAAATGCGTTTTTTTTGAAACAATTGCTTTTTTTTTTCACAAATGCAGTTTTTTTTAATAAAAAAATGCAGCTTTTTTTTGGAGTTTTGAACAAATGCAGTTTTTTTTGTGGAACAAATGCCGATTTTTGTTTTGAACAAATGCTTTTTTTTTTTAAGTTTTAACAAATGCAGTTTTTTTTAAAAAAAATTAGAGTAGTTTTTTTTTAAAACAAGTGCAGTGCAGTCTTTTATAAAACATAAGATTTTTTTAAACAAATGCATAATTTTTTTGGGAACAAATGCATTTTTTTGGAAGTTTTGTACAAATACAGTTTGTTTAATCTTAATATTGCATTTATATACGCTTTTTAAAAGCCAAAAATAGAGTTTTATGCCATTTTTTAAGTGCATCTTGTTTTGCTGTAAAACAGCAAAAGTCATGCTCAAGGCACCCAAAAAAGCACCAGGTGCCAGCCTGAGGCTTTTTCGCCTTGACTGCTTATAATTATGAGATTTCTCGAAATTTTCACGCATACTTGATATATACACCACTCATAAACATATGTGCTCATGCTTCACAGATACAAAACATAGTTTCATCTGCACTATCTATGTCTGTATGCTTATAATCATTATATGTTATATATATATATATATACACATGTGTTGATGTATATCTTTGTGTGTGTATGTATGTGTATATATGTACACACATACACACACATTGTTGTCAAAAATCCTAAAATCTTGCGATTTGAATCCCGATCCAACCTGAATCTCTCCGTTTACGACTCAACTTTTACATTACGATTCAAACTTAGTTATAAAGAAACACATTCAACTCAAACTACCATATTTAATATGCTTGTTTAGATTCGCAATCACTTAACAATGCTTTTAAAACAAAATAAGAATGAAATTGGAGGGAAAAAATTTGAGTTTTAAATTTAATTATAGAAATTCAAACATCTAAATCAATTTCAAAGTGCATATGAAACCCATAAGTAATGATATTCGGAAACTATGACATACGATTTAAAATCCGTTTCGATTTGAAATATAAACTTTACGATTTAAATCCCATTTTGAAAACTTTGCATATATATATATATATATATATATATATATATATATATATATATATATATATATATATATATATATATGGGGGGTGGCAAGCTGGATTCACATGTTCAATCACAACAGATATATGGCATATTTCATTGTTCATGTATATATACTCCTATACATGCAAATCAGATGGAATAAAATAAATTAAATTAACATACATAAACACATTTTGATTGCAATGTAGGTATACCTATTTTAAACCTGTTTCTATGTTCAGTTTCCCACATCAATTCACGTTTCTCACTCATAAATATCAATATTGAGACCGCAAATACGGTTTAGGTTCAACTTGATCGTTGATGACCTAACACAAATTTTGCAATCTTGATTATTGATATTAATGGGATAAGAGCCTAAAAAAAATTGTCTTTGTCCTTTTGGGTTCTCCTCAGCCTATAGAGAAATTTTGTACGAAATGTATCAGTTAAGTGTCACTCTTTTATACAACACAATTTCAGTATTCAAGTATACTTGTATACATGCAAATCAGATGAAAGAAAACAAATTAAATTAGCATACATAAACACATTCTGATATACTTGCATAATATCACATATTGCAAAATTCATAAACTTCTAAGTCATAAGCTGCACAATTTTGTATACTGAGTAACTCACATATATAATTCATGCATTGCAAGGTTCCCATATATACATATATATGTATATATATGTATATATATATATATATATATATAAATATATAAATATATATATATATATATATATATCAATGTAACATGTTTGCTGCAAGTACTCAATCAAGCAATTTAAATGAACATGTTAACTGAAAATGCATGTACGTGCTAATATAATACACACGGATCGTGTAATATGGTGTATAACACACAAGTATGAAACAATAGCTAATTATATATATATATATATATATATATATATATATATATATATAACAGTAGATGTAGTAAACTAGAAAAATAAAACCAGGGATTTTTATACTGGTTCCGAGCATCGTCCTACGTTCAGTCCCAGACTTCTATCTGGATTTTCACTAACAACCACCTCACTTCACCCGAAGGAAAAGGTATAGAACACCCGAGCAGATGAATGAGATTTCATGCCTCTAAAAACACCGTGGACTTCAACACATGCCTCTTACAACACCGAGGACTTCAACCAAGATGAATATACTTTGCTGTTGACAGTACGTGTTCTAGATAACACGACTTTGTCACTTGTAGTACAAACTTCCTATAATCATATACTTAAATAATATATTTGTGTATATGAAGATTTGGAAGTGGATATCATATTGAATCAAAAGAATGTTAAATAGATTCTAGAATTCAAACGATATTTGATCGAATATAAGCAATTTGAGCACTTGAGAGTTCAAGATTGAAATCAAGAGAATAGATATTAGATTGATAGAATCGGTGATTTGAAATGATGATCTTAAGATGTTTATATAAGGAATAAACAGTTGTAACCATTTGTGAAGGGTTACAAACAACGACCATGATTATTGGTGAAGATAAAGAGAAGCAACCGTTGAAGAAATGAAAGTGTCTATACGAAAGTTTGCTTTCTGGAAGAAAATGGTCGATAGGTCAAAAAGGAATAGTAGACAGGAATTTGAATATATATAAATTATGTATCCTTGTGCACGTTGATTGTGCATTATGGGCAGAAACGGTTGACCGCTTGGTTTCAACGGTTGACCGGTTTAGCCCAGATTGCAAGGTTAATGTGCACTCACATATTCTTCTATATATATATATTCAAAGATTGGAGGTGTGAGATTATTTGAGGATAGATTTAAACATAAATAACACTACTAACATACCATATAATCAACCTCTAATGTATAATACCAATGAATATCTTCTTTTTGTCGATCACGGCATATCTCTTTGTAAGAAATCAAAACTCTATGGAAACCTTGACTCAACATTCTCCCCCTTTTTGATTAATGAAAACATAATTCTGAATCTCCCCCTATATATGATCTGCCCTTGAGATTGTGCCTGTAACTATACATCTATATTTTCCTGCATATACACTGTTAGCACAATTTTCTCCCCCTTTGTCATCGACAAAAAGGAGTTGATGAATACTTGAGAACGTAAATGATATGAGCAGGATTGTAAGAAACATAAAATACTACCATAGATCAAGAGTTATCAAGAGTCACAAAATACAATCATACACATAAATCTAGTACGAAATATAATTATGGCACTATTTAGATACAAGTGCTGGATCATGTCTTAAAGTAAAATAAAGTCATAAGTATGTAAAATGAGATAAAGAGATAAACTAAGAAGACTTATTCCGACTCCATCTCATCTTCTCCTTCTTCTTCTTCTTCTTCTTCTTCAACAAGCTGAATTTTCCTGCGTCCATGCCCATGACTAGTTCCCGAGCTTGTACCTTCCTCCTAAGATGTCCAAGTAAAAGTAGGAGGAGCTGGATGTTTGCTGAGGTCTTGAGCTTACATAGATGAGGTTGATGCTCCATATGATATTGCTTCCCATAATGATCCAAAGAAGGACTTAAGTTTGTTAAAGAGCTTATCCATCTTTGTATTTATACGCTTAAGTCGTGCTTTGAGGAGGAATTGATTGCGAGCAATAGTTTCAAGCGATTCCTTTGTAGAGGAAGATGATCGTAGAAGTTTAACTTCCTTAGGTATTGGGCGGGATGATCGTGATAAAGCTCCTTTATGTCCTTGTTCTTTCCATTGTTCAAAAGGAATAATATTGAAGTATGGAGCGGGAAGCTTCATCCGTGTAATCGATGCTTTGTTAATGCATTTCGGCTTTGAAACAGTCGACTCAGGAGGTTTGATGCCACAATCAAGTAACAGACACATGATATATTCATTATAAAATAAATGCGACCTAGAACTCTCATTAACTTGCAATATCTCATCAAAAATCATACCAATCCAGTCGGCACGAATATCCCCGTAGACTGCATATAATGCTTTGAAATTTTCTTTATAGACGACATAATAATTTCCTATTCTCGAAAAAAGGGAGTGCATAAGGGTGTGATGAATAACTCTTACAGTAGGTTGTAAGCCTATAGATATTGTACTATCCTTATCATCTTTAATGAATTGATGACCAACATGATCACGTACATGGATATTACAAAAGTTACTCGAGAATTTTTCACCTAAAAAGGAAGAACCAAAGATATTTGCCATTTTTTACATGAGATAAAGACTTGTTTGCCACATACTACGGACCAAAGGCATTGAGAGGGATTTTCGGCTTGTATTTCACTAAAATTAGGTTAGCATTGAATAATTTGATCATAACATGGTTAATTGCCACATTATTTTGATCAAAATCAATTAGGTTTTCAATATCGGCACTCTTTGCTAAGACAAGAACATGATAACTAGAGAAATCAGCGAACTTAATGTACGGACCTGGATGGATTTTAAAATATTTCATCTCATTCCACCTTTTGACTGCAATTGGATCTACAAGCCACTTCTTGACAGAGAGATCGATTGGTTGTGATTCAGAGGATGAAGCTTGCTTTAATTTCTTTTGTGAAGGTGCCATTTGATTGAAGTTGGAGAAGGAATTGAATTCTAGGGTTATGGAGGTTTAGGAAGAAAAAAATGTTTGGAGATAAAAAATGAAGAGTTGGAGTAAAAAATCTGACCGTATATGTATGTTAAAAACAGAACTGCTTGAGACCGGTCGACCGCCTTAATTTCACCGGTCGATCGTTTTCAAACAGAAGACAAAACGATCGACTGGTGGAATTTGGCCGGTTGACTGGTTTATCCGCGAGTTGTTTTTTCTAATTTTTACTCTATTTCTGTTGTTTAACGGTCCATATAATATTGAGTTTATTCAAATATGATATATATATATATATATTAGTACATGAAAGAAATACAAGAATACAATCACAATATTAATAATAAAAAAAATCTAATGAGAGGTAGAGGAATTGTGATCGGTGGACTCTTCTTAAACATCGTTAATGCGTGGTTTCCATGGCGACCACTTTTCTCTTGCTCCTTCTTTCCGATTATAGTTTCTTTCCCATAAATTTGGACTCCTAGAAGATGAAGGTACGTGTGGCATTGGCTCGTATACGCCATGTTTGTTTGAACCACAAAAGAATGTTGCCATTCTTTCTAAAAGAGATAGTCGTTCCGAGGTCAGTTGTTGCATATAATGTAGCCGTCTTTGAAGATTGATCTGATGGCTTTTATAATGATAAATCTCGTCGATCTTCTCTCTGGTGCGGGGTGAACAAGACAACGCTTTCTTTGCCCGTTTAGAAGTTGGCATATTGCCAGGAGTATGATTGCATTTGTGATGCTTTGATTTGTGTTTTTTAGTTTCAGAAGAGTAATACTCTTCCGGCTCAGAACTCATGACAGAAATATTTTTGAGCACGCTCATCACATATATGTGCCATGATCAGTTTGGGAGATTAAGATGGAGCGAATAACAAGTTTATGTAGGTTTTTCTCTATATATTAACTTGAGGCTAGGAATTACCAGGAATTATTGGTCGTAGAAGATTTAAAATCTCATATTCAATTTTCCTAATATAACAATAGCCAAAAATAGCTAATGTTTTGAGTAAACATAAATTAGATGTGAAAAGAAATAACAAAATATAACATTAGTGATAACATTACTTGTCAAGTTCTTTTCTAGAGATAAGACCAAGCTCTCTACGTAATTTTATAAAGTTAGACTCTAGTAGAGGCTTAGTAAAAATGTCCGCTAGTAGATTATTAGTTTGGACATATTTGAGACATATATTTCCTTTTTCGATATTGTCTCTAAGGAAATGATGACGGATATGGTTCGAGAATGATTTACTGGATTTTTAGAAAGATTTATAGCACTTGTGTTATCACAATATATAACAGAATTTGATAAATGAATATCAAAATCTTGAAGTGTTTGTTGCATGTATATTACTTGAGTACAAATGAGAGCTGCTGATATATATTCAGCTTCACATGTTGATAGTGAAACACAATTCTGTTTCTTACTAAACCAAGAGATAAGTGATTTTCCAATAAAATAGCATGTACCACTTATATTTTTTCTATACGTTCGAGAGCCTCTGAAATCAGCATCGCAATATGATACTAATTCGAATGGACATTCTTTTGGGTAGAAAAGACCGAAATCTTTGGTATTATTAAGATAACGAATTATACGTTTCACTGCTCATAGGTATGATTCCTTTGGATCTGCTTGAAAGCGTGCACATAGACAAACACTCATCATTATATCTGGACGATTAGCTGTGAGATAAAGAAGAGAACCTATCATGCTTCGATATAGCATCTGGTCAGCACTCTTACTATTTTCATATTTTTCAAGATGTGTAGTTGTACTGATGGGAGTAGGTTTACTAGATGTGTTTTCTAATCCGAAGCGTTTGATAAGATTTCCATAGTATTTTTCTTGATTAATAAAAATACCATTCGGAAGTTGTTTGATTTGAAGTCCAAGAAAATACGATAGTTCTCCCATATGAGACATTTCAAATTCTTTGGTCATAATATTTGCAAACTCTTTGCAGAGTTTATCATTTGTTGAACCAAAGATGATGTCGTCTACATATATCTGGATAATTAAAATATCTTTTCGGGAATGTTTGATAAACAATGTTTGATCGAATTTGCCTATTTGAAATCCTGAGTTAATAAGATAGCTAAGTAGTCGTTCATACCAAGCACAAGGTGCTTGTTTTAAACCATAAAGAGCCTTCTTAAGTTTGTACACATAGTCAGAATGTTTTTCATGTACGAACAAAGGAGGTTGTTCGACATATACATTCTCTTTGATAAATCCATTTAGAAAAGAACTCTTGACATCCATCTGATAAAGTTTGAAATTATGGTGACAAGCAAAAGATAATAGGATCCTAATAGCTTCTAGTCGAGCAACTGGTGCAAATGTTTCTTCATAATCGATACCTTCTTCCTGATTACACCCTTGTACTACTAACCTTGCTTTATTTCTGGTAATATTACCTTGTTCACCAGCTTTATTTTTAAAGACCCACTTAGTACCAATAACTGATTAATCAGTTGGTCTTGGAACAAGTTCCCAGACATCATTGCGCTCGAACTGATTTAGTTTTCCAGCATGGCAATGATCCAGTAATCATCAGTAGCAGCCTCTTTTGGATTCTTAGGTTCGATATTTGAAAGAAACACGACATGACCCATTTGATGGAGTTGACTCCTTGTTCTGACTTGGGATGTTACTTCCCTAATTATATTTTGAGTAGGATGATCTCTTAATATTCTTGGTGGAGATTTTATCCTTGGCGGAGATTGTCTTCTTGGTGGAGATCGTAACTCACATGGTTAAGGAATATTTTCAACAACTATTTCAGAGTCAGAATCAACATTTGTGATGATTGGATTATCAGTGACTATAGTTTCATCATCATTTGATATAATTTGAGGATGCTGATAGAATTCATCAAAAGAGACATGAAGTGATTCTTCAATAGTTTTGGTTCGTTTATTAATATACGATAGGCCTTGCTTCGTTCTGAATAACCGACAAATATACCTTCATCGGCCTTTGGATCGAATTTACCGAGATGGTCTTTCATATTTAAGATAAAGCACTTAGAACCAAATACTTTGAAGTATGAGATTTAGGCTTTCTTTTGCTAAATAATTCATAAGAAGTATTATTGGTGAGAGGTCGAATGGATACACAATTCAAAACATAACAAGCAGTTGTAACAGCTTCTACCCAGAAATGTTTTGGTAAAGTGGTTCCATTTAATAATGTTCTTGCATATTTTTGTAAGGTTTGATTTTTCTGTTCTACTACTCCAATTTGTTGTGGAGTTCTAGAAACGAAAAATTATGATATATACCTTACTTT
The DNA here is from genome assembly GCA_030737875.1 of Allium sativum. Classification (NCBI taxonomy): domain Eukaryota; kingdom Viridiplantae; phylum Streptophyta; class Magnoliopsida; order Asparagales; family Amaryllidaceae; genus Allium; species Allium sativum. The sequence continues at coordinate 713,617,932 of CM060912.1, forward strand.
GTACAAAAATGTTCAAATTCATTATTTTCGAACTCTCCGCCACGATCACTTCTTATATTTTTAACTTTAAGCCCTTTCGATTTCTGAATTCTCTTGACGAAAGATTTGAAATGTTCGAAAATGTCACTTTTGTTTTTCAAGAAAATTGTCCAGGTGTAATGAGAGTAATCATCAACAATTACAAACACATATTGACTGTGATTTATTGACTGAACCTTAGTTGGTCCAAATAAATCCATATGTAGTAACTCAAGTGGTTGTAATGTTGACATGATTTTCTTAGATTTAAAAGATGATTTGGTCAATTTTCCTAATGACATGCGTCACACATATTGTCAACTTTAAAGCTCATTTTGGGTAGTCCGCTAACTAAATCGTTTTTAGCTAGCTTGTCGATAGTTCTGAAGTTTATATGGTAGAAGCGTTTGTGCCGTAGCCATGGATCATTATCATTAGCCACAAGACACATATCTGAATTATAATTAATATTCATATTCAGAATATATATATATATATTTCTGTCTCTATAACCTTCAAAAAATAAATTATGGTCTTTATCTAAAACACTACACTTATTATCTAAAAATGAAGTTGTAAAATCCTTGTAGCATAACTGACTAATACTAAGCAAATTGTGTTTCAAATTTCTAACTAGCATGACATTAGTAATAAAAGGTAAGTTAGTTGCACCGCAATTGCTCACATCGCCTTTGCCGATGATATAGCCTTTTGAATTATCTCCAAAAGTAAAGGAGCCACCATATGAGTATGTAATATTTGTCAATAAGCTATTGTCTCCAGTCGTGTGTTTTGAGCAACCACTGTCCAAGATCCACTTTCCTCTTTTCCTAAGCGGGACCTGCAAAAAAATAAAATTAAGTCCATGGTACCCACTTTTTATGGGGTCCTAAGAGTTAGGTCTTAGGAGTCCAAACCCATACGGGTCCGGTATCCCCTTTATATATATAATTAGAATTAAGATGCAAGTATTCATGAAATGTCGAATATATTTGTTCCTAATCAAATTGTTATTTGTTTTAGGAACCCATATCTTGATAGTCTTGACATTTTTCTTTTGAAACTTCACAACTGGTTTTGGCTTGGAATTTAATAAACTAGGATTTTTCTTAGCTTCATCTCTCTTCTTCTTGAGATGTTTCTTGGTTTCTTGTTTCTTATATCCCAAACCTTGTTTGTTTGAAGCAGGTTGTGAACTTTCAATGATCAATGTCAAATTTTCTCAACCTTTGTTGAAGTTAGGAACATTTTGAGTAATATCATCTAATTTAGTTTGTAAACTAGCCTTTTCTAGGTCAAAAATTTTGGTTTTGCCTTAAGCTCATGATTTTCAGTAGTAAGAGCATCATTTTTCTCTTTTTGAGTTTCAATTTCTTGACTCAAAAGAGATAATTGAGAGTCAATATTAGATGATGATTCTTGAAGTTTTCAAGTTCTTCTTCTAATATTTTCTTCTCGTCTTTTAACATATCTCGTTCAAACTCTACTCTACTCAAATCTGCTTTGGCTTCATTTAGTTGTCGTTTTATGTCTTTATATTTAACTATCAATTTTGCATTAATATCAAGTACTTCATCAAATGTAGGAATTTGTACCTCATCTTCTGCTGCCATGAAACAAACGTTTGGTTGTTCATTTTCTGTATCACTTTCACTTTCTGATGAAGATGAGTCTGAATCATCCCATGTAACTGAGAATGCTCGTTTCTTTGGTTTGTCATTTTTGTATCTGAATTTATCATTTTCTGACTTCTTCTTTTGCTCCGGACAATCCTTGTGCATGTGCCCCTTTTTGTGGCAGTTGAAACATTCTATAACGGACGAAGATGGTTTATTTGATCTAGTTTTCTTTTTGTTATATCGACTAGCTTTTCGTTGTTTCAAGAATTTTTTTTGAAACCTTTTGCAATGAATGCTAGGTCTTTATCTTCAGAATAATGATTCATCTTCACCTCTTTCTGCATGAAATGCTACGTTTTCTCTTCTTCTTTCTGTTCCTTTCTAGCCTGCAAATTAGCTTCATAGGACATTAGATTTCCTATCAATTCATCTGGCTTCATGATGGAAAGGTTATTAGCTTCTTCAATTGCTAATACATTTCCTTCCCATTCACTAGTCAGAGAATGTAGGACTGTCGAAACAACATCAAAATCTAAATATTTTTGTCCTAAACCAATAAGTGCATGGTGAGAATAGTTTGAAACCGTGAATACATATCATTGATTGTCTCATTCAGCTTCATTTTGAAAATTTGAAACTGACTTTTCAGCATGCCTATTTTGGCTTGTTTAACCTTGTTAGTACCTTCATGAGTGGTTTTCAACATTTGCCAAATTCGATATGTAGTGGTGCAGATACTAACACGGTTATATTCATGTTGGTCTAATGCACAAAACAACATGTTTATTGCTTTTGCATTTACGGCTGCTGCCTTTTTATCAGCCGATGTCTATTCTGAATAAACAGTTGTTGGATTCACTATTTCTTTTTGGGTAGCATTCCAAGCATCATAGCAATTTGATTGCATAAAAAATGACATACACGTTACCCAATAGCTATAGTTGAGACCATTGAAGAATGGAGGTCTTTGTGTTGATTGACCTTCTGTGTAAGTGGTAGTGCTGGTGCTTGCTTTATTTGCCATATTACTAGAATATATCAAATAACCGTGTTATGTTTATATAAAGACCTTGCTCTGATACCAAATAAAAATGCGTGTACGTGCTAATATAATACACACGGATCATGTAATATGGTGTATAACACGCAAGTATGAAATAATAGCTAATCACAAATATATATATATAAAACAGTAAATGTAGTAAACTAGAAAAATTCACACCAGGGATTTTTATACTGGTTCAGAGCACCGTCCTACGTCCAGTCCTAGACTTCTATCTGGATTTTCACTAACAACCACCTCACTTCACCCGGAGGAACATGTATACAACACCCGAGCAGACGAACTAGATTTCACGGCTCTAACAGGACTGAGGACTTCAACACGTGCCTTTTACAACACCGAGGACTTCAACTAAGACGAATATACTTTGTTGTTGACAATACGTGTTCTTGATAACACGATTTTTTCACTTGTAGTACAAACTTCCTATAATCTTATCCTCAAATAATATATTTGTGTATATGAAGATTTGGAAGTGGATATCGTATTGAATCAAAAGAATGTTAAATAGATTCTAGGATTCAAACGATATATGATAGAATATAAGCAATTTGAGCGCTTGAGAGTTCAATATTGAAATCAAGAGAATAGAGATTAGATTGATAGAATTGGTGATTTGAAATGATGATCTTATGATGTTTATATAAGGAATAAACAGTTGTAACCATTTGTGAAGGGTTATAAACAACGACCATGATTATTTGTGAAGAGAAAGAGAAGCAACCGTTGAAGAAATGAAAGTGTCTATATAAAAGGTTGCTTTCTGGAAGAAAATGATTGACAGGTAAAAAAGGACCAGTAGACATGAATTTGAATATATATACGTTATGTATCCTTGTGCACGTTGATTGTGCATTTTGGGTAGAAACAGTCGACCGCCTGGTTTCAACCGGTCGACCGGTTTAGCCCAGATTGCGCAGTTAATATGCACTCATATATTCTTATATATATATTCAAAGATTGGAGGTATGAGATTATTTGAGGATAGATTTTAACATAAATAACACTACTAACATACCAAATAATCAACCTCTAATGTATAATACTAACAAATATCTTCTTTTTGTCAGAAATCAAAACTCTATGGAAATCTTGACTTAACATTAACATTTAATTTCAATGTCCATATTAAATTCCAATCAGTATAGACTATAGTTCAGGAAATCTAAATATATGTACAAAATAGGTTCAAAGCCCATTCGATGCAGATGCAAACATTATAAATCAACACTGTTTGGTATTTTTTTTGGGTATACTGTCAAAACCCAGCGTCAAAAACCATTTCGATTCAGAAGTAATTTAATCAGGTATGCTATCAAAACCCAAAGCTCAAAAGTAACTTAAAAACCTATATATAAAACCCATTTACAAACACTGTTTGCAGAAATAAACTTTTTGGTTTGTGGTTGCGGAACTCAACACTCAGCAAATTTTAACTGTTAAAAATCCTAAACGATAGATTCCAAACAAAATTAGATAAATCAAGTTCGGTTTTATACCTTTCTAGCTTTTCCGACTTCATGATCTTGAATATGATTAGGAATTGAATCGAATCGCTTTGTAGCGTTGCCGATATGAGCCTCCTCTACTGGTGTCCATACCAATGTTGAACGAGATAGTCTTTACAAATTCCAAGAAAAATTAGGATTTTTTCTAGAAAAAGAAAGAAAACTGAATAAGGGTTAAAACTTAAAAGATGTTAAGTATGAAGGAATAGGAAAAGAGATTAGGTCGGTTACGTTTCTCTTAGGACACATAGACTTGTGTTTACGAAAGAGGCGGGAATGTGAAATTTTTACCGCTTACATTGATCGTGAAAACACTTTTGCTTGCATTTGATAATAAACGCCACTGATTTTTGCTATAAAAAATCGTTTTTCTTGTAGTGAATGGAATTTGATTAATAATAATCGTGATGAGCTTCTGTGAATGAAGACCGCTACTGTTTATGCAATTTAAAGGGCTTTGCCGTTATTCCACTTATAGTATTAGTCCAACACGGAAATTTATAGCGATTATGAATTGTTCAAATTTTCATGAATATTCCATATTAAATGGACGAGGATATTGGGTTTACTATGAATATCATTTTTACATAATATTTGTTCTTTAACCCAAGTAAAAACAGGGTTAATTTCCTAAGTTGAATAATCATTAAATAATGATTTTTGAGATTAAATTTGAACTATAGTTTAATGAATCTTTATTTAGATTAAATGCGAATAAGGTAATTAAATTTACCGAATTTAAGAAATGTTTGAGGTGGTGTACCCCTACCCTTACTCCCCCCTCCCCACCCCCCCACCCCCCCCCGCAGTTTTACTTCATGCGATAGTTAAATAGGTTTGAACGCTAATTGATAATTAAATTTACCGATAACACAATGAGTGTTAAATATGGAGTACTACCATTTTTGCTCCATGGGATGAATAGGTTGAGATTGGGATAATTAATTAAAAGATTACTTCAGTAAGGCTCGTCAATCCTGACTAGTTTACAAACCTTAATTTGGTTTAAGTTATGAAAAGAGACAATAAAATCTTTTGAAATGATATGCAAAGGAAGATTAAGGAACAAGTTTAAAAGAATTTATCTCTGGTAAAATTAATGGAATCTTTCCTTAAGGATGTGAATATTTGAATAAACGAATATTCTGGATTGGAATGAGATGTGTGATATCTTTGTGTATTTATCACATGATTACAAAGATATGCTAGTATTCGAAAAGACCAGGTTTAACCCATTCTGAATAAGTGTTACGACGACTAAAAGTCAAAAACATGAAGACAGTGGTTGAAGACCATATATCTTTACATCATTGGGATGATTGCTGATGTCTCGACTTAGGGTGTACTCCCAAGATGAGGTAATAAGTGGTGATCTTCTAGATGTACTTGGAGATCGACCAGATATGCGAGGACCTCCCTCCTGTATTGGACATATGGGAAAGGAATAAGGTGCCTCCAGTTTTGTTCAAACCCAGAACGGACTTGTGAATGGATTATGTTTGACATTTTATTTTGTTATGTATTAATTGATTTCTATTAAATATGTATATGTTTGGTGGTAGAAAATTTATTCTCTTGTTTAACACCCTTCTCTGAGACGTATGAGCTTAGAGGTTAGATACTGATAGAAATCAGTTGTATGACATGAATTGACAATATGGCATGCTAAGATGCAAAAGATCAAGGCTTTTTGTTGAAAATCAGGGCCTTGTGGTTGATGATCAGAGCACAACTTTAAGCAGCACAGCTTTGTGTATAACATTAATTCGCGAGCCTCACACCCCGGTATGAGTCAGAAACGAGATAGTAACTACATGGAGTGCATGTTTTTCTTTCTAGCTAGAAGTGGTGTCATGGTATGGAGCCCAGACATTTTTATTTATATGGATGTTGGATTGTGAAGCGCCTCGTATATAGAGCCGACAAAAAGGCTTATATGGTCGATGTAGTGACCATTTTGGAGGTCCGATAGGACCGTGTAACACCCCGCATTTTTAACTCAAGATAATAAAATAAGAATAACTTAATTAAATATTCAGAGTTAAGTAAAACGAATTGCTCCATTGTGTTCATCTCAAAATTCTGGTCAAAGTCGATACCTGGTTTGCATAAGTCGGACACCGTATGAAGAAGTTATTAAGGTTCGAAGTTTGTATACGTGTAGGAAGAATATATATATATATATATATATATATATATATATATATATATATTAGGTCTAGAATTCAAAAATGGGTCCAGAAATTCAAAACTCGGTTCAAAAGTCAAATTTTCAGATAGCGGCAGATTTCCCGCCAGGAGGTGTCGACCCCTCATAAGGGGTGTTGACCTCAGTGTCAACCCACTCAAAGGGGTATCGACCCTGGTGTCGACCCCCCTCAAAGGGGTGTCTACCCACAGACGGCAGATTTTGGCAGATTAGGGTTTTTGATATTTTAACGTTTCGAATGGCTTTTGGGTAAATCTGAAGGTCCTGGTTGCTCCATACACCTATAAATAAGACCCTAGACCAAACCCTAAATCTCATAATTCGGTAGCTATGCCGGAGCTCTACCATTACACACTCTCTCTCTTCTCAACTCTATTCTGAAAATTAAAATATTAGCCTAGGAAATTATGGATTCAGATCTGGAAGAGGGAATCAATGTAAATAAAAAGAATATTGAATCATGAAACCAAGGTAACATTCCAGATCTAATCTATTCATATTCTTCCTACTTTCTTTCCCTTCTCTTTTAATGAAAATAGTCGATCTACGTTATTAGGTTTCAAATCAAATTAAAGGGGAAAGGAAAAACCATGGATGATAGAACGGATCAGATCCAAAATTTGGGAAAAGCACGAAAGGTGAGTGGATTTAAGCCGTATTATTTCAGATAATGGTATATTACCGTTTAGCATTCCCTATTATGACAAATTATAATATGACATGTTAAGATGCCTAGACATATGCTTGTAATGATTAAAGTGGTGTAAATGACATGTGGGAATGATTAGTATGATATAACGTCAAATTGTTAATATGAATAATTCATATATTGAATCAGTTGAAATGTTGGAATGTTTACATGTTATAATATTAATTTGAACATGTGGGAAAAATTAATATATTGGATTTGTTGGAGTGCTAAAAAGTTACATGTATATTCGTCCCAATTTTACACAGGGAATAATTGGATTAAGTATATGATTATATGGATTCATGTTAACATAGAATTGAATAAACAAATATGGGTTTGGGGCATCGATCGAATTATGTTTAAAGATCTTAAATTGGATCATAAGTATAGGAGAATGATTTTGGCGCAAATGGGATCATATGTAAAATATGAGTTGGCAAAATTAGAAAAATATGAATTTAGACATATAATCCATCATGAATATAATAGAGTAAATGGTAATTAACACTTATAAAGGCATAGGTTTAAATAATTGATTAATAATGAATGCCTAGGATTACAATTAGAAATTGTAATTGCTCTTACGACATGAGGTTAGGTTGCATTAGTGGTGGAAGTCTGCCCGGACCCTACCGGCATATCCAGCAGCCACTAATGTTGAACCTAATGTGAGAGGTTTAAGTGCGCAAATACGAGACGGGCTATAATACGAGGTTAGGCCCAACTTGTGGAAGAAGTCTGCCCGAACCCGACCGGCATATCCAACATCCATAAGTTGTAGGCCTAATGTGGGAGGTCTAGACCATTATAAACCATAAATGGACATGGTAATGAATTGGACTACTTAACCTAATCTAATCCATAGGGATTTCATGATTATGAACTAAAGTTAGGGTTAAGTAAAATTGGCTGGCCAGTGGATGGGCTAAGAAAATCTGAGGGGGTGGGTAATATTTACATATAAGCCCGCAAACTTAGCCCGATATGGTTATGTAATTAAAAACACCTAGTGGTATACATAACCGGTAGAAATAATGAAGTTATGTAATTAAAGACACCTTTTAGGTTAATCATAACTTTTAGGAATGATAATCACCTATTATAAATAAATAACATTAGTGAAAATGTTGTATAATAGGTAGACTTGTTCTAAGGACAAGTGAGGATTATAACTACAGTTATAATAAACTAATAGGAAAGTGGGATAACTGGTGAAATGAGTTAAGGGACACTTAATTGTAAATTAAGTAGTAAAGGGGAAATACCAGAAACAGTTGAGAAAAAGGGGAAAATATATGAAATATAAGAAGTTGTACTTAAATATAAATTAAGTAATCTGTAAGCTTGGGAGTCTGAAACCTGTTAATAAGAATGTTTAGGCTTGTTCTAGGGACAAGAGGAAATTATAACATAAGTTATAATAAATGGGTAGAAAAACTTATTAATGGGCCTTAGTTAATAGAACTAAGTTAATAAGTAAACATCGATAAGTTGTATCGATGATGTAAAGTGGAATTATGATTAAATGGGAAAGGATGAGGAAAACTTATAAAATAAAATAAGTTATATTTAACCATAAATGGTAAGTGATATGTTAATTGGAAAACATGTGAACTAAGAGATACTTAATAACATATTAAGTATAACATGTTATTGTGACCTTGAAATCAAACAAGAATATAAAAGAGATTGTGGATTACAGACCTTGGGCCACACTCTGGGGAATAACATGTTGTGGGATTATTAATGAACTTAAATGGGTTAAGTTATAAATGAAATTAATAAGAAAGAGAAACTTGGTAATTTGAATAAGAATTCAATGTGAATGGGAATAACCTAGTTAAAAGGAAACCTGGCAACGATAATCAAGCACGTAAAAAAATGTTTAGACATAGGGACTAACAACATATTAAAGTGAGGCGCTTGGACCAGTCCGTACATTTGAGGGTGAATAACCCAACGGGGTAGATCATCGAGGTGTTATAAGGCACGAGGGGATCGCACATTCATATGATTGTTTTAACGGCTCCAAAGGACTGGAAGAGGAAGCACGCGGCTTCCTGAGGTATGTAAGGTGCTCCTAGTAGCCCTCTATGCAGTGAAAGACGTCTTGGGCTGTGCTCATAGAGGTTGGATCTGCGCGTAACTACTAGGTGGGTGGGCCTTGATTGCAGATGTAACTATGCAGTCAAAATGCTGTGACGCGGTGACACTACGGTGATTCGGCGGTTGCCTCAACGGGGAGGCGGAGAGTCATGACCAAGGATAGTAGATCGTCGGGTACCCGTCATCGACAGCCAGTGGGATGCGAAAAGACTACAGCTAAACCCAAGATACCTTTTCACCCTTCACTATCAGGGTAAGGGGTTGAGGGGAGATGCCACATGGATGCTTAGATTGTTTGCGTAGGGGTAGTCGCTTAGCTCTTTTAGTCTTTAATAGTTAAAGCAGAGGCCGAGGTGGGGCCATAGCCACCGTGAAAACAGACCCTAGGTATTTCTGTATATAAAGGCTCTTTAAAGACGGGCTTGTACAGATATGGAAAAGCTCCCGACTGAGTTCCGTGTTTCTTGTATCACCCTACCATGGAACTCGGTGCACATTAGAGGACGTGCGATTGAGGCATCGAGCTACAATTGAAGATACGTATGGTGGACAGTCTAGATACATGCATGTCAGCTCTGGGTGGTGTATCGTAGGCTTGAGGGCATTACCCTGGTACGAATTTGGATTCGAACAAAGGTGGCAGTCCGTACGCTTACATAGCATAGTGATAGCAAGTATATACTGATCGTAACATTGTTATATAGGGATCCATACGTCACTCCGGCGTAGGATGAGGGACTGCGAGCATTTTGGTGACATTACAGTGGAGACCATGCGAGTGACGTACCATGGGGTGTACCTCGATATTGGGGGTAGCTACACATATACTGTATTAGGTTAATCCACTAGGAAGTAAATGGGTATGACGTGTGTGTAACACTTGAGTGCTGTTAACCCAAGTAACCTAATAAATAAGAAAATATGATTGAACGGTATATGTAGGATTATCCAAAGTGTATAGTTTAAATCCAGTCACCAGAACTTGTGTTCTGACCCCCTCCTCATAGCATACTCACAGGTTACATTTGTGGCAGGGACATGATAGCCTTGGATACTGGTTAGGCAGTATTAATAGTAAGGCTATATTTTGATAACATTATATTTTATCCATTCCGCTGTGAGATATTTTCTGAGCTATGACATATTTTATGTCTCTGTTTTTTTTGCAGGATACCAAAGCAAACCAATCCGAGTTTCGATAGATTGGAATTTTGAAAAAAAAAAATTGGTCTGTCGAAATTGAGGTTGTCACAGACCGGGAAACATATTGTTCAGGAATAACTAATCCACAAACGTTAGGTGTGGACCGGCCCTGAAGATCCAAGGGTTGCCCATAGGTGTGATCCTGAGGCATTTGCTATAGTGTCTCGAAACCGGTGAGGAAACATCCCTTGCTTCGACTCATAGTTAGAATCCAATTTCCAATACAGGACTTTTCGGTTTTAGTTGTAAACCTATATGGCAACATAGTAAGATGGGGTACTATGCCGTCTATGATTGATACATTTATATTTGAAGTTGTGTTAAACACTATTTACTTATAGTATATCAAAGATATTTGTTTTTAGAACGTATCAAGCATGTTTGGCTATATAAGGTAAAACTCTATTCTCTGGTTTGTGTTGCATTGTGTGATGGGACCTGAGTCTTATAATAGCCTCATTTTTTGAAAAGCATTGCGTTGTTTACAAATTGTTTTATTTCAGAGTATTCATGGGAGTGAACCCATTCCATGACATATTGCGTGGTCCCATGAACTACCCTATTTTAAAGTAAAGATTAAAACTATTTTAAGTTCTCACATTAGTCCTATGACTGACCTGGAGTTTATTGTTTTCCCCTAAACTCCGGGTGCCCATATTTTCTACATGGGCAACTAGTAGTTTTGGTTTTGAAGAATTCTATTTAACAAGATCTTGGTTTTGCAACTGGAGCTATATTCGGAAAGCTTTGTATCCGCGTATTTCTTTCAATTGTGTTAGTTGCTGTATTTCCGCTCCGCATTGTATTTACACATTTTATTTCCGCTGCTATGTAATGTATTCTATGATACTATATTTTTCCGCTGTGTAATATTTATTCATACTCTGATATATTCTTGCACTCTGATGTAAATTGTTGTAATAACAACGAAATATTTTATTGTTTTGCGTTCCGATGAGTCGTGTTCTCATGCAATCCGCGCTTTTCCATCTCTTCGGAGACCGGGGGATTTCAGGATCATTTCAAATTCATTCAAACAACCATCATACATCATTGAATCATTATTTATCAACATTAAATAACATTTATAATATTATAAAATTGGACAGAGTCACTGAGTTTACTCACATTGGCCATTAATCGTTGAATTACAATTAACGTTCGGTAGATCTAGTCAGGCATTCTATTTTGTCTAAATTTGTTACGACCTCCAAATCGCTCCAGACTAGTTCCACTATATAGCCTGCGCTCGTTTGATCCCAATGGATCAGACCGTTCATGATTCTGATAATGTATGGATGAGATATTATAATTACAAGTTTATATATATATATATAAGTTAAATGAAAACTTAAACTTTGGGCTTTACCCATATTTTGTCAGCCCATCCATATTCCTAAAACCCAAACTTGCGTCTTTCATCTCCTTCCCTCACTCAAAATGCCCGCATGCTTCGGACCCATTTGGCTTATATTTTCAGACTATTTTTATTTTTTAGATTTGAAAAACTTGGAAAACTCTTTTGTTTTATAGTTTTGAAAAAATAATTTTGAAAAACCATCCATTTTTCAAAATGGACTTACATAGCAAACTCAAAATGGGTTTTATTTGTTTTCCTTATTTTCAGGCCCAACCAAAAGTCCAAAAACCCAAAAATATGAAAACAAAGCAAACATTAAAAAATAACCTAATCCATTTTTTGGCCGTAGATGTCTTCTTCTTCCATATCTTCGAGTCTGGTAAAATCGCTTCTTTCTGCTTATATTACATATATCCTTCAGCTCAATATGATTAGATTACCAAACTTATTGTTATTTACTACAACGTTTTCTTCTCTTCAGTATGAGTTAGGGTTTTCTTCGTAATTCAAGCTGCTTCTGATTCAAGATCTATTTAAGGTAAATTCTGTCGATTTAGTGATATTTGTTTCGTAATGCCTGGATTATCTTATCTTCTGTGTTTGACACCATGTGTGCGGGTATTGTTTAGTATTAGTTAAAATCCTAGATTAAAAGGACTAAAAGTAACAAGATAGTTAGATAGGCTTGAATTTCTGCTTTTGGAAACTGGAAGCCAGAAGATTGAATAAAATCGTTGCATTTGTTTTTGTTACTTCTCAGTAAATGGGTGAGATTAATACGCATAATATTTTGCTGGAGAGTTGTATTATTTTGCTACCTGATTGAAAAAGCATATGTTCTACTATCTCTACAAAAAAAACCTACATAACAAGGTTCGATAATTTGATTATACTATCTTTTTATGCCAAAAATTTGATATAAACACCTAGAAGATTTAGGAGCATAATATAAAGAAAATAATGACATTTGGTTATTACTTCAGATATATTAAAACTTTTCAGTAATGATGTTGAACTCATGCTTTGTTTTATTTCTGATCCACGCTAAATTACACAACCATTTTACCATTCAAAAGTAACCATATTAACGTCTGTTATGACCATTTCATTTATGATAGATGGTATAGCTGGTGCACTTTCAACAATATGTTATGCTGAATTGGCAATTCGCTTCCCTTCTGAAGTGCCTATCATTATACATATATTTTTGTTAGAGAAAGGATTCCTGTTAATTAGATGTAAAATTATATAGTTAGTAGCTAGATAATCTTAAGAATGAAAGTTGTTAAATATGAATCAAAGGGTGTGTTTCGTCTTTACAATGTTGCATGGGTGATAGGCTGGGCCCCAATTCTCGAGTATGGTAATGGTGGTTCAGCTGTTGCTCGAGGGATATCACAAAATTTGGTATGTATTTATTTCAGTTCTACCAAACCGTCATGCAATTGAACTTTAGCATTTGTGTGATTTGTTCCATGTTTTGTACTTTATTTCACCCAATCTGGATAATAATACCTCACAAATTTTCATTTACTGTCCCCTGTACCTATCATAGAAATGAATCATATATAATAGAAAGAATTATAGCATATAGGTCTAATCCATTATGTACTGGTACTAGTATTTGGTATGCAGTAGTTACTACTGATTGCTGATTTCTCCCTAGTTCAGGCTTCCATGCTGTGAGTTTTTGTGTTTTATAAATTTGTAACTCATCCCTCTGTTATATGACTAGTTGAATTATTGTATTATTCTGTTGTCATGTTAATTTGTCATACCAATTAGGGTCATAATACTGCTAAAAGTCAGGGTCATAATAACTTATAGAATATCGGCTTAATCCAAAATAACGGTTCATAAAATCAACAAGTGTAATAGATCATAATAAGTTATATTTAAAACACCATGAAACTACATGCTGTCAGCAAATCTGCTAGAAAATATGACGCAGTCTTCATATCTACCATAATAATAGCAGTCTAAAGTTACTGTACAAAATGTGAAATTATCACGCACATGTGATTATTATTTTTCTAAGCACATGTATCAAATATAAATTAAAGATGCAATTACTATACTAAATGAGAATAAATATAATTTACACCAGATGTTTCTTTAGCTGGACAATCAATTATATTAAAAATGGATCAGATTTCCCTTTATTGAAATCACATTATTGAAATCACTTTCTGTCATCTTTAATCAATAATACATAACATTGGACTGATTATTATTTTTTTAAGTAATTATGGTTTTGTCTAATGAATATTGGAGAATAAAAAAGTTCACTATATGCAGCATGCCTAAGTAAAAACTATAATGCAATTTAAGATGAACCAAAAAAAGTATTACACAATCGCTTGTAGAGTACAACTTAAACAAGTCACTCCTATTTTTACTTCTTTGGCGGCACTTAGGGATGCTTCGAATCTATACCGTCGATACATATTCAAATTGCTCTTCTTACAAAATTTTGATTATAACATTTAGGAGCTTTATACATAAACTAGGTGTGCGATGTTCTTTCAAACAAAGTTGTACAAATTGTTGCACCATCTGTAGCTCATTCATTGGCAGCTCAAAGCGTTGTTGAGTCAGCAATCTTTGCATGGTGCTGCAAATAACTGACTTCCAAAGTAGGCGACTGTGTTGTGCCTCTTTCTGAATAACCCTAGTGATTCATGCACAACATCTGCAAATGATATTTCATCTTATCCAATCAGTAGTGAAAGCAACGGAACAACCCAAAGAAGGTACTGGTAAAGACAAGGAACAGACACTGATCAGCATTAAAGGGGGAGTATCAAGAACAAACACCATTTTGACTCTCCCAAGGTTTGATACCAGTTCTAAGTGAAGAAGAAGAAAGGTTACTAGTTGCTAAAGAATGAAAAGCATTCTAAGACGACTGAGTGTTTCTAACAAAAAAATGTGGTTGTTGATATATTTATGTATTATCATGGATGATGCTTGAGTTATTTTATATTTTTTCTTTATTTGGTGTATCTCTTTTGTTACATGTCTAAAAATCTTGTCATGAATTTTTATGTTGTAATTTTATTCCTTATGCAACTTGGTCTCATGTAGTTATTTAAAATATTGCGCTCTCTTTAATTCTTAAATACTATGTTTAGGACGTGCTGTATTTACCCTCATCATTTATTGACTGTTAATTAGTAACTTGACATAATGGTAATAGTTTTCGTTTAACTTTTATATATTTGACTCTTTTCATTAGGTTCTTTCTTTTATTCTTGTGTGTTCAAATGAATATGGATAATGAATAATGTATATTATGTATTATGGTTTAAATGTAAATATTTTTGAACTATAAAAAGGAAAATTCAAAACTTCAAAATATGAAAAACATACTTCAAACCAAACACATTTTCCGGTTTTCATTTTTGAAAATACGTTTCAGAATACCTCGTACCAAACGCATTTCTAAAATAATGGAAATTATCAAAATAGAAAATAAAAAATGACTAAAAAAACAAAAAATCGAAAATTGAAAACACAAACCAAACGTACCCATCCTTTCTCCTTTCTTCTTTTTTTTGGTTTTTTTTAAATCTAGGCCCACCTTTTTCTCTTAGCACCCCCTCAAAACAAACCCACCTCGTTTCAACACAGTGCCAGCCTTCCTCAAATAACACATCCGCGTCTCCTGTATGTATTCATTCCACCATTACGTAAACCTTCGAGCTTCCATACTCCCCTTACACTCAACGGAAAGCCACAAAACTATAACCGTTGAACCCCTATTCGCGAGCACTCCATCGCCATTGCAAATATATACCATTCAATTGTAACGAACGCGGATTTTCGACCCCTAAAATCAACACAAAACACAATGTCAACTATTCAAGCATCGGAAACACCGAACCATTATTCGAAAAAAGTTAGAGGGTGAGAAATAGAAAAAATATAGAATAGAAGAAGTAGAAGATAACAGAACAGAATCAGAGTAAACACGAATCTCACAGCGGAACAAATTAAATATATTATATAACAACTTTTGAAATACAAAATTGTAACTTGTAATACATACCATAATCACAGGACCACATTTAACATCACATCAGAATTAAACTCTACATATATCTAACGTTGAAGCCACCTGCTCCAAACTCCTCCCAGTATATTTGTAAAATCACGACTACTTGACTGCCAATACAAAATATAACACCCAAGAGTTTAGGGAAAACATAACAGAATAAACTCTGGGTCAGTCATGTGACTGGGGTGAGCAAACTCTAATCATTTTGGTTTAAATTTTCAAAATCCTTTTCAAAGGAATGATAATAGTATGACCGTTCCACACATAAACATGGATGGTTTTTATATTACGATAACCCAAAATATTCTTTTCTAAAATAATATTTTTCTGATATTATAATAATGCCTAAATCAAGTAAACAACAATCTAGCAGAATGCTTTTATCTTATGCCCTACATATATAATATAAATCAAAACCTTAGGCTCTTATTGGGTAATGTATGTCCAACTATTACAAGGTATGGAATCACCTTCCGATCATTGTATTCTAAAAGCGATACACTGGAGTTCAACAAGAACATCTTGTAACTCAGCCACATATGACCGACCATTCATTTCGCTTGAATGTTCCGAATATATTATCACCTTACGGTTGGTATATCAACATAACCGTTCCCGGGAGATACATAAGCGAAAGAAGTAACAAATATGAATATTCTCTAGATGGTGATAATATACACTAATTGGGTGCGATCCACTTATCCATGCTGCCTGCCTGAAATCTGTCATTTCCTAATTGATGAGGCTTGAGGTCATAACGTATCTTTTAACAGATCACTCCTTTATTTACTTTGAATGCCACATCGTCATACCCGTCAAATCACAAATTGATTTCCCTAAAAATACCACGAGTATAAGCTAAGAGAAACGAATTCCTCCGCCACCAACGTAAATACTTTTGAAACGATCAACTTACGCGATCTATCAAGTATGCTCTGTTAGACATTCTTCCATTCAAGTTGTCTTAGGACTGGACAATCTAAAGGAATTATTCTATAAATCCATCTTAGGAAATTTCAACCTAAGATCACCAGAATAATCCTTGCATGAACTCTGTTTTCAATTGTCTTCGTGTAACGACCTGGATTTTGTGCGACTTTGGTTATCGACATAAGCACGATGTCGATAACCAAAACATCGAAAAATCCCAGTAATTAATGAAAGAAATTAGAGGGTGAGGAAAGATAAGATAGAAACTTAGAATAGAAGAAGAAGAACATAACATCAGAGTAACACGAATCTCACAGCGGAACGAATAACATATAATATATAACATAACTTTGAAATATAACAATTATGTATACAATAGCACTTATCAAAGTACAACACTTACAACACAGCGGAAATAAACAATAGCTATATGATCCAGAAGCCTCCTGCTCCAGCTCTTCAAGTATATCTGTAAATCCCGACTACTTGACTGCCCGTACAAATTTAGGCACCCAAGAGTTTAGGGAAAACAGCAAAGTAAACTCCGGGTCAGTCATGGGACTGGTGTGAGTAAAACAGTTTAAACAGGTATATGAACAAGTAAACGATATCTCATAAGACCATGCCGCAGAACGGAACGGGTTTTTCCCTTATGAGAATCCAAAATATCTTTATATCAAAAACCTTTTGATATTATAATAATGTCTATGTACAAATAGATATCAACTAGCAGAAACGCTTTTATCTCACGCTCTACGTATATAGTATACAATCAAAATCGCAAGCACGTATTGGATAATGGATTACCAACTATGACAAGGTATGGAACCACCTTCCGATCAGTGTACTCTAGGAACGATACACTGGAGTTCAACAAGAATATCTTGTAACTCAGCCACACATGACCGACCACTCATTTTGCTTGAGTGTATCGAATGTATATCACCAACGGTTGGGATCAGCAACCGTTCCCGTATATATATGGGACATCATTGATAGATTTAAGAAACAAATGAATATTCTCTAGATAGGTGATTATACACCCTACTTCGGTGCGACCGACTTAGCCATGCTGCCTGCCCGATTTCTGTCATTTACAGGTTGATGAGGCTAGAAGCTACGCTTTATCATTACATCAGATTCACTTCGAATGCTACATTGTCAAATCCATCGAAATCACTAATTGACCTTTACAACAGTACATTACGTGTCAGCTAAAAGAAGTTTCCTTCTCCGCTTCCACTCTTGGTACGGTTGAAGAAATCAATGTACGTGACCTTTCTGGAAATACTCTGTCAGACATCCATCTTCATTCACTTAAAATGTCACATCGTCATACCCGCCAAATCACAAATTGACTTATCCAAAAATAACACAGGTATACAGCTAAGAGAAACGAATTCCTCCACCACCAAACGTGAATACATTTGAACAGATCAACTTACGCGATCCATTGGATATACTCTGTCAGACCTTCATCCATACAAGTTGTCGTGGGACTGGACAAACCGAAGGCACTATTCAATATATCCATCTTAGTCACTGTTATCTAAGACTTATACAACAGCCCTTGCATTTTACTCCGTCTTCAATTATCTTAGGAATATATGATTCGCAACGCTTATGCCAATACAGAGTGGTTCTTTGGATAACAATCCAACCAGTCTCTCCATATTAACAACGTTAAAATGGTCAAAACTCCGATAGTCTGTGATTTAACTATCAAAGAAAAACAAGTGTGCAAACAACGATATTATTTCCAGATGGAAATTATATCGATCAATCATCAACATATATCTATATATATATATTCATATTGCCTTATTTTCTATGTTTAGAAAATATATGTTATTAACACTGGAAAACGTTTCCATCTGCTTATTTACAAATCATTACTCTTCCCCAACTATCAGTCCCTGACTGTAAACTAGTATGAGAACAATCCCCTACGTATAAATCCCGAAGGCCGAAACCAACATCAGATAGGCACTTAGAAAACCATTCAATTTACTAATCTCTAGTCAGTTCTAATTTTACTTAACTCTATTTGGTTAACTTTGATTGATTAACTCTAACTGGTTAATTCTAACCGATCAACTCTAACTGGTCAACCTTAATTAATTAACTCTAACAGGTTTTACTTGGTTTGACTAACTCAATTTATTAACTCGACTGACTAATTCAACTCGATTAACCTAACTTGATTTACTTATCTCGATTAACTAAACTAATCACTTTGATTAATTCGACTAATTCACTTTGGTTAACTTAACCAATTCACTTAACTAATTCACTTAGTTTAACTTAACTAATTCACTTAACTCCTGTCGAATAAACTATATTCGATAACTCCTCTAACTCTATTCGAATAAACTATATTCGATTAACTCATTTACTCTATTCGAATAAACTATATTCGATTAACTCTTTTTCTCTATTCGAATAAACTATATTCGATTAACTCCTTTGATTTAACTTGTAACGACCCGTGTTTTTGCACTCGAACATGTAATTTAATTTATTTACTTTAAATATTATATTTGGGAATATAATGGGTTTTAATATTTAATTCGTTATTTAAAACGATGTTTGAACGTTATATAATTTATATATAATATAAATCGAGCCTGAAATGGCGCTGCAGTTCGCAATATAGAGTTTTGAACTTCAACTGAGAATACAGGATTCGATATAAATCGGATTTCTGTGAAACAAGACACGTTGGGACCATATTGACGATAATTTTCATATGAAAGAGAAAAATCTAGATTTCGTGTTAAAGTTTGATAGTTATGGCTAAATCAAATTTTGAAATAGTCGCTATGGAAAATCGTTATTAAATTATAGGCCTTTAAAGTAGCCGTTTTGCAAACGGACTCTGTTTTCGACGAAACCAGTTCCGTTGAGTTCGTATCGTCGATTATATTCAGGATAGGTATATAGTTTGTTATTTTTGAAGACTGTGAAATTTGGTGTTAAAAAGGGTAGTGCGGTGCACGTTAAAAATGGCCTACCGGGGCAACAGTCTCAGAATGCGACGAAATTAGTGCCGTTGGGTTCGTATCGAAAAGTTATTGTTGATGTTCGCAGTTTCAAGTCGATTTGATTTATCTGGTGACCGTAAAAAAATTTAATGCGTGTTCATTTCCGGTTTCATAAAGGAATTTTTTTCATATGACCTCGGATTTCGACGAAACCTGTCCCATTGGGTCCGGAATATCGTTTTACATCAAGAACAACATTTTTATCAGTAAACAGAAGTTATTTGTGGTGGTTTCTGCGTGTTACTTCACGGCGAAGTATCGTATAATATTATATTAACATACAAATACCCTTACAGTTGTCTAACCCTATTGTTTACACACGTGAACCTACTCCGTCTAACCACTGGTTCTTCATTAATGCGTTTCATACTTCTGTCTTTTCGTTGTCAATCCATTAACGCCTTGCCGACCACGTTCTGAGAGACTTAAAATCAAACAGCTACTCTAATACCTTACTGCAAAACTATACCCTATATTTCCTTGCTCTCCACGACGTCTCGCTCCTATAAAATGACCTGCTTCATTCGTCTTCTTTTCAGTAATGGCGAAAAACAAAAACGCCACCTTCTTTCCTTGTTAAAAACGAAACCTCCCTCGCCACCAAAACTATGAACGCGAGAGCAAAAGCTGGGAGTTGGGGGTACTGTGAAGACCAAAGAAGGGAGAAGGAAGGGGACTGCTCGGACGTGGGAAGGAATGGGGGAAGTCACTTGGAGTTGCTGTGTGCATCGCGAGAAGAAGAGGATGGTGAGGTCCGTTTATACACAGTTACAGCAGTTCAAGAAAAAAAAAAAAAAAAAAAAAAAAACGATGAGGAGCATGCGTTCGAAAATAAACTGGGTGGAGGGTGAAGCAAGGGACACGTGGTGAGGTCCTAAATGGGAAGCAAATGGAGAACTGCATGGGCGGACGTGTTTTAGAGGTGGGGCGCATTCATGTGGAGAGGCTGAAGGGAACGTGAGGTAGCAGTTCAAACGAGGGAGACAACAGGATGTTTGTTGTTTGGACAAAGGCAGAAGGTGCAGGCCGTGATTCATTGGTGTCGAAAGGAGGACCCGTGGATTCTGGAGTATAATGAAGAGAAACGAAGTAAGGACGATGAAGTGTAGGAGGACCAGAGCGTGGTACTTGAGGTCACGAGAAGGAGCAATGAAATTGGAAGGGGAGCAAAACGCGAGTACTAGACCAATGTTTCAAATGCTGAAAGGAACGAAGGGCAGATTTCTAAAAGGAAGAAACTGTCGGCCAAAAATCCATTTAACGGGAATGAAAAGTAAATTAATTAAAGTATGATTAGATTATAATTTAATTAAGAAATTTGTTATTTAATTAAATCATGTTTGGCTTTTCAGGGAATTCGAGCGCGGGATTTAGAATGAGGAACGGGACGAAGCTGTAGAAAGGAATCAAATTTGCCTAAGTTAACATTGTAATTAACTTACAATAATTATATTAAGAAATTAAGTTATTAATCAAATCGTATATTTTTATTTTAACCGTCGTATCTATGGACAGAATGGAACGGAATAAAAGGCGTTGTGGCCATGTCATCGAACGTTATAGTCTGGAACCAGATCTGACAGATTCAGAGATAATGGAACTTTACAGTTAAATTAAATAACCATTTAATTTAACTGTAATCGAACCATTTCAGAAATGAATTAGACTCAAGGTGAGTTAAACTCACTCAGTTACCCTTTTTATATTTTATATAAATTGGGTGTTTTTATTTTATGCGCTCTGCTTGCTGATGGTTGCATGTTTGCTAGTTATACACTTGTTTGTTGGTTTAACCGATGAAATTAAACTATGTTTAATTTCAGTGAAATACCAAATCGTTATTTTTAACAATTGGTTCCAATAAAGGTAACTCACCTTGGTTGGTCACGTTTATTTATAAACGTGTTTAAATGGTTGCATTGTTTGAATTACTTATGGTTGATGTTAAATGGTCGTTATTTAATTTATCAGTTAAACAAAACTGAATAGTCTGATTCGTGCTAACCATTTGAATACAGGGAAGAACAGGTTGGAGGGATCCAACCGGATTCCTCAAATGTATTAATTATTTTCATATGATCATATATGAACTGATCTGTTTGTGTGATTGATTTGATGGTTGATTATTGACTGGATATTCAACATCTGTTTGGTTTAAACCAATGGGCGATATTGGTTAAGTGTTTGACAGAGTATGGCCTTTAAAACCCATCGAGTTATAAATACTTATTCACCGACAGGTGAATCGATAGAGTTGAGGTTATAAAATTTATTTTATAACCAGAGTTAGATTTGAATTATATTATTTGAATAAAAGTTATTTAAGAGAAACAAATAAATATTTTATTTGTTTAAGACTTTGATTTGTTATGAAGTTATTTTGCAAAGATGTTAATCAGATTTACCAGTTGAAGAATAAGAAATGAATTAAATGGTTAAACCTTGAAAATTTGTTTTGTAAAGAAACAAATAATTAGAATCTATTTAAATTAATTTTATTTTTAATTAATTTAAAGCGAGGATTGTTGAAATCGGTTAATGAGATAATCAAGTTTGAGTTAATTAAATCGACCATTTGGAATTAGAATTGTTTATCAAGTTAATGTGTTTTGACTAAAACAGTTAAAGGAATATTGTTTGAATTTAAATAAAGATTTAAAAGGGATTTAATATTTAATTTAGTTAATAAAGGGATTAACTACTAAAGTAGTTAATGTTTGAAATAAGTTATTATTTTAATTAATGATAAAGTTAGGAATATATTTTTAAATGGGAATTCATTTAAAAGAGTTACCGCATGTGAGATGCCAGCCAATTGAATGGTGAAAGGAAATAAACGTACTCAATTATATGAAGTAAGTGAAAGGAGATTACGATAAAAAGGGTTTATCATAAACCAGAGGTTTTAAGTAAGTTTCAAAGTGTTAAGACGTTAATTTTACATTAACGTTATTTGAAAACGAGATCTAGTAAAAAGGAGAATTTTAAATGAGATTTCAAAATGGGAAATTGAATATAGTTATTTGAGATAGAGTTGCCATTTCATACGACTGCTAGCGTAATTCGCAGGGCTGCAGATAGCCTACGGCGGTCGGATGTTTCCTGGGGGAATCAGGCGTAACCATTGTGATCGCTGCGATCTAGGGTCAAGCGAATGGATTGAAGTCGAGTATTAGTTAATCGATTAGAGTTAAATCAAAATTAGGAGTATTCAAATATCGTATTTTTGAATATTTGAAGGAGTTAGAAGTTTTTAATTTAACAAAAGTAAATCAGTTTGTTAAAGGCCAAGTGATGCTGAATATTGAACCAGTGAACTCATTGGAGTGTCATGATTGAAACACTGTATATTTTGATAGTTAAAACACCGACTATCAAATCTGTCCAATACGATTGTTGGTACGGAAAGACCGGGATCGAATTTATTCGAAAACCATTCCGTCCAACAAATACGTGAAGATCTCAGAAGATGATCGAGATGGAGCATTGAAGACCGTGGGTTTTCATAAACGGAAGAACCACTAATATTCTCTGCCGGGCAAGCAGAGGAAAGCTGTGATTCTGTCGTGGTTGGAATCAACGGGTTGCAAGGACTTCTCGCTATTGATCCATGGGGTGATTCCTATATGGATGCGGTAGGAGAGTGCCTTCGGTTCATCCTGTTCCTGGATGACGTATATGGACGAATGTCTGACAGAGTATTTCCGAAGGATCACGTACGTTGATTTCTTCAAACGTACGATAGTTGTTGGCGGGGAATCGTCGTTCTCTTAGCTTACTGCTAGAGTATTTTTGTGGATGTCAATTAGTGATATCTGATGGATTTGACGATGTGGCATTCAAAGTGAATGACGACCAGATGATCAGAAGTAAATTCTGGCCTCAAGCCTCATCAACCGGGAGATGACAAAAATCGGGCAGGCAGCATGGCTATGTGGGTCGCTCCCATTAGGGTGTATGATCACCTATCTAGAGGAAATCCTATTTGTTTCTTAAATCTATGTTTTGATGCTGTCCTTATCGGGAGACGGTTGCTGATCCCAACCGTCGGTGATATACATTCGATACTCTCAAGCGAAATGAGGGGTCGGTCATGTGAGGGCCGGGTTGCAAGAAGTTCTTGTTGAACCCAGTGTATTCGTCTCTAGAGATACACGATCGGCAGGTGGTCCCATACCTTGTCAAGGTCGGAATCCAATATCCAATAAGCGCCTGCGGGTTTTGATTGTATACTATATATGTGGAGCGTGAGATGCAAGCGATCCACTAGATTTCTATTTACTTGTGTTTAGACATTATTATAATATCAGACAAGATATTGGTTTCAAACTATTTTGGGTCATCGTAAGGTAAAAACCGTCCATGTTTATGTGTGGATTTGGTCTTACGATTATCCTTTTCTTTTGAAAAGGTTTTGAACTTTAAAAATCATGATTGGATGATTCACCCTTATAACTGTGCGAGTTTATCTCACTCTGGTTCACCAGACTGACCCGGTGTTTTGTAAATGCTCGGGTTAGACCGGGTTGTACAGGTTCAGGTTATCGACTGTTGTGAAGAGACGAGCTGGAGGTGTTCAGACGTATGATAGTATATAGCTGCTATTCCGCTGTGTGTTGTATATGGGAACAGGCTAGCATAACTGTCCCAGTGTACGATGTACTCTGATACTGTAAGTATTTTAAAGCTTTCAATAAAGATTATTTCTGTATTATATTTTGTTCCGCTGCGATGTGAGACTCTGTGTTGTGGTGTTCTTCTTCTTCTTCTATTCTAATATTTCTATCTTATCTATTCTCACCCTCTAACTTCTTTCTATTAATGATCTGGAATGTTCGATGTCTGAATGGTCAACATGGTAGTTTGATGTTGATTTTCGGAGTCGAAAATCCCGGTTCGTTACAGTGGTATCAGAGCTTAAGGTTAAGTAAGTACCTTGGCTCTGTGGCGTGACTCAGTAGAGATGGGGTTAGTAGTACCCTAGATTGAGTTTGAGTGTATATATATGAGCGCGTATTTGTAAATTGATATAAAAACTGTTTATATTGTGTTGATTGGTTTGTCGAGTAGTTTATGAATTCTGGTCGATACAGTAATGCAAACTGTGTCGATAAGTGTTTCTAAACTCTTGAACAAAATAATTCGACACAGTATGTTTTTGAAAGGGGGTAAATGAAATAATTTTACCCAAATTATATTTTGATATAAAGGAAATATATATGTTGGAAATATCATAATATATGTGGTGTGTTGTTTGTTATTATAATCAAATAAGATTATAATTGAAATGGTTATATAAATAACCAATTGGAATTTGTATAATATGAAATCAGATGAATTAAATCTGAAATCTAAATTAGAATTGGAATTAAAACTCCTTAAGGTAGGAAAGTTGTTTGCAAATAAACTTGAATTGAATATATGAGAATTTTATAATCCTGGGTGATTTTAATTTTGTTACAAGCATTGAAAGGGATATTTTGAAATGGATTTCAAAATGAAAGTATTTAAAATTGGAGTTTTGAAATGACATAGTATTGAACTCACTTCGATAGCTGGAAAATAGATTCCGAGGATGATCCGGACATCATCGGTATTCATTTTCGAGTGGTAAGTGACGGATTACTACCAAAAATCTTGTTTTGAATTGCTTTGAGAAAAACGAGTTGCTTGAATCTTGGAAAGAATTATTTGATTTTGAAAGAGCTAAACTGTTTAAAAAACTCCCAGAGGAATTGTTTGAACAAAGGCAATATTAAATAGAAATTGGGAAGCAAATATGAATTGAATTGAAACCAATTAACTGGAAAATGGATCGGGATATAATATATCAAGTAGAATCAGACTTGGAATTGGAAGACCGGAATCTGAGATGGTGGTGGACTGGCAAGTTAAGAGTTGAAATGGATAATTGATGGAAATTGAGTTAAGAATGAGATTTGGCTTGGTTGCGTGAAGGATTTGGGCTTGAGGATAAAAGTGGAATTTCGTTTGGGAATGCATTTGTATAAGCTGACAGGGCAGCAGATGGGAAGGATATGATGATATGCCCGACAAAAAGGTACACGTTTATTTTTATATGGGTTTGGAGATTTGTGAGCCGATTTGGCAAGCCGCTTGGCTGTTTCATTTTCTTTTGAATTGGAGGAGGCTTAGAAAGGCGAGTTGGAGTTATACCGATTGAGCCATACAGAGGAGGTGCTGGCGAAATTTTCCGGAAATTTAAGGCGTTAGAAAATTTTCAATATTTTTGAAAATATTGATTTATAGTATTGAATTGATTTAAATTAAATTGGATTTGGAAATTAATGAGTTTATAACGTTCTTTCTTACCGTAGCAATTTCGAGGACGAAATTATTTTAAGGGGGGAAGAATGTAACGACCCGTGTTTTTGCACTCGAACATGTAATTTAATTTATTTACTTTAAATATTATATTTGGGAATATAATGGGTTTTAATATTTAATTCGTTATTTAAAACGATGTTTGAACGTTATATAATTTATATATAATATAAATCGAGCCTGAAATGGCGCTGCAGTTCGCAATATAGAGTTTTGAACTTCAACTGAGAATACAGGATTCGATATAAATCGGATTTCTGTGAAACAAGACACGTTGGGACCATATTGACGATAATTTTCATATGAAAGAGAAAAATCTAGATTTCGTGTTAAAGTTTGATAGTTATGGCTAAATCAAATTTTGAAATAGTCGCTATGGAAAATCGTTATTAAATTATAGGCCTTTAAAGTAGCCGTTTTGCAAACGGACTCTGTTTTCGACGAAACCAGTTCCGTTGAGTTCGTATCGTCGATTATATTCAGGATAGGTATATAGTTTGTTATTTTTGAAGACTGTGAAATTTGGTGTTAAAAAGGGTAGTGCGGTGCACGTTAAAAATGGCCTACCGGGGCAACAGTCTCAGAATGCGACGAAATTAGTGCCGTTGGGTTCGTATCGAAAAGTTATTGTTGATGTTCGCAGTTTCAAGTCGATTTGATTTATCTGGTGACCGTAAAAAAATTTAATGCGTGTTCATTTCCGGTTTCATAAAGGAAATTTTTTCATATGACCTCGAATTTCGACGAAACCTGTCCCATTGGGTCCGGAATATCGTTTTACATCAAGAACAGCATTTTTATCAGTAAACAGAAGTTATTTGTGGTGGTTTCTGCGTGTTACTTCACGGCGAAGTATCGTATAATATTATATTAACATACAAATACCCTTACAGTTGTCTAACCCTATTGTTTACACACGTGAACCTACTCCGTCTAACCACTGGTTCTTCATTAATGCGTTTCATACTTCTGTCTTTTCGTTGTCAATCCATTAACGCCTTGCCGACCACGTTCTGAGAGACTTAAAATCAAACAGCTACTCTAATACCTTACTGCAAAACTATACCCTATATTTCCTTGCTCTCCACGACGTCTCGCTCCTATAAAATGACCTGCTTCATTCGTCTTCTTTTCAGTAATGGCGAAAAACAAAAACGCCACCTTCTTTCCTTGTTAAAAACGAAACCTCCCTCGCCACCAAAACTATGAACGCGAGAGCAAAAGCTAGGAGTTGGGGGTACTGTGAAGACCAAAGAAGGGAGAAGGAAGGGGACTGCTCGGACGTGGGAAGGAATGGGGGAAGTCACTTGGAGTTGCTGTGTGCATCGCGAGAAGAAGAGGATGGTGAGGTCCGTTTATACACAGTTACAGCAGTTCAAGAAAAAAAAAAAAAAAAAAAGAAAAAAAAAACGATGAGGAGCATGCGTTCGAAAATAAACTGGGTGGAGGGTGAAGCAAGGGACACGTGGTGAGGTCCTAAATGGGAAGCAAATGGAGAACTGCCTGGGCGGACGTGTTTTAGAGGTGGGGCGCATTCATGTGGAGAGGCTGAAGGGAACGTGAGGTAGCAGTTCAAACGAGGGAGACAACAGGATGTTTGTTGTTTGGACAAAGGCAGAAGGTGCAGGCCGTGATTCATTGGTGTCGAAAGGAGGACCCGTGGATTCTGGAGTATAATGAAGAGAAACGAAGTAAGGACGATGAAGTGTAGGAGGACCAGAGCGTGGTAATTGAGGTCACGAGAAGGAGCAATGAAATTGGAAGGGGAGCAAAACGCGAGTACTAGACCAATGTTTCAAATGCTGAAAGGAACAAAGGGCAGATTTCTAAAAGGAAGAAACTGTCGGCCAAAAATCCATTTAACGGGAATGAAAAGTAAATTAATTAAAGTATGATTAGATTATAATTTAATTAAGAAATTTGTTATTTAATTAAATCATGTTTGGCTTTTCTGGGAATTCGAGCGCGGGATTTAGAATGAGGAACGGGACGAAGCTGTAGAAAGGAATCAAATTTGCCTAAGTTAACATTGTAATTAACTTACAATAATTATATTAAGAAATTAAGTTATTAATCAAATCGTATATTTTTATTTTAACCGTCGTATCTATGGACAGAATGGAACGGAATAAAAGGCGTTGTGGCCATGTCATCGAACGTTATAGTCTGGAACCAGATCTGACAGATTCAGAGATAATGGAACTTTACAGTTAAATTAAATAACCATTTAATTTAACTGTAATCGAACCATTTCAGAAATGAATTAGACTCAAGGTGAGTTAAACTCACTCAGTTACCCTTTTTATATTTTATATAAATTGGGTGTTTTTATTTTATGCGCTCTGCTTGCTGATGGTTGCATGTTTGCTAGTTATACACTTGTTTGTTGATTTAACCGATGAAATTAAACTATGTTTAATTTCAGTGAAATACCAAATCGTTATTTTTAACAATTGGTTCCAATAAAGGTAACTCACCTTGGTTGGTCACGTTTATTTATAAACGTGTTTAAATGGTTGCATTGTTTGAATTACTTATGGTTGATGTTAAATGGTCGTTATTTAATTTATCAGTTAAACAAAACTGAATAGTCTGATTCGTGCTAACCATTTGAATACAGGGAAGAACAGGTTGGAGGGATCCAACCGGATTCCTCAAATGTATTAATTATTTTCATATGATCATATATGAACTGATCTGTTTGTGTGATTGATTTGATGGTTGATTATTGACTGGATATTCAACATCTGTTTGGTTTAAACCAATGGGCGATATTGGTTAAGTGTTTGACAGAGTATGGCCTTTAAAACCCATCGAGTTATAAATACTTATTCACCGACAGGTGAATCGATAGAGTTGAGGTTATAAAATTTATTTTATAACCAGAGTTAGATTTGAATTATATTATTTGAATAAAAGTTATTTAAGAGAAACAAATAAATATTTTATTTGTTTAAGACTTTGATTTGTTATGAAGTTATTTTGCAAAGATGTTAATCAGATTTACCAGTTGAAGAATAAGAAATGAATTAAATGGTTAAACCTTGAAAATTTGTTTTGTAAAGAAACAAATAATTAGAATCTATTTAAATTAATTTTATTTTTAATTAATTTAAAGCGAGGATTGTTGAAATCGGTTAATGAGATAATCAAGTTTGAGTTAATTAAATCGACCATTTGGAATTAGAATTGTTTATCAAGTTAATGTGTTTTGACTAAAACAGTTAAAGGAATATTGTTTGAATTTAAATAAAGATTTAAAAGGGATTTAATATTTAATTTAGTTAATAAAGGGATTAACTACTAAAGTAGTTAATGTTTGAAATAAGTTATTATTTTAATTAATGATAAAGTTAGGAATATATTTTTAAATGGGAATTCATTTAAAAGAGTTACCGCATGTGAGATGCCAGCCAATTGAAGGGTGAAAGGAAATAAACGTACTCAATTATATGAAGTAAGTGAAAGGAGATTACGATAAAAAGGGTTTATCATAAACCAGAGGTTTTAAGTAAGTTTCAAAGTGTTAAGACGTTAATTTTACATTAACGTTATTTGAAAACGAGATCTAGTAAAAAGGAGAATTTTAAATGAGATTTCAAAATGGGAAATTGAATATAGTTATTTGAGATAGAGTTGCCATTTCATACGACTGCTAGCGTAATTCGCAGGGCTGCAGATAGCCTACGGCGGTCGGATGTTTCCTGGGGGAATCAGGCGTAACCATTGTGATCGCTGCGATCTAGGGTCAAGCGAATGGATTGAAGTCGAGTATTAGTTAATCGATTAGAGTTAAATCAAAATTAGGAGTATTCAAATATCGTATTTTTGAATATTTGAAGGAGTTAGAAGTTTTTAATTTAACAAAAGTAAATCAGTTTGTTAAAGGCCAAGTGATGCTGAATATTGAACCAGTGAACTCATTGGAGTGTCATGATTGAAACACTGTATATTTTGATAGTTAAAACACCGACTATCAAATCTGTCCAATACGATTGTTGGTACGGAAAGACCGGGATCGAATTTATTCGAAAACCATTCCGTCCAACAAATACGTGAAGATCTCAGAAGATGATCGAGATGGAGCATTGAAGACCGTGGGTTTTCATAAACGGAAGAACCACTAATATTCTCTGCCTGGCAAGCAGAGGAAAGCTGTGATTCTATCGTGGTTGGAATCAACGGGTTGCAAGGACTTCTCGCTATTGATCCATGGGGTGATTCCTATATGGATGCGGTAGGAGAGTGCCTTCGGTTCATCCTGTTCCTGGATGACGTATATGGACGAATGTCTGACAGAGTATTTCCGAAGGATCACGTACGTTGATTTCTTCAAACGTACGATAGTTGTTGGCGGGGAATCGTCGTTCTCTTAGCTTACTGCTAGAGTATTTTTGTGGATGTCAATTAGTGATATCTGATGGATTTGACGATGTGGCATTCAAAGTGAATGACGACCAGATGATCAGAAGTAAATTCTGGCCTCAAGCCTCATCAACCGGGAGATGACAAAAATCGGGCAGGCAGCATGGCTATGTGGGTCGCTCCCATTAGGGTGTATGATCACCTATCTAGAGGAAATCCTATTTGTTTCTTAAATCTATGTTTTGATGCTGTCCTTATCGGGAGACGGTTGCTGATCCCAACCGTCGGTGATATACATTCGATACTCTCAAGCGAAATGAGGGGTCGGTCATGTGAGGGCCGGGTTGCAAGAAGTTCTTGTTGAACCCAGTGTATTCGTCTCTAGAGATACACGATCGGCAGGTGGTCCCATACCTTGTCAAGGTCGGAATCCAAAATCCAATAAGCACCTGCGGGTTTTGATTGTATACTATATATGTGGAGCGTGAGATGCAAGCGATCCACTAGATTTCTATTTACTTGTGTTTAGACATTATTATAATATCAGACAAGATATTGGTTTCAAACTGTTTTGGGTCATCGTAAGGTAAAAACCGTCCATGTTTATGTGTGGATTTGGTCTTACGATTATCCTTTTCTTTTGAAAAGGTTTTGAACTTTAAAAATCATGATTGGATGATTCACCCTTATAACTGTGCGAGTTTATCTCACTCTGGTTCACCAGACTGACCCGGTGTTTTGTAAATGCTCGGGTTAGACCGGGTTGTACAGGTTCAGGTTATCGACTGTTGTGAAGAGACGAGCTGGAGGTGTTCAGACGTATGATAGTATATAGCTGCTATTCCGCTGTGTGTTGTATATGGGAACAGGCTAGCATAACTGTCCCAGTGTATGATATACTCTGATACTGTAAGTATTTTAAAGCTTTCAATAAAGATTATTTCTGTATTATATTTTGTTCCGCTGCGATGTGAGACTCTGTGTTGTGGTGTTCTTCTTCTTCTATTCTAATATTTCTATCTTATCTATTCTCACCCTCTAACTTCTTTCTATTAATGATCTGGAATGTTCGATGTCTGAATGGTCAACATGGTAGTTTGATGTTGATTTTCGGAGTCGAAAATCCCGGTTCGTTACATAACTCTTATCGATTAACTCCATCGAATAAACTATATTTGATAACTCCTTCGATTTAACTAATATTCTATAACTCACTTCGATTAACTAATAATCGATTAACTCCATCGAATAAACAATATTCGATAACTCCTTCGATTTAACTAATCGATAACTCCTTTCGATTAAACTATAATCGATAACTCCCTTCGATGAAACTAACATCGATACTCCTTTCGATGAAATTAACATCGATTAACTCCTTTCGATGAAACTAACATCGATTAACTCCTTTCAATGAAACTAACATCGATTAACTCCTTTCGATGAAACTAACATCGATTAATTTAACTCGACGAACTTAACTCGACTCACTTATCTCGATAATCTAACTCAAGAACTTAACTCGATTAACTTATCTCGATAATCTAACTCAAGAACTTAACTCCTATCGAATAACTAATATTCGATTTAACTTCATTCGCTTGACTCTAGATCACAGCGATCACAATGGTTACGCATGACTCCCTCAGGAAACATCCGACCACCGTAGGCTATTTACAGCCCTGCGAATTACGCTAGCAGTCGTACGAGATGGCAACTTATCCTGAATAACTCTGTTTGACTAACTCTATCTCAAATAACTATATTTGATAATTTCTACTTCGAATAAGTCGTATTCGATAACTTAACTCGATTATCAACTCGAAAATCTTAACTCGAATCGATTAACTCCAACTGATTAACTTGACTTACTTAACTCACTGGTTAACTTGACTTACTTAACTCACTGGTTAACTTGACTTACTTAACTCACTGGTTAACTCTATTGAACTGGTAAACTCTACTGAACTGGCTAACTCTACTGAATTGGTTAACTCTATTCAACTAACTCGTCTCGACTAACCCCTTTCGAATAGCATATTCATTTTACTAACTTTCGAATACCATATTCGATTTACTTTATTCACTTTATAAAGATTTCCCTTTTAACAACGTTTTATTCATTTGAAAAGATTTACTTTTAAATAATGGTTCTACACTTTAAAAATGATTTCCTTTTTATAACGTTTCCTTTTCAATTCTATTTGTAAATGGTTTACAAATATTTCCTTTTCAAATTTATTCTTGAAATATTCTAACTCCTTAAATTCTCTGAAAAATTCGCCATAACCTCCTTTGTAACGGGAGCATCGGGAAAATCCCCAAACCCGCCACACAGGCCTTTCCATTCAAAAAGAAAATGGTTTGAAATTATTTCCTTTTTGAATATCTCCTATTTATAAATATTCAAATTTATAAATATTTCTTATTTATAAATATTCCAGTTTATAAATATTCTGTTTTCAATATCACTTTGAAAATCTCCTTTTCCTCTTTCGATATTTTATGGTACTTAACACATCAAATCACGATGACCAATCTCATTCAAGCCCATATAATCAACCACAGGTTTTAACTATGTCATATATCATAATATATGAAAAACAATAAAATAACTGTTGAGGATTCGAGTCGGATTCCTCCAACCTGTTTCCCTGCATCCACAGATGTTACACAATATGATTATCATCCCTTTCAGTTCAATATAAATTTTTCTGATAGCAGAATCAATATATAAATATTTAACGGTTTTTATATATATAATTTTCACTAACTGACTAGTAGTTCAATCAACCATCACATAGCAATCAAAAGATGATTAACAATTCTAAAAATATGTTATAAAAATATAACTGTTCAGAGTTGGTGAGTTTACTCACCTTGGACTATCATCGTTAATAACGATAATTGTCGTTGATTCAGATGGACAATTTATTTCACTATAAATTGTAACGAGCTCGGATTCACTCCCAGTCAGTCTCATTGTGTTGCTCCCGTCCATACGATCCCAACGTAACTTACGGTTCGTCAATCTGATCTTGTATGACCAAGATATTCGTTTTTAAAGTTTGAACAAATTAAATTGACAAAAATAACTCAAGTAAAATAAATCGGGCCTTGACCTTTTAAACCCCGACCCATTATCCTTCTGCCAAGCCCAACGTGAATATCTTCTTCCCCAAATTACCAAAATCCGTCGCTCCAGTATTTAAAACACCCAACCCGTCACGTTGACCTCCTCGTTGACCGTTCTTCCCCTCTACCTCGGACACCTATCAAGGCCGCCGCCCCCACCATTGACTTTGCCACCAAAATCCGCGGCCACCTGATTCCCTTTCTTCTAACTCGATGCCCCCTCCCGGCTTGAACCTGCTGCTGCCTCGACGTCGAGCTTCACCCGAGACCGCCGGAGCTCCTCCAACATGCCTTGCCAGCTGCGCCCCGTCCTCGTATACACTCCAGCGCCATCTCCTTGGCCTCACGCCACCTCCAACTCCGTCAAACCACACATGTAGCTCCACTGCTCAAAAGTTGAGCTTCAGTAAAAGAGTGCGCACCCAACTTTGACTGTTTGGAGAGGAGCACTCCATCTTACGAGCTCAAAGAATCCTACAGTGCCTGATTTCATGGAGTATTGCTTCTGATTAAATCGAGTGGAGGATTTTAGGAAGTGGCGGCTCAGTTTTTGGTTAGCTGTGAAATGGAAATTAGGTTTAGGGAGGTATATTGGTGCTATTTATAGGCAAATAAAATATCTAGATATTTTCAAAGATATTTGTAGATATTTTTCTTTATCGTTTTATATTCGTCTCTGCACTCTAAAAATCCGTACGGTCACATATTATCTCTAAAAATCACGAAACTTCATATCTAACAATAATTTGATGTTGCGGATCCAACAAAATTAGTTTCGTCGAATTCCGACTTCGTTTGCAAAAGTGGCTATTTTCAAAGCTCTAAATAGCCCATTTAAATATATAAATATATTTAACTAAATTAAATTAAATATTAATAATTTAATATTATCGTATATATCCACATAGAATATAACACAACTCCAGAATACTCATATATGGATTTATAGCTCGATATTCCAAATCCATATTATATCAATATTCAATTTATATTGAAATTCCTTTTATAAATCGTTTATAAATTATAAAGGAATTCCATAGCGACTTTTCTAAAATTTGATTTGGACGTGAATCAAAATCTACACGACAAAATCTCAATTTTTCTCTTCCACTAGAAAAATATACTTCACCGCTCCACACGTTTCTTGTTTCACAGAAATCCGATTTAAAACGGCTTCTGTATACTCAGTTGAAGTTCGAATCGCCAAATCGCGAACTACAGCGCCATTTCGGGCTCGTTTATAATTATAATATAATTATACGTACAAACTGACGTTATTTAAATATATTCGTCATTCTAATTCAATTCCAAACTGAATTATATACCTTGAATTGTCCAGTTCACACAATATCGCCATTTCAGCCAATTCTGATTATTTCAGAATTAAAAATATTATTTAATTTATTATTTTAATTAAATATTCACCATTATTTAATACAATGACCATTAAACCCTTTTATTCACCTTTTAAATAATTAAATAAATTAATTATTATACCTCTGCAAATGCGGGTCATTACATTCTTCCCCACTTAAAATAATTTCGTCCTCGAAATTGCTAAGGTAGAGGACGACCCTATCGACTAGTTAGAACTTATTATTTCACTTCTTAACTTCAGTTTCAACTGAACTAATTTAATTTCAATTAAATTATTAATTAATTCTTATCAACGAAAATTTTCAAAAATCCTGAAAATTTTCTAACACCTTAACTTTTCGAAAAATTTCGCCAGCGTTTCCTTCGTACTGGTCAATAGGTCAAACTCCAACTCGCCTCTCTGGGCCATCTCCAACCAAAAAGAAAATCAAACAGCCAAGCGGCTTGCCAATTCGGCTCACAAAATCCAAACTCATATATAAAATAAACTTGTACCTTTTTGCCGGCCATATCATTATACCATTTCCATTGGTTATCAACTCAACATATACCAATGTCATTCCAATCAACTTATCCCCAAACTCGACAGTTGGTTCTATCTGAGCCAAATCCCATTACCAGATTATCTCTAACCATATCCAATCCATCTTTATTTAACTTAGTTTAAGTTAAATTCCAATTTATTCACTTTTACCATTTCAACTATTTAATTTCATAAGTTAAATCTAAATTTCAGAACTTAAATTCCTGGGTAAATTTCAAATCAATTTGAAATCATAATACCTATTCAAAACCTTTGAATTTTCTAAACAACTTGTTTCCTCAAAACTATTCAAATTAAAATCTTTGGTAGTAATCCACCACTTAGAAACTCGAAAATCACACCATTGATACTGCGCAGTCATCATCGGAATTATTTTCCAGCGACCCTAGTGATTTCAATACTATATCATTTCAAAACCCTTACTAAATACATCCATTTTGAAAACATCTCAGAATCTCCCAGGAACTTAAAATTTCCTTATTTTAATTCCAAATCTGATTTAAATTCATATTTAATTCATCTTATTTCATATACTTTATTTATATGAATTCTGATTGGTTATATATAACCATTTCACATGTTATAATCTTATTCGATTATAATCACAACATATATATGATAATATATCACATATCCATACTATGCCGGTCCATCGTATTCAAGTGTTTATTTACTCCTACCGATACAGTGGATCAAACTGATCGACCAGAACTCATAAACAACTCAACCAATGAATCTCCACAATATAAAAATTATTTTTATATCAAATACAAATACGCACTTATATATATACACTCAAACTCAATCTAGGGTATTACTAACCCTATCTCTACCGAGTCACGCCACAGAGCCAAGGTAATTCTTAACTTAAGCTCTGATACCAACTGTAACGACCCGGATTTTGGGCGACTTTGGTTATCGACATAAGCACGATGTCGATAACCAAAACATCGAAAAATCCCGGTAATTAATGAAAGAAATTAGAGGGTGAGGAAAGATAAGATAGAAACTTAGAACAGAAGAAGAAGAAGAACATAACATCAGAGTAACACGAACCTCAAAGCGGAACGAATAACATATAATATATAACATAACTTTGAAATATAATAGTTATGTATACAATAGCACTTATCAGAGTACAGCACTTACAACACAGCGGAAATAAACAATAGCTATATGATCCAGAAGCCTCCTGCTCTAGCTCTTCAAGTATATCTGTAAATCCCGACTACTTGACTGCCCGTACAAATTTAGGCACCCAAGAGTTTAGGGAAAGCAACAAAGTAAACTCCGGGTCAGTCATGAGACTGGTGTGAGTAAAACAGTTTAAATAGGTATATGAACAAGTAAACGATATCTCATAAGACCATGCCGCAGAACGGAACTGGTTTTTCCCTTATGAGAATCCAAAATATCTTTATATCGAAAACCTTTTGATATTATAATAATGTCTATGTACAAATAGATATCAACTAGCAGAAACGCTTTCATCTCACGTTCCACATATATAGTATACAATCAAAATCGCAAGCACGTATTGGATAATGTATTTCCAACCATGACAAGGTATGGAACCACCTTCCGATCAATGTACTCTAGGAACGATACACTGGAGTTCAACAAGAACATCTTGTAACTCAGCCACACATGACCGACCACTCATTTTGCTTGAGTGTATCGAATGTATATCACCAACGGTTGGGATCAGCAACCATTCCCGTATATATATAGGACAACATTGATAGATTTAAGAAACAAATGAATATTCTCTAGATAGGTGATTATACACCCTACTTCGGTGCGACCGACTTAGCCATGCTGCCTGCCCGATTTCTGTCATTTACCGGTTAACGAGGCTAGAAGTACGCTTTATCATTACATCAGATTCACTTCGAATGCTACATTGTCAAATCCATCGAAATCACTAATTGACGTTTACAATAGTACATTACGTGTCAGCTAAAAGAAGTTTCCTTCTCTGCTTCCACTCTTGGTACGGTTTAAGAAATCAATATACGGGACCTTTCTGGAAATACTCTGTCAGACATCCATCTTCATTCACTTAAAATGTCACATCGTCATACCCGCCAAATCACAAATTGACTTATCCAAAAATAACACGGGCATACAGCTAAGAGAAACGAATTCCTCCGCCACCAAACGTGAATACATTTGAACAGATCAACTTACACGATCCATTGGATATACTCTGTCAGACCTTCATCCATACAAGTTGTCGTGGGACTGGACAAACCGAAGGCACTATTCAGTATATCCATCTTAGTCACTGTTATCTAAGACTTATACAACAGACCTTGCATTTTACTCCGTCTTCAATTATCTTTGGCATATATGATTCGCAACGCTTATGCCAATACAGAGTGGTTCTTTGGATAATAATCCAACCGGTCTCTCCATATTAACAACGTTAAAATGGTCAAAACTCCGATAGTCTGTGATTTAACTATCAAAGAAAAACAAGTGTGCAAACTACGATATTATTTCCAGATGGAAATTATATCGATCAATCATCAACATATATCTATATATATATTCATATTGCCTTATTTTCTATGTTTAGAAAATATATGTTATTAACACTGGAAAACGTTTCCATCTGCTTATTTACAAATCACTACTCTTCCCCAACTATCAGTCCCTGACTGTAAACTAGTATGAGAACAATCCACTAAGTATAAATCCCGAAGGCCGAAACCAACATCAGATAGGTACTTAGAAAACCATTCAATTTACTAATCTCTAGTCAGTTATAATTTTACTTAACTCTATTTGATTAACTTTGATTGATTAACTCTAACTGGTTAATTCTAACCGATCAACTCTAACTGGTAAACCTTAATTAATTAACTCTAACTGGTTTTACTTGGTTTGACTAACTCAATTTATTAACTCGACTGACTAATTCAACTCGATTAACCTAACTTGATTTACTTATCTCGATTAACTGAACTAATCACTTTGATTAACTCGACTAATTCTCTTTGGTTAACTTAACTTAATCAATTCACTTAACTAATTCACTTAGTTTAACTTAACTAATTCACTTAACTCCTGTCGAATAAACTATATTCGATAACTCCTCTAACTCTATTCGAATAAACTATATTCGATTAACTCATTTACTCTATTCGAATAAACTATATTCGATTAACTCCTTTTCTCTATTCGAATAAACTATATTCGATTGACTCCTTTGATTTAACTCTAATCGATTAACTCCATCGAATAAACTATATTCGATAACTCCTTCGATTTAACTAATATTCTATAACTCACTTCGATTAACTAATAATCGACTAACTCCATCGAATAAACTATAACTCCTTCGATTTAACTAATCGATAACTCCTTTCGATTAAACTATAATCGATAACTCCCTTCGATGAAACTAAAATCGATACTCCTTTCGATGAAATTAACATCGATTAACTCCTTTCGATGAAACTAACATCGATTAACTCCTTTCGATGAAACTAACATCGATTAATTTAACTCGACGAACTTAACTCGACTCACTTATCTCGATAATCTAACTCAAGAACTTAACTCGATTAACTTATCTCGATAATCTAACTCAAGAACTTAACTCCTTTTGAATAACTAATATTCGATTTAACTTCATTCGCTTGACTCTAGATCGCAACGATCACAATGGTTACGCATGACTCCCTCAAGAAACATTCGACCACCGTAGGCTATTTATAGCCATGCGAATTACGCTAGCAGTCGTACGAGATGGCAACTTATCCTGAATAACTCTGTTTGACTAACTCTATCTCAAATAACTATATTTGATAACTTCTACTTCGAATAAGTGGTATTCGATAACTTAACTCGATTATCAACTCGAAAATCTTAACTCAAATCGATTAACTCCAACTGATTAACTTGACTTACTTAACTCACTGGTTAACTTGACTTACTTAACTCACTGGTTAACTTGACTTACTTAGCTCACTGGTTAACTCTATTGAACTGGTTAACTCTACTGAACTGGTTAACTCTATTCAACTAACTCGACTCGACTAACCCCTTTCGAATAGCATATTCATTTTACTAACTTTTGAATACCATATTCGATTTACTTTATTCACTTTATAAAGATTTCCCTTTTAACAACGTTTTATTCATTTGAAAAGATTTACTTTTAAATAATGGTTCTACACTTTAAAAATGATTTCCTTTTTATAACGTTTCCTTTTCAATTCTATTTGTAAATGATTTACAAATATTTCCTTTTCAAATTTATTCTTGAAATATTCTAACTCCTTAAATTCTCGGAAAAATTCGCCATAACCTCCTTTGTAACGGGAGCATCGGGAAAATACCCAAACCCACCACACAGGCCTTTCCATTCAAAAAGAAAATGGTTTGAAATTATTTCCTTTTTGAATATCTCCTATTTATAAATATTCCAGTTTATAAATATTCTGTTTTCAATATCACTTTGAAAATCTCCTTTTCCTCTTTTGATATTTTGTGGTACTTAACACATCAAATCACGATGACCAATCTCATTCAACCCCATATAATCAACCATAGGTTTTAACTACATCATATATCATAATATATGAAAAACAATAAAATAACTGTTGAGGAATCCAGCCGGATTCCTCCTACCTGTTTCCCTGCATCCACAGATGTTACACAATATGATTATCATCACTTTCAGTTCAATATAAATTTTTCTGATAGCAGAATCAATATATAAATATTTAACGGTTTATATATATATAATTTTCACTAACTGACTAACAGTTCAATCATTCAACCATCACATAGCAATCAACAGATGATTAACAGTTCTAAAAATACGTTATAAAAATATAACTATTCAGAGTTGGTGAGTTTACTCACCTTGGACTATCATCGTTAATAACGATAATTGTCGTTGATTCAGATGGACAATTTATTTCACTATAAATTGTAACGAGCTCGGATTCACTCCCAGTCAGTCTCATTGTGTTGCTCCCGTCCATATGATCCCAACGTAACTTACGGTTCGTCAATCTGATCTTGTATGACCAAGATATTCGATTTTAAAGTTTGAACAAATTAAATTGAAAAAAATAACTCAAGTGAAATAAATCGGGCCTTGACCTTTTAAACCCCGGCACATTATCCTTCTGCCAAGCCCAACGTGAATACCTTCTTCCCCAAATTACCTAAATCCGTCGCTCCAGTATTTAGAACACCCAACCCGTTACGTTGACCTCCTCGTTGACCGTTCCTCCCCTCTACCTCGGCCACCTATCACGGCCGCCGCCCCCACCATTGACTTTGCCACCAAAATCCGCGGCCACCTGATTCCCTTTCTTCTAACTCGATGCCCCCCCTGCTTGGACCAGCTGCTGCCTCGACGTCGAGCTTCACCCGAGACCGCCGGAGCTCCTCCAACATGCCTTGCCAGCTACGCCCCGTCCTCGTATACACTCCAGTGCCATCTCCTTGGCCTCACGCCACCTCCAACTCCGTCAAACCACACATGTAGCTCCACTGCTCAAAAGTTGAGCTTCAGGAAAAGAGTACGCACCCAACTTTGACTGTTTGGAGAGGAGCACTCCATCTTACGAGCTCAAAGAATCCTACAGTGCCTGATTTCATTGAGTATTGCTTCTAATTTAATCGAGTGGAGGATTTTAGGAAGTGGCGGCTCAGTTTTTGGTTAGCTGTGAAATGAAAATTAGGTTTAGGGAGGTATAGTGGTGCTATTTATAGGCAAATAAAATATATAGATATTTTCAAAGATATTTGTAGATATTCTTATTTATCGTTTTATATTCGTTTCTGCACTCTAAAAATCCGTACGATCACATATTATCTCTAAAAATCACGAAACTTCATATCTAACAATAATTTGATGTTGCGGATCCAACAAAATTAGTTTCGTCGAATTCCGACTTCGTTTGCAAAAGTGGCTATTTTTAAAGCTCTAAATAGCCCATTTAAATATATAAATATATTTAAATAAATTAAATTAAATATTAATAATTTAATATTATCGTATATATCCACATAGAATATAACACAGCTCCAGAATACTCATATATGGATTTATAGCTCGATATTCCAAATCCATATTATATCGATATTCAATTTATATTGAAATTCCTTTTATAAATCGTTTATAAATTATAAAGGAATTCCATAGCGACTTTTCTAAAATTTGATTTGGACGTGAATCAAAATCTACACGAAGAAATCTCGATTTTTCTCTTCCACTAGAAAAATATACTTCACCAGCTCCACACGTTTCTTGTTTCATAGAAATCTGATTTAAAACGGCTTCTGTATACTCAGTTGAAGTTCGAATCGCCAAATCGCGAACTACAGCGCCATTTCGGGCTCGTTTATAATTATAATATAATTATACGTTCAAACTGACGTTATTTAAATATATTCGTCATTCTAATTCAATTCCAAACTGAATTATATACCTCGAATTGTCCAGTTCACGCAATATCGCCATTTCAGCCAATTCTGATTATTTCAGAATTAAATATATTATTTAATTTATTATTTTAATTAAATATTCACCATTATTTAATACCACGACCATTAAACCCTTTTATTCACCTTTTAAATAATTAAATAAATTAATTATTATACCTCTGCAAATGCGGGTCATTACATTTCGAGATTCAAAACGAAAATCCTTTATAGCGAAGTGGTTTTCAGATAATAAATCTGATCTCGGCCTCTCCGTATTGACAACGGAAATGGTCAAAAACTTTGATAGTCAGTTATTTAACTATCAAAGGAAAACATGTGTATAAACAACGGTCGTATTCCCAAATGGAAATCTTACCGATCAATCATCATTTCATTTCCCAATTTCCCATTTATTTCTTAAAACCCGTTTAACTTCTCACGATTTTCATGGAAAACGTTTTCATATATTCACAACTCTTTTTATTCCCATATTTCGAAACTACACGCCATTTGAGACTGAAAAACATTTCCATACATTATTCACGCATCACTATCCATCAATTCCTAATCGTAAACTAGTAAGAGAACAACTCCCTAAGTATTAACCCGAAGGCCGAAACCAATATCAGATCGATACTTAGAAAGCCATTTAACATAACTAATCTCCAGTCAGTTTCTAATTTCTTTAACTCCATTCTTAACTTCCTATTTTCACAAATCATTACCTTTTATAATCATTTAAATCTTGCAAAACGTTTGGTCTAAAATCATTATTCACTTTATAATGTGAATATTATTTTTCTACAAAAATATGGTCAAAGTTTATTGAATCAGATCTTGATTAAAATAAGTTTATCATCATAGTTTAAAATCCCATCTCTCTAGTTCTTTTATAAATTCATATTCTTATTTCACTTTATGAACTCCATTTAAAAATCAGTTTCTTGGTAATTATATATCAAGTTTATATAACTAAATCTCAATTAGACGTTCGATTATAAACTATTGGTTTTTAAACCAAATATTAACTATCTCGTTAATTTCTAAGTTTTTACAATCAATAATTTCTAAAATAAATTATCATTAAAATATTCGACATAGTCGAAATCAAATTATAATTCCTTATGTGTTTATTTCAATAATATTTAAAATTTGAATAACTAAATAAATTTCATCGTTTCCGTTTGAAACGATTAACCAAACTGCCCTTTTATAAATTCATCTTATATTTAAAATTATTTAATAATAATTAATCCATTTTTATTTCTAACATTTGTTTACAAATCATACTACCGTTTTAATATAATTAAAACAAGTTGTTATATTCTACTCCATTCGAAATTCTATTTCTATTTAAAAATAGAATATCCTTTTTAAAACCCCAATTTCCTTTTCAATATATTCGATTATATTTTACGGTATTTAATACCGATTATTTCTGGCCAATGTTGTTTAAAACATTCCAAACACCCAATAATCAACCATAGATTATTCGTCACATCATATAAAGAAATATATGAATATCAACAATAAATTTGTTGAGGAATCCAACAACATGTTTCCCTGCATCCAAAGATGCTAATCAATACTAATTTCATATCGATATGAGATATTAAATAAATAGAATCAACTTTTAATCAACGATATATATGTATAATTATATATACTATCGTAACCAATTAATTATCAAATCATCCAAACAACCGTC
Source organism: Allium sativum (assembly GCA_030737875.1). NCBI lineage: Eukaryota > Viridiplantae > Streptophyta > Magnoliopsida > Asparagales > Amaryllidaceae > Allium > Allium sativum. The sequence goes on from CM060912.1 coordinate 713,661,670, forward strand.
ACACATAGCATTTAATCATTTTTATCAGTATTAAATAATGTTTATAAAATTATAAAACTGGACAAAGTTAGTGAGATTACTCACATTGGTCGTTTATTGTTAAATTACGATAAACGTTCAATAGATTTGATCAGGCATTTTATTCCGCCATAAATTCAAGCGAGTACCAAATGGCTCTAAACTAGCTCCATTATGTAGCCTTCGTCCATATGATCCCAATGGACCTTGTTTTGCTGAATTTCGTTAAGTATGAATAAGTTGTGATAATTAACAGTTAATACATTATTTAAATTTAACTTAAACTTAAATTTAATTTACATTAAAAAAATTGTGGACTTCACCTTTCATTCACGTTGGCCCAAACATGTCAGAGCTGCACCGCAATACTCATATCCCATCTTCTTCTTCTTCAATTCAATAGAAACCCAGCGCCTATATTTATCAGCCCAACCAAATCTTCAGACCCACGTCTACAGTTGTCTCCGTTTTCACATTACAAAAATCTGTCTCCAATATTTTTTGACCTTTTTGCTTCAATTACAAAGCAAATAATATTGCCAAACCCATTGACCCCTTCATTGATTGATTACAATGTTATACGCACAAACAGACTGCAAGTTGAAGGGAAGAATTTCTTAAACTTAAGTGTTCTGCTTTATGATGGTTTAATTTTGTTGTTCTTATATTGAACGCATCTTCCTTATTCCCAAACAAGAAAACCGCTACATTCATCCTCCTGTAACCCATTTCACATACTCCCATCTTCCCATATAAAACACGTGAGCTTTATTTCCACCATTTTTGCAACTTTATACACCCGATTCTTCCTCAATGCATTTTTCACATCTTCAAAGTCACATCGAACACAGTGCCACACAGTAGCTAGTGCGACTTTTATCTCCACCTCATACGTACATCTCACTCTAAGAACATATCTACGCACGCCGTTAGCATACTATGACCCTCACATCCCTCCATTCTTACTCCATCTTCCCTTTTCATGCAAAACCGACCCTTCGATGTCAGCTCTTTCACTACTGTTGTGTGAGAATCCATCTCCCCTTTCCTCGCGAATTTCCAACCTCACCCTGATATTACATCCATTCCTTCCTCCTACATTGTCTACCATTCGTTGTAGGAGAAACCCCGAGGCCACATGAGACCATAAGAAGTAGAAAAGAAATGTCTGTTTAAATTTTTCTTTCTTTCGTGTAGGACATAGTGGGTTTTAATTTTTCTAAAGCCATTAAATAGAAGTTGGAATCCTCGGTTGTGTGGAAGTGAAATACACGAGACAGTTAGCTTCACTTATATATAGTTGAGAAGACTTGGGTATTAAGTACCATGTAGCCATGTTCTTAGGTGGTACTTCTTCTACAAGGATTTGAATTTTCTTATCATAGTCCACACGAGTCGTCTGTCCTATATAGTATACATCAGGGCTAAGTATACTTCAGTGGTAAGGAAACTAAAAGTAGAAACCATCTCCAAACAATCACAGAAAAAGGAGCAGGAATTCAAAAGCAATTCTATATTTAATTTAATTTGCGTTAAATATAATTTAGTTTTGTAAACGAATGGTAATATAATTTGATCGTCAATTGGTATTAATATGAGTCTATAGCTCTCGTTTCAATAATTATGTTAAATATATGCGCCTAGTTTGGACATAGCGTCATCTTTTGGCATGTGCCACTACAAATTACACAGCTTATTGTACAAAGATATAACATGCATAATTAATATATGCGCTCAATTATAACGTACTACATTGCCAGAGCTGATGCAACTTTTGCAATTACTGCGACTTCAGTTTACTATACTTGTATGTGGATTATCTGTTTAGAACTGATATATGGTAATATAAACATGAAAAATGGGATAATCCTTAATACCATATTTGTATCAAAATTACATGTTATTATCTAAGAAACATGATGCACTTACATTTGATGTATTATAAATACATCAAACACACGTTCATTGATAAATATAGGGCTTATTTGATGGACAAGATCATGTAGGTGGATATCGCTTTAATTTGAATGTGCCTTGTTATAAATAGATTTTAGAATACTCGTAAAATTTCGGACTGCTACCAATAGAAATAAAGTTACATTCATGTCCAACAATGCGTCACGATCTCGAAAATGTAATAAAATAGACAAGTTAGCTTATCTTGTGAAGTCCCAAAATGCTTATTCAGGGTCCAAAATACGCTAAATGAAAAGTTGCTTATTTTCCAAAATAAAAATTACAGAAAAATTCTACAAATTAAATTATAACTACATCTCAAATATCTTGTCCAAATTCGAAACTAATAATTTATTATAATTCAATAATCGTTATGGTTTATAATTGATTACATAGCGACTATTTGAAAACTTGATTTGGACATAACTCATAATCTATAAGACGAAATTTCAGTTTTTCACTTCCATTAGAAAACTATAGCTCAACAGATTCGAACGTTTCTTATTTCTAGGAAATCTGACTTATAATGAATTCTATACACTCAGTTGAAGTTCAAAACTCAATACTATGAACTACCGCGACATTTCGAGCTCGATTATAATCAAATTATAATTTATACGTTCAACTGTCGTTTAAATAATATATTCGTTTTTATAACTTGAATATAAATTTAATTAAACATTATATATTATTCAAATTACACCATATTGCAAATTCAACCATTTCTGACTATTTTAGAAATAGTTATATTTTCTCATTATTTATTAAAATTTAAATATTCAAAATATTTGAATTCAACTATTTAAATTATCGAACCAATATATTATGATAATTAAATAAATTAATTATTAAATCCTGAAAATTCTGGGACGTTACATTCCTTCCCCCTTAAAAGAATTTCACCCCTAAAATTACAAAGCCAGAAAAATGCTATTACCATATATTAAAGATCTTTTATTTCACTTCTTAACTTCAGTTTAAACTGAGCCAATTATTTCCAATTAAGTTATTAATTTATTTCTTACTAACGACAATTTTCGAAATTTTGAAAATTTTCTAACACCTAAATTTCCGAAAAATTTCGCCAGCGTCTCCTTTGCACAGCTCAATTGATACCACTACACTCTCCCCTCTAGGCCATCTCCAACCCAAAAGAAAATCAAATAGCCAAGCGGCTTGCCAAACATGCTCATAAATTTCATACTCAATTGTAATATAAAATTGCACCTTTTTGTCGGGCTTTCAACTCTATCTATTCAATTTGCTACCCAATTCAGCATATACCAAATCATTCCCAATTGATGGCCAATCAGTTTCCCTCAAATCCAATTCACTTATATCCCAGCCAAAATTCATTTCAAATTCTATTTTCAATCTCAAATTCTAAACTCCTACTTAACAATCAAATCTCATTCCATATTATCTTTGATCCAATCCAATTTTATTTAACTTATTTTAAGTTAAATTTCAATTTATTTATTCAGTATTATCATTTTAATCCATTTAACTTCATAAGTTTTTAAATTTCAGAATTCCAATTCTTGGGTTTATTTCAAATCAGTTGAAATCATAACAATTCAAAACATTTTAATTTTTGACAACTTGTTCTCCCAAAACAATTCAAAACAAAATCTTTAGTAGTAATCCATCAGTTACAAACCCGAAAATGAACACTAATGATGCGGCCATCATCATCAGAATTGTTTTCCAGTGATTAAAGTGAGTTTAATACTATATCATTTCCAAAATCATTCTCAAACACTTCCATTTTGAAAATATTTTAAAATATCTTTCACAATGTTTGGAAAACATTTTCAAATCTCCCAAGATCTCAAAATTCCCATATTTTTAATCCAAAACCATTTACACACTTTTCAAATTTTCCGGAGTTTTAATACCAATTCTGGTCTATATTCAGATTTAATTCATCTGTTACATGAATTCTGATTGGTTATTTTATAACCAACTAATTTATAAATCTAGTTTGATCATACTAACAAACAACACATCCAATCTTCTATAATAATTCTAAAATATATACCTCTTTTATATCAAAATATACTTTGGGTAAAATTATTTCATTTACTCTCCCTTCAAAAACATACTGTATCAGCTTATCGTATTCGAGCGTTTAGAAACCCTTATCGACCTTATGGTGCCACACTATCGATCCAGAATTCATAATCCACTCAACCAACAAATCTCCACAACATAAAATCATTTTATTACACAATCTACAAATACGTTCACTCATATAAATACACTCAAACTAAATCAAGGATATTACTAATCCCATCACTACAGAGTTACGCCACAGAGCCAAGGTAATCATTTAACCTTCAGCTTTGATACCATTGTAACGAACGCGGATTTTCGACCCTGTAAACTGACACAAAACACAACGTCGACTAATCAAGCATCGGAAATACCAGACCATTATTAGAAAGAAGTTAAAGGGTGAGAAATAGAAAGAAAATTATAATAGAAGAAGAAGATAACAGAATAGAATCAGAGTAAACATGAATCTCACAGCGGAACAAATAAAATATATTGTATAACAATTTTTGAAATAAAAAATTGTAACTTGTAATACATACCATTATCATAGTACCACATATAACATCACAGCGGAATTAAACTCTACATATATCTAACATTGAAGCAGCCTGCTCCAAACTCCTCCCAGTATATCTATAAAATCCCGACTACTTGACTGCCCATACAAAATTTGGCGCACAAGTGTTTAGGGAAAACAAAACAAAATAAAATCTAGGTTAGTCATCTAACCGGTGTGAGCAAACTCTAATCATTTTGGTTTAACTTTTCAAAATCCTTTTCAAAGGAATGATAATCGTAAGACCGATCCACACATAAACACAGATGGTTTTTATCTTACGATAACCCAAAATATTCTTTCCTAAAATGATATTTTTCGGATATTATAATAATGTATAAATCAAGTAAATAACAATCTACCAGAATGCTTTCATCTCATGCCATACATATATAATATAAATCAAAAACCATGGGCTCTTATTGGGTAATGGTTTTCCAACTATGATAAGGTATAGACTCAACTTCCGATCAGTGTACTCTAGAAGCGATAAATTGGAGTTCAACAAGAACATCTTGTAACTCAGCCACACTTGACCGACCATTCATTTCGCTTGAATGTTCAAAATATATTATCACCTTACGGTTAGTATACCAACATAACCATTCCCGGGAGATATAGAAGTGAAAGAAGTAACAAATATGAATATTCTCCAGATGGTGATAATACACCCTAATTGGGTGCGACCCACTAAGCCATGCTGCATGCCCGATTTCTCTCATTTCCCAGTTGATGAGGCTTGAAGTCATAACGTATCTTTTAACAGATCACTCCTTTATTTACTTTGAATGCCACATCGTCATACCCGTCAAATCACAAATTGATTTCCCCAAAAATACCACGGGTATAAGATAAGAGAAACGAATTACTCTGCCACCAACGTAAATACATTTGAAATGATCAACTTAAGCGATCTATCAGATATACTCTGTCAGACATTCATCCATTCTAGTTGTTCTGGGACTGGACAATCCAAATGAATTATTCTGTAAATCCATCTTAGGCAATTTCTACCCAGGATCACGAGAATACTCCTTGCATAAACTCCGTCTTCAATTGTCTTCGATATATTTGATTCGAAACTATAATGCCCATACGGAGTGGTTTTCAGATAATAAATCTGATTCCGGTCTCTCCGTATTGACAACGGAAATGGTCAAAAACTTTGATAGTCGGTTATTTAACTATCAAAGGAAAACATGTGTACAAACAACGGTTGTATTCCCAAATGGAAATCTTACCGACCAATCATCATTTCATTTCCTATTTATTTCTTAAAACCCGTTTTACTTCTCACGATTTTTTTGGAAAACATTTACATATATTCACAACTCTTTTAATTCCCATATTTTGAAAATACACGCTATCTAACACTGGAAAACATTTCCGTACCTCGTTCACGCATCACTATCCATTAGTTCCTAACGTAAACTAGTAAGATAACAACTCCCTAAGTATTAATCCCGAAGGCCGAAACCAACATCAGATAGATACTCAGAAAGTCATTCAACATAACTAATCTGTGACGCTGTTGGGTAAACTTTAAATACTTTATTAATGGAGAATAATAAAATGAAGGGACAAGTGGCAATTCGTAAAGTGATGTGTCTTTATGTGTCAAGAGTCATAGATTAAGTGTTGTGTCTGTTAGTAAATTGGTGTGTCTATTTAATAAGTAATGTTTATTGGTAAAGGGTCACGTTAATTAGTGAAATGGTGTCTATTGAGTTGTAAGGTCATGTAGACTACTATATAAATATAGGTGGTCATTTTGTGTGGTTGTAATTGATAAAGTGAGTAAGAGAAAGTGAGAAGGGGATAAGTATGAGAAAAAAGAGTGTTGTAATGAAAGTTGAATTATAAAAGGAAACAAAATTGTTGTGTATCCTCCTCCTCCATAATAATTCCTCTTCTTATTAGTTTTTTCAAATTGGTATCGGAGCTACTCTTCTTAAATTCTACAAGCTGGTATCAGAGCTTCTCCAATTTTTACAAATTGGTATCAGAGCCTGGTCGAAATCATGTGATTTCTATTATTTATGCCATTCGTTCTCAAAAATGAAAGTTATGAAATATGGAGTAGCAGAAAGAAAGAAGAGTTGATTTCCAAAGGGTTATGGGAGATCGTTGAGTGTGGCTACAAGTGGCCACAAAAACATGACAGAGGAAGAAAGAAAAGGTGTTACAAGCTTGAGATGGATAGATCACAATGCTCATGTTGTGATGTGTGAGAACATCGATGGAGTAGCATGCAAACACATTGTTGGTGAAAAAAGGCAAAAGATTCATGGAATTTCCTGAAAGAGGTGTATGCAAAGGATTACAAAGGAGAAGATGAAGAGGAAGTTGATGAAGAAGAGATCGAAAGATTCAAAGAGGTGCTGATGAGAGGGAAAACTGCTAAAGAAGAACAAGATGAAGAGGAGGTCGAAAAAGCTAAAAAGGAGCCAATGAGAAAGAAAGTTGACAACGAAAAAGAGGACGATATTGAGGAGGACACCAGCGAAAGGGAAAATGTTGGAGAAAGAGAGAACGAAGAATCTGAATATGACACTAATTCGGAAGAAGAGCTAACAGGTATCGCCATGGTGAAGCCCGTATTCATTCCAAAGGCATTGCGTGATACTGTAGCATAAAGAGAAAGACCTAAAACCGAAGAGAGGAAGCTTGAGGAGCTTGTGGAAAAAAAGACCGGAAGAAGAGGAAAGGTTAGAAGAGTTGGAGAGATTAGCCGAGGAGGCAAAGAAAGAGAAAGAGAGAGAAAAGCTTTTGAAAAAGAAGCAAGAAGGGAAGTTGCTAACAACCAAGCAAAAGGAAGAATAAGGAAGATTAGAAGCCATGAAAAATCAATTTTTGTGCCAAAATAATAGCACTACAGGGGATGTGCCAGTCCAAGGGAAAAAGAGACCAATGTATGAAACAAAAAATTCAAAACTTAAGAATGCAGTAAGTAATAAGGAAGAATCCAAAGAAATCCAACAAGAGGTTGATGCTGAGATGGTGCAAGTTGCAGAGGAAACCAACAGTAAAACTGAAGTTAATAACGTGGAGGAGAAAATTGAAGAAACCAAACAAGAAGTTGAAATGTCAGAAGATGAGGAGCAGGTGTATGTGGCTGAACCTAGTGTAGCTAACAAAAAGAAGCGCAAACAGGATGGAGTCTTGGTTGGTGACGTATTCAAACCCCCTTAAACGAACAAAAGCATTTAAGTTTACGGTGGAGTTTCATTGGGTAAACTTTAAATACCTTAATAATGGAGAATAATAAAATGAAGGGACAAGTGGCATTTCATAAAGTGATGTGTCTTTATGTGTCAAGAGTCATAAATTAAGTGTTGTGTCTATTTAATAAGTAATGTTTATTGTTAAAGGGTCATGTCAATTAGTGAAATGATGTCTATTGAGTTGTAAGGTCATGTAGACCACTATATAAATATGGGTGGTCATTTTGTTTGGTTGTAAGAGAGAAAGTGAGTAAGAGAAAGTGAGAAGTGGATAAGTCTGAGGAAAAAAAGAGTGTTGTAATGAAAGTTGAATTATAAAAGGAAACAAAATTGTTGTGTATCCTCCTCCTCCTGCATAATAATTCCTCTTCTTATTAGTTTTTTCAAATTGTTATCGGAGCTACCCTTCTTAAATTCTACAAATTGGTATTAGAGCTTCTCCAATTTTTAAAGACACGCCACATCCGTTAATGTCACTCACAAAGGGAATGCATAAAGTTTATTGAAGTGTTATAGCAAACAGAACAGAAATATTACAAGACAGACATATAAGATAACCGCGGAATAAAAATTTATTTATCGTAAGATACCGTGGTCCAAAAACATCACATGTCTGAAACACAAAAGCCCATTACAACATAAAACTGCTGTATTGTACTTCAAAAATATCAGAGTACATAAAAGAAATAAAATTCCCCAAAAACAAAATATAGCCATAGCAACAAGGATAGAAGCTTGATCCATACATCTCGGTAGCTCCAGCAAACGTAAGCAAAATCACGGTCAAGCCTGAGTGTTCCTGCCCTGAGAACCGGGGGAGGGGGGAACGGAAGAAAGAAGAGGAAACAAAAAGGGTCTAACATAAAGTCTGGTGAGTCTTATTACTTTTAGCAAGTAAATAAATAAAAGTAGCATGACAGGCATATAATGTAGATAAGAGAGAGATAACCACATAAAAGGCAGGTATAACAAGGTAAACAGGATAGGGTGTATACGCTTCTAATGATTACTCTGCACTATTACTAGTATAACCTGTGTGAGATGGTCCCTTCCACTATAAGGTGGTAGACTTAGGCATACGTCCAAATGTATCCTAACTACTACCCTAATCGATCAGCTCCCTAATCCGCGTAGATAATCTGTGCTGACCCCACCATAGGATGTATCACATCCTAAAGTGGCAACCCCTTGCTGATATGCACAGCCCCATATCTACAAGTGTCACGGTCGTCTTATCCCCTTCTGCCCAGCTCATGCAGCACATGGTCCAGTCGGTTTGCGCCGCCCACATCGTCCTCCACGTTTGGATCTCTTACAATCAGTCCAGTAAGCGCGCCCCTTCTCCGAACTAGTTCGGAGTACATGTTTGATACCTACTCCGGGTTACTAGATGAAACGGGTCCCACACAAAATGATACAAGCTCACCCCTTTGTCTTGTATCCCCACTAGGTTTTCATTGGCTATGTATACCACTAGGTATCTTTAATTACATAACTCTATCATTTCTACAAGTCATGCTTGCCCTACAAGGTGTTTTTAATTTCATAATTTTATTATTTCCACCGGTTATGTAAACCACTAGGTGTCTTTAATTACATAACCCCCCAACTGGTTAAGTTTCGTGGGCCTATACTTAGATACTACCCACCCATCTCAGATATACTTAACTTAATCCTCCCATTGTTCAAGTTTACTTAACCCCTTATTCATGTTCATGTTCACACAATCCCTATGGATTCCACTAGGTTAAGCATTCCAATTTATTACCATATTTTCGTTTATGGTTATAATTGGCTAGACCTCCCACCTTAGGCCTACAACTTTTGGGTGCTGGATATGTTGGTCGGGTCCGGGCAAATTTCTTCCATAAGTTGGCCTAACCTCGTGTCTTAGCCTGATTCATATTTATGCCTTTCGACCTCTCACATTAGGTTCGACATTAACGGTTGCTAGATATGCCAGTCGGGTCTGGGCAGACTTCCACCACTAATGCAACTTAACCTCGTGTCAAGTTCAATTACAATTTCTAATTGTAATCTTAGACATTTCATTATTATCCAAATTCTCACCTATTTCTTTATAGGTGATTATGCCTCTTTTTTCCCATTTTGAATTATAAGTCCAATTCATATAAACATTAATTAAATTATGCTAATTCTAACCTTTTTCCCCATTCCCTAACTAGCGCATTCACATAATTCACGGCATGCCTAGGCTAGATAATAGCCTAGTCATAAATGATAAAAAAGGGAAAAGTGACGGGAATATGACAAAGGTGGTTGTTCTGGCATAAACATAAACTAGCATGGTAATAAGTGGACACATAAATCTGATGAACTTGTGGTAGTTAACTAATTCTAACATAACTATGATGTCATAATAAGCATAATAAGATCTAAATTAACATGACGGGAATATGACAAAGGTGGTTGTTCTGGCATAAACATAAACTAGCATGGTGATAAGTGGACACATAAGCATAAATCTGATGAACTTGTGACAGTTAACTAATTCTAACATAACTATGATGTCATAATAAGCATAATAAGATCTGAATTAACAATTTAAATATCCAACTGGTTTAGATCTTATATGATAGGCACAAGGTGATAAACTAAATCTGATTAATAATTTAGATGTCCACATAATTCAGATCCAATAGTTAAAAATAGATCTAACACAAATAAGGTCAAGATCCACATTATAAAATGTCATAGACGTTACAACAGATCTGATAAGATAAAGATTGAGATCCAAATCCTAACCAATTCAGAATGCCATATATTCACAATTTACAATGGATCTGGTATAATTTAGTTATATGAACAAATCCAAACTATAGTCATATCACGTTTAATTCTAAATATTTAAATATAAAAGCAACTAAGAACTCATAGTGTTTGGATTAGAAAATAGAAGAAGAATGGATCTTGAATCTCTAATCTTTTAATTGCAGAAGAAGAAAAGAATCCTATTCAATCTAGGCACTGATAGCATTTGGCCTCCATTGATTTCCAGTGAAGAAAACAAGAGAAATGGACCCGTATATATAGCTGCCAGCCCCCTAAAATCGTCTTCCACCTCATCCCTAGGGGTGCCAACACCTCTATAGGGGGGTCGACCCTGGTGTCGACACCCCCTAAAGGGAATCGATCCCGGTGTCGACACCACTCTAGGGTCGATCCCACAGAGCTGGAAAACTGCCGCTACTTTTTTTCTTTCAATTTTTGAATGATTTTGGATAAGGTTTTGACTCATATGTAAATATATTTTTCTTCTGTGCGTATACAAACTTTAAACTCTCATATCTTCTTCAGTGTCCATTTTACGCATATCAAATGTCTATCTTGTCCAGAATTTCAAGACGGACACAATAGCGCAGTCTGTTTCCTTTAATTCTGAATATTAGATTAGTTATTACTTAATTTATCCTCTTTTAATGTTGTTAAAAATATGGGGTGTTACATTCTCCCCTACTCAAAGGATTTCATCCCCGAAATCTCCAAGTTAAGAAGAATGTATCCTACCATCCACATCCATCTACTCATCCACCAACCATAGGTGTCCATTGTCCTTAAAGACTTCTAATGCGTATATGAACATATGCAAAGGTGTGTGTATATGTCCCAATACTAATGCGAAGGTTAGGAGGTCTATTGATCCGGTCGACCTCCTCAATGCAATGTATGTTAGTGCCATGAGTCCAATATGTATGCAAATAATCCTATTATAATATGTAATTTCTATATGTGTGCACACTCATTCGTCCAAATGCAACATCTGTTTGATATTACATCCATTTCCATCCATTAAAAGAAAGAAAAATTCGCACACACACCCATATGCAGTATGAGAGTGATTGATCCGATATAGTGCCTATTGTGTGTGTATATGCATCCACGAGCAACCAATAGCAAACACTTGCATCCACTTGCATCCATCAAACATAACATGTTTCAAACACATGCTTACATTCATAGGATTCCTATCTAAAGGTCGAAGATTTGATCGATAGGGCATACTTAGATGATAGAAACAAGCATAGATAAAAGCTTTGGAGAAAGGAGTTAAGAACATACCCTCAAAAAGAAAAGGGTACGAAGAACGAATCTTATCTTCAGTCTCACAAGTTGCATCCTCTAGGTTGTTTCCCCACTAAACCTTCATCAACTTGATCTCCTTATTACGTAGCTTCTTAACTCTGATCCAAGAATACGGGTAGGAACTCGTCTAACTATTGCCTCCCGTTCTACTTCCACCTCTTCTAGTATACTTGGCTCAACCACTTCTGCGGTATCATGTAAGCACGTCCGCAGATGTGAAACATGGAAAATGTCATGCAAGCCAGATAATCTCTCTGGTAGCTTCACTCTATAGGCCCTTTAGCCAATCCTTTCTCTTATCGGAAACAACCCTACGAATCTCAGAGCCAATTTCCCTACAAATCCAAAGTTTACCACATTTCTTAAGGGTGATACCTTACTAAAAACCATGTCTCCTACTTCAAACTCGATGTCAGTCCTTCTCTTTTCCGCATAGGATTTCTGCCTAGCTTGAGCGGTCTTATGAGATCAATCTTCTTAGATGTTTCTCTAACCATATCGGGCCCAAGCAATAGCCTTTCTGTAGGTTCCCACCAACAAGTTGGTGATCTACAGTGTCATTCGTATAAGGCTTCAAAAGGTGCCATGCCAATACTAGCTTGGTAACTATTGTTGTAGGCAACTCCACTAAAGGAAGATGCTCTTCCCAAGTACCACCAAAGTCTAGAATACACAGCCTCAAAAGATCCTCTAGAACTCTGTTTACTCTCTCCGTCTGTCCATCGTTCTGAGGATGATAAGCGGTGCTTAGACATAAATATGTTCCCAACACTTCTTGCAAACTCCTCCAAAATTCACTAGTGAAGATGGGGTCATGATCACTTATGATGCTGGAAGGTATTCCATGAAGACGAACTATCTCACGAACATAAAGTGCTTCCAATCATGATGTCGTCCTCTTACTGTTGACTGGAATGAAATGGGCGCTCTTAGTGAGTCTATCTACTACCACCCAAATACTGGCGTTGCCTTTCTTCGATCTAGGCAAACTGTCTATGAAATCCATAGAGATGCTCTCCCATTTCCACTGCGGAACCTCCAAAGGATGAAGTAAACCACCGGGCTTTTTTTGCTCAACTTTAACTTACTGGAAAATCAAACATTGAGAAACAAACTCTGCCACATATTTCTTCATCCCAGCCCAAAAGAAAACTCTTTTCATGTTTCTATACATCTTGTCACTGCCTGGATGGATAGTCATTTTAGAAAGGCTTCTTCTAGGACTGCTTTTATCAAACTTCCAGTTTGAGGAACATAAAGCCTTCCATCTTGTCGCAACCATCCCTTTTTGTCTATGGCATATCGACTGAGGCGACTAGAAGTCTCCCCTTTTCTGAGCTTATCCATGATGTCTAAAATTTGTGGATCACCTTGCAGCGAGACTCCTATTTGATCCATAAGAGTTGGTCGTATTTCTAGCGATGCAAAATAATCAGGCAAAATTTCGATGGAGAGTCTAAAGTCAAAGGTTAATATGAACTCCAAGCTCTTCCTCTCCACAAACAGAGAACTTAAGGCCATCCTCTACCTATTAGTGCGTCAGCCACCAGATTACCCTTGCTAGGGGTATAAGCGATTTCGAAATCAGAAGAAGCTAAGAACTCTGTAACACCCCGTATTTTCTGAGAATATTAAAATAACAAATTAAAGAATAATTTATTTGAAAAAGAGGAATGAGAAAAGAATGATAGCATTGTTCTAAGGTTTGTAAGCAAAAGACTTAGTAGCTCATTTGGTTAGAAATGTGACTTGCATACAAGAGGTACAGAGTTCGATCCCCACCATCGCCATATTTTTGTTTTAGGGGAATGACTAAAAAGTGGCTTAGTGTGAACGTAGTTCAAAAAGTGGTTTAGTGTGAAAATGGTTAACTGTGAAGAAGTTATTAAGCCTTGAAGTTTGTATGCATATGAGAGAAATATATATATATAGATATATATAAAAATTAAATAAATAAATATGCAAAAAAAGTTCAAAACAGCGAATTGGGAGGGGGAATAACCGAATCGGCCCATTTTTGAGGTCGATCCGAGCCCCGCTGGGTCGACTAGGGGTTAATCCAGGGTGTTTGGCTATCAACCCGTGGGCCGATTCGCTCAAATGCAGATTTTGCATCTAATTGGTTCTCATGGTTCAGGGTTAATCTAATGGTTAAATAACTTCCTACACCTATATATACACCCCTAACCTAAACCTTAATCTCTTACACAATTCTCTAGCCTCCATTGCTCTCTTCCTCTCTAAAAAAATAAATCAATGGCGTCTCTACTCTGCTAAAACCTAAGCTAGGACTTGTGCTTCTTCTTCCTCCAATTCTGATTAGGATTAAAAGAGAACAGCTACAACACCTTTTTCTTTTAGAATCCAACCAAGGCAAGTAGAGTTATTTTCCGATATGAAATTTAATTATGATCCTAACATGATAATAAATCTGAATATGAGGTTATGTCTTTTTCTGTTTATCAGATCTGTTCTTCTGTTTTATTGTTATTGTTCTGTTTGTTCGGTACTTCTTCCTCCGTTCTTCCCCTTTTTCTTTTATATAGCCAGGCTACCACGAGCCTGAGCAAAATCTCATAAGAGAAATGTATAAAAGCCCAATGTGGGAAAAATATTGAATGATGCATAATTTGGACATGACTGATCTATAACTGATTTGAGGACACAACACATGTTGTGATTCAGGACATAAACCGGAGGCATATTATATGAGATGGTTTATGACTTAGAACATAAAGAACATAGGTTGTAACTTAGAACATAAATATGAGGCATATAATTGGACATGTTATATTTAATGCGTGAGGTATATTGAACATATAACTTGAGTTTTGAGGCATAAAGAATATTGGACATATGACTTGGGATTTGGGGCGTAAAGTTTAACTGTAAACATGTAATTGATTTGGATGCATAGTACATGTTGAAATTTAAGATCTAGATTTGTAACTAATTTAAGGACAAGACATAAGTTGTAATTCAAGATCTAGATCTGGACATACTATATATATTGTAGTCTGTAATTTTAAAGAAAGAGGAGAAATTTGCATATGACTTAGGTGTAAAAAGATCTTTTTTAAGATTTGATAACTATTAAGTGTGAATACACCAAAATGGGGATTTTTGGATATGTGACATGCATTGTAATCAATGGCTATATTTGGTATAATTTATATGTGGATCATGATTGGGGCTTTTGGGAAATATTCTGTACTATGCAAATTTAACTAAAATTTGGGTATATGTTATATTATGAAACATTACCATGATTTAGGCATGTGAATTTAGGCCTAATTTATAATTAGGCAAGATTTGTCAATGAAACCTTAAGGAATATTTTAGATTTGTAAATCTGTTGAATTGCCTAATCTGTTATCTGTTTAATCTGTTGAATTGCCTAAACTGCTAAATATGTCGAAACGCCAAATCTACTAATTATGTTAAACTGCCTAATCTGCTAAATCTGTTGTGTCGCCTAATCTATTAAATCTGTTGAAAAGCTGAATAATTGTAATTTGTAGGCAACCTAAGATTGAGTAAAACATGTTAATTTGATTAATCTGCTGCGACTTGAGAAGAAGTCAAATCTGTTAAATGGACATAATTAGCCTATTATCTGTATAATTTGTAATAGAATAAATTGGCTATAATAAGAATGCTGAGACATGAGGTCAGACTCATGTTTGCGGTAGAAGCCCGCCCGGGCCCAACCGGCTTAACCAACAACTGCAAACTATCAGTCTAATGTGATAGGTCGTAGGCATAACTAAAATATGCTTAGACATGAGGTTAGGTCTGGCTTGTGGCAGAAGTCTGCCGGGAACTGCCCGGCACATCCAACGGCTGCAAGCTAGCGACCTAATGTGAGAGGTCTGCGCATTAATAATTAAATAATGCAAATCTAAGATAAATATGATGTCTAAAACGTGTTGGGTGGGTAGGGTTAAACCAACTGGACTAATGAATTTAATAAACCCGTTTCGTGAATCTGTAGGCCCATTACAAAGTTAGACAATCTGTAAGTTTGTTAAATCCGTATATCTGTTCCGTTAGTCTGAAAACTTGTTAATGGGATTGTCTGATTTGTGAACTAGTTGATCTGAACTATGTATGTCTGAAACTTGTAAACAAGTTAATCTGAAATATGTTAGTCTGGGGACACAAGGTTAGGAGGGAAAATACTTGTGTCATTTGTTGTTTGGGACCCATATTAGTCAGTAACCCTTTCTGGTATCAAAACTATGACCCAACAGTAGGTAGGGTCTGGGCACGCTTACTGAACTAATTATAAGCGGTTCATTCTGATAATGGTGAGGGGTGTTGATGATGCGTTCCAATCGGGTCATGTGCGTGCATGGATCCCGGTCTGCCTCTGAGGATGTAAGATGCCGTTGCATCTGTAAATAGGTCTGTGTCATTCAAAGGTTGCCACTTTAGGGAATGATACACCCTTCTGTAGGGCTGGCACAGGGTATTTATGTATTAGGAAGCCAATCGCGTGGGGTAGGACTTAGGGTACACTTAACTCTGTCTGTTTCTGTGGGGTACCGTCTGTTTCTATTGGGTGGTAATACTTGTTTGTTTCTGCGTGGTACCGTCTGTTGGGGTGGTAAAGGCCCATTTACTAGTGTACACCTAATTCTACATTCTGTTTCCATAGGGATTAATCTGTTTCTGTTTCTGTACCTTCTGTTGGGGCGGTAAAGGCCCATTACTAGCATTCTCTTCTGTGGAAATTATTCTGTTTCCGTTTCTGTTTCAGTTTAGACATTAGGATAACACCTAATCCTGTTATACTCGTATTAGTGCAGAGAAGCGAAAAGTAATAGCTTATATCATTCTGTTTCTTCTGTTTAACCTAAGTATATCTGCTACTCCTGTTACCGTTATCTCTCATCCAGTTTTATTTGCATGCCATGATTATTATTATCTGTTCATATGCTGAAAGTCACTAGACTTGCCAGACTTTATGTCTAACCTTGCTTGTTTTCGCCCCTTTTCTTCCGTTCCCCCTAGGTTTCCAAGGAGGGAATACTTTAGCTTGATCCGGATTTCTTCTGCTTGAAGTACTTGAAGTGCTTAAAGTATGGCTTGACTTCTTATGGCATCTTCTGTGGGGATTATGATTTTAAAATTTTGTACTCTGAGGGCTTCTGAACAAGGCTGATATATATATGTACTTGAGTTTTGGTAAAGTGATTTTGAAAGATGTAACCAAACTGATTTCTGTTTTGCACTCAAATAAAGTTATAAAATTTTCAAGTACTGCTTTACGTATCTGTTCTTGTAATATTCTGTTCTGTCTACTAAAATGCTCCATCAAAGTTAAGGCATTTCCTTTGTGAGTGACCTTAACGGAGGTGGGGCGTTACACTTGGTATTAGAGCTGAAGGTTACCAAATTTGATAAAAAGTTTTTGAAAACTATTTTCAAAAAGGTTTTAAAAAGGAAGTATTTTCAAAAGTAAAGCTTATTTTGAAAAAATAATAATCCCCAAAAGCCATATATCTTTCTTTTGATTCTTTGTTTCGAGTACCTTCCTCTTTCCCTTTTTTGAATCTCTTCGTCCACGTATATATGCTTTTTCTAAGATATGTAAGGACTTCCGTGCAATGGGTGGAAAACCGCTTCATGGGACTGAGACGTTGTCGAGGCTAGAAGTTGGCTCAATGGAGTGGAGGACCTGTTGGTACCTTTGAGATAGACGATGGGAGGAAGGTTCAACCAGCTGCTTGGTTAATGAAGGATGAAGCTTCATTTTGGTGGAAGGTCATGAATGGAGAACGTACATGGGAGACATGGATAGGACACACAATAAGAAAGTGGATCCAAAGAAGGGCGCTTGCTTCAACTATGGTGAGATGGTACACTTCACTAGGGACTGCCCGAAGAAACGAGGGAAAGGGCAGAAGATAGGACCTACTTCTGGAGGGCAGGCGAATGCTCTCGTGGCTGATGGATAGGATAGAAATAGAAAAAATTTTGTAGGAGGTTTAATTTTTTTATTTGATTTTTGAATTATAACTCTTTTTGATTCTGGTATTTTTCTGTAATTGAGACTCTGCACTTTAATACTAGTCTTGTTTCTGATCCCACTATAGTCTCAAAACCTCATAAGGGTTACGACTCATCTGTTTGTGATAGGTTGGGGTTTGAGGGAATCTGTGTTGGGCGTTAAGTTGACTATGACACATACATTCTGGGTTTTGTGGGATATGATGGGTTTTTTTATCATGCTTAGTTTTCTTAAGAATCATTTGATAATCTGATCTGTACCAGTAGTCTGTAAGTATCTGACTGTTTCTGAAAAGGATAGGGGTTTTTACTCGAAGCGTGAAGTAGATTTCCAATTTTGACATTGTTTAACTGGAGTAATTCACTGAGTGTAAATCTAATGTTGATTTCGGTCTTCGAGGTTGTTACTTAGGGAATTATTCTCTTAACCAACGTCTAATGGGAACAGAGCTTTTGTTTTAATTGTACTTGCTTCTATCACTCGGCTATATCCTATCGATCGAGTCTTCGACCTTTAGGTATAATCTAATGGATGTAAACATGTGTTGGAGACATGTTATGATTGATGGTTGCAAGTGGATGAAAATGGTTACTAATGGACGCTCGTGGATGCATATACACACACTACGCACTAGATCGGCTCAAAAACACTCTCATACTACATATGGATGTGTGTGCATTTTTCAATTTTTGTGGATGCAGAATGATTGACTCCTTACATGGATGTTGCATTTGAATGTATGCTAGCACACTCATATAGAAATGATATGTATCAATAGGGTTCTTTTGCATACATAATGGATGCATGGCACTATCATAATTCGCATTAGGGAGGTCAACTAAATCAGTAGACCGCCTGATTTTGCATGGGATAAGGAACATATACACACACTTTTTGCATATATTCATATGGCACTAGAAATCTTTTAAGGACAATGGATGCATGTGTTTGATGATTGAGTAGATGGATGATTGGATGGTAGGATATACATTCTCCTTAACTTGGAGATTTCGAGGACGAAATCCTTTAAGGAGGGGAGAATGTAACACCCCGTATTTTCTGAGAATATTAAAATAACAAATTAAAGAATAATTTATTTGAAAAAGAGGAATGAGAAAAAAATGATAGCATTGTTCTAAGGTTTGTAAGCAAAAGACTTAGTGGCTCATTTGGTTAGAACATGTGACTTGCATACAATAGGTACAGAGTTCGATCCCCGCCAGCACCATATTTTTGTTTTAGGGGAATGGCTAAAAAGTGGCTTAGTGTGAATGCAGTTCAGAAAGTGGTTTAGTGTGAAAATGGTTAATTATGAAGAAGTTATTAAGCCTTGAAGTTTGTATGTATATGAGAGAAATATATATATAGATATATAAAAAAAATTAAATAAATAAATATGCAAAAAAAGTTCAAAACAACGAATTAGGAAGGGGAGTAACCGCACCGGCCCATTTTTGAGGTCGACCCGAGCTCTGCTGGGTCGACTAGGGGTTAATCCAGGGTATTTGGCTGTCAACCCGTGGGCCGATTCGCTCAAATGCAGATTTTGCATCTGATTAGTTCTCATGGTTCAGGGTTAATCTAATGGTCCTAAATAACTTCCTACACCTATATATACACCCCTAACCTAAACCTAAATCTCTTACACAATTCTTTAGCCTCCATTGCTCTCTTCCTCTCTAAAAAAAATAAATCAATGGCATCTCTACTCTGCTGAAACCTAAGCTAGGACTTGTGCTTCTTCTTCCTCCAATTCCGATTAGGATTAAAAGAGAACAGCTACAACACCTTTTTCTTTTAGAATCCAACCAAGGCAAGTACAGTTATTTTCCGATATGAAATTTAATTATGATCCTAGCATGATAATAAATCTAAATCTGAGGTTATGTCTTTTTCTGTTTATCAGATCTGTTCTTCTGTTTTATTGTTATTGTTCTGTTTGTTCTGTACTTCTTCCTCCGTTCTTCCCCGTTTTCTTTTATATACCCAAGCTACCACGAGCCTGAGAAAAATCTCATAAGAGAAATGCGTAAACGCCATATTTGGGAAAAATAATGAATGATGCATAATTTGGACATGACTGATCTGTAACTGATTTGAGGACACAACACATGTTGTAATTCAGGACATAAGTCGGAGGCATATTATATGAGATGGTTTATGACTTAGAACATAAAGAACATAGGTTGTAACTTAGAACATAAATCTGAGGCATATAATTGGACATGTTATATTTATAACATGAGGTGTATTGAACATATAACTTGAGTTTTAAGGCATAAAGAATATTGGACATATGACTTGGGATTTGGGGCGTAAAGTTTAACTGTAAACATGTAATTGATTTGGATGCATAGTACATGTTGAAATTTAAGATCTAGATTTGTAACTAATTTAAGGACAAGACATTAGTTGTAATTCACGATCTAGATCTGGACATACTATATATATTGTAGTCTGTAATTTTAAAGAAGGAGGAGAAATTTGCATATGACTTAGGTGTAAAAAGATCTATATTAAGATTTGATAACTATTAAGTGTGAATACACCAAAATGGGGATTTTTGGATATGTGACATGCATTTTAATCAACGGCTATATTGGCATAATTTATATGTGGATCATGATTGGGGTTTTTGGGAAATATTCTGTACTATGCAAATTTAACTAAAATTTGGG
The DNA here is from genome assembly GCA_030737875.1 of Allium sativum. Taxonomy (NCBI): domain Eukaryota; kingdom Viridiplantae; phylum Streptophyta; class Magnoliopsida; order Asparagales; family Amaryllidaceae; genus Allium; species Allium sativum. Next base: position 713,682,280 of record CM060912.1, read on the forward strand.
TATATGTTATATTATGAACCATGACCATGATTTAGGCATGTGAATTTAGGCCTAATTTATAATTAGGCAAGATTTATCAATGAAACCTTAAGGAATATTTTAGATTTGCTAAATCTGTTGAATTGCCTAATCTGCTAAATCTGTTATCTGTTTAATTGCATAAACTGCTAAATATGTTGAAACACCAAATCTGCTAATTATGTTAAACTGTCTAATCTGCTAAATCTGTTGTGTCGCCTAATCTGTTAAATCTGTTGAAAAGCTGAATAATTGTAATTTGTAGGCAACCTAAGATTGAGTAAAACATGTTAATTTGATTAATCTGCTGCGACTTGAGAAGAAGTCAAATCTGTTAAACGGACATAATTAGCCTAATATATGTATATTTTGTAATATAATAAATTGGCTATAATAAGAATGTTGAGACACGAGGTTAGACTCATGTTTGCGATAGAAGCCTGCCCGGACCCAACCGGCGTTACCAACAACCGCAAACTGTCAGTCTAATGTGAGAGGTCGTAGGCATAACTAAAATATGCTTAGACACGAGGTTAGGTCTGGCTTGTGGCAGGAGTCTGCCTAGAACCTCCCGGCACATCCAACGGCCACAAGCTAGCGACCTAATGTGAGAGGTCTGCGCATTAATAATTAATTAATGCAAATATAAGATAGATATGATGTCTAAAACATGTTGGGTGGGTAGGGTTAAACCAACTGGACTAATGAATTTAATAAACCCGTTTCGTGAATCTGTAGGCCCAATACAAAGTTAGACAATCTGTAAGTTTGTTAAATCCATATATCTGATCCGTTAGTCTGAAAACTTGTTAAGGGATTGTCTGATCTGTGAACTAGTTGATCTGAACTCTGTATGTCTGAAACTTGTAAATAAGTTAATTTGAAATATGTTAGTCTGGGGACACAAGGTTAGGAGGGAAAATATTTGTGTCATTTGTTGTTTGGGACCCATATTAGTCAGTAACCCTTTCTGGTATCAAAACTATGACCAACAGTAGGTAGGGTCCGGGTACGCTTACTGAACTAATTATAAGCGGTTCATTCTGATAATGGCGAGGGGTGTTGATGGTGCGTTCCAACCGGGTCATGTGCATGCATGGATCCCGGTCTGCCTCTGAGGATGTAAGACGCCGTGACATCTATAAATAGGTCTGTGTCATTTAAAGGTTGCCACTTTAGGGAATGATACACCCTTCTGTGGGGCTGGCACAGGGTATTTATGTATTAGGGAGCCGATCGCGTGGGGTAGGACTTAGGGTACACTTAACTCTGTCTGTTTCTGTTGGGTGGTAACACCTGTCTATTTCTGCGTGGTACCGTCTGTTGGGGTGGTAAAGGCCCATTTACTAGTGTACACCTAATTCTACATTCTATTTCCGTAGGGATTAATCTGTTTTTGTTTCTGTACCATCTGTTAGGGCGGTAAAGGCCCATTACTAGCATTCTCTTCTGTGGAAATTATGCTGTTTCCGTTTCAGTTTAGACATTAGGATAACACCTAATCCTGTTATACTCGTATTAGGGCAGAGAAGCGAAAAGTAATAGCTTATATCATTCTGTTTCTTCTGTTTAACCTAAGTATATCTGCTACTCCTGTTACCGTTATCTCTCATCCAGTTTTATTTGCATGCCATGATTATTATTATCTGTTCATATGCTGAAAGTCACTGGACTTGCCAGACTTTATGTCTGACCTTGCTTGTTTTCGCCACTTTTCTTCCGTTTCCCCCCCAGGTTTCCAAGGAGGGAATACTTTAGCTTGATCCAGATTTCTTCTGCTTGAAGTACTTGAAGTGCTTAAAGTATGGCTTGACTTCTTATGGCATCTTCTGTGGGGATTATGATTTTAAAGTTTTGTACTCTGAGGGCTTCTGAACAGGGCTGATATATATATATATATATATATATATATATATATATATATATATATATATACTTGAGTTTTGGTAAAGTGATTTTGAGAGATGTAACCAAACAGATTTCTGTTTTCCACTGAAATAAAGTTATAAAATTTTCAAGTACTACTTTACGTATCTGTTCTTGTAATATTCTGTTCTGTCTACTAGAATGCTCCATCAAAGTTAAGTCATTCCCCTTGTGAGTGACCTTAACGTGGGGTGTTATAAACTCCATCCACCTTTGTTGCCTTAAATTAAGATCCTTCTATGAGAACAGATACTTGAGAGATTTACGATCGGTGTATAACTCGAACTTCTCTCCAAGTAAATAATGACGCCACATCTTTAGCGCGAATACTATGGCAGCTAGCTCTAGGTCATGGGTGGGTAGTTCTTCTTATGAACTCTCAACTTCTACCCCCATAACACACTACTTTTCCTTCTTGCATCAGAACCGCACCAAGCCCTGTACCACATGCATCAGTGTAAACGGTAAACACTTTACTTCCATCAGGGAAGGTCAAGACTGGGGTTGTTGTCAGAGCCCTCTTCAGTCGTTGGAAAGCAACATCACAATCTATATCCCATGAAAATGCCAAGTTCTTCTTCGTCAGCCTGGTGAGAGGGGCAGATATCTTTGTGAAGTCCTTAATGAACTTCCTATAATAACCTGCCAATCCAAGAAAGCTTCTCACCTCTGTTGCATTTTTAGGAATCTTCCGCAACTACTTTCGCGGGATCCATAGCTATCCCTTCTTTGAAGACTACATGTCCTAAGAATCCCACCTCCTTTCTCCAAAAATGCAATTTGGAGAACTTTGCCTTAAGATGATAGTCACGGAGAGTTTTCAAACTCAAATACTAGGCATTCTCTTCTTCGCTTTTGGAGAAGATTAAAATATCATCAACAAAGACTACCACAAATTTATTTAGGAACTCCCGAAACACCCTATTCATCAAATCGACAAAATAGGCGGGTGCATTCATCAGCCCAAAAGGCATAACTAACCATTCAAAGAAACCATCCGAAGTCCTAAAAGCAGTCTTGTCTATATTGTCCTCATCCACCCTCAACTGATGAAACCCCATGGTCAAGTCTAACTGAGAGAATACCGAGGCCCTGACAAGCTAGTCAAACAAGTCGTCTATCCTCGGAAGTGGGTGCCTATTCTTCTTTGTAATTTTGTTCAATTCTCTATAGCCCACACACAAACGAAGTGAACCATCCGCCTTAGTTGCGAATACAACTGGAGCACCCCATTCGGATATGCTTGCTCTGATAAATCCTTTCTCAAGTAGCTCCCCTACTTTCTTACTTAGCTCCCTCCATTCCCTTGGAGCCATATGGCGCACTGGTAATGCAACTGGCTTTGCATTATCTACCAGATATATGCGAAAATCGATCTCGCGCCTCAGAGGTAAACGTCATACCTCATCAAAAACATCAGAATAATTTTGGACTACTGGAACAGATTGCAGATCATTGATAAATGCATCAAGAGACTCTAGGAAACTAAGCACAACCGATCCTTGTGGGTCACAAGAAATCTCGAGGGTCCTCCCATGATAAGTCAGGAGCCTAACAACCCTCTTCTCACAATCCAGAATGGAACCATACGTGGTAAGCCAATCCATCTTTAGAATCAACCCATAGCCCATAAACCTGAGCACATACGCGTCACACTCAAATTCGACGCCTAACACAAATATTTTTAAACCTCGACAAATCATAGATAAATGAGCTGAACCACCAATGGGGTTTGAGACAACTACAGGATCCACTACCATACTAGTAATTAAGTGCAGAGATTCAACCACAGAACTAGATATAAATGAATGCAAAGCACTAGAATCAAAAAGTGTTCTAATAGGATGGTTTGAAAGAGAAATTAAACCTTCAACAAAAAAATTTCTACCACTATTTGGAGCACTGGTCACGAGAGCATGCACTTGCCCTCCAGAAGTTCCTGCCCTTTGACCTTGTCTCTGAGATCCCTGTTTCTTCGGGCATTCCCTAGCAAAGTGTCCAATTTCTCCACAATTGAAGCAAGTGTTCTTCCTTCTTTTACGATCTTTGACCAAGTGACCCTCTTTCCCACAACTATGACATTTCCTCTTACCCTTCGCCTTGTCATTCTTTCCACCTTTCTTTTGTTGTTGTTGCTGTTGTCCCTTCTTGGGCCACACCTTCTTATTTTGCGTTGTTTCCTTAGCCTTTTCTTCCTTCTTTTCGCCCTTGTCTTCCTCATGCCTTAGGGCCATATCAACAAGTTTTTCAAAAGTGGCTCCTATTGGAATATGGGACATGGCTAACCCATAAAGGGGTTCATTTAGCCCTTTAGTAAACTGCAACGCCTTCTTATGTGGAGTGTCCACCAGTTCCAATCCAAACCTTGCTAGCTGATTGAATTTGTTCACCTATTCTTTAACAGTCATATTCCCTTGTTTGAGTGCCAAGAACCTCTCCATTTTCATGCTTTTAATGGATTGGGAAAGAAATTTCATTTCAAATCTTTGTCTAAAATCTTCCCAAGTTTCCATCAGACATCCAGCTTGGGTGACTTCCCACCATAATGAGGCTTCGTATTTCAATACCCAGGCAGCTAACTGAATCTTCCTTCAGTCTTCCAATTAAAAGAATACAAACATGTCCTCAGTTTCCTTGAGCCAATTCCTTGCCTCTATGAACGTTTTGGTTCCACGGAATGGCTTCCCTTCCATGGCACAAAAATCTTTACAGATCTTAGCAAAGTATCGGCTCTTGGAGGAGGAGGAGTAGAAACGACAGGTGCAACTGGAGGAGGAACGTTTCCTTGGCCTTCGGCAAGTGTCGTGGCCTCTAGATACCTACAGAACCATCATGGTATCGTAACGCCCTCTGGAATGTTGGGTTCCCAGACATGCTGAAAAAGAAAAGGAAAGATATTCAAACAAAGGATCGAAAGATATTACTTATGGCTTTTTGGGGATTGTTTTTTAAAATAGAGTTTTCTTTTTGAAAATGCTTTCTTTTAAAACGTTTTTTGAAAATAGCTTTCAAAAACTTTTATCTAATATGGCAACCTTCAGCTCTGATACCAAGTGTGACACCCCACATCTGTTAATATCACACACCAAGGGAATGAATTAAGTTTCATGAAGCGTTATAGTAAACAGAACAGAAATATTACAAGACAGACATATAAAATAACATCGGAATAAAAACATTATTTATCATAAGATACCGTGGTCCAAAAGCATCACATGTCCGAAACACAAAAGCCCATTACAACATAAAAGCTACTGTCTTGTACTTCAAAAATATCAGAGTACATAAAAGAAATAAAATTGCTCATAAACAAAATATACCCATAGCAACAAGGATAGGATCTTGAGCCATACATCTCAGCAGCTCCAGCGAAAGTAAGCAAAATTATGGTTAAGCCTAAGTGTTCCCGCCCTAAGATCCGGGGGGGGGGGGGGGGGACCGGAAGAAAGAAGAGGAAACAAAAAGGATAAGACATAAAGTCTGGCGAGTCCAATTACTTTTAGCAAGTAAATAAATAAAAGTAGCATGACAGGCATATAAAGTGGATAAGAGAGAGATAACTACATAAAAGGCAGGTATGACAAGGTAAATAGGATAGGGTGTATACGCTTCTAATGATTACTCTGCACTATTACTAGTATAACCAGAGTGAGATGATACGTTCCATTATATGGTGGTAGACTTAGGCATACATCAAAATGTATCCTAACTACTACCCTAATCGATCGGCTCCCTAATCAACGTAGATACTCTATGTTGGCCCCACCGTAGGATGTATCACGTCCTAAAATGGCAACCCCTTGCTGATATGCGCAGCCCCATATCTACAGGTGTCATGGTCGTCTTATCCCCTTCTGCCCGGCTCATGCACGCACATGGCCCGGTCAGTTTGCACGCTCACACCGTCCTCCATGTTTTGATCTCTTACAATCAGTCCAGTAAGCATGCCCCTTCTCCAACCTAGTTCGAAGTACATGTTTGATACTTACTCCAGGTTACTGGATGAAACGGGTCCTACACAATATGATATAAGCTCTCCCCTTTGTCTTGTATCCCCACTAGGTATCTTTTATTACATAACCCTATCATTTTTGCAAGTTATTCTTGCCCTAAAATGTGTCTTTAATTTCATAACTTTATTGTTCCCACCGGTTATGTATACCACTAGGTGTCTTTAATTACATAACCCTCTACTTGGCTAAGTCTAGTGGGCCTGTTTTCAGATATTACCCACCCATCTCAGATATACTTAACTTAACCCACCCATTGTTCAAGTTTACTTAACCCCTAATTCATGTTTATGTTCACACAATCCTTATGGATTCCACTAGGTTAAGCATTCCAATTTATTAACATATTTTAATTTATGGTTATAATGGGCTAGACGTCCCATATTAGGCCTACAACTTGTGGATGCTGGATATGTCGGTCGATTCCGAGCAGACTTCTTCCACAAGTTGGGCCTAACCTCGTGTCTTAGCCCAATTCGTATTTATGCCCTTAGACCTCTCACATTAGGTTCGAATTAGCGGTTGTTGGATATGCCGGTCGGGTCCGGGCAGACTTCCACACTAATGAAACCTAACCTCGTGTCATAAGTGCAATTACAGTTTCTAATTGTAATAATAGACATTTCATTATTATCCAAATTCTCACTTATTTCTTTATAGGTGATTATGCCTCTTTTTCCCCATTTTGAATTATATGTCCAATTCATATAAACATTATTTAAATTATGCTAATTCTAACCATTTCCCCCCGTTCCCTAACTAACGCACTCACATAATTCACGCCAAGCCTAAGCTAGATAATAGCTTAGTCATAAATGATAAAAAGGGAATAACGATGGGAATATGACAAAGGTGATTGTTCTGGCATAAACAAAAACTAGCATGGTGATAAGGTGGACATATAAGCATAAATCTGATGAACTTGTGGCAGCTAACTAATTATAACATAACTATGATGTCATAATAAGCATAATAAGATCTAAATCAACAATTTAGATGTCCAACTGGTTTAGATCTTATATGATAAGCACTAGGTGATAAACTAGATCTGATTAATAATTTAGATGTCCACGTAATTCAGATCCAATAATTAAAAATAGATCTAACAAAAATAAGGTCAAGATCCACATCATAGAATGTCATAGAAGTTAGATCTGATAAGATAAAGATTGAGATCTAATTCCTAACCAATTCAGAAATCCATATATTCACAATTTACAATGGATCTGGTATAATTTAGTCATATGAACAAATCCAAACTATAGTCATATCACGTTTACTTTTAAATATTTAAATCAAAAAGAAACTAGGAACTCACAGTGTTTGGATTAGAAAATAGAAGAAGAATGGATCTTGAATCTCTAATCTTTTAATTGCAGAATAAGAAGAAAAGAATCCTATTTAATCCAGGCACTGACAACATTTGGCCTCCAATGATTTCCAGTGAAGAAAACAAGAGAAATGGACTCGTGTATATAGCTGCCTACCCCCTAAAATCGTCTGCCACCTCATCTCTAGGGGTTTCAACACCCCTGTAGAGGGTCGACCCTGGTGTCGACACCCCTTAAGGGGGGTTGACCCCGTGTTGACACCCCTCTAGGGGGGTCGAACTCCTAGAGTGGAAAAACTGCCGCCACTTTTTTTTTTCAATTTTTGAACGATTTTGGATAAGGTTCTGACTCATAGTATATATATTTTTCTTCTGTGTGTATTCAAACTTTAAACTCTCATAGTTTCTTCATACGGTGTCCGTTTTACACAAGCCAAATGTCTATCTTGACCAGAATTTCGAGAAATGCACTGGTGCAGTCCGTTTCCTTTAATTCTGAATATTAAATTAATTATCATTTAATTTGTCCTCTTTTAATTTTGTTAAAAATACGGGGTGCTACATAATATCTATTCAGTTTCCAATTTCCTTAATTTCATTCTTAACTTCTTATTTACACAAATCATTTCGTTTTATAACCATTTAAATCTTGCAAAATGTTTGTTGTAAAATCAATATTCACCTTATAATGTGAATATTATTTTTCTATAGAAATATAGTTCAGTTTATTAAATCAGATCTTGATTTAAATAAGTTTATCATTACAGTTTAAAATCCTATCTCCCTAGTTCTTTTAAAAATTCGTATTCTTATTTCACTTTATAAACTCCATTTAAAAATCAGTTTCATGTTAATTATATATCACGTTTATAACTAAATCTCGATTACACATTCGATTACGAACTATTTGTTTTTAAACCAAATATTAACTATCTCGTTAATTTCTCAGTTTTCGTAATCTATAATTTCTAAAGTAAATTATCTTTATAATATTCGACATAGTCGAAATCAAATTATAATTCCTTATGTGTTTATTTCAATAATCTTTACACTTCGAATAGCAAAATAAATTTCATCGTTTCCGTTTGAAATGATTAACCAATCTGACCTTTTATAAATTCATCTTATATTTCAAATTATTTAATAATAATTAATCCATTTTTATTTCTAACATTTGTTTATAAATCAAACTGCTTGTTTTAATATAATTAAAACAAGTTATTATATTCTACTCCATTCAAAATTCTATTTCTATTTAAAAATAGATTATCCTTTTTAAAACCCCAATTTTCCTTTTCAATATACTCGATTATATTTTACGGTTATTAAATACCAATTATTTCAGGTCAATGTTGTTTAAAACATCCCAAATACACGATAATCAACCATAGATTATTCTTTTTTTTTTTGGCAAAGCCGACGGGGTTGAGTGGTCCCCTTCCACTTTATTGATAACTTTAGAAGATACATAGAAACAAGGCTAGATTAGTACAGAAAACATAGAAACAAAGCCATCAAAATACAAGGAAGACAAAACGAAACACAACAAATTTGAGATGAAAAGCAACGCAGGCACATCAGTTCCAGATGCCAGGGTCAAAGACATGATTCAATAAATGAATGCTGTTCTTGATTTGCTGGTGGACGTGCGTCTTTAATTGCCGATTTTCAATGCAAGCTTCCGGGGTAAATATCCTTCCGTTGCGGATTTTCCATATGATTAATATAAATTTCTTCAAAATGAACGAAATCAATTTGGCTTTGTGATCCTTCTTAGCACTGTGACGGTGCAACATCTTCCATTCAGATTTGCTTCGCTGGTTGACATCATACCGCCCAGCTCTATTCATGTTTTCCTTCCAAATTGGGTAGATTTGAGGACATTCGAAGAATAAGTGATCCAATTTCTCAGGCTCCGTTAGACAGAACGTGCATAGTATCGGCACAATGATCCCTCTAGAGAGAAGTTTGACTTTAGTGAATATGGCGTTGTGAATGACCTTCCACAGGAAAAAGTTTTCTTTTGCCGGGTTGTTTCCTGTCCAAATTATTCTCTGCCAATTGCACCATGGCAATGCTGTAAAACACATCATAGAGTAGTACATTTGCTTTATAGTAAACTTTTCACCTGACCAATTCTAGGACGTGTTGACGTTGCTCGACATCATCGGAGGGAGTTTGGCCATCCTGTTCCATATTTCAGTGCAGCAGGGGGAAGCTACTCTCGGCAGAATTAATCTGTCATGATGTAATAGACTACCAACAGTAGCAATATTCGAAATACCGGATAACATTCTTTCTTGATACGGAATAATTTTGTTGAGAATGATACCATGATCTAGCCATGGATCATTCCAAAAACTTATGTTAAAGTATGCAGAGGGATTATATTTGAAATAAGGCAAAATTTCAGTTCTAAGTTCAAATATATTAATTCATGTCCAGCTTAGGTTGTAAGGGGGTTCCATTGTCCAGAAGTTATTCTCAGTGATAATGTGTTTTCTGGACCAAGCGACCCAAATGCTAAAAGTGTTGTTAAGCAAGTTATCTATGTGTTTTGTGAATGCCGCCTTGTTCCATATAATTGTGTTTATTATCCCAAGGATGCCTTTTCTAAAAGGTCTTTCCATAAATTTGAATGCTATAGGAGCAGAATATTTTATATAAATGTTCCCTTTCCAAAAAAAAACCTCATGAAAGCAGTTCTAATCATGTTCAATAATTTGTGAGGCAGAATGTACGTTCTAGTCCAATAAGAGTGCATAGAAATAATTACAGATTTAATTAGAACTAGTCTACCTGCTTGTGAGAGCGAGCTTGTCGACCAACAATTCATGCGGCTAGTAATCTTATTGTACAGCGGGAGGCACTGAGATGTGGTGATCCTTGAAGTAGTGAGAGGCATACCAAGGTAGTTAGTTGTATTGCGATTAACGCTTAGGCCAGTGATCGCTTGAATTTCAGTAATAGCTTCAGCAGCAATCCCCGCTATATTCATTTCAGATTTTGCAAGGTTGATTTGCAGACCTGTGATCTTATAAAATTTATCTAGAATACTCATGATGTTGATCATGGTATCTTTGTCAGGTGTACAAAACACAAAAAGATCATCGACAAAAAGTAGCGAAGTAATTTGGGGATCCTTACATTTAGGATGAAGTTTGAAGTTGTTACTACTAACAGCTTCATCAAATAATTTTGTTAATAATTCCATAACTAGAATAAATAAGTATGCCGACATAGGGTCACCTTGTCGTATACCGATCTTGCTTTTAAAGTACCCAGCATTAGTACCATTAATATTGATGGAGAAATTGACAGTTGATAAACATTCATAAATCCATGCTAAGATGTTAGCAGGAAAATTCATGTATGTTAGAATTCTAATTATGGAATCCCAATGTAAGGTGTCAAAAGCTTTTTTTATGTCAAGTTTCAACATAGCTCTAGGGGAAACATTACTCCTATTATAACATTTTAATAATTCATGTGCAGTTAGCACATTGTCCAGAATATTCCTTTTCTCGAGAAAGGTCGATTGATTAGGGGGGATAACCTTAGATAGAAAGCTCTTGAGCCTATTAGCTATAATTTTGGCGATGCACTTATAAATGGTGTTACAACAAGCAATCGGTCTAAATTCATTAACATGATCAGCATTTTTGGTTTTAGGTATAAGTGCTAAAACGGTGGCGTTGTAAGAGTTCATGAGTTTAGCCTTTCTAAAAAAAATTAGATATAGCATTGCAGACATCGTCACCAACTATATACTAGCATTTAGTGTAGAATTTAGCATTTAATCCGTCGGGGCCTCCACACGATGCTTTGTTTAAAGAAAACATCGCGTTTTTAATCTCATCGTGTGTCACAAGGGTTCTTAGGATATCATGATCAAAAGTACTAAGTTTAGGTAATATATTTGGGTTAACGAAATCAAAACAAGGAGAAAAAACCATTTTCATTGCCGAATAAAGTGGTGAAATGTTTTATAAAAGCAACCTGAATGTCATCTTGTGAATTTCTTATTATATTGTCATCATCCTTTATCATAAAGATATTTTCTCTTTTATGCTTCGCTTTCAGTGCATTATGAAAGAAGGCTGAGTTCTTATCACCTTCCTTAATCCACTACACTCTAGCCTTTTGGCGTTTCATAAGAGCCTCCGTATACATAGCGTTTTTTAATTTGTCAGCTTAAACTTTTTCACGAGCTGCGAGCGTCGGATTACTTAAATCATTAAACATAGCGGCTTGTACAGTAGCTAATTATTCAGCCAGAATATCTGAAAGCTTAGTGCCCTTACCAAATCTCTCGGAAGCCCAAGATTTTAAAGTATGTTTCAGTAAACAATGTTTTTTATGAAGAACAAACAACGGGTTTCCATAGTTTGGATGAGTCCATGAAGACTTAACTATATCATAAAAGTCAATTTCCTTAAACCAGGAATTGAAAATTTTAAAAGAAGGTTTTCTAGTAAAACTTTGATCACCCAAAGTTAAAATTTGAGGCGAGTGATCAGAGATGTTAGGAAGAGGCATGAGATTGTGTATAGCAGGCCATTTATTTAAAGCGGTGTTGGTGCAAAATGAGTGATCAATCTTAGAGAAAGTCCTCGGACCATCATTTTTCTTGTTATTCCAAGTGTATTCTACTCCTGAGGCCTTAATTTCTATCAATTTGTTATCGTGAATAGAAGTATTTAGAGGGATTAGTTCATTTAAGGCGATAGGGTTACCACCAACCCTATCATTGACTTGTAAAGGTGAGTTAAAATCACCGCTTACAATCCAAGGGTGGGAGTCCTGCCTAAAATTAAGTAACATAGTATACATGTCAGTCCTTGCATTTAAAGTATTTCTAGCATAAATAAAGGTGATATAATAAGGAGTGCTAGTTGGGAGGTGAACATTACGACAGTGTATCAACCGATCAGTGGATACAACTTTAGTGAGATTGTGTGTGCGCGGATCATAAATAATACAAATTCTACCGTAAGCAGTATCATTCAAATTATGAATTAAAAGCCAAGAGGGGTTGATGTACCTCGCTGCTCTTTCCGTTAGCGTGGCATTTAATTTGGTTTCCAGCATAGCCAAAATTTTAATATTGTGTTTGTTGATCAGGTTCTTGCAGGCATCAAGTTTGAAGTCTTGATTCGCTCCCCGAACATTCCAAATCGCTATTTTTTGTATCATTGATTGAAATTTATTTCTTCGGCTTTCTTTGTCATAAGCCTGGTAATAGGGCTTGAACTCCTAGCAGTTTTAGTTGCTGATTGAGACTTCTTCTGCTTTTCCTGCTTGTTAGTTGTAGTGGTTCCTTCCGAGATCGCGGAGAAACTTTTCGCAAAAGCTTCAATCTCAGGTTCAGTTAAAAAGGCTTTAGGAGGAACTAAGTTATCATAAGGGTATTTTGGAGGAACTTTGATATTTTCGATGTTGCTTTTCTGTTGTTGGTTAGGGGTAATGAGTGTGGCACCCTTGTCTGTCGACTCCAAACTGGATTTTTCATTTCCTTTAGCTTTTTGTTGCTCATGAAAGTCTTGGATTATAGTTTTCATCTTGTCAGCAGCTTTCTCTCCGTTGTTGCACATACCACCGACAAGCGGCATTAATTCAAGTAAAACTGGATGCAGATCATTTTGATCATTGCAGTCGGAGTTGATTCTTTTCATTTCTTTTACGTACTCAACAATATTGCTATCATTGTTATACATTTTCTCTTTTCCTTTATAACTTGTTTTTTCTTTGCACACTTTAGATTCTGCGTTGTCGTAGACTGCTGCAGCTAATGGGGATTCTATATTAGTCGATTGGGAAGGATCTACTGAAGTATTGACAGCTGCTTTGTTTTTTATATTGGCTCCGACGCTAGCTTGCAAAAGAGAAGTAGCCCTCTCATTGTTTTCATTTCTTAAGGGAACATTTGCGCCGCTGCTGACCATCCCAGTTTCGTTTAAATTTTCTTTGCTAGTAGCTACTTCGGTGCTCAGTGAAGAGAAACTGTTACTTATTAGAAGCGAGTCTTTCGCGGCAGAAAGAGCTGCTGAAGCTAGCTTTTTGGCCCCTGCCGAGTATCTGATTTCGCCTTCCTCCGAAATGTAGTCCGCTAAGCTAAAATCTCTTCTTCTGTTCCTCAAAGCTTGAGGAGGATTAGTTCTGACTTTATACTGAGGCCGCTGAGTTTTGATGCCGTATTTCGTTGTGTTTCTTTCTACTCTTTGCCAGGAGTTTTCCTTTTGCATTTGTTGATTGCTTACTTGTCTGTTTTCCTTTTGCGTGTTTTGATTGCTTACTTGTATTTTTTCCCTTTGCTTATGTAGATTGCTAACTTGACTGTTTTCCTTACTTAATATGGTTTTATTGCTGTTAGAGTTCACTAATTCTTTGCCCCTTTCTTCTGTTGATAAAGTTGCTTTAACATACCCACTGATAGTATTGCTTTGATTAACTCTCTGGCTTACGCTCCGCAAATTATCCTTACTTTTGAACTCTTCACAGTCTTCGTCCTTATGCCCAAAAACACTACATTTTGTACATAACAGCGGTCTCCATAAGTAGTTCACCCTAACACGCTGAGTTCCTCCATCTGGCAGCGATACTGGAAAGTCATCAACAAGGGTATTATCGGGTTGAATCTCTATTAAGCATTTCACATAATTCAGGCGTTCTAGATTCTCTGTCTTTTCATCCATACATATCATTTTTCCTAGGCGACACGCAAGCCAGTTAATTCCAGGATGAGACCAAAGATACAGGGGTATATTGGAGAATTGGGCCCAAACAGGAACCGCTTTGATGACACCACATACATTGCTCACATTAGGATCATACGATTTTATGATGAATAACTTACTTTGCAATAAGATTGGATCCCCAGTTAGAGCCTTTTGACGATCTTCTTCGCAAGCAAATTGGAAAAGAAAGATTATACCATCAGATTTGATTATTACTTCGCCTTTTGGTTGCCAGATGTTCTTGCATTTGTACACAACCGTGGTGTAGGACAATGGTTCATTTAGAAAGAATCCGACAAGTGTTTTTCCCCAAACCGCTGTTCCTGCTTTGACTAACTCAGGAGTATGTTGCATGACATCGTTGATATAGGCCGGTTTCATATCAACGGGTATTTACTTCCCGGCGTTGTGAGGCAAACGCTGAAACATAGAAGTCCATGTCCGTTGATTATTGATTGAGGGGTTAACACAAGACAAACTCGAGTGTAAAGAATTTCTTGCCTACGGCGGGTTAATTGATTGGAAGCTAGAAAAAAGGTTAGGGTTTCGGTTACAAGAAGTTAGCGGTATCTTTGGTTGAGGGGCGTTAGGTGGAAGGGGGTCAGGAGGAGCAGGAGGAGGGTCTATTTGAGGTGGCGGGGCTGAGGGAGGTTCAGGTGGAAGCTTAGGTTGAGGAGCGGGAGGAGCGGAAGGTGGAAGAGGGACAGGAGGAATAGGAGGAGGGTCGATTTGAGGTGGCGGGGCTAAGGGGGAATCAGGCGGATGCTTAGTTTGAGGTGGGGGAGGAGGATCGAGAAGAGGTGGCGGGGCTTTGGGTGGTTCAGAAGCTAAAAGCGGATTTGGGGGAGAGATTTCGGAGGTCACCATTAAAGAGACTGTTACTGGATTTCCGAGTTTAATTTCAACCATAGATTATTCATCACATCATATAAAGCAATATATGGAAATCAACAATAAATTTGTTGAGGAATCCAGTTGGATTCATCCAACCTGTTTCCCTACATCCACAGATGTTAATCAATACTAATTTCATATCGATATGAGATATTAAATAAATAGAATCAACTTTAAATAACCTATCTATATATATAATTATGTATACTGTCGTAATCAATTAGTTAGCAAATCTTCCAAACAACCATCGCACACAACATTCAATCATTTTTATCAATATTAAATAATGTTTATAAAATTATAAAACTGGACAGAGTTAGCGAGATTACTCACATTGGTCGTTTATTGTTAAATAACGATAAACGTTCAATAGATTCGATCAGGCATTTTATTCCGCCATAAATTTAAACGAGTTTCAAATGGCTCCAAACCAGCTCCATTATGTAGGCTTCATCCATATGATCCCAATGGACCTTGTTTTGCTGAATTTCGTTGAGGTATGAATAAGTTGTGATACTTAATAGTTAATATGTTATTTAAATTTAACGTAAACTTAAATTTAGTTTACATTAAAAAAATTGTGGGCTTTACCATTCATTCACGTTGGCCCAAACATGTCAGAGCTGCACCACAATACTCAGTATCCTAGCTTCTTCTTCAATTCAATAGAAACCCAGTGCCTATATTTATCAGCCCAACCAAATCTTTAGACCCGCGTCTACAGTTGTCTCCGTTCTCACATTACAAAAATCCGACTCCAATATTTTCTGACCTTTTTGCTTTAATTACAAAGCAAGTAATGTTGCCAAACCCATTGACCCCTTCATTGATTGATTACACTGTTATGCGCATAAACAGACTGCAAGTTAAAGGGAAGGATTTCTTAAAATTAAGTGTTCTGCTTTATGATGGTTTAATTTTGTTGTTCTTCTATTGAACGCATCTTCCTTATTCCCAAATAAGAAAACTGCTCCTGTACGTACATTCATCCTCCTGGGCCCCAATTCGCATACTCTCATCTTCCCATATAAAACATGTGTGCTTTGTTTCCACCATTTTTGCAACTTTATACACCTGATTCTTCTTCCAGGAATTTTTCACATTTTTAAGGCCACATCGAACACAGTGCCACACAGTAGCTAGTGCGACTTTTGTCTCCACCTCATATATACATCTCACTCTAGACCAGAACATACCCACGCATGCCGTTAGCATACTGTGACCCTCACGCCCCTCCATTCTTACTCTATCTTCCCTTTTCATGCAAAACCAACCCTTCGATGTCATCTTTTTCACTGTTGTTGCACGAGAATCCATCTCCCCTTTCCTTCCCTCATGAATTTCCAACCTCAACCTGCTATTATGTCCATTCCTTCCCCCCTACGTTGTCTACCAATCGTTGTAGGAGAAACCCCGAAGCCACAGGAGACCATAAAAGAAGAAAAGAAATGACTGTTTAAATTTTTATTTCTTTCATGAAGGATATTGCGGGTTTTAATTTTTCTGAAGCCATTAAATAGAACTTGGAATCCTTAGTGGTGTGGAAGAGAAATACATGAGGCAATTAGCTTCACTTATATATAGTTGAGGAGACTTGGGTATTAAGGTACCATGTAGCCATGTTCTTAGGTGGTACTTCATTTACATGGGTTTGAGTTTTCTTATCATAGTCCACGCCAGTTGTATGTCCTATATAACTGTATACTTCAGGGCTAAGTATATTTCAGTGGTAAGTAGAAACTATCTCCAAACAATCACATAAAAAGGAGCAGGAATTCAAAAGCAATTCTATATTTAATTTAGTTGGCGTTAAATATAATTTTGTTTTGTAAACAAGTGGTAATATAATTTGATCGTCAACTAGTATTAATATGAGTCTATAGCTCTCATTTCAATAATTACGTTAAATATATGCACCTAGTTTGGACATAGTGTCACCTTTTGGTATGTGCCACTGCAAATTACACAGCTGATTGTACAAAGATATATCATACACTGCTAATGTGTGCGCTCAATTATAATGTACTACATTGCCAGAGCTGGCGCTACTTTTGCAATTACTGCGACTTCTGTTTAGTATACTTGTATATGGATTGATCTGTTTAGAACTGATACATGGTAATATAAACATGCAAAACAGGATAATCCTTAATACCATATTTGTATCAAAATTACATGTTATTATCTAAGAAACATGATGCACTTACATTTGATGTATTGTGAATACATCAAACACACGTTCATTTATAAATATAGAGCTTATTTGATGGACAAGATCATGTAGGTGGATATCACTTTAATTTGAATGTGCCTTGTTATAAATAGATTTTAGAATACTCAAAAAATTCCGGACTGCTACCAATAGAAATAAAGTTACCTTCATGTCCAGCAACGCAACATGATCTCGAAAATATAATAAAATAGACAAGTTAGCTTATCTTGTGAAGTCCCAAAATGCTGATTTAGGGACCAAAATATGCTAAATGAAAACTTATTTATCTTCCAAAATAAAAATTACAAAAAAATTCTACAAATTAAATAATTAGTAGGTCTCAAATATCTTGTCCAAATTCAAAACCAATAATTTATTATAATTAAATAATCGTTACGGTTTATAATTGATTACATAGCGACTATTTGAAATTTTGATTTGGACATAACTCACAATCTATAAGACGAAATCTCGATTTTTCACTTCCATTAGAAAAATATAGCTCAAAAGATTCGAATGTTTCTTGTTTCAAGGAAATCTGACTTATAACGAATTCTATACACTCAGTTAAAGTTCAAAACTCAATATTACGAACTACCGCGACATTACGAGCTTGATTATAATTATATTATAATTAATATGTGACGACCCCAAACCCCCGTTCCACGGTGGCAAGGGTAATCTTTGGAATATAACACATAAACAAATAACAGCAGAACAGAAATATATCATTACACCAGATAATGTACATCAAATAATAATCATCAGAGTTACATAGTATAACAGGATTATACTTAGTACAACATACAGTTTCTGCTTTATATAAAATGTCTACAACGGAATCAAACATAATATACATAACAGGAGCCGAACAACATAAATGAAGTGATAGAATCCATCTTCAGCTCCATATTTATCCAGAGAGAGCCTGCTAGAACCTGAATACAAGGTTTCCCGTGTAGAAATAGGGGCACTCGAGTTTGCAAGTGAAACAAACTATGAGTCGGTCATGGGACTGGTATGAGAAATCTACTTAACTTATTTTATAATAAGGCCAATCACAAGACCACGCCGCTAGCACAGAACGGGTTTACTCCATTGGATTGCCAGTGCTCAAAACAAGTAAATCATTTAAACATCGCAACGCTTTTTTACAAAAATGAAGCCATTATAAGACTCAGGTCCCATCGCACAATGCAACGCAAGCCGGGGGATAGATTTTTACTTTATAATAGCCAAAATATGCTTGATACATATAAAACAAAAGCATTTGATATTATTACTAGTGTTTATATATTTCAAAAACAACTTCAATCATAAGTATCAATCATAGACGACATGGGTACCATATATCATGTCGCCATATATAGGTTTACAATCAAAACCTCATAATGTCGTATTTGGAAATTGGATTTTTGTCATGAACCAAAGCAAGGGATCGTCCGTACCGCTTCGTAATGCTCTAGCCCATGTCTCAGGACCTAGACTCAGGTGGGCCCTTGGATCGTCAGGGCCGATCCACAAGGAGTGGAATAAAATGCCTGAACACTGCGTTTCCCTGCCCTATGGGGCGTTAAACTGGCCCGTATATCTTCCAAACCATCCATCGGCTCCGCAGAGACCGAAATAACCGAGGCGCCTCGCTATCCATCATCCACATAAGTAAAATGTCCGGGTGTGTAAAACCCAAACACCACTCCTAGCTAGAAGGAAATGCATGCCCTCCCTGATGTCCTCTTTCGTTTCTGGTCCATACTGGGGTGTGAGGGCCGCGAATCAACGCTATACACAAACTATGCTATTTAAAGTCGTGCTTTTATCATCAACCACAAGGCTCTGCTTTTCAACAAAAGCCTTGATCACAACATCTTCGTATGCCACGTTTTCAACCTACAACGTCAGACACACATCCATTTACAAGTCCGTTCTGGGTCTGAACGAAACCGAAGGCACCTTATTCCGCGTCCCATACGTCCAATATAGGAGAGAAGTCCTTGCACATCCGAACGATCAACAAGTACGTCCGGACAACCACCACTGTAACCCCTTCAGGGAAGCAACTCCCGTCAAAGGCATCAGTAGCCGTCCATTCGATGTGAAGATCATCGGTCTTGCACCGTCTTCATATCTTCGACTTCTAATCGTCGACCAATTATTTGAAATGAGATTTAACTCGGCCTTTTCAAATAATTCACTTATATTTAGAATTCAAATCAATTCTTTTCCATGGTTAAATTATTTGACATTCATAATTCAGTTCACTACTGTAATTTTCAAGTCAAACACATTCAACCATTAAATATCCAATAAACCGAGTAAATTCGGTTTATTTCCATTCCACATCGTTTATAATATTTTATACCAATTTATCACTATTTTTATTTATTTAAAAATATCCCATTTATTCAAACTTTGCTTCAGGCCATAACGTGGCCATGGCACTATTTTTCTTTAGATTTGATTTACACATATCTGAAAATCTAACCTCTGGACCTTTACAAATTTTATATCATTGGAAAGATCTTTTCAAAACAGACCCAACAGTTCCAGTTTTGGGAAAATCCGACGGTCGGATCTCCCGGTTCAATCATTTGAAGTTATGATTTCAAAATACGAACCGCAGCTTCATTATTCGTTTTATTTTAATTATATATATATAATCCATTCTGGTGCTGTTTTTATTCATATTTGAATTAAACATTTCACACAATCTAACCGTTGGATCTTTACAAATTTGGTATCGTTGGAAAGATATTTTCAAAGTGAACCCAACGATTTCAGTTTCAGGAAAATCCGACAGTCGGATCTCCCGTAACAATCCTTTAAAATCACGATTTCAAAACATGAACTGCAACATCGTTATACGTTTTATTTTTATTATATATATAGATATATATAAATAGAATCTGTTTTTCAATTTCCAAACCATTTTCATTTCATATATGTGTTAAAAATAATATTTTTACCCAACAAATATTTATTTCAACACATGACTATTTTTAACACATCATATATATATAAGTGTGATTTTTATTATTCAAACAATTTATTTCAAACATGAATATTTTTAGCGATTCATATATATGATAAAAATGCGATTTTTATTGTTAAAACAATTTATTTCAAACATGAATATTTTATACGCTTCATATACATGATAAAAATGTGATTTTTATCTTTTAAACTATTTATTCGTCACATGAATATTTTTTCCATCATATGAAAATATTTCAACACAAGAGCATAAATCAAACACATGAATATTTCAGAAAATTTCGGTAGCATAACGACAGGAGGATTAAAAAAGGCACCATCCCGAGTATGGCTCCTCGCACTACCTTACGCCTCGCGGCGTTCCCTAAGGGGATTATCCTTATAATCTAAATATTTCGATCATTTTCGTATCACAATGAATTTTTCCACAAACAATTCCAATTTTGTTTCAACCACAAACAATCATTATCAACTATTCGCATTTATCAACCAAATTTCACATCAACCAAAAGCCAAACAATCACAACCAATATATATCGTCCATGGTCTGTGGACGAGGGGAGTGTATATATATATATATATGTATATAAATATATTTCAATTTCATTTCAACTCCATTTAACGCATATATAATTTTACAACGTATATATAACTTATACATCACACATATAATTTATACAACGCTTATACTTGAGGTGTACAACGCTTATATAACTTATACATCGATCATATAATTTATGCATCGTCATTCCATTCAGATTTGAATTTAGAAATCTTACACTGGGTTCAACTCCTCCAAAAATTGCAGGAAGCTCCAAAAATTCTCCGGTCTCTTATAGAATGTAGAAGACGTCGCCACGAGTCCAATGTCTCTTGTTTTACTAGATTTCGACAACATAGCAAAAAGATATGATTTTTATTGTAAAATCATAATTCGCAGCGATTTAAATGCTATAATCAGTTTAAAATATAAAGGCCGTTACCTCAGCAAACTGTTCAAAACTAGGTTTTGATTTTGCGCGCAATCCGTAGCAAGATAGGAGGATTGACTTGTACAGCGTCGAGGGGGTGGAGTCACGCGTCTGCGCGCTGTAGTGGGACCCACTTCAGTGGTCGGAGTCGCCCTCGGTGGCGCTCTGAAGTCTCGAGCTACGAGGGCGTGGTTCGACCAGAATACACGACGATAGGAGGAGCAGCTTATATGGATTTGAAGAGGAGGGAGAGCTCTTCAAAAAAGTTCCAAAGGGCCCTAGGGTTTTGATGCGTGGATTCGTCGGAAAAGAAGAGAGAAGGGGGAGAGCTGTTATCGTCATTTATCGCTGGTAATCGGGGGGAGAGAAAATAATCTTTTTAATAAAAATTCTGATTGGCCCGTGCTATTTATAATTTCTAAAATATCTGTTTTTCCAAACGAACTCCAATTCAAACCCAACGACTGTCGCCCCTAGCTAAATACCCCATTCCGGACATAATGGAATATGTTTCGTAGGCCCATTCGACTGTTTAAGTCAGCTTTTCTTCAAATTAAAATATAAAACATTCAAATATGGATTTGAACGTACATTTCAATTTGTCGGTGCCATATACTAATTCCAAAAATTCCAGAAAAATAGTTCTAGCTACGTTTGGATGATGCGGTCCTAACAAAACTTATTTCGTTGAATTTGAAGACCGTTTGAAAAATGGCCATTTTCTGGTCGATCCAATTCAAATTGAAATCACTAAACGCGTTTTCTTTTGCCACCCTCACATATTAACTCCAAAAATTATGAAAATTGGAATCTAGCAATAATTTGACATTCCGGATCCAACAAAAGTGGTTTCGTCGAAAACAGGGGTCGTTTTCAGAATGTTTATTTTCACGGGATATATTTATTCCATAGCGACCTTTCTGAAAATTCATTTGGCCGTAACTTTTGATTCCCGCTATGAAATTTCGATTTTTCAGATTAATTAGAAAGATATTCTCAAACAGACTTAAATATTTTTGATTTCACTAAATCCATTTTATTTTGCATCCTGTACAGTCAGTCAAAGTTCAAATTCAAATTTTCAAACTGTCGCGCCATTTCAGGCCTTGTTTTTAATTTAAATAAATATATTTGCTATAACTTCGATCCAAATGAATTTTTAGTCATTTTTATTTAAAATAAATTATTTTAAATATTCAAAATTCTCTAACATAGCCAAATTAAATTTTTTAAATTGGTTCTTATTTTCCGGGTTGTTACAATATTCCCCACTTAAAATCTTTTCGTCCCCGAAAAGGAACAAAGCTGAAAGTAGTTTAACTAACCAACTCAACATTCATTCTGGCTTCCATTCTTCAACTTTTCAGTTTCTAAGAATTTTCTAATTCTTCAAAAATTTGGCTAACACCCTAAATTTTTGAAAAATTTCGCCATAACCTCCTTTATACGGGGAGGGGTTTGGAAATTTATTGGGCCGTATTAGGTACCCAATAAATCCTAAAAAGCATACACATATTTATAGTGATATATTCCGGTGTCCACAGGGGAGCGTGTATAGATCATAACTACAGAGAATAAATTCTCGTCACCCTATAAATGGTTTTTGTGCCTTAATGACTAGAGAGACGTGTTTATTGTCATCTCCAGACCCGTGTGGGTTTTTTATTAATCTGGCAATTTACCATTATATTTTATATAGTCCATATCAGTCTTCGGTTCAACCTGTAATATAGTCATCGCCGTACAAGCCTCTCATTTGTACGGTAAATCTTCAACCTCGTCACACAAGCTCCACATGCTTATGTGGTATATGTTAGGGTATGCTATCTTCAAGAAGTATGCCATGTAGTGTAGTTCAAAATTAATTGTTGCTATCCTATGGCGACGTTTATAATTTCACACAGAACAACCAGCACTCCGCATCCAATGGCATTCACAGGAGTTGATATATAAATAAAATTACGCATCCAACTCATTAAGGTTTACCTATTTGTCGAGCACGCAAATAAATTCTTTACTCAACATCAAATCCATTTACCTGTTCAAACATATATGATGTACATGCATGTATTTCAATCAATTTTCAAATCAGTTCAATATTTGATTCACTTGGCATAAATTTACCCTTTATTCTCTTATGGGTTTTATTATTCCAACGTTATTAATTAAACTAACAATCATCTAACACAACTAGCAATCAATTTATTGATTAACTTTTCAAAAATTTAATAATTAATTTATATACTGTTAGATCCAAAATTGGGCCTAACACCCGAGTTGTTATAATTTAGGGGAGATTAATATCAGAATAAATGCAAGGAAAAACAGAAAAGACACAGGGTTTATAGTGGTTCGACATTAAAGAGCCTACGTCCACTTCATCTCAATGATTATACTTAAGATTCAAGTACAACCAATGATTTATCTCTCAACCTCACTTTTACAATATTGATTCACTCAGTAAATTCAAGATAACTCTGAGTAAAAATAATGGAGATATGATTATAGTGGAATCAGAGCTCTGAAATACCAAAAAGGATCCTAAAAAAATGCCAAGTCTGGGGCTATTTATAGATGATATTTGCAGACGGATCGTGGTCATACATGTCACAAATCCCGAGAATCTTGAACTGGTTCGTAGCTTGATGGAGAAATAGTCAATATGACAGTTGTGGACAAGTGTCGCGAGATCCTGCATTTTTGGATCTTGGTAGACTTAGTCGTAGTCTTCATTTCTCAACTTCAGGGAACGAATCGTGGGGCTCGTGAGAGGATGGATCAGATCGCCCATGATGATCACAAACGGGGGGAGAATAGCAGCAGCATCATGATCCGATGAAGGCTTGGTGACCACGATCGGAGTTTGATGATGTCTACAAGTAAAATTCAATAGTGAACATATGTGTGAATCTTGGTGGCTTGGTCCAAAAGCTAGCCAACACTTTGCCCCCTCGAAGTATGTTTTATCAAGGATGAAATATGCTTCGAAAATACTGACTACCTTTCCATGGAATGACGTAAATCAATGGTTGTGTCTGTCTGAAACATCATACTACTCCAGGAAGTTGCGTTCCTTGACTGTTATAAATATTGGTTTCTATCATCAATCATTTATTTATTCATCGAGAAATTTTCATCTTTTGGATTCCTGGAGGTATTGCTATCAAATCGCCAAGTAATTCTCAAAACTCCCTGTAAGAAGTAGCAATTAATAACTTTCATATTTCTGCAAATATGGAACTTTGCCATTTCCGATCCATTAGTCACACTAGCGCTTGGATCGTCACTTCAAGTCTCGGACCGTGGTGGACTATCCCACAACCTATATTAGAGTTATCCAATAGGCTTCGGACCGTGGTCTGGAGGGCCCATGCATGACCCCCAGTGGGCTTTCCGCCTGCTCGTGGCCCATGATGGCCTAGCGAACGATATAGGACAAGGGATTTTTCTCCTTTCGTTTGATTTCTTGAGTTCAGGTTGTTGGACTTTACTGCGGTTAGTGGATACAGCATCCATCACGGATCCATAACAAGGCGGGCTTCCTTTCGAATTGCGACGGGCCTATTGGTTTCAGCCCTAGGCTCCTAGCAGAGCGGACCATATCACGAGACGAAGTGGGCTCCTGTTCACGACCCATTTGCTTCAAATAAAACAAAAAGGGGAATACGAATGGCCATTGTTTTGCCTATATAAGCTAAGTCTTCTCCTCCACTTCCCTTTCTTTCTTCGTCCGTTTTTACTGCTGCCTCCATTCTATACAACCGAAACTTTAGCTTCTCAAATCGATTTTCTCTCCAACCTTCGACTTAATTCAATTAGGTAAAAGAAAACTGGGGATTTAACTGTTATTTTCAATGAGAGTGTAGGATTTATCTTGCTACGGTTGTGACTGGAAATTGAAAAATTAATTGCGCAAGATGGGTTCGATTGCAATGGTTAGTGGATGGAGAGGAGAGGCGAGAATGGAGAAGGAGCAGGCCAGGTCAGTTCGTAAGTGAGGCCTTGGCTCAGGTCATGGAAGCGGGGGACCAGGGAGCAAAGGACGAATAAAAGCGTGGTTATGGACAACGGATCGGGTCGCTGGACTGAGATCGGGCCGTGGTGATGGGGATGGATCGTGGAGGTCTGTCGCGATCCATTCAAGTAAAGCGAAATTGGTTAAGAGTTCATCGTTCCACGATCCGTTGTTCTCCCATGAGTTGGTGCTTCTTCATGAGTCTGCTCCTGCTTCGCGAACTAGTGATGCATCACGATCCGGACCTCATCTCACGATCCAGTCTGATGAGCGATCCAACGCACATACTGGCATACAACATACCTATAATAAACCAATGAACAGTTAGGTTAGAGCCTTCGAGATGAACTTTTTGGACTGGGCGACTTAACTTGATGGCATATCACGACCAATATCCTGTTCATTTAACTAACTTCATGCCTTTCTTATATGTACGCATAGGCACACACTTGCACTTACACACACGGGGAACGAGCAACTTGTGTTCTAATTTTTACTCGCCAACACAGCTATGTCTGATAAACAAGTGACTGAAACACCGAAAGAAAGTACCGAATCAGAGACATTAGTACATCATGGCCCTGATGTGCTTCCCTCAGATTCAGATGAGGAAAAATCCGACCCTGATTACGAGACGGACACCGATATAGAGTCAACGACTTCTGAGAGCACATCCCTCGAAGATGAGGATGATCGAGCTCTTGACGAAATTCCAAGTGTTAAGGAAATAGAGAAGCTCACTGATTCTTTACCTTCCAAGTTAGAAGATATAAAGCTTAAGAAGATATGTTTAAGGCACGGAATTCCCTGGGACGATGTGAAAACTCCAGAAAGAAAAGATAGACCTCATTCTGCCCTATAGGGGTACATGACTGTTAGTCGACTCATGTGCTGGGTAGGAGTTATTCCTCCTTTCCCTCCACTTGTTGTCGATCTCTTAAGACAATTACGCATTGCCCCCATGCAACTCCATCCGAATGCCTATGCGGCTCCGTATACTCTGCATATTGCTTATATGGAGATTCTGCAGACCGAACTTACCCTTAAAGATATGAAGTTCTATTACCACTTCAAGCATCGTTCCGCAGGGGCTCCCAATTTTTCTTTCCTCGAATCAGTTGCAAACAAAAAATTTGTGACGGATGGTTATAGTAACATAGAGGACATCAAATCTGACTGGTTTTATAAAAAACACCAAGCTGGATGTGCGAGGAAGTGGATACAAGCAAGTATTTTTTCAACTTTCCCGCGTTTACTTTGAATGCATAATTTCAGCGCTAATGAATCATTTTGTTCCATTCAGATCACAACTTTGATAGAACAGAAGGATCGATATACGAAGACCGAATGTCCCGCCTTCTCAAGAATAACTCAGATTTCTTAAGGATTAGGAAATGTATTACCGACGATAACCTTCACAAACACCGTCTTTTAGATATAAGATTCAGACTTGGAGCGGGCGACAAACCTTACAAGTATATACCTCTGACTGAGGGAGAAGGAACTTCTCAAGCTGTAGAGACAACTACTCTTCGCAAGATTCCTTCGCCGATGATTAATCAGGATGAAGAGGATTTAAACGTATACAAAGGAGACGAGGGGCAAGCTGACGAATCAAAGGAGGTCCCGACCTCTGAGGGGTAGTCTCCCTTAAGGACTTCATCACCGGTTGAGTCTGTCGCTCAGGATGAGTTAACGGAGGAATAAATACTCGGGGAATTAAATAAGATTCCTTTACCGGATGATATCTATACCCAGGAAGACTTCAGAGGGGAACCAATATTTCCCATCTTTGAAGAGACGAATGTCCCAGTTGGAGAAAAAGGAGTCATCCAAATGAGCCTAACTCTGGGCCCTGGTCCGTTAAAAGGGGATTTCATGGGATGCACAAATCACATGCACCATTTACCATAACACTTTTATACCACTGTCTTTCATAGTTTTAACATGCACCTGTTTCTTTTGCACGGAAAATGTCCCGCAAATGGTCTTATTCTTATCGTTCCCTTCGTGGGGGCACACCAAGCCTCCTTCCAGATCCTGAGCATGTTCGTAGTGATAATCGGGGAAGAGATAGTCGTCGACCCCAGGATTCTCATAAATCTTATTCTACATGATCTCGATCTTCGTCGAAGCAAGGTTCTGAAAAGCCTCACAGTCGTCCATCGCTACCGGTTGGGGGCAAGCAACTTCCTAGAGATTTGACCCCTCCGAAGAGTACGCCTTCTCATGTCCAGTCTTCTAAAAAACAACCACGAGCCGGAGGAAAAAAACAGAGATGAGGACAAGATTGTGGAGAAGAGAAAGACATCTCTTGTTTCCTCTAGTGAGCATGATTTAGATACCACCGCTGCACATAATATTGTTCCTAATTCCGAGATTCAAGCCAGGCTGGAGCGCTTGCGAAAGCAATTTCCTGATATTTTCTTTGAGAGGATGATGTTCGTCCCGGATCATGAACCGGTCCCTGAGGATTGGGACACAGAGGTGATAGGGTACGTATGCCATGTGGCTAAACAATACGAGATAATGAAGAATCATGCTGCCACACTTTCTACTGTCATCCGCCAGCTGGAGACTGAAGCAGCCAGAGCCAGAGTGAAGATTGATAATGATGCTAGGGCTAGGAGAAAAATGGAAAAAGAACTAGAGGATGCACAGGCCCAACTGGCTTTAGCTCGGCGAGATGCAAATAATTACAGGTCTGAGCTGGAGAGTGCTAGGGAGCATTTTCACAGTGAGCTTAACTCAAATAGCCAGGAACAGGTGGCTTTGAGGAAGGAAGTGGAAGATCTTAGAGCAATTAATACTGAACTAAAGACAGCACAGGAACGCTTTGCTGCTAAGAAAGCTGCCTGGGAGAAAGAAAGGGCGAGCTCAAAAGACGACCTCGTCCTCGCCAAAAAGGAAAAATAGGTTTTAAATGATCAACTTGCCCAAGATGGGAAGCGTGCAGCTCTCGCTGAAAGTAACGCCAATAATGCTCTTGAATCGGTCATTGTTGTTATTGATAAGCTCGCTGAAAAAGAGAAAGATATAGCTAGTTTTGAGGAACTGTTGTTCAACTTCTTCGGTCAAGTCATCAAGACTCGAGACATCTCTTGGATTCCGGACTATCATGTAACTCTGGCCAATGTATGGGATGCAAATTTCGAAGGCGAGAAGCGGTGGTTGATGGCCAATGAGATTGACAAAAACCAGCTGATGCAGACCCTTCTCAGAGGTGAAGAACCCGAGGCTTTGGAGAAAGGTAGAAGCCTAATCCATGAAGAGATCGAGAGGGAGAAGATTAAGCTCAAGGGCAAGGATAAGGTTGACGAAGGCTCGAGCTTGGTGGTGGAGCCCAAAACTTCTGAAGTCAAGGAATATAACCCTTATGATCTGTTGATTCCCTTGGCTCCAACCCCTCCAGTTGTCGGAACCACCATGAAAAATCTGGGAGATGAGTCGGCTGAAGTTATCTCCATATTCTTTCCACGGTTCATCAAAGAAATCGTAACTTGTCATCGTCTCACGGGACAAATAGCTAACATGGCCACATCTTCTCCGGATTTACTAACATTTGCTTTCTTATGGTGTAGGTATTGAACCGGTCGAGAAAGATGCGGTGGAGAAGGTAGTGGCGGAGAAAGTTGACGTCCCCTCGGGTACTGATGTTGAAGTTTCTGAGATTCCAAAGAAAATCGAGGGTACAACAAGTGAGAAAGTCACGGTAGCACCCATGGAATCTAGCACCAGTGCTCCTGCAGACGCTGAGGTTATTGCGGCATTGCAAGACACAGATGGTGGTCACGGAGATAAGGAAGAGGAAGTTGTCATCATAGATGAGGCCAAGGATGATGATAGGGAAACCATGGCGGACATGCAGGCTAGGGAAAAAAAGCAGTTGGTTCTTAAGAAGGGGGAACATGACCCTGTATTCGTGCCTGCTATTTCCGAAATCGACCCCAAGACTGTGTTGGTTATAAGATTTTCTTCCAAATCAATAACTTCACAACTTGCCTCCCAACCTTCTAGTCCTCCCCTGGAGCCTCTTGTTGATAGGAGGAAGAGGAAGAAAAATGACCGCTGTGATGCTGACAAAGAGGGGTTGGAGAAATAGAAGAAGGAAAAGATATCAAAATCGTCTCCTAAGCGTAAATAGAATGCACTCATTAGCTCATATTTTAGCTTTTAGGATTTCCATTGGCCAAAAAATGTAGTTGTGAGAGTGGCTCTCACTTTTGTTTAGCTTCTTGTTCTTGTAAATCTACTCTTAGTAAATGAAAATCTATTTCTTTTGCGCCATTGCGTTCCTGCAAATTCATTATGTTTACAAAGTTTAAATAATCATAACCGAAACAATCATAATTAAATACTGAAGTCATGAGTAACAATCATTAATCATAACCGAAACAATCATAACTAAATACTAAAGTCATGAGTAATAATCATTGAGAAGTTCATGTGCTAAGTAAATGTGTAGTGGTGTACGTATATGCCCCCAATCAATCGTCATTATAGTGCCTGGCCAGGGCTTATTGGCGATTGATTAGGATTATGTTTGTACTCCTCCCCACATCCGGAAACGAGGGGTTCGGGCCCCCTTTTTCATTCTTGTCCCTACTTGTGTGGTGGGATGGGAGCCCTTGAGTGGCATATGTCACTGTGCCTTTATATTCTCCCGATCCTTCAGCGGGGTAAGATTTCTCTTGGCGATAAGTCTCTAGCACCTTTATACTCTCCCGATCCTTTAGAGGGTTAGAGTTCGAGCTCGGTTCTTGGTCTGCTCACCGATCCTTTAGCGGGGCAAAAGTTCTGGGGACACTAAGTCTCTAGCACCTTTATACTCTCCCGTTCCTTCAGCGGGTTAGAGTGTTATCAAGGCAGTTTTATCATGGTGCACCTTCACGCCTTAGGGACGTTATCTTCGCGTCCTTTATACTCTCTCCCTAGTCTCGAGAGTTAGAGTGCAAGCAATAGTGTGATTTACCTCGCTGCACCTTTTAGAGCTTTAGTTACTGTTAGCCTTCAGATCTGATAGATGGCATTTTGAATCAGCTGTTTTGAGATTACTGCATAATTTAAAACAAACTTCAAAATGGTAATGATATATTAATCAAAATAAAAGAGCAGATAAAAATAGTGCAGTAAAGGTAAATGACACATAATATTTTTACAGTGGTTCGATCGAATCATGAACTACGTCCACTTTATAATCTTTTGTTCAAGTAACCAGACTGTTCTAGGCAAGTCGAGCCTTTTTACATGGTCCTAAAAAACAAAAGAATAAAACTGACAATTTCACGTCAGATAAGGCCGCAAATGCTGGGCATTCCACACTTTGGGGATTTCATCTCCATTCACGGTTGCTAGCTTGAAAGTTCCATTATCAAGCCTTCGTAAAATGGAGTACAGTCCTTCCTATTTAGGGCCCATATGTACTGGGGGGGTGGAAAGACGCGCTTCAGAACCAAGTCTCCAGGATCAAATGTTCGAGCTCAAACTCTTTTGTTGTAATACTGAGCTATTTGTTGTTTATGCCTCAGGGCACGTAAGTCGGCTTCATCCCTTTTTTATTCAACCATGTCCAGGGATTCAAGGAGCAGCTCATTGTTGGTTATCGGATCGTAATAAGTGGTTCGATGAGATGGTACTTCCAACTTGACCGAAATGACCGCTTCAGCTCCAAAAGCAAGGGAAATCAGGGTGTGACCCGTCGTCGACTTGTACGTCGTCCTATAGGCCCATAGTGTGAGGGGTAATTCATCAACCTACATGGCTTTGGCCCTCTTCAATCTTTTCTTTAGAATGGATTTGATCACCTTGTTTGCCGCTTCAACTTGTCCATTCGATTGCGGATGTGCCATAGAGGTGTATCTTTTCTCGATGTGATACTTTTGACAGAAATCTCGAATTTCGGTACTATCGAATTGGGTCCCATTATCGGTTACGATGACTTTTGGAATCCCAAACCGACATATAATGTTCTTAACAACAAAAGTGATCAGTCGCTTGGTAGTGATCGTGGTCAAAGGCTCTGCTTCTATCCACTTAGTGAAATAATCCACGGCCACAATAGCAAACTTTGCTCCGCCCTTTGCTATGGGAAGGCTCCCAATAATGTTAATTCCCCGCATAGAAAAAGGCCATGGGCTTGTCATTGTCTTCAACTGGCTAGGTGGCGCCCTAGGAATCTTGGAGAATTTCTGACAAGCATCACAACGTCATGCACACTTGGCTGCATCCTCGTTTATGGTAGGCTAGAAATAGCCATATTGTAATATCTTCTTTGCCAGCGTTTACCCTCCAGTGTGGTTGCCACATTCGCCTTCATGGACCTCTTTCAGCACACGCTTGATGTCATCATGGGCGATACACCGGAGAAGGGGCATCGAGAAACCTTGTTTGTATAAGACATTGCCTTGCAACACATATCGGGAAGCTTTTCATATAACTGCATGCCTCTCACTTTACTTCGTTGGAAGCATTTCATTTATCAAAAACTTCTTTAGAGGAGTCATCCATGACTCTCTCTCAGGCTTAATCTCTTGTACTAGATCAATTTCCATCTGATCTATGCTAGGAGACTGTAGTACTTCAATTGGGACCAGCTCCGTATCCTGAGGATTATCTGAAATAGCCATTTTTGCTAACTTATCTGCCTTTTGATTCTCCGTTCGGGGAATATGAGATATGCTGTGGTGGTCAAAACCATCCAGCAACTTCTTCACTTTTTCCAAGTACGATATCGGCCTTGGACTCTTGGCGTGAAACTTTCCAGTGACCTGGTTTACGGCTATCTTGGAATCGCAAAAGATGTCTAGCTTTGTGATATCCAATTACTTTGCGAGTTCCAGCCCGGCAACTAGGGCTTCGTACTTAGAGTTGTTATTAGTGGCATGGAACTCCAGTCTAAGAGCGTAATAAATTAACCATTCCTCTAGAGTTTCGAGAATCACTCCCGCACCAGATCGCCTGTCATTTTTAGCTCCATCAGTGTATAGTTTCAAGGCATTAGGATCAAGGAGTAACTTTGGCGGATCATCCTCTTCGGTTATTGCATCAACTTCTGGGATGGTGAACTCCACTATGAAGTCCGCAAGCACTTTCCCCCTTATCGACCTTCGGGGATGGAAATTCAAATCGAACCGACTTAACTCAATGTTCCACTTGAGTAGTCTTCTTGTTGCTTGTGGCCTTCGCAGAACCTGTTTAAGCGGCTGATCGGTGTACGCAGTAATGGGATGAGCTTGGAAGTAGTGGCGAAGTTTTCTAGATGCAAGTAGTAAGCTATACGCCAGCTTTTCTATTTTTGGATAATTCCGTTCTACGGTCGCCAATTTCTTACTCACATAGTACACCGGCCTTTGTACCTTATCCTCTTCTCTTACCAAAGCCGAACTGATTGCGTGAGATGACACTGCCAGGTACACAAATAAATCCTCGTGATCCACAGGCTTAGACAGTATCGAGGGTCTTTCCAAATGTTTCAACAAATTCTGGAATGCTTCTATACAATAGGGAGTCCATTTAAAGTTGCGCTTGCCTCGCTTTATCAGTTCGAAAAATGGGATGCTTTTATCTGTAGCTTTGGAGATGAACCTACTCAGCGCCGTCACCTTTCCAGCGAGGCTCTGGATGTCCTTAATTTGCTTTGGTTGTTGGATATTTCAGATTGTTGTAATTTGATATGGATTGATTTCGATTCCACGCGAGCTGACGATGAATCCTAGGAATTTTTCTGATGCTACCCCCAAATGAAAATTTCAAAGGATTCAGTTTCATCCCATACTTTCGGAGAATCTCAAACATCTCTACTAAATCAGGAGTATCATCTGACGATTGTCTGGACTTTACCAACATGTCATCAATGTATACCTCCATCGTTTTCCCGATTTGGTTGTAGAGCATTCCATTCACCAATCGCTGATATGTAGCGTCGGCATTCTTCAAACCGAAAAGCATCACCACATAGCAGTATAATCCCAAATCTGTAATAAAACTGGTATGCTCTTGGTCTGGGACATGTATGGGGATTTGATTTTACCCCGAGTAAGCATCCATAAAAGAAAGAAGTTCATGACCCGCAGTTGAATTTATCAACTGATCGATTCGATGTAACGAAAAGCTGTCTTTTGGGCAGGCTTTATTTAGATCTGAAAAGTCGATGCATGTACACCACTTTCCATTGGCCTTTTTTTATGAAAATCAGATTTGAAATTCGGTCAAGGCATGTTGAATCTTTAATAAATCCATTACTCCTCAACTTTTCGACTTCTTCCTTCAAGGCGGCAGACTCTCTGGGCCAAGCATTCGCCTTTTCTGCGTGATAGGAGGATGTTTCGGGTTGATGCTTAACGAATGACTCATAATCGAGGGAGATATCCTACACATGTCCGCATGGGTCCAGGCGAATACATCCAAGTTAGCTTTCAGGAAATTTGTTTATTCTTTGGCTCGAACAGGATCCAGTCTTCAGGACCTTCTCTGGGTCACTATCATCGATTGGTACATCCACAATCGCTTCATTGGGGGTTTCCATTCTTCCCCCAGGTTCTTCATCCTCTCTGGGATCTATGTCCTCGGGCAACTCTCTAGGCGACCCTCCCAGAGGTATTTTCTTTAGTTGTTATGATGATTCCTCCCTCGGAGGGGAAGAACCAACTTTTGTTTCTACATCTTTCCCTTTGTGGAGCAATTTTAACTCTACATTGTAGCATGCTCGTGCAACAACTTTATCTCCTCTGACTATGCCTATTCCGGCATCCGTCGGGAATTTCAACAACAGGCACCAGGGTGCAATGCAGACCCTGAATTTGGCCAGGGCTGGCCGGCCCAACAAGGCATTGCACGCAGGCTCCATGTCCAGAACTATGAAGGGGAGAATTCTCACTCTCTGGCGTTCTCCTTCCCCAAGGGTTATTGACAATTCCACGTATCCCATTGGAGCGGTCGAGGCCCCATTAAATCCACGTATCCAACCCTTGCATGGTTTCAGATCCTTCGGCTCGAGTTTCATTTGGTCGAATGTTTTCTTAAACAGAATGTTGACCGAACTCCCATTATCTACTAAGACTTTATGAACTATAGCTGGACCGATGGTGACGGTGATCACTAATGGGTCTTCAGTTGGGGAGTGAACCCCAATACTCTCTCGCTCACGAAATATGACGTCATCAGACATCGTCTTTTGTTGCTTAACCGTAGCGTTATCCTCGGGGTTGCTACATTCCCCCATTTCATAATGTTGTTTAGCTGCATTCATGTATTGATCCATAGTTCTGAGACTGTACCCTGCTAGATGAAGCCCACCAACTATGGTATTGATAACAATAATTTTTCCTTTTTGCTGAGCCGTCGGCTTAGCAGTAGGTTGGCTTTGGTTCGGGGCTTGTACGGCTTGCCCCCTGTCCTTAGGAGTCACCTTATATTCATCAAGCTTCCCTTCTCGGAGCAGTTTTTCAATCACATCTCTCAAATGACGACATTCGTTTGTGGAAAGACCATGGATCTGATGAAAAAGACAGAATTTCCTAGTTTCACGCTCTTTTTCTGTAGAATTTCTCGGAGGAGGCCTTTTGTATTGGAGGACATTATATGTATCCAGAAAGATGTTTTTCAACGTATTATTCAACGTTGTGAAGCTCTCAAATGGTCTGGGCCGGGATTTTTTCTAGGAGTCATTTCCTCGATTTCTTTTCCGATTATTGTTATTACTATTCCCCGATTGACGACCACTGCCTTGATTCTTGTTCCCGACATTAACTTCAACATTTCCTGAGCTATCTCCCGTTTGCTTAATGGCCACATTAGTTGGAATATCCTCCTTGTCAGCTGCCTTCCTCTTTCGGTTGGCGTAAATTTCCTCCCGACGCATGCGGACGTTGGCCTTTTCGTAGAATATCTCCCTGGTTAATGGTGGTTTACCGGCCAAGTATCTTCCAAACTCAGTATCCTCATCCACTCCGTCAATCAGAGCCATCAAAACAGTTTGTTCATGCGGATCTCTAACCTCTATGATCGCTAAATTAAAGCGATCTAAATAGGACCTCAAGGATTCGTTCGGACGTTGTTTAATGAGGGACAACTCAATGACATTCTTAGATATCTGGGTATGTAATCGGAACTGATTTACAAACTGTTCACTTAATTCCCTGAAACTGGAGATCGATCGCGCTGGCAACCGAGTTAACCACATTAGCGCCGTGTCCTCTAAGAATATCGGGAACGCCTTACACTTCACAGCATTGGAGGCGGCAGCCGCATTCATGCACCATGAATATCTCATCAGGTGCTGAACTGGATCAGCCTTTCCTGCATAACGGTTCATGGATGGCATGTTAAATTTCCTCGGGAATCGAACCTCTAAAATATCATATGTAAAAGGCGAATGACTACAGCCTATACCCCAATCTTTTGCTCTTTGTCCGCGACTTTCCACCATCATTTGCCTGATCATGGCTTCGACATCCGCATGGGTCAGAGTGGATTCGGGATCAGCACTTCTTTCCCGGCGAGCTCCTCCAGCATTTCTTTGATGTGTTGCTTCAAGGTCTGGGTCCTGGACAGAACTCCCTTGCCCTCTATTGCTGCGATCAGTCGCACAACGAGCAAGAGGAACATGTCGATTCTGAGCAGGATCAATAATGCCTCCATTCGTAGGCGGCAGTAGGGGCTCATTTAAGTTACGGTTATTGGTTTCCTGATTAAGCACTTCTATATTCTCAGCCCTTTCCAATGGAGGCCATCGTCGGTTTCTCCGAGGTTCTTCAGATGAGGATGTATGTTCCGGGGATAAAGGGTAAGCTGGAGGTGGCGAAACCTGCCTTTGAATATCATCAATTCTTCTGCCTAAGGCAGTAATATTCTGATGCAACAACGAGCTCTCCTGCCTTTGGGCGGCCAATTCATCAGTTTGCCTGCCCAATGCTTCAAGTATTCGAGTCATATGTCCTTCGGTAACTAGAGCAGAAGGGTCGAACTGGTCATCTTAATCTTCTCTTATATGCAGGGAACTTGGACCGGGTTGTGCAGAAGGACTAGCGCGAGCAGAATGAGCCATAATTTCCATCCCAGGTCGGGTAGTAGTCTGATTGTCAGTTCGGATCATGGTCCTGCTAAGATGGTGGCTCGTGGTACCCACTTGACGTCGGGTCGTGGTGATAGGTGCAGGAGGGATCGCAGCGTGGTCCTGCGATCGGGTAGTAACCCCTTCAACGGTTTGGTTCGTTGCTCCATCACTGGATCGGATTGCCCCAACATTACCACGATCCGAGAGGTCTTCCTCGACTTGTTCGTGCACGCTTTCTTCAATTGCTTCGTTCGCAGCTTCATTCGCCTGCAAAGTTTGTACTTCCTTAGACTTCTTTCCAGCCATGATATTTGAGCTTTACTGAAATCTTCAAAAATCGAAACAATGGAGTTTTGGACTGTTTTCTTCGAACTTGACTATCCAAACAATAGAACTACAATCCAATATACTGAGACTTCGTTCTCAGTGAAAGCACCAAAATGTTAGATCCAAATTTGGGCCTAACACACGAGTTGTTATAATTTGGGGGAGATTAGTATCAGAATAAATGCAAGGAAAAACAGAAAAGACACAGGGTTTATAGTGGTTTGGCATTAAAGAGCCTACTCACTTTATCTCAATGATTATACTTAAGATTCGAGTACAACCAATGATTTATCTCTCAACCTCACTTTTACAATATTGATTCACTTAGTAAATTCAAGATAACTCTGAGTAAAAATAATGGAGATATGATTATGGTGGAATCAGAGCTCTGAATTGCCAAAAAGGATCCTCAAAAATGCTACGTCTGGGGCTATTTATAGATGATATTTGCAGACGGATCATGGTCATACGTGTCACAAATCCTAAGAATCTCGAACTGGTTCGTAGCTTGATGGAGAAATAGTCAATATGACAGTTGTGGAAAAGTGTCACGAGATCCTGCATTTTTGGATCGTGGTAGACTTAGTCGTAGTCTTCATTTCTCAACTTCAGGGATCAGATCGTGGGGCTCGTGAGAGGATGGATCGGATCGTCCATGATGATTGTGAATGGAGGGAGAGTAGCAGCAACGTCACGATCCGATGAAGGCTCGGTGACCACGATCGGAGTTTGATGACGTCTACAAGTAAAATTCAATAGTGAACATATATGTGAATCTTGGTGGCTTGGTCCAAAAGCTAGCCAACATATACTCTTTTAAAATCATATTTGCTAAGATCAGACTATATAATTAAAAAAATTACATCTTTAATAGAGCTTCAATATCTGGTTTTGACCTACCTCTTCTACTTCCGCTGCTCATTTTCTACGATGTTTGCAAATAGCAAACAAAGGGTCAGGCCAACAGAAAAGGTATTTTAAAGCATGGAGACATATACTTGAATGTAAATGTGTCTATTGGGGTGTATTTCATTCTGCTACATTCATTCTAGGATATTACTGATCCTATCTGAAATGAGTTATTCGTCCTTGGACACTACTGGTTCTATTTCTGTCGAGTTCGTTAATATGTTATATTCCAGAACTAAGCTTAACCAAAGCTCAGATACCACCTGCGACGACCCCAAACCCCCGTTCCACGGTGGTAAGGGTAATCTTTGGAATATAACACATAAACAAATAACAGCAAAACAGAAATATATCATTACACCAGTAATGTACATCAAATAATAATCATCAGAGTTACATAGTATAACAGGATCATACTTAGTACAACATACAGTTTCAGCTTTATATAAAAAGTCTATAGCGGAATCAAACATAATATACATAATAGGAGCTGAACAGCATAAAAGAAGTCATAAAATCCATCTTCAGCTCCATAGCTATCTAGAGAGAGCCTTCTAAAACCTGAATACAAGGCTACCCGTGTAGAAATAGGGGCACCTAAATTTGCAAGTGAAACAAACTATGAGTCAATCATGGAACTGGTATGAGAAATCTACTTAACTTATTTTATAATAAGGCCAATCATAGGACCACACTGCTAATGCGGAACGGGTTTACTCCATTGGATTGCCAGTGCTCAAAACAAATAAATCATTTAAACATCGCAATGCTTTTTACAAAAATGAAGCCATTATAAGACTCAGGTCCCATCACACAATGCAATGTAAGCCGGAGGATAGAGTTTTACCTTATAATGGCCAAAATATGCTTGATACATATAAAACAAAAGCATTTGATATTATTACTAGTGTTTACATGTTTCAAAAACAACTTCAATCATAAGTATCCATCATAGACGACATGGGTACCATATATCATGTCGCCATATATAGGTTTACAATCAAAACCGCACGATGTCGTATTTGGAAATTGGATTTCCATCATGAACCAAGGCAAGGGATTGTTCTTACCTCTCTAGCCTGTGTCTCAGGACCCAGAATCAGGTAGGCCCTTGGATCTTCACGGCCTATCCACACGGAGTGGATTAAAATGTCTGAACACTGCATTTCCCCGCCCTATGGGGCGTCAAACTGACCGGTATATCTACCAAACCATCCATCGGCTCCGCAGAGACTGTAATAACCAAGGCGCCTCGCAATCCATCATCCACATAAGTAAAATATCTGGGTGTGTAAAACCCAGACACAGCTCCTAGCTAGAAGGAAACGCATGTCCTCCCTGATGTCCTCTTCCGTTTCTGGTCCATACCAAGGTGTGAGGCCCGCGAATCAACGCAATACACAAAGCTGTGCTATTTAAAGCCATGCTTTAATCATCAACCACAAGGATCTGCTTTTCAACAAAAGCCTTGATCACGACATCTCTGTAAGCCACGCTGTCAACCTACAACGTCAGACACATATCCATTTACAAGTCCGTTCTGGGTCTGAACAAAACCGGTGGCACGTTATTCCTCGTCCCATATGTCCAATACAAGAGAGAGGTCCTCGCACATTCGAACGATCAACAAGCACGTCCAGACAACCACCATTGTAACCCCTTCAGGGCAGCAACTCTCATCAAAGGCACTAGTAGCCATCCATTCAATGTGAAGATCATCTGTCTTGCACCGTCTACATATTTTCGACTTCTAATTGTCGACTTATTATTTGAAATGAGATTTAACTCGGCCTTTTTAAATAATTCACGTATATTTAAAATTCAAATCAATTCTTTTCCATGGTTAAATTATTTGACATTCATAATTCAGTTCACTAATGTAATTTTCAAGTCAAACACATTCAACCATCAAATATCCAATAAACCGAGTAAATTCTGTTTATTTCCATTCCATATCATTTAGAATATTTTATAATGATTTATCTCTATTTTTATTTATTTGAAAATAGCTCATTTTGGATGCTTCAGGCCGTAACGCGACCATGGCATTGTTTTTCTTCGGATTTGATTTACACATATCTGAAAATATAACTGTTGGACCTTTACAAATTTTATATCATTGGAAAGATCTTTTCAAAACAGACCTAATGGTTCTAGTTTTGGGAAAATCCGACAGTCGGATCTCCCGGTACAATCGTTAAAAGTCACAATTTCAAAATACGAACTGCAGTTTCGTTATTCGTTTTATTTTAGTTATATTTATATATATATATAAGTATAATCCATTCTGGCGCTGTTTTTATTCAGATTTGAATTAAACATCACACAATCTAACTGTTGGATCTTTACAAATTTGGTATTGTTGGAAAGATATTTTCAAAGCGAACCCAATGGTTTCGGTTTCGGGAAAATCCGACGGTCGGATCTCCCGTAATAGTCGTTTAAAATCATGATTTCAAAACACGAACTACAACATCGTTATTCATTTTATTTTAATTTTATTTTTACATATTTTTTTATATATATAAATAAAATCCGTTCTTCAATTTCCAAACCATTTTCATTTCAAATATGTGTTAAATTTAATATTTTTACCCAACAAATATTTTTTTCAACACATGACTATTTTTAACACTTCATATATATATATATATATGTGATTTTTATTGTTCAAACAATTTATTTCAAACATAATATTTTTAGCGATTCATATATATAATAAATGTGATTTTTATTGTTAAAACAATTTATTTCAAACATGAATATTTTATATACTTCATATACATGATAAAAATGTGATTTCCATATTTCAAACTATTTATTCGTCACATGAATATTTTTTCCAACACATGAATATATTTCAACACATGAGTATAAATCAAACACATGAATATTTCAGAAAATTTTGGCAGCATAACGGCAGGGGGATTAAAACTGGCACCGTCCCGAGTACGGCTCCTCGCACTACCTTACGCCTCGCTGCGTTCCCTAAGGGGCTTATCCTTATAGTCTAAATATTTCGATCATTTTCATATCACAATGAATTTTTATACAAACAATTCCAATTTTGTTTCAACCACAAACAATCATTATTAACCATTCGTATTTATCAACCAAATTTCATGTCAACCAAAAGCCAAACAATCATAACCAATATATATCGTCCATGGTCTATGGACGAGAGGAGCATGTGTATATATATATATATATATATATATATATATATATATATTTCAATTTCATTTCAACTCCGTTCAACGCACATATAATTTTACAACTTATACATCACACATATAATTTATACCATGCTTATACATAAGGTGTACAATGCTTATATAAGTTATACATCGATCATATAATTTATAAATCGTCATTCCATTAAGATTTGAATTTAGAAATCTCACATTGGGTTCCACTCCTCCAAAATTGCAGGAAGCTCCGAAAATTCTACGGTTTAGAAGACGTCGCCATGAGTCCAATGTTTCTTGTTTCACTGGATTTCGACAACATAGCAAAAAGATATGATTTTTATTTTAAAATCATAATTTGTAGCGCTTTAAAGTGCTATAATCAGTTTAAAATATAAAGGCTGTTACCTCAGCAAACTGTTCAAAACTAGGTTTTTGGTTTTGCGTGCAATCCATAACACGATAGGAGGATCGACTTGTACAGCGTCGAAGGGGGTAGAGTCGCACGTCTGCGCATGGTGGTGTGACCCACTTCGGTGGTCAGAGTCGTACTCGGTGGTGCTCTGAAGTCTCGAACTTTGAAGGCATGGTTCGATCAGAATACACGACGATAGGTGGAGTGGCTTATATGGATTTGAAGAGGAGGGAGAGCTCTTCAACGAAGTTCCAAAGGGCCCTAGGGTTTTGATGCGTGGAATCGCCAGAAAAAAAGAGAAGGGGGAGAGTTGTTATTGTCGTTCGTCGCTGGTAATCGGGGAGAGAGAAAATAATTTTTTTATAAAAATTCTGATTGGCCCATGCCATTTATAATTCCAAAAATATATGTTTTTCCAAATGAACCCAAATTCAAACCCAACGGCTGTCGCCCCAAGCTAAATACCCCCATTCTGGACATAATGGAATACGTTTTGTAGGCCCTTTTGACTGTTTCAGTCAGTTTTTCTTCAAATTAAAATATAAAACATTGAAATATGGATTTGAACATACATTTCAATTTGTCAGGGCCACATACTGATTCCAAAAATTCCAGAAAAATAGTTCTAGATATGTTTGGACGATACAGTCCTAACAAAACTGATTTCATCGAATTTGAAGACCATTTGAAAAATGGTCATTTTCTGGTCGATCCAATTCAAACTGAAATCACCAAACGCGTTTTCTTTTGCCACGCTCACATGTTAACTCCAAAAATTATGAAAATTGGAATCTAGAAATAATTTGACATTTCGGATCCAACAAAAGTGGTTTCGTCGAAAACGGAGGTCGTTTGCAAAATGTCTATTTTCACGGGCTATATTTATTTCATAGCGACCTTTCTGAAAATTCATTTGGCCTTAACTTTTGATTCCCGCTATGAAATTTTGATTTTTCAGATTTGTTTGAAAGATACTCTCAAACAGATTTAAATATTTTTGTTTTCACTAAAATCCATTTTATTTTGCATCCTATACGGTCAGTCAAAATTCGAATTCAAATTTTCATACTGCCGCGGTATTTCAGGCCTTGTTTTATAATTTAAAATAAATATATTCGCTATAACTTCGATCCAAATGAATTTTTAGTCGTTATTATTTAAAATAAATTATTTTAAATATTCAAAATTCACTAAAATAGCCAAATTAAAATATTTAAATCGATTCTTATTTTCCGGGTTGTTACATAATACGTTCAAATATCGTTTAAATAATATATTTGTTTTTATAACTTGAATATAAACTTAATTAAACATTATATATTAGTCAAATTACACCATATTGCAAATTCAACCATTTCTGACTATTTTAGAAATCATTATATTATCTCATTATTTATTGAAATTTAATTATTCAAAATATTTGAATTCAACCATTTAAATTACCGAACCAATATATTATGATAATTAAATAAATTAATTATTAATTCCTGAAAATTCCGGGATGTTATATCGATCCTCTCCCCCCATCATCGTTCTTGACCTGGTGCAACTTATGGTGAACATCACTAAACTTGTCAATCCCCTAGCCCTTCCAAAATGTTGCCACTGAGGCGCCTCACCTCCCCAAGGACCATGAAAACTTCTCCTGCTGCCTGAAACGCCCTCAACTGAACCCTAACATGCGCTGTCCAAGTTTGAGCTCCAAAACTTGGCATTGAGTGGCTTGAAAATGGTAAGAGTGCGTAGCCCAAGCCATCACGAATCTAACGAATCGAGTTTCGATATTTTTGGAGGACTGAGTAATTTCTAATAAATGGGGTAAGATTAAATTGAAAATCGAAGTTTTGTTTTAATGTCGTAGTTTAATTCCCAAAACCAGAAGAAATAAATGAAGCTATTTATAGGATCAAATCCTTGGTGGCCAAGGAATAAAATACATTAGACATAGGTTAAGTGCATAGATAGTTGAATAGAAGGTAGGATAGCTGCCATCAGTTTTCACTTTCTAATTCTGCACATGTACTTGCATAGGCATAGCATTTAGTGGGTAGGAAAACTTAACTATGAAGGAACGGGTTTATTATATTTTATAATGGTTCTAGGTATCGCATGTACCCTCTTCGTAGGCTTTAAGGACATGCTATAGTTTTTTTCACCAGGCTACAGGCTTTAAGGGAAGACAACACAAATATTTGGTATATCTTATATGTATATACATGAATATATATATATATATATATATATGTATATATATATACTTACTTATCTGGTTTATAATATGTGGTGCATGGAAAGTTGGGCTTGCTTGGGTAGGCAGGAAAAAATTGGCATGTGAAATAGTTTGTCAATGAAGAGGTAGGGTGCAGTGATTAGTATACCGAACTTAAAATGACGCATAATATTGTAATATCAATTATTGCCTCTTATGTTAACTTGGATTTCCATATACTTCCTGTATGTCCACTTCAGTAGTATAGTTAATATCACTAGTAGTTGAAACATTTTTTGTGCTCAGTTTTACACCTTCTCCATTTACAACACTCTCTACTTCGTGAATTGGCAATTCTGTATTACATGTTTGTTAGCTCTTTGCAAGTCTATCATACACATGTTTATTTGATTTCACTTGTTGTCGCATTCACTAGTTGCTTTAATTTTAGTTCCATACTTTTAATGCGGCGATTGTGCATTTCGAATCGCTGTAGGACAAATCCTTTACAATTTTTGCATGGAT
Source organism: Allium sativum (assembly GCA_030737875.1). Classification (NCBI taxonomy): domain Eukaryota; kingdom Viridiplantae; phylum Streptophyta; class Magnoliopsida; order Asparagales; family Amaryllidaceae; genus Allium; species Allium sativum. The sequence goes on from CM060912.1 coordinate 713,726,013, forward strand.
AAATTCGTTGCTCATTTTCAACCTATATTTTATCAATTTCCATGTTATATAACTCTATATCTAGTACGTAAGGTAACTGAATTTTATATCCACCTTAATTAGAACACAAGCATAGTTAACTCGTGTTTCAAAAGAAGTCGTCTCATCCATTCTAATAAGATAACCAAGCATACTTATAGTTATACTAACGCCTTCATTGTTCTAGATTTGAGTTTAAGTTCATTAAATCAAACACAGATTGGTGGCTGCTAAGAAATATAAGTTAGTGGTTTTATTTATTTTAGATTTTAATATTATTTAATAAATAAATCATTATAATTTATAACGATTCCATATCAATTTTATGAAAATTTGATTTGGACATATTTACAATCTATAAGACGAAATCTCTAATTTTCTATTTCATTAGAAAAATATAATTCAATAGATTCCGATGTTTCTTGTTTCAAAGAAATCCAATTTATAACGAATCATGTATAGTCGTTTAAAGTTCAAATCATAATATTACAAACTACGACAACGTTACGAGCTCGTATTAAAATGTATTATAAATTAATACGTTCAGACGTCGTTTAATTAATAAATTCATTATTATAATTCAATTCTAAACTGAATTAAATCTGTTATATCATCCAATGTACAAAGCGTTGCAAATTCAACTCATTCCGACTATTTCAGAATTTAAATTAATTATTTTTCCACTTATATTATGTAAATAATCAAAATTATTTAATTCAAATCATTTAAATTTTCCAAATCCCTATTTAAATAATTAAATAAATTATTTAATTGCTAAAAATTCGGGATGTTACGTTCCTCCTCCTTAAAAGAATTTTGTCCCTAAAATTACTAAGGTAAGAAAAATGTTACAAACTCTATTAACTAGGTCAAAAATCATTTGTTTTACTTCTTAACTTCAGTTTCTACCAAATAAATCAATTCAATAAAAATATTAATTTATTCCTATTAACGAAAATTTAAAAAAAAAATGAAAACTTTCTAACATATTAAATTTTCAAAAAATTTGCTAGCATCTCCTTTATATGGCCAATAGGTACAACTACAACTCGCCTCTCCAGGCTCTCCTGGATCTAAAAGAAAACCAGACTGCCAAATGGCTTGCCAAATAGGCTCATAAATCTCATACTCAGTTATATAAACTTGTACCTTATTGTTGGGCATTCAACTCTGTCTCTTCCATTCCCTACCAGTTCAGTATGTATAACTGCATTCCCAATTGATTTCTAATCAAGTTATCCTCAAATCCAATCGTTCACTTGAACCCAAGCCCAATTTCATTTCAAACTCCAGTTCCATTCTCAGTTTCATACTCATAACTCACTAGTTCAATTTCATTCCAAAATCTTATCTCACAAATCCAATTACTTAACCAAGTTAAGTTACAATCCATATTTCATTCACTAATTTATTTCTCAAATTAGTTTTCCTCGTCTGAAAAACAAAAATCAGGTTTTTATTTCAAAAATAAATCCATTTTAATTCAAACAATTTCTTCCTGGGGGTTTTTAAACAGCTTAGCTTTTCTAAAACCATATAATCCTTTTCAGGATTCAAAATAACTAGTTTCTCAAAATAATTCAAAAACAAAATCTTTGGTAGTGATCCGTCACTTAGAAACATGAAAATGAACACTGATGATGCGATCGTCATCATCAGAATTATTTTCCAGTGATCGAAGTGAGTTCAATAATATATCACTGTTTAGAAGCATTTTTAACACTTCCATTTAGGAAATTATTTCAAAATATCTTTCAAAATGCATGGAAAACATTTCCAAATTTATCCAGGATTTTAAAATTTCCATATATTTAATCCAATATTCATTTACAAACACTTTTCCAAATTTTAGGAATTTTAATTCCAATTCTGTCTTAAATTTAGATTTAATCCATCTGATTTTATAGGTTATATTTATACGAATTCTAGTTGGTTATTTATAACCATCTCAATTATAGTCTTATTTGATTATAATCATAACTAACACATCCAATACACTATAATAATTTCAAGATATATACTTCTTTATATAAAAATATAATTAGGTAAAAAAAAATTCATTTACCATCTTTTCAAAAGATACTATGTTGGTTTATTGTATTCAAGTGTTTAGAAACCCCTATCGACTATGTGGTGCCCCACCATCGACCAAAATACATAAGCCACTCAACCAACAAATCTCCACAATATAAAACCATTTTTATACAATCTACAAATACGTTAACTCGTACATATACACCCTAACTCGGTCTAGGGTATTACTAATCCAATCTCTATTGAGTCACGCCACAGAGCCAAGGTCATTACAACCTTCAGATCTAATACCACTGTAACAAACCAGCAATGTCGACCCCAAAAATTGAAACAAAACACGATGTCGACTATTTAAGCATCCGAAATACCAGATCATTTATAGAAAGAAGTTAGATGGTGAGAAATAGAAAGAAAGTTAGAATAGATGAAGAAGATCAAAAGAACAAAATCAGAGTAAACACGAGTCTCACAGTGGAATGAATAAAATATATTATATGACTTAACTTTACAATGCAAAGTTGTATTTGTACTTACATACATCATCATAGTACATAACATATATACCGCAGTGGAAATGAACAATAGTTTTCTAATGTTGAAGCCTCCTGTTCCAAGATCCTCCAAGTATATCTGTAAAACCCTGAATACCTGACTGCCCGTACAAATTTGGGCACCAAGAGTTTAGGGTAAGACAAATCAAAATAAACTCTGGGTCAGTCATAGGACTGGTGTGAGTGAACTCCAACCACTTGGTTTAACTTTTCAAAAATCCTTTTAAAGAAAGGATAATTGTACGACCGATCCACACATAAACACGAATGGTTTTTACCTTACAACAATGCAAAATGTTTTTAAATTCAATACCTTTCTGATATTATAATATTGTCTAATTCAAGTAAATAGCAATCTACATGAATGCATGCATCTCACCCTCCACATATATAGTATACAATCAAAAACCTCGGTTTGTTATTGGGGTATGGATTTCCAACTATGATAAGGTATGGAACCACCTTCCGATCAGTGTACTCTAGAGGGGATACATTAAAGTTCAACGAGAACATCTTGCAACTCGGCCACACATGACCGACCTTTCATTTCGCTTGAATGTTCCGAATATATTGTCACCTTATGGTTGGTTTACCAACATATCCATTCTCAGGAGATACAGAAGTGAAAGAAGAACAAAAAATGAATATTCTTTAGATGATGAAAATATACCATAATTGGGAGCGACCCACTTCGCCATGTTACCTACCTGATTTTTGTCATTTCCCGGTTGATGAGGCTTGAGGTCATAACGTATCGTTTGACAGGTCACACCTTCATTTACTTTGAACGCCACATCATTATACCTTCCAAATCACAAACTGATTTCCCAGAAATTATCATGGGCATAAAGCTAAGAGAAATGAATTCCTCCACCACCAAACATGAATATGTTTGAACAGATCAACTTACATGATTTAATAGATACACTCTGCCAGACATTCGTCGATACAAGTTGTCCTGGGACTGGACAAACCGAATGGACTATTCTATAAATCCATCTTAGGCAATTTCTACCTAGGATCGCCAGAACATCCCTTGCATTAACCATGTCTTCAATTGTATTCAATATATTTGATTTGCATCACAAATGCCCATACGGAGTGGTTTTCAAATAATAAACCTGATCCCAATCTCTCCGTATTGACAATGGAAAAATGTTCAAAAACTTTGATACCCGGTTATTTAACAATCAAAGGAAAACATCCATACAAACAACGATCTTATTTCCAAATGGAAATTATATCGATCAACCTTCAATAACCAGTAAGCTCCTTCTATTTAATTTATCAATAATTTATTCACTCGCAAATCTCCCGATTTCCATATTTCTTAAAACCCGTTTAGCCCCTCACGATTCGTGGAAAAACATTTCCCTATATCCGCAATTTCTCATTTTCTATATTTAGAAAATATACGTTATTTACATTGGAAAAAATTCCATTTCTTATTCACACATCACTATTCTTCCACATTCGTTAGTCCCTAACAGTAAACTAGTTAGAGAATAACTCCCTAAGTATCAACCCCGAAGGCCCAAACCAACATCGGATCAGCACTCAGAAAGCCATCCAACTTGACTAATCTCCAATTAGTTTCTAATTTTGTGATAACCCGGAAAATACGAGCCAATTTAAAAATTTTAAATTGGCGATTTCAAAGGAATTTGAACAATTGAAATAGAATATTTCAATAAAATATGGAATTAGAAATAGTAAGTCAGATTGAAATTTTGAATTCAAACTTTGACTGACTGTGCAGGGTGGAAAATATAACGGATTTTAGCGAAACCAAAAATATTTAAATCTGTTAGTCAATACCTTTCTAACAAATCTGAAAAATCGAAGTTTCATAACGGGAATCAAAAGTTATGGCTGAATGAATTTTTAGAATGGTCGCTATATATAATATATAGCCCGGGAAAATTGATATTTTGCATATGACCTCGGAATTCGACGAAACCACTTTTGTTGGGTCCGGGATGTCAAACTATTGCTAGATTTCAAATTTCATAATTTTTGACGCTAGTATGTGAGCGTGGCAAAAGAAAATGTGTTTAGTCAATTTCTGTTAAATTGGATCGACCAGAAAATGGCCATTTTTCAAACGACCTCAGAATTCGACGAAACTAGTTTTGTTGGGACTGTAGCGTCAAAACATAGCTAGATTTATTTTTCTAGAATTTTTTGAATCAGTTTGTGGCCCTGACAAATTGAAATGTACGTTCAGAGTTAAAAATTAAATGTTTTATACTTTAATTTGAAAAATAACTGACTGTAACAGTCGAATTGGCTAACGAAACATATCCCATTGTGTCCGGGATGGGGGTATTTAGCTAGGGGCGACAGTCGTTGGGTTTAAAAAGGAGTTCGTTTGAGAAAACACTATTTAAAAATTTAATAAAGTCCTCGACCAATCAGAATTCTCCATTCATAATTTAAAAAAAAAAACTCGAACGAACGGCGACCCGTGCTCCAAACCTTCTAGCCCCGATCGCCGCCGCTACAGCCACCTACAGCCTTCGCCACCGCTACCATTCGAAGCGCCTCCGTCCCACCTTCAAATCCGACCAACTTCCTCCACCCCTCGTCGCCTGTGCCGCCCGAATCGAAGCTCCAAAGTTCCTACCTTCCCAGCGCCGCCGTCGCCGATTCTGACCACCGAACGCCACCAAACCACCACCGCCAGAAAGCCCTCTCCTCCCTCTTCCACGTCCAACTCGCCGATCATCCCCTCGTGCCCCGGTTCTGACGAAAACCGCAAACCTAGTTTTGAACCATCGTGAAAGGTGAGTTATTTTTGATCTTTACACTTTGAAAAATCATATCTTTTTGGTGTGTTGACGAAATTCGATGAAACAGGAAACATCGGGACCGTAAGGAAGCTCTCTACCCAATAGAAGAAGCCGCGGATTTTTCTGACAACGTATCGATTTTTAGCACTCCGAAAATCAATGTGAGACATCTAAATCAAATATGAAATTGAATGGAAAATGTCGTGTATAATTTATATTAGCGAAATATAAATTACATACGTGTTGTATCCCTCATGTACATGCGTAGTGTAAGCTATATGAGCGAAGTATGAATTTCACATGCATAGAATAATTGATATATGTGTTTAAATGCAAGTGAAATATAGCAATTATATATATATATATATATATATATATATATATATATATATATATATGTACTCCCCTCGTCCACAAAACATGGACGATATTTATTGTTGTGAATTGGTGTGAAATATTGGACGAAAAATACGAATGGTTGAATAATTGTTTGTGGTTGATATTGTTTGGTTGTGGTTGAAAAATACCCATTGGTGATTGAAATGAATTAGAAATATTTGTGGAAATAAAAATAAACATGCCGCCTGCATGCGAATTAGATGCATGAATCCCCATTGTCAAAACCCGCGAGGTTTTAAGGTAGAGCGAGGAGCCGTACTAGGGACGGTGCCGGTTTTAACTACCCTGCCGTTATGCTGCCGAAATTTTGAATAATCTTTGTGTGTTAGAATTATTTTCATATGTTGAAATTATTTTCATGCGTTGAAATTAAAGCCATATGTTGAAACTATATCCATGTGTGGAAATGTTCATATGTTGAAAAGTGTCATGTGAAAATTAAATTCATTTGTGAATGAATGAAGTGTTTAAACAATAAAAATCACATTTTTATATATATATGAAGTATGAAAAATATTCGCCTTATGTAAATAGTTTCAACAATAAAAATCCCATCTTTCTAATATGAACAACATAAATAAAATGTCCATGTGTGGAAATGCTCATTCGTTGAGAAGTGAGTGTAGTGGAAAAGTTCATGTGTTGAATAAAAAGATCGAACAATAAAAATTACATTTTTATTGAAACTATGAAGTGTTGAAAACAACCATTCGTCGAATAAATATTTTGAACGATAAAAATATCATTTTTATCATATTTGTGATATGCTAAAGATATGCGGACGTTGAAATAAATATTTGTGAAAGAAATATTATTTTTAACATGCATAGGAACCAAATAAAATAGTCATGTGTTGAAATCTATTTTAGTTCGCCAAAATTATCATCTTTGAAATATGAAGTGTTAAGAATATCCACTTGTTCAAATAAATGTGCATGAGTTGAAATATACATTAATTAGCTAACGATATGATTTTAGCCTATGCATGTAACATTAGAATGAATGGTATTTTTAAACCAAACAAAATCAAATATGAAATTGAATGGAAAATGATAAGTGATAGAAATTTTATATATGTACATGCATATCTATTGAACATGTTATAGCAAAGGGGCTAGAGAAGAGGAATAAAATTTTGTGCCCGACAAATAGGTACACATTTACTGCTTTGTTTGGGTGATGATTTTATGAGTCTGTTGGCTAGCCGCTTGGCTTTTTCTTTTTCTTTTTGATATGAGACACCCGTGTGGCTATTTGGTAATTTTCCCAGCCCCTCCCGTACAAAGGAGGTTATGGCGAAATTTTCCGAAATTTAAAGGCGTTAGTGAAATAATTGAAGTGGAAACGATATAGAAATTTTTGAATGAACTATATTTATATAAATATATAAATATAAATAAAATTAAAACGAAACGTGGCCGTGCAGTTCGTGTTTTGAAACCGTGATTTCAAACGGCTAGTACGGGAAATCCGACCATTGGATTTTCCCGAAACCGCAACCGTTGGGTTCGCCTTGGAAATATCTTTCCAACGGCACCAACTTTGTGAAGATCCGACGGTTGGATTGTCTGGAATGTTTAATTCAAATCTGAAGAAAAACAGCGCCAGAAACGATTATATTTATATATATATATATATAATTAAATTAAATTGAATAACGACGCTGAAGTTCGTAAAGGGAAATCGTAACTTCAAATGGCTAGTGTGGAAGATCCGACCGTCGGATTTTCCTAAAATTGAAACCGTTGGATTCGTTTTGAAATGACCTTCCCAATGATACCAAATTTGTGAAGATCCAACGGTTAGATTTTCAGATATGTGTAAAACAAAATTAGCGAAAAGCAGCGCTAGTGCATCGACACGACCTGAAACGTCGTTTAATTAAATATGGTCGTTTTTAATTAAATAAAAATGGCGATATATCGTTATAAAATACTATAGACGATATAGAGTGAAAATAAACCAATTTTTTGTGTTTGCTTGATATGTGATGGTTGAATGTATTTGACATGAAAATTATAACTAAATAACTGAAATGTGAATGTTGAATAGTCCAACCATGTGATTAATTGATTTGAAAATCTAAATATACGTGGGTTATTTGAAAAGGCCGAGTTTATCTCATTTCAAATAATCGATCGATGTTGAGAAGTCGAAGAGTCGAAGACGGTTGAAGACCGACGATCTTCAGATTGGATGGATGGGCGCTACTGATGCTCGTGATTGGAGTAGCTACCATGAAGGAACTGAAGTAGTAGCCATCCAAACATACTGTTGATTGTACGGATATGCGAGGAATTGGAGCCTCCGGTTTCGTTCAGACCCAGAACGGACTTGTAAATGGACTGTGTGTCTGACATTGGATTTTGTTCTGTGTTGATTGATCTCTGTTAAATATATATCTGTTTGGCGGCGGAGAATTTATTCTCTTGGTTAACGCCCTTCTCTGAGACATACGAGCTCAGAGGTTATATATTGATAGAAATCAGTCGCAAGGAGTGGTTTGCCTGTGTGGCACGCCTAAGTGGCATATGATCAAGGCTTCTGTTGCAAAGCAAAGTCTTGTGGTTGATGATCAAAGCATGGTCTGTGTGACGTAGCTTTGTGTATAACGTGAATTCGTGAGCCTCACACCCCGGTATGAGTCAAAAACGGGAGAAGGACCCAAGGAGTGCATGACGTTTCTTTCTAGCTATGGTGGTGTCAGTGACCTCCCATCCCTGACATTTATATCTACTTTTCACCTGTGTGGTTGTTGGAATACGAGACGCCTCGATTATAGGTCTGTAAGGACCGGGAAACGTGTGTTCAGGAATAATTAATCCTCAAACGTAAGAGAGCACCGGCCTTGGAGGATCCAGGGGATTGCTGTGTGCGGTCCCGAGGCATTTGCTAGAGTGTCTCGAATCGGAGAGGAGCTTGACCCTTGCCTCGACTCATGAAGGAATCCAATTTCCAATACGAAATATGCGAATGTGATTGTATTACTAGTATGACGACATAGTAGATGGTAGCTATGCCGCCTAGGATAATATTTATGATTGAATTTGCTTTTGAAACATATATGCACTAGTAATAATATCAAACACTTTTGTTTTGTACGTATGAAGCATTTTTGGCCATTATAAGGTAAAATTCTATCCTCCGGCTTGCGTTGCATTGTGTGATGGGACTTGAGTCTTATAATGGCTTCATTTTATAAAAAGCATTGCGTTGATTTAATCGTTTACTTTATATCATGCACTAGCACTCATTGGAGTAAACCCGTTCCGCGAAAGTGGCGTGGTCCTTTGATTTGCCTTATTATTGTTGTTAATAAGTCGAGTAGATTTCTCATACCAGTCCCATGACTGACTCGTAGTTTGTTTCACCTTGCAAACTCGGGTGCCCTCATTTTCACACGGGCAGCCTAGTTACAGGTTTCTGACGCACCTTATGGCTTATGGCGAGGCTTGACTACACCGTGCTGACTTGGATTTTCTCCGCCACTATTGTATCTATATTATGATTCCGCCATTGGCGATGAAGACTGATATTTATTTTGAGTACTCTTTATGTATGATTCCGCCTCAGGCGATGGTGACCGATTATGTATCATTATGCACTAAGTTGTATCCTGTACTGTGCCTCTCTGATGTGAAGATATCTATATGATTCCGCTGTCATATGTGTGTAAATTATTCTATTTTCTGTTTATGCTATTATCTGTGATCTGCTAATGATGATTAATGTGTTATATTCCAATGATTATCCTTAACACCGTGCCACGGGGTTTTGGGATCGTCACAAATTACCTCAACTTCATTTCTTAACTTTTTATTATCTAAATCATGGCTTACATAAATCTCAGATTCAGTTTACGAATCCACTTCTTTTACGGAAAATATTGATTACAATGATAGCATTATAATCCCTATTTCCAAAATATTAAGTTTTAAAATGTAACATTGATTCGTTACTTTGAATAAATAAATATTAATTAATTAAATAATATTAATGAAAAAAGGGAAGTAAATAGTACTTTCCTGAATTCAACATCTAATTCTTCTTCGAATAATCTTCTTTTCAATTAACATTTTGAACTTCAGAAAAAATTAACGTTTCAGGTTAACTCAATTTCTAAATTCAATTTTGAATTTATCACTTCCAGAACATCACCAATTTCCTTTATAACCATTCCAACTTGCAAAACGTTTGCTTTTAAACCATTGTTCATTTTAAAACGTGAATATTATTCCTCTATAGAAATCTGGACTCGTTTTATTAAATCAATTCATATTTAAACAGTAAATACCATTATAGTGTAAAATCCTATCTCTCTAGTTATTTTATAAATTCATACTTCGTATTTTATTTCATAGACTCTGTTTATGAGTTATAAATAAATCATGATTACATATTCGATTTTAAATTATTGGTTTTATTCCAAATATTAATTATCTTGTCAAATTCTGAATTACATATTATATAACTTATAAAAGTAAATTATTTTTATAAAATTTGACACAGTCGAATTCTAACTTCAAATCCTTATGGATTTATTTCGATTCTATTTACATTCCGAACATCAAAATGATTCCACTGCTTTCTTTTGAAATTGATTCCCAATTCCTTTTTTAAATTCGTTCTTGAATTTACATTCCTAAATTATTTAATAGTAATTGTTTCATCTCATTTATAAATATTGTTTATAAATCAAATTACTAGTTTTTATTATAACAAGTTATTATATTCTAGCCATATCGAAATTCATTTTCTATTTTAAAATAGATTTTTCCTTTTCAAAACCCAAATCATTTTCCAATATATTTTTACGGTACTTCAAATACCAATTATTTCAGGGTCAATGTTATTCAAACATCCCAAACGTACAATAATCAACCACATATTATTTGTCACATCATACACTGCAATATATGAAAAACAACAATATAATTGTTGTGGAATCCAGTTGGATCCATCCTGTGACGATCGGGAATCTCGCTCGGTCCAAACCAGTCGCTAAACCGATCTAGACCGTTCGAAACGCCTGATCGTTTCGAGAACACGACAAATCAGAATGCGGACGGAAGAACATTTCATTATATATTACAACAATGCATCAGATTACAAGAATATATAGAGTATAAATGAATATTACACAGAAATATCAGAGATTTAAATTACATTTAAATACATAGCAGCGGAAAATAATACAATACACAACTAGAAGAGATATGCGGATACAAAGCTTTCCGGATATCGTTCCAGCTGTAAACCAGGATCCTGTGAATATAAATCTGCAAAACCAAAACTACTAGCTGCCCGTGTCAAAATAAGGGCACCCAGAGTTTAGGTTAAAACAATAAACTCCAGGCCAGTCATGGGACTGGTGTGAGAACTAAAACAGTTAATCTTTATTTTTAAAGTTAGGTAAATCAAGGGACCACGCCATATAACACGGAACGGGTTTCCTCCCAAGAATACCAGTGCATAAAACAACAGCGCAATGCTAAATAAAGAAAAATGAAGCTGTTATAAGACCCAGGTCCTATCACACAATGCATTGCAAGCCGGGGGATAGGGTTTTCCCTTATAACAACCAAAGAATGCTTGATACGTTTAAAACAAATCATTTGGTACTATTATAAGTGCATAGTGTATAAAACAACTTCAAATCATAAGTATCAATCATAGACGGCATGGGTACCATATATCATGTCGCCATACTAGTTCTACAATTAAAACCGCAAATGTCACGTATTTGGAAATTGGATTTCCATCTATGAACCGAGGCTAGGGATCGTCCTCTACCGATTCGAGACTCTCTAGCCCGAGCCTCAGGCAAGTACTCAGTCAAGCCTTGGAGCGACAGGGCCGGTCCACCGATGTGAGTTAAACTTAAATCCTGAACACTGCGTTTCCCCGCCCTTTAGGGCGTAAATGAGCCAACGAATGGCTCCATCGGACCCAGATCGTCCGATCTAACCGAGGCGCCTCGCAACAGCAACAACCACACAGGTGAAAAGTATATAAATGTCAGGGATGGTAGGTCACTGACACCACCCTAGCTAGAAAGAAACGCATGCCCTCCCTGATGTCCTCTCCCATTTTTGGTTCACAACAGGGGTGTGAGGCTCGCGAATTCACGTTACACAAAGCTGTGCCACACAGGCTGTGCTTTGATCATCACCACAAGACTTTTCTTTTCAACAGAAGCCTCGATCAATTGCCACTTAGGCATGCCACACAGGCAATTCACTCCATGCATTTGATATCCATCAACATATAACCCCTGAGCTCGTACGTCTCAGAGAAGGGCGTTAAGCAAGAGAATAAATTCTCCGCCGCCAAACAGATATACATTTGATAGAAATCAATCACACTGACTAAAATCCAATGTCAGACACACAGTCCATTTACAAGTCCGTTCTGGGTCTGAACGAAACCGGAGGCACCTAGTACCCCGCATATCCATCGATCTCCAAGTACGTCTGGACGATCACCAACTGTTTCCATCTTCTTGGGTGTACATCCCAATCAAGATCATCAGTAATCACCCTAACGACGTGAAGACCTCCGGTCTTCGACCACCGTCTTCATCTTCGACTTATCGTCGTATCAGTTATTCAGAATGGAATAAACCCGGTCTTTCCGAATAACTCGCGAATATTTTAAATAAGTGTTACACAAACACAACATATGCCTCATTCCAATTCATCAGTCACTAACCGTAAATTAATCAAGAGAATAATTCCCCAAATATTAACCCCGAGGGCCGAAGCCAACATCAGATCAATATCCAGAAAACCATTCTGCTTAGCTAACCGACAGTTAGTTTCTAAATTTCACATTCATAGGGAAAGGTTCCCATTAATGTTATCAAAGATAAATTCCTTGAATTTATTCTCTAACCTTCTTTTGAATTTCGATTCAACTAGTCGGGATAAATGAACCTTACCGAAGTAATCATTTGTTTTAATTTCCCCATCCCAACCTATTCATCCCATGAAGTAAAACTGGTTATACTTCATATCTAACACCACGGTGTTATCGGTAAATTCAATTACCATTTCACGTTCAAATCTAATTAAAGATTTAACTATCGCCTGGAGCAAAACTGGTGGTACTCCATTTTCGATCTTTTCAATCTAATTAAAGATTCATTAAAACTACACTTAGTTTTAATCTTTGACTGGGTTAAAGAATTAGTGTCATTTAAAACACGGTTCATGATAAACCCAAAATCACATTCCATTAATTATTGGGTTAAAGAACGAGTGTTATTTAAAACACTATCCACGATAAACCAAAAAATCAATATCAATTCAATTCCAATTAAATATTATTTAATTGGTACACTTCATTAAATCTAAATAAAAAGATTTAATCTTTTCTCAACTGGGTTCAAGAACAGTGTTAATGAAGACACCATTCACGACAAACCCAAATCCCATTTGATATTAAACACAAGGCTCTGAATAGAAAATATATCGGCTTATGTTCAATATCAAATTCTATGACTAACAAATATCGTATTGGAAATAACGATATATATATCTATATCTTTCAAATTTCCATAACCACATCTGTATAATCACGAAATCCAACATCGAAATATTCCGAAGACAATTTCGATTCAAATCCATTCCAATGCAATCATTGGAAATTCTGGTTATTTTCAAAACCATTTCAAATTCAATTTATTTATTTAAAAATAAATAGAATTATAATTCTAGTTCAAAACTAGTTCATTTCGATAAAAAACTATTTTTATCTTTTCAAATATGGAGTTTTTCATCCCGATTTTTCCCAAATCATTTCTTATGATTTTACACAAATTATTACTATTTTTGATAATTTTATCAAGGCCTGTACAGTCGATTTCCATCACCGGTCCTCGAACTGCACTTACAGCGACCTTTTCCAAATTTGATTTGGACATAATTCCAAATCCAACCGTTAGATTTCTAATTTCTAATATTCTTAGAAAGCTCTTTTCGATACGAATCCAACGGTTCCGGTTTTAGGAGAATCCGACGGTCGGATCTCCTGTAATATCCGTTCGAAGTCAATGGTCGAAATTCGCGAACTGCCGCGGCGCGGCGCGTTCTATTCAGGCCATTATATTATATATATAATACATACTTTGTCGATTTCAATTCAAAACGTGCTTTATAAATCGTTTTTAAATTCATTTTCAAAACGGTTTCAACTTCATATTCAATTTCAAATCAAAATTGAATATTCCAATTTAAATTCATTTTAAATTCATTTCAAATTGATTTATAATTCAATTTCAGTTCGATTTCAATTCAATTCAATTTCAATTCGAATTCATTTCTATTCCATTTCAATTCGAATTCATTTATATTCAATTCGAATTCATTTATATTCAATTTCAATTCGAATTCATTTATATTCAATTTCAATTCGAATTTATTTATATTCAATTTCAATTCGAATTCATTTATATTCAATTTCAATTCGAATTCGTTTATATTCAATTTCAATTCGAATTCGTTTTTATTCGATTGCAATTCGAAGTCGTTTATATTCGATTTCAATTCGAAGTTGTTTATATTCGATTTCAATTCGAATGTATTTATATTCGATTTCAATTCGAATTTGTTTATATTCGATTTCAATTCGAACTTGTTTATATTCAATTTCAATTCGAATTTGTTTATATTCGATTTCAATTCGAATTTGTTTATATTCGATTTCAATTCGAATTTGTTTATATTCGATTTCAATTCGAATTTGTTTATATTCGATTTCAATTCGAATTTATTTATATTCGATTTCAATTCGAATTTATTTATATTCAATTTCAATTCGAATTCATTTATATTCAATTTCAATTCGAATTTGTTTATATTCAATTTCAATTCGAATTCATTTATATTCAATTTCAATTCAAATTTATTTATATTCAATTCTTTTCAAAATATCAGATTTTGAAATCACTTTCGATATTCATTATAAAATGAATAAAATCGATATAAATATCGTTCACGTCAAAATGGCGTCAATCTAATCAATACGGCTTCATATATTCCTATTTTCAAATATTCTATTTCAAATATTTCTTTTTCAAATATTTCTATTTTAAAACTGGAATGAGGCCCAATAAATTACCATATAATGTTAATTATATGGATTTCCTACAACACATGTATATATCAACAACGATGAATAATCAACCATCATCCAAACTGCATTCTACACTGTATGAGCATCAAATATAAACATTCAACGCTTATAACAGCCTGTCAATCAATCGATCGACATACAACTAAACAATCGGGATTAGTGTACGTCGAATATCATCCCAATACCCGTGTGGGTTTTCAAGCAATCAAACACAGATTTTTATTTGTGCAGTTGGGCGATGTGTAAAATTTATCGTCCCAATCAATGTCCTTCAAATAGGTGTGCATAAATAAACCGTTCGGTTTGTAAATGAATATTTATTTATTCACATTCACGTTAAAAATTATATTTTTAACGATCAAACTATTTTATTCAACCAATGAATGTTCTATTTGGTTCATTTATTAAATAAAATGTTATCTTTATTTTTCTAACTTATTTTTTAGAAAATTTCGGTGGCATACACTACAACAAAATATGATAATTATAACGCTTTTTAATAACACGTTTTCTTAAACTATTATTAATGACACTTAATTCTTTCTTTAGCCTTTAATTTTTTTTGGGTAATTAAGGTGTAACGCCTTCTTCAATTACAGGCAGCCACATCACAAATATTATTCCTCTCCCGTAAGCCCTTCCTCCATTGCAACATCTCACCAATTATTCACGTAAGCCCTTCCTCCATTGCAACATCTCACCAATTATTCACGGTATCCACTCCTCAACGAATATTCACGGTCTCCATCTCATCAACAAGTATTCATGGTCTCCGTCCAAAACTTCTCTGTGGAATATAGGGCGTGTTTCTGTCATTCGATTTGGAGTTTGGTAAGCAATCCCTGTTCTTTGTTTGAGTATGTTGTAGATCTGAATGTAGGGTTGCGATCTGAATTTACGAAATCAATTGCGATTTGGATTTTAGGGTTGCGATCTGATTTTGTGTATGTTTGTGTATGTTTGTGATTTTACTAAATGAATCGCGTTTCTGGAAATCTGTGGTAAATTGGTAATTGGTAAATTGATAATCTGATTTTATTGGTTTTGAACATTTGTTAAATAATCTCTGCTAAATTGATAATCTGGCAAATTGGTAATTGGTGAAATATGAAAATATATTTTCATGAAAGAGATTTCTGGAAATCTCTCCACCATTATCAGCTTATGATGCTGCCTAAAATCTCACAAGTCCCTTTAATATTTTTCCTGTGATAATATTTTTCCTGTGATAATCTTCAAGAAACGATGTCCTAATACATAACTAGATTAACTACATACATATCAAACGGAGCATGCTGGGTTGAATTCCAAAATTCTTTGACTACAGTACGATCTGTAGGGACAAGGCATGCGTGTCTTAAGTCTCAAGTCAAAGGAAAAAACAACAAATCTACGATCCTAACTGAATTGCAGTGGGAAAACAAATTTTCTAACTGGGCCTTCAATAACTCGCACATCAAAGACTTGACTTCATAATCACCATTATTACCGACTTAGCTTCATTATATTTTTAGTCTACGCGTGCCAATTCTTAAGAGTTTGGTATCAACTTAAAAAAAAAATATACTGCACCTCGATTGAGATTTTCAGTACGTAGCTTTGTGGCTAAATTCTTTAATTTTGACAAGAAATTGAATAAAAGGAAGCAGATATCAACTTCAACTCCTAAAAAATTGCTTGTTAAGCAGATATTAACTTCACCTCCTTGGCATATACAGAAGCATCTGCATCAATTATAAATTAAGTATTAACTATAATTTTTTAGAAAGGAAATTAATTATGATAATAGTGTAATAAAAAAGTAAACCTACTTAGATTTGTTATATGTATTAAGAACATGCATTACCACCATTTGATATCGATTGAAAAGTGAATGAATCATGAGAATATAGCATATGCATAATAAGTAATTATGCTATTATGTTATTTTTTTTGTAGGTTGGTACGCTTTTATTAAATTATGTAATAACAGTACAAAGCCAAGTTAACATACTAACCTGCTTAAGCAAAAGAAGATAAACTAAAAATAAAATTGAAATACATACACCCAAATAAAAGGAGAAATAAAACAAATACAACATTAAGCATGACCCATGGAAGGTCTGCTATGATCCAATCCCGCATTTCCGTAGCATAAACTAACGGACTTCTACACTTCTTCCATGTACTAACCATGTTGTAGCATCTGTAGCTAAACTGTGGATCTCCACTTTAAGTTGGTGATCAGAACCTACTTGTTCCATCTGAAGCCAATTGTTGAATATATGTTCTTCACATTACGATGCTCTAAAGAAAATTGTTCTAGTAACAACACTTATCATCTTCTGTGAAAAGACGCCCATGTTCCCTCATTCTTAATGTGCTAACTGCCAATCACTAATACTTCCTTACTGTTTTTCCCACTCTCAATCACACACCCAAACAAAGAAAACTGAAACCATCCTCTTTTAACAATACGTTGGCTCAAATTCTCAATAGGCAGTAACAATTCACAAGTTGACAGAGCAACCTCAATCAACCATCTAAACACCAAAACAACGAATAAGAGTGTTTTCATATGCAAATTGCCTTGTTTCTAATTAATACCAATGAACTCGAACCTAATTGTTAAAGTTGGTAAACAATTTAGATAATGCATAAAGAGTCACAGATAATGCATAATATTATAAATATTGTTGAATTGACATAGTGATTTTTGTGTTTTGACACACGGTGTAATTAACATTACATCCTATTTGAATTGTGGATGCTCTAAGTTAAATTTTAATATATATAGCAAAATATCCAGCAATTTTCATCTCTTGTTGGAAGGAATTCCTTCCAACAATATTTTTCTGGACGGAGACGGAAAACAAAATTATAGGAAATTAGCGGATGGAATTCCACGAAAATTGGAAAACTGGAAAAAAATCCCAGCCCTAAGTGTAACATGTGGCAATGTTCCTGACAAAACTATATTCCTGAAAAAAGTTATTTAGGAATGGTTGATTTGGTTTTACTGTGTTAGGCAATTGCATTTTTAACATATTATACAATAATCAAGCATTTCTCCTTATTTTTGGAAATGTGTGTTTTGTTTAGTAAATGTTCATTCAAATGTGCCAATATTCACTAACAAATTTGTCGTTTGTAACAGAGTGAGTACAAATTTAATGTACTTTATGCTGTAGCAATCTTTTTTCTATTTAGTTTTGGAGCTTGAGCACTATTTCTACCCGTGCTATCCATAATTGTATGTTGATGGAAAAAGATTGGGTTTATTTACACAGGTAAACAGATAATTCAATATTTTCAAATGTATTTAATTTCAGAAAATCAAAAAATTTGACGTTAAAACTCAACTATTATGTTGATTTTATTTTCATTATAGAACTTCCAAGGAGTACTCACAAGGGGCAAGAAGCTTTGTAGATGCTATGAAGAGAAATATAAGAAATGTAGAGAAACTTTTATGCCCTTGTTTAGATTGCCGAAATCTTAGTCGACAAAATGATGACATTATTGTTGAGCATTTAATTATAAAGGGGATGGATCCTACGTACAAGAGCAGTACTAAGTGGTATCATCATTGCGAACAATTAAATGTGCCATGAAGTTGGACAATACATTTGATCTACTTAGAGCTCTTCATTTCGAAAATGAAGATTTTTTGAATCATGAATTTTTTACTAATGTTAATGAAGACGAGGATGTTAAAAAACGTGAGGATGATTTACTTAAGAATTTGGTGGATGCAGAAACCCCCTTATATCCTAATTGTGTAGATCAAACTAAATTATCCGCCATCACTGCTTTGTATAATCTTAAATGTGAGGTTGGATTATCCGATACTGGTTTTGATAAACTTTTAAACGTACTACAATTGTTGTTGCCGGTGAATAATGTACTTCCTAAGAGTTTGTATGATGTAAAAAAGTTTCTCAAAATATTTGACATGGGTTTTGAAAAGATTCATGCTTGTAAGAAGGATTGTTGTCTTTTTAAAAAAGAGTTTAAAGATTTATAAAGTTGTCCGAAATGTAACTCTTCGAGATGGAAGATAAATGAGGACACCAAGGAGATTATACGAGGTGTTCCAGCTAAAGTGTTGAGGTATTTTCCAATCATTCCAAGATTTAGGAGAATGTATTGATCTCAACAGATGGCAGAAGATCTAAGGTGGCATTTCAACAATAAAAGTAATGATGGAAAAATGCGACATCCTGTAGATTCTGTAACATGGAATGCAGTGGACGAGAGGTGGAAATCATTTTCATCCGATCCACACAATCTCAGACTTGGTCTTGCTTCAGATGGTGTCAATCCATTTGCGTCGATGAGCTCTAAATATAGTTGTTGGCCAGTAATGCTTTTGACATGTAATCTCTCGCCTATGTTATGTATGAAAAAAGAAAATATGATGCTAACTTTAATAATTCCTGGACCAAAGCAACCTGGAAATGATATTGATGTGTACTTGGCGCCATTGGTAGAAGACTTAAATTATTTATGGAATAATGGAATTGATATATATGATGCATTCAGTAAATCAGTTTTTAATTTAAGAGCAATTTTACTATGGACAATAAACGACTTTCCAGCCTATGGAAATCTTGCAGGATGTTGTGTAAAAGGCGAAAAAGCTTGTCCATTATGCGGTGTTAACACTCATCATCGATGGTCGAAGCATTGTCTGAAAAGTGTTTATATGGGACATAGAAGGTTTCTAGACCCTTCACATCCATGGAGAGAAAAAAAAACTTGGTTTGATAACACTGTAGAGGAGGGTTATAGACCTAGAATTCTAACAGGAAGAAACATTTCTGCTATTTTAGACGGTTTTCCAAATGTTTTTGGAAAGGGTAAGAATGAAGCAATAGAAAGGAGGATGAGTAAGAAGAAACTAAAGACAGAGTTGAGTAAGAAGTTAAAAAGTAAAAAGAGGAAGGGGAAGAGTACTCACAGTAAAGAAGACGAAGATGATGGGAAAAAAGAGCTATTAATGTGGAAAAAAAGGTCAAACTTTTTTGGAAGGTTAGTATTAAAATTATATTTTTTTAATAGACCTAACAATATAAAAGTTAATAAATTGTTGTACTATCGATTTTTGTAGGAACTTCCGTTGCGACATAATTTAGATGTGATGCATGTTGAGAAAAATGTCGCTGAAAGCCTATTAAGCACGATGTTGCATGACAGTAAATCGAAAGATGGGATTAATTCAAGGAAGGATTTGGAGGAATGGTGGATTCGACAAAGTCTTTATGCACAACCTCGTGGGAATAGAATATACCTACCACCGGCTCCATATACCTTGTCATTGTCCGAAAAAAAAAAATTGTAAAAGGTTACATGATTTTAAAGGTCCCGATGGTTATTGCTCAAATTTCAAAAGATTTGTGTCATTAGAAGGGTGCAGCGTTAGTGGGTTGAAATCACATGATTATCATGTCATAATTCAACAATTGTTACCTGTTGCGGTTAGAGATTTGTTACCAAAAAAAGTTAGAACACTAATAATTCGTTTATGTTCGTTTTTCAATCAAATTTGTCAACGTGTTCTTGAAAAAGAGACATTGAGGCGAGTTAACGATGAGATTATTGAAATTTTGTGTGGACTCGAAAGATATTTTCCACCTTCCTTTTTCGATATAATGATACATTTGACAATTCACCTTGGAAGAGAAGCACAATTATGTGGTCCGGTTCATTTTCGTTGGATGTACCCTTTTGAAAGGTATATGAAGACAATTAAAGATTATATAAGGAATAATGCTCGACCTGAAGGGTGTATTGCAGAATCTTATCTTGCAGAAGAATCAATGAGATTCTTTAGTGAATTTCTACAAAAGAAAGTACAAATGGAGGGGAAAGAAGTCCGAAATGAAGATTATGAAAACAAAGCGATACTTGAAGGACGTCCAATTTTAAAACCGCAGCAAATTACATTGTCAGCAAATGAAAAAGATATTGCTCATCTGGCCGTGCTAATGAATACAGCTGCGGTGGAACCATACTTAGAGTAAGTTATATTTTGTTTATACATTTTTAATAAATATTTTATGTTGAATATAACTCGGGCAAAATTATTTAAACACCAGTATGCATTTGGAGGAGTTACAAAATTATGATAAGCGTTTGGAAAAAAATGCGACATTGTTGTGGAAAAAACATACTGATAATTTCTCAGATTGGATTAAAAAGAAGGTTAGTTCGATTTTAATTATCCTTCCATGGACAAAAGAATTTCTTTTTTACTTCAAAATTTATGTAAAACGATTTGATTGTAGGTACCTTTTCAATCAACAAACGATGAAATGCTAAGATGGATTGCTTTTGGCCCAAGTGTTGATGCGTTTTCCTATAAAGGTTTTATAATTAACGGGCATCGTTTTCATACAAAAGACGTTGAAAGAGAAACCCAAAACTACAGAGTCACTTACGATGTGACTACCATGTGTAGAGCAAGTGCAAAAGATACTTCTCAAAGAGTTGATGTGGTCACTTATTATGGGGTGTTGACAGACATAATTTTGTTAGACTATCATGTTTTTTATATTCCCGTGTTCAAGTGTCATTGGGAAAATATAGGAAATGGAGTGAAGGTCGAAGATGGATTCACTCTTGTCAATTTAGCACAAAATCAAGCTTCATTTGTAAAAGATCCATATATTCTTGCATCTCAAGCAAAACAAGTTTTTTATTCTAGAGAGAATGACCATTCTAATTGGTATGTTGTGATGAAACCACCACCAAGAGGCTATCATGAGTTAGAGACAGATGATCCTATTACGGAAGTCAGCTTTGTTAGGGAAGATTGTGAAGAAAACGACATGGATATTGATTCATTTGAGAATGTTAGCTATGTTAGAGAAGATTGTGAAGGCATATTTGAGTAGATTTCCATACTTATTTGCTTGCGAGGTTT
Source organism: Allium sativum (assembly GCA_030737875.1). NCBI lineage: Eukaryota > Viridiplantae > Streptophyta > Magnoliopsida > Asparagales > Amaryllidaceae > Allium > Allium sativum. The sequence continues at coordinate 713,747,849 of CM060912.1, forward strand.
GTAATTCCTATTTATTTGCTAGTATACGGTAATAGTACAAATTTAGGGCATAATATTAACAAATAAACCACTTTGTAATTTAAACTTTCCATTACATATGGAATTCACTTTTAGCTTCAAAATTATTATTTTACATCTTACGGATGCATTACATATGGAATAGAACTTGTATTACATGGATGCATTTTTATAAAATATCTTAGTGACGTATATGGCAATCATTTGAACCATAGCATAATTCTAACTGCATATCACATATATGGAATCTTGACGTCTTTAAGCAATAACTATCATGGGGTGTTTACGACTCCGGTCGGTTTTCCTGAACAAATCCAAAAAAAAAACTATCATGGGGTGTTTATATATATATATATATATCTTGTTATTGTGCTGCTTTCACGTTTAGAATAACCTTGTTATTTCTTACCCACCTGGTTAGTTGTCTCATTTGAGTGGTCACCTATTTATAGTTGATGAAAATATACAGAATCTATTTATCACATCATATGAATATATATTATATCACTAAATCCGCTTCACATGTAAAATGTCACCCATCTTCATCTTACAACTTTAGGACTTCAAATCCTACCTCTTCGCCCATGATAGCATATGTCTGTGGACTATTTCCCGCACAAACGAATATCTAGTTTATCATCATCAGGGCAGGCTTCAACTGTACTACCTCTTCGCCAATGTACACATGTTAATTTCCATAGATTATTCAGAACGTGCATAGACCATTCAAAGAGCCAGCCGAGTACACATGCACCTCGACAGTAGGACGTTTGCGTGCTAATTATGTTGTTAGCATGGGTTGAGATGGCCACGCATATGATTATTAAAGGACCTTTCAATATAGCACATATGGCCATTGTGGAGCATTCATTATATACATGATGCTATGGACTGTCTACGTGTATATTTTTGTGGAGAACTGTTCAAACATATTTTCTTTGGTCATCTTGATCTTAACTCGCTAAGCCGTTTGAATGTGATAACTTGCCAGGCCGTACCTGTATTAAATATGCTTAGGTCGGTATAGCATCCAGGCCGTATAAACTTAAATCAAGTTGTTAACCCAAAAGCATGAATTCACGCTCTAGTTCGCAGCAAGTCATAGGTCGTTAAAATTCTTTCCAGGCGATACCATGATTTAAATTGATGCAATATTATACAATAGGGACACGTAGGCTACGTATTTTTAAGGATGGATTATTCATTCTAAAAGTACATACGACAAACCGCTTTGTTATCCAGGTCGTTATAATTCAAGGAACATCATGGGTCGTACATGTTTCAATTTAATTCAGGCCGCACAAACGAATATCTAGTTTTTATGACATTTAATTTTCTGCTTTCAAATTTGCATAAATTACATGTATATTCAAATCCTACCTCTTTGCCAATGACAGCATATTATTTATTACGCTTTTCGATACCCATACGATGTTCATGCTCAGTGTCAACTAGCTTGGAACGGAGACATTCCACCTTGATTTTTGTAGTTCATTCCCAAACAAATTAAAGATCCTGCCTTCAATAGTGTCTCATTAATTTTAAAAATTGGAGCATGGCATCTGCATACATTTTTAGTTGGCTTTAATATTTTGTGTCATATACTATGCATAATTAATAGTGATACATGAATGTGGTATAAATATCTTTTAGCAACTCGATATATGTTAAGCAGCTTGTGGGTTATAGCGCTATATACATTTCACTATTTATGATACTCATATGATACTCAATAATTTCTTCCGTAGGTCAACCAATTAATTTTGCATATTGCATTCGAGGATGTGACAATCTGACCACACCTGCAATTCAACTAGAAAATTAACCATGTTAAATATAGTTTGCATGACTTTGTTTTTATGTTTTGCCATGTTGAATATAGTTTCATAATTAGCTTTGTAATTGTTTAATTAGTTCGTTGCTTGTGGTACAGAAAATGAGCAACTGTGGGAATGTGAGAACTAGACACATGCAAAAAGAATTCGACGAGCTTAAAATGAAAAGAGTAACAAGTAAGCAGGTTGGAGACAATCGAGCAGATGATGAGATTACGCTTTCTAAATTGGTAGGCTCATTCAGTTTTTTAATGCTATTAGATGATTTGCTAAAAAAAAATCAATGTTTGATAATCAGTCATTGATAGGGAACCGTACGTATGTCTGTAGTTTCTTGTAAGATAGTTATCTATCACTACTCAGTTATAAGTAAGCATATCAGTTGGATGGTAGGGCAAGTAACTTCCATATACAAACATGATGTCTTATAGTAGTAAAAATAAAAATATTATCTGTAATGGTTCGAAATTCAATCAGATTTCAGCTTCACGCAAACTAAAGGTTCGGTCGAACCTTCAAATTAGCGCTTCAATCATTTGGTTTATATGTTTGAACCACTGCTTTGTTGTTTCCTTCTTATTTTCCTATTCCATATAGCATTTTATTATCTTCATTGATCAGAAGAAAAATAATTAAACCATTTGAAAAGCCATACTCTATAAATTGTCAAGTTTGTCATCATGATGATACCACTTAGTCAAGTTTGTCTGTATTAACTAGACTATCAATCAAACATTGATTTTCCCTCTATAAATTGGATTTGTTCTTGGATTTCAGCTTGCTTCTTATTCCTTTTGGTGTGCATTTTTTTTACCTAGTTCATTTTTTTTTTGAATTAAAGAGTTCTTTTGAAATTGTACCCATCTGTTCATTGTTTTATTCGGATTTTCCTTTTGGCTGTGACTTTGTCATTTTTTTGTATTTACTCGTTTATATCCATAGATCCAAAGATGCATCCTTTAATTTTTCAGTTATTAGGATCCAAATTTAAATTATTTATAACTATGTGAAAATTGATATTCTATAATAATGAAATAAGTATACAGTCATCATACCTTTAACTATGAGACATTCTATAATAATGATATGCAAGTATCTCACCCAAGTTTTCAATTCAAAGTTAGTATATGTCATAAATGGTCTGTAAGACATTAATAATACTTCTAATTTATGAAATGTATTCAAACAAAATTTTATGCTGCACTGAATATTTTTGTAACGAGAGCACGGGCAGTGGATTTAATTGATAGCCGATGATTAATGTTGAACCCTTCTAACTCAAAAAAAATTATTTGTACTACTGATCCATTGAGTTAATCATTATTTCAATTAAGTACTTGTAGCATTCAATTCACACGTTAATACATTTTGCTGTAACGTGTACTTGTAACGAACACACTATTTAGCATGTGATTGTCCTTAATACATTGTTTAGCATGATGTCTTATAGTAGAAAAGTGAAAATTTACTCCACAATCGCTTGTGCTTGATTTCATGATTTGTGTGAATGCTTCTGTCCTCTCTGTGTCATCATGCTACGTGTATTACTGATATGTTATTTTGTACACAAATTAATAGCCTCGTTCATGACAATTGTCCTTTTATTTTTTATAAACAGAAAATATCAAAGAAGAATAAGGCCATGAAAAGGAAAAAGCACGTGCAAAACGAACTAGACGAACAGAGGAAGAAACATAGAGTAGAAGAGCTGTTTGAAGACCATCTTGCTGAAAAGGAGGCTGATATTGAACCTGAACAGAATGATGAAATACATGACATTCCACATACATCAGAAATTAATCAAGTTCAAACCTTGTTAGAAAACAATGCCGAAACACAAAACAATCCACAAACAGTTGACAATGTTATTCAGGCGGAAGAAAAACCAAGAAGAAAGCCTAGAGGGGCAACCAAAGTTAGAAGACTTCCATTCAATTCTTCGGAGCTAATAGAAGTTGAATTTAATAGTACAGGCGAACCAATAGGACCGGGGTCAGTCAAATTATCCTCTTATTTAGGACCACTTGTACGAGAAATTGTTCCGGTTACACTAAGTGGATGGAAGCAAGTTAGTTCTGAGTTGAAAGATGTTTTATGGGAAAGCATCCAGGTGACACTCTGAATAATTTTTACATTCGCTAAGATTTGATCAGATGAAATAAATGATAATAGTAATTAAAACACAAATTATAGCAGTATATAAACAGCTATTTGAATGGCTTAAGTTACATATGAAGTGATGTTGAAATAGTCGCTACAATTTGAAAATTACAGTCATTGTACCTATTACAATTCGGCGTATATTTAAGTGAAAATTATGGATCCATCCTTATTTTAAATTTAATGTAAGTTTCCTCCTCCAAATTTAATATAATAAATGTGACTCCAATTTCAAATAGCCATTGCACCTTGCTAACGACTAGTTCCAAATAGCCATTGCACCTTGCTAGGTGCATAAATCTAAATAGATCACAATTTCAATGCATGTAGAATCATTTTCGATCATGTGATTACCATATGAGTTTGCTTGTATTATTGTCGCAGGCAAGGTTTAAATTGGATTCAGGTTGGCAAAAAACACAAATTTTTCTACAAATGGGTGGTATTTTGCGGGCATCAAAATGTAGATTAGTTCGGCAGGTGTTACAAGCAAAGAACATGGAGGAAAGACTTCAGTTAAAACCAACCAACATTAGATGTATGAATGAGTGGAAGAAATTTATCAAGTTGAAAACAAGTTCGGAATTCAAGGTACAAAAAATTGTATTATATACTAGTAGTGTGCAAAAAACTAAATTAAATATAACTGCATTGGAATTTTGCATTAATTTATTGTATAAAGTGTTGAGGTATAACTAGCTTCATTGGCACTTAGAGTAGAGTTCTTAAAAGTGCTTCTATACATACATACATTCATACGTATATGTGTGTATGCATATTTAACTTTTGAGTTATATCTGTAAATGATTAAAAACTGAAACTCCAATTTAAAATAAAAAAGCTTAACACTTGAACCCTTACAAACACATTTTAGACTGTGATGACTAAGTTGAATATCATACTACCATACGATTCTTATTTTAGGTTTTGAGCGAGAAGAACAGAGCTATTAGACAGAAGCAGCTGCCACACACGTCTAGTCGTAAAGGAATGGCACGACTAACTGAAGATTTGGTAACAAAATTGTAGTTATAATTTACTGCTATATTTACGAAACTTTTAAGTTGGTTGCTTTTGTTATTTGTTGTTGTTTTAATGTAGAAAAGCGAAATCAGTTCTGCCGTCCCTAGAAGTGTGGTTTGGATCAAATCTCGCACTAAGAAAAATGGTAACCCAGTTAATATGATTGCTGCAGATGCTATAGTAAGTTCATACTTTTCAAATACATATGATAGATATATAAATACTATTTTTTAATGAGTTCTGAAAAAATAAAAGATGTCATATGTGGTATTTAAATTTGCAAGCCACGTTTTAGTTTAAACTGCAATAATATGAAATTAATCATGTTTTGTAGGAAAAGATTAAACAAATTGAAAGTGATTCACAATCGAGCTCGCCAATTAATTATAGAGAAGATGCACTTGCACAAGTGTTAGGGCAAGAAAGACCAGGTCGACTTAGAGCGATGGGAAGAGGAGTGAGTCTTAGTAGAGTGGCTTTATCGCAAGTTAAGGATAAGCATACACTGCTACTTGAAAGTAAATTTTCAGACTTAGAGAAGAGATTTTTACAACTAGAGAAAAATCAGGTGCAAATTATCACTACTTAAGTTATCCATGTTCCTCCATGTTCTTCCCTTTTTGGTTTGATTGTTAAGTTATCCATACTTTAGCACTACACAGTAAGGCAAGCACTATACAGGTCACTTCAGGGTATAATTTATATCTCTCCTTATCTTTGATTTTCTTTTGGTTCATATATCATGACTTTACTGCATGTGATATCCATATTTGAAAACTACTCTGCCACATTTTCTGTCCCATGTACTAAAAACATTTCAACAATTATAACAAGCATCCTTATCCGAGACGATTAAGACATTGAAGCAGGGTGCAAAAGATCATGAGTCCGATTTGTTTGGATCTCCTTACCATGGTAGTATGGTACTACCCTATGTTGTATATATAAGTGTCCAATTTCTAAGAAAAATGTATCGTGGGATCCTAGTAATGTGTGTGTGTGTAGTTATAGTTATAAAAAGCTTCTTTCTTATTTCCATCAAATATGATAGTGTTGCCTATTTGGAGGCTTCAAAGATTGGTTAAGTTTAAAAACTCGTGTGCTAATTGATTTTTTTGACAGAATCGACTGATTGTTATTGTGCATGGTAATATTTACTGAGCTAGAGACCACTGAACAAAAGAAATAAGAACAGAACTGATTCCATAAGGCCCAATTGAAAGTTGAAAATGACTCATATCCAAAGTGAATAGGATATTCCTGTTAATGATATAAAATGGCTAATTATTTATAGGTGTTTTGTTTCATCTTATCTGGTAGCACAAACACTGTATGTTCACTGCAGTTCTTTTTACACATATTGACCGACGAATTTTAATTGAGCATAGTATCGGCATTTTACCTTGTAAACCCAAAGTTCATATTGTGTTGAAACTGGTGTTGCACTTTCATGATGCATTAATGCTTGTGTTCCACTGTATGTCAGCTGAAATAAACATATCAGTCCATAAGAATTAAGTTGCTAGCAGCCACTGTTGTATCTTTTAAATGTGCAGTATATTGATTTATTGACATGCTTAAACCAGTTGCTATATTCCATTTTTTTAAAATAAATCTTGAGTACTCCTGTTTCAAATGGTAACAGTGTGTGTATGTTTACCTACATATGTGTGTGTGTCCATATATAACTGTGCACATGTGTATGTATATACATTGATTAAGGCATGTCTGCATATTTTCATATATACACAAGCTTTATGGGTGTGTGCCATTCATCTCTTGTATCCTCACATGTTTGGTCTGTATAATGGTCATGCTTTATTTGACCCTCTTTGTGTGTTCACTGGTTTGACCATGAAGTTTGACAGTGGTTGAACCATTGCTTTTACTCGCTTAAGTCTTAGGTACCAAATATATGCATACCCGTTCAGCTGCAAAAATTTTGGGCTGTTGGGCACATGTAATTGACTTTGTTTCCCTTCCCCATGGTGGAGCTGCTCTGTTTTTGATGTGTACTGCTACTGACTAATTTCATGTGGCACATTATCCATATTTGCCACGCAGCCTGAGCTCCTCACTTTCGAAATGCTTCATACATATTGTATGTTTTGGTCTGCACTTAAACCCCTGTGATGTCTTTGATATTCTGTACTATTTTTGCATCACCTGCTTATACCTGGACTTGAATATGACGTATAACCCATTGGGAACTATTATACACGTATTAAACCATGCATGCACCCTTTTAAATGAATACTGTTGGTTACTTGGTCCTTGAAAACGTGAGTCAGGACCTCTGGACATTTTGAAATAGCTGTATTTCCATTTAAAAACATGTTTATATGTGTGACCTTGTTTGGCCACTACTATGTCTTGCCTTGTACAAACTGATGGGTATCTTTCCTATTTAGTACCTTGTTCATTTGATACCTAACTTAAATATGGTTGGCTGCCATATGCTATTGGTTACACCCTGGACTTTCGAAACTAATTCTTTATTTGCTCTAAACTTATGCTGCTTGAACATCATGACACATGTCCCCTTGAGAAATATACACATAGGAAAAATTAATACAGACACTTGAATATTGTTGAAGCAAAATATATTGGTTACTCTAATTTTCACTCTATCTTGGTTCAAAGCGGAACTTATATTATCACATAAATCATCAAAAAAAAACAGTGGCATTGGTTGTGTTTTGGAAAGTATTTATTATTTTTGTTACTATGTTGTGATAGTAAGCATTTAACAATTTGCCAACTATACCTATATAGTGACAGTAAAGCCTTTGTTAGTTTTACCAAAAATGTTAGTTACGGTAAAGCATTTGCATTTGTAGTTTTGCCAAAAATGTTGGTTATAGTAAAGCATTTGTTAGTTTTTCCAACAACGTTAATGACAGTAAAACATTTGGTAGTTTTGCAACACTGTCAATATACCCTGAAGTGATCACTTTAGCATAAATTACATTTGTATAGTGCTTGCCTTACTGTATGACATTATGTATTCTAACTAACATTGTCACTTTAGCTTAAATATTACATTTGTATATAATTCTAACTACCTTTATAATTTCTAAGATTTTGCAGAGTAGACACAGTGGGACAGAAGTAAACAAACCTCAAGTAAATTTTTTTAAGTGGTTTCGCATCGTTCAATTTTTAACTTTTTATTCAATTAGTATCATAATTTTCCTATGTTTGAATGTAGTGTAACGTCGATGAAAATATGAAGAAGTGTGATTTATTGGATTGGCGAGGGAATGAAGAGATCGTTGCTGAAGGAAGATTCGTGTCAGACGATCCGAACCAGCTTGTCAATGATGTTCCTTTAGGGCCGGAAGCGAACATTATTTTTGTTGAAAAACCAATCAAGCTGGATGCTTTTCTATGGAGGCCTACAACTTCTTTCTCACTTATTGGGGAAGCAAAAGATAATATTGTGGCATGGCCGAAGAATAGTGTGGTTCTACATTCAACCAATCACAATGGAGGAGAAGAAGATAAGGTAAACATTTTTATTCATAATCAACATGCAATTTTATCATATACATTTTTTACTAAATAAATATTTTTACATCTAATAGAGTAGAAGCAGCAGCGTGGAATGCAAATGCAAGATTTTTGATTGGGCAAGGGGCAACCAATTAGTGGCTTTAGGACGATTACATTCGAGCATTTCGGAGGAAATTGTTAACGATGTTCCTCTTGGACCAACAGTTATGATAGGTTGGATTGATGAACCCCTTAATCTGGAAGCTTTTTTGTGGAGGCCATCCCCTGGTTTGTTCCGAATTGGAGATGCTGCTGGTAAGAAGGTTGCATGGCCTGAATCGTAAGTAGTTGTTGAGACAAATGATACTCCAGTTAATACTACGACGAAGGATACGGTGAAAACATTTACGGTACTTGATTTTTTTATGTTGTCTTTTTATTTTTTGCAAGGATTAGCAACTTCATTTTTATTTTTAAATTTTTTTCAAGTTGCAGACTGCAAATTCAAAAACAAACAATAAATGCAAGATAATGAGTTTATCGGGAAATGGGAAAGTAGTAGCTTTAGGATGGGTGGAGTCAACCGATCCAAATGCAAGGGTACATTTCAGACCATTAGGAAACAATGCAGTTAAAGTTTGCATAGAAACCGTAAAAGAGCCAGAAGCAGAGCTTTGGAGGCAGACATCCGAATTTCATTACATGGAAGATGCCCTCTCTTCTTTTATAGCTTGGCCTGCAGAGCACGTCATTATGGAATGAATTTACAGTAAGTCTTTGTGCCTACATTAATTTTATTTTTATTTTTTTAAGTCAGCATGTAGCTGAGAACTTCCTGCACCTACATTAATTAATAAACTTGTAACATGCAATGTCCCCATTAGTCACATTAGCATAGGAAGTGAACTGCTGACACTTTGCATCCATGCCATTAAGTCAGGGAAGATTTGTATGGATGCCTAGTTTATTATCAGACTTTTATTAATCATGACTGATGTTACAAACCGCTTTTTTAGAATGAGTCCAAAGGAGGTGTGGGTTCGGGTTATGGGGCTGTGTATTATTATAGCTGCATTTTTAGTTTGGGGTGTAGACAAAACTGAATCCATAAATAAAATCCATAAATTATGACCGTAGGTGGGTGTTGCTTTGATTGGTGATGGGGGCAGTTTGATTTGGTCTGAGTATCTTCTCGCTTGGTAGGTATGGTTCTCATCGACATTAGCTAGCTTTTTACTTCAGTTTTTGTTTAGCTTTGTCTAAGTAACTATGTAGTTGCCCGTGTTGTCTTTTCTGCTTTGTCTTTTTTTGTAATGGCGCGTTTTGTTAGCTGTCGAATAATTAATTTATTTAATTATTTATATATTGATTTGGCGATATCGATAACTTAAAGTACAACGTTCGAACTTATAATTTATAATTATAATTAAAACGAACCTGAAACGTCGCGGTAGTTCGCAATTTGGCGATTTGAACTTCAACTGAATGTACATGATTCATTTTAAGCCGGATTTCTGTGAAACAAGAAACGTGTGGAGCTGGTGGAGTATATCTTTCTAGTGGAAGAGAAAAATCGGGATTTCGTCGTGTAGATTTTGATATATGTCCAAATCAAATTTTAGAAAAGTCGCTGTGGAATTCCTTTATAATTTGCAACGCTTTATTTACGTTATAAAAGAGTTTTCAATATATTTGAATATCGGGTTTGAATTTAGACAAGGTTCTTTTGGGAAGTAGTGATAATTTAATTTTTAGAATTTTACTGTAATTTTTAATTAATTAAATAAGTAACTTTTTATTTGGAGTATTTCGCACCCTGTAATCAATATTTTGAAGTTTCACAATATGAGTTGATCTACCGGTATTATTATATCTTTGGGGTCGTGGTACGTTGTTCATCATAACGGTATGTTCAACTCTGTCTATAGCAGTCCGTACAATCATATAAATTTCGTGTATCGGAGAATGTAAAACATTATCAGACTAAAATGTGTATGGTAACATCAAAGACCACGTCCTCTCCTCAACTCAAAACAAAGACCACGTCCTCTCCTCAACTCAAAACAAAACGTGTATAAATATATATCATATGCGCTGTGCGGCCTATGAAGTGACAAATCATTGATATCCTGTACCTCTAACTTAACCTAACCCTTAAGTTCCATTCTTCTATAAATAACTAAGCTTCTTTCCCCTTTTTTTTCGTTTTCTTCAACAAATGAGAGAAAATATAAATACAATACATTCCTTCTAAACCTAATTGAGCGCCGCTACTCATAGAAAAATTCCAACAGTAAATCATCTATTCTAAACTCTAAAACAAATCAAGGAAATTTCCTTAAATATAAATCTTTGATTCATTCTTATCCTTGTTTCAAGTGCTTCAATACGGTGTATGTTTTATTGAACTCGGCATCTTCAAATTTCGGTTGCTGGAAGTCTACAGCAAACTAGAGTTGGTCGATTGTGAAAATGGGTTGTTCGATCCATGAAATAAATGTTAAGTCCGGGTTTGTGGCATCGATTAACAGCTCATGTTCGATTTTTAGGTAAATCCGCGATAGAAGATGTCGCACCCTGGAAGCTCTGTGCGTAACGAGGTATATAGATCGACTTCTTCAACTGGCGCTCGAGTTCAATTAGGAGAGGCTAGGGGGTGCGGACTTTGATGAGGAGGAGTGTAACGGTTTTCAGTTTAACTTTTGAGGGTGAACAACGTCCTTAGAAGCTACGGTAGGGTTCACTGATGGCACTGTTCCTAGCTGTTGGTCACAAGCAATGAGGGTGTTCGGGATTTATGAAAGTTTGTATGGTGTGATGGAGATTAGATGTGGAGTGATTTGGTATAATCTGTTCGAATTATTTTGGATGATGAGAGGAGGACGTGCGTTTGAAATGAAGGAGTGGTGAAGGGGAAGGAACGGCCGTGAAGAGGAGATTTGGGGAAGGAATCATGTTGGTTCGGGCTTTAACAACAGTGAATGAGCCGGGGTTTAAAGGTTAAGCCCTATAGAAAGAACAATTCATGTTTATTCTTAATTTAAAATTTGAACGTTAACTTATAAAATGTATAACTCCGTCATACGATATCAGAATCAAACGAAACAAGATCCGTTGGGATCGTATGGACGGACACTACACAATGAAACTGACTGGAAGGGGGTTGGGGCTCGTTACAATTTATTGTGAAATATATTGTCCGTCTGAATCAGTAGACGCAAATCGTTATTTAACGGTTAACGCGAAAGGTGAGTAAATCTCACAAACTCTAAATAGTTCTATTTTTACAGTGTATTCTTAGAACTGCTAGATATTGTCTGTTTGACTGTATGTTGACTGTTTGATTGAACTGCTAGTCAGTTAGTAGAGATTTTATATATATATTTACATATATATATATATATATAAACCGTCAAATAGTTATATGTTGATTCTGTTTATCAGAATATTATACTGTTGTTGTTTAACATCTGTGGATGCAGGGAAACAGGTTGGAGGAATCCAACAGGATTCCTCAACAGTATTTTACTGTGATTTTTATAGTGTGATATATAATGTGAAGTATATAATCTGTATGACTATGTGTGGTGGGACGATATTTATCGTTGTTATATGGTGTGTTGAAGACCATGAGAAATACCAGACTGTAGGAGAGGGGTTTTCAAAGTATATTTTGAAAATAGTTTATTTATATAAAATCAAGGGATTTTATATATATATATAAGAAAAAGGATTTTTGAATATGAAGGAAAATATTTGTTAATCGAGTATAAAGGATTAAACAAAGTAATTGGTTAGGTTGACCAAAGCAAGTTAGTCGAGTTAATCAAAGTAATTGGTTAAGTTAACCAAAGTAAATTAGTTAAGTTAAACTAAGCGGTGAATCAAAGTGAATTTGTTAAGTTAAACTAAATGATTAATCGATGTGAATTAGTTAAGTTAAACTAAAGGATTTATCGATGTGAATTAGTTAAGTTAAACTAAGTGGTTAATCGAAGTGAATTAGTTAAGTTAACTAAGTGGTTAATCGAAGTAAATTAGTTGAGTTAAACTAAGTGAATCGGCTAGAGTTAATCAACGTGAATTAGCTAAGTTAAACTAAGTGGATTAGTTCAGTTAATCGAGACGAGTTAACCAGTTAGGTTAAACCAGTTAGACTTAACCAGTTAGAGTTGACCAGTTAGAGCTGACCAGTTAGAATTGACCAGTTAGGGTTGATCAGTTAGAGGTGACCAGTTAGAGGTGACCAGTTAAAGTTGACCAGTTAAAGTTGACCAGTTAGAGTTATCCAAGTGGAGTTAATCGAGTAGAGTTGTCGAATATCACTTATTCGAAGTAGAGTTATCGAATATAGTGTATTCGAGGGAAGAGTTATCGAATATAGTTTATTCGAGTGGAGAAATCAAATGTTATTCATTTGAGAAGAGTTATCGAATATAGTTTATTCGAGTGGAGAAATCAAATGTTATTCATTTGAGAAGAGTTATCGAATATAGTTTATTCGAGTGGAGAAATCAAATGTGATTCATTTGAGAAGAGTTATCGAATATTATTTATTCGAAGAGTAGTTATCGAATATTGGTTATTCGAAGTTAGTTAATCCAAAGGAGTTATTCGAAGTTAGTTAATCCAAAGGAGTTATTCGAAGTTAGTTAATCCAAAGGAGTTATTCGAAGTTAGTTAATCCAAAGGAGTTATTCGAAGTTAGTTAATCCAAAGGAGTTATTCGAAGTTAGTTAATCCAAAGGAGTTATTCGAAGTAGGTAATCCAAAGGAGTTATTCGAAGTTAGCTAATCCAAAGGAGTTATTCGAAGTTAGTTAATCCAAAGGAGTTAGTCGAAGAGTTAATCGAATATAGTTATTCGAAAGAAGGTGTTAATCGAATATAGTTATTCGAGTAAAGTTAAAAGAGTTAATTGAATTTAGTTATTCGAAATGAGTTAGATATTTGAATAGAGTTAAACACATTAGAGTGATTCGAATTACTTATTCAATTAGAGGTAAACACGTAAGAGTTAATTGAATATTAGTTATTCAATTAGAATTAAATCGAATTTAGTTATTCGAAAGGAGTTAATCAATTTGAGTTAAGTTAATCGTTTCGAATTAAGTTGAATCGAAATGGAGTAAATCGATTAGAATTAAGTTAATCGAGTTAGAGTAAATCGAATACTGGTTATTCGAAGGTAAGTTATTCGAATTAGTTATTCGATAGGAGTTAATCGAAATAGAGTTTATCGAATATCAGTTATTAAAAAGGGAGAGTTAATCGAATAGAGATTACTCGAAAGAGAGTTATACGTCGAATTCGATTATAGCGAATTCGGGAAAGTACTATTTACTTTCCAGGGTTTAAATCAAGATTTAGTTATTGATTTAGAAATTAGGTGTCTGTTAAATTATTCGAGTTAGGAGATAAAGTTATAATTTAGGTTAGACATTGCAGAAGTAGGAATTATAACGTTATAGTTATAATCAAACGTTGTCATATAAGAAGTGGATTCGTAACCTGAATCCGAGAATTTGCGTAAACAGATGATTGTAAAAAGTGAGTAATGGGCTTCATCTATTTCACAGTAAAGGACGTTGTTCAATTAAGGTCTGAGAGGTAATTATACCCCAACTTGATTGACTTCAGAATTGACAAAGGAATAGTTGTGGTTCGATAGAAAAGGTTGATTTGAAATATAGAAGTAATAAGCGATTAATGGATTAAGCATAACGATGTTTTATACAACGTTCGTTGGAAATCCGTAAATGAGTTTTGGAAACGTTTTCCAAATATAGTCAGATATGTTTTCTAAACATAGAAAATGAAATGTTTTCATGATAGGAATTTAAGAAATAGTGTTAAGCAAATTCAGAAACTAACTGGAGAGGGTAAGTTGAATGGTTTTCTAAGTGACGATATGATGTTGGTTTCGACCTTCCGGATTGATACTTAGAGAATTGTCCTCATACTAGTTACAGTTAGGGACTGATAGTTGCGAAATAATAGTGATGTGAAAATAAGCTATGGAAATGTTTTCCAATGATTAATAACATATATTTTCTAAATATATGAAATAAGGAAATATGAACATATGATGATTGATCGATCGAATTTCCATTTGGAAATAAGATCGTTGTTTGTACACCGACATGTTTTAATTGGATAGTTGAATCACAGACTATCAAAGTTTTTACCATTTTAACGTTGTTAATATGGAGAGACCGGTTGGATTACTATCCAAAGAACCACTCTGTATTGGCATAAGCGTTGCGAGCAATATATTCCAAAGATAAATTGAAGACGGAGTAAAGTGCAAGGGCTGTTGTATAAGTCTTAGATAACAGTGACTAAGATGGATATACTGAATAGTGCCTTCGGTTTGTCCAGTCCCAGGACAACGTATATGGAAGAAGGTCTGACAGAGTATATCCAATGGATCGCGTAAGTTGATCTGTTCAAACGTATTCACGTTTGGTGGCGGAGGAATTCGTTTCTCTTAGCTATATACCCGTGTTATTTTTGGATAAGTCAATTTGTGATTTGGCGGGTATGACGATGTGGCATTCAAAGTGAATGGTGATCAGATGTTCTGAAGATAGACGTAGCTTCTAGCCTCACACCGGGAAGTAACAAAAGTTGGGCTAGGCAGTATGGCTAGTTGGGTCATCCCCAAGCAGGGTGTATTGTCACCGATCTAGAGAATATTCATATTTATACTTCTTTTTGATTCTGTATCTTCGGATGACGGTTTGATGGCCTACAACCGTGGTGGCAATATATTCGCGACACTCGAGCTAAATGAGTGAGCGGTCATGTGTGGCCGGGTTGCAAGACGTTATTGTTGAACCCTGAGTGTATCACCTCTAGAGTACACTATTCAGAAGGTGCTCCCATACCTTGTCTGTTGGAATCCATTCTCCGTTAAGCGCCCTGTGGTTTATGATTTTTACTATGTATGTAGAACGTGAGATGCAAGCGTTTCTGCTAGATTGATACCTATTTGTACTTAGACATTATTATAATATCACAATGATATTGCTTGTCAAAGTTGTTTAGATACTCATAAGGAAAAACCCGTTCCGTATTCACGGCGTGGTCTTATGAGATATCATATACCTGTTCAATTGTTTTAAACTGTTTTACTCATACCAGTCCCATGACTGACCCGGAGTTTACTTTGTTGTTTTCCCTAAACTCTTGGGTGCCTAAATTTGTACGGGCAGTCAAGTAGTCGGGATTTACAGGTATACTTGGAGAGCTTGGAGCAGGCGGCTGCAAGATTTTATAGCTATAGTTATTTCCGCTGTGTTGTAAGTGTTGTACTCTGATAAGTGCTATTGTATATATATAACTGTTTACTTCAAAGCTATGTTATATATTATATGTTATTCGTTCCGCTGTGAGATTCGTGTTACTCTGATGATTCTGATGTTCTTCTTCTTCTATTCTATTAGTTCTATCTTTTCTTTCTCACCTTCTAGATTCTTTCACTAACGTCGGGAATTTCCGACTCTCGAGGAGTCGGAAATTTCCAGCCGTTACAGTTGGTATCAGAGCTTAAGTTAAGTGATTACCTTGGCTCTGTGGCATAACTCGATAGAGATGGGATTAGTAATATCCTAGATTGAGTTTGAGTGTATATATATGAGTGCGTATTTGTTATTTAATATAAAGTGATTTTATATTGTGGAGAGTCATTGGTTGAGTAGTTTATGAATTCTGGTCGATCAGTTTGATCCACTGTATCGATAAGGGTTACTAAACACTCGAATACGATGAACCGTCATGGTATGTTTTGAAAGAGGGTAAATGGAATAATTTTTCCCAAAATATATTTGTTTATAGAGAAAAAATTATATATCTTGAAATTATTATAGTATATTGATTGTGTTGGTGGTTATTATAATCGAATAAGATTATAAAAGGGTGAAATGGTTATAAATGACCAATCAGAATTCATATAAGTGAAATCAGATGAGTATATCTGAATTTAAATCAGATTTGGAATTAAAATAAGGAAATTTTAAGTTCCTGGGAGATTTTGAAATGTTTTCAAGTAGTGTGAAAAATATTTGAAAGGTATTTCAAAATGAAAAGGTTTAAAATGATTTTGAAAAGAATATACTATTAAACTCACTTGTATCACTGGAAAATAACCCTGATGAATCTAGACATCATCAGTGTTCATTTTCGAGTTCTAAGTGACGGATTACTACCAAAGGTTTTGTTTTTGAATTGTTTTGAGAAAACAAGTTGTTTAGAAATTCAAAGGTTTTGAATTGGCATTATGATTTCAAATTGATTTGAAAGAAACCCAAGAACTTAAGTTCTGGAATTAAAATTTAACTAATGAAGTTAAATAAAATGAGATGGTAAAAATAAATTGAAATTTAACTTGAATCGAGTTAAATAAAATTGAATTGGATTAGAGATAATCTAGAATGGAACCAAATTGATAAGTCAATAATTTGGAATTTGATATTAGAGTTCGAATGAAATTCGATTTGGATTTGAGGATATGAACTGATTGGAGATCAATTGGAATGGATAACATTGGTATATGTTGAAGTGGTAGCAGATGCAAGGGATAGAGTTGATATGCCCGACAAAAAGGTACCAATTTATAATATATATGGATATGAGATTTATAAGCCGAATTGGCAAGCCGCTTGGCTGTTTGATTTTCTTTTGGATTGGAGATGGCCTAGAGAGGCGAGTTGTGGTTTTACCGATAGGGCTGTACAAAGGAGGTTATGGCAAAATTTTCCGAAAATTTAAAGTGTTAGAAAATTTTCAGAATTTTTGAAAATTTTAATTAGTCGGAAGAATAAATATTTCAGTCGATATTAAGTGGTTCGGTTGAAATCAGAAATAAGGGGTAAACCAATCTTAGGAGTTCCAATATATAGGGTCAACCTCTAACTTAGCAATTTCGAGGACAAAATTATTTTAAGGGGGGAAGTCTGTAATGGCGCGTTTTGTTAGCTGTCGAATAATTAATTTATTTAATTATTTATATATCGATTTGGCGATATCGATAACTTAAAGTACAACGTTCGAACTTATAATTTATAATTATAATTAAAACGAACCTGAAACGTCGCGGCAGTTCGCAATTTGGCGATTTGAACTTCAACTGAATGTACATGATTCATTTTAAGCCGGATTTCTGTGAAACAAGAAACGTGTGGAGCTGGTGGAGTATATCTTTCTAGTGGAAGAGAAAAATTGGGATTTCGTCGTGTAGATTTTGATATATGTCCAAATCAAATTTTAGAAAAGTCGCTGTGGAATTCCTTTATAATTTGCAACGCTTTATTTACGTTATAAAAGAGTTTTCAATATATTTGAATATCGGGTTTGAATTTAGACAAGGTTCTTTTGGGAAGTAGTGATAATTTAATTTTTAGAATTTTACTGTAATTTTTAATTAATTAAATAAGTAACTTTTTATTTGGAGTATTTCGCACCCTGTAATCAATATTTTGAAGTTTCACAATATGAGTTGATCTACCGGTATTATTATATCTTTGGGGTCGTGGTACGTTGTTCATCATAACGGTATGTTCAACTCTGTCTATAGCAGTCCGTACAATCATATAAATTTCGTGTATCGGAGAACGTAAAACATTATCAGACTAAAATGTGTATGGTAACATCAAAGACCACGTCCTCTCCTCAACTCAAAACAAAGACCACGTCCTCTCCTCAACTCAAAACAAAACGTGTATAAATATATACCATATGCGCTGTGCGGCCTATGAAGTGACAAATCATTGATATCCTGTACCTCTAACTTAACCTAACCCTTAAGTTCCATTCTTCTATAAATAACTAAGCTTCTTTCCCCTTTTTTTCGTTTTCTTCAACAAATGAGAGAAAATATAAATACAATACATTCCTTCTAAACCTAATTGAGCGCCGCTACTCATAGAAGAATTCCAACAGTAAATCGTCTATTCTAAACTCTAAAACAAATCAAGGAAATTTCCTTAAATATAAATCTTTGATTCATTCTTATCCTTGTTTCAAGTGCTTCAATACGGTGTATGTTTTATTGAACTCGGCATCTTCAAATTTCGGTTGCTGGAAGTCTACAGCAAACTAGAGTTGGTCGATTGTGAAAATGGGTTGTTCGATCCATGAAATAAATGTTAAGTCCGGGTTTGTGGCATCGATTAACAGCTCATGTTCGATTTTTAGGTAAATCCGCGATAGAAGATGTCGCACCCTGGAAGCTCTGTGCGTAACGAGGTATGTAGATCGACTTCTTCAACTGGCGCTCGAGTTCAATTAGGAGAGGCTAGGGGGTGCGGACTTTGATGAGGAGGAGTGTAACGGTTTTCAGTTTAACTTTTGAGGGTGAACAGCGTCCTTAGAAGCTACGGTAGGGTTCACTGATGGCACTGTTCCTAGCTGTTGGTCACAAGCAGTGAGGGTGTTCGGGATTTATGAAAGTTTGTATGGTGTGATGGAGATTAGATGTGGAGTGATTTGGTATAATCTGTTCGAATTATTTTGGATGATGAGAGGAGGACGTGCGTTTGAAATGAAGGAGTGGTGAAGGGGAAGGAACGGCCGTGAAGAGGAGATTTGGGGAAGGAATCATGTTGGTTCGGGCTTTAACAACAGTGAATGAGCCGGGGTTTAAAGGTTAAGCCCTATAGAAAGAACAATTCATGTTTATTCTTAATTTAAAATTTGAACGTTAACTTATAAAATGTATAACTCCGTCATACGATATCAGAATCAGACGAAACAAGATCCGTTGGGATCGTATGGACGGACACTACACAATGAAACTGACTGGAAGGGGGTTGGGGCTCGTTACAATTTATTGTGAAATATATTGTCCGTCTGAATCAGCAGACGCAAATCGTTATTTAACGGTTAACGCGAAAGGTGAGTAAATCTCACAAACTCTAAATAGTTCTATTTTTACAGTGTATTCTTAGAACTGCTAGATATTGTCTGTTTGACTGTATGTTGACTGTTTGATTGAACTGCTAGTCAGTTAGTAGAGATTTTATATATATATTTACGTATATATATATATATATATATATAAACCGTCAAATAGTTATATGTTGATTCTGTTTATCAGAATATTATACTGTTGTTGTTTAACATCTGTGGATGCAGGGAAACAGGTTGGAGGAATCCAACAGGATTCCTCAACAGTATTTTACTGTGATTTTTATAGTGTGATATATAATGTGAAGTATATAATCTGTATGACTATGTGTGGTGGGACGATATTTATCGTTGTTATATGGTGTGTTGAAGACCATGAGAAATACCAGACTGTAGGAGAGGGGTTTTCAAAGTATATTTTGAAAATAGTTTATTTATATAAAATCAAGGGATTTTATTTATATATATATAAGAAAAAGGATTTTTGAATATGAAGGAAAATATTTGTTAATCGAGTATAAAGGATTAAACAAAGTAATTGGTTAGGTTGACCAAAGCAAGTTAGTCGAGTTAATCAAAGTAATTGGTTAAGTTAACCAAAGTAAATTAGTTAAGTTAAACTAAGCGGTGAATCAAAGTGAATTTGTTAAGTTAAACTAAATGATTAATCGATGTGAATTAGTTAAGTTAAACTAAAGGATTTATCGATGTGAATTAGTTAAGTTAAACTAAGTGGTTAATCGAAGTGAATTAGTTAAGTTAACTAAGTGGTTAATCGAAGTAAATTAGTTGAGTTAAACTAAGTGAATCGGCTAGAGTTAATCAACGTGAATTAGCTAAGTTAAACTAAGTGGATTAGTTCAGTTAATCGAGACGAGTTAACCAGTTAGGTTAAACCAGTTAGACTTAACCAGTTAGAGTTGACCAGTTAGAGCTGACCAGTTAGAATTGACCAGTTAGGGTTGATCAGTTAGAGGTGACCAGTTAGAGGTGACCAGTTAAAGTTGACCAGTTAAAGTTGACCAGTTAGAGTTATCCAAGTGGAGTTAATCGAGTAGAGTTGTCGAATATCACTTATTCGAAGTAGAGTTATCGAATATAGTGTATTCGAGGGAAGAGTTATCGAATATAGTTTATTCGAGTGGAGAAATCAAATGTTATTCATTTGAGAAGAGTTATCGAATATAGTTTATTCGAGTGGAGAAATCAAATGTTATTCATTTGAGAAGAGTTATCGAATATAGTTTATTCGAGTGGAGAAATCAAATGTGATTCATTTGAGAAGAGTTATCGAATATTATTTATTCGAAGAGTAGTTATCGAATATTGGTTATTCGAAGTTAGTTAATCCAAAGGAGTTATTCGAAGTTAGTTAATCCAAAGGAGTTATTCGAAGTTAGTTAATCCAAAGGAGTTATTCGAAGTTAGTTAATCCAAAGGAGTTATTCGAAGTTAGTTAATCCAAAGGAGTTATTCGAAGTAGGTAATCCAAAGGAGTTATTCGAAGTTAGCTAATCCAAAGGAGTTATTCGAAGTTAGTTAATCCAAAGGAGTTAGTCGAAGAGTTAATCGAATATAGTTATTCGAAAGAAGGTGTTAATCGAATATAGTTATTCGAGTAAAGTTAAAAGAGTTAATCGAATTTAGTTATTCGAAATGAGTTAGATATTTGAATAGAGTTAAACACATTAGAGTGATTCGAATTACTTATTCAATTAGAGGTAAACACGTAAGAGTTAATTGAATATTAGTTATTCAATTAGAATTAAATCGAATTTAGTTATTCGAAAGGAGTTAATCAATTTGAGTTAAGTTAATCGTTTCGAATTAAGTTGAATCGAAATGGAGTAAATCGATTAGAATTAAGTTAATCGAGTTAGAGTAAATCGAATACTGGTTATTCGAAGGTAAATTATTCGAATTAGTTATTCGATAGGAGTTAATCGAAATAGAGTTTATCGAATATTAGTTATTAAAAAGGGAGAGTTAATCGAATAGAGATTACTCGAAAGAGAGTTATACGTCGAATTCGATTATAGCGAATTCGGGAAAGTACTATTTACTTTCCAGGGTTTAAATCAAGATTTAGTTATTGATTTAGAAATTAGGTGTCTGTTAAATTATTCGAGTTAGGAGATAAAGTTATAATTTAGGTTAGACATTGCAGAAGTAGGAATTATAACGTTATAGTTATAATCAAACGTTGTCATATAAGAAGTGGATTCGTAACCTGAATCCGAGAATTTGCGTAAACAGATGATTGTAAAAAGTGAGTAATGGGCTTCATCTATTTCACAGTAAAGGACGTTGTTCAATTAAGGTCTGAGAGGTAATTATACCCCAACTTGATTGACTTCAGAATTGACAAAGGAATAGTTGTGGTTCGATAGAAAAGGTTGATTTGAAATATAGAAGTAATAAGCGATTAATGGATTAAGCATAACGATGTTTTATACAACGTTCGTTGGAAATCCGTAAATGAGTTTTGGAAACGTTTTCCAAATATAGTCAGATATGTTTTCTAAACATAGAAAATGAAATGTTTTCATGATAGGAATTTAAGAAATAGAGTTAAGCAAATTCAGAAACTAACTGGAGAGGGTAAGTTGAATGGTTTTCTAAGTGACGATATGATGTTGGTTTCGACCTTCCGGATTGATACTTAGAGAATTGTCCTCATACTAGTTACAGTTAGGGACTGATAGTTGCGAAATAATAGTGATGTGAAAATAAGCTATGGAAATGTTTTCCAATGATTAATAACATATATTTTCTAAATATATGAAATAAGGAAATATGAACATATGATGATTGATCGATCGAATTTCCATTTGGAAATAAGATCGTTGTTTGTACACCGACATGTTTTAATTTGATAGTTGAATCACAGACTATCAAAGTTTTTACCATTTTAACGTTGTTAATATGGAGAGACCGGTTGGATTACTATCCAAAGAACCACTCTGTATTGGCATAAGCGTTGCGAGCAATATATGCCAAAGATAAATTGAAGACGGAGTAAAGTGCAAGGGCTGTTGTATAAGTCTTAGATAACAGTGACTAAGATGGATATACTGAATAGTCCCTTCGGTTTGTCCAGTCCCAGGACAACGTATATGGAAGAAGGTCTGACAGAGTATATCCAATGGATCGCGTAAGTTGATCTGTTCAAACGTATTCACGTTTGGTGGCGGAGGAATTCGTTTCTCTTAGCTATATACCCGTGTTATTTTTGGATAAGTCAATTTGTGATTTGGCGGGTATGACGATGTGGCATTCAAAGTGAATGGTGATCAGATGTTCTGAAGATAGACGTAGCTTCTAGCCTCACACCGGGAAGTAACAAAAGTTGGGCTAGGCAGCATGGCTAGTTGGGTCATCCCCAAGCAGGGTGTATTGTCACCGATCTAGAGAATATTCATATTTATACTTCTTTTTTATTCTGTATCTTCGGATGACGGTTTGATGGCCTACAACCGTGGTGGTAATATATTCGCGACACTCAAGCTAAATGAGTGAGCGGTCATGTGTGGCCGGGTTGCAAGACGTTCTTGTTGAACCCTGAGTGTATCACCTCTAGAGTACACTATTCAGAAGGTGCTCCCATACCTTGTCTGTTGGAATCCATTGTCCATTAAGCGCCCTGCGGTTTATGATTTTTACTATGTATGTAGAACGTGAGATGTAAGCATTTCTGCTAGATTGATACCTATTTGTACTTAGACATTATTATAATATCACAATGATATTGCTTGTCAAAGTTGTTTAGATACTCATAAGGAAAAACCCGTTCCGTATTCACGGCGTGGTCTTATGAGATATCATATACCTGTTCAATTGTTTTAAACTGTTTTACTCATACCAGTCCCATGACTGACCCGGAGTTTACTTTGTTGTTTTCCCTAAACTCTTGGGTGCCTAAATTTGTACGGGCAGTCAAGTAGTCGGGATTTACAGATATACTTGGAGAGCTTGGAGCAGGAGGCTGCAAGATTTTATAGCTATAGTTATTTCCGCTGTGTTGTAAGTGTTGTACTCTGATAAGTGCTATTGTATATATATAACTGTTTACTTCAAAGCTATGTTATATATTATATGTTATTCGTTCCGCTATGGGATTCGTGTTACTCTGATGATTCTGATGTTCTTCTTCTTCTATTCTATTAGTTCTATCTTTTCTTTCTCACCTTCTAAATTCTTTCACTAACGTCGCGGAATTTCTGACTCTCGAGGAGTCGGAAATTTCCAGCCGTTACATTTTTTTACCTTAACGGGTTTGGAGTCACGAGGAGAGGTCTCTTTGCCTCTTGCCTTCTCCTTTTCTCTTGATTTTTCTGTGTCGTTCGCTAAGGGTCCCGCATACCTATTGTGCCACTTTGTTTAGTGCAATTGCCTTGTTTTTCATGTTTTCTCTTTTAAGTCTAGTATATGGATGCTTAGTCCATTACTAATCGGGGTGTGCCAGGTTAACCTTTTTCTTTGGATTGGGCCATGTTTTTTTGGCAGTTCCCGCTTGCTTGCGTAGTGGCCTAAATGTCTCGCTTCCTTCCCTGGTCGGCGTCTTCCGGAATTGGTTGGCAAAGGGAAAGGGAAAAGACTGCATGTCCACCCTCTTTAGCCTTGTCCCTAGTCTTGTTTGCTGGCACTTTTGGTGAGCCAGGAGTAAAATTGATGTTCGATGATTTTATTATGATTTTCGGGACTGTTATTAGTCGTGTTTCATTGGACATTCACTTTGCTTTTCGTACTTGTGAGATAACCTAAATCCTTCGTCTATTCTAGTTGCATGTTCCTTGGAAGTTGGACATTTGTTTATGTTCCCAGCCTTTTACGGAGGTAGGGTGATCTCTTTTTTAATTTTTCATCTCTTGGATTTTGCTGTTCTCTTGGAGCTTTACTGTTGGTTGGTTGGTAGAGCTTTTCTTTCTAGATTAGGTATCTGTCTTATGCAAATCCCCCTTACTTGGCCTGCCCGGACAATCGGTTAGAATCCTGAAATTGGTTTCGTTGAGTTAATCTACAATCGATTAGAATCCTGAAATTGGTTTCATAAGATAAGAATTGGGTGACATTATTTACTTGTCAGCCATGGTGTTTCTACTATTGATTTGGAATGGTTGTTTTCTTCAACAACAAAAATGGTTTCTTTGCCTATATGTCGATTGGGTAGCAATCCTGTTAATTAATTTACATCAACGACTGCTTGTATTGGTTTATTTGTCTGCTGATGCGTTAGTTTCCATTATCAAATAAGTTTCAGATTATGTATTTGAACTCCATCAACTGATGAGTGATGGATGGCTATCGAATAAAGAAGAAATTTATATAACTAAATTTTACTGCTAATTTTCACAATTGCTGAGCAAAATCACGTGTACCAATTAATGAGGTTAATAAGCAGTATTTTGGAAATTAATCAGATGGTTGATTGTATTTTAAAAGTATTAACTAGTATGATAGTTATTTGGATTAGTAAGGATACAGAATTTTTTGAAATGGAGCAGTTCCGATGATATATGCTATATGATATCAGTTATCCATCTAAAAAATAGTTAATGATTACATTAGTTGAAAGTCCATGGCGTTTTTCTCTACTCATTGTACTCTTTACCTGACCTTATCTTTCTTTTTTTGTGCTTCGATTTCTTTCTGTGTTAGCCCAGCATGCCGTCTTATACTTGTGAATATTTCAGTTTACACCAGCAAAAGATTTGGAGATTATTTAAGTTTAAAATTACTTATGTGCATATTTCAAATACTTGTGAACAACCCTACTTTAAACAATATCTTGCCTTTATTAGTAGCTAGCTTAAGTAATAATATTTCCAACATTTATCATGTTGTTGGAAATGTGCATGATACGTGGTCATATAATTTGTTATTCCAAATGCCATCCAGTAATTGCAAGGGAGTTTTTGAAAATCTTTCATAAACATCTCTGATGTTTTTGTTGCTTCCAAACAATATAGCCTGATTATTCCATTATGAGTTAAAGCCTACGATTTTCTAGATTTCTGTCAAGTTTAAACAAAAAATATTGTCCACTTTTAATCAATGGTCTAATTACTTTTTCATTGTTGATACCAGGAAGATGTTATCAATGAAGATGTTGATATGCCTCAAAAGGAAATAGGACATGATCGACTTTGGTGATGGTGCTACGATTACCAATGGAAGGGCTGTTTTGTCTTGTGTCTTTTCTGCGTTAACTGAACAATTATAAACTATGTTTTATATTTTGTGTACTCAAGTTGACATTATTGGGAATTGACAACATATGTATTGAATTAGGTGTTAACTCATGTATTGAATTTCTTTTGTTAGTTGATACTTTATTTGCAATTAGTATATTTTCTGTGTTCATCTTTAATTTTTTATGAATATTCTTTTAGATATATTATTATTAAAATGCATGAGCTATCAATATATGTTATAACAGTAAACCTGCATTATGAATAATCTCAAATTTATTGAGATTTTGACGTATAATAGCGGTAAATCTGAGCTATTGTACATCTGTAGAATAGCGGCAAAAAGGAGCTATTGTATTTTCTGATTATAGCGGCAGAAATGAGCTGTCAAAGGGGTTAGTAAAAACTATAACACAGTCATTTATAGCATTAAATATCCGTTATTGATTAAGTATTTTATAACGGTAATATTTTGTTATCAATATTTTCTCTATGAATGAGATTTTGATGTATTATAGCGGTCATCATAAGCTATTGTAATAATATAACATAGCGGCAAGACATCGCTATCAAAATTGATCTTTAATAGCGGCAGAGAAAGTGCTATAAATGTGAAGCAGTTTTTAATAACATGTTCATATACAGCGTTTATGAAACCGCTATGTTTGTTATTCATAGCGGTTTTGGGCCGCTATAAAACTGCAGTATTGTTGTAGTGAACAGCATGATACTAGAAACGGGACAAGGTCTAGCCTTATCCCCGGTCTAGTGAAGGCCCACGCCATTCACACCTCACTAAAATCAATTTCATTTCATCAAACAATTCAATTCAAATCAAATAATCTAACCAACTACACAACCAAACAATTAAACAAACAAGCCATCCATGGTCTGTGGATGACGGGTGTCGGGTGCTGCTAAGCACCGTCTGCATCCTAGTATATATTTCAATTAGAAATAAATTAAAGAGTGAGAAATTCTCACCGATAGCTATCCCAACTTCACGACACTTCTAATGCAGGAAATTTTCACTGTTTTCATCTCTTATCACTTTCGTCGCCCATAGCCACTACATATGTAAAAATCGAATTTTTACTTTGCTATTCAATATATAAAAATCGATTTTTTTTACTTCGCTATTCAATACATAAAAATCGAATTTTTTACTCCGCTATTCAATATATAAAAATCGAATTTTTTTACTACGCTATTCAGTATATAAAAATCGAATTTTTACTTCGCTATTCAATATATATAAAATCGAATTTTTACTTCGCTATTCAATATATAAAAATCGAATTTTTACTTCGCTATTCAATATATAAAAATCGAATTTTTACTTCGCTATTAAATATATAAAAATCGAATTTTACTTCGCTATTCAATATATAAAAATCTTTCTAGCTTACCACTCGAATAAAAATTATATTTTTAGCCTTTTTATAATGTAAAAATTATATTTTTATTATCTACATATAATAAAATCATAATTTTATTATTTTAAAAATATAAAGATCGTATCTTTCCTATTGTAAAAATCAAACTTTTATGTAAATTGATAAATAAATAAACAAATTTTTATACATACTAAAAATAAATAAACAAAACAGATTCTATAAAAATTAAAATAAATAAATGAAACTTACATTGGAATTTTAGAGGGGGGGGGTCTTCGACTGAACGGCGCCGGAGTTTGCAGGGGGTGGAGCGTCGCTGGCGCAATGCAGGAGGAGAGGGGGGGGGGGGTCGCAGGCGGTGGGGCGTTAGGGGTCGGCGACGGCTGGTTTGGTGAAAAGGGGGTCTAGGGTTTTTGAGCGTCGAATGGGAGAGAGGGGAGGGGATCGAGTGGATCGGAGGAGGGGGGGTCAGGCGCATGCGGCTTGGTGGCGGTGGCGAGGGCCCCACGGCGGCGACGTTAGGCCTGGCGCGATCGAGCGCCCCTTTCCTATGTTTTTTCTTTTTTTCTTTTTTTTTTTCTGCGGTTTTAACTGAAGGGAGAAGGTAAAGATTGAATACATATTTTAATTTAATTATTTAATTATTTTATCCTTCAAAAAGTTACCTATAGTTTCGATCTCAAAACGAGACCCACAGCCTGTCGCCTATAGCGTTTTACCCCCATTCCGAACACAATGGCATATGTATCACAAGCTGATTTGACTGTTTCGATCAGTTTCCGTCAAAGTCAACATATAACTCTATATATTGAATTTGAATGCGCATTTCAATTTACTGGGGTCACATACTAACTCGAAATATTCCCAAAAAATATTTTCTAGCTTCGTATGGACGATACAGTCCTAACAAAACTAGTTTCGTCGAATTCTGAGACCGTTGGAAAAATGGCCATTTTCCAGTCGATTAAAATCAACTGAAACTGGTCAAACGCGTTTTCTTTTGCCACGCTCACATATTGATTCGAAAAATTATGAAATTTGGAATCTAGCAATAATTTGACACTGTGGATCCAACAAAAGTGGTTTCATCGAAATCCGAGGTCGTTTGCAAAATTTCCATTTTTAAGGGCCTGAATTCCATAGCGACTATTCAGAATTTTCAACTGGACATATCTTTTGATTCCCGCTATGAAATTTTGATTTTTCGGATTCGTTGGAAAGATATTCCCAATTAGATCCTAATGTTTTTGGTTTCACTAAAATCCAGATTGTTTAGCACCTGGTACATTCAATTGAAGTTTGAAATCGAATTATCGAACTACCGCGCCATTTTCAATTCCTTTTATAATTATATATAAATATTTATATTCTAACGACGACGTATATAATATATACGTTATTTATATTCAAAATAAATTTCTCGTCGATATTATTTAAAATAATCTATTTTAAATAATCAAAATTCGCTAAAACTGCCAAAATAAAAAAAATTAACTGGCCTAGATTTTCGGGTTGTTACAATCTCCCCCACTTAAAAAATTTCGTCCCCGAAAAGGAACAAAGTCGAAAGTGGTTTGATCTATCAACTCTACGTTCGATCTGGCTTCCTTTCTCCAACTTTTCAGTTTCTGAGAATTTTCAAATTTTCAAAAATTTGGCTAACACCCTAAATTTTCGAAAAATTTCGCCATAACCTCCCCTGCATCGGGAGCCACGGGAAAATCCCGAAATTGCCATACATGCCTTCTGATCTCAAAAAGAAAAGGAAATAGCCAAGCGGCTAACCAATCGGCTCATAAAATCATCATCACCCAAACAAAACAGTAAATTATAGTAAACATGTATCTATTTGTCGGGCAAACAAATTTTATTCTCTGCTCTAGCCTCCTTGCTATGACCTGTTCAATGTAAGTACATGTATATGCAAGCAAATGCGACCAATTTTAATACAATTCAATATTTGATTCAGTTAGGCTAATTGGCTAAAAATTAGCAAACAAATAAACAAACAACACAAACATCAATCAATTAGTGAATTAGAGTTTCAAATTCATAATTTTGATACATATACAAAAATCATGTTTTTGATGCCAAATCACAACAATAGGCCCTATCTAATTTTTGGTTCTCACACCAGTCAATAGGAAATATATAGATATTACACGTTCGTCACTTGAATATAAATTCTGATGATGATATATCAATTATCAGAATCACCCACGGGCGACTAGAGTGTAATTCTATATCTATCCAGTACATTAAAACTTCAAATACACGTTTGCAAGGTGTATACGCAAATTCTTTATATACTGGACTGTCCTAATCAATATGAAATAAATAATCAAATACGAATAATTGATTTTAAATTTTCAAAACAAAATTTGTTTTCATTTTAAAAATATACTATTCACACTCGTTCTAGGATACTACTGATCCTATCTCTAATGAGTCATTCCCATTGGATATTACTAACCCAATATCTGATGAATTCTTTCGTATGGTTCTAATGTGCCTTGTTCTCTGCTTTGTAAACCAAAGCTCTGATACCAAAAGTGACGATCGGGAATCTCGCTCGGTCCGAACCAGTCGCTAAACTGATCTAGACCGTTCGAAACACCTGATCGTTTCGAGAACACGACAAATCAGAACGCGGACGGAAGAACATTTCATTGTATATTACAACAATGCATCAGATTACAAGAATATACAGAGTATAAATGAATATTACGCAGAAATATCAGAGATTTAAATAACATTTAAATACATAGCAGCGGGAAATAATACAATACACAACTAGAAGAGATATGCGGATACAGAGCTTTCCGGATATCGTTCCAGCTGTAAACCAGGATCCTGTGAATATAAATCTGCAAAACCAAAACTACTAGCTGCCCGTGTCAAAATAAGGGCACCCAGAGTTTAGGTTAAAACAATAAACTCCAGGTCAGTCATGGGACTGGTGTGAGAACTAAAACAGTTAATCTTTATTTTTAAAGTTAGGTAAATAAAGGGACCATGCCGTATGACACGGAACGGGTTTCCTCCCAAGAATACCAGTGCATAAAACAACAGCGCAATGCTAAATAAAGAAAAATGAAGCTGTTATAAGACCCAGGTCCTATCACACAATGCAACGCAAGCCGGGGGATAGGGTTTTCCCTTATAACAACCAAAGAATGCTTGATACGTTTAAAACAAATCATTTGGTACTATTATAAGTGCATAGTGTATAAAACAACTTCAAATCATAAGTATCAATCATAGACGGCATGGGTACCATATATCATGTCGCCATACTAGTTCTACAATTAAAACCGCAAATGTCACGTATTTGGAAATTGGATTTCCATCTATGAACCGAGGCTAGGGATCGTCCTCTACCAATTCGTGACTCTCTAGCCCGAGCCTCAGGCAAGTACTCAGTCAAGCCTTGGAGCGACAGGGCCGGTCCACCGATGTGGGTTAAACTTAAATCCTGAACACTGCGTTTCCCCGCCCTTTGGGGCGTAAATGAGCCAACGAGTGGCTCCATCGGATCTGAATCGTCCGATCTAACCGAGGCGCCTCGCAACAGCAACAACCACACAGGTGAAAAGTATATAAATGTCAGGGCTGGTAGGTCACTGACACCACCCTAGCTAGAAAGAAACGTACGCCCTCCCTGAGCTCCTCTCCCATTTTTGGTTCACAACCGGGGTGTGAGGCTCGCGAATTCACGTTACACAAAGCTGTGCCACACAGGCTGTGCTTTGATCATCACCACAAGACTTTGCTTTTCAACAGAAGCCTCGATCAATTGCCACTTAGGCATGCCGCACAGGCAATTCACTCCATGCGTTTGATATCCATCAACATATAACCCCTGAGCTCGTACGTCTCAGAGAAGGGCGTTAAGTAAGAGAATAAATTCTCCGCCGCCAAACAGATATACATTTGATAGAAATCAATCACATGGACTAAAATCCAATGTCAGACACACAGTCCATTTACAAGTCCGTTCTGGGTCTGAACGAAACCGGAGGCACCTAGTACCCCGCATATCCATCGATCTCCAAGTACGTCTAGATGATCACCAACTGTTTCCATCTTCTTGGGTGTACATCCCAATCAAGATCATCAGTAATCACCCTAACAACGTGAAGACCTCCGGTCTTCGACCACTGTCTTCATCTTCAACTTATCGTCGTATCAGTTATTCAGAATGGGATAAACCCGGTCTTTCCGAATTACTCGCGTATATTTTAAATAAGTGTTACACAAACACAACATACGCCTCATTCCAATTCATCAGTCACTAACCGTAAATTAATCAAGAGAATAATTCCCCAGATATTAACCCCGAGGGCCGAAGCCAACATCAGATCAATATCCAGAAAACCATTCTGCTTAGCTAACCGACAGTTAGTTTCTAAATTTCACATTCATAGGGAAAGGTTCCCATTAATTTTATCAAAGATAAATTCCTTGAATTTATTCTCTAACCTTCTTTTGAATTTCGATTCAACTATGTCGGGATAAATGAACCTTACCGAAGTAATCATTTGTTTTAATTTCCCCATCCCAACCTATTCATCCCATGAAGTAAAACTGGTTATACTTCGTATCTAACACCACGGTGTTATCGGTAAATTCAATTACCATTTCACGTTCAAATCTAATTAAAGATTTAACTATCGCCTAGAGCAAAACTGGTGGTACTCCATTTTTGATCTTTTCAATCTAATTAAAGATTCATTAAAACTCCACTTAGTTTTAATTTTTCACTGGGTTAAAGAATTAGTGTCATTTAAAACATGGTTCACGATAAACCCAAAATCACATTCCATTAATTATCGGGTTAAAGAACGAGTGTTATTTAAAACACTGTCCACGATAAACCCAAAAATCAATATCAATTCAATTCCAATTAAATATTATTTAATTGGTACACTTCATTAAATCTAAATAAAAAGATTTAATCTTTTCTCAACTGGGTTCAAAAACAGTGTTAATGAAGACACCATTCACGATAAACCCAAATCCCATTTGATATTAAACACAAGGCTCTGAATAGAAAATATGCCGGCTTATATTCAATATCAAATTCTACGACTAACAAAAATCGTATTGGAAATAACTATATATATATCTATATCTTTCAAAT
The DNA here is from genome assembly GCA_030737875.1 of Allium sativum. Classification (NCBI taxonomy): domain Eukaryota; kingdom Viridiplantae; phylum Streptophyta; class Magnoliopsida; order Asparagales; family Amaryllidaceae; genus Allium; species Allium sativum. Next base: position 713,780,018 of record CM060912.1, read on the forward strand.
TTCCATAACCACATTTGTATAATCACGAAATCCAACATCGAAATATTCCGAAGACAATTTCGATTCAAATCCATTCCAACGCAATCATTGGAAATTCTGGTTATTTTCAAAACCATTTCAAATTCAATTTATTTATTTAAAAATAAATAGAATTATAATTCTAGTTCAAAACTAGTTCATTTTGATAAAAATCTATTTTTATCTTTTCAAATATGGAGTTTTTCATCCCGATTTTTCCCAAATCATTTCTTATGATTTTACACAAATTATTACTATTTTTGATAATTTTATCAAGGCCTGTACAGTCGATTTCCATCACCGGTCCTCGAACTGCACTTACAGCGACCTTTTCCAAATTTGATTTGGACATAATTCCAAATCCAACCGTTAGATTTCTAATTTCTAATATTCGTTAGAAAGCTCTTTTCGATACGAACCCAACGGTTCCAGTTTTAGGAGAATCCGACGGTCGGAACTCCCGTAATATTCGTTCGAAGTCAATGGTCGAAATTCGCGAACTGCCGCGGCGTGGCGCGTTCTATTCAGGCCATTATATTATATATATAATATATACTTCGTCGATTTCAATTCAAAACGTGCTTTATAAATCGTTTTTAAATTCATTTTCAAAACGGTTTCGACTTCATATTCAATTTCAAATCAAAATTGAATATTCCAATTTAAATTCATTTTAAATTCATTTCAAATTGATTTCAATTCAAATTGATTTCTAATTCAATTTCAGTTCGATTTCAATTCAATTCAATTTCAATTCGAATTCATTTCTATTCCATTTCAATTCGAATTCATTTATATTCAATTCGAATTCATTTATATTCAATTTCAATTCGAATTTATTTATATTCAATTTCAATTCGAATTCATTTATATTCAATTTCAATTCGAATTTATTTATATTCAATTTCAATTGGAATTCGTTTATATTCAATTTCAATTCGAATTTGTTTATATTCCATTTCAATTCGAATTTGTTTTTATTCGATTTAAATTCGAATTTATTTATATTCGATTTCAATTCGAATTTGTTTATATTCGATTTCAATTCGAATTTGTTTATATTCGATTTCAATTCGAATTTGTTTATATTCGATTTCAATTCAAATTTATTTATATTCGATTTCAATTCGAATTTGTTTATATTCGATTTCAATTCGAATTTGTTTATATTCGATTTCAATTCGAATTTATTTATATTCGATTTCAATTCGAATTTATTTATATTCGATTTCAATTCGAATTCGTTTATAATCGATTTCAATTCGAATTCGTTTATATTCAATTTTAATTCGAATTCATTTATATTCAATTTCAATTCGAATTTATTTAATTCGATTCTTTTCAAAATATCAGATTTTGAAATCACTTTCGATATTCATTATAAAATGAATAAAATCGATATAAATATCGTTCACGTCAAAATGGCGTCAATCTAATCAATACGGCTTCATATATTCCTATTTTCAAATATTCTATTTCAAATATTTCTTTTTCAAATATTTCTATTTTAAAACTGGAATGAGGCCCAATCAATTACCATATAATGTTAATTATATGGATTTTCTACAACACATGTATATATCAACAACGATGAACAATCAACCATCATCCAAAGTGCATTCTACACTGTATGAGCATCAAATATAACATTCAACGCTTATAACAGCCTGTCAATCAATCGATCGACATACAACTAAACAATCGGGATTAGTGTACGTCGAATATCATCCCAATACCCGTGTGGGGTTTCAAGCAATCAAACACAGATTTTTATTTATGCAGTTGGGCGATGTGTAAAATTTATCGTCCCAATCAATGTCCTTCAAATAGGTGTGCATAAACAAACCGTCCGGTTTGTAAATGAATATTTATTTATTCACATTCACGTTAAAAATTATATTTTTAACGATCAAACTATTTTATTCAACCTATGAATATTCTATTTGGTTCATTTATTAAATAAAATGTTATCTTTATTTTTCTAACTTATTTTTAGAAAATTTCGGCGACATAACGGCATGGTACTAGAAACGGGACAAGGCCTAGCCTTATCCCCGGTCTAGTGAAGGCCCACGCCATTCACACCTCAATCAAATCAATTTCATTTCATCAAACAATTCAATTCAAACCAAATAATCTAACCAACTACACAACCAAACAATTAAACAAACAAGCCATCCATGGTCTGTGGATGACGGGTGTCGGGTGATGCTAAGCACCGTCTGCATCCTAGTATATATTTCAATTGGAAATAAATTAAAGAGTGAGAAATTATCACCGATAGCTATCCCAACTTCATGACACTTCTAATGCAGGAAATCTTCACTGTTTTCATCTCTTATCACTTTCGTCGCCCGTAGCCACTACATATGTAAAAATCGAATTTTTACTTTGCTATTCGATATATAAAAATCGAATTTTTTTACTTCGCTACAATATATAAAAATTGAATTTTTTACTCCGCTATTCAATATATAAAAATCGATTTTTTTACTTCGCTATTCAATATATAAAAATCGATTTTTTACTTCGCTATTCAATATATAAAAATCGAATTTTTACTTCGCTATTCAATATATAAAAATTAAATTTTTACTTTGCTATTCAATATATAAAAATCGAATTTTTACTTCGCTATTCAATATTTAAAAATCGAATTTTTACTTCGCTATTCAATATATAAAAATCTTTCTAGCTTACCACTCGAATAAAAATTATATTTTTAGCCTCTGTATAATGTAAAAATTATATTTTTATTATCTACATATAATAAAATCATAATTTTATTATTTTAAAATATAAAGATCGTATCTTTCCTATTGTAAAAATCAAACTTTTATGTAAATTGATAAATAAATAAACAAATTTTTATACATACTAAAAGTAAATAAACAAAACAGATTCTATATAAATTAAAATAAATAAATGAAACTTACATTGGAATTTTAGAGAGGGGGGGGGGGTCTTCGACTGAACGGCGCCGGAGTTTGCAGGGGGGTGGACGGTCGCTGGCGCAAGGCAGGAGGAGAGGGGGGTGTCGCAGGCGGTGGGCGTTAGGGGTCGCGACGGCTGGTTTGGTGAAAAGGGGGTCTAGGGTTTTTGAGCGTCGAATAGGAGAGAGGGGCGAGGATCGAGTGGATCGGAGGAGGGGGGGTCAGGCGCAGGCGGCTTGGTGGCGGTGGCGAGGCCCCCACGGCGGCGGCGTTAGGCCTGGCGCGATCGAGCGCCCCTTTCCTCTTTTTTTCTTTTTTTCTGCGGTTTTAACTGAAGGGAGAAGGTAAAGATTGAATATATATTTTAATTTAATTATTTAATTATTTTATCCTTCAAAAAGTTACCTACAATTTCGATCTCAAAACGAGACCCACCGCCTGTCGCCCATAGCGTTTTACCCCTAGTCCGAACACAATGGCATATGTATCACAAGCTGATTTGACTGTTTCGATCAGTTTCCGTCAAAGTCAACATATAACTCTATATATTGAATTTGAACGTGCATTTCAATTTACCGGGGTCACATACTAACTCGAAAAATTCCTGAAAAATATTTTCTAGCTTCGTATTGACGATACGGTCTTAACAAAACTAGTTTCGTCGAATTCTGAGACCGTTGGAAAAATGGCCATTTTCCAGTCGATTAAAATCAACTGAAACTGGTCAAACGCGTTTTCTTTTGCCACGCTCACATATTGATTCGAAAAATTATGAAATTTGGAATCTAGTAATAATTTGACACTGCGGATCCAACAAAAGTGGTTTCGTCGAAATCCGAGGTCATTTGCAAAATTTCCATTTTTAAGGGCCTGAATTCCATAGCGACTATTCAGAATTTTCAACTGGACATATCTTTTGATTCCCGCTATGAAATTTTTATTTTCTGGATTCGTTGGAAAGATATTCCCAATTAGATCCTAATGTTTTTGGTTTCACTAAAATCCGGATTGTTTTGCACCCGGTACATTCAATTGAAGTTTGAAATCGAATTATCGAACTACCGCGCCATTTTCAATTCCTTTTATAATTATATATAAATATTTATATTCTAACGACGTTGTATATAATATATACGTTATTTATATTCAAAATAAATTTCTCATCGATATTATTTAAAATAATCTATTTTAAATAATCAAAATTCGCTAAAATTGCCAAAATAAAATTTTTTAACTGGCCCAGATTTTCGGGTTGTTACGCATCCAACCTGTTTCCCAGCATCCACAGATGTGAATCAACATAAATAACAACAATTTTATAACGATATGAAATATTTTAATAAATAGAACCAGTACTTAACTAATGACTTATATATATATATTCTTGTATTTATAATTTCATTCAATTGATAAGCAATTCAAACAACCATCATACATCATTCAATCAATATTTATCAACATCAATAATGTTTTTTATATTATAAGATTGGATAGAGTTTGTGAGTTTACTTACGTTGGTCGTTAATCGTTGAATAACGGTTAACATTTAGTAGATATGGTCAGTCATTTTATTTTGTCAAAATTTGTAACGACCTCCAAATCACTCAAGACTAGTTCTACTATGTAGCCTCCGTTTGTATGATCCCAACGAATCAGAAAATTCATGATTCTGTAAATGTATGGATGAGATATTATTATTACAAGTATATATATAGTTAAATAAAACTTAAAATATTTAAAACTTTGGGCTTTACCCATATTTTGTCGGCCCATCCATAATCCTAAAACCCATACCTGTGCCTTCCATCTCCTTCCCTCACTCAAAACTCCCACAAGCTTCCTTTTTTGTGTTTTTTTAATATTTTTTTATTTAGGCTTCACCTTTTTTCTTGGCTCACCCTCAAAACTAACTTGCCTCGTTTCAGTACAATGTCATCTTGCTCAAATAACATATCTGTGCCTCCTGTATATATATTCATTCCACCATTATGTAAACCTCCGAGCTTCCATACTCCTCTTACACTCAACGAAAAGCCACAAAACTACCACCATTAAACCACTTTTTGCATTTACTCCGCCACCATTACCAATATATACCACTCGAACCTCTCCCCCCATCGTCGTTTCTGACCTGCATGCAACTCATGGTAAACATCATCGAACTTGTCAGTCCCCGAACCCCCCCCCCCCAAATGTTGCCACTAATGCTCCTTACCTCTCTAAGGCCAGCGCCACCCATGAAAACTTCTCATGCCGCTTGAAACTCCCCTAACAACGAACCCTAACGTGTGCTGTCCAAGTTCAAGATCCAAAACTTGGCTTCGAGTGGCTTGAAAATGGTATGAGCGTGCAGCCCAGGCCATCACAAATCTAACGAATCAAGTTTTGAGAATTTTGGAGGGTTATGTGATATTTAATAATTGGGGTAAGATTAAATTGAAAACAGAAGTTTTGATTTAATGTAACGTCCCAGAATTTTAGTTATTTAATAATTAATTTAATTATTTTAATATAATGTTTGGGAATTTAAATGGTTTGAATTTAAATATTTTGAATATTTTATTACTATAATTTTTAATGCGATAATATAATTATTTCTGAAATAGTCGGAAATGGTTGGATTTGCAATATTGTGTAATTTGGACAATATATGATATTTAATTTAGCTTATATTCGACTTATAATAACGAATTTATTTAATAAATGACAATTTAATGTATTTATTTATAATATAATTTAAAACGAGCTCGTAACATCGCGGTAGTTCGTAATATTGAGTTTTGAACTTCAACTGAGTGTACTGGATTCGTTTTAAGTCTGATTTCTTCAAAACAAGAAAAGTTCAAATCTAATTAACTGTATTTTTCTAATGGAAAAATCAAGATTTCTTCTTATAGATCGTAAGTTATGTCCAACTCATAATTTCATAAAGTCACTATGGAATGTTTATAAGCCATAACAATTATTTAACATAATTAGATATTGGTTTCAAATTTAGACAAATTTTTTAAGACATATCTTTAATATAATTTATAGAATTTTTCTATAATTTTTATTTTGGGTAAATAAACAATTTTTCGTTTGACGTATTTTACACCCTATGTCGGCATTTTGGGATTTCACAGAATAAGTTGACTTGTCTATATTATTATATTTTTGGGATCATGATGCATTGCTTGTCTGAATGGTATTTTTAATTTTGTTTTTAGCAATTCTTAAATGAATAGAATTTTACATAACGGGATATGCGAAAACATTATAACTCAAGTTAAATATCAGGGACCATCAACATGATAGTGTGGCCTTCTTTCGATGTATTAAAGTTAAGCATTTCATATTAACATCAAGAATAAATAGAAAAGAAAATTAGGCACTGGAAAACTTTTAAGTTTTTTAATGAAACTCTCCTTTCAAGCAAACAACTATAGAACATGTGAGCAAAATATAAAGAAGAAGAAACCACGTAGGCTTTACTGAAAGCAGAAACGGTAACATGTTCAAAACAATAAAGACACAAGTTTTTGGGTATAAAATTAAAAATATAGTAAATAAAAAGACATCACACCTATGTTTCTTTTTCTCCCCCTAATACTTAATACCGAAGAAATGGTACAACTACCCCTCTAGAGCATAGACTACCTTGGAGATTAAGTCAACATGATGTCACCTACTTCTGCCATCCCTTGCTTATACTTCATGGGAAAGCAAAGAAATCTACAAACCTAGTCTATGCACTACAACCCCTATTACTTGGCGATTAAGGATTTAAGGCTCTATAAATACACGTCTAAAGCCTCCTCCTTCATTGTTTCAGGAAATACTGAAGTTTTAATTGCATCATAAAGATCTAAATAAAATTTTGATCGTCCATGATAAAATCTAAAACAGTATATATAAGTTTATATGGAGAGCTCGTTACTCCTATACATTTAATTTTGGGTCCAATGCAAAGAAAGGTTCACTGGAAAATATACAGAGCTTGTCAGAGTTTGATCCTTTGGGAGCTTGAAACATTTTTAGATGAAATGGAGCTTACATTTGAGTTTATCGATGGAAAACACATATGTATGAAAAGTATGGGAGTGTTCAAACATGAATGAGCTCACACAAATACTTTGTACGTGGAGATATGCTGAGAATGGAAGTTGGAGGGAAATTGCGAGTTCAATGAGAAGGTGACGAAGTAGAAAAGGGAAGGCTATGCCATGCTCTTTACTAACTGCATAGGGGTTATCGTGGGGAGTGATGAGGGGATTGGTCGTATGTGAGCGTCTCGATGATGGGCCGAGGCTGAAGGCATGCGTCATGGCGGAGGGGGGTTTGTTTCTTAGAAGGTGATAAATAGGAGGAGCGAGTCTAAAAAACATAAAAAGATAAAACATAAAGCCTGCTGTAGCAGGCGTAGGCATGGTGAAACCTCAAGCAACAAAGTGGGTTGCGGATGGAGTTTGATATGTATGTTGATGGTGAGTAGGGCGTGTATGCACGCAAGAAAAGTGGAAGAGAAAACATGCCATGGTTTTTGTGCTTTAGGATATGGCTTGCTTTCCTTTCAAACATGGAAGGAGAAAATTGTTCACATGTGGATGTGGGTTTTGAATCGCTGGGCTGGGCCAATGTAAAATGGAGTGAGGCCTAAATTTAATATAGTTAAGTTTATTTTAATTTGAAATACTATACAAACTTGTCAACGTCATATTTCGCTCATACATTATCAGATTTTGGAACCGTTTGTCACGTTGGAACCACATGATTGTAGGCTACATGATGAAGCTGGTTTGCAACTATTCGAAGCTCATTTGAATTTATGGTATAATTAAATGCTTGATATGATCAATCGAACGTTAACCGTTATTTAACGATTAATGAGCAAGGTGAGTAAACTCACTAACTCTGGCCAGTTTTATAGTATTATAAACGTTATTTAATATTTATAAACGATGGTTGAATGCTGTGTGATGGTTATTTGGATGAATCAGTTAAAATAATACATATAGTTATTTATATAACTCATTAGTTAAATATGGATTCTATTAATTATTTATTTCATATTGATATGAAATTAATGTTGATTAACATCTGTGGATGCAGGGAAATAGGTTAGAGGAATCCAACTAGATTCCTCAACAATTATATTGTTGTTTTTCATATATTGAATTATATAATGTGATAAATAATCGGTGATAGATTGTTGTGTGTTTTGGAATGTTTAAATTACAGTTGACCTAAAATAATTGGTATTTATATACTGTAAAATGTATTCAAATATTTTGGAAAAGAATTTGGGGTTTTAATAACTCGTTTTAAATAAAACAAGTAGTTTGATTTATTAACATTATTTTTAAATAAAATAAAATAATTATTGTTAAATAGTTATTATTAAATAATCTGTGAATTTTAATTCAAAAATGAGTAATGGAAAGGGAAATCGTTGAATTTATTTCGAGGTTCGAAATGTGAATACAAATTGAATAAAACGATAAGGATTTGTAATTCTAATTCGACAATTTCGATTGTTATTAAAATAATATATTATAAAAATTATATATTATATAATTTGGAAATTTACAAGATAATTATTATTGGTTCGTAACCAATAATTTATAATATATGAAATCGAGATGAAGTTATAAACTTGATATATAATTAACACGAAATTGACTTGTAAAAGGAGTCTATGGAGTGGGCTATCAAGTACGAATTTATAAAATAACTCGATAAACATGAGTTGAATATGTAATGGAAATTATAATAAAAATCAAGATTTATCAAATAAAACAAGTCTAGTTTTCTGTAAATTAATAATAGTCACGTTTAAAGTGAATAATGACTTAAAAACAAACGTTTTGCAAATTGGAATGGTGATAAAAAAAAATTGGTAATTGTGAAAGTGATAAATTCAAAAGTGAATTTAGAAATTTGTGTTAAACAGAAATGGTAAGTTTATTCCGAAGTTTGGATCGTTAATTGAATGTAGAATATTCGAAAGGAAATTATAAGTTGAAATTTGATTTTATTGAATTAAGGGAAGTACTATTCACATTCCATTTTTTATGAAGATCTATTATTTAATTAATTAATCATTTAAAGTAATTAATCTAAGTTATATTTTGAAGTTAAACATTTCGAAAACATGGATTTTAACGCTATCGTTAATTTCCGTTAAAGAAGTGGATTCGTAAATTGAAACCGAGAGTCGAGCTGAAAGTGATTTGATAAGAAATTTAAAAATGAAAAAGGTAATCAGAAATTAACTGGAAATGTGTTGAGTTGAATCGTTCCTTGAGTGTTGATCTGATGTTGGTTTCGACCTTTGGGATTGATACTCAGGGAATTGTTCTCTTACTAGTTTATGGTTAGAGACTAATGGGTGTGAAATAATAGTGAAACGTGAATAAGATATTGAAATATTTTCCAATGTTAATAAAGTATATTTTTGAAATACAAGAAATAAGGAGTTGTAAATATATGGAAACATTTTCCGATAATCGTGATAGGATAAACGAGTTGGAGAAATTTTTGGATAAAAATATTAAAGTGAAATTGGAAATGAAAAATTGAATGATAAATCTATTTAAAGGGGCTCAGTGTTAATTGATCGTTGATCGTGAAAATTTCCAATTAGAAATAAGATCGTTGTTTGTATGGATGCTTTCCTTTGATAGTTAAATAACCGACTATCAAAGTTTTTGGCCATTTTTTCGTTGTCAATATGGAGAGATAGGGATCATATTTATTATTTGAAAACCACTCCATATGGACATTAGGGTTGCGAATCAATTATGATGAAGATAATTGAAGGCGGAGTATATGCAAGGGCTGTTTTGGCGATCCTAGGTAGAAATTGCCTAAGATGGATTTACAAAATAGTGCCTTCGGTTTTTCCAATCATAGGACAACGTGTACCAACAAATGTCTGATAGAGTATATCTAATAGATTGCGTAAGTTGATCGCTTCAAACGTATTTATATTGGTGGCAGAGGAATTCGTTTCTCTTAGCTTTATATCCATGGTATTTTTGGGGAAATTAGTTTGTGATTTGGTGGGTATGACGATGTGTCATTTAGAGTGAATGAAGGTGTGATCAATCAATGATACATTATGACCTCAAGCCTCATCAACTGGGAAATGAAAAAAATCGGGCAGGCAGCATAGCCAAGTAGGTCGCACCCAATTAGTGTATACTGTCACCATCTAGAGAATATTCATTTGTACTTCTTTCATTTCTGTATCTCCCGAAAACAGTTATGTTGGTATACCAACCATAAGGTGACAATATATTCGGAACATTCAAGCGAAATGAATGGCCAGTCATATGTGGCCGAGTTGCAAGATGTTCTTGTTGAACTCCAGTGTATCCCCTCTAGAGTGCACTAATCGGAAGGTGATCCCATACCTTTTCATAGTTGGAAATCCATTCTCCAATAAGAGCTGTAGTTTTTAATTGTATATTATGTATTTAGAACGTGAGATGCAAACGTTTTGCTAGATTGCTATTTACTTGATTTAGACATTATTATAATATCAGAATAGAATTAATTTTAAGAAATGTTTTGGGTCATCGTAAGGTAAAAACCATCCATGTTATGTATGGATCGGTCTTGAGATTATCATTTCTTTTGAAAAGAACTTTTGAAAGTTTAACTAAAATGATTGGAGTTTACTCACACCAGTCCCATGACTAACCTAAAGTTTATTTTCTTTTGTTTTACCCTAAACTCTTGGGTGCACAAATTTGTACGGGCAGTTAAGTAGTCGGGATTTTATAGATATTTGGAGGAGCTTGGAGCAAGAGGCTTCGATGTCAGGTACATATAAAGTTTATTTCCGCTGCGATATATATGTGATATATTCTGATGACATGTAAGCACAAATACAGTTTTGTATTTCAAAGTTATGTTATATAATATATTTTATTCGCTCCGCTGTGAGATTCGTGTTTACTCTGATTCTATTCAGTTGTGTTCTTCTTCCTTAATTCTATTCTTCTTTATTCCTATTTCTCACCCTTTAACTTCTTTCTATTATTGACCCTATATTCTCGATATTTGAATAGTCAATATGGTGTTTTGTGTTGATTTTCGAAGTCGAAAATCCTTACGTCATTACATTTATGTCGTTGTATAATTCTTGAAACTAGAAGAAATAAACGAAGCTATTTATAGGATCAAATCCTTGGTGGCCAAGGATAAAATGCAGTAGACATAGGTTAGAAGTATAGATAGATGAATAGAAGGTAGGACAACTACCATGATTTTCACTTTCTAATTCAGCACATGTACGTGCTTTGGCATAACATATAGTGGGTAGGCAAGATTAACTATGAAGGAATGGGTTTATTATATTTTATAATGGTCCCAGATATCGCCTATATCCACTTTGTAGGCTTTAAGGACAGGCTACAGCTTTTTTCATAAGGCTACGGGCACTAAGAACAACTCCAACAGTTGTTGATTCATGCCCTGAATCAGTAATTGGGGTAATAAATTACCCTAACGGATATTACTTCACCTAATATTAAGGCAAATATTACGGGGCCAATCCTGAATTGGCCCCGGGTGCTGATTTTATCGGAGCGCAAGTTAGTGCGTTGATTTAATCGGCATGCACCGAAATATTCAACGCGCTATCTAGCACGCTGGTAAAATCGGCGCTGGCCCATACACCCAATCATACCTCAAATTAACCCACTTCTATGACCTTATAACGATCATATGTTGCTCCAAAGAATATAAAACGTTCTTATTGTTGTAGAACGAATCTAGAAAGGTCAAAATAAAGTTACAAAGGATATATTAAATTTGACTGGATTTGGTGTTTTTTAACTTGCAGCCAAAAATACGATAGCTTTAGATGTTAATAATTATGGGTTAATACCACAAAAATACTCAATCGTAAAGGAATCGGAGGGTTAAGGTCGTTCCCTATTGTTAATCGAAAAGAGATGAACGATCAGGGTTGGCCCTTATTTTTAGTTGAAAAGGAGTCGAACAGTTAAGGTCATACCCTATTGTTAATCGAAAAGGAGTTGGACATTGAGGGTGGCCCCCAATTTTTAATCGAAAAGGAGTCGCACGATATGGGTCATCCCCTATTTTAAATCGAAAAGGAGTCGCATAATTTGGGTCATCTTCTATTTTAAATCGAAAAGGAGTCACACGGTTAGGGTCATCCACTATTTTAAATTGAAAAGGAGTCGCCCGACATGGGTCATCCCCTATTTTAAATTGAAAAGGAGTCGCACGGCTAGGGTCATCCACTATCATTATTTGAAAAGGAGTCAGACATGAAGGGTCGTCCCCTATTTTTAATCGAAAAGGAGTCAAACGTTTAGGGTCGTCCACTTTCTTTAAATCGGTACATTTTTTTACTTGAAAGGAAAAACTGAAAAGAATAATTAAATTATTCGACGTTCGAAACTTTAATTTATGAATTATACATAAACGAGCTCATAACGTTGCGGTAGTTCGTAGTTATAAGTTTTTAACTTCAATACTATATACAGGGTCCTAAATACATCAGAATTCTTCAAAACTAAAACCATCATGATCTAATTGATTATGGAATGCCAAAGAAAAAGAAACATAAAATTTTTGTATTGTAAATTTCAAGTTATGGCAAACCAAAAATCTCAAAAGGTCTCTATAAAATTGTTTATGAAATTTATCTGTTTTTTTAATCGTTGTTTCAAAGACTAATCAATCGAATATACAGGGTCCATGATATTGAACATCATATAATATAATTGTCAACATGAATGAACATAACATGTAGATAATATATTTTAGTACAACATGCATCAACATGATATATGAAGACGAGCAAACATGAAAAAAATAACATAAAGTTCAGTACATCAAGCCGTATACATATATGCATCATGATAACCAAAAAACCATATCACCATCGTGATCCTCATGAAAAGTCATCATAAATCCATGGAATCATCATCATCATCGTGCTTAGACTCCTCACCATCCTCCTCCGCATCATCATCGCTACAATACGGAATAAGGTCGTCCTTGTACCCACCCCCTCCCGGTCCTCCAGCAATACCCGATCCTCCAACAGTACATGATCCTCCAATGGTACCTGATGCTCTTATATCACCACTACCCCCTCCTCTGTACTGTAAGTAGTCGATCTGGGCCTATAAACCCTGCACTATCACCCGGTGCTCCTGAATAACGACTAAGAATATAGCAGGGGGACATTGCCTGAATACTGGCTATATGTCGTCTATGCTGGTCTATATTGGGAGCAAACTGTAAATATAAAACATATAAACTCAGTTTTCATACCAAAAAACATATAAGCTAATAAATTTACAAGTACGAATATTACCTTATGTGCAGGATACAATCCAGTTATAGTGATACCAACAACCATGTGATAAAATGGGTAGACAATACGCAGGGATAGCAGTGTACCGCTAAGATCATATGCTTGAAATGTTTCAGCGAGAGTAAAATCTATAGGCTAATCAAAGTACTTTGAAGGGGTCGGGTCAAAAGTAAACAGTGGAGGATGAACTCTACCTGTAGCCACTTGGGGACCAATGTGAACAGAGTTCACTCCCCAACTATAAACTGGCAACATGTACCGACCAGGAGCTACTCGATGCCAATAAGTATCAAAATCTGCTCCTGGTAATAAAAAAATCCTTCGTGTCAACCCATCCTACCTGTCACAGACCTTATATGTATTGTCTCCCTATGGAACGACGCAACCCGAACATATCATCAGGAGGAAGTGATCTCCGGGTATGCGCAACTCACCGGACCCCTGATAATAATAGTGATCTCCCAAGTACAAAATAGGAAGGTAGACTGGTAAGAGTAGGACGACACGACGCATAGATAAACGACATGCAATGACTAATGGGCGTGCATCAGGTAGCGGGCCATCCATTGATAGTAACATCCAATAAGAAATCAATGGTGCTCATAATATGCTGGCCCTCGATCTCAAATCTATCTGAGAATGGGCCTCTATCAAGTCGTGTCTCACACCAGCAGGAACACACTGAACTAAACGACTAGTCTCCCATCGACGCATGCGTGCGAAAAAGGACACGACGGTATGACTGGCGGTCGCCTCTATGCATGGATGCATGTTGGTCGTGTACTCGTAGTACCAACACGACAACATGTACCAAAATCTAAACATCTGTTGAACCTCTTTGAAAGTGTAAGAATCAAGAGCGGTGCATATAGATCCCAATATAACTGAGCCCCAATGCAGATGCTCTAAACCGACTAGTACTTCTAGGTAGCCCAATCGAATCGTACTCTTTTGGTTCAGAAAAAATGTCAAACGAAAGAGATATAAAAGAAAAGCCCAAAATACAGTGTCTTGTATATCCACTGCATCAATATGCGCTAGAATGTACTCAAGTAAATATGTGATGGAAACAACACCATTGGATGTATGATCAGCGAAAATATCAGGCAAATACTGTAAGTAAGACTCAGGTGACTCATAGAAGGAGTCAAATGAGCAAGAGACTCTACCAGGGAGGCCTATCCCAATCCCTGTAAGCATATAAAAATTGGCTGGGTTATACCTAGCTCAAAATCAGGAAAGTGGAAAGTGTGTGCCGTAGGTCACCATCTCTCTAATAAGACCTCTAACAATGGTTGATCGAAGGACCGAGGTGGTATAAATTGTAAGAATAGACCGAACGGACTTGCCCATAGCCTCTGTTGAATAACCAATGGTATTACGTCAAGGGCCTGTGAAATAAACTTCGCCCAACTCCTATAAACAAAATTGTATCGCGTCTATTCAAAATAATTTTTTGGTCGGTTATTAAAATAGTACTATAAAACAACATTTAATACTTCCTACGTAATTTGGTAAACTATTTAACAGTTTAATATATATATATATTAAATTTAGGATTTATACCTGAATGGTATCGATCGCGGTAAACGAATGGTGAGTGAATCCCTGTGGCAACTTATGAAGGATCCGTAAGTCCTGAATCGTCGTCTTCTCGACTGGAGGAGGGTGCGTTGAACCAGCTGAATTGTCCAACTGAGTTGGAACTATACGTCTACTGATCCTCGTCACGTGTGGCAGCATCCGGACGTCCCGACCAATAAAAAAAATAAAAATGAGATTTTTGTGGGGTGTGGGGAGGGTTCGACCTAGCGAGTTCTATTTATAGGCACGCTAAGCCAAGCATCGATTTAATTAGTGCATTAGCGCAGTGCGTCAATTAAATCGAAGCGCGCCGAGAAAACAGACATGCACCAATAAAAATGGCGCGCTCCTATTGGGAAATTTTCACCAATTCCCCCTGAATCTTACGAGTCGTAAGATTACGACTCATGAGATTGTTGGAGAGGTCCAAAGGCAGGAAACATGAATATTTGGTACATCTTATATGTATATATGTATATATGTATGAATATATATATATATATATATATATATATATATATACTTATCTGGTTTATCATATGTGGTTCATGGGAAGTCGGGCTTGCTTGGATAGGCAGGAAAAAGTTGGCACGTGAAATAGTTTGGCTATGAAGAGGTAGATTGCAGTGATTAGTAGACCAAAACTTAAAATGATGAGTTATATTGTAATATCAATTATAGCCTCTTATGTTAACTTGGATTTTCGTCTACTTCATATATGTCCACTTCAGTAGTAGAGTTAATATCACTTGTAGTTGAAACATTATTTGTCCTCAGTTTTACATCTTCACCATTTATAGCACTCTCTACTTCATCAATTGGCAATTCTGTATTACATGTTAGTGAGTTCTTTGCAAGTCTGTCATACACTTGTTTATTTGATTTCACTGGTTGTTGCATTCACTAGCTGCTCTAGTTTTTGGTTCCATACTTTTGATGCAGCGATTGTGCAATTCGAAACAGTGTGGCCAATTCCTTGACAAGTTTTGCATGGATAAATTCGTCGCTCGTATTCAACCTATATTTTATCAATTTCCCCATTATATAACTCTATTTCCAATACGTAAGGTAACTGAAATTTATATTTACCATAACTACATCACAAGAGTAGTTAAGTCATGTTTCAAAAGAAACCGTCTCATCCATTCTAATAAGATAACCAAGCACACTCACTGTTCTACTAACGCCTTCATTGTTCCAACATTCGAGTTTAAGTTCATTAAATCAAACACAAATTAGTGGCTGCTAAAAAAATAGGTTAGTGGTTTTATTTGGATTAGATATTAATATTATTTAATGAATAATTTATTATAATTTATACAAAATTACATAATGATTTTCAGAAAATTTGATTTGGACATAACTCGCAATCTATAAGCCGAAATCTCCATTTTTCTCTTTCGTTAGAAAAATATAATTCACTAGATTCCAACGTTTCTTGTTTTGAAATAAATCAGACTTATAACGAATCATGTATAATAATTTAAAGTTCAAATCATAATATTACGAACTACCACGACATTACGAGGTCATATTAAATTATATTATAAATTAATACGTTCAGACGTCATTTAAAAAATAAATTCGTTATTATAATTCAATTCTAAACTGAATTAAATCTGTTATATCATCTAATGTACATAACATTGCAAATTCAACTCATTCCGACTATTTCATAATTTAAATTAATTATTCCTCTACTTATATTATATAAATAATCAAAATTATTTAATTCAAATGATTTAAATTTGCCAAATCACTATTCAAATAATTAATTAATTTCTAAAAATCCGGGATGTTACATGTTCTGTGAGCACTAGAGATACAGTCTACTTTGTGGTATTTACAGTGATATCACAAGCAATCTAGATATAGATAGATGTACATACATATCAGACCAAGTCTAGAAGTATGATGCAAAACACATCAAAATTCTGAGGCAAATAAAATTTAAAATAAATTTATATCTACTAGAATGTAAATCAATTTTGTTCTAATTTACTATGTGTGTTTCTGCGGTAGGTATGGAGGTGACTGGACTGACACTAAAGTAGACTGAAGACAAGTGAGTGTCAAAGCGAGTGAATATGAGTGAATTGAGTGAAATATAGTAGAGTTAGAAAATATGTACTATTCAAATGTTGAAAAAATATATTTATTTGAATAAAAATACTACTTGAATTATAAATTCTGTGCAATAGAATCTTATTCAAAATAAATATATATTTCTGTATGTGAAGTGTTATATATATATATATATGTGTGTATGTGTGTGTGTGTGTGTGTGTGTGTGTGTTTGTTATCATAAAAAAAAATCATATTGTAATATGCAACAATTTGCTTAACCATAACACTTGAATTGTTTATACGATATATTAGGTAATTTATCTTTCTTTCAGTATGATAATATATGTATTTGAGCAACAGGCAATAATGCACGTTGTCAGACAATAAAAATTGAATCTATTGAGCAGTTTATTATGAACTTGTCTAACAAATAAATATTTCGAATTGGCTATAAAATCCTTTAGTGTGATGACTAAGCTCTAGAACCAATAGATCAATTAGTGTAGTTATTATGAACTGATATGTACTATAAAATGTGGAGAATCTAATTTCTTATACCATGAATCAGATTTTGGAGATAGTACACAACAATGCAAGAGTATTAAAAAAGAAAGGCGATTATTTCAATGGAATTGAGGTTGCAGACTATTTGTAATGCTAAGTGACTTTTAACTAGTACATAGCTGCTACAAATTAAAAAAACAAAGAACCCTTAATACAATTTTGGTCCAATGTATTTATCTGAATTGTGGATTTAAACCCAACTGTCATCAAGCCAATATTTAGGAAAAAGAAAATAACTAGTTAATGAAATTTTATATCTTTTTGTTTGCATCAGAATATAACTGCATTTACCATTACCTAAATTTGCAGGAATAAAAGCACAGTTGGTGCAACATTGGAAAAAGGAGTGGTTTTGAAAGAAAACAACATTATTGTATAGTAAAGTAGAAAATCTATAGGTTTAAATGAAAATTTTATTTTAAGATTAATTATTAAATTTATTGAATAACATAAGTCCACACACTGTATAGATTGAAAGATGCGTAATGATATAGTGTTAAAATGTTTATTGACATATCAAGTTGTAATGATAATGAAAATTGCATATTATAGAAGTTTATGACAATATGATGAAAGAACTATCATACGTTGTCTCATAAAGATTGTATCCTTCATGTCTTTGCGCATGTATCATTCTGTATATTATCTTTTGTACTTCCATTGTGAATGGTATCACAGTGTAGATAGTTTTGTTTTAATTTAATCGGGAAAATCCAATCCTTCGCTTCTAACATTCAAGACTAAGATGTTGCATTTAGATAATGATTTTGATCCCAGATGCTGTGTGGTGGGTTTTCATATTTGGTATTAATAATTTAACATGGAGTTATATGATGAAAGGGATAATCTAACATTTTGACACTGTATCATTATGCATCTTTCATTCTATACGGTGTGTAGACTTATATTATAACAGGTTTATAAAAAATTTCCTCTATGCTTAGTTTACTGACTTAATTCTCCACCCTCACTTGTCTATGTTTGACAGACATCACAGCCCTACAAAATCCAGAGAAGATCTTAACGCTGGAGAGAGTTTACTTATAAAACACTTCCCTGTTGTCAAATTGCTGCCAAATTTGGCAGTTTCGCTGCTATTACTTAAGATAAACGATGTAATTCTGTGCGATCCCATACAAGCACAAGTGCACAACTTATTTGAATCGGCTGCTCTAGTAACTCCTGATGATATGGTGGAAGAAGGTACAAATTTTTGGGGAAGTTAGTTAGTTACTTATAATAGACAAACTGTTGTCCAATTCAACAATTATGTATTATCCACACAACAATTGCGGTCTCCCTGATCACTTCATTATTAGTTTCTATATCCAATTGATTACCGTGATTTCCTGTATTGTTCTGATCTACACTAGGAAGCGGTTCACTCTTACCCAAAGGCTTTAGTTGTTTTCAGTCACAGTATCAATCTCTATTCCTTCAATTCCTCTTGAATCGTCTGAATTAACCTTTATATTTCATTTGTTCTCAATGTTTACAGTTACCACAATCGCCACTTTACTATTTTGCACTTTGACCCCCATAGCAGCATTTTCTTCTTCCTTATATTTGGTTCCATCTTCAACAGATATGTTGTGTTTTGGTATCACAACATTTCCTAAAAAGTATCGGTTGCCTGCATTTTGCACTTGTAACACGGTATCCTTATTGTTTAAATCCAATAATATACCAAATTTATTTGAAATGGTTAAACAAATTTAACTTCTTATTTCCATTAACATCTGCTACTTCTTTACTAGTCTGTTTTCCACTTACCTCAAACTCCTCTAGAACCTATCTTTCAATATTCTCCTCACGTGTACGTTCTGACGTGGAGTTCACATATTTTTTGGATAATTTCAAGATTCTACAGCCTCTTCGATTCCGTTTATACTTATTATGGATTTATTTCTCTTCGTTAATGGAAGATGACAAGGAAGGAAAGCTAAAAACCTTATTTCCTCACATGAATCGTACCGCTCATGCTATACATACTTGTGACATTATAGTTTACACCCTAGTGATGTCAAGGAGCCTGTGCAATTAAAGAAACTTCTAACAGTATAAGCGAGAGTACAAGTTTGAAACTTAATTATGATTAAGTCTTAAACATTTTTTGATGGAGAAGTGAATCACTTGAGCGAGATAAAAGGAGATTATTGACATAAGAGAAGATAAACTTCCTAAGAAATACCTTTGAATTTCTCTTTCTAGCATTAACATAAGAAATAGAAACTACACTCATGTAAATAAGGGTATCAAACAAATAAAAAATCCACTATTAGGAATGTTTGAGCCTAGTCAGTCGCAATAAACTCAACAAATCCACAATTTACCCTATATCTCAATATCAGGTGCATTATTTTCATTTCCATGTTTCACAAGGAATTAGATTAAGCATTTATGCTTAAACCAACTGGCCAAAATTCCTTAAGAGACAATATGCAAGTTCAAACTAGAAGGGGTTTCTGCTTGAAAGCGTATGAAACCTAAATGTGGCATTGGCTATAAAACTTATATAGAGAATTGTAAATAGGGAAGGAATATTGGTTAAAAAATAATAATTTTTTTGATGTTAGCTATGGATTAAACATGAATTTAAATCATTGCTCATCATATTCCAAACTGCAAACCGCATAGAAAGTGAGCCGAAATAGTGTAGTCATAATTTTGAGCGTTTAGTCCGGCTTTGATGATTTTGCTCTTTCTATAATGCTAAGACCTAAGCTTTGTTGTAAAATTTTCAAATGAGTTTTGGAGTATGGGTTTGTTTTTTGAAGAGGGAAGTAAGAATGAAATAAGAGAAGGTGTGGGGATTAGTCCCACACCATAGAATATTGAGGGGTATGCCTCTATATATATAAAAGCTTGATATATCGTATCAAAAGGAATAAGAGAAGGAAGAGACAAAGCAATGCATGAACAATGACATGGACATTAATATTTAAAATGTCAAAAGAAGGGCCTTGGGACTTGGGGTTTTTGTGGTCTCGTGAACAATTGGGCCGCGAATGCAAATGGGCTTGTTGCGCTACGGACTGTTGTTATTTTGAATTATCCGCGCAGTTTTGTAACGTTGCAAATGAAGAGTTGCATCATTTCAAATTCAAACAACATGATGCGATGCTTCAGAAAGGGGTATGGCCGTTGCGAATAGATGCGACTATTCGCTGCTTGTAAATAGCGTCAGTTTCAGATGTTGCAAGTCTCTTCTTCTTCCTCCTCTCTAATCTATGACACCATTAAAGCGTGTCAACACGCTGCAAATTTGTAACGCCTCCACAGCGTTGCAAATATCAGAAAACGTTGCAGATTAGATCTTCTTCTTCTCCTCTTCTTTCTCTTTGATTATAGCATCATCAGAAAATAGTATCAGAGTGAAATAGTATCAGAGTGTTCTTGATATGATCAAAGTCATACAAACTTTGAATCCAATTTCGCTGTTCCAAGGCTTTATTGAATCCTAAAAGTCTACAGTTCGATATCGTTTGTACCTAGTGGATTGAGCTATTACCTGGAAGAATTTGCTCCGCAAATCCTTGAAGTCTGAAGTACGACATTCGAATGACGATCATCATCACTCGATAGCCTCAAACCGCAAAATCTCCAACAAATTTTCAGGCAATATCTTCAATCATGGAAGGTTTGAGCGCATTGCAAGTTAAGAATCAACATTTGATGAAATTGGAGCATTTTGATGGTGAAAACTTCACTCGATGGAAAGAAACGATGAAGTTCTTCCTGATCACTGTGAAGTTGTTCTATATCTTGGAAGATGATTTAGAAATTATACCATGGGAAACCGCTGACGAGGATGCTGCTTAGAAAGAGAAACGAACAAAGCGCAAAGAGGACGATTTTCTATGTAGAGGGAACATTCTGAATGCATTGTCAACTCCAGTCTACAATACTCATAGGACCTTGGAAACTGCAAAAGAACTCTGGACTGTTTTGAAGAGCAAGTATCGCATATCCGAGCCAAGTAATAAAAAATTTCTTATTTGTAATTTTATGGATTTCAAAACGGTCGCCAGCAAGTCCATAATTGGACAAGTGATCAGTGAAATCTTACTGTTGGTGAATCAACTTATAGATGCCTGTATTGATCTCCCTGAACCTTTCGTTGTTGAAGTTATTATTTCGAGACTACCAAACTCTTGGAATGATTATAAGAAAAAATTGAAACATGCGGAAGCAGATTATAATTTAGAAGGTTTATAGCATCATTTTCGTATTGAAGAGGATTCTCACAAACGCAACTAGATGATAATCCGTAAATTGAGTCTCAGGCTAAGGCAAATAATGTTGAAATTATTGTTAAATTAAAGCCTAAGAATGAGACACGGTTTAAGGAGAACAATATTTCCGAAAACAAAAAGAAAGGAGAGTGTTACTATTGTAACAAACCTAGCCACTATTCCCGAGACTGTCGTCTTCGGAAAAAACAAAAAAAAGCGAATCTGTTCAAGAATTACAAAGAAAATAATGGAGAATCCAGCGAAGTTGCTGGTGCAAACAAAGTTGCATGCAAAGTACTGGGAAAAGGCACTATTGAACTTACATTCACCTCTGGGAAAGTTCTTACATTAGTTAATGTATTTTATGTACCCGATATATATAATAATTTGGTTTCTGGATACCTTCTTAATAAAGGAGGATTTAAGATGGTGTATGACTCTGATAAGTTAGTGTTGTCCAAGAACAACAAATTTACTAGACATGGATATTCTTGTAACGACATGATTAAGTTGAATCTAATGAAGAAATTTTCTTCTTATATTGTTGATTTTGTTAATTTATGGCATGGTAGATTAGTACATGCTAATTACAAATCTCTTAGAAATATGCATAAACTGGGATTAATTTTTGATTGTAATTTCGATTCCATCTCTAAATGTGAAATTTGTATTCAAGCAAAAATACACCGAAAATCCTTTAAATCGGTAGAAAGGAAAACTGGTTTGCCTGATTTGGTATATAGTGATGTGGGTGACTTAAAAAGCCATATCACCTATGGTGGTAACCAATACTAAATAACATTTATTGATGATTATACTAGATATGCATATGTATATCTAATGAAATCGAAAGATGAGGCCTTTGATAAATTCAAAATCTACAAAGAAAAAGTTGAAACACAATTAGGAGCTAAGATTAAAGTGTTACATTCAGATCTTGGTGGTGAATATTTTTCAAATGAGCTTACTGTGTTTTGCAAACAAAATGGTATAATTCACCAATGTTGTGAATACCCGAATTCTGACAGACTGATTTTTTTTTCAAAATTCCAGTCTATCGAAACTCGGATTGGTTTGCTCTGGTATCCTACAGAAAAAACAGAGACAAATATGTCAGCACCCAGAAAATGTCTCACAGCGGAATGGATAAAATATAATATAAATCAAAGTATAGCCTTAACGTATTAATAATACTGCCTAACCAGTATCCAAAGCTATAATGTTTCATGTCTCTGCCATAAATCTAACCTGCGAGTATGTTATGAGGAGGGGGTCAGAACACAAATTCTGGTGACTGGATTTAATACTATACATTTTAGATAATCCTACATATACCATTCAATCATATTTTCTTATTTATTTGGTTACTTGGTTAACGACACTCAAGGCTTACACACACGTCATACCCATTTACTTCCCAGTGGATTAACCTAATACAGTATATATGTAGTTACCCCCAATGTCGAGGTACACCCCATGGTACCCCACTCGCACGGTCACCACCGTAATGCCACCGAAATGCCCGCAGCCCCTCTTCCTATGTAGGGATGATGTACTGATCTATATATAACAATGTTACGATCAACATATATCTGCCATCACTATGCTACGTAAGCATACAGACTGCCACCCTCGATCGAGTCAGATCTCATACCGGAGTAATGCCCTCAAGTCTACGATACACCACCCAGAGCATATATGCATGTATTTAGACTGTCCCTCGTATGTACTATTAATTGTAGCTCAATGTCGCGATTGCATGTCCTTCAATGTGCATCGAGTTCCATGGCAGGGTGATACAAGAAACACAGAACTCGATCAGGAGCTTTTCCATATTTGTACAGGCCTGTCTTTAAAGAGCCTCTATATACAGATATACCTAGGGTCTGTTTTCACGGTGGGTATGACCCTACCTCGGCCCCTCCCTCAACTAGTAAAGACTAAAAGAGCTAAGCGGCCGCCCCTAATAACAAACAATCTAAACATCCATTTGGCGTCTCCCCTCAACCCTTATCCCGATAGTGAAGGGTGAATGGTATCTTGGATTTAGCTCTAGTCTTTTCGCATCCCACTGGCTGTCAATGATGGGCATCCGATGATCTGCTATCCTCGTTGGTCATGACCCTCCGCCTCCCCGTTGAGGCAACCGCCGAATCACCCTGGTGTCACTGCGTCATAGCATTCTAACTGCATAGCTACTTCTGCAGTCAAGGCCCACCCACCTAGTAGTTACGCGCAGACCCAACCTCTGTGAACACAGCCTAAGACATCTGCACCGCACAGAGGACTACTAGGAGCACCTTACGTACCTCAGGAAGCCGCGTGCTTCCCCTTCCAATCCTTTGGAGCCGTCAGAACAATCAGATGAATGTGTGCTCCCCTCGTGCCTTATAACACCTCGATGATCTACCCCGTTGGGTTATTCACCCTCAAACGTACGGACTGGTCCAAGCGCCTCACTTTAATATGTTGTTAGACCATATGCCTAAACATTCTTTTACACACTTGCTTTTCCTTACCATGTCTCCTTTTAACTTGGTTATTCCCATTCGCATTGAATTCTTCATCAGTTACCAAGTTCCTCTTGCTTATTAATTTCTGTTATAACTTAACCCATTTAAGTTTATTAATAAGCCCATAACATGTTATTCTCCAGATTGTGGCCCAAGGTCTGTAATCCACAATCTCGTTTATATTCTTGTTTGATTTCTTCATTACACTAACATGTTTTACTTAATATGTAATTAAATATATTTCAATTCACATGTTTTCCAATTAACATTCCACTTACCATTCATGATTAAATATAACTTATTTCATGTCATAAGTTTTCTCATCCTTTCTAATTTAATTATAATTCCACTTTGCATCGTCAATACAACTTATCGTTGTTTACTTATTAAATTAGTTCTATTAACTAGGGCCCATTAATAAGTTTCTCTACCCATTTATTATAACCTATGTTATAATTTCCCCTTGTCCCTAGGACAAGTCTAAACATGTTATTTTTATCAGTGGGTTTCAGACCCGCAAGTTTACGGATTACTTAATTTATAATTAAGTACAATATATTTCCCCCCTTTTTCTTAACTGGTTTCAAGTTTTCACCTTTACTGATTACTCAATTTACACAGTTAAGTGTCCCTTAACTCAATTCACCAGTTATCCCATTCCCTTACTAGTTTATTATAACCTAAGTTATAATATTCACTTGTCCCTAGGACAAGTCTACCTAATATAAAACATTTTCATTAACGTTATTTATTTATAATAGGTTATTATAATTCCCCTTTTAAACCATTTACTGATGTAAACCATTATTCTTCATTTACTGCAATATATATTCCTTATTATATTAAGGAAAACACTTCATGCACCTTATCAGTTTGATAGAAGGAATCAATGATTTATTTTCATAACATATCCCTATCAAAATCCGTGGTAGTAAGTAATTTCTTTACTTTTCTTTATTTACTGTTGCTTACTTGCAAAAAACGTTCTCAGAAATAGGACATTTAGGGAAATACATCACTTTTCCTTCTCATCACACTAACTCGGTTCATTACATCCCTTCCTTTCTTATTTTCTGAGTTAGACATTTAATTACCATCGTTGCCATTTATTCGTATCTTGTTATATACATATATATATATATATTCCTAGACCTCTCACATTAAGCCTACACTTGTGGACGCTGGATTTGCCGGGCGGGTCCGGGCAGACTTCTACCACAAGTCGACTAAACCTCGTGCCTTAGCACCATTTTTAATTATGCCCTTAGCCTCTCACAATAGATTTACCACTTGTGAATGCTGGATATGCCGGGCGGGTCCGGGCAGACTTCTATCACAAGTGCAATCTAACCTCGTGTCTAAGGCGTTACAGTTTCAAATTACTGTATATTTAGGCATGCTCATATTTTAATAGTTATCCCTTTTTCCATGTAATTTTTTTGCATATTATCCTCTTGATATGTTTATTGTAATTGAGTTTACATGTCATCAAGTTATGCCTATATTTTGGTGCATGTCCATTTTTACATGTATTTAATTCTAATTTTTGACGTGTAAGCATTTAATCGGGTAATTATTCAAATCTAGCAAGTTACATGTCAATTACTCAATTATATGTCATAGGTAAATCATGTAGTTACAATCACTGAATTGGCTATTCATATCCTAACAAGTTTATTTTCTCCAATAGGTAACCATTCAACACTTTAGCCAATTCAACATAGGAATTTCATGACATATTCATATTAACATTTCAACTCATTACAACAGTAATTTATAATTAATCTGGCAATTTCGCGATTAATAAAAAGGGGAATGCTAAATGATTATGTACCATTATCTAAAATAATATAGCTTAAATCCACTCACCTCGTAAGCTTTCCAAATCCTGAATCTGGTCCAGATCCAATCTTCCATGATTTTCCCTTAATTGAATTCAGAACCTAATAATCATGGATTTACTATTTATACTAAAAGAGAAAAGGGAAAAGAAAGAGAAGGGAAGATTGAATAGATTGAATAGATTGGATATGGAATGTTACCTTGCTTTTCTCGTAATTCTGAATGCCTTTTAAAAAAAACATCACTCTTCTCTCCAGATCTTAATTTAAGATTTTCTAATTTATAAATCTAAATTTCTAAATATATTCGAGGGGAGAGAGAGAATAATGGCAGAGCTCCAACGTAGCCGCCAAATTATAAGGTTTAGGGTTAGGTCTAAGTTCTAATTTATAGGTGTAGCGGAGGAACCAGGAACCTCAGATTTAATTTAAAAACATCAGAATCGTCCACGTCAGAAAAGAACTTTTCAGATCTGCGGGTGGTTCGATGTAACAACCCGGAATTTTTAGGACCAATTAAAAATTTTTATTTTAGAAATTTTAATGGATTTTTAATATTTAAAATAATTTATTTTAAATAATAACGACCACAAAATTATTTTAAAACGAAGTTAGAACGAATATATTTATTTTAGTTATATAAGGAGTTAGAAATGGCATGGCAGTTTGAAAATTTGAATTTGAACTTTGATTGAATGTACAGGATGCAAAATAAATTGATTTTTAGTAAATACAAAAATATTTAAATCTGTTTAAAAATATCTTTCCAATGAATCTGAAAAAATGAAATTTCATAACAGGAATCAAAAGTTATGTCTAGTTTAAAATTCAGAATAGTCACTATAGAATTTAATATAATATATAGCCCGTATAAGTAGCCATTTTGCAAACGGCCTCCGTTTTCGATGAAACTACTTTGGTTAGATCCGGAATGTCAAATTATTGCATGATTCCAATTTTCATAATTTTTGGAATTAATATGTGAGCGTGATAAATATAAACGTGTTTTGTCAATTTCAGTCATTTTGGATTGACCAAAAAATGACCATCTTTCAAACGGTCTCTAAATTCGACGAAATTAATTTTGTTAGGACCATATCGTTAAAACATAGCTAGATTTATTTTTTGGGAATTTTTGGAGTCCGTATATGGTCTTGGTAAATTTAAATATACGATCGAATTAAATAATTAAATGTTTTATAATTTAATTTAAAGAAAAACTGATCGAAATGACCAAACTGGCTTACGAAACATATCCCATTATGTCCGGAATGGGGGTAATTAACTAGAGGCGATAGTCGTTGGGTTTGGTTTGGAGTTGGATCGATAAACAAATAATATTGAAATTAAATATTAAAATAATATTAATATTATTATATTATAAATACCCCTTAACTAAGACTAACCCTAACCCTAAGAACCATTCAGCCGCCACTAAGGATATTAATGGCCATGGTGTTTCGATTTTCTTCCCTCAATCATGTAAAATCCATTCAAGATTAATTAAAACATATAGCACGAATATTAAAGAGATTCTTATGCTCTTTAATTTGGTACGGTTAAGATCGTACCTGGGTTAGCATTTTTTGAGGAATCGCCCCTCCAACCAGCTTCGTTCGAAGTCATCTCCAGGCTGTTATAGGCTATCGAGCTTCATTCCATTGTAGGCATTGGAGGAGGAGGGCTACGGCGTCGTGGTGGTGACATCCGATTTTGCCCTGGCGGTTTGAGAAGGTAGCGAAGTGAAGCCCTGACGATGAAGCATGTTGTGAGCAACTGTCTAGAGGAAGACGGGTAAAGAAGAAGATGGGGTCAAAGGGATTAAGGAAAGGATAGTGATTAATTTATTTATTAATTATTTAAAATATTTAATCAACATTTAAATGATCGTATCTTATTCAAACAACAACCGAATCGGACGATTTCAAATCCGTCGAAATCATGGTGAAAATATCTTCGTGGTGGAACTGACTAAAATCAAAATGGAGCAAATCAGAATTTCAGGAAAATTCAAAAGAAATAAATACCAATGTGAGATTTCTTATTCAAACATTAAAATTTAATCGTTATTGCATTGGAAATTTTTATATACGCTGTCAAGTTTCGATTGTATGTTGTATGTGATATGAACTGGTTGAAATTGTTTGTAGTGATCCATTGGATCTGATTGGAATTGTTAGAATTTATCATACAATAAAAATATTTCTTTTTATTGTATATATAATATTGAAATTGTTAAAATTGTACGTACAATAAAAATGTTATTTTTATTGTATATGATAAGAATAGAATTGTATACAAATAAAGATTTCCTTTTTATTTGTCATGTAAACATAGAACTGTACATAAATAAAAATATTCTTTTTATTTGTCATGTAAACATTAGAATTGTACACCAATAAAAAAAATTCCTTTTTATTTGATAGTTTAAATTAAAAATATCATTTTTACTAGAAATGTTATGTTAGGTAAAAATATCATTTTTATTAGAAATGTTATATTAGAATAAAAATATCATTTTTATTAGAAATGTTATATTATAATAAAAATGTCACTTCTATTAGAAATGTTATATTAGAATAAAAATGTCATTTTTATTAGAATTGTTATATTAGAATAAAAATGTCACTTTTGTTAGAAATGTTATATTACAATAAAAATGTCACTTTTGTTTGAAATGTTATATTAGAATAAAAATGTCACTTTTGCTAGAAATGTTATATTAGAATAAAAATGTTATTGTTAGAAATGTCATATTTAAGATTGGAATTTGCATACAAATAAATATTCACATTTATTTGTTATACTAAAGATTGGAATTTGCATACAAATAAATATTCACATTTATTTGTCATATTAAAGATTTAAATTTGTGTACAAATAAATATTCATTTTTATTTTTTCATTAGCAACATAGATAATGTCATATTGAAATAAAAAATGCCATTTATTTAGAATCATATTTTGCAATAATTATGTCATTTATGTTAAGGATCACATTTTGTAATAAATATGTCATTTATGTTAGGAATCATATTTTATAAAATGTCATTTATTTAGATAATGTTATGTTATGTTATGTTAAAATGTCATTTATTTAGATAATGTCATGTTATGTTAAAAATGTCATTCATTTAGATAGTGTCATGTTGTAATAAAAATGTCATTTCGTTAGGGAATGTTAGGCTGAAATAAAAATTATGTCAACGATAAAATTTACATTTTCATAGTGCATGTAGAAATGATTAAAATGATAATGAATTAGAAATACAAAAATATGATAAACATTAAAACATTATCATTGTTACGTTAGCAATATTAGAAAATTGTTCGTACGTTAAAAATATGATTGTGCTAGATTAAAACATTATGATAATAATGTTAATATTAATATGGTAGTTGAAATCAAATTATAAATATCCAATTAATATGATAATAATGTTAATATTAATATGGTAGTTGAAATCAAATTATAAATATCCAATTATTATTTAAATAGTGAAAATTGGTTAAATAGAAAATATTCCAAACCGAATTAGAATTGATTAACCAATGATTTGTTTATGTAAACTGTTGTTGTCTAGAAACCCCACATGAGTACTGGGAAGATATTTGACGTACACTAGCCTCAATATTTAGTTATATGTCATTCGATGGATTGACAGTCTGTGATGAGCGTTATTTATTTATTTTAATGCTCATACAGTTGTAAAACTTCACTCTGGATGTAAATGGATTGTTTAATGATTATTTATCATTATTGTTATATACATGCGATGTATAAAAATCCATATAACTGAAATTATGTGGTAATTGATTGAGTCGCATTCCGATTCAGAATATATTTATATAAAGAATATTAAAAAATAAAGAATCTTTTAAAATAAAGAATATTTTAAAATCAAGAGTATTTTAAAATAAAATTCAATGTAGAATAAAATCATGATTTTTATGTCCAATTTTGGATGGACACAAAAATATAAATAGGAAGCCGGGTTAATTATAGAAACGCCATTTTAACCCGAACGGGTTTATCGATCGATTTTATTCATTTTATAATAAATATTGAAAAGTAGTGATTTCAAAATTTAATATTTTGGAAATATTATCATTTTAATATTGTAAAGATATAGAATATTCAATTTTGATTTAAAATTAAAAATAAAGTTGAAATCATTTTAAAAACGAATTTACAAATATATTATAAAAAACGATTTAAATGGAAATCGATGAAATATATATACTATATATTATATATATAATGGCCTGAATAGAACGCGCCGCGTAGCGACCGTTCGCGAAATTTCGACCATTAACTTCAAAATGTAACGGGAGATCTGATCGTCGGATTCTCTTAAAACCAGAACCATTGGGTTCATATCGAAAATAGCTTTCCAATGAATATAAGATTTTTGAAATCTAACTGTTAGATTTGGAATTATATTCAAATCAAATTTGGAAAAGGTCGCTATGGATGCAATTTGGTGGCCATTATTGGAAACCGATTGTACGGACCTTAATAAAATTATTAAAAATATGGAAAAATTATGTAAAATCATAACAAATGATTTAAAAAGATTTTGGATGAAAAATTCCATATTCGAAAAGATAAAAATATATTTTATCGAAATGAACTAGTTATTAACTAGAATAAATCTTTAAATTAAGATTTAATGAAGCTTTCCAATTACTTAATATTAAATTGGAATTAAATAAAATAAATTGGATTTTGGGTTTGCCGTGAATGGTGTCTTCAATAACACTGTTTTTAAACCCCGTGTGAAAAGAATAAATCTTTTAATTAAGATTATTAGAATTTCCAATTATATTTAGTAATTGGAATAAAAATGAAATGTGAATTGGGTTTATTGTGAACTGTGTTTTTAATGTCATTTGTTCTTTAACCCAATTAATAGTGAAGATATGGTTTGAAATTTATAAATCTTTTTATTGTGATTTAAATGGAAAATTTTCAAAGTAAAGTTTTCCAATTTAATAGAAGAAATTGTAATTGAATGGAATTCGATTTAAAAATAATCGAGATGAGCTTCTATGAAAGAAGACCGTTTTTATATATGGAATTTAAAAGGCTTTGTCGTTGTTCCATTTATATTATTGGTCTGATACAGAAATTTATATCGATTATATATTGATTTAATTTCTGTGAAAATTCCATATTTAATGGAAGATGATTTTGGGTTTATCGTAAACTGTGTTTTAAATGACATTGGTTCTTTAACCCAGTTAAAGACAAGATTAATTTCCTAAAGTTGAATAATCATAAAGTAATGATTTTTGATATTAAAACCAAATTGGAGTTTTAATGAATCTTTAAAAAGAAGACTAAAGAATAAATTTTAAAGAATTTATATTTGATAAAATTAATGGAAATCTTTCCCTAATAATGTGAATATTTTAATTAAAAGAATATTTTGAACTGGAATGAGGTGTATGATATGTTTCTATAGCACTTAATTATTGATTATAAAATACGCGAGTTATTCGGAAAGATCAGGTTTAACCCACTCTGAATAATTACTACGACGATTAAAGTCGAAGACGAAGATGGTGGTTGAAGACCGGAGGTCTTTACATCGTTTGGATGATTACTAATACCTTGACTGGGAGGCATCCCAAGACAAGGTAATAAGTGGTGATCGTCCAGATGTACTTGGAGATCGATGGATATGCGAGAATCTCTCTCCTGAATTGGACATATAGGACGAGGAATAAGGTGTCTCCGGTTTCGTGCAGACCTAGAATGGACTTGTAAATGGATGGTATGTCTAACGTTGTATTCCTTTATGCTGTATTCGTTGATCTTTGCTAAAGATATATCTGTTTGGTGGCGGAGAATTTATTCTCTGGCTTAACACCCTTCTTTGAGATGTACGAGCTCAGAGGTTATATATTGGCAGAAATCAATGGTATGGTATGGATTGACAATGTGGCATGCTAAGATGCAAATGATCAAGGTTTTTTTGAAAAGAAGAGCCTTGTGGTTGATGATCAAAGCACATCTTTATTTAGCATAGCTTTGTGTAGCGATACTTTGCGAGCCTCGCATCCCGGTATGAACCAGAAACGGGAGAAGGACCCGAGGGAGAGCATGCGTTTCTTTCTAGCTAGAAGTGGTATCATTGTATGGAGCCCAGACATTTTACTTATGTGGATGATGGAAAGAGAGGTACCTCGGAATTGAGTCCTTAGTGGCTCTATTTTACGCCCCATAGGGCGCAGAGACGTGTTGTTCAGGCATTAATAACCCACTAACATATTTATGGAGCGGCCCTTGCGCTCCGGGTGCAGTTGTGATTGAATCCTAAGACATGAGCTAGATTGTCTCGAATTCAGTCAGGATAATCCCTTGCCTTGGTTCATGATGGAAATCCAACTTCCAATACGACACCATACGGTTTTAATTGTAGAACTAATATGGCGACATAGTATATGGTAGCTATGCCATCTATGATTGATACATTATGATTGAAATGTTTTTGAAACATATATACACTAATAGTAATATCAAATATGTTTTATCGTATCAAGTATTTTTGACCATTATAAGGTAAAACTCTATCCTTCGGTTTGCGTTGCATTGTGTGATGGGACTCGAGTCTTATAATGGTTTCATTTTTCTAAAAAGCATTGCGTTGTTTAACGATTTACTTTATTTCTTGCACTGGCAGTCCGATGGAGTAAACCCGTTCCGCATTAGCGGTGCGGCCCTGTGATTACCCTTATTATTATTAGATAAATTAAGTAAGATTTCTCACACCAGTCCCGTGACTGACTCGTAGTTTGTTTCACTTTGCAAACTCGGGTGCCCTCTTTTCCACACAGGCAGTCAAGTAGCTTATTTTGCAGATATATTAAGCAGGATTCTGGATCGAAGCTTAAAGCTGTACCCAGAGAATTGATAGTCTTCCTCTGTATTAGTTAAATTGTTCCGCTGCACTGCATAAAGTTTATTGTAAATTATCTTCCGCTATATTATATTCGATGTACTCTGATATTATGTACTCTGACGTAACATTATTATGATGTTTATAAAAGTCTTCTGTTATTTGTTTTGATGTGTTATATGCCCAAAGTTAGTGTATCCGGTGATTTCCCGCGAGGGAAATTTTCGGGTCATTACAGTCGACCCCTAGGTCGATACCCCTGTTGGTGGGTCGACCCCCAATGGTCTAATTTCCCTCTAGCTTTTCCCGCTCATGAATTTTGATTTTGAAACTGATTTTTGAATTTTCTGGATATATTTATTTAATATATACACATATAAGCTAATTATATGTATAAAAACTTCTAATGCTCATAATTTCTTCATACGATGTCCTTTTTACGCAAACCAAGTGTCTATCTTGGCCAAAATTTGGAGACAGACGCAACGGCATAGTCAGTTTTACTTAATTCTGAATATTTAAATGAGTTATTATTATTTCATTATCCTAAAAATGTTGGGTGTTACAAGTGTACCTCTCCATATACACCACAACAAAATGGTATTGCTGAGAGGAAAAATAGAACTTTAGTAGAAATGGTTAACGCCATGCTCATAAGTTCTAATTTAACTTATAGCATATGGGGTGATGCTATGTTATTTACATGTTACGTTTTATATAGAGTACCACTTAAAAGGAATAATATTTGCCCTTATGAGTTATGGTTTAATAGAAAGCCTAACCTTACTAGACTTTTGCTTAACATACATTGGAAAACCTGATCCTAAATGACCCAAGTTAGGAAATAGGGCATTCAAGTGTGTTTTCATAGGATATCCTCTTAACAGTATTAATTATAGATTCCTTATACCTGAAACCATTGATGTTATAGAATATGTAGATGTAGAATTCTTTGAAAATCAAACTATTGAGAATCCATTGAGAACATCTAGTCCAGAACCAACTGACGCTAATGATACCGATGAATATGCTTATGCTCAGAACAACAAGGAAGTGTCAGTACTAGATAATAGTACTGAACATAGGAGAAATAAAAGAGCGACTAGAGGAGGACTATGGTCCTGACTTCATAACATATCTCGTAGAAGGCAATAAGGATGAAGTCCTTAATGTGACAAGATATGTAATGAAAGTCGACAATTATCCCAACTTATTCTAAAGCTGTGAGTTCCATAGATTCTAATTTATGGAAAGAAGCTGTCATTGATGAAATGAATTCTATAGTGTTAGACCATACTTGGGTTTTATCTAATTTACCTCCTGGTGCTAAACCTATAGGATGTAAATGGATATTCAAGAAAAAGTTGAATACAAATGGATCCAATGATAAGTTTAAAGCCATATTAGTTGCTAAGGGAAATAAACAAAGACAAGGAGTAGATTATTTTGATACATATGCTCCAGTTGCTCGCATATATTCCATACGCTGAAATCAATTCATAATTTGGTCATACATCAAATGGATGTAAAGACGGCTTTTCTAAATGGAGATTTAGAAGAAGAGATATACATGGAACAATCTGAAGGTTTTATAACCCCAGGCTAAGAAAAGAAAGATTGTAAATTAGTAAAATCTCTTTATGGCCTAAAGCAAGCTCCCATGCAATGGCATGAGAAGTTTGATAAAGTTGCACTGTCATTTGGATTCATTGTTAATGATGCTGATAAATGTATTTATAGCTAATCGGATAACAACGGTTATGTTATAAAATGTTTATACGTTGATGACATGCTAATATTTGGTTCCAATATATCATGTGTAAATGAAACTTAAAAGTTTCTATTTTCTGAATTTGATATGAAAGATCTTGGAGAGGATGATGTAATTTTAGGAATTAAAATCATTAGGAAAGCGGGGGAGTTATTACTAACCCAGTCTCATTACATTGAGAAGTTTCTAAAAAAGTATGATCATTATGATGACAAACCAACACCAACTCCTTTAGATATAAGTATCAAATAAGAAAAGAACACTGGACATACCATTTCTCAAATGGAATATTCTAGTGTTATTGGGAGTCTTATGTATGCTATGCATTGCACTCGACACGATATCGCACATGCTATAAGTGTATTGTGTCGATTTACGAGTAACCCAGGTTTTGAACACTGGAAAGCCATTTCTAGAGCTTTAGCTTATTGGAAAGGAACCATTAACTATGGTTTATCTTATAAAGGATATCCTGCTGTAATAGAAGGACATAGTGACGCAACCTGGAACAATGTAGAATCCAAATCCAAGTATTTGACCAGATGGATATTTACATTAGGAGGCGTCGCTGTATCTTGGGCTTCCAAGAAGCAGACCTGTATATATGATTCAACTATGTTATCAAAATTGATTGCATTAGCATATGCATGTAAGGAAGCAAAGTGGCTTAGGAATTTATTAATAGAAATCCAACTATGGAAGAAGCCATCTCCCGCAGTCTTGATTTACTGTGATAATCAAGCAACGATATATAATTTCTCTAATAAGACTTATAATGGAAAGTCTAGATATGTGAGTCTAAGACATCAGATGGTAAGACAATTACTCAAAAGTGGAATTATAATTGTTGACTATATAGAAATGAAGAAAAATATAGCTGACCCACTTACTAAAGGTCTTCCAAACGCTATGGTTTCTGTATAGTCAAAAGAAATGGGACTAATGTCTTTGAATAAAGATTTATCATCATTAACAAAAACCCAATTTGTGTCTTGAAAAGGATAGGAAAAGTTCAATGTGTACCAAATAGTTAAGAGTATGACTATGGAACACTAAATCAATTATCCCATAATACTTTCTCTGGGGTTCTGCAAGAACAAAAGATGGATACATATTCTTAATAAGTCTAGAAACCTTTAAAGGTATCTCGCAGAAACACCTTAAGAGACTTACCTATATCAGTATGTAAATAAGACCGTTTCCTAGGAAAGTAAGACCGCTTGCTAAAGTAGAGTCATGAACCGGGATTAAAGCACATGGCCATTAACGTGTCGAGCAATACAGAACACTCTAACTAAGGAAATCATCATGTGTAATTGTTCCGGTTTTATCATTAAGGGACACTTGGTTCAAGATTCGTTCACCATAGAATCTCAATAGAACTTTGAACGATTTACACTAAGTAAAGGTTCAAATCCAAAAGATACATGTTATTTATGTGTTGTCTCCACGATGATGCAAAACTTGATCTTCGAACTACATAAGCTTGGTCCAACTTGGGTATATAGGAAATCACGTTAGTGATTCAGCCATCAATTTTATTTATTTCTTTATTTTGAAAATTGGGGGAGATTGTTGTAAAATTTTGCAAATGAGTTCTTGGGTATAGGTTTTTTTTATGAGGGAAGTACGAATGGAAAAGAGAAGGTGTGGGGATTTTCTGACACTATAGAATATTGAGGGGTATGCCTCTCTATATATAAAAGCTTGATATATCATATCAAAATGAATAAGAGAAGGAAAAGACAAAGCAATGCATGAACAATGACATGAATATTAATATTTAAAATGTCAAAAGATGGGTCTTGGGCCTTGGGCCTTGGGGTTCTTGGGGTCTCATAATCAATTGGGCCGCGAACGCAAACGGGCTTGCTGCGCTACGGACCGTTGCTATTTTGAATCAGCCACGCAGTTTTGTAATGTTGCAAATGAAGAGGCACATCATTTCGAATTCAAATGATGGGATGCTACGCTTCAGAAAGGGGTATGACCATTGCAAAAAGATGCGACTATCCACTGCTTATAAATAGAGACAGTTTCAGATGTTGCAAATCACTTCGATCTCTTCTTCCTCCTCTCTAATCTGTGATGCCATAAAAGCATGTCAACACGCTGCAGATTTGTAACGCCTCCATAGCATTGCAAATTCCATAAAACGTTGCAGATTAGATCTTCTTCTTCTCCTCTTCTTTCTCTTTGATTATAGCCTCATCAGAAAATAATATCGGAGTGTTCTTGATTGGATCAAAGCCATACAAAGTTTGAATCCGATTTCGTTGTTCCAAGGCTTTATTGAATCTTAAAAGTCTATTGTTCGATAATCCGTTTGTACCTGGTGGATTGACCTATTGTCTGAAAG
The DNA here is from genome assembly GCA_030737875.1 of Allium sativum. Lineage (NCBI taxonomy): Eukaryota > Viridiplantae > Streptophyta > Magnoliopsida > Asparagales > Amaryllidaceae > Allium > Allium sativum. The sequence goes on from CM060912.1 coordinate 713,817,153, forward strand.
AATTTTCTCCGCAAATCCTTAAAGTCTTAAGTACGACATTCATATGACGATTATATCCATTCGAAAGCCTTAAACCGGAAAAATCCATAACAAATTTTTAGACAATGTCTTCTATCATGGAAAGTTTGAGTGCATTGCAAGTTACGAATTAGCATTTGACGAAATTGGGGCGTTTTGATGGTGAAAACTTCAATCGATGGCAAGAGACGATAAAGCTCTTCCTGATCAATGTGAAGTTGTTCTATATCTTGGAAAACGATTTAGAAAGTATAGAATGGGAAACCGCTGACGAAGATGCTGCTCTGAAAGAGAAACGAGGAAAGCACAAAAAGGACGATTTTCTATGCATAGGGCACATTTTGAATGCATTGCCTACTCCAGTCTACAACCCTCATAAGACCTTGGAAACTGCAAAAGAACTCTGGACTGCTTTGGACAGCAAGTATCGCATATCTGAGGCAAGTAATAAAAAATTTCTTATTTATAATTTTATGGATTTCAAAATGGTCGCCAACAAGTCAATAATTGGACAAGTGAGTGAAATCTTATTGTTGGTGAATCAACTCAAAGATGCCAGCATTGATATCCCTGAATCTTTTGTTGTTGGAGTTATTATTTCGAGGCTCCCAAATTCTTGGAATTATTATATGAAAAAATTGAAACATGTGAAAACGGCTTATAATTTTGACGGTTTACATCATCATCTTCGTATTGAAGAGGATTCTCTTAAACGCGAACTAGATGATAATTCGCAAACTGAGTCTCAGGCTAAGACAAATAATGTTGAAATTACTGATAAATTAAAGCTGAAGAATGAGACACTGTTTGAGAAGAACAATATTTCAAAGAACAAAAGGAAGTGGGACTATTATTATTGTAACAAACCCGGCCACTATGCCCGAGACTGTCGTCTTCGGAAGAAACAACAAAAAGAGAATGTGGTCGAAGAAAAACTTATGGTTGTTGTACAAGAAGCGAATTCTGTTAATGGCACTGATAATGATTGGAGGCTCGATACTGGATCAACCATTCATATTTGCAAAGACCGTAATCTATTCAAGACTTACGAAGAAAATAATTGAGAATCTAGCGAAGTTGCTGGCGCAAACAAAGTTACAAGCAAAGTACTGGGAAAAGGCACTATTGAACTTACATTCACCTTTGGGAAAGTTCTTACTTTGGTTAATGCATTTTATGTACCCGGTATGTGTAATAATTTGGTTTCTGAATACCTTCTTAATAAAGGAGGATTCAAGATGGTGCATGAGTATGATAAGTTAGTGTTGTCCAAGAACACCAAATTTATTAGATAGGGATATTCTTGTAACGACACGATTAAGTTGAATATAATGAAGAAATCTTCTGCTTGTATTGTTGATTCTGTTAATTTATGGCACGGTAGATTAGGACATGTTGATTATAAATCTCTTAGAAATATGCATAAACTAGGATTAATTTCTGATTGTGATTTCGATTCCATCTCTAAATGTGAAATTTGTGTTCAAGCAAAAATACACCGAAAATCCTTTGAATTGGTAGAAAGGAAAACTGGTTTGCTTGATTTGGTATATAGTGATGTGGGTGACTTGTAAAGTCATATCACCTATGGTGGCAACCTATACTATATAACATTTATTGATGATTATACCAGATATGCGTATGTGTACCGAATGAAATCGAAAGATGGGGCCTTTGATAAATTCAAAATCTACAAAGCAGAAGTCGAAACACAATTAGGAGTTAAGATTAAATTGTTACATTTAGATCGTGATGGTGAATATTTTTCAAATGAGCTAACTTTGTTTTGCAAACAAAATGGTATAATTCACCTGCGTACTGCCCCGTGTACATTATAACAAATTGGTATTGCTGAGAGGAAAAATAGAACTTTAGTAGAAATGGTTAACGCCATGCTCATAAGTTCTAATTTACCTTATAACCTATGGGGTGATGCTATGTTATTTGCATGTTACATTTTAAATGGAGTACCACTTAAAAGGAATATTATATCCCCTTATGAATTATGGTTTAATAGGAAACCTAACCTTACTAGACTTAAAGTTTGGGGTTGCTTAGCATACGTTAGAAAACCTGATCCTAAATGACCTAAGTAAGGAAATAGGGCATTCAAGTGTGTTTTCATAGGATATTCTCTTAATAGTATAACTTAAAGGTTCCTTATACTTGACAACTTTGAAGTTATAGAATCTGTAGATGTAGAATTCTTTGAAAATCAAACTACTGAGAATCCATTGAGATTATCTAGTCCACAACCTACTGAGGCTAATGATACCTATGATGATGAATATGCTCGTGCTCAAAATAGCAAGGAAGTGTCAATACCAGATAATAGAACTGAACATAGGAGATGTAAAAGAGTGAGAATAGAGAAGGAACATGGTCCTAACTTCATAACATATCACGTAGAAGGCAATAAGTACAAAGTTACTAATGCGAAAAGATATGTAAAGAACGTTGATGATGATCCCAAAACTTATTCTGAAGCTATGTGTACCAGAGATTCTAATTTATGGAAAGAAGTTGTCAATGATGAAATGAATTCCATAAGATTAAACCATAATTGGGTTTTATCTGATTTACCTGCTGGTGCTAAACTTATAGGATGTAAATGGATATTCAAGAAAAAGTTGAATACAAATGGATCCGTTGAAAAGTTTAAAGCCAGATTAGTTGCTAAGGGATATAAACAAAGACAAGGAGTGGATTATTTTGATACATATGCTCCTGTTGCTCGCATATCTTCCATACGCTGTTTAATAGCATTGGCATCAATTCATAATTTTGTCATTCATCAAATGGATGTAAAGATAGCTTTTCTAAACGGAGATTTAGAAGAAGAGATATACCTAGAACAACCTGAACTTTTTATAACCCCAGGCCAAGAAAAGAAAGTTTGTAAATTAGTCAAATCTCTTTATGGCCTGAAGCAAGCTCCCATGCAATGGCATGAGAAGTTTGATAAAGTTGCACTGTCGCTTGGATTTATTGTTAATGATGCTGATAAATGTATTTATAGCAAACCAGATAACAACGGTTATGCTATAATATGTTTATACATTGATGACATGCCAATATTTGTTTCCAATATATCATGTGTGAATGAAACTAAAAAGTTTATATCTTCTAAATTTGATATGAAAGATCTAGGAGAGGATGATGTTATTTTAGGACCTAAAATCATTAGGAAAGCGGGGGAGTTATTACTAACCCGGTCTCATTACATTGATAAGTTTCTAAAGAAGTATGATCATTATGATGACAAACCAGCACCAACTCCTTTAAATCAAGGTATCAAATTAGGAAAGAACACTGAACGTACCATTTTTCAATTGGAATGTTCTAGTGTCATTGGGAGTCTTATGTATGCTTTGCATTGCACTTGACCCGACATTGCACATGCTATAAGTGTATTATGTCGATTTACGAGTAATCCAAGTTTTGAACACTGGAAAGCCATTTCCAGAGTTTTAGCTTATTTGAAAGGAATTGTTAACTATGCTTTATCTTATAAAGGATATCCTACCGTAATAGAAGGATATATTGACGCAACCTGGAACAATGTAGAATCCAAATCCAATTCTACGACTAGATGAATATTTACATTAGGAGCGCTACTGTATCTTGGGCTTCCGAGAAGCAGACCTATATATCTGATTTAAATATGTTATCAAAATTGATTGCATTAGCAGATACATGTAAGGAAGCGGAATGGCTTAGGAATTTGTTATAAAAATTCCACTATGGAAGAAGCCATCTCAAGCAGTCTTGATTAACTGTGATAATCAAGCAATGATATATAATGTTCCTAATAAGACTTACAATGAAAAGCCTAGACATGTGAGTCTAAGACATCAGATGGTAAGACAGTTACTCAAAAGTGGAGTTATAACTGTTGACTACATAGAAACGAAGAAAAACTTGGTTAACCCATGTGACGGCAAGGAATTTCGCTCGGTCCGAACCAGTCGCTAAACCGATCCAGGCCGTTCGAAACGCCCTATCATTTGAGAACACGACAAAACAGAACGCATATGGAAGAACATTTCATTGTATATTACAACAATGCATCCGATTACAAGAATATACAGAGTATAAATGAATATTACACAGAAATATCAGAGATTTAAATTACATTTAAATACATAGCAGTGGAAAATGATACAATACACAACTAGAAGAGATATACGGATACAAAGCTTTCCGGATATCGTTCCAGCTGTAAACCAGGATCCTGTGAATATAAATCTGCAAAACCAAAACTACTAGCTGCCCGTGTCAAAATAGGGGCACCCAGAGTTTAGGTTAAAACAATAAACTCCAGGTCAGTCATGTGACTGGTGTGAGAACTAAAACAGTTATTAATCTTTATTTGAAAGTTAGGTAAATCAAGGGACCACGCCGTATAACACGGAACGGGTTTCCTCCCAAGAATACCAGTGCATATAACAAACAGCGCAATGCTAAATAAAGAAAAATGAAGCTGTTATAAGACCCAGGTCCTATCACACAATGCAACGCAAGCCGGGGGATAGGGTTTTCCCTTATAACAGCCAAAGAATGCTTGATACGTTTAAAACAAATCATTTGATACTATAATAAGTGCATAGTGTATAAAACAACTTCGAATCATAAGTATCAATCATAGGCGACATGAGCGTCCCATGCCACTATGTCGCCATATATAGGTTTACAAATAAAACCGCAAAGTCACGTATTTGGAAATTGGATTTCCGTCTATGAACCGAGGCAAAAGATAGTCCTCAACCGATTCGAGACGCTCTAGCCCGCCCCTCAGGATCAGAGCTCGAGTGACCCTTGGATCCTCAGGGCCAGTCCACCGATGTGGATTAAACTTAAACCCTGAACATGCGCTTCCCCGCCCTATGGGGCGTAAACGAGCCAACTAAATGACTCCATCGGTTCGAGAACGACCGATCAATCCGAGGCGCCTCGCAACAGCAACAACCACATAAGTCAAACTCGTCAGGGCGTGTAAAACCACTGACGCCCCTTCTAGCTAGAAAGAAACGCATGCCCTCCCTGACGTCCTCTCCCGTTTTTGGTTCATACCGGGTGTGAAACACGCGAGGTAAACGTTACACAAAGCTACGCCACAAAGGCCTTGCTTTGATCATCACCACAAGACTTTGCTTTTCAACAGAAGCCTCGATCAATTGCCACTTAGGCATGCCACACAGGCAATTCACTCCATGTGTTTGATATCCATCAATATATAACCCCTGAGCTCGTACGTCTCAGAGAAGGGCGTTAAGCAAGAGAATAAATTCTCCGCCGCCAAACAGATATATATTTAATAGAGATCAATCACAAGGACTAAAATCCAATGTCAGACATACAGTCCATTTACAAGTCCGTTCTGGGTCTGAACGAAACCGGAGGCACCTAGTACCCCGCATATCCATCGATCTCCAAGTACGTCTGGACGATCACTAACTGTTTCCATCTTCTTGGGTGTACAGCCCAATCAAGATCATCAGTAATTACCCAAACGACGTGAAGACTTCCGGTCTTCGACCATCGTCTTCATCTTCGACTTATCGTCGTATCAGTTATTCAGAATGGGATAAACCCGGTCTTTCCGAATAACTCGCGTATATATTATAAAAGTGTTACACAAACACAACATACGCCTCATTCCAATTCATTAGTCACTAACCGTAAATTAATCAAGAGAATAATTCCCCAAATATTAACCCCGAAGGCCGAAACCAACATCAGATCAATATCCAGAAAACCATTCTGTTTGGCTAACCGACGGTCAATTTCTAAATTTCACATTCATAGGGAAAGGTTCCCATTAATTTTATCCAAGATAAATTTCTTGAATTTATTCTATAATCTATTTTTGAATATCAATTCAAACTAGTCGGGATTAACGAACCTTACCGAAGTAATTATTTGTTTTAATTTCCCAATCCCAACCTATTCATCCCATGAAGTAAAACTGGTTATACTTCATATCTAACACCACGGTGTTATCGGTAAATTCAATTACCATTTCACGTTCAAATCTAATTAAAGATTTAACTATCGCCTGGAGCAAAACTGGTGATACTCCACTTCGATTATTTCAATCTAATTAAAGATTCATTAAAACTCCACTTAGTTTTAATCTGTGACTGGGTTAAAGAATCCGTGTCATTTAAAAACACAGTTCACAATAAACCCAAAATCACCTTCATTAATTATCGGGTTAAAGGACGAGTGTTATTTAAAAACACTGTCCACGATAAACCCAAAAATCAATATCAATTCAATTCCAATTAAATATTATTTAATTGGTACACTTCATTAAATCTAAATAAAAAGATTTAATCTTTTCTCAACTGGGTTCAAGAACAGTGTTAGTGAAGACACCATTCACGACAAACCCAAATCACATTTGATATTCAATACAAGGCTCTGAATAGAAAATATCCCGGCTTATATTCAATATCAAATTCTACGACCAACAAATATCGTATAGGAAATAACGATATATAAATATCTTTTAAATTTCCATAACAACACCTGTATAATCACGAAATTCGACATCGAAATGTTCCGAAGACAATTTCGATTCAAATCCATTCCAATGCAATTATTGGAAATTCTGGTTATTTTCAAAACCTCAATATTCAATTTATTCATTTAAAAATAAATAGAATTGTAATTCTAGTTCAAAACTAGTTCATTTCGATAAAAATCTATTTTTATCTTTTCAAATATGGAGTTTTTCATCCCAATTCTTTCTAAATCATTTCTTATGATTTTACATAAATTATTACTATTTTTAATAATTTTATCAAGGCCCGTACAGTCGATTTCCATCAACGGCCATCGAACTGCACTTACAGCGACCTTTTTCGAATTTGATTTGGACGTATCTCCAAATCCAACCGTTAGATTTCAAATTTCTAACATTCATTAGAAAGCTCTTTTCGATACGAACCCAACGGTTCCTGTTTTAGGAGAATCCGACGGTCGGATCTCCCGTAATGTCCGTTTGAAATAAATGGTCGAAATTCACGAACTGCCGCGGCGCGTTCTATTCAGGCCATTATATTATATATATATAATATATATAATATATATTTCGTCGATTTTCTATTCAAAACGAATTATATAAATAGTTTTAAAATTCGTTTCAAAATCTATTTCAACTTCCATTTCAATTCAAAGTAAAATTGAATTCTTCTTTATAAATTCGTTTCAAAATTCATTTCTATTCAATTCAAATTTCAATTCAATTTGAATTCATTTCAATTCACTTTCAATTCAATTTGAATTCGTTTTCAATTCAATTCATTTCGAAATCGTTTTCAATTCAATTCATTTCGAAATCGTTTTCAATTCAATTCATTTCGAAATCGTTTTCAATTCAATTCATTTCGAAATCGTTTTCAATTCAATTCATTTCGAAATCGTTTTCAATTCAATTCATTTCGAAATCGTTTTCGAAATCGTTTTCAATTTAATTCATTTCGAAATCGTTTTCAATTCAATTCATTTCGAAATCGTTTTCAATTCAATTCATTTCGAAATCGTTTTCGAAATCGTTTTCAATTTTCATTTTAAAATATTCGATTTCGAAATCACTTTTCAATATTCATTTTAAAATGAATAAAATCGATATAAATATCGTTCACGTCAAAATGGCGTCAATCTAATCAACACGGCTTCATAAATTTCTATTTTCAAATATTCTATTTCGAATATTTCTTTTTCAAAATAGTTGTTATTATCAAAATATTTCGTTCAACACATGACCAATCTCAATGAATGAGTACTGTCAACACATGAACTTTTATTTTATATCGATAAAGGTGTAAATTTTATTACTAAAATATTTCGTTCAACACATGACCAATCTCAATGAATGAGTACTGTCAACACATGAACTTTTATTTTATATCGATAAAGGTGTAAATTTTATTACTAAAATATTTCGTTCAACACATGACCAATCTCAATGAATGAGTACTGTCAACACATGAACTTTTATTTTATATCGATAAAGGTGTAAATTTTATTACTAAAATATTTCGTTCAACACATGACCAATCTCAATGAATGAGTACTGTCAACACATGAACTTTTATTTTATAATATTCTTTATTTTCTAAATTGGAATGAGGCCCAATCAATTACCATATAAAGTTAATTATGTGGATTTTCATACAACACATGTATAATAGCATTGAAAAGTAATCAACCATCAACCAAAGTGCACTACACTGTATAAGCATCAAATATAGATATCTAACGCTTATAACAGCCTGTCAATCGATCGATCGACATATTTAATCAATCAGGATGAGTGAACTTCAAATTTCATCCTAACACCCGTGTGGGGTTTCAAACAATCAAACACATATTTTATTTGTGCAGTTGGACGATGTGTAAAATTTATCGACCCAATCAACGTCATTCAAATAGGTGTACATAAACAAACCGTCTGGTTTGTAAATGAATATTTTATTTTATTCACTTTCACTACATTCATATTCACGTTAAAAATTATATTTTTAACGATAAACATTTTATTCCAACATATGAATTTTTATTATTCATTTACACAATAAAATGATATTTTTATTTTCTAACATATTTTAGAAAATTTCGGCGGCATAACGGCACGATACTAGAAACGGGACGAGGCCTAGCCTTATCCCCGGTCTAGTGAAGGCCCACGCCATTCACACATCAATCATATCAATTTCATTTCACCAAACAATTCAAATCAACTCAAACAATCTAACTAACAACACAGCCAAACAAACAAGTCCATGGTCTGTGGACGATTGTGTCGGGTGCTACTAAGCACCGTCTGCATCCTAGTATATATATATATAACTAGAAAAATAAATTGAAAGGTGAGAAATTCTCACATATTGCTATCCTAGCTCCACGGCACTTCATTGATAGAAATCTTCATCGCTATCGCATCTTCGTCATCTTCGTTGCCCGTATTCTCTACATATGTGAAAATCGAATTTTTACTTCGCTATTCAATATATAAAAATCACATTTTTACTTCGATGTTAAATATATAAAAATCACATTTTTACTTCGATGTTAAATATATAAAAATCACATTTTTATTTCACTACACATATAAAGGTGATATTTTTAATTCTCTATATGAACAAAAATCATATTTTTACCACTTCTATATAGTAAAGATTATATTTTTAATACTTTAAAAATATAAAAATCATATTTTTATTACTTTAAAAATATAAGAATCATATTTCACTCCTTCTACTTAATAAAATTCCGGCTTTTCTATTTTCAAAATATGATCTTTTCTATTCTAAAAAAAGATGTGATCTTTTTCTATTTAAAGTTTAAATCTTTTCCTTTTTAAAAATTCAAATCTTCTTCCCTTTTTAAAATCTTAGAATAAAATAAAATCAGTTTTATTTCTTTTAAAAAAAATCAGTTTTATTTCTTCTTAAAAAAAATCAGTTTTATATAACAAAACAAAAATAAAAATAAAAATAAAATAACTTAATCACTCACCTCAGCCTGCGAAGAGGGAGGGAAGCAGAAGGAAGCGTCGGCGGCAGGCTTCGAGGGGGGGGGGCGCGGTGGCTCAGTGGTGTCGGCGTCGAGGTTTTCGAGGGGTTGCTTCGATTCGCGTCGGCGCTGGGTGTCTCGAGGTAAGGGCGCTGGAAGGAGGAGGATCGGGAGGCTGACGCGGCGGGGCTGGAGGTGTCGATCGCCTGGGCGACGGCGAGGCTGGAGCGCGTTTTCTCTTTTTTTTTTATTTCGATTTGATAAAGTAACAGAAAAAAGGGGGGGCAGAAGATAAAGGGGGGGAATATATTTTTTTATTTAATTTTATTTAATTATTTTATTCGTCCCAAAGTTGACTTTTACATACGACCCCGAAATGGGGCCCACCGCCTGTCGTCCATAGCGTTTTACCCCCATTCCGAACACAATGGGATATGTATCGTAGGTTGATTCGATCGTTTAAATCAGTTTCCGTTAAATTTACATTTAAATCACTATATTGAATTTTAAACGTACATTTCAAATTACCGGGGTCACATACTAACTCTAAAGATTCTCGAAAAATATTTTCTAGCTTCGTATTGACGATACGGTCCTAACAAAACTAGTTTCGTCGAATTCTGAGACCGTTTGAAAAATGGCCAATTTTCAGTCGATTAAAATCAACTAAAACCGGTCAAACGTGTTTTCCTTTGCCACGCTCACATATTGATTCGAAAAATTATGAAATTTGGAATCTAACAATAACTTGATACCACGGACCCAACAAAACTGGTTTCGTCGAAATCCGAGGTCGTTTGCAAAATGTCCATTTTTAAGGGCCTGAATTTCATAGCGACTATTCAGAAATTTCAACTGGACATATCTTTTGATTCCCGCTATGAAACTTTGATTTTTCAGATTCGTTAGAAAGATATTATTAATTAGATCCCATAATTTTTTGTTTCACTAAAATCCGGATTGTTTTGCACCCGGTACATTCAATTGAAGTTTGAAATCGAATTATCGAACTACCGCGCCATTTTCAATTCTATTTATAATTATATATAATTATTTATATTCTAATGACGACGCGTATAATATATACGTTCGAATTATATTCAAAATAAATTTTCTCGTCGATATTATTTAAAATAATCTATTTTAAATATTCAAAATTCGCTAAAATTGCCAAAATAAAAATTTTAAACTGGCCCAGATTTTCCGGGTTATTACAACCCACTTCCTAAAGATCTTCCAAACGCTATGGTTTCCATAAAGCCAAAAGAAATGGGACTAAGGTCTACGAATAAAGATTGATCATCCTTAACAGAAACCCAACTTGTGTCTTGAAAAGGATAGACAAAGTTCAATGGGTACCAACAAGTTAAGAGTATGATTATGGAACACTAAATCAATTATCCTATAATACTTACTGTGTGGTTCTGCATGAACAAAAAATGGATACATATCCTTAATAAGTCTTGAAACCTTAAAAGGTGTCTCGCATGAACACCTTAAGAGACTTACCTATATGAGTATGGAAATCAGGTCGTTTCTTAGGAAGTAAGACTGCTTTCTAAATTAGACTCATGAACTAGGATCAAAGCACATGGCCATTAACATGCTGCGAAATATAGAACACTCTAACTAAGGAAATCAACATGTGTGATTGTTCCTGTTTTATCATCAAGGGATACTTGGTTAAAGATTCGTTCACCGTGGAATCTCGATCGAACTTTAAATGATTTACACTAAGTAAAGGTTCAAATCCAAAAGATACCTTTTATTTATGTGTTGTTTCCACCGATGATGCAAAACTTGATCTTAGAACTACATAGGATTGATCTCACTTGGGTATGTGGGAAATCACATTAGTGGTTCAGCTGTCCATTTTATTTATTTATTTTGAAAATTGGTGGAGATTGTTGTAAAATTTTCAAATGAGTTTTGGGGGTATGTGTTTGTTTTTTGAAGAGGGAAGCAAGAATGGAAGAAGAGAAAGTATGGGGATTAGTCCCACACTATAGAATATTGAGGGGTATACCTCTCTCTATATATATAAAAGCTTGATATATCATATCAAAAGGAATAAGAGAAGGAAGAGACAAAGCAATGCATGAACAATGACATGGATATTAATATTCAAAATGTCAAAAGTTGGTCCTTGGGGTCTCGTGATCAGTTGGGCTGCGAATGCTAATAGGCTTGTTGCACTATGGACCATTGTTATTTTGAATTAGCCGCGTAGTTTTGTAACATTGCAAATTAAGAGACGCATCATTTTGAATTCAAACAACGGGATGCTACGCTTCAGGAAGGGGTATGGCCATTGCGAATAGATGCGACTGTTCACTGCTTGTAAATAGCAACTGTTTCAAACGTTGCAAATCACTTCGATCTCTTCTTCTTCCCCCTCTCTAATCTATGATGCCACTAAAGTATGTCAACATGCTGCAGATTTGTAATGCCTCCACAGCATTGTAAATATCATAAAACGTTGCAGATAAGATCTTTTTATTCTCCTCTCCATTCTCTTTGATTATAGCATCATCAGAAAATAATATCATAGTATTCTTGATTGGATCAAAGCCATACAAACTTGGAATCCGATTTCGCTGTTCCAAGGCTTTATTAAATCTTGAAAGTCAGTAGTTCGATAATCCCTTTGTAACTGGTGGATTGAACTATTGTCTGAACAAATTTGCTCTGCAAATCCTTAAAGTCTTAAGTACGACATTCATATGATGATCACCATCATTCGATAGCCTCAAACCGCAAAATCCCCAACAAATTTCAGACAATATCTTTAATCATGGAAGTTTTGAGCGCATTGCAAGTTACGAATCAACATTTGACGAAATTGGAGCATTTTGATGGTGAGAACTTCACTCGTTGGCAAGAGACGTTGAAGTTCTTCCTGATCACTGTGAAGTTGTTCTATATCTGGGAATACGATTTGAAAATTACACCATGGAAAACCGCTGATGAGGATGCTGCTCTGAAAGAGAAATATGCAAAGTGCAAAGAGGACGATTTTCTATGCAGAGGGAACATTCTGAATGCATTGTCTACTCCAGTCTACAACACTCATAGGACCTTGGAAACTGCCAAAGAAATCTGGACTGCTTTGGAGAGTAAGTATCGCATATCCGAGGCAAGTAATAGAAAATATATTATTTTTAATTTTATGGATTCAAAATGGTCGCCAACAAGTCCATAATTGGACAAGTGAGTGAAATATTACTGTTGGTGAATCAACTTAAGGATGTCGGTGTTGATTACCCTGAATCTTTTGTTGTTGGTGTTATTATTTCAAGACTCCCAAATACTTGGAATGATTATAAGAAAAAAATTGAAACATGCGGAAATGGATTATAATTTAGACAGTTTACAGCATCATCTTCTTATTGAAGAGGATTCTTGTAAATGCGAACTAGATGATAATCTGCAAACTGAGTCTCAAGCTAAGGCAAATAATGTTGAAATTACTGATAAATCAAAGCCTAAGCATGAGACACAGTTTAAGAAGAACAATATTTCCAAGAACAAAAAGAAGGGGAACTGTTACTATTGTAACAAACCCGGCCACTATGCCCGAGGCCGTCGTCTTCGGAAGAAACAACAAAAAGCAAATATTGTCAAAGAATAACTTGTGGCTATTATACAAGAGGCATATTTTGTTAGTGGCATTGATAATGATTGGTGGCTCGATACTGGAGCAACCATTCATGTTTGCAAAGAGCGTAATCTGTTTAAGACTGACGAATAAAATAATGGAGAATCCAGTGCAGTTGCTGGCGCAAACAAAGTTGCAAACAAAGTACTGTGAAAAGGCACTATTGAACTTGCATTCACCTCTAGGAAAGTTCTTACATTAGTTAATGTAATTTGCGTACCCGATATGTGTAAGAATTTGGTTTCTGGATACCTTATTAATATAGGAGGATTCAAGATGGTATATAAGTCTGATAAGTTAGTGTTGTCCAAGAAAAACAAATTTATTAGATAGGTATATTCTTGTAATGACATGATTAAGTTGAATCTAATGTAGAAATCTCCTGCTTATATTGTTGACTCTATTAATTTATGGCATGGTAGATTCGGACATGTTAATTATAAATCTTTTAGAAATATACATAAACTAGGATTAATTTCTGATTGTGATTTTGATTCCATCTCTAATTTTGAAATTTGTGTTAAAGCAAAAATACACCGAAAATCCGTTAAATCAGTAGAAAGAAAAACTGGTTTTCTTGACTGGTATATAGTGATGTGGGTGACTTAAAAAGTCATATCACCTATGGTGGTAACCAATACTATATATCATTTATTGATGATTATACTAGATATGCATATGTATATCTAACGAAATCGAAAGATGTGGGCTTTGATAAATTCAAAATCTACAAAGCAGAAGTCAAAACACAATTAGGAAGTTAAGATTAAAGTGTTACATTCAGATCGTGGTGGTGAATATTTTTCAAATGAGCATACTTTATTTTGCAAAAAAATGGTATAATTCACAAGTGTACAGCCCCGTACACACCACAACAAAATGGTATTGCTGAGAGGAAAAATAGAACTTTAGTAGAAATGGTAACGCCATGCTCATAAGTTCTAATTTAACTTATAACCTATAGGGTGATGCTACATTATCTGTATGTCACATTTTAAATAAAGTACACTTAAAAGGAATAATATTTCCCCTTATGAATTATGGTTTAATAGAAAACCTAACCTTACTAGACTTAAAGTTTGGGGTTTCTTAGAATACATTAGAAAACCTGATCCTAAATGACCCAAGTGAGGAAATAGGACATTCAAGGGTGTTTTCATAGGATATTCTCTTAATAGTATTACGTATAGGTTCCTTATACTTGACACCTTTGAAGTTATAGAATCTGTAGATGTAGAATTCTTTGAAAATCAAACTGTTGAGAGTCCATTGAGATCATCTAGTCTAGAACCAACTGAGGCTAATGATACCTATGATGATGAATATGCTCATGCTCAAAACAACAAGGAAGTTTCAATACCAGATAATAGTACTGAACACAGGAGAAGTAAAGGAGAGAGAATAGGGAAGGACTATGGTCCTGACTTCATAACATATCTCGTAGTAGGCAATAAGGATGAAGTCCTTAATGTGACAAGATACGTAATGAACGTCGACGATGATCCCAAAACTTATCATGAATCTATGAGTTCCACAGATTCTAATTTATGGAAAGAAGCTTTCAACGATGAAATGAATTCATAATGTTAAACCACACTTGGGTTTTATCTGATTTACGTCCTGGTGTTAAACCTATAGGATGTAAATGGATATTCAAGAAAAAGTTGAATAAAATGGATCCATTGATAAGTTTAAAGCCAGATTAGTTGCTAAGGGATACAAAAAAAGATAAGGAGTATATTATTTTGATACATATGCTCCAGTTGCTCGCATATCTTTCATACGTTGTTTAATAGCACAGATATCAATTCATAATTTGGTCATACATCAAATGGAAGTAAAGACAGCTTTTCTAAATGGAGATTTAGAAGAAGAGATATACATGGAACTATCTGAACATTTTATAACCCCAGGCAGAGAAAAGAAAGTTTGTAAATTAGTAAAATCTCTTTATGGCCTGAAGCAAGCTCCCATGCAATGGCATGAGAAGTTTGATAAAGTTGCACTATCATTTGGATTCGTTGTTAATGATGCTGATAAATGTATTTATATCAAATCAGGTAACAACGGTTATGTTATAATATGTATATACTTTGATGACATGCCAATATTTGATTCCAATAGATCATGTGTGAGTGAAACTATAAAGTTTCTATCTTCTAAATTTGATATGAAAGATCTAGGAGAGGATGATGTAATTTTAGGAATTGAAAACATTAGGAAAGCGGGGGAGTTATTACTAACCTAGTCTCATTACATTGAGAAGCTTCTAAAGAAGTATGATCATTACGATGACAAACCAACACCAACTCCTTTAGATCGAAGCATCAAATTAGAAAAGAACACAGGACGTACCATTTCTCAATTGGAATATTCTAGTGTTATTGGGAGTCTTATGTATGCTATGCAGTGCACTAGACCTGACATCGCGCATGCTGTAAGTGTATTATGTCGATTTACGAGTAACCCAAGTATTGAACACTGGAATGCCATTTCCAGAGTTTTAGATTATTTGAAAGGAACCATTAACTATGGTTTATCTTATAAAGGATATCCTGCTATAATAGAAGTATAGTGATGCAACCTGGAACAATGTAGAATCCAAATCCAAGTCTACGACTGGATGGATATTTATATTAGGAGACACTGCTATATCTTGGGCTTCCAAGAAGCAGACCTGTATATCTGATTCAACTATGTTATCAAAATTGATTGCATTAGCAGATGAATGTTAGGAAGCGGAATGACTTAGGAATTTGTTAATAGAAATCCTACTATGGAAGAAGCCATCTCCAGCACTCTTGATTAACTGCGATAATCAAGCAACGAAATATCTCTAATAAGACTTATAATGGAAAGTCTAGACATGTGAGTCTAAGACATCAGATGGTAAGATAGTTACCCAAAATTGGAGTTATAACTATTGACTACATAGAAATGAAAAAAAATTGGCTGACCCACTTACTAAAGGTCTTTCAAACACTATGATTTCTATAAAGTCAAAAGAAATGGGACTAAGGTTTGTGAATAAAGGTTGATCATCCTTAACAAAAACCAACTTGTGTCTTGAAATGGATAGACAAAGTTCAATAGGTACCAACAAGTTAAGAGTATGATTATGGAACACTAAATCAATTATCCCATAATACTTACTGTGGGGTTCTGTATGAACAAAGGATGGATACATATCGTTAAATAGTCTAGAAACCTTAAAAGGTGTCTCGCAGAAACACCTTAAGAGACTTACCTATATGAGTATGGCAATCCGGCCGTTTCCTAGGAAAGTAAGACTGCTTTCTAAAGTGCACTCATGAACTGGGATTAAAGCACATGGCCATTAACGTGCTGAGCAATACAGAACACACTAAATAAGGAAATCAACATGTGTGATTGTTCTGGTCTTATCATCAGGGGATACTTTGTTCAAAATTCGTTCAACATAGAATCTCGATAGAACTTTGAATGATTTACACTAAGTAAAGGTTCTAATCCAAAAGATACATTTTATTTATATGTTATTTCCATGATGATGCAAAATTTGATCTTAGAACTACATAGGCTTGATCCCACTTAGGTATGCTGGAAATAACATTAGTGATTCAGCCATCCATTTTAATTATTTCTTTATTTTGAAAGTTGTGGGAGATTGTTGTAAAATTTTGCAAACGAGTTTTGGGGTATGGATTTGTTTTTTGAAGAGGGAAGTAGCAATGGAAGAAGAGAAGGTGTGGGGATTAGTCCAACACTATAGAATATTGAGGGGTATTCCTCTATACATAAAAAAGCTTGATATATCATGCCAAAATGAATAATAGAAGGAAGAGACAAAGCAATGCATGAACAATGACATGGATATTAATATTTAAAATACCAAAAGATGGGCCTTGGGGTTCTGGGGGTCTCATAATCAGTTGGGACGCGAATGCAAATGGGCTTGTTGCACTACGAACCGTTGTTATTTTGAATTAGTCGTGCAGTTTTGTAACGTTGCAAATGAAGAGGCGCATCATTTCGAATTCAAACGACGGGATGTGACGCTTCAGAAAGGTCTATGGCCATTGCGAATAGATGCGACTGTTCCTTGCTTGTAAATAGCGATAGTTTCAGATGTTCCAAATCACTTCGATCTCATCTTCTTCCTCTTCTCTAATACGTGACGCCATTAAAGCGTGTCAAAACGCTGCAGATTTGTAACGCCTCCACGGCGTTGCAAATTCCAGAAAACGTTGCAGAATAGATCTTCTTCTCCTCCTCTTCTTTCTCTTTGATTATAGCATCATCAGAAAATAATAACAGAGTGTTCTTGATCGGATCAAAGTCGTACAAATTTTGAATCCGATTTCATTGTTCCAAGGCTTTATTGAATCCTGAAAGTCAATAGTTCGATAATTCGTTTGTACTTGGTGGATTGAATTATTGTTTGAAAGAATTTGCTCCACTAATCATTAAAGTCCGAAGTATGGCATTCGTACGACGATCATCATCATCATTCGATAGCCTCAAACTGCAAAATCCGCAACAAATTTCCAGACAATGTCTTCAATCATGGAAGGTTTGAGCGCATTGCAAGTTATGATCAGCATTTGATGAAATTGGAGCATTTTGGTGGTGAAAACTTCACTCATTGGCAAGAGACAATGAAGTTCTTCCTGATCAATATGAAGTTGTTCTATATCTTAGAAGACGATTTGGAAATTATAACATGGGAAACCGCTGATGAGGATGCCGCTCTGAAAGAGAATCGAGCAAAGCGCAAAGAGGACGATTTTCTATGTAGAGGGCACATTCTGAATGCATTGTCTACTCCAATCTACAACGCTCAAAGGAGCTTGGAAACTGCAAAAGTACTCTGGGCTGCTTTGGAGAGCAAGTATCGCATATCCAAGGCAAGTAATAAAAAATTTCATATTTTTAATTTTATGGATTTCAAAATGGTCGCCAACAAGTCCATAATTGGACAAGTGAGTGAAATCTTACTGTTGGTGAATCAACTTAAAGATGCCGGTATTGATCTCCCTGTGTCTTTTTTTGTTAGAGTTATTATTTCGAGACTCCCAAATTTTTGGAATGATTATAACAAAAAATTGAAAGATGCGGAAACGGATTACAATTTAGACGGTTTACAACATCATCTTCATATTGAAGAGGATTCTTTAAACGCTAACTGGATGATAATCCGCAAACTGACTCTTAGGATAAGGCAGATAATGTCGAAATTACTGATAAATTGAAGACTAAGAATGAGACACTATTTAAGAAGAACAATATTTCCAAGAACAAAAAGAAGGGGGACTGTTACTATTGTAACGAACCCGACCACTATGCCCGAGACTGTTGTCTTCGGAAGAAACAATGAAAAGCGAATGTGGTCGAAGAAAAACTTATGGCTATTGTATAAGAGGCGAATTTCCTTAGTGGCATTGATAATGATTGATGGCTCGATACTGGAGTGGTCATTCATGTTTGCGTAGACCGTAATCTGTTCAAGAATTACGAAGAAAATAATGGAGAATCCAGCGAAGTTGCTGGAACAAATAAAGTTGCAAACAAAGTACTGGGAGAAGGCGTTATTGAACTTACATTCACCTCTTGGAAAGTTCTAACATTAGTTAATGTATTTTATGTACCCAATATGTGTTAGAATTTGGTTTCTGGATATCTTCTTAACAAAGGAGGATTCAAGATGGTGTATGAGTCTGATAAGTTAGTGTTGTCCAAGAACAGCAAATTTATTAGACAGGGATATTTTTGTAATGACATGATTAAGTTGAATCTAATGAAGAAATCTTCTGCTTATATTGTTGATTCTGTAAATTTATAGCATGGTAGATTAGGACATGTTAAATATAAACTTCTTAGAAATATGCATAAACTAAGATAAATTTCTGATTGTGATTTCGATTCCATCTCTAAATGTGAAATTTGTGTTCAAGCAAAAATACACCGAAAATCCTTTAAATCAGTAGAAAGGAAAACTGGTTTGATTGATTTGGTGTATAGTGATGTGGGTGACTTAAAAAGTCATATCACTTATGGTGGTAACCAATACTATATAACATTTATTGATGATTATACTAGATATGCATATGTGTTTCTAATGAAATCGAAAGATGATGCCTTTGATAAATTTAAAATCTACATAGCAGAAGTCGAAACACAATTAGGAGTTAAGATTAAAGTGTTACATTCAGATCTTTGGTAGTGAATATTTTTCTAATGAGCTTACTTTGTTTTGCAAACAAAATGGTATAATTCACCAGTGTACTGCCCCGTATACACCACAACAAAATGCTATTGCTGAGAGAAAAATAGAACTTTAGTAGAAATAGTTATTGCCATGCTCATAAGTTCTAATTTACCTTATAACCTATGGGGTGATGCTATATTATCTGCATGTTACATTTTAAATAGAGTACCACTCAAAAGGAATAATATTTCCCCTTCTTAATTATGGTTTAATAGAAAACCTAATCTTACTAGACTTAAACTTTGAGGTTACTTAGCATACGTTAGAAAACCTGATCCTAAACGACCCAAGTCAGGAAATAGGGCATTCAAGTGTGTTTTCATAGGATATTCTCTTAATAATATTACTTATAGTTTCCATGTACTTAACGCCTTTGAAGTTATAGAATCTGTAGATGTAGAATTCTTTGAAAATCAAACTGTTGAGAATCCATTGAGATCATCTAGTCCAGAACCAACTGAGGCTAATAATACCATTGATGATGAATATGCTCAGGCTCAAAACAGCAAGGAAGTGTCAATACCAGATAATATTACTCAACATAGGAGAAGTAAAAGAGCAAGAATAGAGGACTATGGTCCTGACTTCATAAATTGTCTCCTAGAAGGAAATAAGGACGAAGTCCTTAATGTGACAAGATATGTAATGAATGTCGACGATGATCTCAGAACTTATTCTGAAGCTATGAGTTCCAGAGATTCTAATTTATGGATAGAAGCTGTCAATGATGAAATGAATTCCATAATGTTAAACTATACTTGGGTTTTATCTAATTTACCTCCTGGTGCTAAACCTATTGGATGTAAATGGATATTCAACAAAAAGTTGAATACAAATGGATATTCAAGAAAAAGTTAAATACAAATGGATCCATTGATAAGTTTAACGCCATATTAGTTGCTAAGGGATACAAAACAAAGACAAGGAGTAGATTATTTTGATACATATGCTCCAGTTGATTGCATATCTTCCATACACTGTTTAATAGCACCGACATTAGTTCATAATTTGGTCATACATCAAATGGATGTAAAGTTAGCTTTTCTAAATGGAGATTTATAAGAAGAGATATACATGGAACAATCTGAAGGTTTTATAAACCTAGGTCAAGAAAAGAAAGTTTGTAAATTAGTAAAATCTTTTTATGGCCTGAAGCAAGCTCCTATACAATGATATGAGAAGTTTGATAAAGTTGCACTATCATTTGGATTCATTGCTAATGATGCTGATAAATGTATTTATAGCTAATCGGATAACAACGGTTATGTTATAATATGTTTATAAGTTGATGACATGCTAATATTTGGTTCCAATATATCATGTGTGAAGAAAATAAAAGGTTTCTATCTTCTAAATTTGATATGAAAGATCTAGGAGAGGCTGATGTAATTTTAGGAATTAAATTCATTAGGAAAGTGGGTGAGTTATTACTAACCCAGTCTCGTTACAATGAGAAGTTTCTAAAGAAGTATGATCATTGTGATGACAAACCAGCACCAACTCCTTCAGATCCAAGTATCAAATTAGAAAAGGACACTAGACGTACCATTTCTCAGTCGGAATATTCTAGTGTTATCGGGAGTCTTATGTATGATATGCATTGCACTAGACCCGACATCGTACATGCTATGAGTGTATTGTGTGGATTTACAAGTAACCTAGGTTTTGAACACTGGAAAGCCATTTCTAGAGTTTAAGTTTATTTGAAAGGAACCATTAACTATGGTTTATCTTATAAGGGATATCTTGTTGTAATAGAAGGATATAATGATGCAACCTGGAACAATGTAGAATCCAAATCCAAGTCTATGACTGGATGGATATTTACATTATGATGCGCTGCTGTATCTTGGGCTTCTAAGAAGTAAACCTGTATATCTGATCCAACTATGTTATCAAAATTGATTGCATTAGCAGATGCATGTAAGGAACCGGAATGGCTTAGGAATTTGTTAATAAAAATCCCACTATGGAAGAAGCCGTCTCCAACAGTCTTGATTAACTCTGATAACCAGCAACGATATATAATGTCTCTAATAAGACTTATAATGGAAAGTATAGACGTGTGAGTCTAAGACATCAGATGGTAAGACAGTTACTCAAAAGTGGAGATATAACTGTTGACTACATAGAAATGAAGAAAAACTTGGCTGACCCACTTACTAAAGGTCTACAAAACGCTATGGTTTCAATAAAGTCAAAAGAAACGGGATTAAGGTCGGTTAATAAAGATTGATCATCCTTAACAAAAACCCAACTTGTTTCTTGAAAAGGATAGACAAAGTTCAATGGGTACCAACAAGTTAAGAGTATGATTATGGAACACTAAACCAGTTATCCCATAGTACTTAGTGTGGGG
Source organism: Allium sativum (assembly GCA_030737875.1). Classification (NCBI taxonomy): domain Eukaryota; kingdom Viridiplantae; phylum Streptophyta; class Magnoliopsida; order Asparagales; family Amaryllidaceae; genus Allium; species Allium sativum. Next base: position 713,838,960 of record CM060912.1, read on the forward strand.
TTCTACATGAACAAAGGATGGATACATATCCTTATTACGTCTAGAAACCTTAAAAGGTGTCTCATAGAAACACCTTAAGAGACTTACCTATATGAGTATGGAAATCAGGTCGTTTCCTAAGAAAGTAGTATCGCTTTCTAAAGTAGACTCATGAACCAGGATTAAGCACATGTCCATTAACGTGTTGAGCAATACATAACACTCTAACTAAGGAAATCAATATGTGTGATTGTTCCGGTTTTATCATCAAGGGATACTTGGTTCAAGATTCGTTCACCATAGAATCTCGATACAACTTTGAATGATTTACACTAAGTAAAGGTTCAAATCCAAAAGATACCTTTTAGTTATGTGTTGTTTCCACGATGATGCAAAACTTGATCTTAGAACTACATAGGCTTGATCCCACTTGGGTACGTAGGAAATCACATTAGTGATTCAGCTGTCCATTTTATTTATTTATTTATTTTGAAAATTGGAGGAGATTGTTGTAAAATTTTCAAATGTGTTTTGGGGTACGGGTTTGTTTTTTGAAGAGGGAAGCAAGAATGGAGGAAGAGAAGGTGTAGGGATTAGTCTCACACTATAGAATATTGAGGGGTATGCCTACATATATATATATATATATGTATGTATGTATATATAAAAGCTTGATATATTAGATCAAAAGGAATAAGAGAAGGAAGAGACAAAGCAATGCATGAAAAATGACATGGATATTAATATTTAAAATATAAAAAAAGGGCCTTGGGGTCTTGTGATCAGGTTGGCCGCGAATTCAAATGGGCTTGCCGCGCTACGAACCATTGTTATTTTGAATTAGCCGTTTAGTTTTGTAACATTGCAAATCAAGAGGCGCATCATTTCGATTTCAAACGACGGGATGCGATGCTTCAGAAAGGGGTATGGTCATTGCGAATAGATGTGATATTCGCTGCTTATAAATAGCGATAGTTTCAGACGTTGCAAATCACTTCGATCTCTTCTTCTTCCTCCTCTCTAATCTGTGATGCCATTAAAGCATGTCAACACGATGTAGATTTGTAACATCTCCACAACATTGCAAATTCCAGAAAACATTGTAGATTTGATCTTCATCTTCTCCGCTTCTTTCTCTTTGATTATAGCATCATCAGATAATAATATCAGAGTGTTCTTGATCAGATCAAAGTTTACAAACTTTGAATCCGATTTCGCTGTTCCAAGGCTTTATTGAATCCTAAAAGTCAACAGTTCGATAATCAATCTATACCTGGTGGATTGAACTATTGTCTGAAAGAATTTGCTCCACAAATCCTTAAAGTCTGAAGTACGACGATCATCATAATTCGACAGCCTCAAACCGCAAAATCCCCAACAAATTTCAGACAATATCTTCAATCATGGAAGGTTTGAGCGCATTGCAAGTTATGAGTTAGCATTTGTTGAAATTGGAGCGCATTGATGGTGAAAACTTCACTCGTTGGCAAGAGACGTTGAAGTTCTTCCTGATCACTGTGAAGTTGTTCTATATCTTGGAAGACGATTTGAAAATTATACCATGGGAAACCGCTGACGAGGATGCCGCTCTGAAAGAGAAACGAGAAAAGCGCAAAGAGGACGATTTTCTATGCAGAGGACACATTCTGAATGCATTGTCTACTCTAGTCTACAACGCTCAAAGGACCTTGGAAACTGCAAAAGTACTCTAGACTGCTTTGGAGAGCAAGTATCGCATATCCGAGGCAAGTAATAAAAAATTTCATATTTTTAATTTTATGGATTTCAAAATGGTCGACAACAAGTCCATAATTGGACAAGTAAGTGAAATCTTACTGTTGGTGAATCAACTTAAAGATGACGGTATTGATCTCCTTGTGTCTTTTTATGTTAGAGTTATTATTTCGAGACTCCTAAATTCTTGGAATGATTATAAGAACAAATTGAAAGATGCGGAAATGGATTACAATTTAGACGGTTTACAACATCATCTTCGTATTAAAGAGGATTCTTTAAACGCTAACTGGATGATAATATGCAAACTGAGTCTTAGGCTAAGGCAGATAATGTTGAAATTACTGATAAATTAAAGCCTAAGAAGGAGACACTATTTAAGAAGAACAATATTTCCAAGAACAAAAAGAAGGGGGACTGTTACTATTGTAACGAACCCGACCACTATGCCAAAGACTGTCATCTTCGGAAGAAACAACGAAAAGCGAATGATGTCGAAGAAAAACTTGTGGCTGTTGTACAAGGGGCGAACTTCGTTAGTGGCATTGATAATGATGGGTGGCTCGATATCGGAGCAACATTCATGTTTGCATAGACCGTAATCTGTTCAAGACATACAAAGAAAATAATGGAGAATCCAGCGAAGTTGCTGGCGCAAACAAAGTTGCAAGCAAAGTACTGGGAAAAGGCACTATTGCATTTACATTCACCTCTGGGAAAGTTCTTACATTAGTTAATGTATTTCATGTACCCGATATGCGTAAAAATTTGGTTTCTGGATACCTTCTTAATAAAGGAGGATTCAAGATGGTGTATGAGCCTGATAAGTTAGTGTTGTCCAAGAACAACAAATAAATTGGACAAGGATATTCTTGTAATGACATGATTAAGTTGAATCTAATGAAGAAATCGTCTACTTATTTTGTGGATTCTGCTAATTTATGGCATGGTAGATTAGGACATATTAATTATAAATCTCTTAGAAATATGCACAAGCGAGGATTAATTTACGATTATGATTTCGATTCCATCTCTAATTGTGAAATTTGTGTTCAAGCAATAATACACCAAAAATCCATTAAATCGGAAGAAAGGAAAATTGGTTTGCTTGATTTGGTATAGTGATGTGGGTGACTAAAAAATCATATCACCTACGGCGGTAACCAATACTATATAACATTTATTGATGATTATACTAGATATGCATATATATATATATATACATACATATATATATATATATAATGAAATCAAAAGATGAGGCCTTTGATAAGTTCAAAATCTACAAAGTAGAAGTCGAAACACATTTAGGTGTTAAGAAAGAGTTACATTCAAATCGTGGTGGTGAATATTTTTCAAATGAGTTTACCTTTTTTGCAAACAAAATGGTACAATTCACCAGTGTACCGCCTCATTACACCACAACAAAATGGTATTGCTGAGAGGAAAAATTGAACTTTGTTGTATATAACGGTGTTGTATACACAATTATATGATTTTTGTTTGATGATAACAACCAAATATATTTCTATTATAAATGTGTTTGGTATTGTACTGTTATATATATACATCACAGCAATGAATATAATATTTATATTTAAATAAAATACGACTGTACAGAAATTCAAATATTAACCAGTATTTTATTTAAATAAAATATTTTATTTCAATATTCAAACAATACAACTATTTGTAACTTCACTATTTATACATTCACAGAATATTTGTACTTGTATATAAACAGAATAAAATAGACAAGTTCGTTTGACAACAATAAAATGATATTTTATTTCAATCAAACTTGTTTATTACAGACATCAGTACAATCACTCTTTCATATACATTAGCTCCTCACTATAACACTCATACATTCACTCAGTTTGCATTTCATATATACAATTTTATTTACACAGACACACTGACACTCTTCTTATTTTCACTGTCTTCTGTCTTTTATCTTTTGTCTTCACAGCTTTCTGCATTCAGTCCAGTCTTCATACCTGTCATATACAGAAACACACACACAGTACATTGCAATAGAAATAAAAATTGAATACATGCAGATTTGAATTTTATTTTTAAAATTCCATTTGCCTCAGCTTTCTGGTGTGTTTCTCATCCTTTTTCATGACTTGATCTGATATATATTTCTAGTACTCATTGATCAGCCTCAACACACTACACTGGTTTGCTGATCAGAACCAGTTGATTCTGAACAGCCTCAACACAATGTAGCGGTTTGCTGATAAAGTTTCATATGGGCAGTCACACATATATACACACATGTATACACACTCATACATGCATATATACATATATGTATACATGAAAGAAAATACATGACAAACAGCAAAAGAGAATTGTCAAAAGTAATCAAAGCTATCCAAAAATACAAAAAGTCAAACCAGCAAGTCCATGAATCAAACAAAATGCCAAGCAAGATGATACAAGTGCTAGTGGTCGAGCTCAGACAGCTAAACAGCAAAGCAAAATGGATAAGCAAAAGTTCAGCAATAATAAGGCAGCACAAAATGGTGGAGCCAGGATATGAACATATCAATGGTCGAGCTATCAGTGACATGGTGCACAAATTAAACAAATCAGTACAAAGAGAATGGTCGAAGCAACAACAATGCCAAACTACATTTCAATGCATATCAAAGCAGCAAGCACAAGCTCAAGGATATACAAGTTCAGCATGATAATGGCAACAGTTCAAGTCAGAGTAGCCAAACAAGATACAAGCAGTGCACAAGTACAATGGAAGTGCAGATAGTAAAATTCAAATCAGTCCATATTCATGATGCACATAAGCACAACTCATACATGGCTCTACAACATGATATCAAGCATGGTCAAGCAATGAGCACACAAGATTGTGTAATGCATTAAAACATTTCAGGTTCAAGAAATCTGTGCAAAAAGTTTTGCAAATCATCTTTGGGAATTCATCAACAAATTTCCAGAATTGCAAGTAAATATACAAGACAACATGGCAGTTCAAGTGAATTCAAAGTATTTTCAGTTCAGGCTCAAGTGCAACAAGGCATTTTAAACAGCTAAAGTGCAAAGCAGCAAGTGTTAAATGGTCATTAACAAGCTTACATGGCAACATAGCAAGAGGCATAGCATCTGCATGGTGTATGGTGCACAATTGACACAGTGGCGCAGGTCAAGGCAAGAACAGTGGATGCACATGAAGCATGGATATACAAGTGGTCATACACATGCAGTAATGAAGGATTGAACAACCAATATGAATGAAGAATTAGTATAGTGATTTATGGCAGAAATAAATTCATAAGTCTCCAATTTTTTCTTTCCAAATTCACAACAGTCATGGGAACAATCAAAGCAAGGAGGAATTCTGCATATCAATCAATTTTTCATTTGATTTAAAATAAGAAATGATCCTTAATGTTTTGAGAAATCAAGATATTTTTTTAGAAATAAATTCTTTTTGGGAAGTGTTTGAATTCAAAATATACTGCATGGAATCAATGTTGAGCAATTCAATCAAGGAACATTTTTGGAAGTTTTTTTTTGGTTCGAAATCATTCCTGAAATCGTCTAATCATGAATGGCCAGAGCAATCAAAGGATTTGTTTCAAGTCTCATTTCAATCAGAGGATTCTACAAATCAATCTGCAGTAAAGCACAAACATGGTATGTATTCATGGACAAGCAACAATCATTCAAGGCCGTTGTATTTTAAACAAGGCAACAAATTTCAAATCCATTCGAGAATTTCAAAAGGGGCTGATTCACTCAAGTTTTATCAGCAGCAAATCAGTGAATTAAAAGCCAGAAAAAAAAATCAGAAATTACCAAGAAAGCCAACAATAACTCGAGAGCAAAATCAGGGAAAAATCAAGCACGCAATCAGATCGAATCATATATGAAATCAGTGTTGTAGGGTTTCTAATTCACCCTATATAAAACACCAGATTCATCATTGGCAGTAGATGAAAAAATAATCGATCGAAACCACAAACAAGAGATCATCAAAACCGAAACCAACAAACAACCCACAAGTTTTTAAAAGCAAGGATTTTTCAGAAGTACTCACAGTTTTTCGGTCGAGCAAGAGAACAATTCCAGAAGGTTTCAACCACAAGAGCGAATAACCCCAAAATCGTTGAAGCAAGGAGCTTCAAAATTCGATCGACATCATCAAGTTGAAGCCATCAGAGAACCATGACATAAATCCATCAAGTAAACGATCGATTTGGGGGAGATTCAGTGAAACCCTAGTTATCGCAGCCGCCATTTTTGTTTCCCAGAGCAAAAGAGAAAGTAAAGAGATCGGGTGCAAATAAAAGGAGAATGGGCCGGCCAAGATAAATAAAAGAGGATTTGGATTTGTTTAAAGGGGATGACCCCTTTAATATAAACTCTTTTTTTTTATTTTAAGAATTAGGGTTTACATATTTTTTTTTCAGTCTGTTGTTTTTAAATTGTGTTGTAAATCGTCTGAATCAGTTCTAGATTCTGTAAAAATCTAGGAGAGATCAGTCAGGGAGTTGGCTGTCGTTTCAGAGTCTGTAAATCTGAGTTACGAGTTACAGGGTTTGTAATTCGGGAAATCTGATCTAGGGGTTTAGATCAGTCTAGGGGTTTGAGCGTAGGGTTAGAATAGGAGCAGGGGTTTGCGAGTGTACATGGTTTTGTATGCGGGAACTGTTCTATCACCTAGTAGAAACCTTAGAAATGCAGCAGTAGGCAGGGTTTTGCCGAAGCTGGGTATATCTGTGTGTGATTTACTTTCTGCATTTCAGTTTCTGCTATTTTCTGTGATCAGTTTATTATTATATATCTCATTAAGTTTTTAATTCAGGTAAAAACTGTGAAAAACCCTATTCACCCCCCTCTAGGGTTATTCTAGATCCAACAAGTGGTATCAGAGCAGGTTATTTCACTAACTCTAGAGTCATGGGTCATCCTAGTTGTCAACCGATAGAGAGTCAGTCCAGTTCATCTCCAAATGTTTTTGATGGAACAGATTTTTTAAACTGGAAATCCAAAATGGAATTTTATTTAAAATCTGTTAATATCAAATGTTGGGATGTTATTATCAATGGATTTGATAGTGTAGATATTAATTTCAATTCTCGTGCTATGAAAATCATATTTGATTATCTTAATACTGAACAGTTTAACCTTATCTGTCATTGTTTATCTGCACAGGAAATCTGGGACACTCTCAATACGAAGTATGGAAGACTTGACAACCACAGCTCAAAACCCGATAAAGTCAACTCAGATTCAGAGTTCTGTTTAACAGGATTTACAAATGAAACTTCAGATGAATCAGATGATGGAGAATCAACAAATGCTGAAACCGAGAATTTCTCATATGAAGATTTGGTTTATATGTGTCTTGATTTAACTAAATCTGTTGATAAACTCCAATCTAAAAATAAATCTCTGAAATCTAGGAATTCTGAGTTGATCAGCAAAATTGATGATTTGGAATCACAACTTGAATATGTTAAAAATTCTTCAAATTCTGTTTGCAAAAATTGTTTGAAATTGAAAGCCAATCTTGTTCATCTCAATAAAAGTATTCAAAAGTTTGAAGATGAAATTCTGATCTTAAATGAGAACAAGACTGAGTTGTCAAATTTAAATAATCTTCTGCAAAAGGAATTTGAAAATTTTAAAACAGATATAAATTCCAAATTTGAAATTGCTGAAAAGGAGAATTTGTTGAAATCAAATTTGATTTTAGAAGAACTTGAAAATGAGATTGAAAAATCCAAGAATTTTGAGTCTGAAAAACAAAAACGATTTGAACTTGAAATTTCCGAATCCCAAGCCAAAATAAAAAAGCTTGAGAATGAAAATTTGGTTTTGAAACAAAACGATGCTGAAAAGAGTAAGATCACTATAAGTCATTGGTCAAATTTAATAAAAGAAAATAGCGATCTTCAATCTAAAATTCAACGACTTGAATCAATCTTGAATAAATTTTCTAATGGAGAAAAATCGTTGGACATCTTGTTGAAAAACCAGTTTCCTATTGGAAATAAGTTTGGACTCGGATTTGAAAAGTATAATGATTCTGAAAAGCAAAATTCAAGTGTTTTTAAAAATCCTTCAAATCATTTTGAAAAGAATCGACTTGACAATTTGAAATCTAAAAATTTCAAAGGATTTGTGAAATATAGACAAAATGAAATTTTGTTTTATAACAATCCTGTTGAACAATCATGAACCCAAAAAATAAATAAAGCCAATTTTGGAAAAACTAAACTGATTTGGGTTCCTAAAGGTACGAAAGTAAATTCAGAGGGATTGTTATACAAACAAGTTTGGGTACCGAAGGTTCGACATACAACTATGAGTGGTTTTACTAACTTTGTTAGACCACTCGATCCTTTAAACTGTTAGGTACCAAAGGAGGCTGAGGAACTGCTATGCTGAAAAGAGATTGATTTCAAGTTGCTCTATATTTCTGTATTCTTTACAGTACCTCAGCCAAGACTGATGAGTCAGAGATTCTGGTTTACACTGATTTCAGGTATGATCTCTGAATTTGTCCTTGTAAATATTCTCGTTTTTTTTTATCTCTTGTTTATTTCTTCTTCTATCTCTCTTCTGTTTATTTTCTTTTTCTGTTTGATTTGTCACTGTCATATCATTTTAACTTCTTGGGCTTCCTTAACTTCTAATTACAGTAATCATGATCTTCTGGAAACCTTCTTTATTTGAATAGAATTCTGAGGTGTTAATCATTTCCATATCCTGAATTTAATTTTGCAAATATCTGCAATTGTTTTTGAGATTTTGTTTATTTCTGAATTCATAACAGTGTTGATGTATTCTTATCATATCTTGAACACTGTTAATTTGAATTCTAAATTTTTGAAGATCTGAATATTTAATGATATGTCACACACCTTTGTTGTTCTGAGTTTATTCTAATTCATTTTAGAAAAGCTCAAAATATTATACTCATTACAACACTCTGTTATTTATCAGTTGTGATAATTTCATTGATTTTCAGATTAGCTTATATCAGTGATACATCTTGGAATTCATCTTTATTCATGATCATTATATTGAAATATGTTTGTTTGAAATCATCTAAAATTCTAGATATTTTGAATATCACACACCTCTTATTTTTGAAACTGTCAATCTCGTGTGACTGATTCATTATATCCCAAAACTTTACATTGATTCATGTGATTTCAAATAAATTATCCCGATCATGAATATTTTCAAATTTGATGTAAATGACCTGAAAATTCTCTTGGGCTTGTCGGAAATAGTTTTTGAGAAATTCTTGAAAATGTTCTTTTTGAAAATGGTCTTTGAAAATCATTGTTATTTCATGATTATTTGATTTGAATATATGTTTGTTTAAAATCATTCGAAATTACTGATTTATTGGATCTCACACATATCTTGAATCTGAAATATAACCTGGTGTGATTGATTCATTAAATCCTAATACTTTCACATTTCTTCAAATGATTTAAAATAGAGTATATTTGCAAATCTTGGATCATGAACCACCTTATGTGACCAACATCTTGACAAGTCTGTTGTGATACTGATTTCTATGAGCTGCTCTGATACTGTTTTTGAAAAATGTTTGTTTTGGAATCATGCTGCTCTGATTATAAGAAATTGATTTGTAAATATTTTGTTTTGGAATGCTTGATTTGGTATCAAAGATTTATCGTGTTCTGATAAATGAAATTTGTGTGCTTGAGTTGCTTGCTTTGTATTTAAGTCTTTTCTGTTGACTGAGGTACCATTATTTGCCACCGGGGTGTCATTAAAATCCTTGAGAAAGCAAGAACATTTGGTATCAGAAGCGCCTTATATTTGTCACATCCATCTGTTCTGATTTTTCACTTTGTAGAGACACCATGTGGTATCAGTTTAAAAGTGCTGCATATTTTTTTGCTGTATATATGTATTTTTTCCCTCTTGTCATGCATAGATCAGCATATTACTCTTGTAATTGATTTTCAAGTTTAAAATTATTTATTGATTATTCTTTCAGAAATTGAAATCAATATCCAAATTAAACTGTATTTATAATTCATCAGAATTATAACCAGATTTAGAAATTGTGATGAATTGTGACTGCAGTATATTTTACAACAAGAGGAGAATTTTATTTAGATTTTCATGATGGTTGAATATTTATTATAATATCTTTGGACTGGCAATTATTTCATGACCATCTTCATTACTTATCATCCTTCTGACATCCATCATGTTTTATATTAATGTGGAGAGTCTAATTTTTTTTTTAAAATTGTTTTTTAAATAAACAGTGAAAATATTTGTGATGGAGTTGTGATTATATTATTATTCAGAATTAGTGATAATTGAAAATTTGCAATTATCCCGGTACAGTTGGTCATATTTCATAATATAATTAATTTAGAAATTTATTTCACAGTCCATATCTGTACCTACCACACTTTCTATCATCCATATTGTTTTTTCAAGGAGTTTTTGTTTTTGAAACAGAAAAAGATAATAATATAATAAGTATTTCTCTAACCTCATTTAAAAATCCAAGCTCTGGTTATGCATGGTTACGAGATTACTTATATTTAAGCTGCAACTGATCTCATTTAAAAATCCAAGATCTGGTTATGCGTGGTCAGTGTGCTCTTAAATTTAAAAGAAAAAGAAAAGAAAATAATTTGGATAAAATAAAGATTTATATGAAATTCTCCTTGGTGTATATAAAAACTAGCCTATCAATCCATATTCTAATTTGTGAAATGTATTGAAATCTTATGAAGTATTATGATTTGTTGATTGATAGCTATTGGGATTTGAGATTATTTGTTTTTGTCACTTAAATTGAATTATTAATTATAGTCAAAATCCATCATTATTTTTTTTTAAAAAAAAACAAAAAAAAAATATCCTTTGAAAATAATTGGGAATGAATTGTTTATAAAACTCTCTCCATTTTTACCCATCGTAAATCAGTCATTTTCTGCAATATGAAATATGCCACTAGTTCTCAATTTATTATGATTTCTGTTTGACTGATTGAATTTTATGATGATCGTTCTTCCTCTTAAGCTGAAATTATATTTTTAGTCAATTTTCATCTGTATTTTAAAATCTGTATCCTTTTGATGATAACAAAAGGGGGAGAATGGATTAGATTTTGATTTATGAGTGAATATTTTATAAATATTTTTAATTTTGAAAATTTAATTATTCATACATTTCACTCATGCATAGTTATAGGGGGAGTTTCTGTTGTAGGGGGAGCATTTAAATAGGGGGAGTTCAAATATTCACGAACAAACACATTTATTATATTCAAAATCTTTTATTTGTTTGTCATCATCAAAAGGGGGAGATTGTTGTATATAACGGTGTTGTATACACAATTATATGATTTTTGTTTGATGATAACAACCAAATATATTTCTATTATAAATGTGTTTGGTATTGTACTGTTATATATATACATCACAGCAATGAATATAATATTTATATTTAAATAAAATACGACTGTACAGAAATTCAAATATTAACCAGTATTTTATTTAAATAAAATATTTTATTTCAATATTCAAACAATACAACTATTTGTAACTTCACTATTTATACATTCACAGAATATTTGTACTTGTATATAAACAGAATAAAATAGACAAGTTCGTTTGACAACAATAAAATGATATTTTATTTCAATCAAACTTGTTTATTACAGACATCAGTACAATCACTCTTTCATATACATTAGCTCCTCACTATAACACTCATACATTCACTCAGTTTGCATTTCATATATACAATTTTATTTACACAGACACACTGACACTCTTCTTATTTTCACTGTCTTCTGTCTTTTATCTTTTGTCTTCACAGCTTTCTGCATTCAGTCCAGTCTTCATACCTGTCATATACAGAAACACACACACAGTACATTGCAATAGAAATAAAAATTGAATACATGCAGATTTGAATTTTATTTTTAAAATTCCATTTGCCTCAGCTTTCTGGTGTGTTTCTCATCCTTTTTCATGACTTGATCTGATATATATTTCTAGTACTCATTGATCAGCCTCAACACACTACACTGGTTTGCTGATCAGAACCAGTTGATTCTGAACAGCCTCAACACAATGTAGCGGTTTGCTGATAAAGTTTCATACGGGCAGTCACACATATATACACACATGTATACACACTCATACGTGCATATATACATATATGTATACATGAAAGAAAATACATGACAAACAGCAAAAGAGAATTGTCAAAAGTAATCAAAGCTATCCAAAAATACAAAAAGTCAAACCAGCAAGTCCATGAATCAAACAAAATGCCAAGCAAGATGATACAAGTGCTAGTGGTCGAGCTCAGACAGCTAAACAGCAAAGCAAAATGGATAAGCAAAAGTTCAGCAATAATAAGGCAGCACAAAATGGTGGAGCCAGGATATGAACATATCAATGGTCGAGCTATCAGTGACATGGTGCACAAATTAAACAAATCAGTACAAAGAGAATGGTCGAAGCAACAACAATGCCAAACTACATTTCAATGCATATCAAAGCAGCAAGCACAAGCTCAAGGATATACAAGTTCAGCATGATAATGGCAACAGTTCAAGTCAGAGTAGCCAAACAAGATACAAGCAGTGCACAAGTACAATGGAAGTGCAGATAGTAAAATTCAAATCAGTCCATATTCATGATGCACATAAGCACAACTCATACATGGCTCTACAACATGATATCAAGCATGGTCAAGCAATGAGCACACAAGATTGTGTAATGCATTAAAACATTTCAGGTTCAAGAAATCTGTGCAAAAAGTTTTGCAAATCATCTTTGGGAATTCATCAACAAATTTCCAGAATTGCAAGTAAATATACAAGACAACATGGCAGTTCAAGTGAATTCAAAGTATTTTCAGTTCAGGCTCAAGTGCAACAAGGCATTTTAAACAGCTAAAGTGCAAAGCAGCAAGTGTTAAATGGTCATTAACAAGCTTACATGGCAACATAGCAAGAGGCATAGCATCTGCATGGTGTATGGTGCACAATTGACACAGTGGCGCAGGTCAAGGCAAGAACAGTGGATGCACATGAAGCATGGATATACAAGTGGTCATACACATGCAGTAATGAAGGATTGAACAACCAATATGAATGAAGAATTAGTATAGTGATTTATGGCAGAAATAAATTCATAAGTCTCCAATTTTTTCTTTCCAAATTCACAACAGTCATGGGAACAATCAAAGCAAGGAGGAATTCTGCATATCAATCAATTTTTCATTTGATTTAAAATAAGAAATGATCCTTAATGTTTTGAGAAATCAAGATATTTTTTTAGAAATAAATTCTTTTTGGGAAGTGTTTGAATTCAAAATATACTGCATGGAATCAATGTTGAGCAATTCAATCAAGGAACATTTTTGGAAGTTTTTTTTTGGTTCGAAATCATTCCTGAAATCGTCTAATCATGAATGGCCAGAGCAATCAAAGGATTTGTTTCAAGTCTCATTTCAATCAGAGGATTCTACAAATCAATCTGCAGTAAAGCACAAACATGGTATGTATTCATGGACAAGCAACAATCATTCAAGGCCGTTGTATTTTAAACAAGGCAACAAATTTCAAATCCATTCGAGAATTTCAAAAGGGGCTGATTCACTCAAGTTTTATCAGCAGCAAATCAGTGAATTAAAAGCCGGAAAAAAAATATCAGAAATTACCAAGAAAGCCAACAATAACTCGAGAGCAAAATCAGGGAAAAATCAAGCACGCAATCAGATCGAATCATATATGAAATCAGTGTTGTAGGGTTTCTAATTCACCCTATATAAAACACCAGATTCATCATTGGCAGTAGATGAAAAAATAATCGATCGAAACCACAAACAAGAGATCATCAAAACCGAAACCAACAAACAACCCACAAGTTTTTAAAAGCAAGGATTTTTCAGAAGTACTCACAGTTTTTCGATCGAGCAAGAGAACAATTCCAGAAGGTTTCAACCACAAGAGCGAATAACCCCAAAATCGTTGAAGCAAGGAGCTTCAAAATTCGATCGACATCATCAAGTTGAAGCCATCAGAGAACCATGACATAAATCCATCAAGTAAACGATCGATTTGGGGGAGATTCAGTGAAACCCTAGTTATCGCAGCCGCCATTTTTGTTTCCCAGAGCAAAAGAGAAAGTAAAGAGATCGGGTGCAAATAAAAGGAGAATGGGCCGGCAAAGATAAATAAAAGAGGATTTGGATTTGTTTAAAGGGGATGACCCCTTTAATATAAACTCTTTTTTTTATTTTAAGAATTAGGGTTTACATATTTTTTTTTTCAGTCTGTTGTTTTTAAATTGTGTTGTAAATCGTCTGAATCAATTCTAGATTCTGTAAAAATCTAGGAGAGATCAGTCAGGGAGTTGGCTGTCAGTTTCAGAGTCTGCAAATCTGAGTTACGAGTTACAGGGTTTGTAATTCGGGAAATCTGATCTAGGGGTTTAGATCAGTCTAGGGGTTTGAGCGTAGGGTTAGAATAGGAGCAGGGGTTTGCGAGTGTACATGGTTTTGTATGCGGGAACTGTTCTATCACCTAGTAGAAACCTTAGAAATGCAGCAGTAGGCAGGGTTTTGCCGAAGCTGGGTATATCTGTGTGTGATTTACTTTCTGCATTTCAGTTTCTGCTATTTTCTGTGATCAGTTTATTATTATATATCTCATTAAGTTTTTAATTCAGGTAAAAACTGTGAAAAACCCTATTCACCCCCCCTCTAGGGTTATTCTAGATCCAACAAACTTTAGTAGAAATGGTTAACGCCATGCTCATAACTTCTAATTTACCTTATAACCTATGGGGTGATGCTTTGTTATCTACATGTTACATTTAAATAGGGTAACACTTAAAAGGAATAATATTTTCCATTATGAATTATGGTTTAGTAGAAAACCTAACCTTATATGACTTAAAGTTTGGGGTTGCTTAGCATACGTTAGAAAACCTGATCCTAAACGACCCAAATTAGGAAATAGGGCATTTAATTGTGTTTTCATAGGATATTCTTTTAATAGTATTACTTATAGGTTCCTTATACTTGACACCTTAGAAGCTATAGAATCTGTAGATGTAGAATTCTTTGAAAACCAAACTATCGAGAATCTACTGAGATCATCTAGTCCAGAACCAACTGAGACTAATGATACCAATGATGATGAATATGCTCCCGCTCAAAACAGCAAGGAAGTGTCAGTAACAGATAAAAGTACTGAACACGGGAGAAGTAAAAGATCGAGAACAGAGAAGGATTATGGTCCTGAATTCATAACTTATCTCCAAGAAGGCAATAAACACGAAGTCCTTAATGTGACAAGATATGCAATGAACGTCGACGATGGTCCCAAAACTTGTTTTGAAGCTATGAGTTCCAGAGATTCTAATTTCTGGAAAGAAGTTGTCAATGATGAAATGAATTCCATAATGTTAAACCAGACTTGGATTTTATTTGATTAACCTCCTGGTGCTAAACCTATAGGATGTAAACGGATATTCAAGAAAAAGTTGAATACAAATGGATCCATTGATAAGTTTAAAGCCATATTAGTTGCTAAGGGATATAAACAAAGATATGGAGTAGTTAATTTTGATACATATGCTCCAGTTGCTCGCATATCTTCTATACGTTGTTTAATAGCACTCCCATCAATTCATAATTTGGTCATACATCAAATGGATGTAAAGACAACTTTTCTAAATGGAGATTTAGAAGAAGAGATATACATGGAACAACCTGAAGGTTTTATAACCTCAAGCCAAGAAAAGAAAGGTTGTAAATTAGTAAAATCTCTTTATGGCTTGAAGCAAGCTCCCATGCAATAGCATGAGAAGTTTGATAAAGTTGCACTGACATTTGGATTCATTGTTAATGATGCTGATAAATGTATTTATAGCAAATCGGATAATAACGGTTATGTTATAATACATTTATACGTTGACGACATGCTAATATTTGGTTCCAATATATCATGTGTGAATGGAACTAAAAAGTTTATATCTTCTAAATTTGATATGAAAGACCTAGGAGAGGCTGATGTAATTTTAGGAATTAATATCGTTAGGAAAGCGGGGGAGTTATTACTAACCCAGTCTCATTACATTGAGAAGTTCCTAAAGAAGTATGATCATTATGATGACAAACTAGCGCCAACTCCTTTAGATCCAAGTATCAAATTAGAAAATAACACTAGATGCACCATTTCTCAATTGGAATATTCTTGTGTTATTGGGAGTCTTATCTATGCTACGCAATGCGCCAGACCCGACATCGCACATGCTATAAGTGTACTGTGTCGATTTACGAGTAACCTAAGTTTTGATCACTGGAAATCCATTTCCATAGTTTTAACTTATTTGAAAGGAACTATTAACTATGGTTTATCTTATAAAGGATATCCTACTGTAATAGTAGTGTAACAACCCGTATTTCTATTAACCTGTTATAACATAAATCGAGGCAGAATTTAATTCTAAATCTTAATCAAGGGAAACGGGCTATTCCATTGCGTTCGTCTCGGAAAAATACGCGAAATAGAGTCCGAGTTTTCGAAAATCGGAGTCCGTATGACCCGATTAAGGCCCAACGAAGTTTTCAGAAAATTTCAAGTTCAAAACAGATTTCGAATTTCGGGTTCAAAATTCGAAAAAGGGTCAGATTGGGCCAGGCGGGAAAATTCCCGCCAGAGCACCCAAGTCGACAGCCCTGTCGACTTGGGAGTCGACTTGGTTGGACCCAAGTCGACAGCCCTGTCGACTTGGCTGTCGACTTGGCTCAGCCGGGCAGTTTTGCCTGGTGCACCATTTTGGGGTTTTGGTTAGGTTTTGGGGCCAGATTCGGTTTTAAGGGCTGAGATTGGAATTAGGGTTTAATCCTAAGGTTGAAACTAATCCTAATCTCTATAAATAAGCCCCTAACCTAACCCTAAATCATCATTATTCATTCAAGTAACTAAACTATGGCAAAATCATTCCTCTCATGGCCTCCACTCTCTTCATAAAATTCTAAGTTATTTCTATGAGAGATTTTCCATGCATACAAGTGTTTTCAAGCTTGTATGAGTGTCATTAGCTTGCATTCAAGTCAAGTTTCCATATTTACATCATAAAGCAAGAGTTTTGATCATTTTGGCTCAAGGGTTTTTCTATTGGAGCTTGCATTTTGGGTTTATTTGATTGCATAAGGGCTTTGTCTCAATCTATATATATTTTTGTGTCTTCATAAGCATTGTAAGCCCTTTTCTACTTTCATATTTAAACTCTAAAGTTAAATGAATGATGCAAGTTTATCATGTTATGTTATGCAAGTATGCCATGTTATGATATGCAAGTTTACCATGTTATGCTATGCAAGTTTGCCATGTTATGATATGCAAATTTATCATGTTATGTTATGCAAGTTTTCCATGTTATGATATGCAAGTTTATCATGTTATGTTATGCAAGTTTGCTATGTTATGATATGCAAGTTTGCCATATGATATGCAAGTTATGTTATGCAAGTTTGGGTTGATCATTTTGCTCATGTTATCATGTTATGCAAGCTTATCTTGGGTTTATGAGCTTAAAGCTTCAAGCTTTATGCTAAAGGTTGCATTTTGGCAACATGTAAGTTATCATATCCCTTATGATAACTTGCATGTGAGGCTAAATGCGAACTTATGGCAACTTCTACATGTCATTTATCATCATGTATCACTTATATGCTAAGTTTGATTTTATGCATACTTTTGAGGCCTAATGATGCAATATGCAAGTATATGAACATATGTACATTTCATATGCCACCATGTTAAACTTGTGGCTTCAACACCTTTATGTCATAATTATGCCAAGTTCCCTCTTTCTATCCTTTATGCGCTATTGCGATATGTAAGCGATGGGATTGCGTTTGGGGTTGGGTAAACTTAAAAGACATAAAAACATAAGATTGGGAATTTACCTATTAAGTTAGGTCTACCCATTGGGAATTTACCTATTAAGTTAGGTCTACCCAAATTCTTGAAAACTTGTAATATGTTTTGGAAACATGATGGACATGACACTTAGAAAATATAAGTGTGACCAACTCGAGGTTGGGTTGAGTTTGTAGCGTAAAACTACCCGGAACCGACCGGCTTAACTAGTTGCTACAAACAATAGGACCCAATGTGAGAAGTTGGTCATGTTGTACCTTGAACCCGAGGTTAGACCAAGTTGTGGTGTAAAGCTACCCGGACCCGCCCGGCTTAACTAGTAACCACAACAAGGTCTAATGTGAGAGGTTAAGGCACATTAAATTAGTTAATGCCTCATGATTAGGGTTAAGTCATGGTCCACTTAATACTTAACCAATTTGGGCTTGGTAGATTAATCAGGGTTAAGTCGTGAACCCATCGTTACACTTAACCAAGTTAATCCATGATTAGTAAAAGGGTTAAACCGTACTTAACCCACTAGAAAATCCTAGCAATGGGGGTCCACTCCAGCAGTATTCCCAAGTTTGTATCATTAAGACCCTAGGGACTAGGCTAGGGTGGGGGCACAATTACTGGACTTGAGGTAAGTGACCAAAAACGACGGCAGAGTGGTACGCTGATGTAGTTCCGGACGGACTATGGTCGTGCACGTAGTCCGTATTTGGAGAAGTCAAGCATGGGTACCAGTAGATCGAGACTGTGCACTTATGTTTATGGTGTCCAGGGGTTGACACCCTAGGGCTTGATACACCCGACGGGAGACCCGGCATAGTCCGACTACAATTATGTTTGGGCCGTATTGACACCAACACGTGACGAGTTAGGCTTAGGGAGCCGATCGATTAGACCGTTTGGTTGGACCTCGTATTAGGGTCACTTCATGTTATTGGACCTCGTATTAGGGTCACTTCATGTTATTGGACCTCGTATTAGGGCCACTTCATGTTATTGGACCTCGTATTAGGGTCATTTCATGTTATTGGGTCAAAGCTTAGACCAAGGGATCAATACTTGTTTATTCAAGTCATGTTAGTTTGCTAGTACACCTGTGGTGCAAAACCTTAATCCTGATTATGCGATGACACCTTTATCTACCTTGTTAGTTAATCATCATGCTAGTATGTTGTTATCCTTATGTTCATCCCTGCTTCTCGTGCCAGTTAACTTTATCAGTTTACATTGATTGTAGTAGGGCTTACTCAGTCTTTTTGACTGACCTGTTTTTCTTTCGCCTCTTTTCTTCCATTCCCCCCCCCCCCCCAGGTTCTCAGGGTGGGAATATTGGAGCTTAGCTTGGATTTCTGATCGCTTGCTTGTGGGATTTTAGCTCATGTACGGTCTTGACATGAAGCTAGCTATGGTTATCACTTATTGCGGGGATAGTACTTATGTATTTCAGTTTTTCAGTGATATTGTTTTTATCTAGACTTGTGTATTTGGAAAGTTGACATTATGTTGTACCAGACTTGTTTTGAAATAGTTTGAAATCTTCCGCTGTTTTACTTATCTTATTTACTCTGTTTACATATATACATATGTTCTTGTTCTGCCTTGATATATCATTATGCATGTTTACCTGATTCAAACGCCCCTCCAAAGTCAGAGTGCTTGCAAGAGCCATCCTGGCGGAGGTGGGGTGTTACATTTGGTATCAGAGCATATGGTTTACGAGAAGGAACAAAAAGGTTTTTAAAACTTTTGGAAAACTATTTTCAAAACCAAGTATAAAGTATTTTCCAAAGAAAAGTCTAGTTTATTTTAAAGGCTATTCCCCAAAAAGCCATTAGCAAAATTCCTTCGTTCTTCTCCATTCTGAATCTAGCTTTTTTTTCGTTTTCAGTATGGCCAATAACTTTGCCATTCCGGAGGGAGTACACGTACCTGTTTGGTATAGGAGACTTTTGGAGGCTAGGGCGACCGAAGCCGGCCCCACAGATGTTCCTCCTCCTCCTCCTCCGGCAGTTAATGTTCCTCCTCCTCCTGTCACTGAGGTTCCTCTTCCTCCTTCCCCTCAGCATCCTCAAGCTGACTTCGCAAAGACTTGCAAAGATTTCAAAGCAATGGGTGGCAAGAACTTTCAAGGCACTGAGACTTTTGTAGAGGCTAGAAATTGGTTGAAAGAGTCCGAGGATTTATTTGCTATCTTTGGGTTAGACGATCAGAGGAAGATCTTGTTGGCGGTTTGGCTTATGAAGGATGAAGCCGCTTATTGGTGGGAAGTCACCAATGGTACCAGGCCTGTTGAGACTTGGGCCGATTTCAGGGCAAGGTTCGTGCTGAAGTTTCTATCTTCTGCTGACGAGAATCTGCAAATGGAGAGGTTCATAACTTTGAAACAAGGAGATATGTCTGTCAAAGAATATGTGAACAAGTTCAATCAGTTAGCTCGTTTTGGCTTGGATATGGTGAATACTCCTCAGAAGAAGGCTCCTCGTTTTGCTAGAGGATTGAATGACCCGTTGCAGGGATTGGCTATGTCACATATTCCCCATAGGGCCACGTTTGAGAGCTTAGTTGATATGGCGTTACTTCAGGGAGATGTCAAGAAAGAGATCAAGATGAATGATACCCAAGCCAAGAAGACTGATTCCCAGTGGAAAGGAAATCAGGGTAATCCAAGTGGTCAGAGCAGTCAAGGCAATCAGAACAAGAACAAGAACAAGAGTCAAGGCAACAAGGGGAACAACAACAAGGGCAAGAACAACAAGGGGAAATTCCATTATTGTGGTTTAGTTGGGCATCTTATTAAGGATTGTAAGAAAAGGAAAAGGAAGAATGGTGAATGCTTTTTATGCGGTGAGACTGGACATTTCAGTAAGGATTGCCCAAAGAAGCAAGGGCAAGGCCAGGGTCAGACTCAGCATGTTGGACCTTCAGGAGGGCAAGTTCATGCTCTCAATGCCGCTCCAGTTCCCGATCGAGGTAGTATTTCTGTTGAGAGCCTTATATATATTTCTGATTTTCCAGTTCGTACCTTGTTTGACTCTGGTGCATCGCATAGCTTTATCTCATCTGATCTTGTTGATAGTTTGCACCTAAGTACTAGTCTAGTTAATGATCCCGTGTGTGTTTCAAATCCAATTGGGGTTTACGCCCATTTGTCTATTATCTACGTGGATTTGAAAATCTCTATCTTGAGTGTAGAGTTCTCGTGTGATGCTTATATTCTCAGTTTCATGGGGTATGGGTTGATTTTGGGCATGGATGGGTTGTCCAGCTTTGGAGCCATCCTTGATTTTTGAGCATAGGGTTGTGAGGCTCATGACTCGCCTCGGTAATACCCTAAAAATTTCTTGTAACCCTATGGGTCCCATCACGTTGTGTTATCTTGAATCCCTCAACTCGTCTATCGATAGTTTGCAATCTATGAGGGTGGTCCGAGAATATCCTGATATCTTGGGTGAAGTGAAGGGGTTACCCCTAAACGCGAGATAGATTTTCGCATTTATCTGGTTAATAATGCCAAGATAGTTTCGTGGCCGGTTAGGCACATGGCCCCGCAAGATGAGAGTAAAGAAAGCAAGTCAAGGAGTTGCTTGAGAAGAACTTCATTAGACGAAGTATATCTGAATGGGGAGCGCCTGTAGTATTTACTACCAAGGCAGATGGTTCTCTTCGACTTTGTGGATTATCATGAGTTAAACAAAGAGAATAGACAACCATTGCCAAGGATCAATGATTTGTTTGATCAACTTGTAGGAACATCTGTTTTCTCTTGATCTTGCTACTGGATTCCATCATCTCAGAGTAGCTGAGGATAGTATAGGCAAAACTGCGTTCAGA
The DNA here is from genome assembly GCA_030737875.1 of Allium sativum. Classification (NCBI taxonomy): domain Eukaryota; kingdom Viridiplantae; phylum Streptophyta; class Magnoliopsida; order Asparagales; family Amaryllidaceae; genus Allium; species Allium sativum. The sequence goes on from CM060912.1 coordinate 713,860,459, forward strand.
ACTCCAGATGGATTCTTAGAATGGCTGGTCATGCCATTCGGTTTGACTAATGCACCCGCCTACTTCGTGGACTTGATGAGTAGGGTGCCTAGGGAGTTCCTGAACAAGTTTGTGGTAATCTTTGTAGAAGATATCCTGACTTTCTTAAAGAACAAGGAAGAACATGCTAGACATCTCAAGGAGGTGATGGATACGCTTAGAGCGCATCAGTTGAAAGCCAAGTCCTCCAAATGTCATTTTGGAGAAAAGAAGTTAGATTTCTTGGGCACATAGTTTCTAAGCAAGGCTTAGTGGTGGATCCTGTTAAAGTGGTCGCGGTTCAAAACCGAAAAGCTCCGACAAGGACAATTAAAGTAAGAAGTTCTCTCAGTTTAATTAGTTAGTTAGCGTCCCTTGAGCTTAGACCTACCCTTCTGGATCAAGTAGGGACTTCGCAGAAAGAAGACCCGCAGTTAGTCGAGATCATGGACAAGTTGATTAGAGGCAGGATGTTAAGTCACCTCGCCATAGATAACAAGGGATGGCTAAGACACGATGAAAGAAAGAAGGTTCTTAAAGATGCACATCACCCGAGGAGGTGGCCGAGTTTGTCCCAAGGTGCATGTTGTGCCAACTGGTTAAAGGCCGAGTCATAGAAGCCCGGTGGGCTATTATATCCATTAGAGGTCCCCGCAATGGAAGAGGGAAAAGCGTCACGAAGGATTCCGTGGATGGACTGCCTAGATCAAAGAAAGGGAATAAGGGCATGTGGGTCATAGTAGGTAGACTCACGAAGAGTGCTCATTTAACTCCGGTAAAGAGCGAAAGGACTGCATCATAGCTAGCGACAGTTTACTTTCAAGAAATAAAGCGGTTGCACGAGCTTCCCTAAAGGATAGTTAGTAACCATTACTCAATTTTCACTAGCCAGTTTTGGAATAGTCTACGGGAAGTCATGGGCAAACGACTGAATCTAAGTACGGCCTATCATTCGCAGGCGGATGGTTCATTTCGTTCAAGCATGAATTATAGAAAATCACGTTAGTAAGAGCAATTGGCAACGTGTAACGTCTCGCATTTTTGTCGGTGGGTATTTGAATATTTAAATCAGTTTAAATATTGAATTTGTAATATAAGTGGATTTATATATTAACTAAAACGAAGTTGAACGTATAAAGATATATATTAATTATAATCGAGCCCATAACGACGCTGTAGTTCGTAATTTAACGTTCTGAACTTCAACTGAGTGTACCGGACTCGTTTTGAATCGGGTTTCTTCAAAACAAGAAACGTTGGAATCTGTTGAACTGTATCTTTCTAACAGAAGTGGAAAATGAAGATTTCGTCGTATAGATTGCAAGATACGTCCAAATCAAATATTCGAAAAGTCGCTGTGAAATCATATATCGACCGTAACAGTTATTTGAATATAACTTGATATCGGATGCAAACCGGGACAAGGTTCTTTTGAGGCGCAGCGATGATTTAATTTTTAGAATTTTACTTTAATTTTTAAATAATTAAATAGACAACTTTTTATTTGGAGTATTGTGCATCCTATATCGGTATTTTGGGATTTCAAAATATGAATCAATCTACCGGTATTATTATATTTTTGGGATCGTGACACCTCGTTGAACACGATGGTACTCTTACTTCTGTCCGTAGTAGCTCAGACACCAACAGAATTTTGTGAAATAGGTTATACTTACTTTTGCAATATATGTATACATACATCTTTAACATGGACAAAACAAGCAGCTCCCCAATGTTCTTCTCAACGTGCACATGTGAGACTTCTGCACCATACCTTCCTACTTGCCAACCTAAGTCTAAGAGCTAAGTTAAATATCTAAAATAAAAAAAAACAAGATATACTATGTGTTCCTTTCCAATGAAACAAACTAAGCCATACCCTGTCTACAACAAAACCATACTTCGGAAAATACAACCTACGCTAAAAGCTAAGACATTGACTAAACAAGAAACAGAAATCGAAGCTCCATGCTTACGTACACCCTACACTCCATTCCCTAAGATGTAAGCTTCACGTTATATTAAACAATTATCTTTTTTTTTGACTTAGCACTTAAGCAAAGTTGTGTATAAATACATTGCGTTTGGCTTCCACCATCTGTTCGGCTTTAGCAGTTTATGCCATGAGTTTTATAACAGCAAATGAAATCAAATAAATTACTAAATATTTGGAGACGTATATCCTTGAGTTATCGTAAGGCAAGCTCCTGACAGCGCAAGCTGTTGTGAACACATTTGGGAAAGGCGCTGCTGCTCTTGCTGAAAGGAAGTGGGTTAGAAGAGTGTCGAGGCATGTATTCATGTTGGAAGAAGAGGAGCGAAGGATAGAAATGGTGTTAGGATAAAATGGAGCTGGTGGTTTTAGGATTAAAGAACAAAGGAGCTGGGGCCATGCTGACTTCGACCATGGGTTCAAGCACTGGAGCGGACGTATGTATGAACAAGGAACGTGACTGTGGAGTATGAAGCATGGTGAATATGATGGGAGAGGCGCAGGAAAGTCAGGGAGTTACATCATGGTGATGGCGTGGGTTCCGGGCAGTGGAGCAAACGGGGGTTTACTGTTGCATGGAGGGACAATAGCGTATTCACGTGAATAATGAAGTATATGAGAGGACGAGGGATACAAGTGTGGAGGGGACTGTCCAATGCGTGAAAGTGAAAGCAGCAGCATTTTCTAGAGCGGTGGAAGCAAGGGGTTACGGGAAGTGCGGTGTCTTTTAACAAAGAAAATGGATGAGTGTACAAGGATGTGATGAGTGTAGCCTGGTACTAGTTGCTGACGTGAAGAATAGCGAGATGGAGGGAGTAATGCATGGGCGTGAGGGCTTGCTATGTCCAAGGGTGGTGTGCTTGAATAAAGGGATTCCAACGTGGGTTTTATGCATGAAGTGGATCGGTGTAAAGGGAGGGTTGGCGTGTTATGTAAAGACTGGAGCGCTGCGTTTAAATTCAGAAAGATGAAGCACTGTAGAAATAATGTATCCTAACATATTAAGGTGGGCCGCATTTCCAGTAGGGTAAGGCTAAATAAAAAGAAAAAAAGAAAAAAGAAAAAAGAGGGGTACCCGAAGAACATAGATGGGAAATGGGACGGAGACGCTAGCAAACTGGCAGAGCAGAAGGGCGTTCGAAATATGATTGAGCAGCAAATGTACATAAGGGTAGAAGTAATACTACATAACAGCGGATGGGTTATGGTTGTGTTTGGGCCAAATTTTATGTGAGGCTCATATACATAAAAATAACAGTCAAGAAGGATCAGTAGTCGACTACTAGAAAGCATCACTGGAGCTTGCTATTGACTTTTCAAGGGGAAGGAGAATTGTTTGAGACAAGCGAAATCGTATATGGTGATGAGCCATTTAAAATGGAATTGCGGAAAAACCTAGTACGGTTGGAGTTGCAGAATCACGGGATATACACACTGAAACCGGTCTGGAATGATGGAAGCACGTTACAAATTTTAGGCGAAAACGTCTGATATAATCAACTGACGCAAATCGTTATTTAATGGTTAACGCGCCAAGGTGAGTAAAATCACTAACTCTGATCTATTTTAAAATATTTTAATTATGTTTTAATGTTGTTTGAATGCTGTGTGATGGTCGATTAGGTAGATTACAATTTATTTGGTTGAATATTATATACCGTTACATATGTACACATCACCGGTTGGACACTGATTTCATCGATTAGAATAACCCCTAGTATAGAGTTAGTGAAAATTGTGTTGACTGACATCTGTGGATGCGGAAACCGGTTGGAGGAATCCGACCGGATTCCTCGATATTTATATGTACTATTTGTTGTGTATGCATTGTTTGAACCCGAATTATATTTAAAACCCCATGTGAATATTGATGTTGAACGGAAATTCAACATCTGTTTCGATAAAATCAATAAACGATATCGATTAAGAAGGTGGCATCAGTCGATCATAAAACCGTCGTTTTGTTAAGAAACTGATTTACCGTCAGGCAAATCAATGAAGTTAATTATAGAAATTATATTTTTATAATTAAAGTGAAGTTTTAAATTATAATAGAAGTTCTATTATAAACTAGTATTTTAGAGTTCGTTTTTATAAAGAAAATAAAAACGATTGTTGATATTTAAACAAGTTTATAAAGTAAAAACTATCCGACGATTAAATATTTGGATAATTATATTTAAGATAAATAATTTAGAGATATCATTAGATTAATTAGATTAATCTAATGTTAAGAAGTAATTAAAATCAGTTAACGAATTTACTGATGGAAATAAGTTGATTTAATCAACTGTTATTTGGGAACATGATTATTAGATTAATTGGTCTTTAATTAATCTAATGAAAACATGTTAGAAATAAGTTTATCGAAATTAATGAAAGTTAATTACCATTTAAGAAGTTATAGATAAGAAATGGGAAATGGAGAAAGCAAAGAGTTAATGATTTAATATTCATAAACCACAGAGATTCCAAAGTAAGAATATGGTGTTGTAAAACCATATTCCAAAATACAACAAGGAAATACGATTTAATAAATATATTAAGTAATAAGGAATTTGAATACAGACTTGTATCGGTTCTAAGGTAAGAACGTTGTCGATCAAGGTCTGAGAGGTAAATAAAATACCCCAACTTGAACGGCTTCGCTATTATCGAGGAACGATATCAGTTTGTAACGGAAAGAGAGGTCAAGATTTTTGGTAACAGAAAGAGATGTCAAGATTTTTGTAACAGAAAGAGATGTCAAGATTTTTGTAACAGAAAGAGATGTCAAGATTTTTGTAACGGAAAGAGATGTCAAGATTTTTGTATAAAAGGAATATGGCAGCGTATGCAAGTCTTAGAATTATAGCGATAAAATAATGTTGTTGATAAGATAAGTGTGACTGTTATGTCAAGATTTGTTATAACAAAGAATATTACAGCGTATGACAAGTTGAACTATAGCAATAAAATAACGCTGTTGATAAGGTAAGTGAGACTGTAATTAGTTATAAGGAGAATATTACAGCGTATGACAAGTTGAACTATAGCAATAAAATAACGCTGTTGATAAGGTAAGTGAGACTGTAATTAGTTATAAGGAGAATATTACAGCGTATGACCAGTTAGAACTATAGCGACAAATTAACTGCTGTTGATTTGACTTAAGCATGACTTTTATATATAGCAGCACTTCCTAGGAAATGTAACGGTTTGGTTTGAAATCCACTTATTCTAGAGTAATAAGTAACGACGTTTGTTCAAAGAAATATAAGAAAGAGTTTAGAAAAAGAATTAGGGAATCGTATTAGAAACTGATGCCAGCATTTCGATGTTCGAAATGTGATTAGAATTAAACCGTTAGGATTTGTAACTAGAATTCGACGATGTCGAATGTATTAAAAATAAACTATTTTTAGGGATTATAATCTGATAGAATAATTAACATTTAGTTTAAACAAATAAATGTTGATAGGGTAGGAGTCAGTATTTAGTTATAAACTTGATATCGATTTGATAAGAAGCTGTCTTAGAAAACAGAGTTTATAAAGTGGATTGGGAATATAAAGTATGAAAGAGGTTTCGGTAAACGAGATAAGTATTACTTAAATAAAGAGTTAATTGATAAAGGTATTCAGATTTCTATAACAGGAACGGTATTCACATTTTAAAGTGAATTATGTTTTAAAAGTAAACGGTTGGCCGATTAAAATATTTATAATGAAATTGGAAATATTTTCCAATGAAGATAGGGTATACGATCCAAGTGTAGAAACCAAGGAATGTGAAAAGAATGAAAATGTTTCGAACGTTAATAACGTATGTTTCTGGAACATGAAAGAATAAGAGTTTATAATAACTGGAAATGTTTTCCAAGAAGTATGAAAAGGCTAAAACGGGATTTGAGAAATATCTGGTAAGATATGGGAATTCGAAAAATAAAACGAATGTCAAATAAAAGTGCCCGTGGTTGTGTGGTGTTTAGTTATACATTAGAATGGATGTTTGTTTTTACTTCGATGGTTAAATAACCGACTATCGAAGTATTTTGACCATCGTTGTCAATACGGAGAGACCGGTTGGATATATTATCCGGAAACCACTCCGTATAGGCATAATCGTTGCAAATGAGATATGCTGAAGATAATTGAAGACGGAGTTAAATGCAAGGATCGACCAGTTATAGAATGGTGTGTTTTGTTTGTCCAGTCCCAGGACAACTTGTATGGACGAGTGTCTGGCAGAGTATTTCCAACGGTCACGCCGTTGATTTTAGGAATATACCAAGTTGGTGGGGAGAATATAACTTCTCTTTATTCTACACCCAGTGTGCATTTGTGTAATCAATATGTGATTACGGATTTGACGATGTGGCATTCAAAGTGAATGGTGATCAGATGTTCTGAATATAGGCGTAGACTCTAGCCTCACAACCAGGAAGGGACAGAAGTTGGGCTAGGCAGCATGGCTAGTTGGGTCATCCCCAAGCAAGGTGTATTGTCACCGATCTAGAGAAAATTCATATTTATACTTCTTTTCGATTCTGTATCTTCGGATGACGGTTGGATGGCCTAGAACCGTGGTGGCAATATATTCGCGACACTCAAGCTAAATGAGTGAGCGGTCATGTGTGGCGGGGTTGCAAGACGTTCTTGTTGAACCCTGAGTGTATCCCCTCTAGAGTACACTATTCAGAAGGTGCTCCCATACCTTGTCTGTTGAAGTCCAATCTCCAATAAGCACCCTGCGGTTTATGATTTTATATTATATATACGTGGAACGTGATATGCAAGCGTTCTACTACTTGGATATTATTTGTTTAGACATTATCATAATATCACTGGTTTTGATATCAAAGTAATTTGGGTTATAGTAAGGTAAAAGCCGTCCATGTTTATGTGTGGGCTGGTCTTACTATTATCCTTTTGTTTCAAAAGGATTTTCTTCAAAGTAAAATCATATGGTTAGAATTTACTCACACCAGTCCCATGACTGACCCAGAGTTTATTTGTTTGTGTTTTCCCTAAACTCTTGGGTGCCCAAATTTGTACGGGCAGTCAAGTGTTTCAGGATTTTGCAGATTCACTTGGAGGAGCTAAAAGCAGGAGGCTCCACTATTAGTTATTGAGAGATTATTTCCGCTGTGATGTATACCATGTATTATACTCTGATATGGTATGTATGTATACAAACTCAGATTTGTATTTCAAACTTGTTATATAATAAAGATTATTATTCCGCTGTGAGATTCGTGTTTCTCTGATTCTGTTCAGTTGTGAGTGTTCTTCTTCTTCTTCTATTCTATTAGTTCTATCTTATCTTTCTCACCCTCTAAATTCTTCCATTAATGTCCCGGTATTTTCGATGCTCGAGAAATTGACAGTGTATTTATGTTGATTTTCTGGGTCGAAAATCTCCCGCCGTTACAGATGGTATCAGAGCCAGGTTAAGTGATTACCTTGGCTCTGTGGCGTAACTCAATAGAGATGGAGTTAGTAATACTCTAGATTGAGTTTGAGTGTATATATACGAGTGAACGTATTTGCAGATTTATATAAAACTGTTTTATATTGTGTTGACTGGTCAGTCGAGTGGTTTATGAATTCTGGTCGAAACAGTAATGCAAACTGAGTCGATAGGTGTTTCTATACTCTTGAACAGAGTAATTCGACACAGTATGTTTTGAAAAGAGGGTAAATGAAATAATTTTACCCAAAGTATATTTTGATATAAAAAGAAGTGTATATCTTGATATTAATATAATATATTGGATATGTGATCATTATTATGGTCGAACAGGATTATAATTGAGTTGGTTATATAAACTACCAATCGAAATATTATATAAGTATGATATGCAAAATCAGATGAGCTGAATCTGAATTAAAAACCAGAATTGAAATAAAACTCTAGAAACTTGGAAAAGAATTGAAATTGAAATTGAATTAAATATAAGGGAATTTTAAAATCCTGGGAGATTTGAAAATTTGTTTTCCAAGTGCTATGAAGGATATTTTGAAGTAATTTCAAAAATAGAGTGATTATAAATGAGTTTTTAAAGCAATATAGTATTGAACTCACTTCGATGGTTGGAAAATAAATTCCGATGATGATCGCGACATTGTCGGTGTTCATTTTCGAGCTGGTAAGTGACGGATTACTACCAAAGATTTTGTTTTGTATTGTTTAAGAAACAAGTTGTCAGAAATTCAAATGTTTTGAATTATATATGATTTCAAACTGATTTGAAATAAATCCCAGGAATTTGAATTTTGAAATAAAAATTTAACTTATGGAGTTAAAATGGTAAAAATGGAATTTAAACAAAGATAACAAAACTGGACTGAATTTGGAAAGATCCAGAATGAAAATTTATAAAAGAAAAATATCGGAGATTCGAGTTATTAAAAATGAATTGATTCTTGGAGAATAAGAATCGAATTTTGAATTAGAGATGGAGATAACTGATTTGAGAAATAAATCAGTAAATGGGATGTCGTAATAAAACTTAACAAGGTTAAGAACTGAGAGTGGAATCGGAGTTGAAATAGAAATTTGGCCTAGTAAAAGCGAAAGACTGGTTTGAGAACGGATTGATGGGAGATCAACCAAGGATGCTTGGATATGCTGGTTTGATAGCAGATGACAGAGATAGAGTTGAATGCCGAACAGAGAAGGTACACGTTTATATACGAGTATGAGATTTTTATGAGTCAGTTTGGGCAAGCCGTTTGGCTATTTGATTTTCTTTTGGATTGGAGAAGGCCCGGAGTGGCAAGTTGTTGTAGTACCGATTGAGCCGTGCAGAGGAGATGTTGGTGAGATTCTCTGAAAATTTAAGCTGTTAGGAAATTTTCAGAAATTTTGAAAATATTCGAAATAATAAGGAATTAATATTTTAATTGGAAATAATCAGTTCAGTGGAAACTGGAATTATGAAGTAAACCAAAAAGATTTTTAACCATGTTATAACAGAGATTGTAGCATTTTCCCTATCTTAGCAATTTCGAGGACGAAATTATTTTAAGGGGGAAGGTCTGTAACGTCTCGCATTTTTGTCGGTGGGTATTTGAATATTTAAATCAGTTTAAATATTGAATTTGTAATATAAGTGGATTTATATATTAACTAAAACGAAGTTGAACGTATAAAGATATATATTAATTATAATCGAGCCCATAACGACGCTGTAGTTCGTAATTTAACGTTCTGAACTTCAACTGAGTGTACCGGACTCGTTTTGAATCGGATTTCTTCAAAACAAGAAACGTTGGAATCTGTTGAACTGTATCTTTCTAACAGAAGTGGAAAATGAAGATTTCGTCGTATAGATTGCAAGATACGTCCAAATCAAATATTCGAAAAGTCGCTGTGAAATCATATATCGACCGTAACAGTTATTTGAATATAACTTGATATCGGATGCAAACCGGGACAAGGTTCTTTTGAGGCGCAGCGATGATTTAATTTTTAGAATTTTACTTTAATTTTTAAATAATTAAATAGACAACTTTTTATTTGGAGTATTGTGCATCCTATATCGGTATTTTGGGATTTCAAAATATGAATCAATCTACTGGTATTATTATATTTTTGGGATCGTGACACCTCATTGAACACGATAGTACTCTTACTTATGTCCGTAGCAGCTCAGACACCAACAGAATTTTGTGAAATAGGTTATACTTACTTTTGCAATATATGTATACATACATCTTTAACATGGACAAAACAAGCAGCTCCCCAATGTTCTTCTCAACGTGCACATGTGAGACTTCTGCACCATACCTTCCTACTTGCCAACCTAAGTCTAAGAGCTAAGTTAAATATCTAAAATAAAAAAAACAAGATATACTATGTGTTCCTTTCCAATGAAACAAACTAAGCCATACCCTGTCTACAACAAAACCATACTTCGGAAAATACAACCTACGCTAAAAGCTAAGACATTGACTAAACAAGAAACAGAAATCGAAGCTCCATGCTTACGTACACCCTACACTCCATTCCCTAAGATGTAAGCTTCACGTTATATTAAACAATTATCTTTTTTTCTACTTAGCACTTAAGCAAAGTTGTGAATAAATACATTGCGTTTGGCTTCCACCATATGTTCGGCTTTAGCAGTTTATGCCATGAGTTTTATAACAGCAAATGAAATCAAATAAATTACTAAATATTTGGAGACGTATATCCTTGAGTTATCGTAAGGCAAGCTCCTGACAGCGCAAGCTATTGTGAACACATTTGGGAAAGGCGCTGCTGCTCTTGCTGAAAGGAAGTGGGTTAGAAGAGTGTCGAGGCATGTATTCATGTTGGAAGAAGAGGAGCGAAGGATAGAAATGGTGTTAGGATAAAATGGAGCTGGTGGTTTTAGGATTAAAGAACAAAGGAGCTGGGGCCATGCTGACTTCGACCATGGGTTCAAGCACTGGAGCGAACGTATGTATGAACAAGGAATGTGACTGTGGAGTATGAAGCATGGTGAATATGATGGGAGAGGCGCAGGAAAGTCAGGGAGTTACATCATGGTGATGGCGTGGGTTCCGGGCAGTGGAGCAAACGGGGGTTTACTGTTGCATGGAGGGACAATAGCGTATTCACGTGAATAATGAAGTATATGAGAGGACGAGGGATACAAGTGTGGAGGGGACTGTCCAATGCGTGAAAGTGAAAGCAGCAGCATTTTCTAGAGCGGTGGAAGCAAGGGGTTACGGGAAGTGCGGTGTCTTTTAACAAAGAAAATGGATGAGTGTACAAGGATGTGATGAGTGTAGCCTGGTACTAGTTGCTGACGTGAAGAATAGCGAGATGGAGGGAGTAATGCATGGGCGTGAGGGCTTGCTATGTCCAAGGGTGGTGTGCTTGAATAAAGGGATTCCAACGTGGGTTTTATGCATGAAGTGGATCGGTGTAAAGGGAGGGTTGGCGTGTTATGTAAAGACTGGAGCGCTGCGTTTAAATTCAGAAAGATGAAGCACTGTAGAAATAATGTATCCTAACATATTAAGGTGGGCCGCATTTCCAGTAGGGTAAGGCTAAATAAAAAGAAAAAAAAGAAAAAAGAAAAATGAGGGGTACCCGAAGAACATAGATGGGAAATGGGACGGAGACGCTAGCAAACTGGCAGAGCAGAAGGGCGTTCGAAATATGATTGAGCAGCAAATGTACATAAGGGTAGAAGTAATACTACATAACAGCGGATGGGTTATGGTTGTGTTTGGGCCAAATTTTATGTGAGGCTCATATACATAAAAATAACAGTCAAGAAGGATCAGTAGTCGACTACTAGAAAGCATCACTGGAGCTTGCTATTGACTTTTCAAGGGGAAGGAGAATTGTTTGAGACAAGCGAAATCGTATATGGTGATGAGCCATTTAAAATGGAATTGCGGAAAAACCTAGTACGGTTGGAGTTGCAGAATCACGGGATATACACACTGAAACCGGTCTGGAATGATGGAAGCACGTTACAAATTTTAGGCGAAAACGTCTGATATAATCAACTGACGCAAATCGTTATTTAACGGTTAACGCGCCAAGGTGAGTAAAATCACTAACTCTGATCTATTTTAAAATATTTTAATTATATTTTAATGTTGTTTGAATGCTGTGTGATGGTCGATTAGGTAGATTACAATTTATTTGGTTGAATATTATATACCGTTACATATGTACACATCACCGGTTGGACACTGATTTCATCGATTAGAATAACCCCTAGTATAGAGTTAGTGAAAATTGTGTTGACTGACATCTGTGGATGCGGAAACCGGTTGGAGGAATCCGACCGGATTCCTCGATATTTATATGTACTATTTGTTGTGTATGCATTGTTTGAACCCGAATTATATTTAAAACCCCATGTGAATATTGATGTTGAACGGAAATTCAACATCTGTTTCGATAAAATCAATAAACGATATCGATTAAGAAGGTGGCATCAGTCGATCATAAAACCGTCGTTTTGTTAAGAAACTGATTTACCGTCAGGCAAATCAATGAAGTTAATTATAGAAATTATATTTTTATAATTAAAGTGAAGTTTTAAATTATAATAGAAGTTCTATTATAAACCAGTATTTTAGAGTTCGTTTTTATAAAGAAAATAAAAACGATTGTTGATATTTAAACAAGTTTATAAAGTAAAAACTATCCGACGATTAAATATTTGGATAATTATATTTAAGATAAATAATTTAGAGATATCATTAGATTAATTAGATTAATCTAATGTTAAGAAGTAATTAAAATCAGTTAACGAATTTACTGATGGAAATAAGTTGATTTAATCAACTGTTATTTGGGAACATGATTATTAGATTAATTGGTCTTTAATTAATCTAATGAAAACATGTTAGAAATAAGTTTATCGAAATTAATGAAAGTTAATTACCATTTCAGAAGTTATAGATAAGAAATGGGAAATGGAGAAAGCAAAGAGTTAATGATTTAATATTCATAAACCACAGAGATTCCAAAGTAAGAATATGGTGTTGTAAAACCATATTCCAAAATACAACAAGGAAATACGATTTAATAAATATATTAAGTAATAAGGAATTTGAATACAGACTTGTATCGGTTCTAAGGTAAGAACGTTGTCGATCAAGGTCTGAGAGGTAAATAAAATACCCCAACTTGAACGGCTTCGCTATTACCGAGGAACGATATCAGTTTGTAACGGAAAGAGAGGTCAAGATTTTTGGTAACAGAAAGAGATGTCAAGATTTTTGTAACAGAAAGAGATGTCAAGATTTTTGTAACAGAAAGAGATGTCAAGATTTTTGTAACGGAAAGAGATGTCAAGATTTTTGTATAAAAGGAATATGGCAGCGTATGCAAGTCTTAGAATTATAGCGATAAAATAATGTTGTTTATAAGATAAGTGTGACTGTTATGTCAAGATTTGTTATAACAAAGAATATTACAGCGTATGACAAGTTGAACTATAGCAATAAAATAACGCTGTTGATAAGGTAAGTGAGACTGTAATTAGTTATAAGGAGAATATTACAGCGTATGACAAGTTGAACTATAGCAATAAAATAACGCTGTTGATAAGGTAAGTGAGACTGTAATTAGTTATAAGGAGAATATTACAGCGTATGACCAGTTAGAACTATAGCGACAAATTAACTGCTGTTGATTTGACTTAAGCATGACTTTTATATATAGTAGCACTTCCTAGGAAATGTAACGGTTTGGTTTGAAATCCACTTATTCTAGAGTAATAAGTAACGACGTTTGTTCAAAGAAATATAAGAAAGTGTTTAGAAAAAGAATTAGGGAATCGTATTAGAAACTGATGCCAGCATTTCGATGTTCGAAATGTGATTAGAATTAAACTGTTAGGATTTGTAACTAGAATTCGACGATGTTGAATGTATTAAAAATAAACTATTTTTAGGGATTATAATCTGATAGAATAATTAACATTTAGTTTAAACAAATAAATGTTGATAGGGTAGGAGTCAGTATTTAGTTATAAACTTGATATCGATTTGATAAGAAGCTGTCTTAGAAAACAGAGTTTATAAAGTGGATTGGGAATATAAAGTATGAAAGATGTTTCGGTAAACGAGATAAGTATTACTTGAATAAAGAGTTAATTGATAAAGGTATTCAGATTTCTATAACAGGAGCGGTATTCACATTTTAAAGTGAATTTTGTTTTAAAAGTAAACGGTTGGCCGATTAAAATATTTATAATGAAATTGGAAATATTTTCCAATGAAGATAGGGTATACGATCCAAGTGTAGAAACCAAGGAATGTGAAAAGAATGAAAATGTTTCGAACGTTAATAACGTATGTTTCTGGAACATGAAAGAATAAGAGTTTATAATAACTGGAAATGTTTTCCAAGAAGTATGAAAAGGCTAAAACGGGATTTGAGAAATATCTGGTAAGATATGGGAATTCGAAAAATAAAACGAATGTCAAATAAAAGTGCCCGTGGTTGTGTGGTGTTTAGTTATACATTAGAATGGATGTTTGTTTTTACTTCGATGGTTAAATAACCGACTATCGAAGTATTTTGACCATCGTTGTCAATACGGAGAGACCGGTTGGATATATTATCCGGAAACCACTCCGTATAGGCATAATCGTTGCAAATGAGATATGCTGAAGATAATTGAAGACGGAGTTAAATGCAAGGATCGACCAGTTATAGAATGGTGTGTTTTGTTTGTCCAGTCCCAGGACAACTTGTATGGACGAGTGTCTGACAGAGTATTTCCAACGGTCACGCCGTTGATTTTACGAATATACCAAGTTGGTGGGGAGAATATAACTTCTCTTTATTCTACACCCAGTGTGCATTTGTGTAATCAATATGTGATTACGGATTTGACGATGTGGCATTCAAAGTGAATGGTGATCAGATGTTCTGAATATAGGCGTAGACTCTAGCCTCACAACCAGGAAGGGACAGAAGTTGGGCTAGGCAGCATGGCTAGTTGGGTCATCCCCAAGCAGGGTGTATTGTCACCGATCTAGAGAAAATTCATATTTATACTTCTTTTCGATTCTGTATCTTCGGATGACGGTTGGATGGCCTTCAACCGTGGTGGCAATATATTCGCGACACTCAAGCTAAATGAGTGAGCGGTCATGTGTGGCCGGGTTGCAAGACGTTCTTGTTGAACCCTGAGTGTATCCCCTTTAGAGTACACTATTCAGAAGGTGCTCCCATACCTTGTCTGTTGAAGTCCAATCTCCAATAAGCGCCCTGCGGTTTATGATTTTATATTATATATATGTGGAACGTGATATGCAAGCGTTCTACTACTTGGATATTATTTGTTTAGACATTATCATAATATCACTGGTTTTGATATCAAAGTAATTTGGGTTATAGTAAGGTAAAAGCCGTTCATGTTTATGTGTGGGCTGGTCTTACTATTATCCTTTTGTTTCAAAAGGATTTTCTTCAAAGTAAAATCATATGGTTAGAATTTACTCACACCAGTCCCATGACTGACCCAGAGTTTATTTGTTTGTGTTTTCCCTAAACTCTTGGGTGCCCAAATTTGTACGGGCAGTCAAGTGTTTCAGGATTTTGCAGATTCACTTGGAGGAGCTAAAAGCAGGAGGCTCCACTATTAGTTATTGAGAGATTATTTCCGCTGTGATGTATACCATGTATTATACTCTGATATGGTATGTATATATACAAACTCAGATTTGTATTTCAAACTTGTTATATAATAAAGATTATTATTCCGCTGTGAGATTCGTGTTTCTCTGATTCTGTTCAGTTGTGAGTGTTCTTCTTCTTCTATTCTATTAGTTCTATATTATCTTTCTCACCCTCTAAATTCTTCCATTAATGTCCCGGTATTTTCGATGCTCGAGAAATTGACAGTGTATTTATGTTGATTTTCTGGGTCGAAAATCCCCCTCCATTACACAACGTGGATTGGTATTTCCAAGAAAAGTTCTGCTGCGTGGAATACTTTATAGTAAGTAAACGAGATCCAGGATTCACTGGTGAATTTTGGAGAGCTTGCATGAAACCATGAGGTCATAGTTATGTTTAAGCCAAGAATGATAGAAGAGTAAGTGAAAGAGGAAGACGAGAGGCGACAATGAAATGGGTTCCAACTCATATTCGGAAATAAGAGTTAAGAAGCCAAGGAATCATGAAGTAAAAGACGGTCAAAGCACAGTGGAGTTAAACTCAAGGAAACGTGACTTAGAAGATTGAAGGCTGGATACGCGCATCATATCTCTTTCTAAGAGTATATCCTTGATCCTTGTTTTCCGGTGGAACTTACTTGCATGTTATCTTTTACATATATCCTCTCGGTCCCGTTCTCGATCCATTTTCTGTTGTAAACTCCATAAGGGGGTATGACTCATCGGTTAGTAATACATGTCAAGGTTTAAAGGGGTCCGTTAGGTTGACTAAACCTTTGGGCTTTTATAGGATATGGGTTGGGTTAGGAAGGGATTTCTTGTAATCCAAAAAGAGTATATCTTGCTTATCTTCCCGATCTCTTTGTAGCATATCTTTCTTTCGCTATCTATATCGTGTTAATCTTGTCGTGAGAACCTTAGGTAGAAATCCTTTGGATGAAACATGTGTTTGAAACATGTTATGCTTGATGTTTGCAAGTGGTTGCAAGTGTTTGCAAGTGGTTACTCGTGGATGCATTATACACATTAGGCAATAGATCGGCTCACACACTCCTCATATTGCATATGCATGAGTGTTTATGCTTATTCATGGATGAAAATTTTTGTGTTATCACATGGATGTTGCATATGGATGTATGTTATGTGCACACATATAGATGTTATACATTATGTTAGGAATTGCATACATATGGATTCATTTCACTAACATAATTTGCATTGATGATATTTACATTAGATAAGTACATATACACACACCTTTGCATATGTTCATATAACATTTAGAATCTTGTAAGGACAATGATTGCTCGTGGATGATGTTTTGAGTAGATGGATGTTGGATGGTAGGATACGTTCTTCCTAACTTGAAGATTTCGGGGACGAAATCCTTTAAGGAGGGGAGAATGTAACAACCCGTATTTCTATTAACCTGTTATAACATAAATCGAGGCAGAATTTAATTCTAAATCTGAATCAAGGGAAACGGGCTATGCCATTGCGTTCGTCTCGGAAAAATACGCGAAATAGAGTCCGAGTTTTCGAAAATCGGAGTCCGTATGACCCTATTAAGGCCCAACGAAGTTTTCAGAAAATTTCAAGTTCAAAACAGATTTCGAATTTCGGGTTCAAAATTCGAAAAAGGGTCAGATTGGGCCAGGCGGGAAAATTCCCGCCAGAGCACCCAAGTCGACAGCCCTGTCGACTTGGGAGTCGACTTGGTTGGACCCAAGTCGACAGCCCTGTCGACTTGGCTGTCGACTTGGCTCAGCCGGGCAGTTTTGCCTGGTGCACCATTTTGGGGTTTTGGTTAGGTTTTGGGGCCAGATTCGGTTTTAAGGGCTGAGATTGGAATTAGGATTTAATCCTAAGGTTGAAACTAATCCTAATCTCTATAAATAAGCCCCTAACCTAACCCTAAATCATCATTATTCATTCAAGTAACTCAACTATGGCAAAATCATTCCTCTCATGGCCTCCACTCTCTTCATAAAATTCTAAGTTATTTCTATGAGAGATTTTCCATGCATACAAGTGTTTTCAAGCTTGTATGAGTGTCATTAGCTTGCATTCAAGTCAAGTTTCCATATTTACATCATAAAGCAAGAGTTTTGATCATTTTGGCTCAAGGGTTTTTCTATTGGAGCTTGCATTTTGGGTTTATTTGATTGCATAAGGGTTTTGTCTCAATCTATATATATTTTTGTGTCTTCATAAGCATTGTAAGCCCTTTTCTACTTTCATATTTAAACTCTAAAGTTAAATGAATGATGCAAGTTTATCATGTTATGTTATGCAAGTATGCCATGTTATGATATGCAAGTTTATCATGTTATGTTATGCAAGTATGCCATGTTATGATATGCAAGTTTACCATGTTATGCTATGCAAGTTTGCCATGTTATGATATGCAAATTTATCATGTTATGTTATGCAAGTTTTCCATGTTATGATATGCAAGTTTATCATGTTATGTTATGCAAGTTTGCTATGTTATGATATGCAAGTTTGCCATATGATATGCAAGTTATGTTATGCAAGTTTGGGTTGATCATTTTGCTCATGTTATCATGTTATGCAAGCTTATCTTGGGTTTATGAGCTTAAAGCTTCAAGCTTTATGCTAAAGGTTGCATTTTGGCAACATGTAAGTTATCATATCCCTTATGATAACTTGCATGTGAGGCTAAATGCGAACTTATGGCAACTTCTACATGTCATTTATCACCATGTATCACTTATATGCTAAGTTTGGTTTTATGCATACTTTTGAGGCCTAATGATGCAATATGCAATTATATGAACATATGTACATTTCATATGCCACCATGTTAAACTTGTGGCTTCAACACCTTTATGTCATGATTATGCCAAGTTCCCTCTTTCTATCCTTATTCGCTATTGCGATATGTAAGCGATGGGATTGCGTTTGGGGTTGGGTAAACTTAAAAGACATAAAAACATAAGATTGGGAATTTACCTATTAAGTTAGGTCTACCCATTGGGAATTTACCTATTAAGTTAGGTCTACCCAAATTCTTGAAAACTTGTAATATGTTTTGGAAACATGATGGACATGACACTTAGAAAATATAAGTGTGACCAACTCGAGGTTGGGTTGAGTTTGTAGCATAAAACTACCCGGAACCGACCGGCTTAACTAGTTGCTACAAACAATAGGACCCAATGTGAGAAGTTGGTCATGTTGTACCTTGAACCCGAGGTTAGACCAAGTTGTGGTGTAAAGCTACCCGGACCCGCCCGGCTTAACTAGTAACCACAACAAGGTCTAATGTGAGAGGTTAAGGCACATTAAATTAGTTAATGCCTCATGATTAGGGTTAAGTCATGGTCCACTTAATACTTAACCAATTTGGGCTTGGTAGATTAATCAGGGTTAAGTCGTGAACCCATCGTTACACTTAACCAAGTTAATCCATGATTAGTAAAAGGGTTAAACCGTACTTAACCCACTAGAAAATCCTAGCAATGGGGGTCCACTCTAGCAGTAATCCCAAGTTTGTATCATTAAGACCCTAGGGACGAGGCTAGGGTGGGGGCACAATTACTGGACTTGAGGTAAGTGACCAAAAACGACGGCAGAGTGGTACGCCGATGTAGTTCCGGACGGACTATGGTCGTGCACGTAGTCCGTATTTGGAGAAGTCAAGCATGGGTACCAGTAGATCGAGACTGTGCACTTATGTTTATGGTGTCCAGGGGTTGACACCCTAGGGCTTGATACACCCGACGGGAGACCCGGCACAGTCCGACTACAATTATGTTTGGGCCGTATTGACACCAACACGTGACGAGTTAGGCTTAGGGAGCCGATCGATTAGACCGTTTGGTTGGACCTCGTATTAGGGTCACTTCATGTTATTGGACCTCGTATTAGGGTCACTTCATGTTATTGGACCTCGTATTAGGGTCATTTCATGTTATTGGGTCAAAGCTTAGGCCAAGGGATCAATACTTGTTTATTCAAGTCATGTTAGTTTGCTAGTACACCTGTGGTGCAAAACCTTAATCCTAATTATGCGATGACACCTTTATCTACCTTGTTAGTTAATCATCATGCTAGTATGTTGTTATCCTTATGTTCATCCCTGCTTCTCATGCCAGTTAACTTTATCAGTTTACATTGATTGTAGTAGGGCTTACTCAGTCTTTTTGACTGACCTGTTTTTCTTTCGCCTCTTTTCTTCCGTCCCCCCACCCCCCCCCAGGTTCTCAGGGTGGGAATATTGGAGCTTAGCTTGGATTTCTGATCGCTTGCTTGTGGGATTTTAGCTCATGTACGGTCTTGACATGAAGCTAGCTATGGTTATCACTTATTGCGGGGATAGTACTTATGTATTTCAGTTTTTCAGTGATATTGTTTTTATCTAGACTTGTGTATTTGGAAAGTTGACATTATGTTGTACCAGACTTGTTTTGAATCTGTTTTACTTATCTTATTTACTCTGTTTACATATATACATATGTTCTTGTTCTGCCTTGATATATCATTATGCATGTTTACCTGATTCAAACGCCCCTCCAAAGTCAGAGTGCTTGCAAGAGCCACCCTGGCGGAGGTGGGGTGTTACAAGTAGGATATAGGGATGCAACCTGGAACAATGTTGAATCCAAATCCAAGTCTACGACTGGATGGATATTTACAATAGGAGGGGTTGTTGTATCTTGGGATTCCAAGAGGTAGACCTGTATATCTGATTCAACTATGTTATCAAAATTGATTGCATTAGCAGATGCATGTAAGGAAGCCGAATGGCTTACGAATTTGATAATAGAAATCCCACTATGGAATAAGCCATCTCCTGCAGTCTAGATTAACTGTGATAATCAAGCAACGATATATATTGTCTCTAATAAGAATTATATTGGAAAGTCTAGACGTGTGAGTCTAAGACATCAAATTGTATCACAGTTACTCAAAAGTGGAGTTATAACTGTTGACTACATAGAAACGAAGAAAAACTTGTCTGACCCACTTACTAAAGGTCTTCCAAAGGCTATGGTTTCTATAAAGTCAAAAGAAATGGGACTAAGGTCTGTGAATAAAGATTGATCATCCTTAACAAAAACCCAACTAGTGTCTTGGAAAGGACAAACAAAGTTCAATGGGTACCAACAAGTAAAGAGTATGATTATGGAACACTAAATCAATTATCCCATAATACTTAGTGTTGGGTTCTGCATGAACAAAGGATGGATACATATCCTTAATAAGTCTAGAAACATTAAAAGGTGTCTCGCAGAAATACCTTACGAGACTTACCTATTTTAGTATGGAAATCAGGCTGTTTCCTAGGAAAGTAAGACCTCTTTCAAAAGTAGACTCATGAACTAGGATTAAAGTACATGGCCATTAACGTGCTGAGCAATATAGAACACTCTAACTAAGGAAATCAACATGTGTGATTTTTCCGGTTTTATCATCAACGGATACTTGATTCAAGATTCGTTCACCATAGAATCTTGATAGAACTTTGAATGATTTACATTAAGTAAAGGTTCAAATCCAGAAGACACCTTTTATTTATGTGTTGTGTCCACGATGATGCAAAACTTGATCTTAGAACTACATAGGCTCGATCCTACTTAGGTATGTGGGAAATCACATTAGTGATTCAACCGTCCATTTTGTTTATTTCTTTATTTTGAAAATTGGGGAGATTGTTGTAAAATTTTCAAATGAGGTTTGGGGTATGGGTTTGTTTTTTGAAGAGGGAAGCAAGAATGGAAGAAGAGAATGTGTGGGGATTAGTCCCACATTATAGAATATTGAGGGGTATGCCTCTATATATATAGAAGCTTGATATATCATATCAAAAGGAATAAGAGAAGGAAGAGACAAAGCAATGCATGAACAATGACATGGATATTAATATTTAAAATGTCAAAATATGGGCCTTGGGCCTTAGGGCTCTTGGGATCTTGTGATCAGTTAGGACGTGAATGAAAATGGGCTTGCTGCCCTACGGATCGTTGTTATTTTGAATTAGCCGCGTAATTTTGTAACGTTGCAAATGAAGAGACGCATCATTTTGAATTCAAACGATGGGATGCGATGCTTTAGAAAGGGGTATGGCCGTTGCGAATAGATGCGACTGTTCGCTGTTTACAAATAGCGACAGTTTCAAACGTTGCAAAACACTTCTATCTCTTCTTCCTCCTCTCTTATCTGTGACGCCATTAAAGCATATCAACACGCTACAGATTTGTAATGCCTTCACAGTGTTGCAAAATCTAGAAAACGTTGCAGATTAGATCTTCTTCTCCTCCTCTTATTTCGCTTTGATTATAGCATCATCAGAAAATAATATCAGAGTATTCTCGATCAGATCAAAGCCGTACAAACTTTGAATTCGATTTTGTTGTTCCAAGGTTTTATTGAATCCTAAAAGTCAATAGTTCGATAATCCGTTTGTACCTGGTGGATTGAACTATTATCTGAAAGAATTTGCTTTGCAAATCCTTAAAGTCTGAAGTACGGCATTCACACGACGATCATCATCATTCGATACCCTCAAATTGCAAAATCCCCAACTTGCTCTCACTTTTGCTTAAAATGGTTCATAAAATTTTGATATTTGTTAGGCTAAAATGCAGTTGTAAGTAGCGGTCCTGCATTTTCTAACGTCGTTCAAATTTGCATGGTTTACTAAAACAATCATAACTCAAGTTGAATTTCATGTTTTCATGTTTGCATATGTAAGTTCTCTACTCTAGGCTCTTCAGCCGCCTTTCTCAATAATTTGCTTCTAAATTCTGGAATAGTAAGTCAAGTTCTAAGTGACTGATTATTTATAAGTCCAATCGCTTGAGATCTTTTACCTTTTGACATAATTGATTGTAGACAATGGAATTTTCTGAGTCATAAACAACGAGAATACTTGTTTAGAAGCTCTTCTAGACGTGTCAAAAACTCTTGTGCAGGTTTTTTTTGTCCACCTCCGTAGTTGTCTGTAGCATAGTCAAGGGTGGTGTTGATTTCTTTGCAAACTGTAAAGGAAGCATTTTCTGCTTATTTGATTCTTTAGATGTTATGGTAACATCTATGTGCTCAGTTATGTTCATTTTATTCTTCACCCAAGCTAATTCCTTTTCAAGTTGGCTAACACAATCACTCTGGCTGTCTACCAATTGTTTTAATCTTATTACGGCTAATTCGAGTTGTTCAATAGATGTCTCTAGTGATATCTTTTCAGCCCTATAACTTTATGGCATGGCTTTTTAAAAGCCAAGTTTTGAGTGTTGAATGTTGTAATTTCTAAATCCAAAGAAAAGAGAAAGTTTCTTTTGTCGATTGTTTAGTAGAATAATAAGGATTTAGTTTTATATCTAGATCTTCTTTCTTGGGAACCAGCTCTTCAATTCTTTTTCTTTCTTATCTGATTTATCCATTTTAGCTCCTTCTGGTGACACCGATGTCTCAATTCCACCTTTCTTATAAACATCTTTTATTGCAACTACTACTTTTGAAGATGATGACAATAACTTCTCTAGTTTTTGTTGAGGGTTGGCTGCCTTTCTTCTGCTTCTTCTTCTGAGTTATCCTGACTCTCTGGCTGAAATATGATATATTGGGTATATAAGTTATAATCAATAAAATATTCCAGAATAGGAATTGGATATGAAATGGAAACTTGTTTTAAATTATAAAACAAGGAAACTAAATTTATAAACGACATTCATAAATTAAGTAAGATAAATTATTATTAGATAATTTAGAAGTTTAAATTCAATTATGAATTTAAAATGGATTGGAAATCGTTTCAAAAAGGGAACGACGGGTTATATTCCGTATTTCAGAATATAAACTGAATTGAGAAAAATCCAAAGGATTTATAATAATAATTTAATTATATCGAATTTTATAAATAATTTATTTATAAAGGAATTGGGATTTATTATAGAAGACTGTATTATGAATAAATCTATAACAAAAGTTATGAAAAAAATCAACGATTAAGGATAATCGGAAATATTAAGTTAGATTTGGAAAACCAGTTAAATTTATACAAATAATAATATAAGAATGAGAATGAAATTTTCAATGAATGATGTTTAAAACATTTGTATTTAAATAAAATTATAATGAACTCGCAACAGCGCAGTAGTTCATAATTTGGCTATTGAACTTCAATTGAGTATATATAACTCAATTTAAGTCGAAATCCTTTAAAACAAGAATCGACGGGACCAATTGAATAATAGTTTTCTAATGGAAGAGAAAAGCTTGGATTTCATCTTATAGATTTTGGGTTATGTCAAAATCTAATTTCTAGAAAAACAACGCCATAACCATTACAAAACCATTACAGTTTATTTAAATAAATAAAAGGATTTTAAGTAAATAAAATCCAAATTTCTATTAGATAAACCCAGACTTGAGATATAAAATAAAAATGAACTCAAGTGGAGTAAATGAACTGATTTTTGAAACAAAAATCAGATTTTTAATTATTAAATAGAATTAACTAATTTGAAGAATAATTAGTTAAACGAGTTCTGATACGAAATTGGGTTTTGGTTAAGTAAATTGAATTAGTGAATTCATATTCGAAATCGAATACGAAACTTGAATAAAAAATGGAATTCGATCAGTTTATAAGCAAACTAAATTGTATATAAACATGATATGTTCAATTAAAAAGTGGAATAGGCAAAAGAGATAATTAGAGAATAAATTAGCAAGTTGAGTAAAAATGATTTGATTGTGTTGGAATAAATTGGGAATGGACGTATATAGGTTAAGCAGGTTTGGAATGAAGTGTATGAAGTTTATAATTTAAGCGCCCGACAAAAATGTACATGTTTAAATTCCATATGATTTTTTATGTGCTGATTCGGCAAGCCGCTTGCCTTTTTTATTTTCTTTTTGAATGGAAAGGGCCTAGAGAGGCAAGTTGGAGTTTGAGCTATTGACCAGTACAAAGGAGGTGCAGACAAAATTTTCCGAAAATTTAAGTATTTAGAATATTTTTTAGAAAATTTGATAACTAAAATCAATATATTAATAGATATAGAATGTGATAAGGAAACGAACTAAAAATGGAATATTATAAACAAAAAGGAAATCTATAAATCAAATCTAGTAAAAATAGAAAGAGAAACGTATGCGTGTTTTGAAAATTAAAAATTGGTTTTATATGATGTTGATTATTCTAGATAAGTAGTCTTATCCAATTTGAAGTTAAGAATGTTATTCAGCCAAGGTCTGAGAGGTAGTTATACCCCCAGCTCGATTGATTTCATTATTAACTGATAAATAACAAGATTCAGTCTCGAAGATAAAGGTTTGAATAAGATTTATTTGAATGCGGTATCTTGGGTTGTTGTAAAAATGTTTTACACAACATTCGTTTTAACTCAAGTAAGTGGAATTCTGGGAAATATAATATTTCCTAAGTATAAAAATGAATGGTCATGAAAGAGAGAAGTAATGGAATAACTTTCAATTATAAATAGAAGATATTTTCTAAGTACTGAAAATAAAAGAAGGCGATATATGAGAATGTTTATTAAATAGCGTAAAAGGCTAAGATGATTGTTGAAAATATTAGGTTAACAAATATTGATAAGGAAATGGAAAAGTGATTTAATTAATGAAATATTAATTAAGGGGTACAGTGATTGTTTGATGTTTTGGATGAATGTTTGTTTTTCTTTGATAGTTAAATAACCGACTATCGAAGTATTAGCCAATATCGTTGTCAATACGGAGAGACTAGTTGAATTATTATCTGATAGCCACTTCGTATTGGCAGTAGCATTGCGAATCAGATTATATGAAGCTAATCGAAGACGGAGTAAAGTGCAATGGCTTTTTCTGGTAATCCTAGGTAGAAATTGCCTAAGATGGATTAATGAAATTGTGCCTTTGGTTTCGTTCTGTCCCATAGCGAAGTGTATGGATAAATGTCTACCGAAGTATTTCCAATGATTGCATATGTTGATCTGTATAAATATATATGGTGGCAGAGAATTTATTCTCTTAGCATAATATCCCGAATATATTTGTGCAAATCAATTAATGATCAATGGATCTGACAATGTGGCAGTCAAAGTGATTGTGCTATCAATGAATGGTAATAATCGTAGCCTCTGGCCTCAACAACCGGGAAACGACAAAAATCGGGCAGGCAACATAGCTAAGTGGAAAGCTCCCAATTAGGGTGTATTATCACCTATCTAGAGAAAAATTTATTTCCTTCTTAAATCTATCGATGTTGTCCCATTTGGGAAAACAATTGTTGATCCCGATCGTTGGTGATATACATTCGATACACTCAAGCGAAATGAGTGGTCGGTCATGCGTGGCTAGGTTACAAGATGTTCTTGTTGAACCCAGTGTATTCCTCTCTAGAGATACACTATCAGAAGGTGGTTCCATACCTTATCATAGTTGGAAATTCATTACCAAATAAGTGCTCGTGGTTTTGATTGTATATTATATATGTGGCGCATGAGATGCAAACGTTCCACTAGATTGTTATTTATTTAATAGACACTATTATAATGTCAAAAAAGTTTTGATATAAAGATTGTCGTTTTTTTCAAAAGGATTTTTGACAGTTAAATCAAGTGTTGTGGATTCTCATAATGGAAAAACCCATTCCATGTTATTCGGCGTGGTCATATGAGATATCATTCATTTTCTCAAACTGTTTTAAATTGTTTACTCATACCAGTCCCATGACTGACCCAGATTTTATTTTTCTATGTTTTCCCAAAATTCTTGGGTGCCTAAATTTGTACGGGCAGTCAAGTAGTTTAAGATTTTGCAGATTTATCTAAAGGAGCTTCGAGCAGGAGTCTTTGGTGTTAGAGATTTAGAGTTTATTCCGATTTGTTGTATTTGTGATATACTCTGGTGATGCATGTAAGTTCAAATACAATTGTATTTAAAAAGTGATTATTTATATATATTATATTTCATTCCGCTGTGATTGTAAGATTCTGTGTCGTTTCTATTCTTCTTCTATCTTTTTCTTCTTTATTTCATAATAATTCGTATTTCTGTGCCATTTGGGTTCGACTTGTGGTGTATTTAGTCAACTCGAATAGTATGGATTTGCGGGCCTTTACAGTTGATACCAGAGCTTAGGTTGAGCGAAGACCTAGGCTTTGGTGGGGGTTTACTCATTAGAGATAGGGTCAATAGTACCCTGAAATGAGTTGAATGTAAATATATGAGAGCACGTATTTGTTAATTGATATAAAAATAATTTTATGTTGTGTTGGCTAGTCTGTTGAGTGGTTTTTGAATTCTGATCGAATCTAGGACGCCACGATGTCGATAGGAATTTCTAAACAGTTGAATAGAAAATTTTGATACATCATTGTTTTAAGTGTGTAAGTGAAATAATTTTACCCAAAATTCTATTTTTAGAGAAAAGGAACAATTTTCTGAAATCATTATAATATATGGATGTGCTGGTTGTTAGGATTATAATTAAAAGAGATTATAAAATGAAATGGTTATCTATAATCAAAAATAAATTGTATAAGAATAAAATATACAAATGAGATAAAAAAAATCAAACCGTAATTTGGAATTTAAACCCTAGGTGTTTTGGAAAAATATTACTTTCAATGAATATAAAGTAATATAGCATTACCTTGAAAGGATTTGAATGAAAACA
The DNA here is from genome assembly GCA_030737875.1 of Allium sativum. NCBI lineage: Eukaryota > Viridiplantae > Streptophyta > Magnoliopsida > Asparagales > Amaryllidaceae > Allium > Allium sativum. The sequence continues at coordinate 713,887,253 of CM060912.1, forward strand.
TTTTTGAATAGATTTTGAAAGTGAAAAAGAGTGAACTCACTTTTGTGGCTGGAAAATAATTCTGATGATGAATGTGACATCGTCAATGTTCATTTTCGAGTTTCTAAGTGATGGAAAAGCATTTTCTTAGCAAAAGTCAAAGCTTGGCCTTTCAGTCTTCTCCAACTCCCCCACTCTTATTATTGTAGTGAGAATTTATTGGTGAATGATTCGGATGCCATTAAACGCAAAAATTTTTAGAAGAAAACAAGCTGATTTGAAAATTCAAAACGTTTGGAATTTGAGATGATTGTAAATATATGTGTATATATTTATGTGATTTCAAAAGTATTTTAAATGAAACCCCGGGGATTTGAATTCTAGAAATTAAATTTAACTTAAGCAAGTTAAACAGATCGAAGTGGATAAATTCATTTAGAATCAATTTGAATACATATGAATGAAAAGAAAAAGTTGGTAGAGATAAATTTCTTAAAACACGAAGTGTTGAGATTCAGTATGAGAGTGTTTTTGAAAGTTAATGGGATTGAAGCATTTTTCCTACCTTAGTAATTTCGAGAACAAAATTATTTTAAGGGGGGGAGATTGTAACGACCCAAATTTTTGGTCGATTTATTTTAAATATTTAATATGGTTTTAAATAATTAGTTGATAATATAAATCGATTTTTATATTCAATTATCGATTTAATAATCAAAATATGATTTATTTCAAATGTATATAATTATCGTAAGACGAGAAGCTAAAATAATTCAATTTGAAGATTAAAACTGCATGAAACAATTCAGATAATCAATATAAATTCTAGTTGAATAGAAATGGTAATAATATTAATATATTTTTATGATCGAGGAGTTTGATTTTTTTCTAATTTAAAAATCATATTATATCGATTTAATATAGTTATTTTATATATAGGTTCAAATTAAATTTCAGAATCTATTTCATAGAATTCAGAATAGCGTTACAACATTGAAACGTCGGTCATCATGTTAAAATAGCGGTTCGTGAGTTAAGTTGTGAACCCAGAAATATTTAAATTGTGGATAAGCTTAAAATCAAATCAATATCTATTTAAAAAGAATAAAAAATATCTTTATTTCAAATCAGATTAAATATAAATCTAATCAAATTTTTAGGTACTTAACCTGTCACCTATATTGTACCATACGCTGATCCAATTCCTCAGTTCCTAAGTTACTCTTGATCTATAAATCGCGGCTCCTATTTTTGTTATTTCTTCTGTTGAAATAAAAATATCGAAAGCTTCAGAGAAAACCAAAGCCAACTCCTCATTCCTAAAATGAATTCCTTTTTACTGTAAAACCAAGACCCAAAACATTAGTTAAATTAAAAAAATGACCGGTAGAATTCAAATTACAACGAAAAGGAATCGTGACTTTGGGATGGTGAATTATGGGTTTTTGGGTTTGTGAGGGGGCATCGACTGATTAAAAAAGAAATTGGAATCGTGGTCTTCTTCCGGAGCTCGTGGACCTCGAGAACGTCACCGTGTTCTAAAGCTCGATGTCAGGATAGTCAAATTAGGGGTTGGAGCGCTATGCCTTTGAATCGCGGGCTATTACTGTATGAATGTTGAATAACATCTGATATGGAACCAAGTTGAATGTCGCAACCACTATTACTGAGATCAAAATCCGCCCGAGAAGCTGAAGCTCATCCAAAGTCGTGCCTAAGAAGTTACTGACCTGTTCTGATCTGAGCATCGGGGTAATGAGAATTAGTGGAAAGATTGAGCTCCATAGTAATATTGTTTGGAGCATTTAATTTGGGAAGGTGTTACATGGATAAATCAGTATTAAGTTAGTCACACACTGGTGTTACAACGTGCATACGCTGGCTCAAGGGCAGAGATTTGTTGATGGGGTAATAGTTGATAAAGGTGCTATAGTTGTTTATGATAGAGGAGGATAGCCGATTAAAGGAGGAATATTCGAGAATATAATGAAAGGAACATAGTATTAGGTGATGTCACGGTTGTTGAGGTCAGTACTGTGTTCTTGCATGAATCATCTGGAAAGGAAGTTTAAACGCGAATTAAGGTATATGATTTGTTTTTATTTGATAAAAATATGAATTTTTGTTTAGAAATATATATATATATATAACTTTACAATCCGTGAATAAATTCATGCAAGGTCCATATATCACGGAGTCAGACAAATTAGATTTGTAGATAGAGGAAAAATATGGGTACAAGTCGATTCAAGATTTTTCCGAAGCTGGTTTAAATAAAGAAATAGGAAATGGATCAAAATAAAATATCACGATGAGTAATTCTAACTTAGAAATTTATTTAAATTACTTTTATCATTAAAAATAATTATTGGTTCTCTGGATGCATTTAAATATTTTTGTGGCTATTATATATTAGTTATTTAGGCTTGGTGTTTGTGGCTATATATATATATATATATATATATATATATATATATATATATATATGTATGCATATATATATATATATATATATTGGTGGTTGGATATTTCCCGCAGTAACATTAGCGGATGCCCACAGTATCGTTAGCGGATGACCCTATGCGCTCCACAATATGATAGTGGATGACCTTTTATATCGCGATATCCTGCCTTGAAACAGGATGGGTATTATTTATGTTGGCTAACAACTGTGGATGTAGGGAAAACAGGTTGGAGGGATCCAATTGGATTCCTCAAAATATTATTATTTGTTTGTTTCCATATACATTATCATAGATGATGTGTTATAAAATCTGTGATTGATAATTGAGTGTTTTGGATGTTTAAAATATTACTGGGCCTAAATGTTGATTTCTAAAAATATCGTGAAAAAGGACTTTGAGATTTAAATGGGAAAATTTATTTTTCCAAAAGTAGAATTTGAATTTCAAATTGGCTAAGAAATATCAACTTGTTTTGAATAATAAAAATAAGTAACGAAATTATAAATGGTGTTTATAAATTAAATAATATGGGAAATTGATGTGAAATTATAAACGAAGTTTATAAATTCAATAATACAGGGAATTGAAGTGAATTTATAAATGGTGTTCATAAATGAAATGGGGAAAATTATCATTTAGATAAATTGGGAAGTCTAAATTCAAATGTGAATTTAAAAAGGGAATTGAAATTAGTTTCAAAGAGAAACGATAAATCTATTCTGATATAAAGCCATATGGATTTATGATCTAAATTGGATTAGATCGAATTTATTTAAATAAAATATTTCCTGAAAAGATATTAGGATTGTATTAGATAGAAGTTTAAATTACAATTAATTGAAACTAGATTCACTTTATATATATATATATATATATATATATATATATAAGTTATAATCAATAGAATATTCCAGAATAGGAATTGGATCTCAAATGGATTTGAAATGGAAACTTGTTTTAAATTATAAAATAACTAAGTTAAATTTATAAACGACTTTAATACATTAAGCAAGAAAAAGTATCGTTAGATAATTTAGAAGTATAAATTCAAGTATGAATTTAAAATGAATTGGAAATCATTTCAAAAAGGGAATGAAGGATTATATTCTGGATTTCGGAATATAACTGAACTGAGAAAATTCCAATGGATTTGTAATTAATTTATTATATCATAAATAATTTATTGAAAGGAATTGGGATTTGTTATATAAGATTGTATTATAAGTAAATTTATAACAAAATTCTGAAAAAATTGACGATTAAGGATAAACGGAAATATTATGTTAGATTTGGAAAATTAGTTAAATTTATATTAATGATAATATAAGAATGAGATTGAAATTTATAATAAACGATGTTTAAAACATTTGTATATAAATAAAATTAAAACGAACTCGCCACAGCGCGGTAGTCCGTAATTTGGCTTTTTGAACTTCAATTAAGTATATAGAACTCAATTTAAGTCAGAATCCTACGAAAATAGAATCGTCAGGACCGACTGAATAATAGGTTATTAATGGAAGAGAAAATTTGGATTTCGTCTTATAGATTCTGAGTTATTTTAAAATTAAATTTCTAGAAAAACAGCTCCATAACCATTATAAGACCATAATTGTTTATTTAAATAAACAAAAGGATTTTAAGTAAATAAAATCCGAATTTCTATTAGAAAACCCCAGAGATATAAAATAAATATAAACTCAAGTGGAGTAAGTGGAATGATTTTTGAAACAAAAATCATATTTTTAATTATTAAATAGAATTAACTAATTTGAAGAATAATTTGTTAATCGAGTTTTGATATGAAATTGGGTTTTGGTTAAGTAAATTGAACTGGTGAATTCATATTCGAAATCGAATATGAAACTTGAATAAAAAATGGAATTCGATCGGTTTATAAGCAAATTAAATTTTATATGAACGTGATATGTTCAATTAAAAAGTGGAATAGGCAAAAGAGTCAATTAGAGAATAAATTAGCGAGTTGAGTAAAAATGATTGGATTGGGTTGAAATAAATTGGGAATGGACGTATATAGGTTAAGCATGTTTGGAATGAAGTGTATGAAGTTTATAATTTAAGTGCCCAACAAAAAGGTATATATTTAAATTCCATATGAGTTTTTATCCGCCGAATCGGCAAGCCGCTTGGCTTTTCGAGTGGAAAGGGCCTAGAGAGGCGAGTTGGAGTTTGAGCTATTGACCGGTACAAAGGAGGTGGTGGTGAAATTTTCTAAAAAATCAAGGAGTTAGAATACTTTTTAGAAAATTTGATAACTAGAAATCAATATATCAATAGATATAGAATGTGATAAGGAAACGAACTTAAAATGGAATATTATAAACAAAAAGGAAATCTAGTAAAAATAGAAAGAAAAATGTATACATGTTTTGAAAATTAAAAATTGGTTTTATATGTTGTTGATTATTCGATATAAGTAGTCTTGTCCGTTTTGAAGTTAAGAATGTTATTCAGTCAAAATCTGAGAGGTAGTTATACTCCAACTTGATTGATTTCATTATTAACTGATAAATAGCAAGATTCAGTCTTGAAGATAAAGGTTTGAATAAGATTTAGTTGAATGCAGTATCTTGGGTTGTTGTAACGGTATTTTACATAACTTTCGTTTTAACCCAAGTAAGTGGAATTCTAAGAAATATAATAATAAATATTTCCTAAGTATAAAAATGAATGGTCATGAAAGGGAGAAGTAATTGGAATATTTTCCAATTATAAATAGAAGATATTTTCTAAGTACTGAAAATAAAAGAAGGCGATATTTGAAAATGTTTATTAAATAGTGTAAGAGGCCAAGATGATTCTTGAAAACATTAGGTTAACAAATATTGATAAGGAAATGGAGAAGTGATTTAATTAATGAAATATAAATTAAGGGCCCCAGTGATTATTTGATGCTTTGGATGAATGTTTGTTTTTCTTAGATAGTTAAATAACCGACTATCGAAGTATTCACCAATATCGCTGTCAGTATGGAGAGACAGATTGGATTATTATTCGAGAACCACTTCGAATTGGCAGTAGCATTGCGAATCATATTATATTAAGCTAATCGAAGATGGAGTAAGTGCAAGGGATTTTTCTGTAAGAACCCGTAACTTCCCCGTGAAGGAAAGAGCGGATACTTTGAGAACAACACACAAATGAACGCAGACGGAAGAACATTTCATCGTTATTACAACAATTACATCAGATACAAGAATATACAGAGTATAAATGAATAAATTACATTCGATAAATATCAGAGATTACAATAAATTACATAGCAGTGGAAAAATAATACAAAGCACAACTGAAGGTGATATACGGATACAGAGCTTTCCGGATATCATTCCAGCTGTAAACCAGGATCCTGTGAATATAAATCTGCAAAACCAAAACTACTAGCTGCCCGTGCGGAAAATAGGGGCACCCAGAGTTTAGGTTAAAACAATAAACTCCAGGTCAGTCATGTGACTGGTGTGAGAACTAAAACAGTTATTTAATATTGGTTTTAAAGTTAGGTAAATCAAGGGACCACGCCGTATAACACGGAACGGGTTTCCTCCCAAGAATACCAGTGCATAGAACAAACAGCGCAATGCTAAATAAAGAAAAATGAAGTTGTTATAAGACCCAGGTCCCATCACACAATGCAACGCAAGCCGGAGGATAGGGTTTTCCCTTATAACAACCAAAGCATGCTTGATACGTTTAAAACAAATCATTTGATACTATAATAAGTGTATAGTGTCAAAACAGTTTCAATCATAAATATCAATCATAGGCGGCATGGGTACCATATATCATGTCGCCATACTAGTTCTACAATTAAAACCGCAATATCTCGTATTGGAAATTGGATTTCCGTCATGAGTCGAGGCAAGGGGCAAGCTCCTCTCCGCGTTCGAGACACTCTAGCAAATGTCTCAGGGCTACGCACTCTGGGCAACCCTTGGATGCTTCAGGGCCGGTCCTCACTTACGTTAGAGGATTAGTATTCCTGAACACACGTTTCCCGGTCCTTACAGACCTATAATCGAGGCGCCTCGCATTCCAACAACCAAAAAGGTGAAAAGTATATAAATGTCAGGGCTGGTAAGTCACTAACACCACCAAAGCTAGAAAGAAACGTCGTGCTCTCCCTGTAGTCCGTATCCCGTTTTTGATGTCGTTTTAAACCAAATTATGGTTTTCTGAACTAGTCGAGATTAGCGAACCACACCGAAGTAATTATTTTATTTCCCAACCCCAACCTATTCATCCCATGAAGCAAAACTGGTGATACTCCATATCTAACACCATGGTGTTATCGGTAAAATTAATTACCATTTCACGTTCAAATCTAATTAAAGATTTAACTATCGCTTTGGAGCAAAACTGGTAATACTCCGTTCTCACTCACTTTCTAAATTTGATAATTTAGATTATAGATTCACATTTCAATCTGATTGCAGATTCGTTAAAATTCCTTTTACTGGGTTAAAGAACTAGGTGTTATTTAAAACACAGTTCACGATAAACCCACAAATCAATTCTAGTTCAACTCAAATCAAATATATTAGGAATTCTGATTATTTAAAACCCCTTTTTAAATCTAATTTATTTATTTAAAAATAAAAACCCGGGTTTTAAATTGAGTTCAAACTAGTTCATTTCGATAAAAATCTATTTTTATCTTTTCAAATATGGAGTTTTTCACCCCAATTTTTCTCAAATCATTTCTTATGATTTTACACAAATTATTGATATTTTTAATAATTTTATCAAGGCCCGTACAGTCGATTTCCAACAACGGCCATCGAACTACACTTACAGCGGCCTTTTTCAAATTTGATTTGGACGTATCTCCAAATCCGACCGTTAGATTTTGAATTTCTAATATTCGTTAGAAAGCTCTTTTCGATACGAACCCAACGGTTCCGGTTTTAGTAGAATCCGACGGTCGGATCTCCCGTAATGTCCGTTTGAAATAAATGGTCGAAATTCGCGAACTGCCGCGGCGCGGCGTGTTCTATTCAGACCATTATATTATATATATAATATATATAATATATATTTCGTCGATTACTATTTAAAACGAATTATATAGATAGTTTTGAATTCGTTTCAAAAACAATTTCAACCTTCATTTCAAATTCAAATCTAAATTGAATTTCTCCTTATAAATTCGTTTTAAAATTCATGTTTATTCAATTCAAATTTCAATTCAATTTGAATTCATTTCAATTCATTTTCAATTCAATTCGAATTCGTTTTCAATTTGATTCAAATCAAATTCGTTTTCTATTCGATCCAATTCAAATTGGTTATATATTCGATTCAACTCATTTTCTATTCGATTCAATTCAAATTGGTTATATATTCGATTCAACTCATTTTCTATTCGATTCAATTCAAATTGGTTATCTATTGGTTTTCTATTTCAATCAAATTCATTATATATTCAATTCGAATTTAATTCGTTATATATTCAATTTGAATTCAGATTGGTTTTCTATTCCATTCAATTCGAAATTGTTTCATATTCAATTCATTTCGAAATCGTTTTATATTCAATTCATTTTGAAATCGTTTTATATTCAATTCATTTCGAAATCGTTTTCATATTCAATTAGCGCATTAGAGTTTCAAATTCATAATTTGATATATATACTGAAAATCATGTATTTATTATCAGTAAAATCATAGGAATCATAAAAAAAAGGAACAACATTAATCAAAGAAAAATTGAATTAAAACTAACTGTAAAGGGGGAGGAAGTTCATCAGCGTTCGGTGTTTGGGCATCTGGAGGGGTTTGCGCGAGCAGAGGGTGGAGAAGATAAGCGGAGGTCGATGGGGCTTGGCTAGGCACGGCGGCAAGGTTGTGGGACCTTCCTGGCGGCGTGCGACTTCCAATCGAGGGCTGGAGAGGGAAACGTGGCGGAGGGGGGGCTGCTTCCTCGCGCGGCGGCGCGATGTCGATTGGGGGGGAGGGGCGATGCAACGGCGGCTCCCCCACATCGATCTCGTCTCCCTTTTTTTTCTTTATTCTGTTCGAATGAATTTAATCGGGGGGGGGGGCAGAGAGATTTAAGGGGAGAGGAGAGAGTGTTTTTTTTTTTTTGAAAAAGTTGACTTTTACATACGACCTCGAAACGAGGCCCACCGCCTGTCGTCCATAGCGTTTTACCCCTATTCTGAACCCAATGAGATATGTATCGCAAGCTGATTTGATCGTCTCTATCAGTTTCCGTCGAATTTACATTTAAATCGCTATATTGAATTTTAAACGTACATTTCAAATTACCGGGGTCACATACGAACTTTAAAAATTCCAGAAAAATATTTTCTAGCTTCGTATTGACGATACGGTCCTAACAAAACTAATTTCGTCGAATTCTGAGACCGTCAGAAAAATGGCCATTTTCCAGTCGATTAAAATCAACTGAACTGGTCAAACGCGTTTTCCTTCGCCACGCTCACATATTGATTCGAAAAAATTATGAAATTTGGAATCTAGTAATAATTTGACATCACGAATCCAACAAAACTTGTTTCGTCGAATTCCGAGGTCGTTTGCAAAATTCCTATTTTTAAGGGCCTGAATTCCATAGCGACTATTCAGAATTTTCAACCGGACATATCTTTTGATTCCCGCTATGAAATTTTGATTTTTCGGATTCGCTGGAAAGATATTATCAAATAGATCCTAATATTTTTGGTTTTGCTAAAATCCGGATTGTTTTGCACCCGGTACATTCAATTGAAGTTTGAAATCGAATTATCGAACTACCGCGTCATTTTCAATTCTATTATATTTATATATAAATATAATATTCTAACGACGACGCGTATAATATATACGTTCTAATTCTATTCAAGATAAATTTTTTGTCGATATTATTTAAAATAATTCATTTTAAATATTCAAAATTCGCAAAAATTGCCAAAATAAAAATTTTAAACTGGCCCAGATTTTCCGGGTTATTACATTTTCTGTTAATCCTAGGTAGAAATTGCCTAAGACGGATTAATGGGAATTGTGCCTTCGGTTTCATTCAGTCCCAGAAAGAAGTGTATGGACGAATATCTGATGGAGTATTTCTAACGATCGCATATGTTGGTCTATATAAATATATATGGTGGCAGAGAATTTATTCTCTTAGCATAATATCCAGAATATATTTGTGCAGATTAATTAATGATTAACGGATCTGACAATGTGGCATTCAAAGTGATTGTGCTATCAATGAATTGTAATTAATCGTACGTAGCCTCAGGCCTCAACAACCGGGAAATGACAAAAGTCGGGCAGGCAGCATGGCTAAGTGGGTAGCTACCAAATAGGGTGTATTGCCACCTATCTAGACATTTTTTTCCTTCTTAAATCTACCGATGATGTCCCATTTGGGGAAAATGTTTGTTGATCCCTTACGTTGGTGATATACATTCGATACACTCAAGCGAAATGAGTGGGCGATCATTCTTGTTGAACCCAGTGTATTCCTCTCTAGAGATACACTATTGGAAGGTGGTTCCATACCTTGTCATAGTTAGAAATTCATTACCCATTAAGTGTTTGTGGTTTTGATTGTATATTATATATGTGGAGCGTGAGATGCAAACGTAGCATTAGATTGTTATTTATTTGATGGACATTATTATAATATCAAAAGAGTTTTGATACAAAGATTATTGTTTCTTTCAAAAGGATTTTTGATAGTTAAATCAAGTGTTTTCGATTCTCATAAAGGAAAAACCCGTTCCGTGTTATACGGCGTGGTTTTATGAGATATCGTTTATTTTCTCAAACTGTTTAAATTGTTTACTCATACCAGTCCAAAGACTGACCTAGAGTTTATTTTTCTATGTTTTCCCTAAACTCTTGGGTGCCCAAATTTGTACGGGCAGTCAAGTAGTTCAGGATTTTACCGATTTATCTAAAGGAAATTGGAGCAAGAGGCTTCAGTGTTAGATATTTAGAGTTTATTCCGCTGTGTTGTATTTGTGACATATTCTGGTGATGTATGTAAATTCAAGTACAAATGTATTTCAAAAGTGATTTTTTATTTATATTATATTTTATTCCGCTGCGATTGTGAGATTCTGTGTTGTTGTTTCTATTATTCTTCTATCTTTTTCTTCTTCATTTCATAATGATTCACACTTCTGTGCAATTTGAATTGGACGTGTGCTGCATTTGGTAACCTCAAATAATACGGATTTGCGGGACTTTACAATATCGGAACAATCTTGGGTAAGTGATATGTTAAAAATTGAGATTTTTACAAAACTATTTTTGTGAATGCTATTAAAAACATAGTAACTTAAACTTTAACTACAGAATAACATTTTGATTATTTATTTTGTGAAAGACCATTCATACTGTAAATCGTAATATGCTTGAAATGGAAATATTGTTAGACATAAAACATTAAAAGGATTCAAAACATTAAAAAAAGTCAGCATAAATAGACCATAAAATACATAATTCCATAGGTAACATGTATGTAAAAAAGATGAATATGAAAATCATAAGCATTGTAGAACATATATGAACATACAATATAGTCATTTAACATGCAAAATGTAAAATAATAAAAGATTATCATGGCTGGATTTGAGTTTTTTTTATTATTGTTCTAGTTCAAGCACAAATTTTAATTTTAACAAAAAAATTAAAATCTCGGACGATATTCCAGTATTTCGTCTCAGTCGATATATCTTTCAATATTGCAATATCTTGGGCAATATATTCGAAGGAAAATTGAGAGTGATATTTGTTGTTTCGTTTTGAAAGGAGCCCAAAACGAGATCTCGGGCGATATTTACGAGATTTGAAACAGTGCCTGTGCGACTAATCGATCTTTATTTCTAACAATCTCACCAAGTTCATTCATTTTAACTTTATAAACCCATTTAGTTCCTATTATTGATTTATCCTCAGGTCTAAAAACAAGTTCTCATACATCATTTCTAGTAAATTGATTCAGTTCTTCTTGCATAGCTAGTATCCATGAATCATTAGGTGATGCTTCCTTCAGATTTTTTGGTTTGATAGTTGAAATAAATTTACATTACTCATATTATTTAATTGTGTTCTAGCTCTAACTACAGACTAAACATCTTTTAGTATATTTTCTATAGGATGATCTCTCAAAAGTCTAATTCTTTTATTAGGTTGACTAATTTCATTATTTATTTCATTTCATTCATTATTTTCATTATCTATTTCATCTTCATTATGTTTTCGACTAACTTCTTTAAAATCTTCATTCTTAGTTTCTTCAATTGTGTCAGTTTTTAATTAAAACTCTGTAAGCTTTACTTCTATTTGAGTATCCAATAAAATTCCTTTATCTAATTTAGAATCATACTTATCTAAATTTTCTTTAGTATTTAAGATAAAATATTTACTTTAAAAAACTCTAAAATAAGCTGTTTTGGTTTCTTATTGTAAAGAAGTGCGTATGGTGTTTTATTAGTTAATTGTCTAATTAATTTTCTATTCAAGATATAACATGCTGCAGCAACTGCTTTTGCCCAAAGATTTCATCATAGATTACTATTAGAAAGCATCATTCTCGCACACTCTTGAACCATTCTATTCTTATACTTAACTACTCCGTGTTGTTGTGGTTCTAGGAAAGGAGAAATCATAAGTAATTCCCTTTTTATTAAAGAACTTCTCAAAATTTTCATTTCAAATTCTCTACCGTGGTTAATACGTATAATTTTGATTTTTGAAGAAAACAAATTTTGAATTCTCTTTTCAAAAGTTTTAAATCATTCAAAAGCATCATTTTTGTGTTTAAGAAATAAAGTCCAGGTGTATCTAGACTAAATATAAACAATTAAGAAAACGTATTTACTATAATTTATTAATTAAATTAGAGATGAATCAAATAAATCCATATGAAATAACTCTAAAGTTTTTATGTAGATATTTCATTTTGTGGTTTAAATGAAATTTTTCGTAATTTACCTAATTGAAAAGCATCACATATACTATCGAATTTAAAATTCATTTTGGGAGACCTTTTACTAAATCTAGTTTGGAAATCTTAGAAAGGAGTTTAAAATTTGGATGCCCAAATCTTTTATGCCAAATCCAAGGATCACTTGTATTAGCCAAAAGATGTAAATTGTCATTTGAAATTTTCTTACTTAAAATTTAAATATTTTTCTTTCTAATTCCTTCAAATATTATACTTAAATTGTTATCTTCGATATAACATTTATCTTTTTCAAATTTAATTTTATAACCTTTATCACATAATTGACTTATACTAGGTAAGTTGTGTTTAAATTTTCTAACTTATAAAACATCAGAAATAGTAGGAGTGTTAGAATTACCAACATTGTCAATGCCAATCACGTATGATTTCGAGTTATCATCAAAATTAACCATTCCTCCATCTTTGTAAGTTATATCTTTTAGTATCTTTGGATTTCCAATCATATTCTTTGAACAGCTAGCCACTATAAAGTATCCATTTATCTTTCTTGATTTGCACCATTTCTCCAATGAGTGTTATCGCCAAGTGCCATATAACATATCTGTTCCTGTATAATACACAAATTCAGTAGATAACTTGATTTTTTAAAATAATTAATGTAGAATCATGAAACAATGATGAATTGAATATTTTTTAACTAGTGTTAAAATAATTTCTGAAAATTACCATTTAAATTATTGAAAAATCCAATTATGAATATTTTGAAAATCAATGATCTGATATTAGTTGCTAGGAAATGCAGATTAAAGATCTAAAAGCAAACTAAACACAAGAGGGGGGTAAATGGTGTTTTATATTTTTACGAAATCATTTTGGATTAACCAGGAATAGATACAAATTACAAATACATAACAATCACAATCAAAGTTATCAAACATAGATGCAGAATAAAAGTAAAAGTTGTAATAGAAAAGAACACACCAGGATTTTTATACTGTTTCGGAGTTACCCTACATTCAGTCCCATACAACTCTAGGTTGACACAGATTCCTTTTCAATAATAATCTTCAAATACATTCCTTGATTTCATAACTCATAAGGTACACCGCGCTTGTTTCCGCTGTACAGTGGGACTCAATTGATTTGCAGGCTGAATTACACCCAGTTGATATATACGGGCTACAATCACATCTTTTCAATCTTGATTTTTGGATGGAAGACTCGATAGAACTTGATCTTGTGATCTTTGATTACGGGAACCCCTATAACTCTGAATAGCACATGAAATCTTAATAGAGTTCATGGAGAATCAATCTAGAATATAATTGATGTGATTCTCTTTGAAATCCGGTAGAGCATGATTATAGAATTTAAGAAATTGAGAGTACAAATGGGGAGGAGAAAGGAGAAGAAGAAAATAATAAAAGTAGTTATGAAAATTTGAATTAAAAAGCCTATTTATTGTTGTCCAATAGTCATAACCCTTCAGGAAAAGTTTCAAACCAACAGTCACAACTTTTGAAATTCAAATCTTAAAATTAATGGTAACCATGCCTAGTACCCCTATGTCGACATGTCTTAGAGAAAATTTGAAAGTTGGGTTCTTTTGAAAATATGTAAAGCCTATTGAAATAAATCAAGGTAATTCTGGAGTTTATACATACTATTGTTCTATATAATAAAATAGTATTATATCTTTGCCAAAAAATATAATCTAAAAACATTTAATTATAATTTACAAAAAGTGATATAAAAGTTAATTTAAAATTACAAGTATAAACATAAAACTTTATAACTTAATATTCAAAGCTATGGATAAATAAGAAACTTAAATCCTTAATACAAAAAAATTATAAATATAAGAAAATAATATTTTAAACTTAGGTAATCATATATAATTAAAACTTAATATAGGGAGGAAAATCTAGATATTTAACAGTTAAATTTAAAATCCGAGGAATATTAAAATATATATATTTATTTTAAATAGGAAGTAATTTTGAAATCAAATTCGAAGATATGTAGGTTTAAAATAAAATAATTTAAAAATAATGAGAGATTTGAAAAACAGATTTAGTGTTATTAAGGTGTTTTAGCAATAAATGTAGACTCTATAACTTATCATGTTTTCTTGAACTCTTTTTACTCATGAGTCTTCAGTCTTGAACTCTTCTTTCAAACCTTTGTCCTTGAATCTGTAAAACTATACAGCCTTCAAATCAGTACCCTTATATAACTCCTACATATACACTTATATACTTTTCTGGATAAAATGTTAGTATATATTTTGTAACAATAATAGTTAAAACAAGGTTATTGTCATCAAAACCATCATCACCAATAACTTAGTTCTAACATCTTCAGAATAGGAAAATTTTGAGGATGGGTTAGTTAGACACTTATGGAGCTATTTTTGTTGCAAGTGGAGAGTTTTCAAGCTAGGACATGCAATGAATGAACTCTTGAGATTTCTTGCAACCCGAGGGTTTAGTCATGTTAAGTTTCCTATTTCCTTACGGCATCTCTAGGCTATATCAATCCAGTTCCTGTTATGCTAGATTTTCCAAATATTTGAAGAGGTTAAAAGCCTACCTTCTAGAAGAGAGACTGATTTCCAGATGTATATTTATGACAATGCTAAACCTGTAGCATTACCAGTAAAATGCATAAGTTCTAAGGGAAAGAAGATAGTTGAGTTTCATACCTCTGGCTATAAGCTTTCCTAGATATAAAGTGAGGCTTATAGCATTACTAGGTGTGGATTGATTTAGAGATTATATATTTGATGAGCCATCTCAGATGTTGAGAGGATGATAGTTACTTAAGGGTATGCATAATAAACACACCTAGGATTGACCTTTAAAGAATCAGTTAAAATGACTTATTTCACTCCTTAGACCTGTATTTTGGTAGATTGAGTTTAGTACCTACAATAAGAGCTTTCCACATGTATTTTGAGGAAGTCATTAGACTTCAGTCATAGTAGAAATATTTTGGAAGAACAAATTAAGGAACTTTTGGAAACTATTAGTAAGAGTAAGCTTTTTTGAATGAGTGGCATCACTCGTCTTTGCTATAAAGTCAGCTAGTTCCTTTCACTCTGTAGTACTCATAAGTCAATTTTTTTAGAAGAATCATTACTTTTCGCCTCATGTAGATGGTCTTTTTGATTATTTAGAGGGATCTGGATTTTCTCAAAGCTAGATTTCTTTGCTAGTGATCTTCACATGTTTTGAGTTGTAGAAAGGATTAGAGATAAAGTTGTTCGTATAATATCCAGTGGATTTTAAGAGTAGTTTCGATACTTTTTTGGATAGGCTTGTTCTTAAGCCTGGTTATTAACTTGTGTGGCAAGGTGTCTGGTGAGGTTTTGGTGTAAGTTGGCAGGGATCTGTGTTGATGACATGTTGGTCTAACCAAAATATAATAAGGAATAAATTTCATATTTACTTAGGGTTCCGTACCTTATAAACACATGATCTGCGACCAAGTTATCTAGGGATCATTTTGGAAGATAAGGAATTTTCTTGGATTAGTGGGTTATTATAGAAAAATTATTGAAAGTTTTTCCCATATACAAATTTATTTAACCCACCTCGTCAAGGGGAGTTTAGGTTTAATGGACACAAATTAAGAAGCTATTTTTAAAAGAGTTCCGATTAATGGTCTAGTATCAATTCTACTTATTAGCATCAGTAAGAGGACCCATAAGAGTTTTTATCTTAGAATAACAGCTATTTGTTTTTCATTTAGGTCATGAGGGAGTTAACTATTATGGGGAATGGTTTGATATTTCAGTAACCATAGATTGTTGGTTCTTTATCCTCTATAAGAATTTGGAACTTAAGACCATAATTACTGGTTAATTTTGAGTGTCTGATGATTTTAGGTTTTATCTTGTATTCTGTGTAAAAATAAGATGCAGTGGACATTAAATTCTTAGCTCTTGGTATAAGAGTTCTTGGAATGAAAGCATTGGAAATGTATGTTGTTTCTATGGAAATACCTTGTAGTGTGCTTTAAAAAAAGAATTAAGAACCTAGGTAAAAATATAATCATAGCATTTATACCCTAAAAGATTCAACTTGGAAGTGTACCTTGAATTTAGAAGGGTATATATGTGAATTTCACCATTAGTTATGTTTAATAATTAAGAGTTTGACGTTTGTTTTGGGTAATGTCATTTCGGCATGAGATGAGGATTCTATAGATTCCATTTTAAGAAAAATAATTTATGGGGATAAATTGATATCTAATTATAAGAATGTGATTGATAAAATAGATCGTTATATAACTACCAAAGTAAAGTAAGTAATAAGTTTGACTAGTAGATAAATGTTTATATGTTTAAACAGAAAGGATATAAAAATTTCAAATGGACTAATGATGGAGTGAATAATTGTGTTCCAAGAAAAGAAGTTTTAAAAAAGGTAATTCATTAAGAAAGAAGGAAATTTGTCGGTCCACTTTGAGTCTAAACCCCCTCCATATATATATATATATATATATATATATATATATATATATATATATATATATACGGTTCTAGAAATCTAATTTTTAAAGGCCAGTATATTTTTCTATGAAATTCGTATTTTGAGTATTTCTTGAAAATAACTATATATATTTCTAAAAGAAATTATTGTAATACTATGAATAATAAGTTATCTCACTAAGATTTTTAGAATAAGGTTTTAAAAACCAAAATGGATTAGTTTAAAAAATGTTGAAAATTGAAAAAAAGAAGTACGTCCTAATGGGGTTGGATAAAATGAGGGGAACAAATAGAGGATTACAAGACCATAAAAGTAAAGACTTGAAATCAAAATATGGATATGGTAAAACTGACTCTACTTGAAAGGTAGAATAGACTCTAGAATTTTTAAACCAAGTTTTAACGACTTCCTAGCTACATTAAACTAGTTTAGAGGTTATCTAAGAAGGGTAAGTAGAAAAGGTAAGAAAAAAAACTATGGAGATAAGTGGATCAAATTACTTGATAGATTTCTTTCAAATGTACTTAGGATGGGTAAGACAACAAAGCTCTCCAGTGGAATTGGTTAGAATAATTCAATAGTTATATATGAAACCGTTCAGGTTGGTAGCTTGGAGAAAAAGTATGAGTTAATAGTGAATCATCGTGTGATGCGACATTAATAAATTCAGCCATAAGATTTTTTTATCTCATTGGGAGAACTTCCAGAAATAACAATTTGGGTATCTTAGGAGAATCCCAGTTTCTTACATCTATTCTTTTGACAAACATTCTTCATATATTTTATCATTAGCTTTTCCTTTGATTAGGATTTTTCTTTTAAATATCCTAGAAAAGGGTAAATCGTAGGATCGAGCCTATGAATGATAGGATTGATCGTAAAAACGTTACTAGAACATATTATGTATAATGTCTGCAAGCGGTTGCGAGTGTCTTCTAGTGGATGCATGGCACGAACATTTTTGCATAAAAAGGAGATTGACCGAATCAGTAGACCACAAACTCTTTTGCATTAGTTAGGGACATAAATACTACACTTTTTCATAACAACATAAATTGCATTAGAAAACTTGAGTACAATGAGATTTTGGTTGTAAATACATATTTCATTCTTCTTCCTTGGAGATAGGGGGATAAAATCCTTTAAGAAGGGGAAAATGTAAGAACCTGAAATTTAAGAATAATTAATTAATAGATCTAAATAGTAAAAAAAAATGAACATTATGAAAATATAGCGTCATAGGGTAATAAATAGAATTAATGGAAAATGTTCACCAACATTATAAAAGAGTAAATTGAAGAATTAGAGACTAACATTATAACCGTAACATTAAAAGCTAATAAAAAAATTAATCCACCAATGTAAGCATGCACATCTGAATTTGAAAGAGTAACGTGTTATGTAACGATGGTCGGAACAAAGCCCCCTTCCTTGCACGCATATGAGCTGGCACCCAACTCCCATATAACAAAAGGAATCCCTGATGTTACATGGCTACCAGCTCATATTTTGTACACAATTCCTTCAATATATTCCGTAATGTGGGACTATTGTATCCAAACCATCATTCCTCCTTAAGAACACGCAAGGCAATCCTAACAATCTCCCCCTTGAATCACATCCTATGAGTATCTCTTGAGAGCATTGCCTTGCCCGCATGGCCCAGTCCGAACCTTCGGCTCTGATACAACTGTTATGTAACGACGGTCGGAACAAAGCCCTCCTACCTTGCACGCATATGAGCTGGCACACAACTCCCATATAACAAAAGGAATCCCCTAATGTTACATGCCTAATAGCTCATATTTTGTACACAATTCCTTTAGTATATCCTGTAATGTTGGATTATTGTATCCAAACCATCATTCCTCCTTAAGAACATGCGAGACAATCCTAACATAACGCACGTAATAAAACAGGAATTAAGTTGGGGGTATTACTGAAAATTAACTTGAGTTAATATTAATAAAAGCTAATGAGTTACAAAATGTCCTAGAAAGGGGTTAATTGTAAATATGGAAAGAAGTTAAAAAGTTTTTTTTATAGATATCCGAATTTGTTTACAGAACCTTTTCCATTATGTCCATAGAAATTTTTGATCAATTTTCATACACAACTTGTTAAAATCTGAGGTAATATGAAGAAGTTATTAAAGAAAAAAGTAAGAGGAATAAATCAAAAAATTACACATCCAAGTGCGCGCACACACACATATATATGGGTTGGGTCGACCCTCCCCTAACCTGGACATAAAATCATCTAAGCATGAATGTTATGAAATTATTTCGATTTTTGCCGATATGGCCTTTTTCCATTTTTTTGTTTTCAAAATTTAAGTAACATGGCGTGTTCCTATTGGTTGAGTGACGTGGCTAGCCCAGATTTAATCGTAAAATTCAACGGTCTGAGATCCCTAGGATAGACTATAAATAGTCCCCTGGACCTACATAATTCCTTATAACACAATATCTTCTCCTTTGAGTTTTATCTTTTTGAGACAGATCTGATCTAAATTTTTCTAAGGAAAAGGTTTATTAAATTAAACATTTTTGTACAGATTTTAGAGATAGGATCTACAAAGGCCACAGAGGAAAGCATGGGACCATTGGTGAGTGTGTAATTATTAAGACTTTCAGTAATTTAGGAAAATAAGGTTTATAATGGTTGTAGATTTTTCTATAGTTTTCTTTAAGTTTTTTAAATTGTTTTCTATAAGTTCTTTTTCTACAAGTTATTCTCTGCAAATTTTTTCAATCTCTTCTTACAAATTTTTTTTATTCAAGTTTTGTGTGTTAGTCTTTCAGTCTTTTTTTAGGATTTATGTCTTTCTATTATTTTAAAATTTTTGCACTTATTTTGTATTTGTGCCCAAGACATTCATAGATCTGTAAATGGTAATTTATTGATGATTGATTTAATCCTTTTACTTTACATATGGAAAAATAGAATTAAAGCATGATTGTGTAAATATAGATTGAAAGAAAAATGACTAAATTTACAGGAAAAGTGCACATAAATATAGATATGTGTTTAACTAGCAATTAGACTGAAATAAGCAAATTAATGTGGATTTTCAATAAAATTATAATGTGGGTTGTAATTGGAAAAGAATATTCATATTTGCTAGAATAATTTAATGATAATTGCATGGGCACATAAATATATCATAATAGGCAGATTGGCCATATTTGCAAGAATAATAAGATGATAATTTTATGGACACATAAATAGATCATAACAGACTGATTGGACATATTTGCTAATAGAATTATAACACGAGAGTTATAACAGACTATAATAATGAAAAGACTTGTTATAATTATAAACTTAGGTCTGAGATTAAGTTTAATAAGAAAGTACTAGTTGTGATCCACTCTAGCAGCACGAGGTTTGTAACACCCCACCTTCGCTAGGGTCACTCACAAAGGGAATGCACTAGCTTTGGTGGAGCATTATTTAGGTAAACATACATAGAAATATTACAAGACAGAACATATAAAACAGCGGAAGAAGAACCAAATTTCATTGCTTTAAAATCTAGAAAGGTCTAAAACCTTTTACATCAAAATGCCATTAAATCCATTACATCGAAATCTGTCTTGCAATAGTAAAGAAGCATAAAACCATGGTCATAAATCATTCCCCAAATAAAGCAGCAAAACAAGCCATAGCCAAGAGAAATCCAAGTAGTACATGAAAGAGCCTTGGAGCTTGGTAAGATACGAACTAAGCTGTATTCCCACCCTGCAAACCTGGGGGGGGGGGGGATGAAAGAAAAAGAGGAGAAACAAACTGGGTCGGTCATAAAGACTGAGTAAGCCCTATTGGCTTTCAGCATAAAAACAGGTGAAGATAATATGGCATGAATAAACTGAAAGTAAACATAAGCAGGATGACAAGGTAAGCTACAGGCACGATGAATCAAGTATAACATCCCATGCTTCCTATCAAGAGTATCATCACAAGGTTCCTACCAAGTATCACATTACAAGGTTTCTATTAAGTATAACATCGCAAGATTTCTAAGCTTCACCATTCCACTATTTTCTTTGATTTCCTATATTTTCTGCACCAATTGTACTAGTATCCCAACCCGTATCATCCTTTCCATGTATATGTATAGTCCCTTGTCGTATATCGTATGGGTTTCATCACGTATTTCTATACTACTTCAACGTAGTGCCACCTTTCTTGAAATCGTTTGGACTGCCACCCTTGTTCTGGCTAGGTTTCCTTATCATGAACTATCGCGTGTTCAACTAGGATTTATGCCACCTAGGACAACTAGGGATTATGCTACCTATTGAACATTTTCTAGATTCGATTAGGGTTTATGCCACCTAGGACCACTAGGGATTATGCTACCTAACGAACAACACCCTTTTTCCACGTAACGATCTATTAATCGATCGGCTCCCTACAAGTCCTAGCTCGTTTATGTTTTTGTGTCATACGGCCCAATCACGAATTGTAGTCACCTGTGCTAGGTCCACCATAGGGTGCCAACCACCGACACGAATCAAGCATGCACAGTGTAGACCTACTGGTGCCCAATGCCTGCTTTTTCAACTCCGGACTACGTGCACGACCATAATCCGTGTAACACCCCACCTCCGCCAATGCCACTCTTGCAAGCACACTAGCTTTGGAGGGGCGTTAAACAAGGTAAACATGCATGCAGATATCACAAGACAGAACATATAAGTAAAACAGAGTAAATAAAGCAACGGGTAGAAACTAACATTTCAAAACCATAGTCAAGTTACATCAAAGTACTTGGTCATTATTTTCCCACAAAACAAAGTCTAGAAACATAAACTGAAAACTGGAAAGAAAATCATAAAGTAACTATCCCCAAGGTAGAATAAAGCCATAGCAAGCTCAAGTCCAAACCGTACATGAGCTTTCCGGAAAAGCAGCTAAAGATCCAAGCTAGGTGCTAGTGTTCCCACCCTGTAAACCTGGGGGGGAAACGAAAGAAAAGAGGCGAAAGAAAATGGGTCAGTCAAAAGACTGGTAAGTCCTATCTACTATTAGTATAAAAACTAATAAAGTTAACTGGATATGTAAAACAGAGATGAAACATAGGATGATAACTGGCATGGTGAAAGGTTAACAAGATAGATCAAGTGTGGCATCGCATATACAAGGTTAAGTTTTTTTTGCACCAAGTGTACTAGTATTCCAACCCATGTCAAGTATAAGCAAGAAGTGATCCCTTGGCCCAATCTTGGCCCAATATCACGAGATGACCTAAATCAAGGTCCAACAACACGGTCTATTCGATCGGCTCCCTAAAAGCCTAACTCGTCAAGTGTCGGTGTCATACGGCCCAATCACGAAGTGTAGTCAAACTATGCTAGGTCCACCCTAGGGTGTATCAAGCCCTAGGGTGCCAACCACGGACACAAATCAAGCACGTACAGTCTAAACCTACTAGTGCCCGTGTCTGCTTTTTCAACTCCGGACTATGTGCACGACCATAGTCCGCCTGAACCTACACCGGCGCACCTACTCAGCCGTCGTTTTGGTCGCTTACATGTCAGCCCAGTAATCGTGCCCCACCCTAGCCTAGTCCCTAGGGTATCATGATACAACCAAGTGGGTTACTGGTGAAAAGGACCACGTAACTAGGGTTTCTAACGGGTTAAACGTGGTTAACCCTATCCAATCAAGTATCAAGTTGGTTAAGTGTACCCAAGGTTCATGACTTAACCCTATCAACCCATCGTGTTTAATTGGTTAAGTATTCAAGTGGTCCATGACTTAACCCTATCATGTGGCATTAATTAATTTAATGCACCCAACCTCTCACATTAGACCTTGTTGTGGTTACTAGTTAGGCCGAGCGGGTCCGGGTAGCTTTACACCACAACTTAGTCTAACCTCGGGTTTCACGTGCGACATGACCAACTACTCACATTGGGTCCTATTGCTTGTAGCCACTAGTTAAGCCGGTCGGTTCCGGGTAGATTTATGCTACAAACTCAACCTAACCTCGAGTTGGCCATTCTCATGTTTTATAGAAGTCATGTCCAAGTCCATGTTCATGTTTCAAGCATAATCACATGTCATATTTCGTGTCATCTTTTCAAGTCATGTTTTTATGTCATTTTAGTTTATCCATAACGTTTCCTCATCGCATGTAAGTTCGCCTGAACGCAAATAGATTTCAAAGAGGGAACTTAGAAGCATGACATAATTAATAAGGCTTGGCCACAAGTTAAACATGGTGGCATATGAGGCAAATGTGTTCATAAACTTGCATATTACATTATAAGCCTCAAAACATGCATGATATCAAACTTTAGCAAAATAGGTGAAACATGGTCATAAATGACATAGGATGATAGCTAGTGATTCGCATATAACATCATATGCAAGATAACATAGGGGTTATGAGAGTTTCTTCTATGTTGCTTTATGCAACTTTTCAAATCAAAGTTCATAGCTTTCTATGCACAAAGTCAAGGTGATAGCTTTTCAAACATGCATAGAATAAATCTATGCATAACATGATAGAATCAAAGCACAAATCATACTTAGGCCCAAACTCAAACTTGCAGCATGTCATATTTAACTTCATAGTTAGAATCTAAGAGTATAATAGGGCTTACAATGCTATGAAGACTTATATAATAAAATAAGATTGAGACGAAGCCACTAACAACTCTAAAAACTCCCAAATGATAAGCTCCAATGAGAACCCTTGAGAAACAAGAAGAAGATCCTTGCTTTGATGAAGAAAGATTGAACTTTGGCCTTGAATCAAACTTAGAAACTCTCAAACAAGCTTAGAAACTCTCATATGAATGAAGATGGAGACTATGACAAGAGTGTGGAGGCCATGATTAAACATTTTGGCATAATCTAGTTGTAGGATTGATTTATGATGGTTTAGGCTAGGTATTAGGGTCCTTTTATAGAAGTTTAGGTTAGTTTAGGCCATAGGATTAACCCTAATTCAGATCTGGGCCTTTAAAATCCGTCACAAGCCTTAAAACATGTCTTGAGGAACAAGTTAGGTGCACCCAGGACAAACTGGCCGAACCACCCTGTCGACTCCCGTGTCGACTGGGCAGTCGACACGGCCCTGGGTGTGTCGACACCACAGTCGACACCCCAGTCGACATGGGGGTTGGCGGGCCATGGCCTGTCTGGGTTGAAATTTGAATCTGTTTTTAAATTTGAATTTTTCTGAAAACTTCTATGGGCCATAACTGGGTCATACAGACTCCGATTTTCGAAAACTCGTACTCTATTTCGCGTATTTTTCCGAGACGAACGCAATGGCACAGCCCGTTTCCCTTGATTCAGATTCTATCATTTAATTCTGCCTTGGTTTATGTTATAACATGTTATTTAAAAATACGGGTTATTACATTCTCCCCTACTTAAAGGATTTCGTCCCCGAAATCTCTAAGTTAGGAAGAACGTATCCTACCATCCATCATCCATCTACTCAAAACATCATCCACGAGCAGTCATTGTCCTTCA
This sequence comes from Allium sativum, assembly GCA_030737875.1. NCBI lineage: Eukaryota > Viridiplantae > Streptophyta > Magnoliopsida > Asparagales > Amaryllidaceae > Allium > Allium sativum. The sequence goes on from CM060912.1 coordinate 713,911,630, forward strand.
AAGATTCTAAATGTTGTATGATCATATGCGAAAGGTGTGTGTGTATGTACTTATCTAATGCGAAAATCAGGCGGTTACTGATTCAGTAAACCTCCTTAATGCAAAGTATGTTAGTGAAATGAGTCCATATGTATGCAAATTCCTAACATAATTTTATAATCTCTACATGAGTGCACATAACATTCATCCATATGCAACATCCATGTGATACCATAACAAGTTTCAGCCATGAATAAGTATAAGCACTCATGCATATGCAATATGAAAGTGTGTGAGCCGATCTTAGTGCCTAACGTGTATCATGCATCCACGAGTATCCACTTGCAAACACTTGCAACCATTTGCAAACATCAAACATAACATGTTTCAAATACATGTTTCATCCAAAGGGTTTCTACCTAAGGTTTTCATGACAAGGTTAACGAGATAACAAGATAAACACGGATAGCAAAAGAAAGATATGTTAACAAGGAAAAGAGATCGAGAATGTACCCTAAAAAAGAAATGGATAAAGCCCACGCATCTTCTCCTCGGTTTCCCACGTTGCATCCTCTTCGGCCTCACTCCACTGAACCTTCACCAATCTGACTTCTCGATTCCTTAGCTTCCTGATCTCCGTTCCCAAGATACGAATCGGAGCTCTCCTCAAGGTTGCCTCTTTCTCTACCTCCATGTCTTCAAGAATGCTAGGTTCAACCACCTCAGCGGACTCATGTAGGCACTTTCGGAGATGCGAGACATGAAAGACATTATGCACTCCGGCCAGCTTCTCGGGCAATTCCACCTTATAAGCCATCTTCCCAATTCTCTCTATGATAGGGAAGGGTCCTACGAACCTTGGTGCCAGCTTTCCAACCGCTCCAAAACGAACCACACTATGCAAAGGAGAAACCTTCACGAAAACCATATCTCCAACTTCAAATTCCAGATCTGTCCTTCGCTTGTCAGCATAGGATTTCTGTCTGTCTTGGGACGTTATCATTCGTCTTCTCACCAATTCAACTTTATCGAATGTGTCCCGTATCATATCGGGCCCAAGTATAAGCCTATCCGTTGTCTCCCACCAACAAGATGGTGACCTGCACGGCCTTCCATACAAAGCTTCAAATGGTGCCATCCCTATGCTAGCTTGATAGCTATTATTATAAGCAAACTCTACAAGAGGAAGGTGGTCTTCCCAAGTACCACCAAAGTCAAGGACACAAAGCCTCAAAAGATCTTCTAGCACTCTATTCACCCTTTCGGTTTGGCCATCCGTCTGGGGGTGATAGGCTGTACTTAGATTCAATCGCGTACCCATCGCTTCTTGCAAACTATTCCAGAACTGACTAGTGAAGATTGGGTCACGATCGCTAACTATGCTAGATGGAACTCCATGCAATCGCACTATCTCTCGAAGATAAACAGATGCTAGCCATGATGCGGTCCTCTTGCTCTTCACTGGAATGAAATGAGCACTCTTCGTAAGTCTATCAACTATGACCCATATGCTCGTATTCCCTTTCCTTGACCTAGGCAATCCATCCACAAAATCTATAGAGATACTTTCCCACTTCCATTGCGGGACCTCCAATGGATGTAATAGCCCACCGGGTTTCTTAGACTCGGCTTTCACTTGTTGGCACACCATGCACTTCGAAACATACTCTGCCACATCCTTCTTCATTCCAACCCAAAAGAAAATGCGCTTCATATCCCTATACATCTTATCTCCTCCAGGATGTATAGTCATCTTCGAGTGATGCGCTTCTTCGAGAACTTTATGTACCAAGTCTCCCACTTGTGGAACGCATAGCCTTCCATCACGCCTTAGCCAACCCTTGTCATCAATAGTATATCTAGCAAGGTGACTAGACGTCTCACCACGAATCAACTTGTCCATGATCTCGACTATCTGCGGGTCTTCCTTCTGCAAAGTCCCTACTTGATCAAGAAGTGTAGGTCTAAGCTCAAGAGATGCTAGCGAACCTGTCATCGACTCAACAGCCGTTGTGAAATCCAAGGTTGCCAAGAACTCTAGGCTCTTCATCTCAACAAACAAGTGACTCAAAGTCAACCTTCTTCTGCTTAGTGCGTCTGCCACAACATTACCCTTGCCAGGGGTATAAGCTATCTCGAAGTCATATGATGCCAAGAATTCCATCCACCTTTGCTGCCTTAGATTCAGATCTTTCTGTGAGAAGAGGTACTTAAGTGACTTGTGATCAGTATATAACTCAAACCTTTCGCCTAGAAGATAGTGGCGCCAGGATTTGAGTGCAAAGATGATCGCCGCCAACTCCAAATCATGAGTGGGATAGTTCTTCTCGTGAACTTTAAGTTGCCTACCCCCATAACATATCACTCTTCCTTCCTGCATCAGAACAGCAACTAACCCCGTGCCACATGCATCGTTGTACACGGTAAACATCTTACCGCCATCGGGTAATGCCAAAACTGGAGCTGTGGTAAGGGCCCTCTTGAGCCTTTGAAAAGCAAGCTCACACTCTAAGTCCCATGCAAAGACTAAGTTCTTCTTCGTCAACTTAGTAAGAGGGGCTGAAATATAAGCGAAGTCCCTAATGAACTTCCTATAGTAGCCTGCCAGACCGAGAAAGCTTCTTACTTCGGTTGCATTCTTAGGAGTCTTCCAGTCTCGAACCGCAACCACTTTCGCGGGATCCACAGCTATGCCTTTCTTAGAAACTATATGTCCAAGAAACCGAACTTCCCTTCTCCAAAAATGGCATTTGGAGAACTTGGCTTTCAACTGATGAGCTCTAAGCGTATCCATCACTTCCTTGAGATGTCTAGCATGTTCTTCCTCATCCTTTGAGAAGATCAGAATATCATCCACGAAGACCACCACAAACTTGTTAAGGAACTCCCTGAACACCCTACTTATCAAATCTACGAAGTAGGCGGGTGCATTAGTCAAACCGAATGGCATGACAAGCCATTCAAAGAATCCATCTGGAGTCCTAAACGCAGTCTTATCAATACTATCCTCAGCCACTCTAAGCTGATGGAATCCGGTGGCTAGATCGAGCTGAGAGAAAACAGAAGCACCAACAAGCTGGTCAAAGAGGTCATCTATCCTCGGTAACGGGTGCCTATTCTTCTTTGTCAGCTTGTTCAACTCTCGATAATCAACACATAGATGAAGCGAACCATCCGCCTTAGTAGCGAACACCACAGGAGCACCCCATTCAGAAATGCTTTGCCTAATAAAATTCTTCGCAAGCAGCTCCTTGATTTGCTTACTGAGCTCTCTTCTTTCTCGTGGGGCCATGTGCCTAACGGGCAATGAAACTGGCTTGGCATTATCAACAAGATAAATGCGGAAATCTATCTCTCGTTTAGGGGGTAACCCCTTAACCTCTTCAAAGACGTCAGGATATTCTCGGACCACCTTTACTGATTGCAGATCATCGATGGACGAGTCAAGAGATTCAAGATAACATAACATGACGGGATCCAGTGGGTTGCAAGAAATCTCTAGGGTATTACCGAGGCGAGTCATGAGCCTCACCACCCTATGCTCACAATCGAGAATGGCTCCATAACTGGACAGCCAATCCATGCCCAAAATCAACCCGTATCCCGTGAACCCGAGAATATAAGCATTACACGTGAATTCTACGGTCAAGATAGAAATCCTCAAATCCATACAAATCATAGATAGATGGGCGGAACCCCCAATTGGATTTGAAACACTAATGGGATCCTCAACTAGACTAGTACTTAGGTGCAAACTTTCAACAATGTCAGAAGAAATAAAGGTATGCGATGCGCCAGAATCAAATAAAGTGCGAACAGGAAAATCAGAAATATAAACAAGGCATTCTACAGAAATACTACCTCGGTCCTAAACTGGAGCAGTGTTGAGAGCATGCACTTGCCCTCCAGAAGGTCCTGCACGCTGAGTCTGCCCTTGCCCTTGTCCTTGCTTCTTGGGGCAGTCCTTGCTAAAGTGTCCAGTCTCTCCACAATGAAAGCATTCGCCCAACTTCCTCTTCTTCTTCCTACAATCTTTGGCTATGTGCCCAACAATCCCACAGAAGTAGCACTTTCTTGGGTCCTTTGCCTTGTTGTTGTTGGCCTTGTTACCCTTGTTGTTCTTGTTATTCTTGTTGTTCTGATTGCTCTGATTTCCTCCCCACTTGGATTCCGCCTTCTTGGTTTGAGTTTCATTAGGCTTGACTTCTTTCTTGCCATTCTTATCGTCTCCCTGAAGTAATGCCATGTCCACTAGGCTTTCAAAAGTGGCCCCCATGGGTATATGTGACATGGCTAAACCTTGTAATGGCTCATCCAACCCTCGTGCAAAGCGTAGAGCCTTCTTCTGGGGAGTATTAACCATGTCCAAACCGAATCGAGCAAGCTGGTTAAACTTATTCACATACTCTCTCACTGTCATGTCCCCTTGCTTCAAAGATATAAACTTCTCCAATTGCAGATTCGCCTCAGCAGATGATAGAAACTTAAGCCCAAACCTCGTCCTAAAGTCGGCCCAAGTCTCTATAGGCCTAGTAGCGTTGGTGACTTCCCACCAATAAGCGGCTTCCTCTTTCAATAGCCATACTGCCAACAGAACTTTCCTACGATCTTCCACATCAAAGATGGCGAAGAGATCTTCAGTTTCTTTCAACCAATTTCTCGCCTCAACAAAAGTCTCCGTCCCAATAAAATTCTTGCCACCCATCGCCTTAAAGTCTTTGCAAACCTTTGCGAAATCTGCTTGTGGATGCTGAGGAGGAGGAGGAGGAACCTCAGTTACGGTGGGAGTGTTTGCTGGGCCCACATCGTTGGCCCTAGCTTCCAAGTACCTCCGGAACCATCCGGGAATGGTTACTCCCTCGGGAAGGTTAAGATCGGCCATGCTGAAAAAGGAAAAGATAGATTTAGAATGAGGAAACAAAGGATAGTGCTAATGGCTTTTGGGGAATAGCCTTTTTAGAATAAACTAGACTTTTCTTGGAAAATACTTAATTGGCTTTGAAAATAGTTTTTCAAAATGGTTTTAAAACTTTTGTTCGGTCTAATAAAACCTTATGCTCTAATACCAAATGTAACACCCCACCTCCGCCAATGCCACTCTTGCAAGCACACTAGCTTTGGAGGGGCGTTAAACAAGGTAAACATGCATGCACATATCACAAGACAGAACATATAAGTAAAACAGGGTAAATAAAGCAGTGGGTAGAAACTAACATTTCAAAACCATAGTCAAGTTACATCAAAGTACTTAGTCATTATTTTCCCACAAAACAAAGTCTAGAAACATAAACTGAAAACTAGAAAGAAAATCATAAAGTAACTATCCCCAAGGTAGAATAAAGCCATAGCAAGCTCAAGTCCAAACCATACATGAGCTATCTAGAAAAGCAGCTAAAGATCCAAGCTAGGTGCTAGTGTTCCCACCCTGTAAACCTTGGGGGGGGGGGAACGAAAGAAAAGAGTCGAAAGAAAATGGGTCAGTCAAAAGACTGGTAAGTCCTATCTACTATTAGTATAAAACTAATAAAGTTAACTGGACATGTAAAACAAAGATGAAACATAGGATGATAACTGGCATGGTGAAAGGTTAACAAGATAGATCAAGTGTGGCATCGCATATACAAGGTTAAGTTTTTTTTGCACCAAGTGTACTAGTATTCCAACTCATGTCAAGTATAAGCAAGAAGTGATCCCTTGGCCCAATCTTGCCCCAATATCACGAGATGACCTAAATCAAGGTCCAACAACATGGTCTACTCGATCGGCTCCCTAAAAGCCTAACTCATCAAGTGTCGGTGTCATACGGCCCAATCACGAAGTGTAGTAAAACTGTGCTAGGTCCACCCTAGGGTGTATCAAGCCCTAGGGTGCCAACCACGGACACAAATCAAGCACGCACAGTCTAAACCTACTGGTGCCCGTGTCTGCTTTTTCAACTCCGTACTATGTGCACGACCATAGTCCGCCTGAACCTACACCGGCGCACCTACTCAGCCGTCGTTTTGGTCGCTTACATGTCAGCCCAGTAATCGTACCCCACCCTAGCCTAGTCCCTAGGGTATCATGATACAACCAAGAGGGTTACTGGTGAAAAGGACCACGTAACTAGGGTTTCTAACGGGTTAAACGTGGTTAACCCTATCCAATCAAGTATCAAGTTGGTTAAGTGTACCCAAGGTTCATGACTTAACCCTATCAACCCATCGTATTTAATTGGTTAAGTATTCAAGTGGTCCATGACTTAACCCTATTATGTGGCATTAATTAATTTAATGCATCCAACCTCTCACATTAGACTTTGTTGTGGTTACTAGTTAGGTCGGGCGGGTCCGGGTAGCTTTACACCACAACTTAGTCTAACCTCGGGTTTCACGTGCGACATGACCAACTACTCACATTGGGTCCTATTGCTTGTAGCCACTAGTTAAGCCGGTCGGTTCCGGGTAGATTTATGCTACAAACTCAACCCAACCTCGAGTTGGCCAATCTCATGTTTTCTAGAAGTCATGTCCAAGTTCATGTTCATGTTTCAAGCATAATCACATGTCATATTTCGTGTCATCTTTTCAAGTCATGTTTTTATGTCATTTTGGTTTACCCATAACGTTTCCTCATCGCATGTAAGTTCGCCTGAACGCAAATAGATTTCAAAGAGGGAACTTAGAAGCATGACATAATTAATAAGGCTTGGCCACAAGTTAAACATGGTGGCATATGAGGCAAATGTGTTCATAAACTTGCATATTACATTATAAGCCTCAAAACATGCATGATATCAAACTTTAGCAAAATAGGTGAAACATGGTCATAAATGACATAGGATGATAGCTAGTGATTCGCATATAACATCATATGCAAGATAACATAGGGGTTATGAGAGTTTCTATGTTGCTTTATGCAACATTTCAAATCAAAGCTCATAGCTTTCTGTGCACAAAGTTAAGGTGATAGCTTTTCAAACATGCATAGAATAAATCTATGCATAACGTGCTAGAATCAAAGTACAAATCATACTTAGGCCCAAACTCAAACTTGCGACATGTCATATTTAACTTCATAGTTAGAATCTAAGAGTAGAATAGGGCTTACAATGCTATGAAGACTTATAAAATAAAATAAGATTGAGACGAAGCCACTAGCAACTCTAAAAACTCCCAAATGATAAGCTCCAATGAGAACCCTTGAGAAACAAGAAGAAGATCCTTGCTTTGATGAAGAAAGATTGAACTTTGGCCTTGAATCAAACTTAGAAACTCTCAAACAAGCTTTGAAACTCTCATATGAATGAAGATGGAGACTATGACAAGAGGGTGGAGGCCATGATTAAACATTTTGGCATAATCTAGTTGTAGGATTGATTTATGATGGTTTAGGCTAGGAATTAGGGTCCTTTTATAGAAGTTTAGGTTAGTTTAGGCCATAGGATTAACCCTAATTCAGATCTGGGCCTTTAAAATCCGTCACAAGCCTTAAAACATGTTTTGAGGAACAAGTCAGGTGCACCCAGGCCAAACTGGACGAACCACCCTGTCGACACCCGTGTCGACTGGGCAGTCGACACGGCCCTGGGTGTGTCGACACCACAGTCGACACCCCAGTCGACATGGGGGTTGGCGGGCCATGGCCTGTCTGGGTTGAAATTTGAATCTGTTTTTAAACTTGAATTTTTCTGAAAACTTCTATGGGCCATAACTGGGTCATACAGACTCCGATTTTCGAAAACTCGGACTCTATTTCGCGTATTTTTCCTAGACGAACGCAATGGCACAGCCCGTTTCCCTTGATTCAGAATCTGTCATTTAATTCTGCCTTGGTTTATGTTATAACATGTTATTTAAAAATACGGGTTATTACAATCCGCCTGAACCTACAATGGTGCACCAACTCAGCCGTCGTTCTGGTCTCTTACAATCATTGCCCCACCCTGCCTAGTTCCAGAGTACCATGATACATCTAGTGGGTTACTGGTGAAAAGGACCGCATAACTAGGGTTTCCGTCAAGTAGGTTAAGTGTTGTCATTTAAATTCGAGACTTAACGCCATCAGTCTAGCATGTCAAGTTGGTTAAGTGTTGTCATTCAAGTTCGTGAATTAACCCGCCTACGTGTCATGTCAAATTGGCTAATTGTTGTCGTTCAAGTTCATGACTTAGCCCTACGAATCATGTGTCAAGTTGGTTAAGTATATTCAAGCGGTTCATGATTTAACCCTATCAAATCATCGTGTCAAATTGGTTAAGTATATTCAAGCGGTTCATGACTTAACCCTATCAAATCATCGTGTTAAATTGGTTAAGTATATTCAAGCGGTTCATGACTTAACCCTATCAAGTCATCGTGTCAAATTGGTTAAGTATATTCAAGCGGTTCATGACTTAACCCTATCATGTGGCATTAATTCATTAATGTACCGTAACCTCTCACATCAGACGTGTTGTTGTGGTCACTGGATATGCCAGCCAGTTCTGGGCAGAATTACACCACAACTCAGTCTGACCTCGAGTTTTCAAGTGCGATGTGACCAACTACCCACATTGGATCCTATTGTTTGCAGTAACTGGATTTGCCGGGCGGTTCTGGGCAGAATTACACTGCAAACTCAACCCAACCTCGAGTTGGCCATTTTCAAGTTCGTTCTAAGTGTCATGTCCATGTTTCAAGTTTCATGTCGAGTTCGTTTCAAGTTTCAAGGATAAGTTTCATGCCCACATCCAGATTCAAGTTATAACAATGTTCCTGTTTCAAGTTTTGCCTATTATCAAGTTCATAATTCATGTTCATAACCAATTCATGTTTTGCCTAGTCTACCCGAATCGTTTTCCCATCGCACGTGAACGTGAATCGATTTATACTACAAATAAATCCAAATCTCGAAATAGAGGGAATTGCATCAAAACTGTTATAGGAAAAAGGACTATCATAAAGCGATAAAAGTGGTTACAAGATTAGTATGATATAACTTGAGATAATTGGTTACAACATCACTGGCATATAGGATTTCAAATCTAGCAAGATAAGGCGATGGTCATGATAAACGCTGAAAAAGAATAGGAATGCAAAAGCAAGCCAAATACAAGGATAATGGATCCAGTGGTTTTGGTGTACATAATTGCGAATAAACTAAGCAAGTCACACCCTAGGTATACGATCCAACAAAATGCCAATTCGATGTACAACATGGTTTTCAACTATAGTGTTATGGGCATGAACAATCAACTATAATAGTCTTAGGCAATTAACCCAGTAGTCATAGTCATGGTCATAGGTAAAAATCTCATAGTTGTGAATCATAAGCGATTAATCACAATAGTCATGGATAATTATCCAAAATAGTTCTAGGAAAATAGTCATAGGCAATTAACAGTAATAGTTTCAAAGTCATGGTCATAGATAATAGCCTTATGTTCATAATCATAGGTAATAATTCTCATAGTCAAGAGTCATAGGTGATTAGCCACAATTGTCCTTGTCATAGTCATAGGCAATAGCCTTATGTCCACTGTCATAGGCATAGGCATAGTCTTATGTTCATAGTCATATTCATAGGCATAGGCAAAATCTTATGTCCACAGTCATAGGCATAGTCATAGTCTTATGTCATTAACAATAGTTTCAACGTCGTAGACAATATTCCCAATAGTCAAGATCCAAGAATTTATGTTACAATCTAGCGTTTTAATAATAAACTAGGTCCAACAACATGTATAGGCATGATTCAATCAATAAGGAATAACCCAAAATCATAGATTCAAAAAGAGACAAGAACAGATCTAAATAGATAATCAAGCTTAGGTCCAATTTCATTTCATTCCATGTCCACATTAAATTTAACATGTTTAAATCTCAAAGTAACTAGAACTTACAGAGCGTAGATCGAGAATTAGAGTGCAGAGATTTGATTCTGGAAATAGTTACTACAGTTGTTGAATCTCTATTTGTTTAGTCTTGTTCTAGTTGAAAACCCCCAATTTGCAATTCCTAGCTATTGTCTTGACAAAGAAGAAGTAGTCTCTTTTAATTTAAATATTATCATTATGATTTTCACAGAGGTAGCATAAGGACAGAATGAAATGGTGTAGAGAGAATGAGGCTAGGGGGCTGTTTATACAGGGTTATGCAGACGAATCTGGTCACGAAACAAGTCTAAATACATCAGAAAGCATCTGGTTCAGGAAATAGGTTCGGAAGGCAGGTCGACCCCCAGGTCGACACTATTGTTGATCTGGCCCCTGGGAGGTCGACACTATGGTCGACCCCCAGGTCGACCTGGTCTATGGGCGGGAGTTTTCCCGCCATGTCTGCTGCGGGGTTTGAATTCGAATTTCGAATTCGAATTTCAAGTTGTTTTTTATTCTGAAAATTCCTGAAACTTCGAGGGCATATCTCCCTCATACGGACTCCGATTCTCGCAAACTCGGACTCGTTTCCAAGCAGAATTTCGAGACGAACGCAATGATGCAACCCGTTTCCCTTGATTCTTGTTTTAAAAATTAATTATGCCTTGACTTACAGTTTGAACATGTTATTAAAATACGGGTTGTTACATTCTCCCCTCCTTAAAGGATTTCGTCCCCGAAATCTTCAAGTTAAGAAGAATGTGTCCTACCATCCAATCATCCATCTACTCAATCATCAATCACAGGCATCTATTATCCTTAAGAGATTTCTAATGCTGTATGAACATATGCAGAAAATGTGTGCATATGTTCCTTATCTAATGTAAATGATCAGGCCTGATTGATCTTCTTAATGCAAAAATAGGTTTAGTGCCATGAGTCAAACATGTATGCAAATAGTTCTAGTCACATAAACACTATATGTGTGCACAAACATCCGTCCATATGCAACATCCACATGATAACACACTTAATTTCATCCATAAACAAGTATAAACACTCATGCATATGCAATATGAAAGGTGACGGAGCCAATCTAGTGCCTAATGTGTGTTCATGCATCCACTAGCAACAACTTGCAACCACTTGCAACCATCAACCACAACATGTCTCAAACACATGTTTGCACCCAATTGTTCCTACCTAAAGATATATTCGAACGATAGAAGCAAGTAAAAACTTTGTGCCCATTAGGCAATGTCAAAGCTGGAAATCTACGTCACATATATACTGAATAGGAGAAGAACTCCCTAAGAACCAGCCCATATCCTATAAAACCCAAAAAGTTTAGTCAACGCAACGGACACCCTCAAGCCCCAACATGTATTACTAACAAATAAGTCATACTCCCTATGGGTTTTGCAACAGAAATAGGATTGAGAATATGACCGAGAGGTTATACATAAAAGATAGAATACAAGTAAGCTCTACAGGAAAAGAGGGATCAAGGATATACTCTTAAAAAGATATATGATGCGCGTGTCTAGTCCTCAATCTTCTAAGTCGCATTTCCTTGAGCTTAACTCCATTGTGCTTGGACCGTCTTTAGCTTCACAATTTCGTAGCTTCTTAATTCCTATTTCCAAAATATGAGTTGGAACTCATTTCACTGTCGCCTCTCGTTCCACTTTCACTTATTTTTTATCTAGTATACTCGGCTTAAACATAACTGCGTACTCATGGTTTCATGCAAGCTCTCCAAAATTCACTAGTGAATCTCGGATCTTATTTATAGGGTATCCCACGTAGAAGAATTATCGCTTGCAAATAAATAGATGTCAACCATGTTGCCAAGTGTACTTACTAAGGTAATTTTATATAACTCATGCATAAGCGAGATGAACCATCCGCCTTAGTGGCAAACATTACTCGAGCGGACCAATAAATGTGTCAAGAGATTCTAGGTAACTAAGGATGGCAGAACCCTAAGGGTTACACTAGACTTCGAGGGCATTACCAAGGCAAGTCAAGAATCTAACTACCCTCTTTTCATACTCGAGAATGGTACCATTTCTAGACAACCACTCCATCCCTAGAATCAACCCATAGCTCAAAAACATAAGCTTTGCTTCTAAACTCAACACTTAGCATAGACATTCTCAAATCCAAACAAGTCATGAATAAATGAGCCGATTCCCCAACAAGATTGGAGACAAAAACGGGATCCTCTACTACGCTAGTACTAAGGTGCAGAGATTTCAACTATCGAAGCAGAATTAAAAGGATGCAATGTACAAAAACAAAGTTCTAATGGGATGATAGAAAAGAAAAGCTAAACCTTTAACAAAAATGTTACCACGTCTCTTAGGTACGCTAGTAGTGAGAGCATACAATTGCCCTCTCGACGATCTTGTTCTTTGCCCTTGTCCTTGTCCTATAATATTTATTACATGTCCCTTTTTACCATACTAAAGATATTCTCTCTTGTCATGGGTTTTTATTATTCTTCCACTTGGCTTCTTTCCTTTCACCTTTTCCTCCTTCGTGGATTAAGCCATATCAAAAAGTTTCTCATCCTTAAGCTTGTGTTCTTTATCCTTGTTCTTACTATCCTTGTATAGTTTGTTGACAAGTTTCTCGAAAGCTACCTCCATCGCACGATAACTCTACAAAGCTTGAAATTAGATTAGACGCAGATGGAACTATTGCGACTATAGATGGAAGTTGGGCACTTCTTTGCCCTCCTACATGTGTCACATGCCTACAAACTATGGTGAAAAAGAAATAGAGAAGAGACTCAAGGAGAGAATCAAAAGATAGTGCATATGGCTTTGGGGAAAATGCCTTTCGTAAAACAAAAATTTTCTTTAGAAAAATGCTTCTTTGTAAACGTTTTGAAAATAATTTCAGAAGGTTTTTAAAAGCTTTTGCCCAGTCTGATAACCTTCTGCTCTGATACCAAATGTAAAACCCCACCTCCGCTAGGGTCACTCACAAAGGGAATGCACTAGCTTTGGTGGAGCATTATCTAGGTAAACATACACAGAAATATTACAAGACAGAACATATAAAACAGCGGAAGAAGAACCAAATTTCATTGCTTTAAAATCTAGAAAGGTCTAAGGCCTTTTACATCAAAATACCATTAAATCCATTACATCGAAATCTGTCTTGCAATAGTAAAGAAGCATAAAACCATAGTCATAAATCATTCCACAAATAAAGCAGCAAAGCAAGCCATAGCCAAGAGAAATCCAAGTAGTACATGAAAGAGCCTTGGAGCTTGGTAAGATACGAACTAAGCTGTATTCCCACCCTGCGAACCTGGGGGGAGGGGGGGAGGGGGGACGAAAGAAAAAGAGGCGAAACAAACTGGGTCGGTCATAAAGACTGAGAAAGTCGTAGTGGCTTTCAGCATAAAAACAGGTGAAGATAATATGGCATGAATAAACTGAAAGTAAACATAAGCATGACGACAAGGTAAGCTACAGGCACGATGAATCAAGTATAACATCCCATGCTTCCTATCAAGAGTATCATCACAAGGTTCCTACCAAGTATCACATTGCAAGGTTTCTATTAAGTATAACATCGCAAGATTTCTAAGCTTCACCATTCCACTATTTTCTTTGATTTCCTATATTCTCTGCACCAACTGTACTAGTATCCCAACCCGTATCATCCTTTCCATGTATATGTACAGTCCCTTGCCATATATCGTACGGGTTTCATCATGTATTTCTATACTGCTTCAACGTAGTGCCACCGTTCTTGAAATCGTTTGGACTGCCACCCTTGTTCTGGCTAGGTTTCCTTATCATGAACTATCGCGTGTTTAACTAGGATTTATGTCACCTAGGACCACTAGGGATTATGCTACCTATTGAACATTTTCTAGATTCAATTAGGGTTTATGCCACCTAGGACCACTAGGGATTATGCTACCTAACGAACAACTCCATTTTTCCACATAACGATATATTAATTGATCGGCTCCCTACAAGTCCTAGCTCGTTCATGTGTCTGTGTCATACAGCCCAATCACGAAATGTAGTCACCTGTGCTAGGTCCACCATAGGGTGTATCAAGCCCTAGGGTGCCAACCACCGACACGAAAAAAGCACGCACAGTGTAAACCTATTGGTGCCCAATGCCTGCTTTTTCAACTCCGTCTACGTGCACGACCATAGTCCGCCTGAACCTACAATGGTGCACCAACTCAGCCGTCATTCTGGTCGCTTACAATCAGCCAAGTAATCTTGCCCCACCCTGGCTAGTTCCAGGGTACCATGATACATCTAGTGGGTTACTGGTGAAAAGGACCGCGTAACTAGGGTTTTCGTCCAGTAGGTTAAGTGTTGTCATTTAAATTCGAGACTTAACCCCATCAGTCTAGCATGTCAAGTTGGTTAAGTGTTGTCATTCAAGTTCGTGACTTAACCCGCCTACGTGTCATGTCAAATTGGCTAAGTGTTGTCGTTTAAGTTCATGAATTAGCCCTACGAATCATGTGTCAAGTTGGTTAAGTATATTCAAGCGGTTCATGACTTAACCCTATCAAATCATCGTGTCAAATTGGTTAAGTATATTCAAGCGGTTCATGACTTAACCCTATCAATCATCGTGTTAAATTGGTTAAGTATATTCAAGCGGTTCATGACTTAACCCTATCAAGTCATCGTGTCAAATTGGATAAGTATATTCAAGCGGTTCATGACTTAACACTATCATGTGGCATTAATTCATTAATGCACCCCAACCTCTCACATCAGACCTGTTGTGGTGGTCACTGGATATGCCGGGCGGTTCCGGGCAGAATTACACCACAACTCAGTCTGACCTCGGGTTTTCAAGTGCGATATGACCAACTACCCATATTGGATCCTATTTTTTGCAGTAACTGGATTTGCCGGGCAGTTTCGGGCAGAATTACACTGCAAACTCAACCCAACCTCGAGTTGGCCATTTTCAAGTTCATTCTAAGTGTCATGTCCATGTTTCAAGTTTCATATCGAGTTCGTGTCAAGTTTCAAGGATAAGTTTCATGCCCACATCCAGATTCAAGTTATAACAATGTTCATGTTTCAAGTTTTGCCTATTATCAAGTTCATAATTCATGTTCATAACCAATTCATGTTTTGCCTAATCTACCCAAATCGTATTCCCATCGCACGTGAACGTGAATCAATATATACTACAAATAAATCCAAATCTCGAAATAGAGGGAATATCATCAAAACTGTGATAGGAAAAAGGGACTAGCATAAAGCAATAAAAGGGGTTACAAGACTAGTATGATATAACTTGAGATAATTGGTTACAACATCACTGGCATATAGGATTTCAAATCTAGCAAGATAAGGCGATGGTCATGATAAACGCTGAAAAAGAATAGGCATGCAAAAGCAAGCCAAATACAAGGATAATGGATCCAGTGGTTTTGGTGTACATAATTGCGAATAAACTAATCAAGTCACACCCTAGGTATAAGATCCAACAAAATGCCAATTCGGTGTACAACATGGTTTTCAACTATAGTGTTATGGGCATGAACAATCAACTATAATAGTCTTAGGCAATTAACCCCAGTAGTCATAGTCATGGTCATAGGTAAAAATCTCATAGTTGTGAATCATAAGAGATTAATCACAATAGTCATAGGTAATTATCCAAAATAGTTCTAGGCAAATAGTCATAGGCAATTAACAGTAATAGTTTCAAAGTCATGGTCATAGATAATAGCCTTATGTTCATAATCATAGGTAATAATTCTCATAGTCAAGAGTCATAGGTGATTAGCCACAATTGTCCTTGTCATAGTCATAGCCAATAGACTTATGTCCACTGCCATGGGCACAGGCATAGTCTTATGTTCACAGTCATAGTCATAGGCATAGGCAAAATCTTATGTCCACAGTCATAGGCATAGTCATAGTCTTATGTCATTAACAATAGTTTCAATGTCGTAGACAATATTCCCAATAGTCAAGATCCAAGAATTTATGTTACAATCTAGAGTTTGAATAATAAACTAGGTCCAACAACATGAATAGGCATGATTCAATCGATAAGGAATAACCCAAAATCATAGATTCAAGAAGAGACAAGAACAGATCTAAATAGATAATCAAGCTTAGGTCCAATTTCATTTCATTCCATGCCCACATTAAATTTAACAAGTTTAAATCTCAAAGTAACTAGAACTTACAGAGCGTGGATCGAGAATTAGAGTGCAGAGATTTGATTCTGGAAATGGTTACTGCAGCTGTTGTCTTGACGAAGAAGAAGTAGTCTCTTTTAATTTAAATATTATCATTATGATTTTCACAGAGGTAGCATATGGACAGAATGAAATGGTGTAGAGAGAATGAGGCTAGGGGGCTGTTTATATAGGGTTAGGCAGACGTATCTGGTCACGAAACAAGTCTAAATACATCAGAATGCATCTGGTTCAGGAAATAGGTTCGGGAGGCAGGTCGACCCCCAGGTCGACACTATGGTCAACCCCCAGGTCGACACTATGGTCGACCCCCAAGTCGACACTATGGTCGACCTGGCCCCTGGGAGGTCGACACTATGGGCGACCCCCAGGTCGACCTGGTCTATGGGCAAGAGTTTTCCCGCTCTGTCTGCTGCAGGGTTTGAATTCGAATTCCGAATTCGAATTTCGAGCTATTTTTTATTCTAAAAATTCCTGAAACTTCGGAGGGTCATATCTCCCTCATACGGACTCCGATTCTCGCAAACTCGGACTCGTTTCCAAGCAAAATTTCGAGACGAACGCAATGGCGCAACCCGTTTCCCTTGATTCTTGTTTTAAAAATTAATTCTGCCTTGATTTACAGTTTGAACATGTTATTAAAATACCGGTTGTTACAAGGTTGATTAAGGAAAATTAGTAACAAATGAATAACCCAATCCAGAGTGATCTGGGCAGGGACACAAATTAGAATATTTGTTTTCTATGATCCATAACAACATTCTCTTTCAGGTTTATCACTGATGGTCTTACAATAGACGGTGGTGGAGGGTGGACATGCTTATGCTGATTTGGTAAGTAAAGGATCAATATATATTGGGGAATGCATGGGTACGTTCCAACGGTGCATGGCATGCGGTGACTTCGACAAGAGAAGATAAGTCATTACTGCATATAAAAGCTATTAGATATCTCTTTACTGATGAATTAGGTTGGATAAAGCCCTGGATCCGCAATGACATAAGTTACCATGCAAGATGGTAGACTAGCAGGATAAAGCTGACCTATGGGTAGTATTTGGAAATTAACCTAATCGTGCTTATTGCATTCAGCAATTAATAAAGTGCAAAAAATCAAGTGACTAGTTTAATTAAAAAAAACAATCGAACAAATCTCTACTTGTATAGTTCAAGTGTATTTTTCTTATACATCTTTCCAGTATGTTTTCCCTCTGTGGTTATACACAGACATTTACCCTATCTGATACTAGAACTATGGTTGAGTCTATTTTCCTATGTTACTCAATCATGCTTGTAATTAATCATTCACCAAACTTTATGTCCATCTTTCTCCTCTTTCTTCCTTTTTCCTTCCCCTAGTAGGCTCATGGGGCAGAGGTTGATTGATACTAACAACTTAGGAGGATTAATTCTAGGACTAATGTTAGAGATTTTATTTTCTTTCTATTTGGTGTACTTAATTTTATGATAGCTTATTTCTCATGGTCCAGACTTGTACTTGAGAAGGTAAAACGTTTTATTGTATATACTCTTATTTGAGCTGAATATATGTAAGACATATGTTTTGTAATAAAACTTATTTTGTGTAAAGTATTATTTAGAATAATAATTCACTGAAAAGTAAATGTTTTCACTGTTTTTTGTCTTATGCCTTGTAAATCTTAGTCTTTGTGATTAATTTCTTTGTATCTGCACCACTTTGCATTTCTTGGTATGCCTTGTCTGGGGAATACTAAATGGTAAGGGGTTGCTTTCCCTTTTTATTAATCAGGTACAATCTCCTATGATTTAGAGTTGAATATTCATTACCTTAGGTTTATTCTCATCAATTTATATAGTTTTCACATAAACCGTCCATCATGTGCGTACAAAATTTCCTCCTAACTATTTTACTATAACTTATGAGGGCATTTCATATTGTAATGTGTCTGATTATCAACTGAACACGGTTTGAAGGAATATGTTAATAGTTTGTTTCAAAGTTGGTACCTGAATTACTCAGTAACATCCGAAAAAATGACCCAAGTAATGTTTCTTTTTATCATTAATGAGCATCTGCTAATTTAGCTAGCTACAATAGTTGGTACATGAATTACTCAGTAAATCAAGCGTTACTTTGAATATCAAATACTAATAATGGTAGACTATATGGTCTGGTAATGTTCATGGTGAAAAGTCTCCATTTTTTTAAACATATCTTGTAAATACATGATATGTAACTGATACCAACATTAGTACAATTTAGGTTCGAATCACACTTACTCTGTTGGTTTTTCTAAAATAATTTTCAAACCAACATGCTTCTACTAATATAATAATTTATAAAATATGAATATAAGAAACTACTGACAACGTTTGGATTTTCTCCATTGTAATTGTAACAACATTGTTGAAATGTTTCCAAAAAATTCATGTAGTAACATTTCAAACTAATTTAAGATTTAAAATTCTATGGTTGCCTTTTCTCAGATGGTAGTGGTGTTCAGTCTTTCAAATACCTTTTTTTTATTAATCTAAGATTCACAAGTATATATAAGGGTATAAGCTAAGATGAAGTGTATAAGCAATTCAATTAGAACATCTAAATCTTAGAGCAACTCCACTAGTACTAAGGCTTTGAATATTATATGTTGTGTCCAACGGTTTTGAAAAAATAATTCGCTGAGCGTCTATTTTATAGATGCCTAACGAACGAAGAACCGAAAAAATAAGCGCACTAAGATAGGACACCGATATTTTCGGTGCTCTACAACCCAAAATGATAGCGCGCTTATTTTTTAGGTGCGTGTGATCAATTATGAATTCAGGATATATCCCTGAAATTTTCCCTGAATGTTTAGGAAACAACAAACCATTGGAGTTGCTTTTTGCACTTAATTCCGAATTCATACTATGAGTTCTGATGCTAGTGGTGTTCAGCCTATTGGAGATGCTCTTATACATTACATTGTTATTTTATGGTTCAACAAGATCAGAGTCAAGATATCAACAGTTCAGAATATCTTCCACATCACATACAAGAATTGTACTTAGGAGAGCTTAATGCAAATTTAGCGTCTTACCGTGCATATCTCATATGTGTAAAATGCATATTCATCCCGTACTTTCAATTTTTCATCAATTATCAACACAAGGTAAATGTATTTCATAGATAACAAATTTAATTTTCAATGGTTCATCGGAAGCATCATTATCATCTTTGGTCATTGTAGTTTATTCATATTTAAATTTAGGTTTTTTTTTATTTAGCCCACTTCTGAAAACTTATAAAAGTAACCTAGTTTGAAAGCTAATTACGAATGTAGTTTGGTTTTAGTCAACTCAACGCTGAGCTGGCTAAATACACTGACGTAATTTCAAATTGCACCAATATTAATAATTATTTTTTATTTGAATTGGCGCAATTTCAAATTGCGCCAACGCATTTTTTTTTTTTTTTTGCATTAGCTCCATTTCAAATGGCGTCAATGTAAAAGTTGTTTTTTCATAGCCTTACTTGACATGTCGCTAGACTAAAAAATAAATAAATCAATATTGCATTGACGCAATTTGAAATTGTGCCCATATGCAAGTTTTATATTTCTAATGAACTTAGAAAAAAAATTCAATAAAAAAAATTCATCTTTTGCATTGGCGCCATTTGAAATGGAGCCAATGTTATTTTTTTTTGTTAAATTCGCGTTGGCGCAGTTTCAAATTGCTCCAATGCAAATCAGAAGAAAAGAAAAATATTGGGACAATTTTAAATTGTGCCAGCATATTTTGTTAGCTCAGCATTGAATTGACCAAAACCAGACTACGTTTGTAATTAGTTTTTAAACCAGATAATTTTTGTTATAAGTTTTAAAAAAAGTGGAAAATAGGGAGAAGGAAAAACTTAACAAAAAATTTGGTGAAAAGTATGGAATGTTCAGAGTTTAGTGAGAAGGACAAATGTTAATGTAAATGAGAAAAGGATAGTGTCCCCCTGAATTCCACTTTTAGTATAAATGTGCCATTTTCTGTAATTTTGAAACTTTCCATAATTTTCATCAATTTTTTTTGCAAAGTTTGTCCTTTAAAAGAAAATCCTCTTTTTGTTATAAAATAAAACTGAACATATGTTAAACAAGAATCCATTAGAGAGAACAGAAAAGATAGGGAAGAGACTTTTATTTCTGTCACTTCAAGTGTGTACAATTTCTATTACATTTGCTCCTTTATATATAGGCTTTGAAGCTAATGTTAGACTTATTCCCATGATGTGAGACTAAATAGAATATGACAAGAGCATATTCACTCATATATATTACAACACTCCCCCTTGAATATGCGTCTTCAAAATTTTGAATGCTCTGCTGACTTGAAGTTGTCCTTTTTAAAACATGTATGATGATTGCTCCCCCTTATAATTATCTTGCTTGCATATATCCATTCAGTCAATACAACTATTGTCTGTTGCCTTCAAAACTCTATTTGCAAAACCCAATAGGAAAAACCTTAAACAAGAAAAAGAGTACAACGTTTGACATTATGAATATCATATAAAAAAGATATTCCTTAAAATAGTTTGATGCTTCAGGATCAAAACAATGCCTCATTAAAAACTTTTTATGAAAAACTCTATTGGAAAAATCATTAATAAGGAAAAGAGTGCAAATTTATTTCATCTTTAGGTAACATGTTTTACAATGTTCCCGTAAGGGTTGATACTTCAGGATCAAGATAATGCCTCACTAAAAACCTTACTAACAAAAACCCAGTGGGAAAAATATTAGTGAAGGAAAAGAGTACATTATAACATATTTTTATGTGCTCCCTCTTATTTATAACTCATTATTCAATTAGTCTATTGATGTAGTCGACGCATGCCAATTTTGTACATCATCTTCTGGAATGTTGATTTGGAAATTGCCTTTGAGAATAGATCTACCCGCTTTTCTTGAACTGAATTTGTTTCTCCTCTTTCTTGTTATCCTTTCATTCATGTATGAAAAAATTTAGAAGAAATGTGCTCCATCCTATCACCCTTGATATAGTTCACTTGAATCTGAGCCATGCAAACTGCCTTGTCTTCTTCATAAATAATAGACTACTGCATCAAAAGATGTTTGATGCTTCTGGATCAAAATGTTGCCTCGTCAAAACCTTACTAAGAAAAACCCAATGGGAAAAATCTTAGTGAAGGAAAAAGATTACAATGTACAATATCATATTTACTACGTCAAAAGCAGTATGATACTTTTGGATCAATGTAATGCCTCGTTAAAACCTTAATAAGAAAAACCCAGTGGGAAAAATCTTAAATAAGGAAAAAGTGTACATTATAACTTATTTTTTATGTTACTTTTGGGTTGATACTTCTGGATCATGACTCATACCTCATTAAAACCTTACTAAGAAAACCCAGTGGGGAAAAACTTAGCTAACGAAAAAGAGTGCATTATATAATACTTATGGATGCTCCCCCTAATTTAATAATTTCCTATGAATTCATATTCTTCTTTCAATAACTTAAATTGCTTACAAATACTTCTTAATGAAGTTTTTCTTTTAAAACTTCGTGTGCATTTCCATGCTTCAGGCATGTTTTCTTATTTAAAACGCCTTCCTTTTGTGATTTGTATATTACTAATATTCATTTATGAATACACTTCAGGTGCTTAATATTTTCTGTTTCAATCAGACTTGCATGTTGTAATACATATTTGATGAATAAGACAACTTTCATCACTAAGAAAAAATTAATCTACTCATCTTGAAGTATATCAAGATTTTCATTACAACAATACCTAGAAGAATGAAGTATCTCAAGATTTTTATTACAACAACACTAAGCAGGAAGTAATCTATTCACCTTGAAATATATCAAGGTTTTCATTACAACAATACTTAGAAGAATGTTGTAATCTATCATCCATGTTCTTTTTATTCTTTATAATAACAAATGTTATTTATGTTCTTCAGAAACTTATATATTATAATAATCTTTGCATATCGCAACTACCACTTCAATGGATATTAAGAGTTTTATTACAACAATTCTTGAAAGCAGGAAGTGATCTACTCATCATGAATTATTTCAAGATTTTCATCACAACAATACTTAAAAGAATGTTGTAATCTACATTTCTTGCTCTTTACCGCTGCCAAAGTTATTTAAATTCTTCTGCAATTTGTATACTTTCATCGTTTATACCTTCAGGGTATTGTAAGTGTTTTAAACACTTCCACCACTTTAATCAATTCAATTATCTCTGAAAATACAATGCTCATAGCACTTAACATGTTGTTGACACTCTATGGTTCTTCAGTAACTTCCAAGTACTTATGTCATTATACATATTTCTATTTTTATCTTATGAACTATAGGTTCATATCTTATGGACTACAGGTCCATATACCTTATTTAGGAGAATTTCATGATGGCCAATCATGTTTCTCTCTAATATGGGATTTTTAATCCATAAGCGCTTTATTATTTATTAATTTATCATCGATGATTATTTCTTGTCAGTTCTATACATAATTTATTGAGATATCAAAACTTGTCATGCTTTAGGTACCTAAACAATTTCTGGGGTTAATTTTGACAATCATGTTATGGGTTTCTTTCAAAGTACCCTTAAGTGTTTTTCAGGAACACTCACCTCCTTTATTTTGCATATTTATGACTTACTCCAAAGATATTTTGAATTGACTTTTATACCACATTTTCAGCTGTGATTTACACATTTTGAACCTTCAGGGATTCAAATGTATATTGGAGAAAGTCTATTAGAGACGTAATTGTTAATTAATGCAAGTTATTTAATACTTTGCATAATTCTATATGTTAGCAAATATTTAACACTAATGATTCCTTTATCCTCCCCCTCAATGTTGACAAACATTGTCACTTTAAATAATAAAAAAACTTTGGATTCATTTTTGATCCATTATAGCATCATAGCTAGCAAATACATTAGATGTATTTCAATTTTAGGAGGATAATGCTCTTATTAGTTGATAAGATGCATTCATATTGTATTGCTTATTCCCTTTCAATGATCTAATGACTTGGAGTAATTTTCTATCATTTTAATATGCACATGCCTTCAGGTCATTCAATATTGATGTTAATCGACTGCATAAATTATAATATGAGTTCGTAACAACTTCAGGTTGTTAATTAAATATCGCATATATGTGTATATACGTGCATCCACGTATTACATATGTAATTGATTTGCATATTCTTTCTCATTCAAGTTATTGATTTTAGAATAAATTGTTTATTATGTTTCGATCATTAATTTTTTCTTATCAAGCAATGTCAACGTGAATCTTAAAGATCGTTTCATAATATCCAAAATATCTGATTTGGAACTGTATTAAACTTCTGGTTCAAATGAAATCTATGAACAACTTCGAGTTGTTAGTCCATATTAAACTTATGGTTCAAATAATATATAAACAATTTCAAGTTTGTTAAACTGTATTTAACTTCTGGTTCAACTGTATTGAACTTTTGGTTCCACTGTATTGAACTTCCGGTTCAAATAAAATATATAACAACTTCATGCTGTTAAAATTTATTCATCAGTACAATATGTAAATATAAATATATAAGCAAGATACCGCTCATTTTGAAAATTGTGAAATCTTTGGATATCAATTTTATTAATGTTATTATTTCACGCAGTTCAATAAAGCTTCAGGCTTTTAAATTATGAAGTATTTCAAGTTCATTGATTAAGAACCTTTAAGTTCCTATGCATATATATAAACATACATATTATATCTAGTTTATTAATTTATGACGAACTTCTGGTTCTCAACCTTTTAACATATTTCTAATTTAGAAGCTTTTTCATCTTGCTAATTGTCAAGATTTCAAACTGTAAATTTCATCAAAAAAATTTCTTTTTTCATAATTCAAGACTTCAGGTCTCGGATCTGAGTTATACAACCTTTTCCATTACATTAGATATTAGTTGCCAAATACATTGACTAATAATACATATGCCTATTCTTATTCCAAACACAATCATACATCGTTTAACTTACAATAGCTAATGCTTTTAATACATTTATATTAATATGGTAATACAATATATATTACCATAACGATACATATAATGCATTTATTATAAAAATAACGAAAATAACCATTATACGGTCTAAATATATGAATCAAATAAATAAATTTTACTTAAATCAACATAATAAAATTTGGATCTAGCTACAGTACTAATCAACGACAAAACTGAAAGAAACAACTTATAGTTGTACTGCATTTCCAATAATCATATTTTCTAAAATATCATATGCATGCATAATATCTGATCCAGAATTGAGTAGAATTGCATAATTATAGAAATGAGATTTACATTCTTTAATATGAATGATTCGAAAAACTTGCAGATCTATACATAAAATTCACAACAACAACAAAAAGTACACGTTTCAAATTATACTATCCATATATAGATCTTTCTTTTTATATCAAAATTATTTCTCGCCATCATAGAAACTGCAGGTTCTAAGTTTTCCATTTTTATAACAAAAAATACTTTTGCATTCACTTCTGGTGTACAAAATTAAGATCTTAACTTAATATGATCTTCGAGATGCATATTTTCTTTACTCATTAAATTTACATCATCATCTTTGATATTTGAAAATATTTCAATGCAAATTCCTTTATAGACATATCAGAATATAATTTCGCTTCTGGGATATTCCATAAACACCATTTATGGAGTTTTAATATATATTTTTTAAATGAAAAAGAGCAGACATTTTCATTTATTCATATCTATGTACGACATACACAAGCTTTATACGTTATCTGAAATATTGCCAAGTGCAATAATGCATGCACGACAAATCACGAAAGCAAAAACTTATTAATAACGATTTAACTGGACAAAAAAGTCAAAGATCCCATTAATCACCACCTCAAAAACAAGCTACTTTCTTAAATTTTTACCAAAACTAGTGAGTGGCCCGTGCTTCGCACACGGGCAAGGTGTAGTAATATTTGAGGTGAGGAGTGTTTTGTGAGAAGTTGATATGCTAATGTTGGTAAACTTGTCAATATATTTTTGAAACATTGAAGGTCCTTGCTAGTGTCATAGTAGGATATAGGTAACTAAATTGTAACTTGTCCTACTTTTTTTTCATGTGGATATTTTTTTTGCTAACAGAATGGTCAAGTATAAAAGATTTTGCTTTGTCGATGTTATTATTAAAACATATTAGTACACAGTGTAGTTGAAGCGGGGGAAAATGCGAGTAATATATAACAATGTAATTATTAGCAATACAAATTTAAACGCATAAGGGTTAAAAAGTGTAGTAATAAAAATAACTTAATTGCGGCTATAACAATAGGTGTATATATATGATAAACAATATGATCAGCTTACATTGTCTCCTTATTTATTTTCATGTTTTCTGTTCTTATCTTCATATTTACTTTATTTTGTACATAATTAATTACCAGTTTGTTCGTTTTGGTATTTGAACAAAAAAGTGTGGAATAGCTAACATAAAGAATCTATTTTAGTTGAAGTAAATTATCAAACATTTAGCATTTGTATGAATTATAACTTTAATGTGACATTCTAAGAACATGCAACGTAGAAGCAAAGCTAACCTGATTAAAAGACGATAAAAAGGGAGAGTTAACTATGCAGGACCCTTAGTGGTTACTAACAACAGTCAACATTTACTGGAACATCAACTATATGTAGAAATTTTATGAAATTCATTCATTGACGTACGACATAGACATTTGGGTACCAACAAAGGCTGCTAAAAAATTCGGAAAATAAAATGGATAAATATGGCCAAAAAAACCTGTGTAATATACAGAGTATATAGTTTAATATGAATATTTACTTCCATGAGCAGCATGTGAACATGTGAGATTAATTTATAAGCACCTGTACTCACTTCATACCTGCTACTGCGTGCATTTTCCGAACAACCTGCAACCAAAACAAAGAATATGAGTGTATATTTTTGTATCGCATTCTCTGTTACATTGTAACATATAAAAAAATTGCCATCACCCTGTGTTGAGAATGTTTAGATGTACTACATGCTCTGTTGTGAAACATAAATGTAACAATACTGAAAAGGAATGCTGGCAGTAACGAAGAAAACACAAAAATAATTCACTTCAGCCTAATAACTGAAGTCTGAAAATCAAGCTTAATAAGTTTAAAGATAAAACCTATATGATTGCTAGATGTAAATGAGTACCCCAAATAAGCTGCAGTCATGATTGCAGAGGCAACCTAAAATTTAATAACCATCATCTATGCCGCAATTCTTTTCCCACATGATATCAGTCTTAGATGCAGTACCGAAAAAAAAATGTGTAACAAAATGAGTAACATTTATTAGATAATGTTGGTTGCAGTTCTATATGAGATGATCAATATAACATATCATATATGAATGAACGAAAAGAAAGATTTTTTTTTTTTTTTTTTTTTTAAATATAATGACCAAAACCAAACACAACCATGCCCAGGCGGATATCAGACAGAATAAAGACCGACTTTGAGATTACCATGTAAATAAAGATAGTGCGGTGCTAAGGGCACCCCAATGTGTTCTTCCTAATACCACGACTAAAAAATACCACAAGAATTAGTATTACACTCTTCTTAATACCACACACCCAAAAAATAAGGGCTACCACACTGTTTACCCTATTTCCATTTCGTTTGATATTCGTTCATCCTCATTTCTAAAACCGATCAACGAGCTAAATCCTAGATCTATAATCGATCAACGAATTCGACGCCGCAATGTCAAGGAATATACAATAGCCGTGAATAAGGTTTGAATTAAGCAAAGTAGAAGAGGAAGTGAGATATTAAGGTTTTCAGATTACAAAACAATTTAGAGATTACCAT
Organism: Allium sativum; assembly: GCA_030737875.1. Classification (NCBI taxonomy): domain Eukaryota; kingdom Viridiplantae; phylum Streptophyta; class Magnoliopsida; order Asparagales; family Amaryllidaceae; genus Allium; species Allium sativum. The sequence continues at coordinate 713,938,558 of CM060912.1, forward strand.
ACGAATTTGAAATTTTCTACAAGAGAAGAGATGTAAAGAAGGCAGTGATTACGAGAGATTATGGTTTTCGGATTAGCTTAATACATGATTAGTTCAACAAATAATGATTGTGCGAGAGATTAGAATGGAAATGTAATGTGGTATTAAAAAGCATACAAAATTTAATGAGTTTTATTTTTATAACTGCGGTATTAGGAGGAATATATTGGGATGCCCTTAGCACCACACTAAAGATATATCATATATGGATCCATTAATGAATGGAGGATATCCAGCGTGCGTGAGAAAATTGCTTGGCGGGACTTAAAAAATTCACCAAGGAAGAGCCAGAGATGATAAAAGGATCTTATGATTATGCAGGACTAAAAATTGCTATACATAAGGGAATGCAAATGATGATCCAGCTTCTATTCCTACGCTTGGCTTAACGGACAGCATGCACAGAAACAGGTTCTCTCATATACCGAAAAAGAAATAACAAAAAAATAGGTTGCTTAAACTTTTGCAGTAACTGCTCAACTCGATCACTATCAGAATCTAACGAAGAAAAAAGCAATCATGTATAAAAATAAAACTGATTACATGACTCTTCATCTTACTAAACCTTGAGCTGCTGTAGAGTAAGAAAAAAGTTGGAAATAAAATAACAAAACACACTATGACAACAAACGCACGCACACATACACGCAAGCGTGCCAGCACACGCGCACGCACACACAGGTATGTATGTATGTGTGTGTATATATATATATATATATATGTATATATATATATATGTATATATATATATGTATATATATATATATATGTATGTATGTATGTATATATAGGAAGTAGAAAATTTTGATAGAAGGGGAAAAATTAGTGTAGTTGACGATGATGAAGCTGGTAATACAGCTAAATTTCTTGTTCAACCCAGAATGGCCAGAAAAGGTTTACTCGAAAGGGAAGTAATGAAGTAAAAGTAAATGTCAAAATATGGGTGACATAAACGAAATAATACTTGTATGAAAATCAGTTAGGAGTACCTGAGGAAATCCTATATAGAACACAAGGTTTGTATTTGGAGACAGACGATTGAATCAGCAGCCAACAGAAATAAAACAGAGATTATTGTCAGCTCCTGTCATGTTATACATATCGGCTGGAAAGGCTAATTAAAGGGTGGGGGATGACAGTAAGCAATGGGGAAACGGGATGAATAATATTATTTTGGAATGGGATGGTCTGATGTATCCACATCAGCAAGTAGAGGATCTTGTTTAAGGAGTAAGCAGAACATATTAGCATATATAACACAGTTAAAATAGTAACTGCTGATTAGTAGGATAAAAGAGGAAGTAACGTGCTATGGAATCATATAAATCGTTAAATCTTACCAAATTGCTATGAATAGATTATTTTATGACCGATTGTGCATAAATGGTTCAGTACATGAAATTAAAGCAACAACACAATATGTAAATAAGTAAACCAATTAGTTCGGATCTTGGTTATAGTGCAAGTAATTATTTTTCTTCCGATATACCTTCAATATATTTAATGATCCAAGGCAATATTGAGTAAGTTGCAAAATAAATCAAAGGTTCACAATTGGTATAATCACTGGAGTTATAGTAAGCATTAAATATTAATATACATATATATATATATATATATATATATATATATATATATATATATATATATATATATATATATATCAACTAAAATATAGTAAATATTTATTTCTATTTTGAAAATGAAGGTATTATTTCTATTATGAAAATGAAGGTATTATGCAACGGAATGAAATCAGTCATTAAAAATGCAATGAATACATGATTTACCAAGTTTCACAGTACAAATTGTTTATTAAATGAAACTAAGGCAGAAAATTATAACATTGCAGTGAAAACACATAATGGATGCAAAAATAGTATACAAATTTACGGATTAGGCAAGACGTAATTAAGAATGTAAACCAAAAGATTATTATTATTATTATTATTATTATCATTATTATTATTATTATTATTTGAATTGAACGTAAGTTAACTGAGTAACCAGCGATATCATAGGCAGATAAATAGCGTAGATGATGGTTAACAAATTGAGTAATAAATAATTAAGATTTTTAAAACAATAAAAGACCTATTAGTTTGATAAAAATAAAATTCAACTGGCATGTAAAGTAAATGTTAGTTGTATATTAACAGCAAATCTACGGAAAACACAACCAACTAATTTATTTGCATGCACTATATATTTCCGTAATTGTTTATGTCCTATAACATTGTCTATGTTTTAAATCAAATAGAAGAAACAACAGAATACATAAATTGAATCTACATAGGATCGATTAAGTGTGCAAGAAAAATCACACAAAGCAAATTAAAAAATAATAATTGTTACACTAAGATAATACAGGGAATAATGTGCATGTTAATCAGATTTTTTTTTTTTTAAATGCTATGAATACATGATTTTTTAGGTTTTTAAAAAGTAATGGTTTTCAAACTGAAGTTATGGTGCGAAAGCAAAAGAAGAGGTAATTTTGCAATAGAAATAGACCACTGGTACAAAACTTGCATTCTGTTATGGTAATCGAGTTGTGTAAGGCATAATTGTAATAATAACCTGTAAATTAGAATCTGTAACAAATTAATTTAATTCCATATAGTTTAAATTTTAGTAAATGATTTTAATTTTTTGTGTTAACCGCATTTTAAATATTATGTTGGTTAGCTGTTAAAGTTATTTGTAGTTTAAATCATATAACGTGCACACAATCAGTATAAAAAACCGAAATTATCATTTGCAGATGGTTAATTTCTTACCAAATATGCAAGAAGTTAAAAAAATCTTATGCAGTGATTGATATGTTAAAAGTAAAGTATTTTGAATTGGCATCAAGCCAATAGCACAAGATTGGTATGAAAGCATAAATTAGCAACTTAGCAGAAATGACTTAAATCTAAGTCACCCAGTTAAATGAAAATATATTGATCTATGAAATCAGCCCACGAGAACAGAAACGGATAGAAAAGCATGATCTACAAATTGAGTAAGCACAAATGGGCAATAAATATATTCAAATTTGAAGACCTAACCATTAATTTGGATATCAGTGCGTAACACAAGTCAAGATGATTGGAATTTGGAAGAGAAAAAACAGATCCCATTAAGTGTAAAATAAAAATATCATAGTGAAGAAAACAGAAGACATAATTGTTTTGGCTGACCTTTAACATAAAGGATGTGATCATCCTGCCACTTAGACATATAACCAAGCAGATAACTCTGCATGGGTAATGTAACTGAGGGTAGAAGAAAACACCGAGCAGCCCAGGATCTTGTTTATGCAAACTCCAATTTATGATTAGATTAGCAAACAATTTACTTGTTATTACTGCTTTCGCATGGTACCATAATTTAGTCACAGCATACCAAAAATGGAATATGTTTTTGCAAGGCTGCAATGCATACAGAAGAGCGTACAACTGTAAACTGCCCTCATTTGCTTTAATAGTGTATTCGTTTTTGCACTTCTATGCAAATTATCTCCTACACAACCTTCACTGTTACATAATATTTCAAGGTCAGGTGAAAAGGTTGTAGAAACCTGTAGGAAAAAGACTAATGGGAAAAAAAATTCTACATTTCTCCCACCACATTCACAGTAGATATTTGAGGTTTCAAATTATCTATAGCGAATTTTTATTGAAAAATAACGTGGTAGGTAGTTAAGAAGGTAGGAAGAGAGAATACGAACGACCTAATAACACATATTAGAGGAACAAAATCATATTGGAAAATGAGAAAAATAAATATGTTATTACCTGAATTTGTAGTGCAAAAATCAGAGATTTGGGCAGCGGAATACAAATAAACCCAATGATCTAGTCTGTCAACAATTTCAACAACGCCAAAAAAATAAAAACAAGTGGCATGGATTATAGAGAGAACAAAAAAATAGAAAATAGAGGAAAAAGCACACCAATTTTTAACGTGGTTCGGCTTTGCCTACGTCCACGGACACCCAACAACTTTTATTTCTCAGTGAAGAAATGAGTACAAAAGATTACAAAAGAGAGAAGACTAATGGTGGATTTTATGCTTCATACAATAACATGACCCCTGTTTATATAGAGGGATTTCTTGGGGATAAAGAAGAGAAGTTTCTAGATTACTTGGACATGAAGGAAAGATAAATATAATATCTTCCTTGATTTGATTGGAGCATAAATGGATGGCACAATTATGGTCTCAATCTCTTTCCCTAGGTAAATTGATTCTTCATTAATTGCTTGATTGATCTTTTATTTTTCTTCCACAAACTTCCTCTTATATCTTTCCATATACAAGCCAATTAATTGATTGACAATCAATCAATTTCTTTCATTCTCTACTAATATTTGAATCATTAATTTCAACACTCCACCTTGATTCAAATATGACAATCTTTCTTCATTATCTCATCTTCAACAATCAACATAGAAGTTGTTGGGCCTAGCGCCCCATGACGCTCAAGTAATAGGAAGCAAACTGATCAAGTTTGAGCAATGCTCAAACTTGTCCTTTGAAAGTGACTTGGTCATCATATCTGAAGGATTATCTGAAGTACCCACTTTCAACAATGTGATCTTGCTTCGTTCTTCCTCAAGTATAAGAAAGAAGCCTCTAACATCAATGTGTTTCGTCCGTGAACTATAAGTCTGATTCTCAACAAGATGAATTGCACTCTGACTGTCTGAAAATAGCTCAACTGTCTGCTGCGCCATTGAAAGATCATCCAACAACTGAAGTAAGTACAATCCTTCCTTTGTTGCTTCCATAATCAATATCAACTCTGCTTCGGTAGTCGACAAAGCTACAATAGACTGTAACTTTGATCTCCACGAAATCGGGCCTATGCCAAGTGTAAAAACATAGCCCGACACCGACTACCGTCCATCTCTATCCCCAGCGTAATCTGATTCACAGTATCCTCTAAGAGAGATGTCTCCATCTACTCCACCATATAACAAGCCAACTGAAGAAGTGCCACGAAGATATCTGAGTATCCACTTCATTGCTTGCCAATGCTCTTTACCTGGGTTAGACATATTTCGACTGACAACTCCAACTGCATAAGCTAAATTAGGCCTTGTGCATACCATAGCATACATAAGGCTTCCAACGCACAAGAATAAGGAATATTACGCATATCCCTTTTGTCTTCTTCCGATGTGGGACACATATCTCTGGATAGCTTGAATTGAGAGCCTAATGGAGTAGCCACCGGTTTTGCATTCTCCATCCCGAATAGAGATAGGACTTTCTCGATGTACTGAGTTTGAGTGAGCCTCAAAAATCTTTGCTTTCTATCTCTCTGAATCTCCATCCCCAAAATCTCTGTGTGTTTCCCAAATCTTTCATCTCAAATTCCTTACTGAGCTCCATCTTCAACTCCGAAATTTTAGACATGCTCTTAGAAGCTATCAACATATCATCAACATAAAGTAACAAATAGATGATGTCATCATTACATTTTTTAAAATAGACACATTGGTCCTTAAAGCTTCTAAAGTAACCATGTGAGATCATAAACTTATCAAATTTCTTATACCACTGTCTAGGAGACTGTTTTAAGCCATAAAGAGATTTGTTAAGTTTACAAACATGACCTGGCCTGCTGCTATCAATGAACCCCTCTGGCTGCTGTAAGTAAATGTCCTCCTCAAGATCACCATGCAAGAATGTTGTCTTGACATCTAGTTGTTTCAACTCCATGTCGAAGTGAGCAACTAATGCCAAAAGAATGCAAACGGAATTGTGTCTAACAATTGGAGAAAAATATCATGAAACTCCACATCTTCTTCTGAACATAACCCTTCGCCACTAATCTTGCTTTGTACCTCAAGTCACCATTGCCGCCATCTTTCACCTTATAGATCCATTTACATCCAATTGCTCTCTTGTCGGAAGGAAGTGGCACTAAATCCCAAGTGTGATTTTTGTGCAAAGACTCAATCTCCTCCTCCATTGCTACTAGCCAACTGGAGCTATCGACTGAACTAATGGCATCTTTGTAGTCTCTTGGTTCATCATGAAATATGCTTAATGCATAAGCTGCCATGTCATCAAAGTCAATATTTTCAATGCTTAATCCCACAAAATCATCGAGCCATGTAGGTCTTTTCTTCTCTCTCGTTGGTCGATTGTGAATTTGAGCTCCACCTTGAGGTTGATCTTCTGTCTCTTCCCTATCAATCACGGTGTCATCGGAATCACCATTTTTACTCGTATGGAAGTCTGATGATCTGCCTTGTGTTTGGTATTCTGAATTTGTCCCCTCAACATCATCATTAACTGAAGAAGAAAGATCCACCTTCAACATAGCCTTCTCATCAAATGTAACATGCCTGCTAGTAACAGTCTTCTGGGTAGTAGGACACCACATCCTATACCCCTTAATTCCTTTCTTATATCCAAGAAAAATACACTTGCGCGATCTTGGATCCAACTTCCCTTTGCTCTCATGCACATAAGCTGGACAACCAAACACTCTGAGAAAGGAATATGATACAGGACCTCCCTTCCATACTTCTTCAGGAATCTTCATATCTATAGCGGTAGAAGCTGTGCGGTTGATAAGGAAAACTGCCATAGATAATGCTTCTACCTAAAATCTCTTATTTAATCTCGCAGTCAGCCGTAAGCAACGAGTTCTTTCCAACAAAGTCCGATTCATTCTCTCTGCAACCCCATTTGACTGAGGGTCTCCTGGTGTGGTGTAATGTCTTTTAATTCCCTCGGACTCACAAAATTTGATGAATTTTTGAGAAGTGAATTCACCACCATTATCTGAACGAAGAACCTTCACTTTCTTTCTAGACTGCTTCTCAACAAGAGATTTCCAACTTTGAAACCTATCAAAAGTTTCATCTTTGGACTTCATAAAGTAAACCCATACTTTTCTGGAAAAATCATCAACAAATGAAACGAAATACCTGGCTCGTCCATAAGATAGGCAAGGTACGGGGCTCCAAACATCAGTATGAACATACTCTAAAACATCTTTAGACTTATGCTCTGCAATGCCAAAAGAAACCTTCGTCTGCTTTCCAAGTACACATCCTTCACAAAAGTCAAGTTTTGAATGATGAACGCCGTCAATCAAGCCTCGCTTTCTCAATACTTCTAAACTGCGCTCTCCAATGTGGCCGATACGAAAATGCTACAATCTAGTAGAATCAGAATCAACTGAATCAATAACTGAAGCAGACTCCGCAACAGCAGTTGTACCCTTCAGCAAATATAGATTTCCAGCTTTTACCCCTTTCATTACTATCAACGAGCCATTTGAAATTTTTAATGAATCTTTTTCTATTACACACTTTAAGCCAGAATTGCACAATGCTCCAACTGAGATCAAACTACGCCTTAAATCAGACACATGCCTGACATCACATAAAGTACGAACAACACCATAAAACATCCTAATTTTTACTGTTCCAATACCAATCATGCGACAAGAAGCACTATTTCCCATGGGAACCTCTCCTCCATCAAGTTGACCATAAGTGGAAAAAGAGTGCCTATCAGGTGTCATGTGATAGGATGCTCCCGAGTCAATAATCCACAAAGTACCCTTCATAGGAGAGGCGGAAACTGTAAAAATGCCAGGATCATTATCTAAATCTGATGTCTTTGCTGTAGATGCTGAAGCCTTCTGGGGAACAGCTTTGCTTTTATTCTCCAACTTAGGGCAACTTGCAATATAATGTCCAGGTTTTCTGCAATAATGACAAACTCCCTTCCGGGCTCCTCTTGACTGAGATCTGGACTTTGCTCTATCTCCACCATGATTGGGTCTACTTTTACTTCTTCCTCTCTGTGCAACAAGGCTTTCAGAATCATTCTCTGTGATCATGCTTGCTAACTTTCCTCTCAACATCTCGTTATGCAAATTTGTCTTCACATCCTCGAAGCAAATAGACGAACGTCCATAGATCACAGAGTTAACAAAAGTGTTATACTCTGCAGGTAACGAACATAAAAGAATAACAGCTTGCGCCTCATCCTCAATCTTTACATCAGCTGCTCGAAGATTCATGACAAGTGTGTTGATGGCATCTATATGAGCAAATACATCTGTTCCGGGCCTCATTTTGAAAGAATAGAGTTGTTGTTGTAAGATGATGTGGTTGGTGAGAGACTTGTCGTAGAACTTTCTCTGAAGAGCATCCCACAATTCCTTAGCAGTTTTCACATGAGAAAACTCTCTAAGTACTTCATCAGAAAGGCTAAGCTGGATGGTAGTAAGAGCATCCTCTTCCAATTCTTCTAACTCTTCAGGTGCTAATTTCTTCGATTTCTCTGGATCTGAGACAACTTTAAATGTCCTCTCTTTCTTCAACACCGCTTCCATCTTCATCTTCCATGTGCCAAAATCCCCCTTTCCATCAAACCTAGCGACTCCATAATTTGTAGAGCTTCTAACACCGCTATTTTTTTTGCGGAATTTGACATGGTTGAAAAAGTCTTTGAACAGGACAACTCGCTCTGATACCAATCTGTAGTGCAAAATCAGATATTTGGGCAGCGGAATACAAATAAACCCAATGATCTAGTCTGTCAACAATTTCAACAACGCCAAAAAAATAAAAACAAGTGGCACGAATTATAGAGAGAACAAAAAAATAGAAAATAGAGGAAAGAGCACACCAATTTTTAACGTGGTTCGGCTTTGCCTACGTCCACGGGGACCCAACAACTTCTATTTCTCAATGAAGAAATGAGTACAAAATATTACAAAAGAGAGAAGACTAATGGTGGATTTCATGCTTCATACAATAACATGACCCCTGTTTATATAGAGGGATTTCTTGGGGATAAAGAAGAGAAGTTTCTAGATTACTTGGACATGAAGGAAAGATAAATATAATATCTTCCTTGATTAAATTAGAGCCTAAATGGATGGCACAATTATAGTCTCAATCTCTTTCCCTAAGTAAATTGATTCTTCATTAATTGCTTGATTGATCTTTTATTTTTCTTCCACAAACTTCCTCTTATATCTTTCCATATACAAGCCAATTAATTGATTGACAATCAATCAATTTCTTTCCTTCTCCACTAATATTTGAATCATCAATTTCAATAGAATTGTATTTAGGGATGAAAGTTTGAGTTTACCACGTCGATGAAGAGGTCAATGTCGGGGACAATTAGATCAGCAGCAACGCTACAGTGGATTTCGTCAAAAATATTATGTGTAGTAAATTTGTGCAGACGGAGATCGTTGCGGTGGAAGTAGTCTTCGGTTCGCCGTTCTATTTGGTTTGGAGTGACCAATTGGGGAAGAAGAGACGTGATGTATTTTCTTTTGTTCGTTATTCTTCTTTTTTTGCCCGTTATTGAGATCGTGTGAATTTGTCGGTAGGAAATAAGTTTGAAAAAAGAAAAGTATACACGCAGAAAGCAGTATTTTGAAATGCCGATGGTATACTTGTCCACGTCACCAGGGTCATTTTCCTACGTTACTATTTAAGTAATAGAATAGATTTCACATAAACATACCAGTGTTATTTGTCATTGTGCTTCCACGCACTGACGCACTTCGTTTATCTTAAAGTATATAAAATAGTTCATATAATGCTATTTCGAAGAGGAGTACTATTTCGAGAGAGAAAACTGACAGGAATAAGTATTTACACAAATGAAAGTAACCTTGCAGTAAAGTAAATTATGCTTTGGAAGCAACCATAAGTAGCATGATAATGTATAAGTTTGTAGGATTAAGGTTGTAAAGTTAGTGAAGCAACATGCATTCGATAGATCTAAATTGAAATGCTTTATCATATTAAATATGTTATCTATAGTGTTAAAAAAGAAGGGATGTTGACTAATAATATTGTAGCCAAACAACCCATGTTTTCAACATCCGGTTGTCACCAACCACCACCAACCAAGTCACTAACCCCCACCAACCACCTTTTCCTTATAAATACACCCTTTTTCTTCTTAATTCTCAACCCATCTAAAACCCAACAAGAAGAAAAGGAAACAAGCTTAAAGTGAGACTGAGTGTTGAGTGAAAAATGTTTTGTGTAATCAATTTGTAATATTCTCTTTAAAAAAACTGTAGCAGCCAGGATACGTAGGCATAATTGGCCGAACTCCATTATCAAGTTTTTTTGTTTTACCATTATAAGGAAATTTTCGTAATTTCCTAACAACTGGTATCAAAGCCATAATTTTTTAGAAAGAAAATCAAATTCGAGTGGAAGTGGTGGCGGTAGACGAAGGAAAGGTGAAAATCGAGAATTTTGATGGTTCCGGCTTTGGCTTTTGGAAAATGTAGTTTGAAGATTACCTATACTAGAAAAAGCTTTATCAACCTCTCTTAAAAAAGAAGCCGGAGAATAAGAAGGATAAAGATTGAGTTCTTCTTGATAGACAGGCCCTTGGAGTTATTCGATTAACGTTATCTCATAATGTTGCATTTAACATAGCAAAGGAAAAGACCACGGTAGGTCTTATGGCGGCTCTCTCCGGTATGTATGAGAAGCCATCAGCCTCTAGCAAAGTTCATTTGATGAGGTGATTGTTCAATTTGCGGATGAAAGAAGGTGCGTCGGTAGCTCACACTATAACAAAAATACTCTATTACAACTATATTTTTACAACAGTCACAAAATCACAGTTGTAATAAAGGTTTTTTACAACTATTTTCGAAAAGTTGTAATAAACTCATTTTCATCAACAGTTTTTTCTTTCCAATTGTAATAGATGTTTATTACAAATTTACAAATAATTAGTAACTATCAAATATTTGGTTAATAATTTATAAAATTCACTAGTAAATAATAATAATTAATAATGGTTATGTATTTAATAAGTAATAGTTAATATTTTATACTTATTAATTATAGAATGATAATTTACATCATTAATCATTTATAATTTATTATAATCAATAACTTTTAATAAATTATCATTAATTAACAAATAAGAATTATTTATGATTAACAAGTAATAATTAATAACTTGTGATAATTTTCTTAGTTCTATGTTTTCAGTTTAACAGTAAAGTTTCCCATCACTCCGTCTTTCAAGAAATAACTCATGTACGCACATAATTTTTCATTTTCCGCTTCTACTTTTTGTTCCCCACCTTTTACTGCCTAAGTCCCAATTATCTAAAACCCCTAAATATCTGGAACCCTCAAATATAGATCTGCCTAATTCAACGAGGCAGTCTCCCTCTCTCGCCTACAAATCCATCTACTGCATGTTATTTGCTTCTATTCGGGTCGCATCTATTACTTTAGCTTCGTCAAGCCTTCTATCCATTCCAATTGCAGTTAACACTTTAATTCTCAATCTAATAAAGTTTGAAACTTTGATTTGTCCATTTGCAGCCTTATCTAACTTGATTGGTGGTGTTAATAGTGGGAGTTAGTGGAATTGCTTAGCTCAGTCGGAGCGTATTCCATTAGGGTATCATACATCGTTGCAAGAGTTGAACAAAATAGGTATCGCAATTTTTTTCGATATAAATTCTTTTGAAATTTGTTGTTACATTACATGTTAAATTGGAGTTATGATATATTCAATTCTCCTTGTGTTTTTGAAAAAATACGACATTGCCTATATGGATTCAGTTTAAATATATAAAATTTGATGGTTATTTAAATCAGCGTCTTTGACAGGATCCAGATTTAGATCCAAATATTTTAAGTTTTGCCATCATATAACGCAAAAATATCTTTTAAGGTCGCTTAACCTGGAACAATAGTATAACCACAATCTTGTGCCAATGGGTTGCTGCTTACGTTTAGCATAATGGGTTCTGCTTTTCATTCTTCTCTGTCTGTTTGGTTTATTAGGTTTTTATTTCCTCGCTCATCTGACTTCACTGAGGATCGATGATGTTTTAGATGTTGGAACCGAGACTGCTTTCGGTATAGCAAATGCTGCTCGAAATCCAAGTACCGTCATGTAACACACCATATTTTCTATGAACAAAAGAATGACAAATCAGAGAATAATTAAATTGTAACAAAATAACTAAGGGAAACGGGTTACGCCATTGCGTTCGTCTCGGAATTCTGCTTGAGATAGATCCGAGTTTCCGTAAATCGGACTCCGTATGAAGGAGTTATGACCTCCGAAAGTTTCAGAATTCGATTTGAAATTCAAACAACCCGAAAACAAGTTCAAAATTCAAAACTGGACCAGAACTGGGTTGGGCGGGAATTTTCCCGCCCAGGACTCAGGTCGACCATGGGGTCGACCTGGGAGTCGATCTGGGTACCCAGGTCGACCATGTACTCGACCTGGGGGTCGACCTACAGGTCGACCTGCTTGGTCTGGTCCTGGCTCGGTTTCTGGTGCTTGGCTGTGTCACTAGAGCTGATTTGTCACTTTCTGATTAGCTTCTCTTGAGACAGATGGCTTTGATTAACTCTAGCTTCATCGACGGCTCTAATTAGTTTGAAATTCTATATAAACAACCTTAGTCTCCAACCTAAATTCACACAAATAAAATAGAGCTAGAGTCGTCATGCTGCTGGAAGGAAGCCAAGAGTAGCCTCCACTTGAAGAAAGCTTAGAGACGAGCAAAACTAAAGTAAAAACAAGATTCAAACAACGTTTATCTACCCAAAGGAAAGCATTGCAAATTCAGAACTCAGAATCCATAATTCAAGTTCGTCGTTTGTTGTAAGTATTGTGATTTTTCAGATGGGAATGAAATTGAAACTTGATTCGATGTAAAATGGAAATTTACTATTGTATAACAACGATGCTAGTACATATCTGTATTGCAATGATTGTATTGTGAATGGTGGGATGTTTGTGGTATAATTGATTTGATGTTGATCCTATTGTACATTTAGAATGAAAGCAACATCACATACAAGTATATGGTTAATGTCAGAATTTACACCTATATGTTTACATGTTTAATATAGGTTGTATGTGTTTCGTCCAAGTTAAGATCTCATGTGTATACTTTATGCTAAAACCTCTATGTCTAAATGATTAAGTTCATATACATGCTCATATGTTTATACAAAAGTTGCAAGTTCATAATTGGATCCATGCCAAGATCCATTTTAATACAAGTTTCATGTTATAGTAGTAGGCATGATTGGATCTAGTTCACACATGTGATAAAATTATTCAAACTTTATGGACATGTCATATTCTTGTCATATTCTAGTGATGTTCGATGTTATGCCTAGATCTAAACATGTTTAGGCTTATGTTGTCTAAATCATATGCTAATTCATGTGACACCTATTTAGTTAGATCCCTATTTCAATGCAAGTTCACATATATGTAAGTTGATTTAGTCTACGTTGCAAGTTCACACCTATGATATTCATGTTGCCTATTTTGCAAGTTCACACCTATGATGTTCATATTGACTATGCCGAAAATGCCAAGTTTACACCTATGTCATGTTTACGTTAATGAATTTCTTTATGCCAATTTTGTGTACGCTAAATTAGGCTAGGTTTTTATCCTAATATTATATGTTAAAAATCATGCGGACGAAAAATTAGGCTAAGATTGTTAGCCTAATATTTAAACGGGGTAACGTTGGGAAAAATTGGTAATTATAGGAAATTTGACATAAATTGGTGAAAAGTATATGTATTGGCATGTTTGGCACATGCCAATAATTGGTGGCACTTAAATGGTATAAAATTCTTATACCAAAATGATGAACTTGGAAAGTGGGCAACAACATTTAATTGTTAACAAATTTACATATAACAAGTAATAGAGACAAATATGTAAATTTAGAAAATACGAGTATGCTTAACCCGAGGTTAGATTGAGTTGTGATGTAAACCTGCCCGGACCTGCCCGGCTGTCCAGTAATCACATCAATACATATCCAATGTGAGAGGTTAAACATTGAGCCCAATAAGGACCCGAGGTTAGACTGAGTTACGGTGTAAACCTGTCCGGAACCGACCGGCACATCCAGTAACCGTAACAGTACCTGTCTAATGTGAGTGGTCAGTGCTTTAAAAAGCTAAGGATAGACAAGTCAGGATGGTAGGGTTAAGTTAACTAAAACACTTAACCAATTCAACATGTTAATTAAACCGATGGGTGGGGTTAGGTAAATACAAACACTTAACCACTTAACATGTTTGACTAGAAAACCCTAGTAACGGGGACCCATTTCAGTAGTAACCCAATTAGGTATCATGGTACCCTGAAACTAGGCAGGGTAGGGCACGATTACTGGGCTGATTATAAGAGGTCAAAATCGATGGCGGTTGATGCAGCAGTGTGGGTTCTAACGGAGTGCGGGCGTGCACACACTTCGGAGCAGACAAACAGGGCACTGAGCACTAGTAGTATAACCTATGCACTCTAGGATTGTGTCGGGCCGCCACCATGGGACTTGATACACCCCATGGTGGGACCACCATAGGTATCTACAATCATTGGGGGTCGTATGACACATATGATTTTGCGAGTAGGAGCCGATCTTTAGAAAGGGGATCACTTCACCCCGATCATGGGGTGCCAGTTGAGACAATGCAAGTAGGTGTAGAGATATAGTTTGGGGTGCGATAGTATATTCGGTTCAAACTGCTTTATCTTAGTTTATGATACTTTCCTATTTCCAGTTTATACCTATCATGCCCTTTTTCTTATTCTCACACTGAAGAGTCACTAGACTTACCAGGCGTTATGTCTAACTCTATTTTTCTTTCATCTTCTTTTCTTCCGTCCCCCCCCCCCCCCCAGGTCCACATGGAGGAAACAACCCAGCTTAGTCAGACTCTTTGCAAGCTTCAAGATAGTAGATGTATGGTTTGGACTCTCTTTCCTTGGCTATGGCTTTTGGACACATTCTATGGGGATTTATGCAACTTTTATTATGTTTTATGCTTTTTATTTAATAATCAAGACAGGAATGATGATGTAATGTTTTGGAAGTTATTATGAGACAATTATGGAAATGTTTTGTATGAACACGTATTTATGAAATGAAAGTCTCTTTGTTTTCCGCTGCTTATACATATGTGTTTATATCTATCTTGTGTTTTATCTGTGACTTTTACTTATAAACCTCCACCAAAGTTAAGGCATTCCCTTTGTGAGTGACCTCAATGGAGGTGGGGTGTTTCACTCATGGATTTACGATACGACAAAATGGGCATGGTTACTAAAGGGAATTCATAATCATACATGGAAACAATTTTAGATATGGTGAGCTAGAGGATTTTTGGGTTGGAAGATCGCTCAGTTGATGTCAGTGTTTCTTTGGAGGAATGAATAGTAGATTGTTGCAAAGCTCAATTTTAGAATACAAGAACAGAAAACCTCAATTTTCACACAGATTTCAAATTGTACGCAAATGTAAATTCTTCTTAGAATTACATTTTATCTTTTATTGATTCAATATCAAGTTTTTAATTTTTTTTATTCATAAAAATATTGGTTTTAAACAAAACTGAATAGCTAAAAGGAGATTTGTTAGGTTTCTTATGTGAGAATGACAATGGAAGTTGTATTCAAAGGAGATTTGTTAATGAAATTTCAAAGGAGACCCGTTAAAAAAATTCCCAAGTCTAGTAAGTACCAAAGCAAACATTGAGAAGAGTTCAAAGCATGACCATATTGGCTAAATCTTTTGAAGGGCAAACAGTCAAAGAATTTTTGGATTGCACTTGAGGATACTTCGCGGCAACGCTGGAAGCTGATCCGGGTAGGTATATACTTTATACTGAATATTGTTGGCATATGGAGTAACAAGGGCATAAATATCATGGATAAGTGCATGTGTGTTTTCTATGGGTAGGAGGATGCAGACTGCAAGCATTTAATTTATGATTGTGATTTTTGTTTCATTGTTTGGACTAAATGTATAGTACAATGCAAATTGATTTGAATTGGGGCAGCTGCATTCAAATTCAGTTTGAATTTTAAAATTACAATTATGCGTCCATATCAAGTCAAGTAGGGTTGATTATCTTCATTAGACTACTTCTGATTTCTGTTGGACTTTTGTGACATGAGCGAAATAGTAGATATTTAAAAACAAACTGAAAAGTTGTAAAAGTATTGTATTGCTTATTCTATAATTTGTTTACTTCTGGACATGTGTAGACAACTGAAAATTTGTTGGCTGTATCGCAGCTGGTGTTAGAGATAGGAGAAGAAGGGATGCTGCTTGAAGATTTCGCTTATGATCATATTCTTTGGCCAAACTGAATATTGTTGGTATATGGATAAATATGGGAAATCAAGCCAAAGTTAGTCCTCTACTCAACTATAAAGAGCAGACATGTGAACAAAAAAGAACCCAGGTTGGCAGTTTGCCTCATATAATGCATGGAGTTATTTTTATGAAATTGTATGCTTCAGCAGTCTTTGATTTGTATGTAAGGGAGACCAATATTAGACTGAATGGATAGAGTAGCATTCTTTGTCCAAGGTGCTGTGAAGATTAAGTTAAATGCGTCAGTTTGAGAGCTAAAGAATGTCATGCACATACCTGACTTGAGAAAGAATTTGATCTCCATAGGACAATTGGCTAGTGAAGGCTACACTTTCCATGGTGATGATTGGAAAATTTCGAAGGGTGCAGTGACGATTGCACAAGACAAGAAGAGTGGTACTCTTTACATGATAGCAGGAGCATGATGTTCGACCACAGTTGCTTCCAGCAATGAAAATTTCAACATATGGCATTAGAGGCTAGGCCATATGAGTGAAAAGAGAATGAAGAATATGTACTCGAAGGGAAAACTTCCAGGTCAACAGTCAGTGGAAATAGGCATGTGTGAAAATTGCACACTTAGAAAGCGGAAGAAAGTAAGCTTTAAATGTAAAACCCCAAAGAAGGAAAGACTGGAGCTTGTTCATTTCGATATTTGGGGGCCAACGACCATCTCATCCATTGGTGGAAAACATTACTTCGTTACTTTCATTGATGATCACTCGCAAAAGGTATGAGTTTACTTTTGAAGGCATAAATCTGAAGTGTTCGAGGCTTTTAGGATATGGAAAGCTATGGTTGAAAATGAGACAAATCTTAAGATCAAAAAGCTTAGAACTGACAATGGAGGTGAATATGAAGATACCATATTCAAGCACTTATGCTGTGGGCACGAGATCCAAATGTAGAGTACCATGCCGGGTACGCCTCAACATAATGGTGTAGCTGAGAAAATGAATTAAATGTTGACAAAAAGAGCTAGAAGAATTTGTATACAATCAGGTCTACCAAAGCAGTTCTGGGCAGAAGCAGTCAACACAACAACTTATTTGATCAACAAAGGTCCTTCGGTTCCTTTAGGGCACAAAATACCAGAGGAGTTACGGAGTGGAAAAGAGGTAAAACTATCACATTTAAAAGTTATCGGTTGTATAGTATATGTGCATATTAGTGATCAAGGAAGGAATAAACTTGATCCCAAATCCAAGAAATGCACTCTCATCAGTTATGGCGAAAATGAGTTTGGCTACCGCATTTGGGATGATGAAAACTAGAAGGTGATCCATAGCCGAGATATGATTCTTAACGAAAGAGTAATGTATAAAGACATACATAAAATAGAAGTCAACGACCCAACGCAGAGTGAGCTAGTATTTGCATATTCAACTGATATTCTAGATAGTCTCATAACAGAACCGACTATAGCAAATCCTCAACATGAAGAAATCATTGATTTGAGTAGTGTGGACTAGTCTGACACATATGTATTGAGAAGGTCTGCTCGACCTCATGTACTTAACAAAATATACACAAATTATTTGTTGCTGACTGATGTAGGAGAACCTGAATGCTATGATGAAGCTTCTCAGACTGAAGATGCTAGCAAGTGGGAGCTTGCCATGAATGATGAGACGAAGTCCCTTATCTCTAATCAGATATGAGAACTAGCTGATTTACCCATAGGAAAGAAGGCACTTCATAGTAAACGGGCATATCGGGTGAAAGAGGAGAATGATGGTTCCAAGAGATACAAATCTCAACTAGTTGTCAAAGGATTCCAACAGAAGGAAGGAGTGGACTACACTGACATTTTTTCTTCGGTTGTGAAGCTCAATACTATCGGGTCAGTGTTAAGTATTTTTGCTATTGAAGAACTTCATCTTGAACAGTTTGATGTGAAGATCGTATTTCTTCATGGAGACTTAGATGAGGAGATACACATGCACGAACTAGAAGGTTTCTTCGAGAAAGGGAAGAATAACATGGTGTGCAGACCAAAGAAAAGTTTGTATGGCTTGAAACAAGCCCCAAGACAATGGTACAAAAAGTTTGATGAATTCATGCACAAGTAAGACTTTCAAAAGTGCAATGTTGATCATTGTTGCTACTCCAAGAGATATCGGTCTAGTTATATAATTTTACTGCTTTATGTTGATAACATGTTAGTAGCAGGATCAAATATGGATTATATCAGAAGGTTGAAGCAGCAACTGTCAAAGGATTTTGACATGAAAGACTTTGGTCTAGCAAAGAAGATTCTCGGAATGCAAATCATTAGAAATAAGCGGAAAGGACTCTTGTAGCTATCTCAAGCAGATTACATCAACCGTGTTTTGAAGAGATTTAACATGGATGATGCTAAGCCAGTCTGTATACCGTTAGTCAGGCACTTTCGCTTATCCAAGGATCAATCCCCTCAAATGGAGGAAGAGAGAATTTTCATTATTAATGTTCCTTATTCCTTGGCTATTGGAAGTTCGATGTATGTCATGGTCTGCACGAGATCAGACATCGGTCATGCAGTGGGAGTTGTTAGCAGTTTATGTCAAATCCAGGGAAAGCTCATTGGGAAGCAGTCAAGTGGATTTTGAGGTATCTACGAGGCACCATATAGAACAACCTATACTTTGTTAAAAGGAAGTTAAAAGGAAGTTAAAAGCTCAAGGCTATGTAGATGAAGACTTTGCAGGCGAAGTGGATCATCGAAGAAGCTACGCTTGGAACTACAGCTGTTAGTTGGATGTCACAGGTACATAAGATTGTCGCTTTATCCACAACAAAGGCTGATTATGTAGCAATCACTTAAGCTAGTAAAGAGATGATATGGCTTCAAGATTTGTTAACTGAGTTGGGATTCAAGCAGGAAAAGAATATCTTATACAGTGATAGTCAACGTGCAACACACTTGGCAAAGAATTCAGCAATTGATTCCAGAAAACCAAACATATTGGGATTCGTAATCACTTCATAGATGTAAGAACCCGTTACTTCCCCGTGAAGGAAAGAGCGGATACTTTGAGAAAAACACACAACAGAACGCAGACAAAAGAACATTTCATTGTATATTACAACAATGCACCAGAATACAAGAATATACAGAGTATAAATGAATAAATTACATTCGATAAATATCAGAGATTACAATAAATTACATAGCAGCGGAAAATAATACAAAAGCACAACTGAAGGTGATATACGGATACAGAGCTTTCCGGATATCATTCCAGCTGCAAACCAGGATCCTGTGAATATAAATCTGCAAAACCAAAACTACTAGCTGCCCGTGCGGAAAATAGGGGCACCCAGAGTTTAGGTTAAAACAATAAACTCCAGGTCATCATGTGACTGGTGTGAGAACTAAAACAGTTATTTAAAACTTTATTTTTAAAAGAGAGTAATTCAAGGGACCACGCCGTATAGCACGGAACGGGTTTCCTCCCAAGAACACCAGTGCATAGAATAAACAACGCAATGCTTTTTCGAAAAATGAAGCTATTATAAGACCCAGGTCCCATCACACAATGCAACGCAAGCCGGAGGATAGGGTTTTACCTTATAACAGCCAAACATGCTTGGTACGTTTAAAACAAATCATTTGATACTATAATAAGTGTATAGTGTCAAAACATTTTCAATCATAAATATAAATCATAGACGGCATGAGTGCCCCATCCCACTATGTCGCCATACTAGGCTCTACAAATAAAGCCGAAATACACGTATTGGAAATTGGATTTCCGTCATGAGTCGAGGCAAGGGGCAAGCTCCTCTCCGCGCTCGAGACACTCTAGCAAATGCCTCGGGGCTACACACTCTGGGCAACCCCTGGATGCTTCAGGGCCGGTCCTCACTTACGTTAGAGGATTATTTATTCCTGAACACACGTTTCCCGGTCCTTTCAGACCTATAATCGAGGCGCCTCGCATTCCAACAACCACAAAGGTGAAAAGTATATATATGTCAGGGCTGGTAAGTCACTGACACCACCAAAGCTAGAAAGAAACGTCGTGCTCTCCCTGCAGTCCGTATCCCGTTTTTAACTCATACCGAGGTGTGAGGCTCGCGAATTCACGTTATACACAAAGCTGCCACGTAGGCCATGCTTTGATCATCAACCACAAGACTCTGCTTTTCAACAAAAGCCTTGATCATTGCATCTTAGCGTGCCACACAGGCAATTCATGCCATGCGACTGATGTCCATCGATATACAACCTCTGAGCTCGTACGTCTCAGAGAAGGGCGTTAAGCAAAAGAATAAATTCTCCGTCGCCAAACAGATGTATATTTAATAGAAATCAATCAACACAGAATAAAATCCAATGTCAGACACACAATCCATTTTCAAGTCCGTTCTGGGTCTGAACGAAACCGGAGGCACTTTCCTCGCATATCCATCCATCTCCAAGTATGTCTGGACGACCACCAACTATTTCCATCCTCTTGGGTGTACAGCCCAATCAGGATCGTCAGTAATTATCCAAACGATGTCAGGACTTCCGGTCTTCGACCACCGTCTTCATCTTCGACATATCGTCGAATCGGTTATTCAGAATGGGTGTAAACCCGGCCTTTCCGAACAACCCGCGTATATTAAAAACGAGTGTTACATAAACACAACATACGCCTCATTCCAATTCAGAATATTCTTTTATTCACCAAATCACATTCTTAGGGAAAGGTCCCCACTAATTTTATCCAAGATAAATTCTTTAAAATTTATTCTTTAATCTTCCTTTGGATGTCATTTAAAACCAAATTATGGTTTTTCCAACTAGTCGAGATTAGCGAACCACACCGAAGTAATTATTTATTTTAATTCCCAATACCAACCTATTCATCCCATGAAGCAAAACTGGTAATACTCCATATCTAATACTATGGTGTTATTGGTAAAATTAATTACCATTTCACGTTCAAATCTAATTAAAGAATTAACTATCGCTTTGGAGCAAAACTGGTGATACTCCATTCTCGCTCGTTTTCTAAATTTGATAATTTAGATTACAGATTTACATTTCAACCTAATTGCAGATTCGTTAAAACTCCTTTTACTGGGTTAAAGAACTAGGTGTTATTTAAAACACAGTTCACGACAAACCCAAATCACATTATATTTATTATCGGGTTACAGAACTAGTGTTATTTAAAACACCGTTCACGATGAACCCACAAATCAATTCTAGTTCAATTTACTTCAAATATATTAGGAATTCCGATTATTTAAAACCCCTTTTTAAATCTAATTTATTTATTTAAAAACAAATCGGGTTTTAAATCTAGTTCAAACTAGTTCATTTTGATAAAATCTATTTTTATCTTTTCAAATATGGAGTTTTTCATCCCAAATTTTCCCAAATCATTTCTTATGATTTTAGACAAATTATTACTATTTTTAATAATTTTATCAAGGCCCGTACAGTCGATTTCCATCAACGGCCATCGAACTGCACTTACAACGACATTTTCCAAATTTGATTTGGACGTATCTCCAAATCCAACCGTTAGATTTTGAATTTCTAATATTCGTTAGAAAGCTCTTTTCGATACGAACCCAACGATTCCGGTTTTAGGAGAATCCGACGGTCGGATCTCCCGTAATGTCCGTTTGAAATAAATGGTCGAAATTTACGAACTGCCGCGGCGCGTTCTATTCAGGCCATTATATTATATATATATAATATATAATTCATCGATTTCTATTTAAAAATGAATTTTATGAATAGTTTTGAATTCGTTTCAAAAACATTTCAACTTCCATTTCAATTCAAAGCAAAATTGAATTCTTCTTTATAAATTCGTTTTAAAATTCATTTCTATTCAATTCAAATTGGTTTTATATTCAATTCAATTCAAATTGGTTTTCTATTCGATTCAATTCAAATTGGTTTTATATACAATTCAATTCAAATTGGTTTTATATTCAATTCAATTCAAATTGGTTTTATATTCAATTCAATTCAAATTGGTTTTATATTCAATTCAATTCAAATTTGTTTTATATTCAATTCAATTCAAATTGGTTTTCTATTCAATTCGAATTCAAATTGGTTTTCTATTCAATTCGAATTCAAATTGGTTTTCTGTTCAATTCGAATTCAACCCCTTATAAATTCAATTCGAATTCATTCTCTATTCAATTTGATTCAAATTTCATTTCAAAATATTCGATTTCGAAATCACTTTTCAATATCATTTTAAAATGAGTAAAATCGATATGAATATCGTTCACGTCAAAATGGCGTCAATCTAACCAACACGGCTTCATATATTTCTATTTCTAAATATTCTATTTCAAATATTTCTATTTCGATATACGACTCTATCTCTTTGTCAACACACAACTAATCTCAACGAATGAGTACCGTCCACGTGTGACTATTTTGTTATTTAATATATTTTATGAAAATTAAGGTATCTATCGTTTGATATTAAATCAGACTCCAACCGTAAATTAGTAAGAGAACGATTCCCTGAATATTAACCCCGAAGGCCGAAACCAACATCAGATTAATATCTAGGAGACCACTCATCTTATCTATTTTCCAGCCAGTTTCTAATTTTATATATGATAAAGATGTAGATTTTATTGTTAAAATATTTCGTTCAACACATGACTAATCTCAACGGATGAGTACAGTCAACACATGAACCTTTATTTTATAATATTCTTTATCTTCTAAATTGGAATGAGGCCCAATCAATCACCATATGATTTTAATTATATGGATTTTCATACATCACACGTATATAATAGCATTGAAAAATAATCAACCATCAACCAAAGTGCACTACACTGTATAAGCATCAAATATAGATATCTAATGCTTATAACAGCCTGTCAATCAATCGATCGACATATTTAATCAATCAGGATGAGTGAACTTCAAATTTCATCCAAACACCCGTGTGGGGTTTCAAATCAACAAACATAGATTTCTATTTGTGCAGTTGGGCGATGTGTAAAATTTATCGACCCAATCAATGTCCTTCAAATAGGTGTACATAAACAAACCGTCCGGTTTGTAAATGAATATTTATTTAGTCGCATTCACTATATTCATATTCACGTTAAAAATTATATTTTTAATGATAAAACATTTTATTTTAACTTATGAATTTCTATTCAGTTCATTCTTTAAATAAAATGATATTTTTATTTTTCTAACATATTTTAGAAAATTTCGGCGGCATAACGGCACTATACTAGAAACGGGACGAGGCCTAGCCTTATCCCCGGTCTAGTGAAGGCCCACGCCATTCACACATCAATCAAATCAATTTCATTTCACCAAACAATTCAATTCAAACCAAATATTCTAACTAACTACTCAACCAAACAAAACAAGTCCATGGTCTGTGGACAATTGTGTCGGGTGCTACTAAGCACCGTCTGCATCCTAGTATATATATAACTAGAAAAGAAAATTTAAGAGTGAGAAATTCTCACAGATAGCTATCCAATCATCTTGACTCTTCATTTATAGAAATGTTCAACGCTCTCGCCTTTTGTCATCTTCGTTGCCCGTATTCTCTACATATATGAAAATCACATTTTTATATACTGATGTCATTAAAATAAAAATCACATTTTTATTTGTTTACCTTCAATTTAAAAATCATATTTTTATAATCACTTCCTATATTTAAAAATCGAATTTTTTCTATGCTATTCAATATATAAAAATAGAATTTTTACTTCGCTATCCGACTTCACGACACTTCATTTATATAAAGGTTCCGCCTTTTCAAAAATAAAGATTTCGCCTTTTCTATAATACGAAAATTATATTTTTATAACGTCTTTTACACATAAAAGATTATACTTTTACTTAGCTACACGAATAAACTAATATTTTTAACTTGTTACTCTCATAAAAATAGTATCTTTAACTTGCTACCATGATAGAAATAATATTTTTATCCCTCCTACTATATAAAGATGATATTTTTATTTTGCTAAAAATATAAAAATTGGATTTTTATTACCAAAAACCCTGCCTTTAACTAAAATAAAAAAAAATCTTACCTTCTTCATGCTTTTAATATAATCATAATTCAGTTTTAATTTAAATAAATTTCAGTTTCAAATAAATAACTAAATAAAGAAAAGGGGAGGGTAAGAACTCATAGTAAATCGGCTGGAGGAGGGCGTTGCGAGCTGTGGAGGGTGGTGTGGTGGGTTTCTGGCGATGGGCGGTGGCGTTCGCTTCAAGGGGGGCGGCTGTAGTGTTCGCGAGGGCAGGGGGGTGGGGTTTTCGCGGTGGCTCTGGCGCCTGGGGGGGGGGGCTCTTCGAGGCGGCGGCGGTGGTCTCGGGGAGGGCGGATCGACGATGCGTCCATCGTTTTTTTTTTTTTTTTGATTTTCTTTCTGTCGATTTGGGTTGAAGAATATAGGGGGGGCCAGTTTGACAGAGTTATGGGGGAGATATTTTTTTTATTTATTTTTCGCCAAAAAGCAACTTTTATTTTCGATCTCAAAACGAGGCCCACCGCCTGTCGTCCATAGCGTTTTACCCCCATTCCGAACACAATGGGATATGTATCGTAAGCCGATTCGATCGTCTGAATCAGTTTCCGTTGAATTTACATTTAAATCGCTATATTGAATTTTAAACGTACATTTCAAATTACCGGGGTCACATAACAACTCTATAAATTCCATAAAAATATTTTCTAGCTTCGTATTGACGATACGGTCCTAACAAAACTAATTTCGTCGAATTCTGAGACCGTTAGAAAAATGGCCAATTTCCAGTCGTTTAAAATCAACTGAAACTGGTCAAACGCGTTTTCCTTTGCCACGCTCATATATTGATACTAAAAATTATGAAATTTATAACCTAGCAATAATTTGACATCACGGACCCAACAAAACTGGTTTCGTCGAAATCCGAGGTCGTTTGCAAAATTTCCATTTTTAAGGGCCTGAATTTCATAGCGACTATTCAAAATTTTCAACTGGACATATCTTTTGATTCCCGCTATGAAAATTTGATTTGCCGGATTCGTTGGAAAGATATTCTCAAATAGATCCTAATGTTTTTGGTTTCACTAAAATCCGGATTGTTTTGCACCTGGTACATCTAATGGAAGTTTGAAATCGAATTATTGAACTACCGCGCCATTTTCAATTCCTTTTATAATTATATATAATTATTTATATTTTAACGACGACGTATAATATATACGATTGAATTTTATTCAAAAGAAATTTTCTCGTCGATATTATTTAAAATAATTCGTTTTAAATAATCAAAATTCGCTAAAATTGCCAAAATAAAAATTTTAAACTGGCTCAGAATTTCCGGGTTATTACAATCTCCCCCACTTAAAACTTTTCATCCCCGAAAAGGAACAAAGTTGAAAGTGGTTTGATTAACCAGCTCTACGTTCGATCTGGCTTTCATTCTCTAACTTTTCAGTTTCTGAGAATTTTCAAATTTTCAAAAATTTGGCTAACACCCTAAATTTTCGAAAAATTTCGCCATAACCTCCCCTGCACCGGGAGCCACGGGAAAATCCCGAAATTGCCATATAGGCCTTCTGATCTCAAAAAGAAAAAGAAAAAGCCAAGCGGCTAGCCAATAGGCTCATAAAATCGTCATCACCCAAACAAAATAGGAAATTATAGTAAACATGTACCTATTTGTCGGGCAAACAAATTTTATTCTTCGGCTCTAGCCTCCTTGCTATGACCTGTTCAATGATATACATGTATATGCAAGCAAATGCAACTAATTTTCCATACAATTCAATATTTGGTTCAATTTGGCATAATGGTTCAAAATTATAAAACAAATAAACAAACAATACAAACATCAATCAATTAGTGGATTAACGTTTCAAATTGATAAATTTGATATATATACGAAAATCACATTTTTGATGTCAATTCACAACAATGTGTTCTAACTATATTGGTTTTGGTTCTCACACCAGTCTAACGGAAATATATAGATATCACACCTTCGAAACACGAAAATAAATATTGATGATGCGATCGCTATCATCAATATTATCTCCGGGTGACTAGAGTGTAACCCTATATCTATCCAGTATATTAAAACTTCGAATATACGTTCATGACGCGTATATACAAAACCTTTATATATTGGATTGTCCATATTCAATACAAATAAAATATTCAAATACGTATAAAACGATTTAAATTTTCAAAACAAAATTGTTTTCATTTGAAAAAATGTACTCTTCACACTCGTTCTAGGATACTACTGATCCTATCTCTAACGAGTCATTCTAATTGGATATTACTAATCCAATATCTGATGAATTCTTTCGTATGGTTCTAATGTGTCTTGTTCTCGAGCTCTGTAAACCAAAGCTCTGATACCACTGTAAGAACCCGTTACTTCCCCGTGAAGGGAAGAGCGGATACTTTGATAACAACACACAACAGAACGCAGACAAAAGAACATTTCATTGTATATTACAACAATGCACCAGAATACAAGAATATATAGAGTATAAATGAATAAATTACATTCGATAAATATCAGAGATTACAATAAATTACATAGCAGCGGAAAATAATACAAAAGCACAACTGAAGGTGATATACGGATACAGAGCTTTCCGGATATCATTCCAGCTGCAAACCAGGATCCTGTGAATATAAATCTGCAAAACCAAAACTACTAGCTGCCCGTGCGGAAAATAGGGGCACCCAGAGTTTAGGTTAAAACAATAAACTCCAGGTCAGTCATGTGACTGGTGTGAGAACTAAAACAGTTATTTAAAACTTTATTTTTAAAAGAGAGTAATTCAAGGGACCACGCCGTATAGCACGGAACGGGTTTCCTCCCAAGAACACCAGTGCATAGAATAAACAACGCAATGCTTTTTCGAAAAATGAAGCTATTATAAGACCCAGGTCCCATCACACAATGCAACGCAAGCCGGAGGATAGGGTTTTACCTTATAACAGCCAAACATGCTTGGTACGTTTAAAACAAATCATTTGATACTATAATAAGTGTATAGTGTCAAAACATTTTCAATCATAAATATAAATCATAGACGGCATGAGTGCCCCATCCCACTATGTCGCCATACTAGGCTCTACAAATAAAGCCGAAATACACGTTTTGGAAATTGGATTTCCGTCATGAGTCGAGGTAAGGGGCAAGCTCCTCTCCGCGCTCGAGACCGTCTTGCAAATGCCTCAGGGCTACACACTCTGGGCAACCCCTGGATGCTTCAGGGCCGGTCCTCACTTACGTTAGAGGATTATTTATTCCTGAACACACGTTTCCCGATCCTTTCAGACCTATAATCGAGGCGCCTCGCATTCCAACAACCACAAAGGTGAAAAGTATATATATGTCAGGGCTGGTAAGTCACTGACACCACCAAAGCTAGAAAGAAACGTCGTGCTCTCCCTGCAGTCCGTATCCCGTTTTTAACTCATACCGAGGTGTGAGGCTCGCGAATTCACGTTATACACAAAGCTGCCACGTAGGCCATGCTTTGATCATCAACCACAAGACTCTGCTTTTCAACAAAAAGCCTTGATCATTGCATCTTAGCGTGCCACACAGGCAATTCATGCCATGCGACTGATGTCCATCGATATACAACCTCTGAGCTCGTACGTCTCAGAGAAGGGCGTTAAGCAAAAGAATAAATTCTCTGCCGCCAAACAGATGTATATTTAATAGAAATCAATCAACACAGAATAAAATCCAATGTCAGACACACAATCCATTTTCAAGTCCGTTCTGGGTCTGAACGAAACCGGAGGCACTTTCCTCGCATATCCATCCATCTCCAAGTACGTCTGGACGACCACTAACTATTTCCATCCTCTTGGGTGTATAGCCCAATCAGGATCGTCAGTAATTATCCAAACGATGTCAGGACTTCCGGTCTTCGACCACCGTCTTCATCTTCGACATATCGTTGAATCGGTTATTCAGAATGGGTGTAAACCCGGCCTTTCCGAACAACCCGCGTATATTAAAAACGAATGTTACATAAACACAACATATGCCTCATTCCAATTCAGAATATTCTTTTATTCACCAAATCACATTCTTAGGGAAAGGTCCCCACTAATTTTATCCAAGATAAATTCTTTAAAATTTATTCTTTAATCTTCCTTTGGATGTCATTTAAAACCAAATTATGGTTTTTCCAACTAGTCGAGATTAGCGAACCACACCGAAGTAATTATTTATTTTAATTCCCAATCCCAACCTATTCATCCCATGAAGCAAAACTGGTAATACTCCATATCTAATACTATGGTGTTATTGGTAAAATTAATTACCATTTCACGTTCAAATCTAATTAAAGATTTAACTATCGCTTTGGAGCAAAACTGGTGATACTCCATTCTCGCTCGTTTTCTAAATTTGATAATTTAGATTACAGATTTACATTTCAACCTAATTGCAGATTCGTTAAAACTCCTTTTACTGGGTTAAAGAACTAGGTGTTATTTAAAACACAGTTCACGACAAACCCAAATCATATTATATTTATTATCGGGTTACAGAACTAGTGTTATTTAAAACACCGTTCACGACGAACCCACAAATCAATTCTAGTTCAATTTAAATCAAATATATTAGGAATTCTGATTATTTAAAACCCCTTTTTAAATCTAATTTATTTATTTAAAAACAAATCAGGTTTTAAATCTAGTTCAAACTAGTTCATTTTGATAAAATCTATTTTTATCTTTTCAAATATGGAGTTTTTCATCCTAAATTTTCCCAAATCATTTCTTATGATTTTATACAAATTATTACTATTTTTAATAATTTTATCAAGGCCCGTACAGTCGATTTCCATCAACGGCCATCGAACTGCACTTACAACGACATTTTCCAAATTTGATTTGGACGTATCTCCAAATCCAACCGTTAGATTTTGAATTTCTAATATTCGTTAGAAAGCTCTTTTCGATACGAACCCAACGGTTCCAGTTTTAGGAGAATCCGACGGTCGGATCTCCCGTAATGTCCGTTTGAAATAAATGGTCGAAATTTACGAACTGCCGCGGCGCGTTCTATTCAAGCCATTATATTATATATATATATAATATATAATTCATCGATTTCTATTTAAAAATGAATTTTATAAATAGTTTTGAATTCGTTTCAAAAAAATTTCAACTTCCACTTCAATTCAAAGCAAAATTGAATTCTTCTTTATAAATTCGTTTTAAAATTCATTTCTATTCAATTCAAATTGGTTTTATATTCAATTCAATTCAAATTGGTTTTCTATTCGATTCAATTCAAATTGGTTTTATATTCAATTCAATTCAAATTGGTTTTATATTCAATTCAATTCAAATTGGTTTTATATTCAATTCAATTCAAATTGGTTTTATATTCAATTCAATTCAAATTGGTTTTCTATTCAATTCGAATTCAAATTGGTTTTCTATTCAATTCGAATTCAAATTGGTTTTCTATTCAATTCGAATTCAAATTGGTTTTCTATTCAATTCGAATTCAAATTGGTTTTCTATTCAATTCGAATTCAAATTGGTTTTCTATTCAATTCGAATTCAAATTGGTTTTCTGTTCAATTCGAATTCAACCCCTTATAAATTCAATTCGAATTCATTCTCTATTCAATTTGATTCAAATTTCATTTCAAAATATTCGATTTCGAAATCACTTTTCAATATCATTTTAAAATGAGTAAAATCGATATGAATATCGTTCACGTCAAAATGGCGTCAATCTAACCAACACGGCTTCATATATTTCTATTTCTAAATATTCTATTTCAAATATTTCTATTTCAAATATTTCTAGTTCGATATACGACTCTATCTCTTTGTCAACACACGACTAATCTCAACGAATGAGTACCGTCCACGTGTGACTATTTTGTTATTTAATATATTTTATGAAAATTAAGGTGTCTATCGTTTGATATTAAATCAGACTCCAACCGTAAATTAGTAAGAGAACGATTCCCTGAATATTAACCCCGAAGGCCGAAACCAACATCAGATTAATATCCAGGAGACCACTCATCTTATCTATTTTCCAGCCAGTTTCTAATTTTATATATGATAAAGATGTAAATTTTATTGTTAAAATATTTCGTTCAACACATGACTAATCTCAACGGATGAGTACAGTCAACACATGAACCTTTATTTTATAATATTCTTTATCTTCTAAATTGGAATGAGGCCCAATCAATCACCATATGATTTTAATTATATGGATTTTCATACATCACACGTATATAATAGCATTGAAAAATAATCAACCATCAACCAAAGTGCACTACACTGTATAAGCATCAAATATAGATATCTAATGCTTATAACAGCCTGTCAATCAATCGATCGACATATTTAATCAATCAGGATGAGTGAACTTCAAATTTCATCCCAACACCCGTGTGGGGTTTCAAATCAACAAACATAGATTTCTATTTGTGCAGTTGGGCGATGTGTAAAATTTATCGACCCAATCAATGTCCTTCAAATAGGTGTACATAAACAAACCGTCCGGTTTGTAAATGAATATTTATTTATTCGCATTCACTATATTCATATTCACGTTAAAAATTATATTTTTAACGATAAAACATTTTATTTTAACTTATGAATTTCTATTTAGTTCATTCTTTAAATAAAATGATATTTTTATTTTTCTAACATATTTTAGAAAATTTCGGCGGCATAACGGCACTATACTAGAAACGGGACGAGGCCTAGCCTTATCCCCGGTCTAGTGAAGGCCCACGCCATTCACACATCAATCAAATCAATTTCATTTCACCAAACAATTCAATTCAAACCAAATATTCTAACTAACTACTCAACCAAACAAAACAAGTCCATGGTCTGTGGACAATTGTGTCGGGTGCTACTAAGCACCGTTTGCATCCTAGTATATATATAACTAGAAAAGAAAATTTAAGAGTGAGAAATTCTCACAGATAGCTATCCAATCATCTTGACTCTTCATTTATAGAAATGTTCAACGCTCTCGCCTTTTGTCATCTTCGTTGTTCGTATTCTCTACATATATGAAAATCACATTTTTATATACTAATGTCATTAAAATAAAAATCACATTTTTATTTGTTTACCTTCAATTTAAAAATCATATTTTTATAATCACTTCCTATATTTAAAAATCGAATTTTTTTCTATGCTATTCAATATATAAAAATAGAATTTTTACTTCGCTATCCAACTTCACGACACTTCATTTATATAAAGGTTCCGCCTTTTCAAAAATAAAGATTTCGCCTTTTCTATAATACGAAAATTATATTTTTATAACGTCTTTTACACATAAAAGATTATACTTTTACTTAGCTACACGAATAAACTAATATTTTTAACTTGTTACTCTCATAAAAATAGTATCTTTAACTTGCTACCATGATAGAAATAATATTTTTATCCCTCCTACTATATAAAGATGATATTTTTATTTTGCTAAAAATATAAAAAATGGATTTTTATTACCAAAAACCCTGCCTTTAACTAAAATAAAAAAAATCTTACCTTCTTCATGCTTTTAATATAATCATAATTCAGTTTTAATTTAAATAAATTTCAGTTTCAAATAAATAACTAAATAAAGAAAAGGGGAGGGTAAGAACTCACAGTAAATCGGTTGGAGGAGGGCGTTGCGAGTTGTGGAGGGTGGTGCGGTAGGTTTCTGGCGATGGGCGGTGGCGTTCGCTTCAAGGGGGGCGGCTGTAGCGTTCGCGAAGGCAGGGGGTGGGGTTTTCGCGGTGGCTCTGGCGCCTGGGGGGGCTCTTCGAGGCGGCGGCGGTGGTCTCGGGGAGGGCGGATCGACGATGCGTCCATCGTTTTTTTTTTTTTTTTTGATTTTCTTTCTGTCGATTTGGGTTGAAGAATATGGGGGGGCCAGTTTGACTGAGTTATGGGGGAGATATTTTTTTTTTATTTTATTATTTTATTTTTCGCCAAAAAGCAACTTTTATTTTCGATCTCAAAACGAGGCGCACCGCCTGTCGTCCATAGCGTTTTATCCCCATTCCGAACACAATGGGATATGTATCGTAAGCCGATTCGATCGTTTGAATCAGTTTCCGTTGAATTTACATTTAAATCGCTATATTGAATTTTAAACGTACATTTCAATTTACCGGGGTCACATAACAACTCTATAAATTCCATAAAAATATTTTCTAGCTTCGTATTGACGATACAGTCCTAACAAAAATAATTTCGTCGAATTCTGAGACCGTTAGAAAAATGGCCAATTTCCAGTCGATTAAAATCAACTAAAACTGGTCAAACGCGTTTTCCTTTGCCACGCTCACATATTGATTCTAAAAATTATGAAATTTGAAACCTAGCAATAATTTGACATCACGGACCCAACAAAACTGGTTTCGTCGAAATCCGAGGTCGTTTGCAAAATTTCCATTTTTAAGGGCCTGAATTTCATAGCGACTATTCAAAATTTTCAACTGGACATATCTTTTGATTCCCGCTATGAAAATTTGATTTGCCGGATTCGTTGGAAAGATATTCTCAAATAGATCCTAATGTTTTTGGTTTCACTAAAATCCGGATTGTTTTGCACCTGGTACATCTAATGGAAGTTTGAAATCGAATTATCGAACTACCGCGCCATTTTCAATTCCTTTTATAATTATATATAATTATTTATATTTTAACGACGACGTATATAATATATACGATTGAATTTTATTCAAAAGAAATTTTCTCGTCGATATTATTTAAAATAATTCATTTTAAATAATCAAAATTCGCTAAAATTGCCAAAATAAAAATTTTAAACTGGCTCAGAATTTCCGGGTTATTACAATAGATCTCTACTCGAAGATGATGTGTTAGTACTGGAGAAGATCGAAGGAAGCAATAATCTAGCAGATATGTTGACAAAGACAGTAACTATCGATAAACTGAAGTTATGTTCAATTTTAGTTGGTCCACTAGAGTAAAAGGATCCGAATAGTTGTTGCATCACTCAAGGTGTGAAGACGGATTGAATCAGTCTTCAAGTGGGAGATTGTTAGAAATGATATTGTTGCAGCCAAGCAGCCCATATTTTCAATATGGGGCTACCACCAACCACCACGAACCGAGCCACCAACCAAGTCACCAACCCCTACCAACCATCTTCTCCCTATAATACACCCTTCTTCTTCATAATTCTCAACCCATCTAAAATCCAACAAGAAGAAAATGAAACAAGCTAAAGTGAGATTAAGTGTTGAGTGAGAAGTGTTTTGTGTAATCACTTTGTAATAATATCTTAAATAAAAGATTTGCAACAATCCGGAATGTAGGCACAATTGGCTGAACTCCGTTATCAAGTTTGTGTGGCTTACTATTTCTATGTTTTATTTCTTTTCTTCACAAATCTAAATATAAGGAATTTGCCTAATTTCCCAACACAAACCACCTCTTGCATTTCCATATGGTCAACTATTATTCCATCTTGCATTTCCATTTTTGAATATTATTGACTAACCACCTCTTCCATTTGCAGTATCATCTCTAGAATATTATGATTATTTTGGGTTTCTATTTTTAGAGCTTGTTGGACAAGATATTTCTGAATTATGTGCACTCTTTTACTCTAATCCTCCTTCTATGAGCCAGCAAAATCAAATGCGCATGTTGCAAAGTTAGAGTTGCCTTTATATGAGATTACATCAACAAAAACTTCATATTTTCTATCTAATCCATTCAAGATTGACAAATCATTTTTTGTTTAAGATACTTTATTGTTAGCTGAATCAAGAGGATCACATAATGTCTTGACCATGATTAGAAATTCTATCATAGGTGGGTATTCTTTCCCAATATTTTGCAACTGAGTGAGAACCAAAGATTTGTTAGACAATTCTCCAAATTTCATGTAATGTATTACAACCAATGATTTCTGGTATAATAAGCTTACAAAAATTGATTGAAGCAGCCAAAAGTTTAAGAGATGAGCTTGCATCTAAAGTATATGGTATTTTCTTTATTAAACACAGGCTTTGCTTCTATTTCAATGATATATCTTGATGGTATGGCCATTGTTCCATATATGGATTCTTCTAGCCCGTAACCTTTTATTCCTGTCTCAATTTCAATAGTAGATGGTTATTTTCATCCAGCTGAATGGTAAATAATCGGATTTTAGGGATGATAATGGTTTTGGGTTGATTGTTTAAAACTGCGATTGTCATTTGGATTTGCATCGCCTTTTGCCGAAGCTACATCTTGAGCATTGGTTGGATATGCATCACTTGTTGTTGAAGCAAGATCTTAATTTCGTTAATATGTAGATTTTCTTTATGTGGATATTTGATTTTAGATGTCGTTCGGTTTAAAGAATTGCTCTAACATGAAGAAACAAAAGAAAAAATAATGATAGTGAATCGAACTAAATAACAAGAAAATTAAGTTTTATTTAATGAATTGAGAGATGAATATAATAATTTTATGTACTCACATGTGTCAATATATATATATATATATATATATATAGTACTGGATAGAGAGAGAGAAAGAATAAATATTAAATTCGAAATGTGTGGTTAAAATTCAGGAAATTTCACGTACAATACAAGAGGGGTAGCGGAACATTTCCTTTATATCTACACACACATTCATAAGGCCCGAGTCTGTAGGTCGGGTTGCCCTAGACGAGGCATAAAAACTTAATGGGGAAATTTGGTTCACATGACCGGGCAAAAAATAATCGTAGGACTTAACAACAACAAGAATTGAACCTATGCCACTTTCCACTTAATTACAAGTATTGCTCAACCGAATGAGCTGCAAACAACCACACATATTTTAAGTATACCATCAGTTATATTTTCTATGTGCGGTCATCTCTTCCACCAACACACCAGCCATGGTTGCCCCCTTAGGGCAGGCGGCCCTATGCGGTCGTCTAGGCCGCCTAACCCTAAAACTGGCCCTACATAGGTACATAAACTCGTAAATATGTAAGCATGTGGTCATGTACGTCTATGTCATAACAGTCATATGCTTTAACTTAGGATATATGATAGATGCATCCATGTTTACATATTGTTTTTTTAAGCTTTAATAGGGAATAAATGCATCGAAGACTATATATAGGTTTATTATTAAAAAAAATATACAAAATATCCGACCCAACTTCAAAATAAAAAATCATTTTATATAGATTTTGTTATCCGACCATTTCATCCTTGGTAATCATCTAAACCATTAAACTTAGGAAGAAGGACGGTAAATTGCATTTTATCGTTGTTAAGGGCAATCTGTAAAGAAATCATTGCAAATATCCATGGTATTATTACTGGTGATCTCTGGACGGTGGTACCCACTTTGATTCATATTTTATTGATGTTGAAAGGCAACAAAGCTCAGTTGCATCACATTACTATTCACCTAATTACTTTTATGTCCAGCCTAAAGGAATGCAGTACCTTTTGCCATCCAGATTACCCCTTGGATAACCTTGATTACAAAAACCCATTATTAATGAGCTACTATCGAGTTCGTTATAAGCTTGGCAACATCTTGCTATTTTGCACTACATTCATGTTAACTCTATTAATATTAGTACTAACATTCTGATAACCAATGTGCTAACATTCATAGAATTTTGACCTTGACTCAAAGATTTGTGTTGCATTGTAGTTAAGAGGACCAGTGGGAAATCCTTCCCTATTCAGTGCATTGTTGAAAGGAGCAACGTGAGCTCTTTCATTGTTCAACTACAATATGTTCACATGAGTCCCAGCTGCATTATAGTTGTGGAAAGGAAAAAAAATGCTAGCATTGCCATGTAACCTACCTGCAGGAGCATTTGAGTTCACTTTTAAGTAATCATGATCCGCTCGCTTAAGCATAGATGACCAAGCCTGGTGCTTTTTATCACCCATTTCAAGCACAGAAGATACAGATTTCTGCTTGCATATATGCTATATAATTGTAGTGTAGGTACAACATTGGGCGGCAATCCTTGCGCCATCATCCTATTTTTTAATTGCTCTAACTCGATTACGTTATTTTCCTTTTGGCATACCATCTATTATAGCATTGCAAGTTTAAATGTTTGGTTTGCAGCCATTTTTTTTGATTACCACAAGCCAGGTTAAAGCACATTTGGTTTTCCATCTTCACAGTACCCATTAATTAATGCAGTTTAAGTAAACTCATACGGCTTTACCTTCATTCTGTTGAGATGAGAGTTTGAATATTTTTGTATGTTGTACATATTCAGATAATAAATATTTGTTTTGTTTGTTTGTAAACTTTTTTTGGGCTATTTTCGTTTCTGGTTTTGTTTTAGTGTATTGGGCTGAAGGCCCAATGGTGTATAAATACACTTTCTCCTTTGTATTTTCGGTAAGACAGAAATAAAATAAAACTTCTATTTCTTCTTCAAGTTTCAAATCTAAAAATGGTGACTTGATTCAATTAATTCTTTTCATGGTATCAGAGCACCAGACGCTTCTATATTCTTCATTTTGATTTCGTCTTTCTTATTAACCTCTTCTTCAACGACCCAAACCCTAATTTTTTTCTTGAACCCTAAATATGGCGAATGACGACGAAACTACTTCTCAAGATAATTCAGTTGCACTGAATTCTTCAGGAATTAACTTCAATGATTCTTACTACCTTTCCAATTCCGATCACCCAGGTATGCAGCTCGGTAATCATATCCTTACTGGATCCAATTCTTTAAACTGGAGTAGAACTGTTAAAATGGCACTAATAGCCAGAAATAAGTTTCAATTTGTTAATGGTACGCTTCAAATGCATGCTGCATCTTCTTTTGAATATCAAAAATGGATCAGAAATGATTATATGATTATGTCTTGGATCTTAAGTTCGATGGAAAAGGTTTTAGCAGAGAGTTTTATGTTCATAAATTCTTCTCGACAATTATGGAGAGAGTTGAATAAAAGATTTGGACAAATGACTACACCACAGATCTATGATTTGCACAAAACTCTTACTTCAACTCAGCAAAATGATAGTTCAATAGCTGAATACTATGGAATATTAAAGTGTATGGGATCAGCTACAACCATTAGAAGATTTTTCTGACTGCACTTGTGATGCTATGAAAAGATGTATTTGTAGGATGTTTAAAAAATTTGTTGAGAGGGATCAGAGAAACAAGTTGATGCAACTCTTATCAGGTCTGAATAAAGAATATGATCAGGTTAAAACTAATATACTTAGTTCTGATCCTTTGCCAAGTGTGCATAAGGCCTATTACACTTTACAACAAGTGGAGCAACAAAGCAAACTTAATAATGCTGCAGCTGTTAATGAAATGAGTGCTTTACAAGTGCAAGCTATTAAAACTTTTCCTAAACCAGCTTATCAAGCTGTAAAAAGGGATGCTTAGAGGCAGAAGAGTGAACAAATTTGTGAGCATTGCTAGAAGAAAGGACATGGAATTGAGCAGAGTTTCAAATTGGTTGGTTATCCAGAGTGGTGGGAAATTTTGAAAGTGAAAAGGAACGTAAAAATGTCCAAATCAATGCTGAAGGGATTTTGGGTAAAGTACCACAAGAAAAAGGAGAATCCAATGCATCAAGCAAGCAAGTAGATCCTTTTATGGATTCTGCTCTCTATAATGAAGTTCTTAAGATGACCCTGCAAAATTCAAAGTCTACTATCTCTAAAGATAGTCCTTTATACACTGCAATTAACTTTGCACGTATATTTTCTTCTTCAAATTCAGATTATTTTCTTAGTAGTTTTGATAAAGACGGTGGGATTATAGATACAGGTGCTACAGATCAATGCTTCACTAAAACAACTAATTGATCCAATTAAGATATCATTGCCTGATGGGTCTATTAAATTGGTTAAATATGTTGGTACTATAAGACTGAATCCTGAAATAACAATCACCTATGTATTTTATATTCCTGAATTTAAGTATAATTTGCTTTCTGTTGGAAGATTATTAGATGATAACAATCTGATTGCAAATTTTACCAAGAATGCATGCCATTTTCAGGATCCTTCAACTAAGCAAGATTATGCTGTTGGATTAAGACATTTTGGTTTATACAAATTCTCTAAATACCCAAATCTTCTTTCATGTGATTCAGTCAGTTCTTCTGAACCTTCTATTATTAATACTTCTTTTTCTTATGTTAATAATAGCATTACTACAAATGTAAATCCTAGTATTGAAGTATTTCATGCTAGGTTGGGTCATATTTCTGCTAGTCATACGAAACATTTAGTAGTATCCATTTCAGGCAACAATATCAATAAAAATAATTGTGATTTTAGTTGTGAAGCTTGTGTTTTGGGTAAACATCACAAAATTCCTTTACATTAATAATTATCATATGCTAATGATTCTTTTGATATGATACATGTTGATTTGTGGGGGGCCATATTCAAGACCCTCTTTATCTGGATGCATTTTTTAACCATTTTAGATGATCATACCAGAACTACTTGGAGCCATTTGATTTCTTCAAAAACTCAAGTATATAATGTGATTATGAGTTTTCTAGAATATGTTCAAACTCAGTTTGATAAGAAGGTAAAAGTGATTAGAATTGATAATGGCACTGAAATTATTCAAGAACATGTAAAATTTTGTTTCCAAGTAAAGGGACTATTCATCAAAGAAGCATTCCAGGAAATCCACAACAAAATGGTAGAGTAGAGAGAAAACATAAACAT
Source organism: Allium sativum (assembly GCA_030737875.1). Lineage (NCBI taxonomy): Eukaryota > Viridiplantae > Streptophyta > Magnoliopsida > Asparagales > Amaryllidaceae > Allium > Allium sativum. The sequence continues at coordinate 713,977,454 of CM060912.1, forward strand.
TTACTGGAAACAGCTAGAACTATAAGGTTTCATGCTGATCTAGCTTATAAGTTTTAGGGTAATTGTTTGTTATCTGCCACTCATATTATAAACTTGCTACCTAGTTCTGTTTTACAATGGAAAACTCCTTATGAATTACTCATGAAGAAGAAACCTGATTATGATTATTTAAGGTTGATTGGATGCTTATGTTTTTTTTGCTCAAAAGACATCTGATAAGTTTGCTCCTAGATCAAAGAGATGTATTTTATTGGGTTATCCTTATGCTCAAAAAGGATACAAATTATATGATCTTGATACTCACAAAGTTTTTCTTAGTAGAGATTTTTTTGTTGAAAATTGTTTTTTATTCAAAGATGAATCAGTCAATCTTCCTTCATCTGTTCCTGATGTATCCACTACACAACTTCCTCTAGTCACTCCTGCATTTGATATGCAACAATTTTATAACTCTACAAATGTGCCATCTATTCTTCACAGTCAAGATCGTCATGATTCACAAACTTCTCATAATAGTGCTGATTATTCTCAAGATTGTCTTATGCCAGAAAATCAACGTATAAGTACTACAAGTTCTTCTCCTATTGAAGTGTCTAATCGTCCAAATACTATGCCACAAAATATTAGAACTTCTTCTAGAACAAAAAGATTGCCAAAAAAATTGATGATTTTCTAATGGTCAAACCAGTTACAAGAACAGTTCAGAATTCAGAACATGATGATTCTGCATCATTTAATGTCTATTTTGAACCATCTTTTTCTTATATGAATGATGAAAATCTGCACAGTTTGAATAATGTGATGAAAGCTTTTGAACCTTCTTCCTATAACCAAGCAAAAAATCATCCTGAGTGGGTAGATGCAATGAGTAAAGAATTACAAGCCCTAGAAAGTAATGGAACATGGGAATTGACTACTTTGCCCCCCGGCATAAAACCTATTGGTTCTAAATGGGTATACAAAAAAATATTTAAACCAAATGGGGAGATTGAGAGATGTAAAGGAAGGGTTGTTGCACGTGGTGACAAGCAAATATCTAGAAAGGATTATAAACATACTTTCAGTCCAGTAGCCAAATTAACAACAGTTAGATTAATAATTGCACTGGCAGCAATAAAAAAATGGGATATTCAGCAACTTGATATCAATAATGCTTTTTTACATGGTTATCTTGATGAAGATATATATATATATATATATATATATATGACACCTCCTTCAGGTTATACAAAGACAAAACCTGGTCAGTTTTGCAAGTTAAAGAGATCAATATATGGTTTGAAACAAGCTAGCAGATGTTGGAACAAAGAATTGACTAAATTTTTAATTGAATGGGGTTTCTTCAATCTAAACAAGATTACTCACTGTTTTTCATGAGTAAAGGTGAATCATTTACGCTCATAGTTACATATGTTGATGACTTATTATTGACTGGAAATAATGCTAAAATAATGACTGATTTGAAGAATGATTTGCATAAAGTTTTCACTATCAAAGATTTAGGCATTATGAAGTATTTCCTTGGAATTGAAGTATCAAGAACAAAAGCTGGTATACTTTTAAATCAAAGGAAGTATATTTTAGATCTGTTAAAAGAAAATAATTTGGAAGGATGCAAGCCAGCTCTTTTTCCAATGCAAAAGGGGTTAAAGCTTTGCCTGGAGGGTGGTGATTTGTTGAAAGATCCTGAAGTGTTTAGAAGAATCATTGGTAAATTTCTCTATCTCAATCTTACAAGACCTGATATATCTTTTGCAGCACAATAGTTAAGTCAATTTTTGAATGCTCCAAGAGAGACACATTATACAACAGATTTACATATTCTGAAGTATCTAAAAGGCACAGTAAACCTTGGTTTATTTTTCTCTGCTGATTCAAACTTGAAATTAACAGCATTTAGTGATGCTGATTGAGGTGCATGTCCAGATTCAAGTAGATTATTGAGTGGTTACGGTATATTTCTTGGAAATTCTTTGATATCTTGGAAAACAAAGAAACAAAAGTCTGCTTCTAAGAGTAGTACAGAATCTGAATATCGAAGTATGAGTTATACAGTAAGTGAAATTGAGTGGCTTGAAGGTATGCTGAGTGAACTAGGAGTGCAGGTGCCTACTCCTATTGTTCTGAACTGTGATAATGTTTTTGCTCAACATATTGCAGAAAATCCAGTTTTCCATGAGAAGACAAAGCATATGCGAGGCAAACATCAAAAACTAGATGTCCATTATATTAGAGAGAATGTTCAATCAGGTTTTATTCAATATAAACATGTGAAGTTTTCATTGCAAGTTGTTGATATAATGACAAAGGACTTGGGTGCAGATAGACACAAGTTTTTGATGTTGAAGATTGGTTTGATGAGTCAACTTCTAGCTCAAGATTGGCCTTCCTGTTCAACACCAAGTCCATCTTGAGAGGGGGCTGTTGAGATGAGAGTTTGAATATTTTTGTATGTTGTACATGTTCAGGTAATAAGTGTTTGTTTTGTTTGTTTGTAAACTTTGTTTTGGGTTACTTTCGTTTTTGGTTTTGTTTCAGTGTATTGGGCTGAAGGCCCAATGGTGTATAAATACACTTTCTCCTTTGTATTCTCGGTAAGACAGAAATAAAATAAAACTTCTGTTTCTTCTTCAAGTTTCAAGTCTGAAAATGGCGACTTGATTCAATTAATTCTTTTCACATTCTTACAATTTCAGTAGATGACTCTAAGGCTACATCAAAAAAATTCCCATTTTGTTAAGCCCACATATAAGCTCTGTATAAGCATACACATCAGATTTGTACCCATTTTCCTTCATAAGACCTAGTACTTAGAATTGCATTGTCAAGATTTTTGATTTAACAATACCTATTTATAATGGTGGTGTATTTAACTTTATCGAGTAAGGCACATGCTTTCAACATGTTATGAAACAAAACCATTGCCTTATCCATTTTAATAAAGGTACAGTTACATTTTACCATCGTATTGCATGTCTCAGTATTAAGCATGCAACTTTCTTCTCCGTTGTATTAAGTACTCTCAATGCATCTTCAAGTTTACCTATTCCAATATACCAATATAAACTAAAACAATTCATTTATAAGTCAGATTTCATCAAGTAATGCCAACATTTTCATATCTAACTGTTAACCTAATTAAAAGAATAATAAATCTCATACAGACTATAAAGCAACATTACTTGAGATTCTCATCTGAAATGGGACGCACAACAAAGTCAATCAAACTAGAACATTATCCAAAGGAGGAAGGAAGAAGAAAATTATTGATCGATCACAGAAAAGATGGAACAAACTAATGGAGATTAGGAAAGAGTTGCAACTGCCGAATCGGGGAACGAATAGACATCGGAAAACCCAAACAGCGATAGTCATGTAGGGCGCAACATCGTTTGTCTCCAAGAATTACAGTTGATTGAAATTGCCTGAACTAAAAAGTTAGGATAAGCCGCTAAGGAAGGAAGTAATGACGATGAGAAGGAATCAAGAATTCATATATTACCACGATTCGACAGAGTAATATAGTAAACAGCATGGTCTTATTGATAGCAACGTGTTTATGGTAAGGAAGGTTACGATTGACGATGGGACGATGAGGATAAATCTTAGAAACTTTCAGGTGCCAACGTGGTGGAGGCAGGTCGGTCATATCGAAAGAATTAGATTAGCAACGTTGGTTTACCTCGAGAATAGGGTTTGATAGAGAAAGGGAAGGGAACTAAGCAATTTTTACTAGTCTAGGTTTGCCTTGGTAGGGACAAGAAGAAAGAAATTAAGGGGACGTTGAGTTCCAAAAGGACTTTGCTAGAACAACGGGAAATAAATTCATAAAGAAATCAAGCGGTGGATATTAGAGGATGAAAACTATAATTAGGGAGGGTCCACATATGATATACATATTTTTTTTAAATACTTTATGAAATCAAACCCAGTAACAATATAATAGTATAAATAGATTATTTTTAATATGATATACATATATCTTTTAATACTCTATGCTTTTATAAAATATTTGTTTGTCTATAATAAATATAATCAAATTCCACATATATGTATATCATTTACCAATATGAATCTAATTTTAATTTGTGATTCTTCTTATTAAAACGGTTCCAATCAATTACATTTTTTACCAACAAGTAACACTTTACTAATACCAATTCTATGATGCATCCGTTTATTCATAACTACAACAAGTAAATGTCGAAATTTTAATTCATTTTATCCTTTGATATTAATTAATCATATAAAGTAAATTTTCATTTTTGTTTAATAAAAATTTAACTTTTCAATATTAATTTTGCATAACCACTTTTTATTTTAAAACAACCAAGCATCAATTAACTAATAATTTTTTATTATATATTTTTAGCAAAGCTAAGACAGTTTTTATAGTGGCCGCAACTACTTTTCATTATAACAAATAATCTATACATAACAGAAACATAAGTAGACTATTTGTCTAACCGCTACAAGCTGGTTTGATGTGTCGAGACATAAAATATAAAGGAACAGGAGTAAGCAAAGTGCTTCTGCTACTATACCAACATGCAGAACTAGTCCTCCGTAGAGGAAGTACTATTATCGGTCTCAAAGAGACCACGCCCACTGTTGTGATAGAATTCCTCAAACATGACTACAGGAGTAGGAATGTAAACTGACACACTCTTACAATATAAAAATATCCGGTCCCATGAGTCGTCAGCCAAGAGAGATCTATTCCTATCACTAAACTCTCCAAGTTCATACAAGGTTAGATTTGCATTCGCAACTTGATAGTACAAATAATTTTTATTACATATTATTTTATTTTTAAGTATATTTTTTGATTCCAATTTAAATATATGCAAATAATTTATCACTCTATATCTTGTAATTATTAACTGCTCAAACATTTTATCATTCCGTAATGATTTTATTTCGTAAAAACCACCAACTTTTACTAATAATTAGGTTGGTCCAAATTTAAATGGGATATATAATTCACTAAGTGATAATTTCTTATTCACTTCCACATTTTAAACTTAAAATAAATAAAATAAACAAGGGTGCAAAAAAACAATCTGTAACGACCTGCATTCTATGCATCGGAGGATCGTAGAATATTTATTTCATCCACATACGAAATCATATGGTCATGTAACTTTGGGAAACGATTGTTGGGGTCATTTCCCATTTTCACGATTTTTGCCGAATTTTAAATGACCGTTTTACCACAAGCGAATCTTGATTCGCTTATAACTTTTGATTGGTTAGGAGTTTTGACCTAAAACCACTTCATTGGATTTGGATGATGTTTTACCTTTCCGTAGGTTGGTTACATTAATCAAACGGACTTACCATTTGGGAGATATGGCTGAAATAAGGTTTGGAATTCCAACATAATTGGGCTTAATCGGGTGATTTGCAACTGGGCCCATAACCCATTTCGGGATTAGGGTTATGGGAAGACTGAAAGGGTTTGGAAAAACATTTAATTTCATTTTTCTAGCCGACAATAACCTTCCTTGAACCCTAGAAATGGCCACCATCTTCCAAACCTCATTTTAATCCCTTCCTAATCGCTTTTTAACCACTAATTGATCAAATTAACACCAAATCAAGTCAAATTAGTATCAAATCAAAGATAGAGCCGCTGCTATACATTGGAATTCGTTCCTTAACAGTAAAGTTTCAGATCTAAGATTTCATTTGTGGCTAAGGTGAGTGATTTGCATTTTTATTCACCAATTACGGCTAATTAGGGGCGATTAGTGATAATTAGCGAAATTATGCATCATAAAAATTTGGAAAAATATGTTGAGATTCTAAAATATTATTTTATGACACTGGTGAAAATTTGGGTTAATTTGGATTAAGTTTGCTAATCTTATAGTTAAAACATACTTAAGGGAATCAAGGGGAAAATCATGCTTTTTGGGTATGTTCGATCTAAAATATTTCATGTGATTGATATTTTTGTGTTTTTGGTTGATTCTACATGTTATTACTGTTGTTTGTATGTTTTTGACTTCATAGTAAGGTTAGAGTGGTTGAAAACACCATCGTTTGGCGAAATTAGCTTGTAGGAAAAACGTCAGAAAACCGGTTCCTGAAGGGGTTATGCCTCACGAACCGCCCAGGAGAACTCCGATTATTGAAGGGGTATGTCTCATGAATTGCTCCAAGATGATGGTCATGAGCCCCTCCAAGATGATGGTCCTGAACTGCTCCAAGTTGATGGTCACGAACTGCTCCAAGATGATGGTTACGAACCGGGGGGTCACGAGCCACGAACCGACCCTGACGAGGACCCCGACCCCGACCTAAACCAAGATGATGACTCCAAACCGAACCAGATTCAAACTTCTTCCATGTGACGACAATTGTGAACTCTTCTGAAGATTAACTACAATTCAACCAAAACTCGAGATGCAAAGGAACTCCAAATGAGAAGTTATTACTCAGGATCTAGATGGGAGCCAACAAGTTAACTTCTAGAGTTGGGCTTTGCTGCGAGACGTGTGCAAAGGGGTTATCGATATCTATAACTTTTTTTCACTGTTGAAGAGAGGGGGCATGTAGACGAACCAGATCCAGGGAAGTATGGACTGGTTGACCCTTAACCTAGAGCCAGGGAAGTGCGGACTGGGTAGGGTTATTAACTATAAACCAAGGAAGTATGGTCATAGTAATAGTCGTACGGAGTTGCCTCCATGGCCCCAATGGATTTGGTGATCAATGCGGTGGATATCGTATGCTTTACGCATTAAGTGAGAGATGTGACGATGATTGTTATGTTTGATGTATGCTATCACCATGACATGCACACTCCCATTTTACACTTTATGTTATTGTTACCTTAGAGTACTGTACATATTGTTGTGCTAAATTTTTGGTTGTAGGTTTAGGTTTAGGTATGATGAGTTATACCTGTTATTGTTTTGTTTTGCTGTTATCGCACATGCTAGACTTTTGTTTGACTCAGAGTTTCATGTCTCTTCTTTTTACTCTGGGTGCTCCTAAACGAGCAAACTAGAGATAGGTTAGGTGGTTATGCACAAGTTGCTGTCCGGAGATGAGCAGGAGGCTTCAACGTACCATTTACATATATTCTCCCTGTGTTGTTGCTGGTCACTACTTTGGGCATTAGTAGTGCACCTTTTCTATTTTGCTTTAAATACAATATTTTGAAGTTGTAATAATGATGGTTTGGATCATAAGATGTCCTTTGGGTCCCGCTGCTATGATGGTTTAGTTTTCAGCTTATTCACTGTCTCGCCTGTTTTATGTCAAGTATGTTATTATTATATTTTATTCCATGTGCTGTGAGATATACTATAGGTTCTTTAGTGATTCATAGTTTCAAAATCCTTTCCTTTTTTAAGACCGTCCCATGCTAGTCGGGCATTGGCACAGCGCATTTCGGGTAAATGTTGACTGGTTCGGGCCGGGCCGTCACACTAGGTATCAGAGCCTAGGTTGCATAGTTAATCTAGTGGAAGACATCAAGGAGAGATAATATACGTATATGAGAGCGCGTATTTGTGATATTTTGGTTTTCAAAAACTATATATATATCTATATACTATTAGTATGTCTAAGGATGAAGTCGCACTCCACTAGCACCACTAAGAAGATGGTCAATCGTTTTCTCTTTACAGACTGAACGATGAGCCAATATAAGAGAAGTATGTGTTCAGGGGCCAATAATGGGAATGTCCCTGATATGAGGACGACGTTTACTACCTTCATGCAGGAGATGCTTAGAGATGTTAAAGGAGCAGTTCCTAATGCTGCTAATGGTAGTGGTACGGTAGCGCAGGCGCCTAGAGCCGATTTTTCCAAGCTCTGCAAGGATTATACTAGTCTTGGTGGGAAGCCGTTCCGTGGAACGGAGTCGGCTACGGAGGTTCAGGATTGGATTGATGTTGTGAGTGCATCTTCGAGGATTTGGGGATCGATGATGCGATGAAGAGAAAGTTAGCATCGCGTCAACTACAAGGACGAGCAATGAATTGGTGGAATGTTATCAAAGCGGCTACTCCCGAGGATCAAGTTACTTGGAATCAGTTTAAGACCCGTTTCAATGACAAGTTTATTCCAGCTGCTCAGAAATCAGAAATTTTCAAGATGTTTTTGGAGCTTAGACAGAATGGTAGGGCAGACTCGGAGTATATTGCTGAATTTGATGCCTTATCGAAATATGGATTGTCCCCTATCGATGCTGTCGAGAAGAAGAACGAGAAGTTCATAACCAGCCTAGATGAGTACTTGGGGGAGAGACTCATAAACCATATCGATGAGACATTCAAATCTATTGTGGAAAAGGCACTAAAGTCAGAGAGCCCTTACCCATAGTCCAAAACCGAGGTTGTTGTTACGTCTGCAGAGGAGCCAAAGCCGCAGGCAAGCAGTGGAGGAAAGGATAATTCCCGGAATAAGAGGAAGCAGAATCAGACCAAGGATGGTCCGAAAAAGAAGAATAAGAAAGATATCGAGTATTATAGCTGTGGCAAGAAGGGTCGCTATGCCAAAGAGTGTCGAGCAAAGCCAGGGGAAAAGAAGTGCTTCAACTGTGGCCAAGTGGGACATTTTAAGAATGAATGTCCACAACCTCCTAAAGAGAAGCAGATCGTGAAAGCATATGCTATCAACGTTGTTCCTTCTTCGTCGAATGCCCAAATTGCAGCGCAGAAGGGAAAAGGTGTCGTTATACATGGTATGCTTTCTATTTATGATGTTTCTGTTCGAGTGTTGTTTGAGACTGGGGCTTCTCATTCCTTCGTATCTAGTGACCTGGTATATAGGTTGGAATTGGAACCCGAGATAGTCGATAGACCTTTAGTTGTGATGAACATGATCGATAGTTCGGCTAGCCATAGTATGATTTGTCGTAATTTGGTCTTATCGAGTCATGGATGTATGTTTGCGTGTGATTGCTTTTTTTTTGGGCTTTACTGGGTTTGGCATTATTTTGGGAGTCGATTGGCTCTAAAGATATGGGGTGGTGGTAGACTGTGAGGGGTCTCCGGTGACCATTAGAGCGGACGATGGGCGAAGGGTGGTATTGGGTTGCCTACCTAGTGATGAGGTGATGACTAATTTTCTACATTCCCTCGACATCCCGCATGATGATTTATCAGATGTGCCAATTGTTGGCGAGTATCCGGACATCTTCATGGAAGTGACCGGACTTCCACCACATCGAGAGATTGAGTTTCAGATTGATTTAGTGAAAGATGCTAGACCCATAGTGATGCCACTTCATCGTATGATGCCAAGGGAATAGCGAGAGCTCGAGGTGCAAGCGGGCGATCTTTTGAAGAAGGGATTTATCCGAAGTAGTGTGTCAGAGTGGGGAGCACCAGTTGTATTTGCTACCAAGTCCGATGGTTCCCTTCGCTTATGTGTAGACAACCGTGAGCTGAACAAGGTGACTAGGAAGAATAAGTATCCTCTTCCACGGATAGATGATTTGTTTGATCAATTAAATGGAGCAAGAGTGTTCTCCCAATTAGAACTCGCAACGGGTTTTCATCGGCCCCGAGTAGCAGTTGAGAGTATACCTAAAACGGTATTTCGGACATCGTCTGGATTCTATGAGTGGTTGGTCATGCCATTCTAGTTGACCAATGCACCCACATATTTAGTGGATCTTATGAATAGAGTTTTCAGAGATCAATTAAATAAGTTTGTTCTTTTGTTCGTGGACGATATCTTGGTTTACTTGAGGACAGAGGAAGAACACAAGGAACATTTGAGGACACTAATGAAGGTGTTGAGGAAACACCAATTGAAAAAAAAAAAAATCTACGTGTCACTTCTGGAGTAGGGAAGTGAGGTTCTTGGGCCATGTTGTTTCAGAGAATGGAATTGTCGTGGATGCTGTAAAGGTGGCTATGGTGCAAGATTGGTATACGCCCAAGAATGCAACGGATGTAAGAAGTTTCTTGGAGTTAGCTGGATATTATCATAAGTTTATCCAAGACTTCTCCAAGATAGCGACACCGTTAACTTAGTTGACCAAGATGAATCAAGCTTTCATCTTGGATGAAATGTGTGAGAACGCATTTAAGAGCCTAAAGGAAAAGTTAACGCGCACACCAGTGTTAGTTATTCCTAAAGGGAACGAAGAAATGATGGTATACATGGATGCCTGTGGTACCGAACTAGGTGTTTTACTGATGCAAGGAGGTAAGGTTGTAGCTTATGCTAGTCGACAACTGAAACCACATGGGAAAAAATATTCTACCCATGATTTGAATTGACAGCAATTGTGTTTGCGTTATAGATGTGAGACACTATCTCTTGGGAGAAAGATTCGAGATGTTTACCGATCATAAGCCATTAAAGTATCTTTTCTCTCAGAGGGATTTAAATCTTCGTCAACATAGATGGTTAGAGTTCTTGGCTTCATATGATTTCAATATCGCATACACACCCGGGAAGGGCAATGTGGTAGCTTATGCATTGAGTATGAGACATGCCAGTTTAGGGGTTATGTTTTTGGAGTGGAAGAAACTGGAGTATACCACAGGATATGATTTTAGGCCTAAGTGCAAATTAGATCCAGAGATATTAGCAAGTTTGACGATCAGACCAAGTTTGATTGAGCGGATTGGTTCCATTCATAGGGACGATCCTAACCTCTTGGAACTCATCTCCAAGATAGAGATGGGTATCGACAGTGAGGAGATGAACAAGTATAGAATTGATCAAGAAGGATGGCTTCAAAAGAATGGTAGACTAGTTGTACCCAATGTTAATGGATTGAAAGATGAAGTGCTTAGAGAATGTTATCACTCAAAACTGACTATACATCCCGATGGTAACAAAATGTATCAGACATGAAGCAAACCTACTGCTGGGAAGGGTTGAAGAGAGACGTTGGGAAGTTTATATCCAAGTGCATGAATTGCTAGTTAGTTAAATCCTAGCAAAAGAAGCCTAATGGTTTGTTACAACCGCTAGAAATTCCCGAATGGAAATGGGAACAAGCCTCAATGGATTTCATTGATGGTATACCAAGGACTAGATCGGGTCATGATAGTATTTGGGTGATTGTGGATCGATTGACTAAAAGTGCAAGGTTTTACCGGTCAAGTCGAATAGAACGACAGCTAATTTAGCAGAACTGTATATGAAGTGAGTAGTGAGATTTCATGGAGTACCTAGAGGTATTGTGAGTGACTGAGATCCGTTATTTACTAGTGGGTTTTGGAAGAGCTTACAAGAGGATTTAGGACAAGAATTGCATCTCAGTACCACGTACCATCCTCAAACCGACGGTCAAATAGAGAGAGTGAATCATGTATTAGAGGATCTCTTAAGAGCTTGTATATTGGACTTTGGAGGATCATGGGATGACCATTTAAATCTGTTTGAATTCACATATAATAATAGTTATTAATCCAGTATTGGTATGGCTCTATTTGAAGCTTTGTATGGAAGACCATGCAACTCACCATATTGTAAGTTGAAAACCGGTGAGAAATTTGTGCTTGGGCCAGATGTAATTAGAGAAACTTCAGATAATATCAAGGTTATTCAACAAAAAATGAGGGTTTCCCAAGATAGGTAGAAGAGTTATGCTGATAAAAGGCGAAGAGATTTGAAATTCTCCGTTGGCGACTTGGTATTCGTCAAAATTTCTCCGTTAAAGAGTGTGATTCGGTTTGGTAGGAGAGGTAAATTAGCACCAAGGTTTGTTGGTCCATTTCCAGTTCTCGAACAAGTTGGGAATTTGGCGTATAAAGTTGGATTACCAGACGAGATGGCGAGAGTGCACAACGTATTTCATGTTTCCCAGTTAAGGAAGTTCATGCACGATTCTGATTTGACTATTTCACCAGATCAATTGGATGACATAGAAGTGGAATCTGAGGCAGTTGGGAGCCACAGAACGATTCATATTGTCGGACATGATACGAAGCAACTTTGAAGAAGACTGTAAAACTGGTTAAGGTCCAGTCGGGTGATAATGAGAATGACTGTACTTGGAAAACTAGGGAAAGCATAAGGAAGTCATATCCAGAACTCTTTGCCTGGTAAGGTTTTAATCAATATAGTTATTCTCTTGTTAGTAAACTGCATGCTAGGATAGGCTTGTTGTGTTGTTATGTATGTTTGATTGTTTGTAAATGGTTGATAGGCATGCATGCCACCTTTGTATGTTTTGGTTAAGGAATTTCGAGGGCGAAATTTCTTAAGGGGGGAGAGTGTAACGATCCCCATTCTACGCATCAGAGGATCATAGAATATTTATTTCATTGATCCCCATTCTACGCATCAGAGGATCATAGAATATTTATTTCATTCACATATGAAGTCATATGGTCACGTAACTTTGGGAAACGACTATTGGGGTCATTTCCCATGTTCACGATTTTTGCCGAATTTTAATTGACCGTTTTTCCCCTAGCGAATCTTGTTTCATCTATAACTTTTGATTAGTTAGGTGTTTGACCTGAAAACATTGCATTGGATTCAAATGATGGTTTATTTTCTGTAGAGGGGTCACATTAATCAAACGGACTTACCTTTGGGAGATATTGCTGAAATAAGGTTTAGCATAATTGGGCTTAACCGGGTGATTAGCACCTGGGCCCATAACCCATCCCGGGATTAGGGTTATGGGACGAATGAAAGGGTTTGGAAAACCATTTCATTTCATTTTTCTAGTCGCCAATAACCTTCCTTGAACCCTAGCAATGGCCCCCATCTTCCAAATCTCATTCTAATCCCTTCCTAATCTCTTTTTAATCACTAATTGATCAAATTAACACCAAATCAATTCAAATTAGTATCAAATCAGAGATAGATCTGCTGCTATACATTGGAATTCATGCCATAACAGTAAAGTTTTAGATCTAAGATTTCATTTGTGGCTAAGGTGATTGATTTGCACTTCTATTCACTAATTACGGCTAACTAGGGGTGATTAGTGATAATTAGCGAAATTATGCATCGTAAAAGTTTGAAAAAATATGTAGAAATTCTAAAATATTATTTTATGTCACTGGTGAAAAATTGGGTTAATTTGGATTAAGTTTGCTAATCTTATACTTAAAACATGCTTAAGGGGATTAAGGGGAAAATCATTCTTTTTGGGAATGTTTAATCTAAAATATTTCATGTGATTAATATTTTGGTGTTTTTGGTTGATTCTACACATTAGTACTATTGTTTGGTATGTTTTATGACTTTATAGTAAGATTAGAATGGTTGAAAACACCATCGTTTGGCGAAATTAGATTGTTGGAAAAACTGCATAAAACCGGTTCCTGAAGGGGGTATGCCTCACGAACCGCCCAGGAGAACTCCGATTCCTGAAGTGGGTATTTCTCACCAACCGCTCCAAGATGATGGTCACGAACTGCTCCAAGATGATGGTCATGAACCGAGGGGGTGTTACGAACCGGGGGGATGGTCACGAGCCGGGGGTGGTGGTCACGAACCGGATTGGTGGTCACGAACTAAGGGGTGGTCACGAACTGGGGGGAGGGGGTCACGAGCCATGAACCGACCCTGACGAGGACCCCCCCTCCCCCCACGACTTGAACTAAGATGATGACTCCAAACCGAACCAGATTCAAAATCTGCCACGCGACGAAAATTGTGAACTCTTCTGAAGATTAACTACAATTCAACCAAAACCCGAGATGCAAAGGAAGTCCAAATGAGAAGTTATTACTTAGGATATAGATGGGAACCAATGAGTTAACTTCTATAATTGGGCTTTGCTGCAGGACATGTGCAAAGGGGTTATCGATGTCTATAACTTTGGTTCACCGTTGAAGAGAGGGGGCATGTAGACGAACCAGAGCCAGAGAAGTGTGGAATGGTTGGCCCTTAGCCTAGAGCCGGGGATGTGTGGACTGGGTAGGGTTATTGACTATAGACCAGGGAAGTATGGTCATAGCGATAGTCGTACGGAGTTGCCGTCATGGCCTTAATGGATTTGGTGATCAAAACGGTGGATATCTTATGCTTTATGCACTAAGTGAGAAATGTGAGAATGATTGCTATGTTTGATGTTTGCTATCACCATGACATGCACACTCCCATTTTACACTTTATGTTATTATTACCTTAGAGTATTGTACATCTTGTAGTGCTAACTCTTTGGTTGCAGGTCCAGGTTCAGGTATGATGAGTTATACCTGTTATTGTTTTGTTTTGTTGTTATCGTTCATACCAGACTTTTGTCTGACCCATAGTTTTATGTCTCTTCTTATTACTTTGGGTGCTCCTAAACGAGTAGACCAGAGACAGATTAGGTGGTTATGCACGAGTAGCTGTCCGGAGATGAGCATGAGGCTTCCACGTACTATTTACATATATTCTCCCTGTGTTGTTACTGGTCACTACTTTGAGCATTAGTACTGTACCTTTTCTATTTTTCTTTAGAGACAGTATTTTGAAGTTGTAATAATGATGGTTTGGGTCATAAGCTATACTTTGGGTTACGCTGCTATGATGGTTTACTTTTCGGCCTATGCACGGTCTCGCCTGTTTTATGTCAAGTATGTTATTATTATATTTTATTCACATGCACTATGAGATATACTATAGGTTCTTTAGTGATTCATAGTTTCAAAACCCTTTCCTTTTTGTTGATCGTCCCATGCTAGTCTGGCATTGGCACAGCGCATTTCGGGGAAATGTCGGCTGGTTCGGCGCGGGACGTCACCCAACCATTTCAATTAAACAAGACAATCATCTTTTGTAGAAAACAAACTTCTAGTTTCCGCTGCGCAGCTCTGATCACTAACGGATCAAAATACAAAAATTCACTTCTAGGTTCTCATTTATGCTATCAATAAAACTCACTCTGCATAACAATGAGGTCCAAATTTAAACTCATTTTCATAGTAAAAAAATTGTACAGTAATTTAATTTTTTAACAGAGACTTCCCTTAGATAATTCCAAATAATCACTTATATTTATATCTAAATAGAAAATAAATTCTATATTATACCCTACACACCCAAGTGACAAGAATACAAGTCCCAGTAGGATTAGTTCTCACCTCTGCATCAATCATGTTCTATAATGTTTTAAAAAGAACTCAGATATCAAGCCTTAACAACCACATTGTTATATCCAAAGTATTAAAGAACATTCAGGTACTATCATCTACTAACACAGAGGATACGACTGGTTGAGGGTAATCGAATGTGACTATATATTATTATTAACACTAGCATATCTTTACTGAGAATCCGAACTAAAAATTTTGAGAGTATAGTCTTAATACAAAGTAATTAACATGCATATTAATAAAATTCAAAATAATATTTAATATAAACACTCAAATTCATAGTCACAAATCACTATGGAATTATATATATATATATATCATATATATAGCACTTTATTAGGTACATCCTTACTATTAAGTAATATACATGACATAACCTTCTGATCAATATATACAATAACGAAGCAAATGAAAACTATCAAAATAATCTATCCCAATGCTAGCATATAACCTACAACTAGTGAGTCTTTGAACTTGTAGAGTCTCGGTCTGAACTAGGTATAAGAATACAAAACGGGGCATACTATATCTAAATAAAACAAGGTGAGATGCCGATACTATAATTATATGACTTAACTATAATAAGCTTAATAAAAATATGCCCAAACCAACTAATCAAATAAGGCATATCAGTCACCAAAAATATAGTTATAACAATTCAAATTCATTATCGTAAATATATGGCTTAACCACAAAATAATCCATACTGAAGACATGCGTAAAGCCAAGAATCGAAATATGACTTACCGATCAAAATCACCGCTTCATAAATCCAAAATCGTACAATATGTCTTAACAAAAAATAGTAATACTAGGGATTTTCCTATAACCAAGTAATCAAAAAAAGACATATGCATCGAAATCACATCTGATAAATCAATATAAAAATATGGTGATAACAATTCAAAATTTCACCAGAGTTAAAATGTAACAACCCTGGTTTTGCAATTTCTTGTAATAACAATAATAAATTATAACAAGAATTGCAATTTGTTATTTGAGGAACTAAATACTATTTGGAGGAGATAATTTAAATAATTAACTAAGTTGAATTTGATTTTCAGTTTGTGTTAAGTTTGCGAATTTGGAGAAAATTGTTAGTTAATCATTAAAATGATTAAATAAGGTGTTTTGGAAAATAAATTAAGTTTGTGGTTAATTTGAAGCAAATAAATTTAAATATGAAGGATAAAGTTTGGAAAACTTTACAATATGTAATTTTTATATAATATGAGTTTATAAGATTTTATTATGATTATACTGCAATAAATTGCACTATATATGAATTTTGTAATATAAGCGAGATGAAAAATAAAATATAAGTACTGATGGAAAAGTCAATATTTATGTATCAAAATAGCTTTATTATAGTTGAACAATAATCTGTGTCCAAATATTGTTCTTTGTATAATTTTAGTATTAAATTTGAAAGTTTTGTACATAAAACTGTAAAATATAAAATTTGTTTGCAAAATGTAAATTATAAGGTAAATATGTTCAAATTAGTGTTATAAAGTTTAAAGATATTTTAAATATGTTTCTATAATCTTTAATAAGCCTAAACAGTGATAAATTATATTATAAAATGTTAAAATTGTGTAAAAAAGGGTTAAAAAGGTATGATTTAGCTTAAACTAATCTAACCATATTTTATTTAGACTTATTAGGTCTAGATTAGTCCAAACCCAAATTAAGTTTCTAGAAGGGGGGAAAGTAAAACCATGTAGCATTTCCTTACCTTCTTCTTCTTTTTCTTTAAGAAAACCATAGAGAGAAGCTAAGTGCAAAACCTCCCCTCTAGACCTCCAAAACTTAAGTAAAATTCAAATTGAAGCTAGAAATAGGTTGCTAAATTCATTCCTACAAGTAATCCACATCAAAACCTAATTTACTCCAAGTTCTATCTCATATTTGTGAATATTTGGTCATTGTATCTTTATTTGCATTTGCATGTATTATAGGTTGTGGAAGCTCTTTTCGAGTCAAATGCAAACTCAAGTATTCATCTTGTATACTGCAAATCTTTTCTTCAACCCAAATCAGTGAGTAAATTCACGCTATCAAGTTTATTCAGTAAGTTGTCATGACCTATGGTTGGCTCAGCTAGATTTCGTGTCTTTGTAAACATAGTACCCAATTTTATGTTTACAGTGGAAAACTAGCTCTCTATCCAACTTCGTGATGTTATATCTTGCTTGTTTCTTTCTTAAATCATATCCAATCATTTTTGAATGTTTGTATGGTTACTGAGCTATGTGAATTTACTTTTACAAAATTTTTTGACCTCCATAAAGTATTTAAACCGTGCTTCAAGAATCAGAGCAACTTAACCTCCTATAGAATTTCCCGAAGTAGTGGTCCACCCTGACCTTCTTTGGGTCTACCCACAGATCGACTCATAACTAAATAGGTCGACCCCTAGGTCGACCTAGAGTACATAGGGGTCCCAGTATTGTTGTAGGCGCAGGAGATTTTTGTCTATATTTTGAAGTTTGTACTTAATTTCTGAATGATTCTTTAAGTATTTTCTTGCTGATTTTGATAATTTCTAGGATGATCTTTTGAGATGTCTTCTAGGCTCAAACATAGAATCGTTCAAAATGGTGAAGTTTTATGTGATTTTTATTTGCTGATTTCACGAACAATTTCATGAGATTCCCGACACAACGCACATTTTATAAAACAATGATCTTTATAAGGAATTTTCTATATATAAATATATGTATATGTATATATATGTACTATACCTTTGAGAAAAATGTTTTTTATAAGTTTTATTTAATATAAATAAAATTGTCTTCAAGATAAATAATATACAATATTCTCTGATATATAGAGATTTTCAAAGAAACTAATTCCAAATGATTTCAAAATTATTTTGTAAAATTATTTTCTTAGGCGTAATATATAAAACTATATGTTTTTGCACTCTTCGAAAAAACAAGAACACGATTAAATGATACAAGAAACCACTAGTATGGGTACACATAGGTTAACTTACTAGTTAATTCCAGACTCGTTGATCAAAGCTATTTGGAGTCCAGTGTAGGCTGATGTAACAACCCGGAAAATCTGGGCCAGTTTGAAATTTTTATTTTGGCCATTTTAGCGAATTTTGATTATTTAAAATGAATTATTTTAAATAATATCGACGAGAAATTTATTTTGAATATAATTCGATCGTATATATTATACGCGTCGTCGTTAGAATATATAATAATTATATATAATTATAAAAGGAATTGAAAATGGCGCGGTAGTTCGAAAATTCGATTTCTAATTTCAATTGAATATACAGAATTCAATATAAGTCAGAATTGAACGAAACAAGAAATATTTGAATCTGTATAACTATATCTTTGTAACGAAGTCGAGAAACTGAGATTTCACTTTATAAATGATGAGATATGTCCAGTTGAAAATTAGAAATAGTCGCTGTGGAATTTATATATATTTTAATATAATATTTAGCCCTTAAAAATAGCCATTTTGCAAACGACCTCGGATTTCGACGAAACCAGTTTTGTTGGGTCCGGGATGTAAAGTTATTGCTAGGTTTCGAATTTCATAATTTTTCGAATCAATATGTGAGCGTGGCAAAGGAAAACGCGTTTGACCATTTTCAGTTGATTTTAATCGACTGGAAAATGGCCATTTTTCATACGGTCTCGGAATTCGACGAAACTAGTTTTGTTAGGACCGTATCGTCAATACGAAGCTAGAAAATATTTTTATGGAATTTTTCTAGTTAGTATGTGACCCCAGTAATTTGAAATGTACGTTTAAAATTCAATATAGTGATTTAAATGTAAATTCAAAGGAAACAAATCGAAACGGTCAAATCAGCTTGCGATACATATCCCATTGTGTTCAGAATGGGGGTTAAGCGCTAGGGACGACAGTCGGTGGGTTCGATTTTGATTTCGAAAAATAAGGTTACCTTTTTGAAGAAAAAAAAAGAGAAAAAATCATAGAAAAAAAGGGGTAATAATATAAATTTAAATAAACCCCCCCCCCTCTCCTCAGTATTCTCTCTCCCCGTCATTTTATAAAAAAAAAAAAAAAAAAAAAAACTAACTAAACCTAAACCCCCGTCGCCTCGATCCTGGAGCCGCCGCACCACCTCCGCCGCCGTCCCCTCTTCTTCTTCCCCCACCTCCTCCTTCTTCCCCGATTCCCTCCTCTATCGTTCGAACGCAGCGCCCCCCCCCCAAATCGTCGAGCCACCTGACGACCGAAGCCCGCCTCCTCCTGCCGACGAGGTCGACGCCCCTAGAAGCCAGCACTGACGAACGGAGATGCCCCCCCCGTAAGTATTTTATTGTTTTTTTATTTATTTATTTTAATTCGTTAAAACTGAATTGTTTTATTTAAAAAAAAAAAGGTAAGTTCTGATTTTTAAAATGATAAAAAAAAACTGATTTTGTTTATTAGAATATAAAACTGATTTTTTCTTTATTTATAAAACTGATTTTTTATATAAAATTAAAACTGGTTTTTAATTAGTAACAAAACGGATTTTTGTTTAAAAGAGAAAAAAAAACTGTTTTGTTTTTAAAGAGTAAAAACTGACTTGGTTTTTTAAAAGTTAAAAACTGATTTTATAAAAAGAGTAAAAACTGATTTTGATTTTTAAAAGGTATTGAAAACTGATTTCTTTCAAAATAAAAATCATATTTTTATATATTGAATAGCGAACTAAAAATATGATTTTTATATATTGAACTTCATAGGAAAAATATGATTTTTATATATTGAACTTCGAGGGAAAAATATGATTTTTATATATTGAACTTCGAGTTAAAAATGTGATTTTTATATATTGAACTTCGATAGAAAAATAGAATTTTTGTATATTGAACTTCAATAGAAAAATAGAATTTTTGTATATTGAACTTCAATAGAAAAATAGAATTTTTATATATTGAACTTCGATAGAAAAATAGAATTTTTATATATTGAACTTCAATAGAAAAATAGAATTTTTATATATTGAACTTCGATAGAAAAATAGAATTTTTATATATTGAACTTCGATAGAAAAATAGAATTTTTATATATTGAACTTTGAAATAAAAATTCGATTTTTATATATGGAACTTTGAAATAAAAATTCGATTTTTATATATTGGATAGCGAAGTAAAAATTCGATTTTTATGTATTGAATAGCGAAATAAAAATTCTATTTTATATATATAGTGGCATTGGGCAACGAAGGTGACAAAAAAAAAAAGGGCGAAACGACGAAGACTTCTGCAAATGAAGTGCCGTGGAGCTAGGATAGCTATATGTGAGAATTTCTCACCTTTCAATTTATTTTTCTAGTTATATATATATACTAGGATGCAGACGGTGCTTAGTAGCACCCGACACAATCGTCCACAGACCATGGACTTGTTTGTTTGATTGTTTGGTGATTGATTGCGATATTGGTTTGAATGTGGTTTGTGATGTGAAAAATCGAATCGATAAATTGGTTAGGCTTAGACGTGCGCCGTTATAAGGCGAAGGAGTAAGGCTAGGTTAGACCCTTACTCCAAATTTTGTGGTTTGCAAAATGAAATTGATTTGATTGATGAGTGAATGGCGTGGGCCTTCACTAGACCGGGGATAAGGCTAGGCCTTGTCCCGTTTCTAGTATCGTGCCGTTATGCCGCCGAAATTTTCTAAAATAAGTTAGAAAAATAAAAATAGCATTTTATTTAACGAATGAACTGAATATAAATTCATATGTTAAAATAAAATGTATTATCGTTAAAAATATAATTTTTAACGTGAATGTGAATAAATAAATATTCATTTACAAACCAGACGGTTTGTTTATGTACACCTATTTGAATGACGTTGATTGGGTCGATAAATTTTACACATCGCCTAACTGCACAAATAAAATATGTGTTTGATTGTTTGAAACCCCACACGGGTGTTAGGATGAAATTTGAAGTTCACTCATCCTGATTTATTAAATATGTCGATCGATTGATTGACAAGCTGCTATAAGCGTTAAATGTCTATATTTGATGCTTATACAGTGTAGTGCACTTTGGTTGATGGTTGATTATTCATCGTTGTTGATATATACATGTGTTGTAGAAAATCCATATAATTAACATTATATGGTAATTGATTGGGCCTCATTCCAGTTTCGAGAAAAAAAGAAATATTTGAAAAAGAAATATTTGAAATAGAAATATTTGAAATAGAAATATTTGAAATAGAAATATTTGAAATAGAAATATTTGAAATAGAAATATTTGAAATAGAAATATTTGAAATAGAAATATTTGAAATAGAATATTTGAAAATAGAAATATGTGAAGCCGTGAGGATTAGATTGACGCCATTTTGACGTGAACGATATTTATATCAATTTTAAGTGATTTCGAAATGAATTGAATTGAAAACGATTTCGAAATGAATTGAATTGAAAACGATTTCGAAATGAATTGAATTGAATATGAATTCAAATTGAATTGAAATTTGAATTGAACAGAAATGAATTTTGAAACGAATTTATAAAGAAGAATTCAATTTTGCTTTGAATTGAAATGGAAGTTGAAATAGATTTTGAAATGAATTTAAAACTATTTATATAATTCGTTTTAAATAGAAATCGACGAAATATATATTATATATATTATATATATAATATAATGGCCTGAATAGAACGCGCCGCGCCGCGGCAGTTCGCGAATTTCGACCATTTATTTCAAACGGACATTACGGGAGATCCGACCGTCGGATTCTCCTAAAACCGGAACCGTTGGGTTCGTATCGAAAAGAGCTTTCTAACGAATATTAGAAATTTGAAATCTAACGGTTGGATTTGGAGATACGTCCAAATCAAATTCGAAAAAGGTCGCTGTAAGTGCAGTTCGATGGCCATTGTTGGAAATCGACTGTACGGGCCTTGATAAAATTATTAAAAATAATAATAATTTGTGTAAAATCATAAGAAATGATTTAGAAAGAATTAGGATGAAAAACTCCCTATTTGAAAAGATAAAAATAGATTTTTTATCGAAATGAACTAGTTTTGAACTAGAATTATAATTCTATTTATTTTTAAATAAATAAATTGAATTTGAAATGGTTTTGAAAATAACCAAAATTTCCAATGATTGCATTGGAGTGGATTTGAATCGAAATTGTCTTCGGAATATTTCGATGTTGGAATTCGTGATTATACAGGTGTTGTTATGGAAATTTGAAAGATATATATTTATATCGTTATTTCCAATACGACATTTGTTAGTCGTAGAATTCGATATTGAATATAAGCCGATATATTTTCTATTCAGAGCCTTGTATTGAATATCGAATGTGATTTGGGTTTGTCGTGAATGGTGTCTTCACTAACACTGTTCTTGAACCCAGTTGAGAAAAGATTAAATCTTTTTATTTAGATTTAATGAAGTGTACCAATTAAATGATATTTAATTGGAATTGAATTGGTATTGATTTTTGGGTTTATCGTGAACAGTGTTTTAAATAACACTTGTTCTTTAACCCGATAATTAATCGAATGTGATTTGGGTTTGTCGTGAATGGTGTCTTCACTAACACTGTTCTTGAACCCAGTTGAGAAAAGATTAAATCTTTTTATTTAGATTTAATGAAGTGTACCAATTAAATGATATTTAATTGGAATTGAATTGGTATTGATTTTTGGGTTTATCGTGAACAGTGTTTTAAATAACACTTGTTCTTTAACCCGATAATTAATCGAATGTGATTTGGGTTTGTCGTGAATGGTGTCTTCACTAACACTGTTCTTGAACCCAGTTGAGAAAAGATTAAATCTTTTTATTTAGATTTAATGAAGTGTACCAATTAAATGATATTTAATTGGAATTGAATTGGTATTGATTTTTGGGTTTATCGTGAACAGTGTTTTAAATAACACTTGTTCTTTAACCCGATAATTAATCGAATGTGATTTGGGTTTGTCGTGAATGGTGTCTTCACTAACACTGTTCTTGAACCCAGTTGAGAAAAGATTAAATCTTTTTATTTAGATTTAATGAAGTGTACCAATTAAATAATATTTAATTGGAATTGAATGGATATTGATTTTTGGGTTTATCGTGAACAGTGTTTTAAATAACACTTGTTCTTTAACCCGATAATTAATGGGATGTGACTTTGGGTTTATCGTGAACCGTGTTTTAAATGACACTGATTCTTTAACCCAGTCACAGATTAAAACTAAGTGGAGTTTTAATGAATCTTTAATTAGATTGAAAAGATCGAGAATGGAGTATCACCAGTTTTGCTCCAGGCGATAGTTAAATCTTTAATTAGATTTGAACGTGAAATTTAGAAACTAACTGTCGGTTAGCCAAGCAGAATGGTTTTCTGGATATTGATCTGATGTTGGTTTCGGCCTTCGGGGTTAATATTTGGGGAATTATTCTCTTGATTAATTTACGGTTAGTGACTAATGAATTGGAATGAGGCGTATGTTGTGTTTGTGTAACACTTATTTAAAATATACGCGAGTTATTCGGAAAGACCGGGTTCATCCCATTCTGAATAACTGATACGACGATAAGTCGAAGATGAAGACGATGGTCGAAGACCGGAGGTCTTCACGTCGTTTGGGTGATAACTGATGATCTTGATTGGGCTGTACACCCAAGAAGATGGAAACAGTTAGTGATCGTCCAGACGTACTTGGAGATCGATGGATATGCGGGGTACTAGGTGCCTCCGGTTTCGTTCAGACCCAGAACGGACTTGTAAATGGACTGTGTGTCTGACATCGGATTTCATTCTGTGTGACTGATATCGGTTGCATAGGATGGTTTGCCTGTGTGGCATGCTAAGATGCAAATGATCAAGGCTTCTGTTGAAAAGCAAAGTCTTGTGGTGATGATCAAAGCACGGCCTTTGTGGCGTAGCTTTGTGTAACGTTTACCTCGCGTGTTTCACACCAGGTATGAACCAAAAACGGGAGACGGACCTCAGGGAGGACTTGCGTTTCTTTCTAGCTAGAAGTGGCGTCAGTGGTTTTACACGCCCTGACGAGTTTGACTTATGTGGTTGTTGCTGTTGCGAGGCGCCTCGGTTATATCGGTTTCGGCCGAATGCATTCTGGTCGGCTGACGGACCAGACTTACACCCCATAGGGTGGGGAGACGTATTGTTCAGGCATAATAATCCACTCCGTGTGGACCGGCCCTGACGATCCAAGGCTTGCCTGCGCGCTTGCCTGAGACATGGGCTAGATTGTCTCGAATCGGTTGAGGACTATCTTTTGCCTCGGTTCATAGATGGAAACCCAATTTCCAAATACGAGACTTTGCGGTTTTGATTGTATATCCTATATATGGCGACATAGTGGGATGGGGCGCTCATGCCGCCTATGATTGATACTTATGATTTGAAGTGTTTTATATACTATGCACTTATAATAGTATCAAATGAGTTGTTTTAAACGTATCAAGCATTCTTTGGCTGTTATAAGGGAAAACCCTATCCCCGGCTTGCGTTGCATTGTGTGATAGGACCTGGGTCTTATAACAGCTTCATTTTTCTATATTTAGCATTGCGCTGTTTGTTTCATGCACTGGTATTCTTGGGAGGAAACCCGTTCCGTGTTATACGGCGTGGTCCCTTGATTTACCTAATGATTTAAAATAAAGATTAATAACTGTTTTAGTTCTCACACCAGTCACATGACTGACCTGGAGTTTATTGTTTTAACCTAAACTCTGGGTGCCCTTATTTTGACACGGGCAGCTAGTAGTTTTGGTTTTGCAGATTTATATTCACAGGATCCTGGTTTACAGCTGGAACGATATCCGGAAAGCTTTGTATCCGTATATCTACTTCTAGTTGTGTATTGTATTATTTTCCGCTGCTATGTATTTAAATGTAATTTAAATCTCTGATATTTCTGTGTAATATTCATTTATACTCTGTATATTCTTGTAATCTGATGCATTGTTGTCAAATACAATGAAATGTTCTTCTGTATGCGTTCTGCTGTGGTTTGTTCTCGAACTATCCGACGCTTTCCTCTACGGGGAAGTTGCGGGTCTTCACACGTGGTATCAGAGCTTTGGTTTACAAAGCTCAGAGAACAAGACACATTAGAACCATACGAAAGAATTCATCAGATATTGGATTAGCAATATCCAATTAGAATGACTCGTTAGAGATAGGATCAGTAGTATCCTAGAACGAGTGTGAAGAGTATATTTTTCAAATGAAAACAAATTTCGTTTTGAAAATTTAAATCAATTATTCGTATTTGATTATTTATTTTATATTGATTAGGACAATCCAATATATAAAGATTTTGCATATATGTCTTGCAAACGTGTATTCGAAGTTTTAATATATTGGGTAGATATAGAATCCCTCTAGTGCCCGGGAATAATTCTGGTGATGGGGCACTGTCGCCAGTATTTATTTTCGAGCGACGAAAGTGAGATTTCTATATATTTCCTATTGGCTGGTGTGAGAACCAAAATTAGATAGGGCCTATTGTTGTGATTTGGCATCAAAAATCTGATTTTTGTATATGTATCAAAATTATGAATTTGAAACGTTAATTCACTAATTGATTGATGTTTGTGCTGTTTATTTATTTGTTTGATAATTTTGAAACATTATGCCCAATTGAATCAAATATTGAACCGTATTGAAAATTTGGTCGCATTTGCTTGCATATACATATACTTACATTGAACAGGTCATAGCAAGGAGGCTAGAGCCAGAGAATAAAATTTGTTTGCCCGACAAATAGGTACATGTTTACTACATAATTTCCTGTTTTGTTTGGGTGATGATGATTTTGTGAGCCTATTGGCTAGCCGCTTGGCTTTTTCTTTTTCTTTTTGAGATCTAAAGGACCGGGGAAGCTATTTGAAATTCCCCGATGCTCCCGGTGCAGGGGAGGTTATGGCGAAATTTTTCAAAAATTTAGGGTGTTAGCCAAATTTTTGAAATTTTAGAAATTCTCAGAAACTGAAAAGTTAGAGAATGGAAGCCAGGTCGAGCGTAGAGTTGATTAATCAAACCACTTTCGACTTTGTTCCTTTTCGGGGACGAAAAGTTTTAAGTGGGGGAGATTGTAACAACCCGGAAAATCTGGGCCAGTTTGAAATTTTTATTTTGGCCATTTTAGCGAATTTTGATTATTTAAAATGAATTATTTTAAATAATATCGACGAGAAATTTATTTTGAATATAATTCGATCGTATATATTATACGCGTCGTCGTTAGAATATATAATAATTATATATAATTATAAAAGGAATTGAAAATGGCGCGGTAGTTCGAAAATTCGATTTCTAATTTCAATT
The DNA here is from genome assembly GCA_030737875.1 of Allium sativum. Classification (NCBI taxonomy): domain Eukaryota; kingdom Viridiplantae; phylum Streptophyta; class Magnoliopsida; order Asparagales; family Amaryllidaceae; genus Allium; species Allium sativum. The sequence continues at coordinate 714,003,797 of CM060912.1, forward strand.
GAATATACAGAATTCAATATAAGTCAGAATTGAACGAAACAAGAAATATTTGAATCTGTATAACTATATCTTTGTAACGAAGTCGAGAAACTGAGATTTCACTTTATAAATGATGAGATATGTCCAGTTGAAAATTAGAAATAGTCGCTGTGGAATTTATATATATTTTAATATAATATTTAGCCCTTAAAAATAGCCATTTTGCAAACGACCTCGGATTTCGACGAAACCAGTTTTGTTGGGTCCGGGATGTAAAGTTATTGCTAGGTTTCGAATTTCATAATTTTTCGAATCAATATGTGAGCGTGGCAAAGGAAAACGCGTTTGACCATTTTCAGTTGATTTTAATCGACTGGAAAATGGCCATTTTTCATACGGTCTCGGAATTCGACGAAACTAGTTTTGTTAGGACCGTATCGTCAATACGAAGCTAGAAAATATTTTTATGGAATTTTTCTAGTTAGTATGTGACCCCAGTAATTTGAAATGTACGTTTAAAATTCAATATAGTGATTTAAATGTAAATTCAAAGGAAACAAATCGAAACGGTCAAATCAGCTTGCGATACATATCCCATTGTGTTCAGAATGGGGGTTAAGCGCTAGGGACGACAGTCGGTGGGTTCGATTTTGATTTCGAAAAATAAGGTTACCTTTTTGAAGAAAAAAAAAGAGAAAAAATCATAGAAAAAAAGGGGTAATAATATAAATTTAAATAAACCCCCCCCCTCTCCTCAGTATTCTCTCTCCCCGTCATTTTATAAAAAAAAAAAAAAAAAAAAAAAAACTAACTAAACCTAAACCCCCGTCGCCTCGATCCTGGAGCCGCCGCACCACCTCCGCCGCCGTCCCCTCTTCTTCTTCCCCCACCTCCTCCTTCTTCCCCGATTCCCTCCTCTATCGTTCGAACGCAGCGCCCCCCCCCCCCAAATCGTCGAGCCACCTGACGACCGAAGCCCGCCTCCTCCTGCCGACGAGGTCGACGCCCCTAGAAGCCAGCACTGACGAACGGAGATGCCCCCCCCGTAAGTATTTTATTGTTTTTTTATTTATTTATTTTAATTCGTTAAAACTGAATTGTTTTATTTAAAAAAAAAAAGGTAAGTTCTGATTTTTAAAATGATAAAAAAAAACTGATTTTGTTTATTAGAATATAAAACTGATTTTTTCTTTATTTATAAAACTGATTTTTTATATAAAATTAAAACTGGTTTTTAATTAGTAACAAAACGGATTTTTGTTTAAAAGAGAAAAAAAAACTGTTTTGTTTTTAAAGAGTAAAAACTGACTTGGTTTTTTAAAAGTTAAAAACTGATTTTATAAAAAGAGTAAAAACTGATTTTGATTTTTAAAAGGTATTGAAAACTGATTTCTTTCAAAATAAAAATCATATTTTTATATATTGAATAGCGAACTAAAAATATGATTTTTATATATTGAACTTCATAGGAAAAATATGATTTTTATATATTGAACTTCGAGGGAAAAATATGATTTTTATATATTGAACTTCGAGTTAAAAATGTGATTTTTATATATTGAACTTCGATAGAAAAATAGAATTTTTGTATATTGAACTTCAATAGAAAAATAGAATTTTTGTATATTGAACTTCAATAGAAAAATAGAATTTTTATATATTGAACTTCGATAGAAAAATAGAATTTTTATATATTGAACTTCAATAGAAAAATAGAATTTTTATATATTGAACTTCGATAGAAAAATAGAATTTTTATATATTGAACTTCGATAGAAAAATAGAATTTTTATATATTGAACTTTGAAATAAAAATTCGATTTTTATATATGGAACTTTGAAATAAAAATTCGATTTTTATATATTGGATAGCGAAGTAAAAATTCGATTTTTATGTATTGAATAGCGAAATAAAAATTCTATTTTATATATATAGTGGCATTGGGCAACGAAGGTGACAAAAAAAAAAAGGGCGAAACGACGAAGACTTCTGCAAATGAAGTGCCGTGGAGCTAGGATAGCTATATGTGAGAATTTCTCACCTTTCAATTTATTTTTCTAGTTATATATATATACTAGGATGCAGACGGTGCTTAGTAGCACCCGACACAATCGTCCACAGACCATGGACTTGTTTGTTTGATTGTTTGGTGATTGATTGCGATATTGGTTTGAATGTGGTTTGTGATGTGAAAAATCGAATCGATAAATTGGTTAGGCTTAGACGTGCGCCGTTATAAGGCGAAGGAGTAAGGCTAGGTTAGACCCTTACTCCAAATTTTGTGGTTTGCAAAATGAAATTGATTTGATTGATGAGTGAATGGCGTGGGCCTTCACTAGACCGGGGATAAGGCTAGGCCTTGTCCCGTTTCTAGTATCGTGCCGTTATGCCGCCGAAATTTTCTAAAATAAGTTAGAAAAATAAAAATAGCATTTTATTTAACGAATGAACTGAATATAAATTCATATGTTAAAATAAAATGTATTATCGTTAAAAATATAATTTTTAACGTGAATGTGAATAAATAAATATTCATTTACAAACCAGACGGTTTGTTTATGTACACCTATTTGAATGACGTTGATTGGGTCGATAAATTTTACACATCGCCTAACTGCACAAATAAAATATGTGTTTGATTGTTTGAAACCCCACACGGGTGTTAGGATGAAATTTGAAGTTCACTCATCCTGATTTATTAAATATGTCGATCGATTGATTGACAAGCTGCTATAAGCGTTAAATGTCTATATTTGATGCTTATACAGTGTAGTGCACTTTGGTTGATGGTTGATTATTCATCGTTGTTGATATATACATGTGTTGTAGAAAATCCATATAATTAACATTATATGGTAATTGATTGGGCCTCATTCCAGTTTCGAGAAAAAAAGAAATATTTGAAAAAGAAATATTTGAAATAGAAATATTTGAAATAGAAATATTTGAAATAGAAATATTTGAAATAGAAATATTTGAAATAGAAATATTTGAAATAGAAATATTTGAAATAGAAATATTTGAAATAGAATATTTGAAAATAGAAATATGTGAAGCCGTGAGGATTAGATTGACGCCATTTTGACGTGAACGATATTTATATCAATTTTAAGTGATTTCGAAATGAATTGAATTGAAAACGATTTCGAAATGAATTGAATTGAAAACGATTTCGAAATGAATTGAATTGAATATGAATTCAAATTGAATTGAAATTTGAATTGAACAGAAATGAATTTTGAAACGAATTTATAAAGAAGAATTCAATTTTGCTTTGAATTGAAATGGAAGTTGAAATAGATTTTGAAATGAATTTAAAACTATTTATATAATTCGTTTTAAATAGAAATCGACGAAATATATATTATATATATTATATATATAATATAATGGCCTGAATAGAACGCGCCGCGCCGCGGCAGTTCGCGAATTTCGACCATTTATTTCAAACGGACATTACGGGAGATCCGACCGTCGGATTCTCCTAAAACCGGAACCGTTGGGTTCGTATCGAAAAGAGCTTTCTAACGAATATTAGAAATTTGAAATCTAACGGTTGGATTTGGAGATACGTCCAAATCAAATTCGAAAAAGGTCGCTGTAAGTGCAGTTCGATGGCCATTGTTGGAAATCGACTGTACGGGCCTTGATAAAATTATTAAAAATAATAATAATTTGTGTAAAATCATAAGAAATGATTTAGAAAGAATTAGGATGAAAAACTCCCTATTTGAAAAGATAAAAATAGATTTTTTATCGAAATGAACTAGTTTTGAACTAGAATTATAATTCTATTTATTTTTAAATAAATAAATTGAATTTGAAATGGTTTTGAAAATAACCAAAATTTCCAATGATTGCATTGGAGTGGATTTGAATCGAAATTGTCTTCGGAATATTTCGATGTTGGAATTCGTGATTATACAGGTGTTGTTATGGAAATTTGAAAGATATATATTTATATCGTTATTTCCAATACGACATTTGTTAGTCGTAGAATTCGATATTGAATATAAGCCGATATATTTTCTATTCAGAGCCTTGTATTGAATATCGAATGTGATTTGGGTTTGTCGTGAATGGTGTCTTCACTAACACTGTTCTTGAACCCAGTTGAGAAAAGATTAAATCTTTTTATTTAGATTTAATGAAGTGTACCAATTAAATGATATTTAATTGGAATTGAATTGGTATTGATTTTTGGGTTTATCGTGAACAGTGTTTTAAATAACACTTGTTCTTTAACCCGATAATTAATCGAATGTGATTTGGGTTTGTCGTGAATGGTGTCTTCACTAACACTGTTCTTGAACCCAGTTGAGAAAAGATTAAATCTTTTTATTTAGATTTAATGAAGTGTACCAATTAAATGATATTTAATTGGAATTGAATTGGTATTGATTTTTGGGTTTATCGTGAACAGTGTTTTAAATAACACTTGTTCTTTAACCCGATAATTAATCGAATGTGATTTGGGTTTGTCGTGAATGGTGTCTTCACTAACACTGTTCTTGAACCCAGTTGAGAAAAGATTAAATCTTTTTATTTAGATTTAATGAAGTGTACCAATTAAATGATATTTAATTGGAATTGAATTGGTATTGATTTTTGGGTTTATCGTGAACAGTGTTTTAAATAACACTTGTTCTTTAACCCGATAATTAATCGAATGTGATTTGGGTTTGTCGTGAATGGTGTCTTCACTAACACTGTTCTTGAACCCAGTTGAGAAAAGATTAAATCTTTTTATTTAGATTTAATGAAGTGTACCAATTAAATAATATTTAATTGGAATTGAATGGATATTGATTTTTGGGTTTATCGTGAACAGTGTTTTAAATAACACTTGTTCTTTAACCCGATAATTAATGGGATGTGACTTTGGGTTTATCGTGAACCGTGTTTTAAATGACACTGATTCTTTAACCCAGTCACAGATTAAAACTAAGTGGAGTTTTAATGAATCTTTAATTAGATTGAAAAGATCGAGAATGGAGTATCACCAGTTTTGCTCCAGGCGATAGTTAAATCTTTAATTAGATTTGAACGTGAAATTTAGAAACTAACTGTCGGTTAGCCAAGCAGAATGGTTTTCTGGATATTGATCTGATGTTGGTTTCGGCCTTCGGGGTTAATATTTGGGGAATTATTCTCTTGATTAATTTACGGTTAGTGACTAATGAATTGGAATGAGGCGTATGTTGTGTTTGTGTAACACTTATTTAAAATATACGCGAGTTATTCGGAAAGACCGGGTTCATCCCATTCTGAATAACTGATACGACGATAAGTCGAAGATGAAGACGATGGTCGAAGACCGGAGGTCTTCACGTCGTTTGGGTGATAACTGATGATCTTGATTGGGCTGTACACCCAAGAAGATGGAAACAGTTAGTGATCGTCCAGACGTACTTGGAGATCGATGGATATGCGGGGTACTAGGTGCCTCCGGTTTCGTTCAGACCCAGAACGGACTTGTAAATGGACTGTGTGTCTGACATCGGATTTCATTCTGTGTGACTGATATCGGTTGCATAGGATGGTTTGCCTGTGTGGCATGCTAAGATGCAAATGATCAAGGCTTCTGTTGAAAAGCAAAGTCTTGTGGTGATGATCAAAGCACGGCCTTTGTGGCGTAGCTTTGTGTAACGTTTACCTCGCGTGTTTCACACCAGGTATGAACCAAAAACGGGAGACGGACCTCAGGGAGGACTTGCGTTTCTTTCTAGCTAGAAGTGGCGTCAGTGGTTTTACACGCCCTGACGAGTTTGACTTATGTGGTTGTTGCTGTTGCGAGGCGCCTCGGTTATATCGGTTTCGGCCGAATGCATTCTGGTCGGCTGACGGACCAGACTTACACCCCATAGGGTGGGGAGACGTATTGTTCAGGCATAATAATCCACTCCGTGTGGACCGGCCCTGACGATCCAAGGCTTGCCTGCGCGCTTGCCTGAGACATGGGCTAGATTGTCTCGAATCGGTTGAGGACTATCTTTTGCCTCGGTTCATAGATGGAAACCCAATTTCCAAATACGAGACTTTGCGGTTTTGATTGTATATCCTATATATGGCGACATAGTGGGATGGGGCGCTCATGCCGCCTATGATTGATACTTATGATTTGAAGTGTTTTATATACTATGCACTTATAATAGTATCAAATGAGTTGTTTTAAACGTATCAAGCATTCTTTGGCTGTTATAAGGGAAAACCCTATCCCCGGCTTGCGTTGCATTGTGTGATAGGACCTGGGTCTTATAACAGCTTCATTTTTCTATATTTAGCATTGCGCTGTTTGTTTCATGCACTGGTATTCTTGGGAGGAAACCCGTTCCGTGTTATACGGCGTGGTCCCTTGATTTACCTAATGATTTAAAATAAAGATTAATAACTGTTTTAGTTCTCACACCAGTCACATGACTGACCTGGAGTTTATTGTTTTAACCTAAACTCTGGGTGCCCTTATTTTGACACGGGCAGCTAGTAGTTTTGGTTTTGCAGATTTATATTCACAGGATCCTGGTTTACAGCTGGAACGATATCCGGAAAGCTTTGTATCCGTATATCTACTTCTAGTTGTGTATTGTATTATTTTCCGCTGCTATGTATTTAAATGTAATTTAAATCTCTGATATTTCTGTGTAATATTCATTTATACTCTGTATATTCTTGTAATCTGATGCATTGTTGTCAAATACAATGAAATGTTCTTCTGTATGCGTTCTGCTGTGGTTTGTTCTCGAACTATCCGACGCTTTCCTCTACGGGGAAGTTGCGGGTCTTCACAGCTGACTAGTAGTAAATCGATTACTGAAACATGCGACATGAGATGTTTTGTTTTCAGTTTTCGAATTGCTGATGGAAGTATATGAAACATGATTATTGTTTGCTGATGCTAGTACTTTCTCCACTATTATTTTCAGTATTTGCTTTGGGGGAAGTTAGGCTCGGGGGGAGTCTTATATATATACATGCTCATTTGACCGGGAGGAGAGGGTCGTAGTGGTGGGCGCCTGAATATGTATATAACACTTGGAAAAGCTAGAAGGGAGCTACAGTATTGATGGTCGTGCTATTTGTTGTTTTAGATACACTTTATGTTGTTATCATTGATTTTGTTGCTATTTGTCGATTTAGATCCAATCTATGAGGTTGTTGTTGATATTGATCTTCTTATAGCCTAGAGCTTTTATGGTGCTTATATACACACAAATATATATAATTATGACTTTTATATTGTTTTAACTCTCACATGAGTTATATACATTGGCATTTTGATAGAGTTTCCCTTTGTTGTCTCATGGAGTTTTGGAAATTTTATACACTTCCTTGGGTATGATATTTCACATTTATTGTTGGTGGAAAACCTTTACTTGTTGTTAAATGAACCATTTATGAGACCATTAGATGATGTTTAGTTGTACCTAATCTCATGAACCTTATGTTATACCAAGTTAAATCTACTCTTTCTCTAATCGAGAAGAGTTATCCCTTGTGATGTCATGCTTCATCTACTATGATCTACTCGTTATGTTTAAACTTGATTGATCCATGTATTTTATATACTCAGAGTCGGACCAAGTCATTTCAGGTTAGCTCATGTGTCGATATTTTCTCATCCTATTTCTCCATGACTATTTATCATCTTTTGGACGCTTAGGCATGTTTTGGCTAGTCATCTAGTTGTTTTATTTGCGTACTCTGATAAATGTGTATATATTCATTTATGATGCTTGAGTTGTACATATTATGGTTTATATAGCCACTTATGTGTGTCAGTTTATATTGTACTTGATATGTATATATGATTGTGTTGCTGTTTTAGGATCTTTGATATTTATTATTGTTTGGTTCTGTTATGATTTTATCCATTAGCCACCATAGTATTGTATTAGGAAGCAACTAAGTACGTCGACCCACTTGAGATAAGAGAATAATAATAATAATAATAATAATAAGACTATATCAACGTTCTTGATACTTGTTTAATACAAGACCCATGGATGGTCGCTCCTAACCATCCCTATTCTCTAAACTAGAATCCAGTATTGCCTAGTAATACTCGTTGTTAATGTGGGTCTTGAGGTAGGATGTTACAATTTTGTATTAGAGTGGAATCCAGAACAAAATATGATAAACACACAACAATATGTATACTACAATACATTGAACAATAATATGAATGAAACATCATCCCTAATCAAAGTTGCTCGTAATCATTTTCATAATCTTTATGTTTCTTGGAGGTAGATACAAGTGGGAATACATCCAGGAGTGCATTCCAAATTCCATAATATTCTATATTGAATTTAAATAATAATATCTTACTCTTATAAATAGTTCATACCTTATCTTCTACTTGCAGCAAATGGCTGGTAAAAGTAGTGATGGTATCTTTGGAATTGGGCAGTTCCGCCGCCCACATCCACAGGATTTTACATGTTTGATGAGTAGTTCATGGCCTAATTTGTGGTACTCAGCCTCCAGCCTCTACTCGTCTATCTCCTTCTCCTAAGAAGGAAGTGATGCTTTAGTTTAAGATTTTTTTTTTGGGAACTAGTTGACTCGACTCTTCGCTTAGAAGCACTCGAGAAAGGAAAAGAGGTAGATAGCAATGAAGAGTTAGTAGTTCAGAAGAATTCAAAGAGGAAAAGGTTTCCTTCTCATAAATCAAAATCAATTCAGTGTAATAAGAAGAAAAACAGACCGGTCCTAGTCTTCTTCTAGAGTAGAATTCCCTAGACGAAGGGTATGTTACAAATGTAAATCTATGAGCACTTCTTATGTGATTGTCCCTGTAACAACCCAAATTTTAACGAATAATACATTGATGGATAAATTAATTAAATAAAGAACAAGTTGGAAAATAACGGGAATTGGGAAATGGGGTTTGCGCCATTAGATCCTTTACGATTTTCTGGTTTAGATAGTCGTTTAGTTTACGTAAAACGAACTTAAAATATTGACTAAAAGAAGTTTGAAACTTAAAATCGGAATTTAAATAAACAAAAATAATGAGTCAAAGTAATAGCGTTTTAATAACGTTGGAACTAGGACATCCTAGGCCAGTTCGACCGAGGGGTCGACCCGGGCCGAAGATGGGTTGACCTCGTTGCCGACCCACCTAGGTGATGGGTCAACCTAGGTAGTTTCAAGGCACGATTTTGTGCTTGGCACGAAATCGGAGAATTCTAGAGTGTTCAGGACTTTTCTTTTATCCGACGTTTGATATTTTTAACCTAAAATCTAAGGGCCTGGAATTCCTTACCTCCAATATAAATATGCCTCTAGGCCTTCTCTATTCTAGACAACTCCTTTCTTCGTTTCTATGCCTCCTCCACATCATTTTACTTTAAATAAAAATTAAGTTTTAGAAAAAAAAAATAGTTGTGCGCATATTTTGGGGAGATGGTTGTTTATATTCTAGAGATTTCTGCTAGGGCCATTGGAAAAGCTAATTTTGGTGAGTTTTTCGTGATTATCTCAATTTTTGACAAATTAAAGAAAAATATGCACCATAGTAGTTTTAGATATTCCCATATCTGAATTTTCCGAGGCCTATTTACAGATTATTTACAACTTGTTTTCAGATTTAATTTGTCCCTATTGAAATCCTTCTGTCAATTTCTACAATTTCTATTAGATTTTTGTAAACTGTTATGTCAGATCTCTTTTCCCCTTTTCTTTTTCTAGTTTTGCAGTTTGTTTGGGTTACGCAAAAATATGCCTAAAAGGCATACGAATATGGTTAAATTAGGCATGAACCTGTATGCCTAATAACTTACGATGGATTATTATTCTTTTTCTTTTATTCGACGCTTGGATTGGGAAATGAAATTAATTGAGTTAAAATGATCAAATTGAGGATAAATTGGATATATTGAAAACTACAATTAAAAAGGGAGTAAATGGATTAAATCTGATTTGGATTGTATAAATGTTTATTGAACATATTATGATAGAAATTGATTGTAATTAGTTAATTGCACAAAATTGATAATTTAAATCATAATAAACCCATATCGTTTATTTGCAATTTTTAAATGACTATAATTAATTGAAAAAGACAGTTAGACTTAATATGTATATATTGATTTACGGTGGTTGGATAAATTACAAGCCTAAAAATTATAGCGTTAGGCTTTAAAATGTGTGTATGGATTTATGCTGGTTGGGTAAATTACGAGCCTGGAAATTGTAGCAGGCTTTAATATGTCTGTAACACCTCACACTTTTCTACACCTAAATTTTGACAAAAATCGAAACTTAAACACATCCAAGCATGAAGCATGTATCTGGTACCTGCAATAAATGAGCATGAGAATAATCAGAGTACGATAAAATAACTCATAACGGAAACAAAATAGGATAAATCAGTATTAACTCAAGCGACTACCTTTTTCAAAGTAAGTCACTTTGCCAATACCGAGCATGAGAGAGAACGAGAACCGAAAGCCAAACATGATCATCTATAAGAACTCAACCTTCTCTATGAAACCTGGAGGTTGTAATGAGGAGGGCAGGGGTCAGAAAAACAAGTTTTGGTGACTGAGAAATGTACAACATAGACTATACACAGATATATTCCGTTTGGTTCAACCCAAGCTGTATGCCTGACAAGGTTAGTGATTCTAAACCAACCGTGTTAAAGTTTACGCACGACTCTACTACGCCTCCCAAAGTGTGATTCTATATCTACCTAGTATATTTGAGGCTTCAAATACACATTAATTACATGTATATTCAAATCTTCATATACTCGATTGTCCAAATTCAATATAAAATAAAATAGTCAAATACGTATTATTAGATTTAAACTTTTAAAACAAAGTTTGTTTTCCATTTTTATTTTAAAAACACTACTCTTCATACTCGTTCTAGGATAATACTGATCCTGTCTCTAACGAGTCATTCTCATTGGATATTACTAATCCAATCTCTGATGAATTCTTTCGTTCGGTTCTAATGTGTCTTGTTCTTAAGCTCTGTAAATCAAAGCTCTGATACCACGATGAAACGACCCGAACTTCCCCTTACGGGAAACCCCGAATTGAGTTGAGAACACGACAAATCAGAACAAAAACAGAAGAACATTTCATTACTGTTATAACAATTTACACCGGAGTACAAGAATATACAGAGTATGAACAAATAATATACATTTGATAAATATCAGAGATTTAAATTGCACTTAAATACATAGCAGCGGAGAATAATACATAACACAACTGAAAAGAATACATGGATACAGAGCTTTCTGAATATAGTTCCAGTTGTAAATCCAAGATCCTGTGAATATAATATCTGCAAAACCAAAACTACTAGCTGTCCGTGTGGAAAATAGGGGCACCCAGAGTTTAGGTTAAAACAATAAACTCCAGGTCAGTCATGTGACTAGTGTGAGAACTAAAACAATTATTAATTTGATTTTAAAGTTAGGTATATCAAGGGACCATGCCGTATAACACGGAATGGGTTTATCCCCAAGAATACCAGTGCATAAAACAAACAACGCAATGCTAATTAAAGAAAATGAAGCTATTATAAGACTCGGATCCCATCACACAATGCAACGCAAGCCGGAGGATGGAGTTTTAGCTTACAATAGCCAAATAATGCTTGGTACATGATATTTTATCTTATATTATTACTATAAGTGAAGAAATCAACTTCAAATATAAATGTATCAAACATAGGCGGCATGGGTACCATCTGTCATGTCGCCATACTAGTCTCTACAATCAAAACCGAAATGTCACGTATTGGAAATTGGATTTCCGTCATGCGTCGAGGCAAGGGATGTACTCCTCGCCGTCTTCGAGACACTCTAGCAAATGCCTCAGGATCTCTCGTAGAAGACCCTTGGATCCTCCAAGACCAGTCCTCCCTTACGTTGAGGATTAGTTATTCCTGAACACACGTTGCCCAGTCCTATAAGACCTATATCCATCGGCTCCGTAGTAACCGATATATCCGAGGCGGCTCGCCATCTATCATCCACATAGGTAAAAATATAATAAATGTCTGGGCTCCATACCATGATACCACCCATAGCTAGAAAGAAACGTCAATACCTCCTTGGGTCCCTTACCCGTTTTTGACTCATACCGAGGAGTGAGGCTCGCAAATTAACGCTATACACAAAGCTATGCTATACTAAAGTCGTGCATTGATCATCAACCACAAGACTCTGTTTTTCAACCGAAGCCTTGATCCTTTGCATCTCAGCATGCCACACGGGCAATTCACGTCATGCGACCAATGTCTATCGATATATAACCTCTGAGCTCGTACGTCTCAGAGAAGGGCGTTAAGCAAAAGAATAAATTCTCCGCCGCCAAACAGATATATATTTAATAGAAATCAATCAACACAGAATAAAATCCAATGTCAGACACACATCCATTTACAAGTTCGTTCTGGTTCTGAACGAAACTGGTGGCACCTTATTCCTCGTCCCATATGTCCAATACAAGAGAGAGGTCCTTGCATATCCGGTCAAACTCCAAGTACGTCTGGACGATCACCACTTATTACATTGTCTTGGGTGTACAGCCCAATCAAGACATCGGTAATCATCCAAACGATGTAAAGACCTCTGGTCTTCAACCACCGTCTTCAACGTCGACTTATCGTCGAATTAGTTATTCGGAATAGGTATAAACCCGGCCTTTCCGAATAACTCACGTATATAATAAACAAGTGCTATAAAAACACAACTTACACCTCATTCCAATCCATTCAAATATTCTTATACTTTGGGAAAGGTTCCCATTAATTTTATCAAAGATAAATTCTTTAATCTTCCTTTGAATATCAATTCAAACCAAATTAAGGTTTATCCAAACTAGTCGGGATTAACGCTCCTTACCGATGTAATCATCTCTTTTATTTCCCAATCCCACCTATTCATCCCATGGAGCAAAACTGGTAATACTCTATATTTAACACCACGATGTTATCGGTAAATTCAACTACGATTTCACGTTCAAATCTAATTGAAGATTTAACTATCGCTTGGAGTTAAACCGGCGGTACTCCATATCTTGATCATTTCCCAAATTTGATAATTTAAATTATCACATTCATATTTCAATCTAATTAAAGATTCATTAAAAATCCTTTAGTTTTAATCTTCCCAAAAATCAATATTAATGATTATTTAACTTTGGGAAATTAAACATGTCGCATCGACAATCTACATCGTACTATTGATTTCTGCCGATATATAACCTTTAAGCTCGTACGTCTCAGAGAATGGTGTTAAGCAAGAGAATAAATTCTCCGCCACCAAACAGATATACATTTAGCAGAGATCAACCATACAGTTTGAAATACAATGTTAGACATGTAATCCTGTCCTTAACTGGGTTAAAGAACTAGTGTCATTTAAAACACAGTTCACGATAAACCAAAAATCCCATTCTATTAATTATGGAATCTTCATGGAAAACAGATCAATATATTTAATCGATATCAATTTCCGCATCCGACTAATAATATAAATGGAATAACAAAAAAGACTTTTAAATTCCATATATGTTAACAGTCTTCCTCCACAGAAACTCACTTCAATTATTACCAAATCGAATTCCATTCAATTCCAATTTATTTTGTTAAATTGGAAAACTTTACTTTGGAAAATTTCCTTTAAATCTATATAAAAAGATTTATAAATTCCAAATCACATTTCATTGTAAATCAGGTTAAAGAATGAATGTCGTTAAAAACACAGTTCACTATAAACCCAATTCACATTCCATTTTATTCCAGTTATTAAATATAATTGGAAACTCTAACAATCTTAATTAAAAGATTTATTCTTTTCACATGAGGTTCAAGAACAGTGTTACTGAAAATAGTATTCACGACAAACCCAAAATCCAATTCGTTCATTCAATTCCAATTAAATATTAATTAATTGGAAAAACTTCACTAAATCTTAATTAAAAGATTTATTATTTTCTCAGCTGGATTTAAGAACAATGTTAGTAAAGACACCGTTCACGACAAACCCAAAATCCAATTTGATATCAAATACAAGGCTCAGAATATAAATTATATCGGCTTATGTTCAATATCAAATTCTGAAACCAACAAATATCTTATTGGAAATAACGATATAAATATATCTTCCAAATTTCCATAACAATATTCATATAATCACGGAATTTAATATCGAAATATTTCGATGATGATTCCCATTTAAATCCATTCCAATTATTATATTGGAAAATTCTGGTTATATTCAAGCCCACTCTCAATCCTATTTATTTATTTAAAAATAATTGGATTATAATTTTAGTTAATAACTAGTTCATTTCGATAAAAATATATTTTTATCTTTTCAAATTTGGAATTTTTCATGCCAATTCTTTCCAAATCATTTATTATGATTTTACACAAATTATTAACATTTTTAATAATTTTATTAAGGCCCTTTCAGTCGATTTCCATAAACGATCATCGAACTGCACTTACAACGACCTTTTCGAAATTTGATTTGGACATAATTCCAAATCCAACCATTAGATTTCAAATCTCCTATATTCGTTGGAAAGCTCTTTTTTATACGAACCAATGGTTCTGGTTTTAGGAGAATCTGATGGTCAGATCTCCCGTAATGTCAATTCGAAGTCAATGGTCGAAATTCACGAACGGTCGCGGCGCGGTGCGGCGCGTTCTATTCAGGCCATTATATATATATATATATATATATATATATATATATATATATATATATATATATATATATATATAATGAGGCAAGTTCGAGAGCACCCTAAACAGTGCAGCGCACCAAATGCCTCTCATTCTCCATCAAGTATTTCCCCTTCTCTCTCCTTCTACTCACTCTCTCACTTCCCACTCACATTCTTTAATATAAACGGGTGGCGGAAATCAGGGGGCATTTGGGGTGCTTCATTTTTGGAGTGCAACCGAACGCTTGCCATATATAATATATTGTATATACTTCGCCGATTTCCATTTAAATTGTATTTTATAAATCGTTTATAAATTCGTTTTAAAACGATTTAAGCTTCATTTTCAATTTTAAATCAAAATTGAATATTCCTTATCATTATATTATTTAAATGATAATATTTTCAAAATATCTGATTTTGAAATAATTTCCTTTTCGATATTCATTATATAAATGAATAAAATCGAAACATACTGCTCACGTCAAAATGGCGCATATTTAATCAACACTGCTTCATATATTTCAATATTTTCGTGTCCATCCCAAATCGGACATCAAAATCCTATTTTGATCCATTACTAATATTATTTTAAAATATTAGTTATTTAAAAATATTCATTATTCGTCATTTTAAAATATTCGTTAATTTAAAATATTCGTTCTTTCCGAATTGGAATCAGACACAGTCAATTACCATATAATTTTATTTATATGGATTTCATAAAAAATGTATATAACAATAATCAAATAAACTAAACCATCATCCAGAGTGCATTACACAACTGCATAAGCATTAAATATAAATAATTAACGCTTACAACAGTTTGTCAACCCATCGATTAACATACAAATAAAAAATTGGGATGAATGTATGTCAATATCATCCCAATAACCGTGTGGGGTTTCAACCAACAAATATTGAATATTATTTGTGCAGTTGGGCGACGTGTAAAATATATTGACCTAATCGATATCAGTCAAATGAGTGTACATAAACAAATTGATCGATTTGTAAATGAATATTTATTTTCATTCATATACTCGTTAAAAATTATTTTTTTAAAGATAAAATATTTATTTCAACACATTAATATTTTATACAGTTCATTCATACAATAAAAATGATATTTTTATTGTTCTAACATTCAGAAAATTTCGGCAGCATAACAGCACGATACTAGAACCGGAATAAGGTATAGCCTTATCCCTCGCCTAATAATGGCTCGCGCCATACACATACCAATTCTAATCAATTCAATTTACATTGCAAATCAAATTCAACGAATTTATTAATCAAAATAAACAACCAAACATCCATGGTTTCAATCAGAGGTGTCGGGTGCTTCTAAGCACCGTCTGCGTCCTAGTATATATATTTAACTACAAAATAATTAGAGTGAGAAGTTCTCACCTTTGGGATCCACTCCGCCAGTTTTATTTCTGAATTTCTGAACAGCTTGGATTTGCCTGAAATTCCAATGCAACCCTTTTCATGTTGTTCATAGTAAAAATCACATTTTTAATATGATGCTTATATATTTAAAAATCGCATTTTTAAAACTTTCTATATATATATATTAAAAATCGTATTTTATTTCGCTTTTCATATAATAGAAATCATATTTTTAAGGCGATTCATATAATTAAAATCATATTTTTCTATCGATGTTTATATTATAAAAATCATATTTTTATAATTCAGTTTTCCATATAAAACTCATATTTGTTTTCCTTTTTAAAAATCGTATCTTTTCATTTTTAAAAATCCTATCTTTTCATTAACAAAATTCATATTTTTTTGTAATATGAAAAATCCGATCTATATATAAATCAAAATCATATTTTTCAAATCAAAGAATTCATATTCTTCCTAAACAAAGAAATCATATTTTCATATCTTAAAAATCTCATCTTTGTATTTTTAAAAATCTCATCTTTACATTTTTAAAAATCTAATCTTTATATTTTTAAACTAATGTTATTATTATTTTCATGCTAGATATATTTTAAAAATAATTGTATACATATTTTATAAAATTACATTTTTTTCCTTTGCTATTTCATATGTAAAAATCACATTTTTATATACTGATACATATAATAAAAATCATATTTTTATATCGCTATTATATATATATATATATAGAAATTACATTTTTAAAACGAAGTTATTTAAATAAAAATCATATTTTTATACTCATTCCATTCATATAAAAATCATATCTTTATAAGGATGTATATATTTTAAAAATCAAGTTTTTTTATCTAACTACAAATTATATTCTTATCTCAATGTTCTTAAAAAAAACTGATGTATATATTCGTTGTCATCTTAATTTCCTTCTTTCCTACCAATCAGACCATATTTATTAAAATTATCGAATGACCCCAAAATTGTAGAACATGAATAGGTTAAGAACTTAAAATCATATCTCCATAACTATTTTCCGAAACCATTTTTTCAAAAACCTGTTGAAATCTATTTTTATTTTTCAAATAGTTTTCAAAATAAATTTCCTCGAGTACAAGGCTAAGAAATCAATTGGATATTTTAACAAAGGTGGATTCAGAATTTTATCAAAGTAACAAATGGATAAACCTCGTAATTATAATTCCGAAATGGATACGGCATATAAACATGGGCTTTTTCCTCGTTTTTGATCGAGTAATGGTCTTAATTGGAACTAATAACAAAACCATACCAGGAATTTATGACTATCTCGGTTGTAGCTAACTTTTTATATTAATATATATTATTCCAGTTTCCAAATCTCGAATCAATGGAATCCACCATATGTCGCCTCATGCTTCACGACGAGACTACATACGTACTGTAGGCTAAGACAAATTTAGTTAGAAACCCGATCTCAGCATATTTCAACCCTTAGTCGCTCAAAGCCCATTATATTAAATTAGGCCCACGACAAATTTCTATAGTCGAAATAAATTAAAATCGAGTAAGAAAGATGAAGCAAAACAGAAAAGAAATTCGAATTACGTTCTCGCACGATTCCTAATTTAACTAGTTCCACTGATCACTTAACCAAGATTTGACACCAAATGTAACACCCCATACTTTTTTGTGCCCAAATTTTGAAAAAAATCAAAACTTAAACACATCCAAGCATGGAGCGTGTATCTGGTACCTACAATAAATGAGCATGAGCATAATCAAAGTATGAAAAAATAAGTCACAACGAAAACAAAATAGGATAATTTAGTATTAACTCAAGCGACTACCATTTTCAAAGTAAGTCACTTTGCCCATACTGAGCATGAGAAAGAACGAGAACCGAAAGCCAAACATGATCATCTATAAGAAGCCAATCTTCTCTATGAAACCCGGAGGTTAAAATGAGGAGGGGGTCAGAACAACAAGTTCTGGTGACTAAGAAATGTACAACACAGACTATAACACGGATATATTCCGTTTGGTTCAACCCAAGCTGTATGCCTGACAAGGTTAGTGATTCTAAACCAACCATGTTGAAGTTTGCGCACGACTCTACTACTCTTCCCAAAGTAGAATCCTCAAATTACATTACCGAGATATGACATTTACACACATTTTTGTGAAGCCTTTATACCAGAGTTTAATTGGTTAATTATATCGAGAGTGGGCCCCCAATTTCGGGGTGTCTATCTACATCCTCATTCTCTATTCTTTATTATTTAACGCCTCACTATCTATGATAGATAGGATGGATTCTCCCTGATCACTTAAGACTCAACGCGGGCCTATTGGTCACTTATTAACCTTCGATTAATGTATTCAATTTAACATAAAACTAGAGGGCACTAGCAACAGGCTCAACTAGTTAAAACTAGCGAACTATACACGAAGGTTATTAGTCCATCCCCTATTTTCCTTTAACACCTTTCCCTTTTTGGGATAAAGTAGGCTACGTTATTAAGTCATTCCTGTTAATTCCTTTTTACGGAAATACCATACGTACACCATTTATTTGCGTCACAGATTTGTATGGTTAATAATATCTTACATTATTAACCTACTAAGTCCAGCTATATTTTTAATTATAACTTTTATTGACATAAATAGGGAAGTTTAAATTCCCTTTTCTCTAGGATGTTTATTTAATTTCTTCTCTAATTTTGACTTAGTATTTAAACAACAATCAATATCCATTAATCCCTTTTGGCACCCATTTTTTTCCTTTTTATCGCCCTTTATGACTCTAAAGGTCATATTTTCCTAAGGCAACTATTTATCAGTCCCAAGTTATCTATTTATTGTACCCAAATGGACAATTTCTATTTTTGTTCTTTTATATATCTGTTTATTTGTTTATTGGTTGTTGTATATATACACATATATATTTATTTATGCACTCGGCCTCTCACCTTAAGTTGACTGCCTGTGGATGCTGGATTTTCCGGTCGGTTTTGGGAAGGCTTCTACCACAAGTGAACTTAACCTCATGCCATAGTACATTTATTTTTGTGCATTAGACCCCTCACATTAAACTGACTAATTGTGGTTGTTGAATTAGCCGGTCGGTTCCGGGCAGGCTTACACCATAGGTTGAGTTTAACCTTCTGTCTAAATGCGGTTATAATTTAGATTTTTTAATTGGGATCCACAACATTTATCCTAAATTGATTTTAGGAATTGTAACCGTTTTCCTATAACATTTATTTTCCCCCAATCAATACTGATTACAATGGTTATTCCTTTATTTGCAGTCTCATTTATAACGGGTAATTACATTTATTGCTACAAATGGTTACCACAGTTATATTAATTCAAAATGGATTATATTTACACATAATTCCATAATTGAACCTTATCCAAACATTCAAACATTTTTCACAATTATTATTTATTTATTTATGGCCTCCTTTATAATAGTCAATTACACTAATTGCTACAACGATCACCATAAATATATTCATTAAGTATGAAATATAATTTACAGGCATTAATCAATAGATGAATACCATTCAACATCTCAAACCTTCAAACCATCAATATAGTGCATATTTTACCATTTTATGCTGATTGGATGAATAACATGTATATACTTATTTTTATATTTAATTGCGGTCAGTGTAGTTATTATTATTTATTATTTGAAATACTTATTTTTAAATTAATGATTTGGTCTAATCAATTAACCAAATGTTTCCTTTTTATATTCAATCTTGCCAAGAATGTTTCAAGTCTCACAAGGACCATTAGCAAAAATCACTGTAAATCATGCCTATTTTGTGGAATTGACATATTTCCAAATCATAAGAAATATATGTAGTATATTTTTATTTTGGAATATTCGATGCAAATTACATACCAACATGTATTTTTTATATATATATACCTTTGCACCACTTTTCTCTTTTTAATTCTTTTCATCATACTTCCTGTGATTCTAAAATAATGCCTCTTTATTTAAAAGTGAGGAAAATGACATAATTTACGATGCTTGAGCCAAAAACCCATCAATATTGAATGTAAACAAGGAATATTTCTTTTATTCTTACAATCACATAATACATAAAGTCATCTTCCTATACAAATCTACATATTTCATATTTCATAACATAACTAAAGATCTGAAACATAACTACATCAAATGTATGTTTTATGGGTCTGATTTCCAGATCCACAGTGTTGTGTAACATATACAACATATTTCGTATTTCATCACATAACTGTAGGAATATGTGGGAATAATATATGAAATCCTATAATTCATGCTATACATAACCACAACTTGTCATTTACCAATTTTAACCGTATTCGTAATCAGATCTGATGGCTGTCGGAATTTACAATTATTTAAATAAAAGATCTGACAGGCATAAAACATAGATTGGATTCAAATGAAATAGATAAGTCATTATAATTATATTAGAAAATTTCCCGCTCACCTTATAACTTCCAGTTTCTTATTTTTGAACCTTTTTAGGCTTACAATTCCTAAGTTCTTATAAATCTACAATTTATCTAGAAAGGGGAAAATTCTAGATCTGTAGAAATGTAAGAAAAAGGGAAAAGAGCGAAGAAATTATTGTTGAGCATCAATTTGCATCCTCTACCATTTAATTTGATAATCTTCCCAATTGCATATGAATTTGATTTGATTTGATATATATGAATATATTTTTATTTTAGAAATTAGGTTAGAAGAGGAAGAAAAATGGTAGAGCTCCGCTGCCTCTATAGATTTGAATGGGAAAGAATGAGGCTCTACCCCTTTATTTATTGGGGGTGAAAATGGCCTTAGATCGTCAGACTAGTTTTAAGTTATATTTGTCCATCCATTTTATAATATTTTATGAAACCATCCCCCTTTACCTTAGTCGTCGCTGCCTGGCTCGACCAAGCGGTCGCAGCCAGCGATCGATCGTCGATCGACCACCCCGATTGACCACTTAGTGGACTAGGCAGTGCGGTGGCTGGGGGAATTATTATTGTCCATATATATTATTCTGTTTAATTATTTTCCGTCCGTAACTTTTTCATGCGGACTTCGTACGCGAAACTCCAAACATGAAAGTTGACCAAAATTCCAAGACAAACGCAACAGTTAAAGTTTCATGGTCAAATTCCATCATTTGCAGAAATTACTATTTTTGAGCTTTCAATTAAATAACTGCTTATTGTCAAAATTTTGGATTGCTACAATGCTATATTGATTACGATGGTTGGCTAATTACGAGCCTAAGAAGGAAGCTTAAATGTTGTAGTTAGGCCTTAATATGCATATAACAGCCCACATTTACGTATCGGAGGATCGTAAAATATTTTCATTTTATTCCCTAAGGGTTGGATCATTCTCATATTTTAATATATTGTTTATGGGGATGTGAGACATGTCCATAATTTTTACCAATTTTGTTTGTGACCATTTTTCCCCTGTTAGTCTTGTACAGGGTATAACTTTTGATCCAGGTCAAATTAGGTGGTGAGGCCTGTGTCATTGGAAAGAAACTGATGATTGCCTTTCCGTATAATGTTTACATTGAATATTTGGCTTAGTGGTTTGGGAGGAATCGCTGTTTTAAGGTTTTTCAGTTGGCTGTCCAGGTTTATAAAGCCATAATGGGCTAATTTGGAGAGGCCCATTAGTGGGCTAATGGAAGGGTATAATAGGGGGTGGGAGGTATAAGAAATGGTTTAGTTTCTCTATTCTCTCATTTGGTGGTATATGCTCCTCCTTCCTCTAACATATTTCCACCATTAAAATCGCGATCCAACCTTAGAAAATCGAAGAGGTATACCATTTGAGGCTAGATCTACATCATTTGAAGTGAGAGTTCATCGGATCAAGGGGTTTGGTTCAAATTGCTTGCTGTCCGGGATCTTAATTCATTGATTTTTGCTTGTTTTGGAGAATTGGTGAGTGGTTTGCATCTCTCACATGGATTCAATGAAGTATATGAATGTTTGGTCATGTTTTTCATCAAATTCAAGTGTTTTACCATAGATCTACACCTTAGTAAGTCCATTTTCATATGAATCACTATAGGATCTGATTTAGCATTTTTAAACCGATAAATTCTATGCCATTTCATGTGTTTATGCAAGTTAGATCCGTAATGTGCATCATATGTTCATTTATCATGGTTTTGGTGAAATTTACATAATTTTGATGGAAATCATCATATTCATGTTGTTAGTAATTTCCTAATGTGCTTATGGTTGTGTTGAATGAATTAGATGAGCATATTTCGTCGATTGGTGGAGTTTTGGTCGAAATCGGGCTTGAATTGGGGCTGTACAGGCCATGGGTCGTGCATGCTAGTGGAGTTGGTTGAGCCAAAGAGGGGTCGGTCGTGAAAATGAATGGCTTAAGGAACAAGTCATGTTTACGGTCTGTCGCACATAGGAGATCGATCGAGCAATGTGGTCAGTCGAACGTAGTCAAACAAAGGGGTCGGTTGGTCGAGCAAGGGGGACCGGGTCGGTCAAGCATGGACTTGAGCATGAGTTTGGGTCGAACAATGACAGGGTCGGTCGTACACCCAAGTGAAGGGTTCAGTTGGTCTCTGGTTGTGCCAAGTGAAGGGGTCGGTCGGTCCAGTGGTGGAGTCATAGGGTCGGTCGCACTAGGGTCAATTCTGAAAATTTTGTTTTTCAAGTATGACTCAGATTTGAACAGAAAGGTCTGAAAATATATTTTTGGGGGGAAACCCCCCGAACCCTAGCTGCAGCGCAGTAGTATAGCTCAACTCAGTGGTGTGGTGACTTCATAGTGAATTCAATGAGGAATGAGAAGTGAGGTGATTTGTTCTTTGGATGTGACAGATGTGGAGACGACTCAAGGATGTATTGAGTTCATGTGAAGTGATTGCTCTAAAATGTTATGAGCTTATGAATAGTCGTAATTGATAACGACTAGAGATGAGAAGGCCGAGGAATTATCCTTGTCATAGGTTCTAGCGGGATCAAAGCAGGGGTATGTTGGAAAGACCGGTGTTAGGTCAAGTACCCTGGGTGTCATGTATGGCCTAGACACGTGTTGTCACTACAAGAAAAACCACTTTCAACCGCAATCGAAGACAGCGTTTTGGGTGCGAATACTGTCAAAATTTGGTCCCCCTAAATTCACTGCTCAATGAAATTCTTCTGCTGATTTCAACAGTGGCTAAAACGCTGATACAACACGTGTGATAAAATATTTACCCCAAATAACACGCACGTCTAACATCCCGCCTCCACTTTCATTTCCCTCTGCCTAAAAAATTTACTTTCCCTCTTCCTCCAGTTTTGTTTCCCTCTTTTGATTTCATTTCCCGCGTTCGATTTCATCTTGCAGTAAAACCCAATTTTATCATTTCATCGTTCCTTATTTCCCTGTCCTCTTGTTCAGGTACTTCAGAACAATTTAGTTATAATTTGTCTGCTGTATATTTAGTTCGATCGATTTAGTTTTCAATTGATTTAATTGTCTGTCTTTCGATTCGATTGATTTAACTACTTAGTTCTTATATATTTAGTTTGACTGATTTACACTTATTAGTGAAATCTATAGTATACGTCAGGCAACTTAAAGAAAATCAAGAATATATACCTTAACATGTTTTTTATGTGCTTTCTTTCATATATTTGAAGCAACAGCCTTCCTGGTTGAAAATTGTTGTTTACATATATAGCTGGTTGAAAATTGCTGTGACATATATACCTGCTTTTGCACATATATACCTGGTTGTGTACATATATATCTTGCTTAAAAATGCTATGACATATATAGCTGATTGTGTACATATTTACCTACTTGTGTACATATATCGTTGGTTGAAAATTTCTTGTGTCCAGAGGGAAAGAGCAGTAAGAAGTAATAATTTGAGTATTTAAGAATTTCCACTAGGGAGTTGTGTGCATGAGTTGTGATTAACCATTTGTTTATAACCTTTTTGCTATTTGTATTTCAGATACTTGATTTCATATACATTGTATTTAACGATGGACAAAGATTGGTTGCAAAAACATAGGTATTAGTTGCTAATTTATATTAAACTCTCGATTTGACATACTATGAATTCTAACAATATAAAGTAACACTTGTTTTTAATTTTATTTATAGAACAAGTAGAGAGTATGGCCTAGATGTTCTAAAATTTGTGCTTGATGCCAAAAAGAAATTAGGAGATGTTTTTGTGTCCTTGTATAGACTGTCATAATCTTAGTCGTCATAGCGGAGACACCATTATTGAGCACCTGATTATAAGGGGAATGGATCCTAAGTATGAAGGTGGTATGTGGTATAATCATGACGAACAAGTGACTGTTGAAAAATCGGTTAAAATGGGTGAGACGCATGACTTACTCAAAGCAATTCACTATGAAGATTTAGACTATATCAATCATACTTTTTTTGATGATGACAAAGATAAGGACAGTGCGCAAAAGCGGCATGATAATTTACTTAAAAATTTGGAAGACGCTGGAACCCCACTGTATCTTGGTTGCACAAACCATACAAAGTTATCTTCCATTACTACTTTGTATTATTTTAAATGCGATACCGGATTATTTGATACTGGTTTTGATAAACTTCCTAATGTCCAACATCTGTTTTTGTCGAAGAATAACGTACTCCCCAGGACTTTATATGAAGTAAAAAAAGTTTCTAAAACTATTTGATATGGAATTTGAAAAGATTCGTGCTTGTGAAAATGATTGTTATCTTTTTCGTAAAGAGAACAAAAATTTAATTAGCTGTCCGAAATGTGGTTCTTCACGATGGAAGATCAATCGGGATACAAAGGAGATTATGCAAGATATCCCAGTTAAGGTGTTGAGATATTTTCCGATAATTCCAAGATTGAGAAGAATGTTTAGATCTGAAAAAATGGCAGAATAATTAAGGTGGCATTTCAAAAATAAAAGTAGTGATGTAAAGATGCGACATCCTGTATATTCTGTAACATGGAGTATGATTGATGAAAATTGGAAAACATTTTCAGCCGATCCACGTAATATTAGACTTGGTCTTGCTACAGATGGATTTAATCCATTTTCTACGTTAAGCTCCAAGTATAGTTGTTGACCAGTAATGCCTGTGACTTATAATTTGTTGCCTTGTTGTGCATGAAGAAGGAAAATATCATGTTAACACTTCTAATTCTACGTCCAAAACAACCAAGAAATGATATTGATGTATATCTGGCACCATTAGTAGAAGACTTGCATTACTTGTGGAGTAATGGAGTGGAGACATATGATGCACTAAGTAAGACACTTTTTAACTTGAAAGCTATTTTATTGTGGACGATAAATGATTTTCCAGCTTAAGGTAATCTTGCTGGATGCCGTGTAAAGGGTAAAAAAGCGTGTCCATCATGTAGTGTCAACACTTATCATCGGTGGCTGAAACATAGTCGAAAGACTATTTATATGGGTCACAGAAGATTTTCATCTGCTACAAATCCATTAATAAAAAAAGGCATGGTTTGACAACACCGTGGAGGATGGGAAAAAGCTTAGAATTCTAGTCGGCAAAGATATCTCTTTAAGTTTGAAAGACTTTCCAAATGATTTTGGAAAAGGCAGCGAAATCGAAAAGAAAAATAAGGGCAAAGGTAAAAAAGAAAGTTTGACAACGTCAACGAAGATGATGAAGAAGATAACGATCCTATTTAAAAAGAGGTATTAAGGTGGAAAAAGGAGATCAATCTTTTTTAACTTGCCATATTGGGAGGTTAGCATTTATATTTCATTTTCTTTATTAACCTATTACAAACAAAATGTGGGAAAACTCTAAAGCTTAACTTTTTCTTATTGTGGGCATTTCCATTACGTCATAATTTAGACGTAATGCACGTTGAGAATTTTTTTTGTGAAAGCACACTTAGTACAATGTTGCATGACAATAAATCAAAGGATGGGATTAATTGTAGACATGATCTACAGGATTGGGGAATTTGACATAGCCTTTGTGCACAACCTCATGGGACCAAAACATATCCTCCACTGGCTCCGTATACATTATCAAAATTGGAAAGAAAAAAATTGCTAAAGGCTTTATGATTTTAAAGGTCCTGATGGTTATTGCTCAAATTTTAAAAGATGCATATCATTTTGGTGGATTGTGAAATTAGTGGTTTGAAGTCTCATGATTATCATGTTTTGATGAAACACTTATTATCGGTTGTACTACGAGGTTTGTTGCCATAAAACCCAGAAAAGCAATTATTCGTCTATGTTCATTCTTCAATAAAATATGTCAACGTGTTTTTGATAGAGAAAAATTGCGGCAACTCGACGTCGAGATCATTAAAATATTGTGTGAACTTGAAAGATATTTTCCACCTTCATATTTTGATATTATGATACACTTGACGATTCATCTTGGGAGGGAAGCTCAGTTGTGTGGACCTGTTCATTTTCATTGGATGTATCCCTTTGAAAGGTATATGAAAACGCTTAAAGATTATGTAAGGAATTATGCACGACCAGAGGGATGCATTACGGAATACTATCTCGCAAAAGAATGCATGAGATTTTTTAACAAATTTTACAGTAAATCGACAAACCTGGAAAAAAAAAATTGAAATGAAGAATATGAAGATAATGCAATACTTGAAGGACGTCCAATTTCAATGTCCGAACAAGTTACATTGTCTGCCAAGGAAAAAGAAATTGCTCACTTAGTGGTGTTAATGAATATGGCCGTAGTGGAACAGCTTTTGGATTAAGTTAATATCATGTTATGTTTCCGTTGATTTTTCTAGTCATGTTTGTGGTTACAACTTGACATTACTTTTATTATACTAGTTTGCATTTTGAAGAGTTGCAAAATTCAAACAAGCACTTAGAAAGAAATGCGACATTACTTTGAAAATATCATGGAGATAATTTTGGTAGTTGGATTAAATAAAAGTTTGTTACAAAAAATTCAACATTTTTCTATACAATTTATAAACACTATTTTGAAATACTTGCTTTTTCTTTTTTCAGATTCCTATCAACTCAAAAGATCATGATAAAATGTTAAAATGGATTGCTTATGGCCCTAAAAATACTGCATTGTCCTGCAAAGGATTTATTATTAACGGACAACGATTCCATATAAAAGATGTCGATAGAGAAACTCACAATAGTGGAGTGACCTATGATGCGACCACCATGTGTAGAGCAAGTGTAAAAGATAATTCTCAAGTGGTTGATGCCAAGGACAAGACGATGGCATGGCCAGTTGATAGAGTTGTTATCGGCATAAGTGAGAAGTCCGGAAAAAAAAAAACGAGGTACGAAAAGAAAAAAAGGCAGAGAAGAAGATGCTCGAGAAGAGAAAGGACGAAGAAGTAGATAACCCTGAAACATCGGACTTGCCGCAATCTTATAAGTTGTGCCTGCTGCATCTTGAGAATTATCAAGGGCAGATTGCGTTATCTTTTCTATTCAGAAAAAAGGCAATTAGGTATATTTTAATTTTTTTCGATTTTGTTTGATTATCTCCCTTCTGTTCTGATTCACTATATGAATACTAGATTGCAAATTATTTTCTCCTCTTTCCCTTTTTTATTTGAATAATTTAATTATGGACACAATTCATGATTGTTCTAAACTAGAATGGATGAAATAATTAGTGAATCAATAGGAACATACCTGTATTTTTTGTTGATTTTAAATTTTAATGTTATTAATTTGGAAATGCATACAACATAGTATAGGAAAAAAGACGAAGAACGAAGATGATAAAAATTGTACTAGAGTTGGGAAAAATTGACAAAAGTTGTTTTGTACTCAAGTTTATGTTACAAAACTCATGCATGTATGATCTGATTGCAAGCCCCTTCTCCTTTTTAGTTTCAGATATAACTAATCCAATGAATTTTTCTTTATTATGTTTTTATTGTAACTGCAGCAAAGTCGAAGACGATCACATTCTAGGAAAGTTACAACCTAAAAGTGCCTCATCGGTCTTGGCTCTTTGGCGACCATTCAGCGTGAGTATGTTGCATTACATGCATTTATTGTCTATGCAGTCAAGTTAGAATTTAAGCGAATGTTAAAATTATAACTGGAGTTGTTGCTACAAACTTTTCAAAGTAACTTATTATCAGTAATGCCTGGTGGAAATGCAAGTGTTAGGGGCAGCAAACTACAAGTTGATGGATTAATTATATAATAATAATTGCATGCATATGTATGAGTGGTACTATGGTAGTAACATATGATTTTATGGAAACCCATAATTGTTTTCTAAATACGAAAAGCAGCCTCCTGGAATGACAAATTTACGGAAGCCCAGTTTTTTTTCTTTTTTTGAAGTAAAGGGCAACAATTGTTTTTTTGTCGTCTAGGGCAACCCAATGATCCGAGCCATCTCTGCGTATAGGACTCAGGAAATAGTGGAAAGAAACCTGACTTTTTTGATTCTAGGGTAGGTTTTGTGTTTAGGGTAGGTTTTATATTTATTTGTAGGGTTGCGCGTGCGTGTGTGTGTTCAATAGTGTATCATCATGCATGTCAATTAATATATGTCGTTTTAATAGAGCATGAGCAATAGCATAGAAGCAAATGTAAGTTGTACGATTGGGGCGGAAGCAAAGAATTGGTTGCCGAAGGACAAATGCATCTACCGCCGTGAGCAATTTTCCTAAATCTATTACGATAATATGTTTATATTACTAGTATCCTTTTTTTTAAAGAATTTTATATTATGAATCAACAAATATTGGTTATATGATAGAGTGCAAATTTCCCGGTGAATGCAAAATGCAAGCTCTATGCAGGCGTAACTCATTCATGGAATGCTTATCAGATGCTTTTGTTTCGACGGTAGCATGGCCTACTGCGAATGTTAGACTGGATTCAACTTTTACGTAAGATTCACATGATCTTGTGTGTATACGAACCTGTCACTAACATTTAATATTCTAGTTTTTACATCTGTTTGTGTATTTCATT
Organism: Allium sativum; assembly: GCA_030737875.1. Taxonomy (NCBI): domain Eukaryota; kingdom Viridiplantae; phylum Streptophyta; class Magnoliopsida; order Asparagales; family Amaryllidaceae; genus Allium; species Allium sativum. Next base: position 714,032,861 of record CM060912.1, read on the forward strand.
TACATGGTCTGTTTGTGCGCTCAATAACTATTTGAAGTAATATAACCTTCATCACTTACTATTTGGATTTTGGACGCATAAAAGCTTGAATCATATAAAATTAAATTCTTCACAGGATTCAATTCTTAATCAAGCAGAGAATTTTAACTTAATCAATAAATTAAAAAAATTGGTCACTAAGGTTGGTTCTTGGTCATACCTATTACATTTGACTTAAGATACACGGATACTCAGGTTGGTTCATGGGTTATAATGCTACACCAATAAGTAAACACTCTCCATACTGTTTGCTTGATTTCCTGGGCAAAGCAGTGCATGAACATTAGAGATCACCAAAAAAAGCGTTGAATCCAATGAAAAAAATTTACAATTGTGAGTTTTGTTAAATAAAAGAAAGACAAACACACCTGTAATTTGGAAAAATCTTTTAATTCTAGTGGTTTTTTCGCGTCATCTCCGTTGTTTTGGCACTTTTTTTGCATCTGAAAGTGAATCCTGTGGAAAGAGAAAATTGTTTTATAAACATAAAAATTGCATGGACATACAATTTCCTTTTTTCTAAAAACTGGTTATTGATACTTGAGGGGGTTTAGTGCTTTTTTTGTAATGGTTGCTATTTTCTGTTTGAAGGGATGTTTTGTGCTATGTAAATGCATGTGGTGATGCCCAGTTGTTGACATGTGAGTCTTGTTCCTATCTATATAAGCCCAGTTGTTGACATGTGTACTATAGTTTAAGTACCGTCTTTGTTTACAAACTTCGTTTATGGATTGAGTTCAGTTTCACTAATGGAAGCGACTACTAGTCGTGTCTTTATATAATTATTTTTCATTCGATTTTTTGGTGAAGCAGCCGTAGTATGATAATAGAGTAATGATATGTGTGCAAATGTAATATCATGATATGCATGCTGTAAATTTAGCACTAGCAGATGACATCATAAACAAATTACTGTGCAAATATTAGTGATGGCGTTTCATAATCGCTGATAAAACCTTGTTAACTTTTTACAGCGCATGACAAACGCTATTCAAAAATTAATAATAACATTTAAAATATGATGTGCATATTTCTACAGCACATATGACATGCTGTGTAAATATTACTAACATCGTTTCATGATTGTTGATAAAACGAGAGGGAACTTTTTTACTACGTGTAAAAAACACTGATAAATATTAGTAATGACGTTTAAAATTAGCTATTGAAAGTCTAAGTGTGAAGTTGTACATTTTTTGGCAACATGTTTTAAACGCTATCCTTTTTTAAAACAACAACTAAAATAAGTTGTGTATGACATATTAACAGCTAGTTCAAAACGCTGTAAAATGTGAAATGTTACAGCATTTATTCTACCGCTGTTGAAAAAAAGGAGCCTACGACAACTGTCGTTGTACAGCGTTCATCAAAACGCTGTAAAATCGTACAACAACGTTTTTGGGATGCTGTTAAAGCATTTTTTTGGTGTAGTGTGTGCATAGCGTGCGGGTTTTTTGCTAGAACCGAGGCATCGGGTATGGTCCTTGACAGTTGATGGCAAATTGTTTAGCCAGTCTTACGATTAACGATGGTTTCAAAGCAAGGTTGGCAGTGATAACCAGAGTCAGTCATGGACATTTGAATGCTTGGTTGTATTGATTGTATCATCTCACAGAGATTGTCTGACTTTGAATGAGGTGTTCTTTGGGTGCTTGCCTGATATTTGTTTCAGCCTCTGGGCTTGTGCTTAAGGGATGCCAAGTTCGATTAGGGTGATTTCGTGAGATATAACTAGAAGTTGTATGTGTTGCTTTAATTTTGCCATGTATGAGTGGTTGTTCTGATTGTCATGGCTGAATTTTATCCCTTTATATGTTATGGATCGTAAAGGCTATCACTGTCAGGTGTGGGGAAGGAAGGTGTGATTTCTTCTTTGGAGTTAGGTAGATTAGTTTGTTTATTTACCCGTTCTCATATACTTTATTGATGATGTTTGTTAGTTGTTTTATCGCTCAATAAGACTGTTATCTAACTCAAGGTTTTATGTTTCCCTCTTAATACCTTGGGATGTTCATCCGATTGTTTGGATGGGCAGAGTAGGTGGTAGGTGATAGGTGATAGCTTAGTGAGGACGATGTTGCTGTTCGGAGGCGAGCAAGAGGCCGACGTACTATCTTTACTGCTATCTAGTACCTCTATTTTCCGCTGTTTGTTATTCTACTCTGAGTTCTATAGTAAGGCAAAATTGTATAAACACTATTGCTAAATCCAAGTGTATGGATACCACTTTCTAGTTGTTATGGAAGCCTAGTGTTTTTCTGCTTCACTAATAATGCATATTGTATATGTTCTATTATATTTTATCCTTGCGCTGTTAGTTTACGACGGGTTCCGATGATGTTTACCTACCTTAATGATCATCCATAGCTGTCGTGCACACTTTTCAGCGCATTATTCCTCTAGTATAGTGTAGGGGTTATGGGCAGTCGTCACATCTGGTATCAGAGCTCTGGTTAACGATTTTAGCCAAAGTTCTAAGACGTAATCACGTATGAGAGACATACTTGTATATTTCAGTTGGATGTATACTATATGATACTATATAGTATGGTAGCATTATTACTCCATTAGCAGTTTTTTTCGCAGGTGGCTAATCATTCTAATTTGCAGATTTAGAATGAGTAGACGTTCTACGAGACATTCTGCTAGGGGAGAAGTTGTGCTTGGAGGGGGTAATGGCAGGGCACCTGACTACCCGACCATGTTTGAAGCTATGATAGAAGCATGCCTACGAAGGGCTTGCACTTCAGCGGCAACTATGGTAGATGTAAGTGTTCAGTTGCCTAAGGTTGTGGATTTTGCGAAGCTGCGAAAGTACTATACATCTCTAGGACGGAAACCATTCAAGGGATCTGAGCCAGCTGAAGAGATTCAGAGATGAATGGATTCTTGTGTCCGAATCTTTGGAGGCTTGGGGTTGGATGGTGCAACTAAGAGAAGGCTTGCATCAAGGCTGCTGCAGGGTAGATCCATGGAATGGTGGAATTCAATTACACTTGAAACTTAAAAGGAAGAGATTTTATGGGAGCAATTCCAGGCTAAGTCTGAAACAAAATTCATTTCCACGGCTCAGAAATCCGTTCTGTTCAAGAAATTCATAGAGCTAAAGTAGAATGGAAGATCAGTTCTCGATTACATTTATGATTTCGAGGCCTTGTCCAAATACGCTCGTTCATACATTAATACTCCTTAGTAGAAGAACGAGAAGTTCGTAATGGGTTTGGATACCTATATTGGAAGGTCGTGGGTGGATCATCTTAACGATCCATTTGAGAAGCTTGTGGAAAAGGTTGTTCGTCATGAGAGCTTGTTCCCTAAAGAGGCTAATGTTGTCGCTGCAACCAAGGAAGTTCAGAAGCCACAGCAGGGTGGTAATAATAAAAAGAGGAAGCGGCAATAACAAAAGGGAAAGGATGACCAGAAGAAGAAGAAGAATGAAGTGACTTTCTTCAACTGTTAGTAAAGGGGTCATTTTGCTAGTGAGTGCAAGAATCTTAAAGCTAAGACGAAGTGCTTCAGGTGTGGAAATCCGGGACATGAGAAGAAATATTGTCCAAAATCAGCTAAAAGGAAGCAAGTGGTTAAGGATTATGCTTTGGAAGACATACCAACTTCTATGAGAGCTTCTACTGCAGAGGAGAAAGGAAAGGGTGAGGTCGTGCAAGGTACTCTTTCAGTTAATGGTGTTTCAGTTCAAGTTTTGTTTGATATCGGAGCATCGCATTCATTCATTTGCAATGAGCTTGTGTGTCGTTTGGGTTTGGAACCCGAGATTTGTGATAGACCATTAATCGTGACTAATCCAATTGGGGGTTCGTCCAATCTTTGCATGATATGTCATGGTCTAGTGTTGTCGAGTCATGGTTGCTCTTTTGTGTGTAATTGCTTTGTTCTTTACTTCGCTGGGTTTGGGATCATCTTAGGCATGGATTGGCTCAAGAGGTATGCGGCAAGGGTGAATTGCGAGAAGCTATAGGTGAGAGTCGGGGATGTGGAAGGGCGAAAGGTGTTGATACGGTGTAAGCGCGAAGAAGGTGTCTTCGTTAGCTATCTATATTCGCTTGTGATTCCACAAGAAGACTTGTCATCTGTGATAATTGCTAATGATTTTGAGGATGTCTTTGACGTGGTCAAAGGTTTACTGCCGCATCGTGAGATCGAGTTTATGATTTATTTGGTCAAGGGTGCCAGACCAATTGTTATGCCTCTTAGGCGGATGGCGCCTAAGTAACAGTGAGAGTTGGAGGTGCAAGTTCGACACCTTCTAGGAAAGGGATTCATTCAGAGAAGTGTTTCTGAATGGGGCGCACCAGTAGTGTTTGCAACCAAGGCAGATGGCTCATTAAGATTGTGTGTGGACTAACGTGAGATGAATAAGGTAATCAAGTAGAACAAGTATCTGTTGCCAAGGATTGATGACTTGTTCGATCAGCTTCACGAAGCCAAAGTGTTTTCTCAGACGGATTTGAAACAGGATTTCACCAGTTAAGGGTAGCAATGGATAGTGTACCCAAGACTGCTTTGGTTGGTGATGCCATTCAGGTTGACTAACGCGCCAACATATTTTGTGGATCTTGTGAATAGGGTTTTCAGGGATCAGCTGAATAAATTCGTGTTGTGTTCATGGATGATATTCGGGTTTACTTCTGGAACGAGGAAGAACATAAGACGCACGTGCGAGTTGTTTTGGAAATCTTGCGAAAGCATCAGCTGAAGGCTAAGTTTTTGAAGTGTCACTTTTGGAAGAGTGAAGTAAGGTTCTTAGGCCATATTATTTCGGGTAATGGGATAGCGGTTGATCCCACTAAGGTGGCAGCAATTCAGGACTGGGATAGACCTAAGAATGCGATAGATGTGAGAAGTTTCCTTAGGTTGGCTGGTTATTACCGACGGTTTATCAAGGATTTCTCCAAGGTAGCTGCACTGTTGACATGATTGACGAAGAAGAACAAAGTGTTCACATGGGATGCAAAGTGTAAGCAAGCATTCAGAATCCTGAAAGAGAAACTGACGAGTGCTCCTATATTGACCATTTCAAGTGGAAATAAAGAGATGGTGTTATACACCGATGCATGTGGCACTGGACTTGGAGTAGTGCTAATGCAGAAGGATAAAGTTATAGCCTACGCGAGTCGATAGCTGAAGCCACATGAAAGGAATTATTCAACTCATGATGTGAGTTGGCAGCAATTATGTTTGCTCTGAAGATGTGGAGACATTATCAGTTGGGAGTTCAATTCGAGTTGTTTATGGTTCACAAGTCATTGAAGTATCTTTTCTCCCAAAAGGATTTGAATCTTTGACAACAACGATGGTTAGAGTTTCTGACATTGTATGATTTTGGTATAGCTATACTCCTGACAAAGGTAACGCAATGGAAGATGCGTTGAGTCGAAGACACACAAGTTTATGAGTGATGTTTTCGGAATGGAAGAGCCTTTTGGCAACATTTGATTTCAGGCCACGATGTGAGTTGGAACCCGAAATGTTGGCAAGCTCATCGATAAGACCTACTCTCAACGAAAGGATTGGCGAGAGACAAAAGCGAGATGCAAAGCTTGTCGAGTTTATCCATAAGCTGAAATGAGAGGATAAAGAGTTCGAAGTCGATCGAGAAGGTTGTCTTCGAAAGTAAGGACGATTGGTTGTTTCTAATATCGACGGATTGAGAGATGAGGTTTGAGGGAATTTCATCACTCAAAGTTGACGATTCATCCCAATGGAAATAAGATGTATCAGGACATGAAGCGAATCTACTACTAGGAGGGGATGAAGCGAGATATTTGAAAGTTCATTTCCAAACGCATGAATTGTTAGTTAGTGAAAGCTGAACAGAAGAAGCCAAGTGGTTTGCTTCAGCCATTGGAAGTTCCTACGTGGATGTGGGAGCAAATATCGATGGATTTTATCGACGTATTACCTAGGACAAAACATGAAACGAAGGGATTTGGGTCATAGTGGATTGTTTGACCAAAAATGCAAGGTTCATTCCTATCAAGACGACTAGGATGGCATTGAAGTTGGCTGAACTTTATGTGAAATGGATAGTTCGATTCCATGGTATCCCGAAGTGCATAGTGAGTGACCGAGATCCATTATTTATGAGTGGATTTTGGAAGAGTTTGCAGGAAACTTTGGGAACCAAGTTGGTTTTAAGTACGGCTTACCTTCCCAAACCTGATGGTCAGACCGAGAGAGTCAACCGAGTTTTGGAAGATCTCCTGAGGGATTGTGTGTTAGATTTCGTAAGATCATGGGAAGACCATCTACATCTAGTTGATTTTGCATATAATAATAGCTACCGGTCGAGTATTGGGATGGCACCATACAAGGTGTTTTATGATAGACCATGTAATTCTCCACCTTGTTGGCTAAAAACTAGAGATAAGTTAATATTTGAGCTAGAAATGATTAGAGAAACGTCGGACTGTATCGAGATCGTTCGACAACGAATGATGACAACCCAAGATCGTCAAAAAGGTTACACCGATAAGCGTCGAAAGGATTTGGAATTCGACGTTGGTGATATGGTTTTCGTGAAGATTTCTCCTTTGAAGCATGTGGTTCGATTCGGAAGTAAAGAAAAGTTAGCTCCTAGGTTCGTAGGACCATTTCCGATAGTCAAGCAAGTTGGAAAGCTTGCATATAGATTGGAGTTACCCGAGAAGATGTCGAGCGTGCATAATGTTTTCCATGTGTCGTTTCTACGGAAGTCCGTGCATGATTCGAATGTGGTGGTATCTCCATAATGATATAAAGACCAAGAAGTAGAGACCGTAGTTGAGAAATCTCGTAAGCCGCTTCATCTTGTGGGAAATGACACGAAACAACTTAGGAGGAAGACAATTAAGCTATTCAAGGTACAATGGAGTGAAGATAGCGATGAATGTACATGGGAGACGGAAGAGAGCACGAAGGCGACTCTTCTAGAACTCGTTGTCGGTAGGACCCTCTAATATCGTACCATCGTTATATCGTTGTATCTTTGCGTTGTTTGATAGAATTTCACGTGCTAGGATAAGGCTATGGATGCATGGCTTGATGGTTGCTAGTTTGGATTATAGAATTGGCTTCTCATGGATGAAAGACAAGTGGTAATATTGTGGTTGCTTGTGTTTGCTTGGAATTTCGGGAGCGAAATTCTTAAGTGGGGAGAATGTAACAGCCCCCATTTTACGTATTGAAGTATCGTAAAATATTTTTATTTTATTCCCTAAGGGTTGGATCATTCTCATATTTTAATATGTTGTTTATGGAGATGTGAGACATGTCCATAATTTTTACCAATTTTGTTTGTTACCATTTTGCCCCTATCAGTCTTGCATAGGGCATAACTTTGACTCAGGTCAAATCAGGTGGTGAGACCTATGCCATTGAAAGGAAGTGATGATTGCCTTTCCGTAGAGTGGTTATATTGAAGATTTGGCTCAACGGTTTGGGAGGAATCGCTGTTTTAAGGTTTTTCAATTGGTTGTCCAGTTTATAAATCCATAATGGGTTGATTTGGAGAGGCCCATTAGTGGGCTGATGGAAGGGTATAAATAGAGGTGGGAGGTATGAGAAATGGTTTAGTTTCTCTATTCTCTCATTTGGTGGCCTATGCTCCTCCTCCCTTGAACACCTTTCCACCATTAAAATCGAGATCTAAGCTTAGGAAATCGAAGATCTACACCATTAGAGGCTACGTCTAAATCATTTGATGTGAGAGTTCACCGGATAAAGGGTTGGTTCGAATTGCTTGTTGTCCGGGATTTTAATTCATTGATTTTTGCTTGTTTTGGAGAATTGGTGAGCAATTTGCGTCTCTCACATGGATTCAATGAAATATATGAATGTTTAATCATGTTTTTCATCAAATTCAAGTGTTTTACAATAGATCTACACCTTGGTAAGTCCATTTTCGTATGAATCACTATACGGTCTGATTTAGCATGTTTAAACCAATAATTTCTATGCCATTTCATGTGTTTATGCAAGTTTGATCCGCAATTTAGATCATATGTTCATTTACCATGGTTTTGGTGGAATTTACATAATTTTGATGGAAATCGTCATATCCATGTTGTTAGTAATTTCATAATGTGCTTATGGTTGTGTTGAATGAATTAGATGAGTGCATGCGAGCAAGTGGAGTTGGTCGAACCAAAGGAGGGGTCGCTCGTGCAAATGTACGGCTTGGGGAACAAGTCATGGTTAGAGTTGGTCGCACGTAGGAGATCGATCGAGCAGAGGTCGGTCGAACATGGTCAAACCAAGGGGTTGGTCGGTCGAGCAAGGGGGACTAGGTCGGTCGAGCATGGACTCGAGCATGAGTTTGGGTCGAACAATGACAGGGTCGGTCATGCACCCTAGTGAAGGGTTCGGTTGGTCTCTGGTTGTGCCAAGTGAAGGGGTCAGTCGGTCTAGTGGTGGAGTCGTATGGTCGGACGCACCAGGGGGTCGATCGCACCAAGGTTAATTCTGAAAATTTTATTATTCGGGTACGACTCATATTTGAACAAAAAGGTCTGAAAACTATATTTTTGGGGGAGAACCCCCCGTACCCTAGCTGCAACGCAATAGTGTAACTCATCTCAGTGGCATGGTGACTTCGTAGTGAATTCAATGGGGAATGACGAAGTGAGGTGATTTGTTTGTCGGATGTGATGAATGTGGAGACGACTCAAGGACGTATTGAGTTCGTGTGAAGTGATTGCTCTAAAGTGTTCTGAGCTTATGAATAGTCGTAATTGATAACGACTAGAGATGAGAAGGCCGAGGAATTATCGTTGTCATAAGTTCTAAAACGCTCAAAGTAGGGGTACGATGGAAAGACCGGTTGTTGGTCAAGTACTGTGGGTATCATGTATGGCCTAGACACGTGTTGTGTACAACGTGTGGGTTTTTTGCTACAACCGGGGCAGTGAGTATGGTCCTTGATAGTTGATGGCAAATTGTTTAGCCAGCCATCCGATTAACAATTGTTTCAAAGCAAGGTTGGCAGTGATTGCCAGAGTCAGTCATGGACGTTTGAATGCTTGGTTGTATTGATTGTATCATCTCATGGAGATTATCTGACTTTGAATAAGGTGTTCTTTGGGTGCTTGTCTCATATTGGTTTCGGCTCTGGGGATTGTGCATGAGGGATGTCAAGTTCGATTAGAATGGTTTTCGTGAGATATAACTAGATGTTGTATGAGTTGCTTTTGCCATGGATGAATGGCTGTTCTAATTACCATGGCTGAATTGTTATCCCTTTGTATGTTATGGACCGTAACGGCTATCACTGTCAGGTATGGGGATGGAAGATGTGAGTTCTTCTCTGGAGTTGGGTAGATTAGTTCGCTTATTTACCGATTCTCATATACTTTGATGATGTTTGTTAGCAATTTTATCGCTCACTAAGACTATTGTCTGACTCAAGTTTTTATGTTTCCCTCTAATTACCTTAGGATGTTCATCTGATTGTTTGGATGCGCAGACTAGGTGGCAGGCGACAGGTGATAGCTTAGTGAGGATGATGTTGTTGTTCGGAGGCGAGCAGGAGGCTGGTGTACTATTTTTACTACAATCTAGTACCTCTATTTTCCACTGTTTGTTATTCTACTCTGAGTGATGAAAAATTGTATAAACACTATAGCTGAATCCAAGTGTATGGATACCACTTTCTAGTTGTTATGGATGTCTAGTATTTTTCTGCTTCACTAGTAATGCATGTTGCATATGTTATATTATATTTTATCCTTGTGTTGTGAGTTTACGATAGGTTCTAATAATGTTTACCTACCTTGATGATCGTCCATAGCTGCCATGCACACTCAGCGCACTATTCCTCTTGTATAGTGCATGGGTTATGGGCGATCGTCACAATGCAACATATTTATTTACGTTGGCTGGGTAATTTACGGGACTAATAAACAAATGAAATTTGTGGGGTTAAATCAAGGGTTTTGGATTTATGCCAAGCTACTTGTTTGTTTGGGATCTATTCCATGTAGCATACCCTTTTATCATTTTCGATCTCAATTAAGAGGCAAGGATACGCACCATGCTATGTTATGGATGTAAGGTGGTCCAAGTAGGGGTGGGTACGGGTGCGTTCCGATGGGTCTTTATGCGTGCATTGGTCCGATTGGGAATATAATCCACTGTAACACCTGCAGATAAGGTTATGTTTTTGCTGATGGGCTAGGGCCTGATAAACCCAAACCAATAGTAGGCATAAATTATTTGCATTGGGTTCGCAACTGATCGATTGGGTAGTGCTAGGAAATTTCCTCCTAATTATATTTATTTGTTCCGAGTGTATAAAACATCGTTATGACAATTCAATCCATTAATCACTCATTAACTAATCGTATATCTAACAATCTTCACCGTCGAACCTTAACTATTCCTTAGTCAATTACGAAGTCAATCAAGTTGGGGTATAATTACCTCTCATATCTTAACTAAACAACATTCTTAACCTCAAAATAGATAAAGCTCAAAGCTTCAACCTTAACAAACGTCGCTTACGCAACTCTAGGATTTAGTTTATGAATTCAATTATTTAGTGGAAATTATTGATTATAACAATAGCGTTAAAATCTTTGTTTTTGAAACATTTAATTTGAAAAAAAATCATTGATTTGAATAAATAAATAATAAATTAGATCTTGATTAAACGGAAAGTAAATAATACTTTCCTGAATTTGATATAGTCGAATTTCAATGTATAACTCTATTTCGAATAATCTCTATTCGATAACTCTCTTTCGAATAATCATTACTCGATTAGCATTCCGAACTTCGGAATAAATTACCATTTTAGGTTAACTCATATTCCATTTTCTTTCTAAATTCACTTGTAAATTTTACTCGTCCAATTCTTTAACAATTTCTCTTATAACCATTTAATACTGCAAAAACATTTGCTTTTAATCCATTATCCATTTCAAAATGTGAATATTATTCCTTTCTAGAAATCTGGACTCGTTATATCAAATCAATCTTGATTTCGATTTAAAATATTATTACAGGTCCAAATTCGGTTTATCGAATCTTTTTATAACTTCTCATTCACATTCCATTTTATTATCAAATCTCGTTTATACATCAATCTTCTAGTCTATTTTATTTAGTAATTTTATAATTCTATCAAATTTACATTTGATTATAAAATATCGGTTTCAAACTGAATATTAATTATCTTTTCAGATTCCAAAATATATAATTTGTAAAAATAAATTATTTTTATAAAGTTCAACATAATCGAATACCAATCATAAACCCATATGGATTTATTTAAATTTTATTCACTTTCCAAACCAATGCTTCCCTTTTTAAACGATTTCTAATTTCCCTTTTAATTCACTCTTGAATTTACATCCCCAAATTATCCAATGATAATTATTTCCCTTCATTTATAAACATTGTTTATAAATTAAACTTCTTGTTTTATCAATATTAAAAATAAGTTATTATTTTGTTGCCCATTCGAAATTCAATTTCTATTTTGGAAAAACGGTTTTTTTCCTTTTAAATCTCAAAATCCCTTTTCATCATATTTTAAATATCAGTATATATAGGCCTAGTGATGCTATGACATTAAACATAACAAAATCTATCATAGAACATTTAATGCATCATATATCACATTATATGAAAACAAACAATAATAAATTTAAGGAATCCAGTTGTATCCCTCCAACATGTTTCCCTGCATTCACAAATGTTAATCAACGTGAATAACCTAAATTTCACTTCAATGTGAGATATCATAGTACATAGAATCAATATTTAACCAACGATTTATATATATAACTATATCTATAATTTCAACCAATATATTAGTAATTCATCTAAACAACCATCACACAACATTCAATAATCATTCATCAACATTAAAATATATTTATAATATTATAAATCTGGATAGAGTTAGTGAGTTTACTCACTTTGGTCATTAATCGTTGAATACGATTAATTTCCAATAGTTCAATCAAATGTATTTCACCATAAATTGTAACGAGCTCCAAAACGCACCAAACCAGTTCCATAGCCTTCATCCATACGATCCCAATGGATCTGGTTTCATTAAATTGAGATCATGTATGAGCAAAATACGCATTTTACATGATTGTTTATAAATAAGGATCATTAACTTATATTAAATATTAATAAATTACTCTAAGTATATCCTTAATTAAATGCTCTCGCTCATCATTACTTCTTCCTCAAATGAAACACGCAATAGTCTAGCTAATATAGTGCCCCTTTTGATCCTCCTTCCCGAGCTCATTGCTTCACAAAATCACAAATCGAGCTTGCCATTATAATCTCCATCACTCTCTCCTCTTCTCCATCATCCCAAACCCAGCCTCTCTCGCACCCTTGACTCCCCAGCATACGCACGCACCTAGTATTATGATCGACACAATCTGTGATCGAAGTCCCCAAAATGTGCACATAACCTTTTTTTCAACCCCTCAATCCAAATATAGCAACGAAAACGTGAATCATTGCTCTATATTCTCACGTCATATAACCCTACGCATGGTATGCTTATTTCGAACCCCCAAAACCGGCATCGCACACACTGAAAACTATATGGTAATGAAGAGCAAGTGGTCAGGAGTTCAAATATATATATATATATTGGATTTTTTCGTGAAGGTTTAAAATTGTTTTGATTTCTGAGAAGCCATGGAAAGCTTCAGTTTGCATTCTTCTTTTACGCAGAACAAAAATAACAATGGGCAACTGCTATGTTTTATAGAAGAGAGGGATAAGATCAAAGTCGGTTTCATAGCATGTGCTTTGGTACATGGTAGGTTAACTATACTAAGTTTAGACTAAGGCATGAGACTTAAGGAAGATGTAGGTCTGCGTTGATCTGAAACAACTCATCATGTTTTTCCTAGGCATGTGAAAAGTAGGATTAGGATATTTCTTTATTGTTTAACTTAGTGTTTTATGGTTTATGTTTTTTATTATTATTTTAATTTACGAAACTTATGGTCGAAGTAACAAGCAATAAATACTACATATGAGCTCCATTAGCGATGAAAATTGTAACCTTACAATAATTTAATATTTTGAACACAATGGAACTAGTTTCGTCGAATTCCGAGTTCATTTGTAAGAATTCCTTTTAATTTCAAAACGGTTAAACAATACATGTTTATATTGTGCACGGTCACAAAATAACTCCAATTGACGTGAAACTGAAGATCTTATAATAATTAATCACTATGGACTTAATAAAATTAGTTTCATCAAAAACTGAGGTCGTTTGAAAATTAGCTATTCTTTAATTCCTTATTTGATCGATATAATATATATTGATTTTACAATGATTCAATATAATAATAATAAAATTATTATTTTCACATATATATATATATATATTCAAGTAGAATTTATACATATTCAAAATAAACAAAATACGGATTTATACTTGACGTTTTAATCTCAAGTTAAAACGACATTTAATTTATATTAAAACCCTTTTATTTTATTAAAGAAATCGTCATATTTTATAAACTACTCCATAGCGATTTTTGAAAATTTGATTTGGACATAACTTAAAATCTACAAGACGAAATCTCGATTTTTCACTTTCATTAGAAATATATATTTCAATAGATTTGAACGTTTCTTATTTCAACGAACTCCGACTTATAACGAATCCTCTATAGTCAATTTAAGTTCAAAACATAAAACTTTGAACTACCACGAGGTTATGAGCTTATTTTAAATTATATTATAATTAATATGTTCAAACTTCATTTATAAACAAATTCGTTATTATAGCTCGAATCTAAACTCGATTAAATCTCTTAAATTATCCACTTCACACAATATTGCCAATTCAATTCATTCCGACTATTTTGGAATTAAATTTATTATTCCACTATTTATATTGATTAAATATTCAAAATATTTGAATTCAAGTCATTTAAATTACCAAATAATTATTTAAATAATTAAATAAATTATTTATTCAATCGTTAAAAGTACATGACGTTACATAATTCTTCATGAATCTCTTTAGTAGTACCATGAATTTTGGTATTATCTTTTGAGGATTTAAACATATGCTTTGAAAAATCGCATGATTGATTCTATAATTTCATTTGTTTCTAATTTCGGAAACCCATATATGGAATTATTCTTGGCATATCCAATAATTATGCATTTAGATGTTTTGCTTCCTAACTTTTCCATTTATTGGTGTAGTTTTCCTACATATGCCAAACATCCTTATACCTTTAGACGACTAAGGTTATGTTTTCAATTAAGCCATAATTCATAAGGTGTTTTGCTAATTCTTTTAGTAGCAACTCTATTTAATATATAACATTCACTTAAAAGTGCTTCGTCCCGCCAACAATTGGATAAGTCGGAACATATTAACATACACTTGACCGTATTCATTAAATTTCTATTTTTACGTTCAACAATGTCATTTGTTTCTAATGACTATCGTGGTGTAAATTCATGGATTATTCCATTAGATTCACAAAACTCTAAAAGTTCTATTGATTTATACTTACCACCTCTGTCAGGTTTTTGTACTTTAATTTGACGGTTTAATTGATTTTCAACTTCTGCTTTATATATGAGAAACTTGCTCAGAACTTCATCCTTACTATTTTGGTAAGTATACATAAGTACATTTTGAATAATAATTAATAGATGTTTCAAAGCATTTGTTTCCTTGTCGTTGAACTTTACTATGTAAATCTACAACATTGGTATGCACATGTCCAAGCAATTCAGTGTTCTGCTTACTGGTTTATGTGAATTAAAAGTTAATTTTTCTAGTATACATATTTCACACTTGCCAACATTCTCACTATTACATTTGGAGATAAGTCTTAAATTACGCATATTTCAAGCAGAATTAAAATTAACATGGCCTAACCTAATTGACGTAAGTGTAAAGATTCAACAATATAAGCATAAACTAATTTTCTTAAATTTATTTTGAACACTCCATCACATGAATATTCTTTTTTAATAAATACATTATTTTTGGACATAGCAACACTATCTCGTTCAATGATTGACTCAAATCCTCCTTTGTTGAGGCGATCTTCAAAAATTAGATTCTAAGTCATTTTTGGAACATGGATTATATCACCCATAGTCAAAACTTTTCCTGAAGTAAACTTCAGAGTAATATTCCCAATACCCGCAACTTTGGCACCAATGTCATTACCTATTCTTACTTTTTATATTTCGTTGCATCCTTTATATGTATGAAACTGTGACTTATCATTACAAATATGAATGGTTGCTCCTGTTTCTAACCACTATCCGTCTTCAACTCCAACAAGTTGTAATCCTCAACAACAATGACCAATTTAGATTCATTTTCAAAATCAACAATAATATTAACATGTTTTTTCTTTTATTTCTTGTTTCTTATGCGAACGCCGCATTCTCGGGCCCATTGACTAGGTTTCTTATAGTAAAAAAATTCACCTTTGGGATTTTTATATTTCTTATTTTTGTTCTCTTTGGAATTGATCTTTTTTTCCTTTCCATCAATGTGATTCTTAGAAAATTCTACCTGAACCACAGTTGCAGTTTCTATCTCTTGATCTTCTTTCTTATCTATCTTGCGAGATTCTTCCTCAATACGTAAATATCATATGAGGGATTTCAAAAAATGTGTTTTTTCATCATGCATTAGTTTCTTTTTATAGACATTCCAAGTATTGGACAACCTTGAAATTACAACTCTTACTTGAAATGTTTTAGGAAAATTTATTTTTGAGCCTTTTAGTTTACCAACAAACAATTTTATTCATGGTCTTGGGAAACAATATTAGCCTCGTCATTCATCTTACAAACAATATGATTACTTGTTTGAAACTTCTAAATACTTGCCTCTTCAATGAAATATTTAACATTCAGAGTCATCCATAGAACTTTTTCTCCACTAATAGTTCAGTGTACATTGTATAATAGATCTGAAAGTGCATTAAAAATATTCCCTCGACAAAGGAAGTCTTCTGTAACGACCAGTATTTTTACGGTATAATAATTAATTTTTTAAATAGTGATTTAATGATTTAAATGGTTGTTTAATTAAATAATATTGAATATTTAATTAATATAAACAATAGAATAATATATTTATTTCTGAAATAATTGGAAATAACAGAATTCACAATATTGTGTGAATTGGACAATTTATAATATATAATTCAGTTTATAATTGGATTATATTAACGAATTTATTTATAAATGTCGCTAGAATGTATAAATTATATTATAATTATAATCGAGCTCGAAATGGACGGCAATTCGCAATTTGGCAATTCGAACTTTAAACGAATATACAGAATTCGTTTTTAAGTCGGATTTCTATGAAACAAGAAATGTTCGGAGCTGGTGAAGTATATTTTTCTAATGGAAGAGAAAAATCGAGATTTCGTCGTGTAGATTGTGAGTTGTGTCCAAATCAAATTTTCAAAAAATCGCTATGGAATTCCCTTATAATTTACAACGATTTATTTATATTATAAATGGATTTTCAATATAAATTGAATACTGATTTAATCAGGATTTGAAATATCAAGTTATAAACTCTAATATGTATATTTTGGAGCTATATGATATTCTGTGTGGATATATATGATAATATTAATTTATTAATATTAAATTAAATTGTTTTTAAATATATTAATATTTAAATGGATTTATTTAAAGCTTTAAAAATAGTCATTTTTGCAAACGATCTCCCTTTTCGACGAAACTAGTTTTGTTTGATCCGGAATATTAAATTATTTAGATTTCAATTTTCGTGATTTTTGGAGTAAGTATGTGGCCGTACGGGATTTTAATGTGAAAAATAGTTGATAATTTGACTTTAAAAATACGTTGTGTGAGAAAACGGACTCGGAATTCGACGAAACAAGTTTCATTGGGTCTGTAATGTCAAGCCATAGCCGCATGTCAATTTTCACTGAAAACGAGATTCATATGTGATTATATGCATTTTTAAACGATAAATTGAACTAACGCTTCAATAGAAATCAATATAAAAATGGAATATAAAAATAATATAGCTATCCGATATATACTTGAAAACCTTCTTAACCCTAAACAAATTTCCTTTGGTCAAATATTTTTCCACCGTCCTCGTTAACCATACAGCAAAAATATAGAGCAAAAAATAAATAAATAAAATGCAAATAAAATTCTATAAATCCTAAAATCCATATTGTTGAGTTCATAAGGAAGTTTTCACAAAAGATAGTGTAAGTTTTAAATAGCTTGAACTAATTTCTGGAGTTGGGAAAAACAAACACGAAAGTTAGGGTTGGCTGGCGAGTACGAATTAGGAACCCGGAGTTCGTCTTGAGTGCATAGGTGGGTTCGTGGTAGGAAGGCAGTTTAATTTAAGGGTTTTGGTGGGTTTCCGATGTCGATATGAAGGAGCGGTGGTCATGTGAAAAGGAGATGTCGCAATTTTTTTTAGGGGTGCGAGGTGGTGAATGTTGTGATGGAACTGAAGAGGTCGGGAAGAGAAACAATATGGAGTTTTCAGATTGTGGGCTCGTGAAGCAAATGGTGAAGAGCTAGAGCTCGAACGAGAGGCAATGGGAAAGTTGTACAGGGTCGGGTTCGGCTGTTTGCAGTGAGGAAGAAGGAAGACTTAAGGGAGGGAAAGTGGTTAATGTTATATCTTTATTAAATTCAAATAAAGAAGGGGGAGGAAGAATGAGTCGGTTAAAGGTCTATGAATGGCATGTTTAACAAAGGAGGTCACGACATCTTATTACGGGAGAAGAAAGGTAATGAGTAGAACAATTAACGTGTTAATAATATAATTAAGAAGGGTAATAATTTAATTAATTATAGGTTTAATGGCACTATAATATATACGAACCTTTAAAAAAATCTTGTCTTTTGCATACCTTATCAGAATTGGACAAAACAAGATTCTTTGGTATCGTATGGGCGGTGGCTACACCATGGAACTGACTAGGAGTGAATTGGAGTTCGTTACAATTTATAGCGAAATAGATTGTCTGATCTGAATCAACAACAATTATTGTTATTTAACGATAACTGTCCAATGTGAGTAAATCTCACTAACTCTGATCAGTTATATTTTTATAACGTATTTTTATAATTGATAAATGATGGTTGATTGCTATATGTTGATTGTTTAGTTGAATTGCTGATGTATTGGTTGAAATTATAGATAACGATATATAAATAAATCGTTAATCAAATATTGATTCTGTTTATCAGAATATTTCATATTGAAATGAAATCGATGTTATTCATATTGTTTAACATCTTTAGATGCAGGGAAACAGGTTGGAGGGGTGCAACTGGATTTCTCAATATTTATAATACTGTTTGTTTTCATATATTGTGATATATGATGTGATATAAAACCTGCGATTGATTATGATGACACTGGTCTGTTTTATTGGTATTTTAAATACCTTAAGAAGTATTGGAATGTAAAAAGGGATTTTTCAAAGTGTATTTTGAAAATGAAATATTTATAGGAAATAAATATGATATTATAAATGAAATATTTATAGGAAATAAATATCATATTATAAATGAAATATCTATAGGAAACATATATAATTATAAAAGGAAATATTCATAAAATCAAAGGATTTTATAAAAGATAAAAGA
Source organism: Allium sativum (assembly GCA_030737875.1). Taxonomy (NCBI): domain Eukaryota; kingdom Viridiplantae; phylum Streptophyta; class Magnoliopsida; order Asparagales; family Amaryllidaceae; genus Allium; species Allium sativum. The sequence continues at coordinate 714,051,539 of CM060912.1, forward strand.
AATATTTATTTGGAAAATAAATAGAATTATATATAAAAGAAAATAATTATAAAATCAAATGGTTTTATAAAAGGAAATAATTATAAAATAAAAAGGGTTTCATAAAAGGAAATAATTACAAAATCAAAGGATTTTATAAAAGGAATAATTATAAAAAGAGAATTTTATATTAGGAAGGTTTAGACCCGTGCTTCGCACACGGGTGTAACATGATATTGATTTAAAGTAAATATTTAATAGAAATCTGTTTTAACAGACAAATTGAGGAGAATAATTTATAAACGATGTTTATAAATTAAGGAAATATTTATCATTTGATAAATTGAATATATAAAATTTGAATTTATATAAAGAAGTAAAATCGTTTTTAACACCGACAATTGAAATGGAATGTGAACGTAGTAGTTATAAAGGAAATTTTCAATGAGATTATAAATGTTGGAAATGAAATAAGATTTGTATTAATAATTCTGCAAATAAAAATATAAACAGAATTTGGGTTTGAGATATTATTTTAAATACGAAATCAAAGTGTTTTGATTATATAAAGAAATATTATTCACAATTTATGTGAAAAATTAGATTAAAGTAAATATTTTACAAATAAAATATTATTAAGGAATTTGGGGTTTGAATTAGGAATTTAAATGGAATTACTGAAATTAGAAACTGACTGGAAATTAGTTGAGTTGAATGGCTTTCTGCGTATCGATCTGATGTTGGTTTCGACCTTCGGGGTTTATACTTGGGAAGTTGTTCTCTTACTAGTTTACCGTTAGAGACTGATAGAGGTGGGAAGATATTGATGCGTGAATCATAAATGGAAACGTTTTGCAAAGTTAATAACGTATATTTTCTAATTTTAGAAAATAAGGAATTTATGAATATATGGAAATGATAAATGGGAAATTGGGAAATGAAATGATGATTGATCGGTAAGATTTCCATTTGGGAATACGACCGTTGTTTGTACACATGTTTTCCTTTGATAGTTAAATCACCGAATATCAAAGATTTTGACCATTTCTGTTGTCAATACGGAGCGACGGGGATCAGATATATTATCTGAAAACTACTCCGTATGGCATTAGCTTTGCGAATCAAATACGATGAAGATAATTGAAGACGGATTTATGCAAGGGTTGTTCAGTAAAACCTAGGTAGAAATTGCCTAAGATGGATTTACAGAATAGTGCCTTCGGGTTGTCCAGTCCCAGGACAACCAGAATGGCCGAATGTCTAACAGAGTATATCTGGTAGATCGCGTAAGTTTATCGTTTCAAACATATTTACATTGGTAGCGGAGGAATTCGTTTCTCTCAGCTTATACCCGTGGTATTTTTGGGAAAATCAATTTGTGATTTGACGGGTATGACGATGTGGCATTCAAAGTAAATGAATGGGTGATTTGTTAAAAGACACGTTATGACCTCAAGCCTCATCAACTAGGAAATGATAGAAATCGGGCAGGCAGCATGGCTAAGTGGGTCGCACCCAATTAGTGTTTATTGTCACCATCTAGAGAATATTCATATTTGTTACTTCTTCCAATTCTGTATCTCCCGGGAATGTTTATGTTGGTATACCAACCATAAGGTGACAATATATTCGGAACATTCAAGCGAAATAAATGGCCGGTCATTTGTGGCCGAGTTACAAGATGTTCTTGTTGAACTCCAGTGTATTGCTTCTAGAGTACACTGATCGAAAGGTGGTTCCATACCTTGTCATAGTTGGGAATTCATTATCCAATAAGAGCCCATGATTTTTGATTGTATATTATATATGTAGAACGTGAGATGAAAGCGTTCTACTAGATTGTTATTTACTTGATTTAGGCATTATTATAATATTAGAAGAGTTGTGATATAAAGAATATTTTAAGTAGACATAAGGTAAAAACCATCCAAGTTTATGTGTGGATCGGTCTTACGATTTTCCTTTCTTTTAAAAGAGTTTTAAAAGTTTAACAAATGGTTGGAGTTTACTCACACCAGTCACATGACTGACCCAGAGTTTATTTTGTTTTGTTCTCCCTAAACTCTTGGGTGCCCAATTTTGTACGGGCAGTCAAGTAGTTGGGATTTTACAGATACTTGGAGAGCTGGAGCAGGAGGCTTCAGGATTACATAGCTATTGTCAGTTCCGCTGTGTTGTAAGTTTTGTACTCTGATAATAGTATTGTATACCGATACTGTTTTATTCCAAAGTTATGTTATATAATATATTTTATTCATTCCGCTGTGAGGTTTGTGATACTCTAATGTTGTTGTAGTTGTATTCTTCTTCTTCTATTCTAATTTTCTATCTTATATTCTCACCCTCTAACTTCTTTCTATTAACTATCCGGTATTTCCGATGCTTGGATAGTCGACATTGAGTTTATGTCGATAACCAAGGTCGCAAATCACCCGGGTCCTTACAGTGGTATCAGAGCAAAGGTTGAGTGCTTACCTTGGCTCCGTGGTGTGAATCAGTACAGATGAGGTTAACAATACCCTAGATTGAGTTTAAGTGTATATATACGAGTGAGTGTTTGTAGATTTTATAAAAAAAAATGTTTTATATTATGGAGATTTATTTGTTGAGTTGTTTATGAGTTCTGGTCGATCATTTTGATCCAACGTATTGGTAGGGGATTCTAAACACTCGAATATGATAAACCTACACAGTATGTTTTGAAAATAGGGTAACTGAAATAATTTTACCCCAAAGTTATTTTGATATAAAGATAGCATTTATATTAGAATTATTATAGTATATTTGATGTGTTGGTTATTACTATAAACGAATGAGATTATAAAAGTAAAATGGTTATGTAAATAACCAATCAGAATTTGTATAAGTATAATTTATAAAGATTAGACAGATTAAATCTGAAATTAAATCAGAATTGGAATTAAAATTCCTAAAAGTTGGAGAGGTGTTTGTAAATGGATTTGGATTAAATATATGAGAATTTTAAAATACTGCGAGATTTGAAATTGTTTTACAAGGCGTGTGAATGGTATTTTGAAATATATTTCAAAATGCAAGTGTTTAAATATGGGATTTGAAAGTGATATAGTATTGAACTCACTTCGGTCGCTGGAAAATAATTCTGATGACGACTGCGCAGCATCATCGGTGTTCATTTTCGAGTTCTAAGTGACGAATCACTACCAAAGATTTTGTTTTTGAAATTTTTTGTGTGGAAATAAGTCGTTTTGAATCATAAAAAGCGATATCTAGTTTCAAAAAAGTTAAACTGTTTAAAATTTCCAAGGAAAGATTGTTTGAATTAAAAACAAATTAATAAAAATTTGGGAAAGCTAATTGTGTGAATTATATTAGAATGATATCGAAACAAATTGGATTGTGAGATAGGAAATCCGAAATGGTATTTGATTGGTAAGTTAAGAGTTTGGAATCAAGAATGGAACTCGAATTTGAAATGAGATTTGGTTTGGATATGAGCGAATAGCTGTGTTGAGGATAATTTGAGTGGAAGTTGATCGGGATGACATTGGTATATGCAGAATTGGTAACATATGGAAATGTTATAATGGTATGCCCGACAAAAAGGTACAAGTTTATTTTTACATGAATTTGGTGATTTATGAGCCGAATTGGCAAGCCGCTCGGCTATTTTATTTTCTTTTGGATTGGAGAAGGCCCAGAGAGGCGAGTTGTAGTTGTACCGATCGACCCGTACAAAGGAGGTGCTAGCAAAAAAATTCGAAAATTTATGGTGTTAGAAATTTTTTAGAATTTTTGAAAATATTCGTTAATAGAAATGAATCAATATTTTAATTTAAATAAATTGATTCAGTTGAAACTGAAGATAATAGATAAACAAATAATTTTTAACCCAGCTAATAGGGTGTGTTTCCTACCTTAGCAATTTCGAGGACGAAATTATTTTAAGGGGGGAAGAATGTAACGACCCATATTTTTACGGTATAGTAATTAATTAATTTAATTATTTAAACAGTGATTTAGTGATTTAAAAGTTGTTTAATTAAATAATATTGAATATTTAATTAATATAAATAATAGAATAATATATTTATTTCCGAAATAATTGGAAATAGTATTCACAATATTGTGTGAATTGGACAATTTATAATATATAATTCAATGTAGAATTGAAGTATATTAATGAATTTACTTATACATGTCAGTTGAACGTATAAATTATATTATAATCGAGCTAGAAATGGCGCAACAGTTCGCAATTTGGCGATTCAAACTTTAAACAAATATACAGAATCCGTTTTAAGTCGGATTTCTGTGAAACAAGAAACGTTCGGAGCTTGTGAAGTATATTTTTCTAATGGAAGAGAAAAATCGAGATTTCGTCGTGTAGATTGTGAGTTGTGTCCAAATTAAATTTTCGAAAAGTCACTGTGGAATTCCTTTATAATTTATAGCAATTTATTTATATTATAAATGGATTTTCAATATAAATTGAATATTGATTTAATCAGGATTTGAAATATCGAGTTATAAATTCTAATATGTTTATTTTGGAGCTGTATGATATTCTGTGTGGATATATACGATAACATTAATTTATTAATATTAAATTTAATTGTTTTTAAATATATTAATATTTAAATGGATTTATTTAAAGCTTTAAAAATACTCATTTTTGCAAACGATCTCCGTTTTGGAAGAAACTAATTTTGTTGGATCCGGAATATTAAATTATTGTTAGATTTCAATTTTCGTGATTTTTGGAGTCAGTATGTGGTCGTATGGGATTTTGATGTGAAAAACAGTCGATAATTTGACTTTAAAAATACGCTGTGTGAGCAAATGGACTCGGAATTCGACGAAACAAAGTTTTGTTGGGTCCGTAATGTCAAGCCATAGCTGCATATCAATTTTCATTGAAAATGAGATTCATATGTGATTATATGGATTTTTAAACGAAAAATTGAACTAATGCTTCAATAGAAATCGATATAAAAATGGAATATAAAAATAATATAGCTATCCTATATATACCTGAAAACCCTCTTAACCCTAAACAAGTTTCCTCTGGTCAAATATTTTTCCGCCATCCTCATTATCCATACAGCAAAAATATAGAGCAAAGAATAAATAAAAAAAATGCAAATAAAATTCTATAAATCTTAAAATCCATATTTTTGAGTTCATAAGGAAGTTTTCAACAAGAAAGTGTAAGTTTTAAATAGCTCGAACTAATTTCTGGAGTTGGGAAAAACCAATGCGAAAGCTAGGGTTGGCTGGCGAGTATGGATTAGGAAGCCGGAGTTCGTCTTGAGTGCATATGTGGGTTCGTGGTAGGAAGGCGGTTTGATTTAACGGTTTTGGTGGGTTTTCGATGTCGATGTGAAGGAGCGGTGGTCACGTGAAAAGGATATGTCGCGATTTTGTATAGGGGTGCGAGGTGGTGAACGTTGTGATGGAACTGAAGAGGTTGGGAAGAGAAACAATATGGTGTTTCCAGACTGTGGGCTCGTGAAGCAAATGGTGAAGAGCTAGAGCTCGAACGAGAGGTAATGGGAAAGTTGTACAGTGTCGGGCTCGGTTGTTTGTAGTGAGGAAGAAGGAAGACGTAAGGGAGGGAAAGTGGTTAAAATTATATCTTTATTAAATTCAAATAAAGAAGGGGGAGGAAGAATGAGTCATCCAAAGGTCTATGAATGGCGTATTTAACACAAGGAGGTCACGACATCTTATTATGGGAGAAGAAAGGTAATGAGTAGAACAGTTAACGTGTTAATAATATACTTAAGAAGGGTGATAATTTAATTAATTATAGGGTTACTGACACTATAATATATACGAACCTTTAAAAAAATCGTATCTTTTGCATACATTACCAGAATTGGACAAAATAAGATCTGTTTGGATTGTATGGATAGTGGCTACACCATGAAACTAATTAGGAGTGAAATGGAGCTCATTACAATTTATAGCAAAATAGATTGTCTGATCTGAATCAACAACAATTATCGTTATTTAACGATAACTGTCCAATGTGAGTAAATCTCACTAACTCTAATCAGTTATATTTTTATAACGTATTTTTAGAATTGATGAATGATGGTTGATTGCTGTGTGTTGATTATTTTATTGAATTGCTGATGAATTGGTTGAAATTATAAATAACGATATATATATATATATATATATGTATAAATCATTATTAAATATTGAATCTGTTTATCAGAATATTTCATATTGAAATGAAATTGATGTTATTTATATTGTTTAACATCTGTGGATGCAGGGAAACAAGTTGAGGGGATGCAACTGGATTTCTCAATATTTATAATACTGTTTGTTTTCATATATTGTGATATATGATGTGATATAAAACCTGTGATTGATTATGATGACACTAGTCTATTTAATTGGTATTTTAAATACCATAAGAAGTACTGGAATGTAAAAAGGGAATTTTCGAAGTGTATTTTGAAAATGAAATATTCATAGGAAGTAAATATGATATTACAAATGAAATATTTATAGGAAATAAATACGATATTATAAATGAAATATCTATAGGAAATAAATATAATTATAAAAGGAAATATTTATAAAATCAAAGGATTTTATAAAAGATAAAAGAAATATTTATTTGGAAAATAAATTGAATTATATATAAAAGAAAATAATTATAAAATCAAAGGCTTCTATAAAAGAAAATAATTATAAAATAAAAAGGGTTTTATAAAAGGAAATAATTATAAAAAGAGAATTTTACATTAGGAAGATTTAGACCCGTGCTTCGCACACGGGTGTAACATGATATTGATTTAAAGTAAATATTTAACAGAAATCTGTTTTAACAGATAAATTGAGGAGAATAATTTATAAACGATGTTTATAAATTAAGGAAATATTTATCTTTTGATAAATTGAATATATAAAATTTGAATTTATATAAAGAAATAAAATCGGTTTTAACACCAACAATTGAAATGAAATGTGAACGTAGTAGTTATAAAGGAAATTTTCAATGAGATTATAAATGTTGGAAATGAAACAAGATTTATATTAATAATTCTGCAAATAAAAATATAAATAGAATCTAGGTTTGAGATATTATTTTAAATATGAAATCAAAGTGTTTTGATTATATAAAGAAATATTATTCACAATTTATGTGAAAAATTAGATTAAAGTAAATATTTTGCAAATAAAATATTATAAAGGAATTTGGGGTTTGAATTACGAATTTAAATGGAATTACCGAAATTAGAAACTGACTGGAAATTAGTTGAGTTGAATGGCTTTCTAGGTATCGATCTGATGTTGGTTTCGGCCTTCGGGGTTTACACTTGGGAAGTTGTTCTCTTACTAGTTTACAGTTAGAGACTGATAGAGGTGGCAAGATATTGATGCGTGAATCGGAAATGGAAATGTTTTCCAAAGTTAGTAACATATATTTTCTAATTTTAGAAACTAAGGAATTTATGAATATATGGAAACGATAAATGGGAATTTGGGAAATGAAGTGATAATTGATCGGTAAGATTTCCATTTGGGAAAACGACCATTATTTGTACACATGTTTTCCTTTAACAGTTAAATCAAGGACTATCAAAGATTTTTACCATTTTCGTTGTCATTATGGAGAGACGGGGATCGGATATATTATCTGAAAACTACTCCGTATGGCATTAGCGTTGTGAATCAAATATGATGAATATAACTGAAGACGGAGTTATACAAAGGCTATTCAGTAAATCCTAGGTAGAAATTTCCTAAGATGGATTTACAGAATAGTGCCTTCAGGTTGTCTAGTCCCAGGACAACTTGAATGGACGAATGTCTGACAGAGTATATCTGGTAGATCACGTAAGTTGATCGTTTCAAACGTATTTACGTTGGTGGCGGAGGAATTCGTTTCTCTTAGCTTATACCCATGGTATTTTTGGGAAAATCAATTTGTGATTTGATGGGTATGACGATGTGGCATTCAAAGTAAATGAATAGGTGATCTATTAAAAGATATGTTATGACCTCAAGCCACATCAACTAGGAAATGATAGAAATCGGGCAAGCAGCATGGCTAAGTGGGTCGCGCCCAATTAGGGTATATTGTCACCATCTAGAGAATATTCATATTTGTTACTACTTCCAATACTGTATCTCCCGGGAACGGTTATGTTGGTATACCAACCGTAAGGTGATAATATAATCGGAACATTCAAGCGAAATGAATGGCCGGTCATGTGTGGCCGAGTTACAAGATGTTCTTGTTGAACTCCAGTGTGTCGCTTCTAGAGTACACTGATCGGGAGGTGGTTCCATATCTTTTCATAGTTAGAAATTCATTATCCAATAAGAGCCCGTGATTTTTGATTGTATATTATATATGTAGAATGTGAGATGAAAGCATTCTACTAGATTGTTATTCACTTGATTTAGACATTATTATAATATCAAAAGAGCAGTGATATAAAGAATATTTTGAGTAGTCGTAAGGTAAAAACCATCCGTGTTTACGTGTGGATCGGTCTTACGATTTTCCTTTCTTTTAAAAGAGTTTTAAAAGTTTAACAAATGGTTGGAGTTTACTCACACCAGTCACATGACTGACCCAGAGTTTATTTTGTTTTGTTTTCCCTAAACTCTTGGGTGCCCAATTTTGTATGGGCAGTCAAGTAGTTGAGATTTTATAGATACTTGCAGAGCTAGAGCAGAAGGCTTCAGGATTATATAGCTATTTTTATTTCCGATGTGTTGTCAGTGTTGTACTCTGATAATAGTATTGCATACCGAAACTGTTTTATTCCAAAGTTATGTTATATAATATATTTTATTCGTTCCGCTGTGAGGTTCTGTTACTCTGATGTTGTTGTAGTTGTGTTCTTCTTCTTCACTTCTAATTTTCTATCTTATCTATTCTCACCCTCTAACTTCTTTCTATTAACTATCTGGTATTTCCGATGCTTGGATAATCGACATTGAGTTTATGTCAATAACCAAGGTCGCAAATCCCCTGGGTCGTTACATTTTCATTCTTTCGCTTCTGCTTCTATTCCTTTAACTCTTTCTTTCATTATTCAGAATCTATAACCCTTTCTTCATGAATTTGTTCTAAGTCATTACTAATCTTATAGTTTAGACCAATGATTATAGGAAAGAACAAAATTATTTCCTGCCAGCTAGGGCTGTCAATGGATATCTGAACTTTAGTAATCAATTGGATTAAAAAAGCTTTATGTTAAACAATTTTTTCCATTTATGTACCATGATTTATAGATCGTTGTGGATAGATAACTATCTGATATCCGTCTGTATCCACATATGTGAATATATAATATTCATAAATGATTTCGGATGCGTATATGGAACTACCCGCATCATAGTGCATCTATTGAAATTCCTACTGTCAGCAAGTAAAATTATTTCCATCAGATCATTCAAGGCAGGTGAGAACCTTATTCATTACTTGGAGTGATTGTGCTATAGTTCTGTTGAGCGATGAATCTTGAACAAAAGACATTTTTGAAACTATTAGCAAATATTAGATAAGATAATCGCTCCAAGAGACTAATAAATCTCTATTCTTCATAATAATGGGTCGATTGGAAACTTTCTTTTAGGTTACAATCGAGATTATCCATGCAAGTTGTGATTGCTTACACAGATCAAAAAAGCACTCAGAAGCTTATCAGATGATGCTTACTGATTCGAAATGAAAAATAAAAAATGAACATCTATGTTGATGGAATGTGTATTTATAGAAGGATTGAAACATATGTTTGTTTATAGGTGCCTTTTGGGTTAAACCCCGTTAGCGGGGACGTTGCCCCCACACCCCTAACATGAAGGGTTGCCACCCTCTAGACCCTCGCTTTCGTAATATATAATATTTGACACAAAAATGAAAGAACTTTAAAAAAAATCAACATTTAAATAATTCATAGTAAATTCTCTTTACTCATAGTAAGACGTAGATCCTTCGATTTCAAGGCAATCGTTTTGAGCAAGTTACATGGATCAAATATCATGAATTATAAGCCACCCGATATACTTTCAAAACAACAATCAGAAAGATTAGACTTGTAATAACTATAATAGATACAATTGATAGCAATCTTTTAGAACTTTAACAGACCTAGAAGTCAGAACAATGATAGTCACAAACCATAACTAGTATCAAGATCAGGTTGTTTTCTTAAAATACGCAAAATCTAAGGTAGTATTATTATGGAAAAATTCAACAGAAGATCACTCAAATCAAAACCCCAAATACAACGGAAGACGACATCATGGTAAACGTGCCAAAACAACCAATCAATATCTCAAAACAATCTCAGCCCAATCCGATAACCAATTACAATCACCAAACAAGAGAAATAATAAAGCAATAAGGAAAAATAAACCACACAGGGAGTTATAATGGTTCCACTAACATCTTATTAGTGTATGTCCACTTTAAGAGAGAAACATTATTATATACTAATAAAAGAGTACAAGAGAGTCACTACAATAATCAAATTCACTAGAAAAAATTAATTTTGTAGAGATGAGAATTGAAGAATATTAGGATTGCCAAAACCCTAATTGGAATAAACCTAGGTCAATCTCTTAATTAATCCCATTTTCTCCTCCAAGCCTTTTGAATATGATAATAACTTATATAGGGGGAAACTAATATTCGACAATTATCCAAATTGCCTCTTGAACCTTCAGAAATCAGCCTACCACGTCCATAGCTTGAAATAGCCCAGAGCCACCTCAGAGGTTGTCCGATTTGGTTAGACGTTTGTCCCGTGGTTCGGGAAAAAAATCCCTGACAACTCAGGCGTTTGATGCCTACCCTCAGACGTTTGTCTCCTTCCATGTTTCAGCATAGACTTCTGAGTAAACAACTTAGACGTCTGTTGCAACTCTCGGATTGGACTATAGGACTGGTCAAACTTCATATCCATATGGTCAGACAAATGAGCAAAAAGAAGAGCTTCACTCTTCCTTTTCATCTGCAGCTTCCTCGTACGAGCTCATATTTGCAAACCGTCTTCTCCTTACGAAACTACTTCTAGCCTATATAGTGTCTCAAAATTTAATACTCCACCTTGACACAATATCCATCACCATCACCAACACTGATAGTACCAGACCATCCTCTACCTTCTACCAAACAAGCTTGAGTGTTTTTCAAAGAATTCTGGCATAGCCACCACCCATCACACTCCACCAACGAGTTCAGGAAAGCCCACACCCATCAATAAACTGTTGAAAACACCCAAATTTTAAACCAGTCTCACCGTAAAACAAACATACTTGGGAGTGAAATGAGTACATACCAAGAAGATAGAACTTTAACCTCTCACGGATACTCTTCTCCATTCATAACCAAGATTCTCCCTCAACCGTGCCACCCTGTGGCACTTAGCACTTCTCCAAGAGAATTAAGCTCGAGCAATGCTTGAACTTCCCAATCAGCAATGCCTTAGTGAACATATCTACTGCATTATCCTTTGTGTGTGCTTTCTGAAGGCATGCTTGCTTGTCTTCTTCCATGGCTACTAGAAATGACTCTCACTACAATATGCGTGGTCTGTGATCTAAATGCCAAATTCTCTACCAAATCAATAGCACTTTGGTAACACATCGAACATCAACACCATCTTGTTCAAAACCCAAGTCACACAACAGTCGCTTCAAATAGAGTGCTCCCTTTGTTGCCTCCACCACGACTATCAACTACGCCCTCGTAGTGAATAAAGCAATTATAGTTTCCAATTTCGATCTCCAAATAATGGTCATTCCACCAAGTGCGAAGACATGTACAAAAGTTGATTTCCTTCAATCCCTATCACTAGCGTAGTCCGAATCATATTATCCAACTAACACGCAATTCTTCTCCTTACTCCACCAAAAAACAAGAATATGAGATGTTGTATCTTTCAAGTATCTTAATATAAGATTCACTTCTTCCCAATACGATTTCACAGATTAGCCATATACCGACTAACCATCCCGATGAAAATTTTAATATAGGGCCTTGTATACACCATGACATACATCAAACTGCCAAACGGACTGGCATATTACGCCTTTGTCATATAAGCCTAGTCTTTCTCCTCGATAGGTGTAATGACCCGCATTGGCAGAGGTGTTATAATTAATTTATTTAATTATATAAATAGTGATATAGTGAATTAAATGGTGGTTTAATTAAATAGCTGGGAATATTTATTTGTAATAATAATTAAATTCGTATATTTAATTCTGAAATAATCAGAATTGGCTGAAATGACGATATGGTGTGAACCGGATCATCTGTGATATTTAATTCAGTTTAGAAGTGAATTAGAATAATGAATATATTATTTGAACGACAGTTGAACGAATAAATTATAATATAATTAAAATCGAGCTCGAAATGGCGCTGCAGTTCACAAATTGGCGATTCGAACTTCAACTGAATGTACAAGATTCGTTTTAAGCCGGATTTTTGTGAAACAAGAAACGTGTGGAGCTGGTGGAGTATATCTTCTAGTGGAAGAGAAAAATCGGGATTTCGTCATGTAGATTTTGATTCACGTCCAAATCAAATTTTAGAAAAGTCGCTGTGGAATTCCTTTATAATTTATAAAGGAATTATTTATATTTTAATAAGGAATTTCAATACAAATAGAATATCGGGTTGACTAGATTTGAAATATCAAGTTATAAATCCCAGTAGAGCTGTATGGTATTCCACTGTGAATATATACGATAATATAAATTTATTTATATTTAATTTAATTATATTTAAATATATTTATATATTTAAATGGGTCATCCAGAGCTTTAAAAATGGCCACTTTTGCAAACGAAGTCGGAATTCGATGAAACCAGTTTCGTTGGGACCGTAATGTCGAACTATAGCTGCATGCCCATTTTTGTGATTTTTGGGTATCGTGTGTGATCACAGGAATTATAGAAGACGAATACAGTTAGCGATTGATTATAAATGGAATAAAACAATCAATAGAAAATATCTTCCCTTACCCTATATAATACCCTTCATTCCATCTAAACCTAAATCTCACTTCAATCCATTTCACGCCGCCATCTAATTCTTTCCGCAGAAAAATAAAACGAGATCTGCCATCAAAGAAAATCAAAGTAGATTTCCTAAAATCGAAATCAATAAATTTCCGCACTCCTATCAATACATACTTCGATCTGATATGCTTTTCACGGGTTCCAGTCTTTTTTCCGTTCGTTGTCCTCCTTGATTCAGTAGCTAAGGTACGGATTTTGTGGCCAAATTAATAGTTTGTTTGAGGATTTGAGCTCGCAGTTGAATGAAATAGTGGAGTGTGGTCTCGGTTTTTGGACTGATGATCGGATCTGGGTTTGTAAAGAGTGGTTTCAGGTTGGCACCGAGTGGGGAGAAGGAGTGATCGCTGGGTGTGGTTTGAGGAGCTGAGAGCATTGGTGATGGTTGCGGAATCTAGCGGTGATGGTAGTGCAGGCTATGGTCAGTCAAAGTTGGGTCAGCAACTGTTGGGGAGAGCTGTAAGCGGGTTCTGTTGGTTTTAGTGAGGCAGAACGTATTCGAAGAGAAGTAGTTTGGTTGTTCTAGTTTGTTGATTCATGGAGTATAGAAGGGGGACGTGGTGCTTAAAGGGACGGAAATGGCGTGTCTGTATTTTGAGCATCCGCGAGATGTTCTGGGGAAGAAAGGGATTAGTGGCAGCTAATCACGTGATTATGAGGAATTTGTGTTTTCGTTTCCTGCAATGGTAAGGAAAGGATGGGTGGAGCAGGGGAAATTGAGGAAGGAGTTTGGGCGGCCTGGGCCTTGTAGAAGTGGAGTGGGCCGGGAAAGTTAAGCCCATTTATAGAAAAGGAAATTTAATTTATTTTAATTTAAATTGTATACGATCTTTTAAAGTGTATAACTTTTCCGTACGTTATCAGAATTAGACAAAACAAGATCCGATAGGATAATATGGATGGACACTACACAATCGAGCTGGTCTGAAGCAATTTGGGGCTCATTACAATTTATGGCGAAATAAATTGTCCGACTGAATCAAATAACGCAAACCGTTATTTAACGGCTAACGCGCAAAAGTGAGTAAAACTCACCAACTCTTAACAGTTATATTTTTATAACATATTTTTAGAACTGTTAAATATTGGCTGATTGACTGTGTGTTGACTGTTTGATTGAACTGCTAGTCAGTTAGTTGAATTTCTATATTGATTCTGTTTAACAGAATATATTATATGGAACTGAAAGTGATGTTATCTATATTGTGTAACATCTGTGGATGCAGGGAAACAGGTTGGAGGGACCCAACTGAGTTCCTCAACATTTATTTTACTGTTTTTCATATATTGTGATATATGATGTGATATATAATCTGTTGTCAATTATATGTGTTTAGATAATACTGATCATCGTGATTTGATATGTTGAATACCATAACGTACCGAAATGTTGATATGGGAATATTTTCAAAGTGATATTTGAAAATAAAATATTTATAAATGGAATATTTATAAATAAGAAATATTCATAAATTGGAATATTTATAAATAGGAGATATTTAGAAAAAGGGGAAAACGTTGTAAAAAGGAAACTGTTATAAGAAGGAAATCATTTTTAAAGTGGAGAACCGTTACTAAAAGTAAATCTTTAAAAATGAATAAATGTTGTTAAAAAGGAAATCTTTATAAAGCGAATTAAAGAGTTAAATCGAATATGGTATTCGAAAGGAGTTAAATCGAATATGGTATTCGAAAGTAGTAAATCGAATTATTTATTCGAAAGGAGTTAAATCGAATATGGTATTCGAAAGTAGTAAATCGAATTAGTTATTCGAAAGGGGTTAGTCGAGTCGAGTCAGTTGAATAGAGTAATCGAACATTTGTTATTCGAATTAGAATTAACCAGTTAGAGTTAAACCAGTTAGAGTTAACCAGTTAGAGTTAAACTAGTTAGAGTTAACCAGTTAGAGTTAAACCAGTTAGAGTTAACCAGTTAGAGTTAAACCAGATGGAGTTAATCAATTAGAGTTAACCAGTTAGAGTTAAACCAGTTGGAGTTAATCGATTAGAGTTAAAGCAAATAGAGTTAATCGAATATAGTTATTCGAAATAAAGGTTAAGTAAGGAAGTTAGTTAAAGAAATTTAAAGTGAACTTTACCTATTTCAAGGTTAGAAATGTTGTTCAGTTAAGGTCTGAGAGGTAATTATACCCCAACTTGATTGACTTCATTTTTAACTAAGGAATGGTTAAGGTTCGATGGTAAAGGATGGTTAAGTGAATTTAGTAATTAAAGGAAATGGTTTGAGTTGGCATCGCGATGGTTTGTTTAAACATCTGTCTAAGTCCAATGAAGAAGCTTTGGAAATGTTTTCCAAATAAGAAACCATAAATGTTTTCTAATAAAGAAAACAAGAAATGGGAAGGTTTTCCATTGTTAATAACGTATATTTTCCAAATTTAGAAAATAAGAAATATTGAATATTGAAAAACAGGAGATAAGTAAATTAATGAAATAAAGAGATAAATGTTGAAGGAAGTTTGATCGATATAAATTTCCATTTGGAAATAATATCATTGTTTGCACACCTGTTTTTCTTCGATAGTTAAATCACAGACTATCAAAGTTTTGACCATTTTAACGTTGTTTATATGGAGAGACCGGTTGGATTATCATCCAAAGAACCACTCTGTATTGGCATAAGCATTGCGAATCATATATGCCAAAGGAAATTGAAGACGGAGTTATGCAAGGGCTATCCTATTTACAGAATAGTGCCTTCGGTTCATCCTGTTCCTGGATGACTTGTATGGACGGATGTCTGACAGAGTATTTCCGGACGATCACGTATATTGATTTCTCCAACCGTACCAAGAGAGGAAGCGGAGAAGGAAACTTCTTTTAGCTAACACATAATGTATGGTTGAGGACGTCAATCGGTGATTTGATGGATTTGATGATGTGGCATTCAAAGTGAATCTGGTGCGATGATAAACCGTAGCTTCTAGCCTCATCAACCGTTAAATGACAGAAATCGGGCAGGCAGCATGGCTAAGTCGGTCTTACCGAAGTAGGGTGTATAATCACCTGATCTAGAGTTTCATTTACTTCTAAAAATCTATTGTCGATACTGTCCCATTCGGGAAACGGTTGCTGATCCCAACCGTTGGTGATATACATTCGATACACTCAAGCGAAATGAGTGGTCGGTTATGTGTGGCCGGGTTGCAAGATGTTCTTGTTGAACCCGGTGTATTCCTTTCTAGAGGTACACTAGCGAAAGGTGGTTCCATACCTTGTCATAGTTGGAAATCCATTACCTAATACGTGCTTGCATTTTTGATTTGTATAATATATATGTAGAATGTGAGATGAAAGCGTTTCTGCTAGATGATTATTATATTGTGGTTGATAGACATTATTATAATATCAAAAGGTTTTTGATATAAAGATACTTTGGATTCTCATAAGGGAAAAACCCGTTCCGTTATACGGCGTGGTCTTATGTGATATTGTTTACTTTTTCGAACTGTTTTAAACTATTTTACTCATACCAGTCTCATGACTGACCCGGAGTTTATTTTGTTGTTTCCCTAAACTCTTGGGTGCCCAAATTTTGTACGGGAAGTCAAGTAGTCAGGATTTACAGATATACTGGAAGAGCTTGGAGCAGGAGGCTTCATGATTTTATAGCTTTAGTTATTTCCGCTGTGTTGTAAGTGTTGTACTTTGATAATGATGTATATTCAAGTACAGATGTATATTTCAAGTTATGTTATATATATTATATGTTATTCGTTCCGCTGTGAGATTCGTGTTACTCTGATATTGTGTTCTTCTTCTTCTTCTATTCTATGTTTCTACCTTATCTTTCCTCACCCTCTAATTTCTTTCATTAATGACCGGTATTTTTCGATGTTTGGTTAGTCGATATGTGTCGTATATCGGATAACCAAAGTCGTCAAAAACCCGGGTCATTACAGTTGGTATCAGAGCTTAAGTTAAGTGAATTACCTTGGCTCTGTTGCGTGACTTAGTAGAGATAGGGTTAGTAATACCCTAGATTGAGTTGAGTGTATATATACGAGTGAACGTATTTGTAGATGATATAAAAATAATTTTATATTGTGGGGATTTATCGGTTGAGTTGTTTATGAGTTCTGGTCGATCAGTTTGATCCACTGTATCGGTAGGAGTTACTAAACACTCGAATATGATGGGTCGTCACGATATGTTTTGAAAAGAGGGTAAATTAAAATAAGTTTACCCAAGGTATATCTTGATATAGAGAAGATATATATATCAAAATTATAATATAATGGATATATTGGTTGTTGTTATAATCGAATAAGATTTTAAATTAAATGGTTATGTAAATAACCAATCAGAATTCATATAAGTGAAATACATGAAATCAGATGAATTAAATCTAAATTTAAACCAGAAATTGAATCAAAAATCTAGAGAATTGGATAAGTGTTTGTAAATGGATTTGGATTAAAAATAAGGAAAATTTAAGATCCTGGGAGATTTTAAATTGTTTTACAAGCAGTGTGAATTATATTTTGAAATGAATTTCAAAGTGGAAATGTTTTTAAATGGTTTTATAGTATTTAACTCACTTCGATCGCTGGAAAATAGATTCGGATGATGACAGCTGCATCATCAGTATTCATTTTTGAGTTGTAAGTGACGAATTACTACCAGAGATACTGTTTTGAATTTGTTTTGGGAAAGACAAGTTGTGTTGAATTTCAAAATAGGATTTATAATGCGTAGAATTGAATCTGAAATTTGAATATAGAAGTTTCAAATAGAATTGAAATGAAATAAAGAGAGTTCAAATAGATTTGAATACAGAAATTCAAATGGAGAGTTGAAAATGGAATTTGAATATAGAATTCAAATAGAGTTGAAATGGAATTTGAATATAGAATTCAAATAGTTTGAAATGAAATTTGAATATAGAGTTCAAATAGATTGAAATAGAATTTGAAATGGGAATTTGAATATGAAATTCAATGGAATTAAAATATAGGATTTGAATATATAGAATTTGAATATAGAATTCAAATGGAATTTAAACTATAGAATTTGAATAATAGAAGTGATATAAAATTTGAATAGAAATTGAATAGAATTAACTAAGTCGAAGAGGAATTAGTTAATCGAGTTTTGAATTTGAAGTTGAACTTTGAAAGGTGAATTGGATTTGTAAATGGATATTCGAAATCGAATATAGAACTTAAATTTGAAATTTGGATTCAAATTAGTTAATAAGCAAGTTAAAATATATTTGAACATGTCATGTTCAAATATAAAAGTGAAATAGACTAAAGAATTAATTAACAAATTAATTAACGAATTGAGATAAAACGATCATGTATGAAAGTATATAAATAGAATGCTCGACGAAAAGGTATGTATTTAATTCATATATGAAATTTTATTCGCCATATCGGCTAGCCGCTTGGCTTTTTCTTTTTCTTTTGGATTGGAGAGGGCCATGGGAGGCTATTTGAAATATCCTAATGCTCCTAGTACAAAGGAGGTTATGACGAATTTTTCCGGGAATTTAAGGAGTAAGAATATTTTTAAGATAATTTGATAGTTAGAAATCAACGTATCGATATATATATATAGAAGTCGATAAGGAAACGAACTTAGAAATAGAATAGTAAAATCAAAAAGGAAGACTAAGAATAAAATCTAGTAAGAATAGAAAGAGGAAGCGTATACGTGTTTAAAAGTGAATAAGTAGTTGTATGGTATTGATTTTACGAGTAAGTAGTCATATCTGTTTTGACGTTATAAATGTTATTCAGTCAAGGCCTGAGAGGTAGTTATACCCCAACTTGATTGATTTCATTATTAAATAATAAATAGTAAGATTTCAGGCTCGAAGATCAATGTTGAATAAGAGTTAGTTGAATATCGTATTTGGGTTATCATAACGATGTTTTACACAACATCCGTTTTAACCCAAATAAGTGTAAGCTTGGAAATAGAATAGAATATTTCCTAAGTATAGAAATAAACGAGATCGGAAAAGAGATAAGTAATTGGAATATTTTCCAATTATAAAAAGCATATATTTTCTAAAGTTTAAAAAATAAAGGAAGGCGATATTCGGAAACGTTTTCCAAATAACATAAAAGGCCAATATGGTTATTGAAAATATTTGGTTAACAAATATTGATAAAGAAATAGAGAAGTGATTTAATTAATGGAATATTAATTAAGGGCTCAGTGACATGTTCAAAAAGGAAAATTTGATTTTTGAAAAGAGTAAACTGTTTGAAAACTCCCTTGGAAAGACTGTTTGAATTAAAAACAAATTTAACAAAAATTTGTGAAAGCAAAATTGAATTAAAGTAAAGCCAGTAAAGTGGTAACGTAGATTGAATTAGAATGATATCAAGACAAATTGGATTGTGAGATTCAAATTTGAAGTGTAATGTGATAATCAACTTAAGAGTTGGGAATCGAGAAGAAACTCGAGTTGAAATGATATTTGGCTCGGATATAAGCGAATGGTTGTGTTGTGGATAAAGGCAGATTGGAATTTGATTGGGATGACCCTTGTATCCGCTGAATTGATAACAGGTGGAAAGGATATAATGATATGCCAACAAAAGGTACAAGTTTATATTTCTATTGGATATAAGATTTATGAACCGAATTGGCAAGCCGCTTGGCTGTTTGATTTTCTTTTGGGTTGGAGATGGCCCAGAGAGGCGAGTTGGAGTTTGACCTATTGACCAGTACAAAGGAGATGCTGGCGAAATTTTTCGAAAAGTTAAGGAGTTAGAAAATTTTCAGGATTTTTGAAAATATTCGT
Organism: Allium sativum; assembly: GCA_030737875.1. Taxonomy (NCBI): domain Eukaryota; kingdom Viridiplantae; phylum Streptophyta; class Magnoliopsida; order Asparagales; family Amaryllidaceae; genus Allium; species Allium sativum. The sequence goes on from CM060912.1 coordinate 714,071,346, forward strand.
TGATAAGAATTAATTAATAATTTAAATGAAATTAAATTGGTCTAGTTGGAAACTGAAGTTTAGAAGTGAACAAATATGTTCTAACCAGTCGATAGGGTCGTTCTCTACCTTAGCAATTTCGAGGACAAAATTATTTTAAGTGGGGAAGATTGTAATGACCCGCATTGGCAGAGGTGTTATAATTAATTTATTTAATTATATAAATAGTGATATAGTGAATTAAATGGTGGTTTAATTAAATAGCTGGGAATATTTATTTGTAATAATAATTAAATTCGTATATTTAATTCTGAAATAATCAGAATTGGCTGAAATGACGATATGGTGTGAACCGGATCATCTGTGATATTTAATTCAGTTTAGAAGTGAATTAGAATAATGAATATATTATTTGAACGACAGTTGAACGAATAAATTATAATATAATTAAAATCGAGCTCGAAATGGCACTGCAGTTCATAAATTGGCGATTCGAACTTCAACTGGATGTACAAGATTCGTTTTAAGCCGGATTTCTGTGAAACAAGAAACATGTGGAGCTGGTGGAGTATATCTTTCTAGTGGAAGAGAAAAATCGGGATTTCGTCGTGTAGATTTTGATTCACGTCCAAATCAAATTTTAGAAAAGTCGCTGTGGAATTCCTTTATAATTTATAAAGGAATTATTTATATTTTAATAAGGAATTTCAATATAAATAGAATATCGGGTTGACCAGATTTGAAATATCAAGTTATAAATCCCAGTAGAGCTGTATGGTATTCCACTGTGAATATATACGATAATATAAATTTATTTATATTTAATTTAATTATATTTAAATATATTTATATATTTAAATGGATCATCCAGAGCTTTAAAAATGGCCACTTTTGCAAATGAAGTCGGAATTCGACGAAACCAGTTTCGTTGGGACCGTAATGTCGAACTGTAGCTGCATGTCCATTTTTGTGATTTTTGGGTATCGTGTGTGATCACAGGAATTTTAGAAGACGAATACAGTTAGCGATTGATTATAAATGGAGTAAAATAATCAATAGAAAATATCTTCCCTTACCCTATATAATACCCTTCATTCCATCTAAACCTAAATCTCACTTCAATCCATTTCACGCCGCCATCTAATTCTTTCCGCAGAAAAATAAAACGAGATCTGCCATCAAAGAAAATCAAAGTAGATTTCCTAAAATCGAAATCAATAAATTTCCGCACTCCTATCAATACATACTTCGATCTGATATGCTTTTCACGGGTTCCAGTCTTTTTTCCGTTCGCTGTCCTCCTTGATTCAGCAGCTAAGGTACGGATTTTGTGGCCAAAGTAATAGTTTTTTTGAGGATTTGAGCTCGCAGTTGAATGAAATAGTGGAGTGTGGTCTCGGTTTTTGGACTGATGATCGGATCTGGGTTTGTAAAGAGTGGTTTCCGTTTGGCACCGAGTGGGGAGAAGGAGTGATCGCTGGGTGTGGTTTGAGGAGCTGAGAGCATTTGTGATGGTTGCAAAATCTAGCGGTGATGGTAGTGGAGGCTATGGCCAGTCAAAGTTGGGTCAACAACTGTTGGGGAGAGCTGTAAGCGGGTTCTGTTGGTTTTAGCGAGGCAGAACGCATTCGAAGAGAAGTAGTTTGGTTGTTTTAGTTTGTTGATTCATGGAGTATAGAAGGGGGACGTGGTGCTTAAAGGGACGGAAATGGCGTGTCTGTATTTTGAGCATCCGCGAGATGTTCTGGGGAAGAAAGGGATTAGTGGCAGCTAATCACGTGATTATGAGGAATTTGTGTTTTCGTTTCCTGCAATGGTAAGGAAAGGATGGACGGAGCAGGGGAAATTGAGGAAGGAGTTTGCGCGGCCTGGGCCTTGTAGAAGTGGAGTGGGCCGGGAAAGTTAAGCCCATTTATAGAAAAGGAAATTTAATTTATTTTAATTTAAATTGTATACGATCTTTTAAAGTGTATAACTTTTCTGTACGTTATCAGAATTAGACGAAACAAGATCCGATAGGATCATATGGATGGACACTACACAATCGAGCTGGTCTGAAGCATTTTGGGGCTCGTTACAATTTATGGCGAAATAAATTGTCCGATTGAATCAAATAACGCAAACCGTTATTTAACGGCTAACGCGCAAAAGTGAGTAAAACTCACCAACTCTTAACAGTTATATTTTTATAACGTATTTTTAGAACTGTTAAATATTGGCTGATTGACTGTGTGTTGACTGTTTGATTGAACTGCTAGTCAGTTAGTTGAATTTCTATATTGATTCTGTTTAACAGAATATATCATATTGAATTGAAAGTGATGTTATCTATATTGTGTAACATCTGTGGATACAGAGAAACAGGTTGGAGGGACCCAACTGGTTTCCTCAACATTTATTTTACTGTTTTTCATATATTGTGATATATGATGTGATATATAATCTGTTGTCGATTATATGTGTTTAGATAATACCGATCATCGTGATTTGATATGTTGAATACCATAACGTACCGAAATGTTGATAAGGGAATATTTTCAAAGTGATATTTGAAAATAAAATATTTATAAATGGAATATATATATAAATAAGAAATATTTATAAATTGGAATATTTATAAATAGGAGATATTTAGAAAAAGGGAAAAACGTTATAAAAAGGAAACTGTTATAAGAAGGAAATCATTTTTTAAAGTAGAGAACCGTTACTAAAAGTAAATCTTTAAAAATGAATAAATGTTGTTAAAAAGGAAATCTTTATAAAGCGAATTAAGGAGTTAAATCGAATATGGTATTCGAAAGGAGTTAAATCGAATATGGTATTCGAAAGTAGTAAATCGAATTAGTTATTCGAAAGGAGTTAAATCGAATACGGTATTCGAAAGTAGTAAATCGAATTAGTTATTCGAAAGGGTTAGTCGAGTCAGTTGAATAGAGTAATCGAATATTTGTTATTCGAATTATAATTAACCAGTTAGAGTTAAACCAGTTAGAGTTAAACCAGTTAGAATTAAACCAGTTAGAGTTAACCAGTTAGAGTTAAACCAGTTAGAGTTAACCAGTTAGAGTTAAACCAGATGGAATTAATCAATTAGAGTTAACCAGTTAGAGTTAAACCAGTTGGAGTTAATCGATTAGAGTTAAAGCAAATAGAGTTAATCGAATATAGTTATTCGAAAGAAAGGTTAAGTAAGGAAGTTAGTTAAAGAAATTTAAAGTGAACTTTACCTATTTCAAGGTTAGAAATGTTGTTCAGTTAAGGTCTGAGAGGTAATTATACCCCAACTTGATTGACTTCATTTTTAACTAAGGAATGGTTAAGGTTCGATAGTAAAGGATGGTTAAGTGAATTTAGTAATTAAAGGAAATGGTTTGAGTTGGCATCGCGATGGTTTGTTTAAACATCTGTCTAAGTCCAATGAAGAAGCTTTGGAAATGTTTTCTAAATAAGAAACCAGAAATGTTTTCTAATAAAGAAAACAAGAAATGGGAAGGTTTTCCATTGTTAATAACGTATATTTTCCAAATTTAGAAAATAAGAAATATTGAATACAGGGAAACAGGAGATAAGTAAATTAATGAAATAAAGAGATAAATGTTGAAGGATGTTTGATCGATATAAATTTCCATTTGGAAATAATATCGTTGTTTGCACACCTGTTTTTCTTCGATAGTTAAATCATAGACTATCGAAGTTTTGACCATTTTAACGTTGTTAATATGGAGATACCGGTTGGATTATCATCCAAAGAACCACTCTGTATTGGCATAAGCATTGCAAATCATATATGCCAAAGGAAATTGAAGACGGAGTTATGCAAGGGCTATCCTGTTTACAGAATAGTGCCTTCGGTTCATCATGTTCCTGGATGATTTGTTTGGACGGATGTCTGACAGAGTATTTCCAGACGATCACGTATATTGATTTCTCCAACCATACCAAGAGTGGAAGCGGAGAAGGAAACTTCTTTTAGCTAACACATAATGTATGGTTGAGGACGTCAATCGGTGATTTGATGGATTTGATGATGTGGTATTCAAAGTGAATCTGGTGTGATGATAAAGCGTAGCTTCTAGCCTCATCAACCGTTAAATGACATAAATTGGGCAGGCAGCATGGCTAAGTCGGTTGCACCGAAGTAGGGTGTATAATCACCTGATCCAGAGTTTCATTTACTTCTAAAAATCTATTGTCGATACTGTCCCATTCGGGAAACGGTTGCTGATCCCAACAGTTGGTGATATACATTCGATACACTCAAGCGAAATGAGTGGTCGGTCATGTGTGGCCGGGTTGCAAGATGTTCTTGTTGAACCCGGTGTATTCCTTTCTAGAGGTACACTAGCGAAAGGTGGTTCCATACCTTGTCATAGTCGGAAATCCATTACCCAATACGTGCTTGCGGTTTTGATTTGTATACTATATATGTAGAACGTGAGATGAAAGCGTTTCTGCTTGATGATTATTATATTGTGGTTGATAGACATTATTAAGATATCAAAAGGTTTTTGATATAAAGAAACTTTGGATTCTCATAAGGGAAAAACCCGTTCCGTTATACGTCGTGGTCTTATGAGATATCGTTTACTTGTTCGAACTGTTTTAAACTGTTTTACTCATACTAGTCCCATGACTGACCTGGAGTTTATTTTGTTGTTTCCCTAAACTCTTCGGTGCCCAAATTTTGTACGTGCAGTCAAGTATTCAGGATTCACAGATATACTGGAAGAGCTTGGAGCAGGAGGCTCCATGATTTTATCGATATAGTTATTTCCACTGTGTTGTAAGTGTTGTACTTTGATAATGATGTATATTCTAGTACAGATGTATATTTCAAGTTTTGTTATATATATTATATGTTATTCGTTCCGCTGTGAGATTCGTGTTACTCTGATATTGTGTTCTTCTTCTTCTTCTTCTTCTTCTTCTTCTATTCTATTTTTCTACCTTATCTTTCCTCACCCTCTAATTTCTTTCATTAATGACCGGTATTTTTCGATGTTTGGTTAGTCGATATGTGTCGTATATCGGATAACCAAAGTCGTCAAAAACCCGGGTCATTACAATAGGTGACCCTTAATTGAAAGCTTTACATGCAAAAGTAAAGGTGTATTTGACGCCTTTGCATCCTCCATGCTAAACGGCAAAGCACTTATCTAATGTATTCCTTTTGAGCTGATTTCAACTCTAAACGTTTTCGATTCCTTTCGATTTCCATGCCCAAAATATTCTTTACTTCTCCAAGGTCTTTCATTTCGAATTATGCTTTTAGTCTCATTTTCACATTATTGATTTCTTCCTTGTCCTTAGAAGCAATGAGAATATCGTCCACCTATAAGATAAAATACACCTAACAATCATTTGTCAACTTCTTGAAATAAACATAAGCATCCTTGATGCTTTTCTCAAAACCACTTTCAAGCATAAAATGATCAAACCTCTTGCACTATTGCCTAGGTGATTGCTTCAAACCATATAGTGATTTCTTCAACTTGCAAACCAATTTTGACTTACCATCTAGAAAAAAATCCCTCTAGTTGCTCCATGTAGATATCTTCATCCAAGTCACCATGCAAGTAGTTAGTTTTCCCATCAAGTTGCTCCAACTCCAAGTTGTGAATAGAAACTATAACAAATAATATCAGGGTAGAAGTACGTCTCACAGTCGGTGCGAATATCTCATCATGATCTTTACCTTTTCTTTCTGCAAACCTCTTAGCCACTAGCCTAGCCTTACATCTCCATCGTCCTTCACCTTGTATATCCATTTGCACCTAATAGAACGGTTTCCTTTAATATGTTGACCAAATCCCATGTCTGATTCTTCATTAATGATTGCATCTCTTCCTCCATGGTGCAAATCCACTTTGAGTTATCACTCGAACCCATGACGTCATCAAGGTCCATCGGCTCATCTTTGACTACATGAAGAGCATAATCCAAGTTCTCACAAAAGCGAAGATAGTTCGGTGGTCTCATAACATGACGAACAACCCGAGAAGCAATTCCATCAATCGGTCTTACTTCAGCTCCACTTTGAACCGAATCTTCTCTAGAATCGTGCACATTACCGATATTACTAAAGGAACCTTGTGGACTATGTGATGTGCCATCAATCACATTCACCTCGCAAGAATCTCCAACTACTCTACTCTCTTTAGGCTTGAAAGTGGGAATAATTTCCTTCTCCTTTGATTCACCATTAACCAAATCTGGAACATCCAATGAGCCCTTATTCTTCTTGAACATAGCCGACTCATCAAAAGTAACATGAAAAGAATTCACAACCTTCTTTGTTTCGGAATTCCAAATCGAATAGCCTTTAACTCCTTCCATATAGTGAAGTAAAATCTCCTTGAAATCTCTAGGTGCAAGCTTATTATTCCTCAGATCATGCACATAAACTGGATCGCCAAGTATACAAAGATAACTCAAGTCAATGTTGTTCCCTTTCCTTACTTCCTCCATCATTTTGTTATCAATAACCGAGCACAAAATTCAATTATTTATATGCACTTTTGTTGACCAAGCTTCGGCCCGAAATCCCTTAGATAAACTTGAAGTCAATCGCAAGCATCGAGCTTTCTCCAGTGAAGTTTGTTTCAATATTTCCGTTACTCCATTATATTGCAGATTCCCAGGTGTAGTAAAATGCCTCCGTATACCATGATGCTTGCAAAATTTAAGAAAATCTCTAGAAACATACTCCCTGCCATTGTTGGACTAAGAACGTTCAAAGTTTTATACTTGTTAATCGAACTTTTGGTCTAGTTCCCAAAAGTACGCAAGACACGCTAGACTCAACATATCACATAATATTACAGCCCAAAGGTGTCGCCAATATCACCCGGGGTCCACTACCGGATACTCGAGTTTGGCCACTAGCAGGACGTCGTATCCATCGAATGCGACCTTCGTCTACATCCATGCCGAAGGCGAGCCGTCAAGCATGTCCGCACGCAACGCCAGTGGGGGTCCACGGCGCAATAGTCCCGGTGGCGATCGACCTAGGCCGTTAGATCGAAACTGTGGGTACCGCCCGATTCATCTGATTTCCGCCAACAAGTGTGTTGCCCAGAATTACCAGATCGACAAGTCGGGGATTCAGACAACAACTTCCATGAACCTTGCCGCTCCTACAAACATTGTCAAACTAAGACCTCGCACCCCGAAGAGTCGCAGGTCCAAGTCTCGAACCCCTAGCCTGCATGCATGCAAAATCCGTACCTCTCCGGGTTCGAAAGTCGAACCCCTCCGGGTTTGAAATTCAAACCCCATTGGGTTCGAATTTCTAACCCCTCCAGGTTCGAATTTCGAACCCCCCGGGTTCGAATATCGAACCCCTCCACGTTCGAATTTCGCACCCCAGGCGGGTTCGAAATATGTGCAGGTGAGCTCGAAATTTGTGCATTTGGTCCATATTTCTACCTACTCCTACCTAACCACTTCCTATAAATACCCCATGACCTCACACTTCAAAAGGGTTGGATTTTCTTCACTTGAGACCTTCCAAGAGCTTCATGAGCCTCATTAATGGCATCTCCTATTTGAGGAAGAAGGAGAATTAAATATTCTTTTTTCTAACTACCTAGCATTTGGCAATTATAAAAGTGAATGTAATGAGCATTGCTCTACCTTGTAATTCTTGAATGATTAATAAAAGTTCAACATCCTTCCAAAGTGGACGTAGGCCTAATCCGCGACCGAATCACTATAAACTCTCGTGTCATTTACCGCTTTCTCTTACTTAGTCTTGTGAACAAATTAATTATTCCTAGTAATAGGAATCTTTGGTATTTACGACATTTTTTGCTGTCAACATTTGGTGCTTTCATTGAGAGTTGAACTCATGATTTGCATCTTTCTTCCACATTATCATCTCGACTTCGATGAGCTTAAGGTTCCTTGCTCAACCTGTTGTCGAATCCGCTTACGATGGTAAAGAAGCCAAAGAACGCAATGGTCGGCTCTTCAGCCGCAGCCAAGGCTAGTACCTCCCAACCACCTAAACCAACGGATGTCCTGGCCAATAATGAAACCGTCCCTCCTATTGCGGACCCCGAAGTGCCCGTGACACAAGCTCAAATCCGCGTGCATAATGAAAGAAATGAGAGCATATTGGTCGATCTTAACCAAGCATTGAAGAATAACATCGACCTTATGCGACAACTTCAAGAAAGTCAGCGTGTCGTCACTCGACGTCAACTAACTCGGAACAATGCTCGACCTCGACCAACTGTATCAGAAACTTCATCTTCCAAATCAAGGGGCCCGCATCGAAGAAGGAGGTGTAGTCTCTCTAACAACATCGCCGTTTTCACCAACGCTCTTGACAACGGCAACGGCAATGGCCACGCCAATGACAATGTGAACAGCAACGGTGACCGAGCTACAGTCACATATAGCGAGGGGGCATAGTAGCGAGACCGCTCTCGCTTGATTATCGATGACAGACCAGATCCTACAAACCAACCTCTTCCTCGACACAACTCGATGGTCGCTAATCAGGGTGATGAGCTCGCTATTCCAATGGCCCGCGCTCCTCCAGAACAGGATCCGCGTCACCCCGCTCCACTTCACCGTCCACACCAAGACCCAATCAAAGATGTCGAGGACATGGAGCAAGACGATCCAGACATCCATCATAGAAGGTGACCTCACAATGGGACTCCGGAATCTTGCCAAAACCCATGGGTCCCAATGGTGGATCCCCATCCAACTTACCTTCCTGGCATGGTCCGAAGAATAATGAGGGAAATGCGTGGGAACGTGCATGATTCATAGGAAGCGCACATTAGGCGCAACCTCATCACAAGAAGGTTGAAAGAAGCTGAATGGCCGCAATACTTCAGCATGCCACAGATGCCGCTCTACGACGGCACCACGGATCCCTATGCCTTCCTAAATCGATATGAATGGAAAATGGACTCGAGCCGGGGCAACGATCCGGTCAAATGCAAGTGCTTTCCAGTCTTCTTATCGGAAACCACTCTACTTTGCTTTTCTCGCCTCCCACTTGATTCCATTGACAACTTCGGCCAGTTAGAGACACGGTTGGTCAAACAATTCAGGATGTATATTCCAACTCCAAAGAGTTCCCTCACCTTGTCCAACTTATACCAAGGACCCGCCGTGCCCCTGAAAAGCTATCTCTCCCGGTTCAATGTCGCCCTCGTCGAGGTAGAGGACCTAGATCCTCACACTGTACTCTTCCAGCTAGCGAAAGGCATACTTCCCACTTCCGAATTTGGGACCTAGATTGATTGGAAGTAGCCAAAAAGCCTCAACATTTTCCATGGAAAGGCTAGGCAATACTTATGTCAAGAAGAAGCGATACATAACTGACTCTCCAGGGTCGTTCTTCCTAACAATCCACATACGAATACCATAAATGACAGCGTCAAAGGGAAGTAGATTGCAAAGCTCTTCGATAAGGACAAGGGGGCAAGACGCTACAAACAAAGGCCGAATAGCGGTAGGCACGACGGGCAAAACAACGGCCAGGTTCCTACGGAACCCAAGAAGCCCGGATCTCACCGGACATACGAGATCTACACATCGCTGAATGAAGACTTGGAAACAATCTACCGGGAAACGTGAAACACGCTTCAATATAAGAAGCCGTACAACATGGAATCCACTAATCAAGAGAAGAATACCTGCAAGTACTGTCAATACCACGACATGTACATGCATAATACCAATAATTGCCATCAATTCAAAGATGTAATCAAAAAGTTTGTCTGCGAGAAGCGCCTTGAGCAGTATGTCCAAAAAGCATCATGACTCTCACTGGCATTAAGCAGAATTCCGGCAAAACCAAACGCTTACCCCGTTGGCTGCAATTGATGCTGGTACCTTTCGCCAGTCCCGAGCAGCACAGGACCCGTTGGAAACGTATCTCCTTCCACTTGTGGCCACTGAAGCTCCTGCGACTCAAGCATTGATTCACACGCTTAATGAGAAATACGAGAATGCAGCTCTCGCACTAGGCATTGAAGATTAACATCAAACTTATGCGCCAACTTCAAGAAAGTTAACACATCGTCATTCTACTTCATCTTGCTCAGAATTGCGCCTGCTCGCAGCGCACCACATCGGGAATTTCTCCTTTTAAATCTAGGGGCCCACGTCGAGGAAGAAGGTTTAGCCTCATTAAAAACATCATCGTCTGCTCCGACACTCATAGGGCGACAGCAACAGCAATGGCAACAAAAATGAGATGATGATTGAACCATCATCACATACGGCCAAGGAACCCAGTAACAAACCATGTTCGAGTAACCAACCTTCTACTCAGAAGGGCCCAGCTGTCGCCACTCACAACCATTGTCCCATTCTTCCAGCAGCTCGTCGGGCCAGAGTACTTCCGGACCAGGGTGCACACCAGCTCGCCCAACCTCGACAGCCATACCAAAACCAGACCATCAGTGACATGAAAGAGAGCGAGACGGATGTGTACAACAGAAGACATCGACGGAATGGAACTCCCGAAATTCGTCAAAACCAATGGGTTCCATTAGAAAATCCCCCTCCGGCATATCTCCCCGACGTGGTGCGAATAATCATGAAAGATATGCGAAGGAACGCCGACAACTCAAGAGAGACCCACTTGAGGCGTAATCCCTTCATCAGGATCGTACACGAAGCTGAGTGTCCCCGACACTTCAACACCACATGTGGCATTCTATGGAGGCATGACTGGCCCCTAATCTCGGTAATGTCAGAATCACCACCAGAAATAGAATGCGTCATCCCGGCCGTCCCCGGCTTGGACGCTCAAGCCTCCACTAGGCAGACTCAAACTGCTATGAGTCCATACTTATCGCCTACGCTTCTAGCATCCAAATGGTCCTAAGATCACTTCAACTGACCTCCACGACATCATGAAATCGAAGTTGGAGGCTCACGGATTGCCAAAGACCTTCCGTCAAGAAGGTGCGCTAGGCTTCAAAGTCCTGGACTAGATCACGACCTCTGTAATGCGGCAGAAGCCCAAACTCCGATTGTCACCAACATGATCCGTGGGATCGTGAGGAAATCGCGGGGGCACGCCGACGACATCTGCGAAAGTAGTACGAGGCGTAACCCATTCACTTCGGCTAGCCATAATAACAAATGGCGCTAGCACTTCGACAATGCCAACTCTATCCCCATACTTAAAGAAGCCATGATTCCCGAAGCTTCGTTAGCTGCCACAAATGGCACGTGGGTTCATTACACATCGCCAATGTCATAAAGTACAAGTGCTTCGCTGTCCTTATCCAAGACGGCTCTATCCGGGTCCTTTCGACTTCCACCTTGACTATCCCAACTCTCGACTAACTCGCCAAAAGATTGGTTGTGCAATCCGGGTTTCACATCACGATCCCCAAAGACATCCTCTTAGTCTCGAACATTTACCAAGGCACCCGTGAAAATTTCAAAGGCTATCCCGCAAGATTCCACACCTCCTTGGCTGATGTCGAGAAACCTACTCCTCGAATCGCACTCATCCAGCTCACAAATGGCATAATACCTGATTCCGAACTTAAAGCATGGACCGATCAAAAGCAATCAAAGATTCAGGATATCTTCTGCATGAATGTTGGCTACCTCCTACGCCGAAATATAGCCTACAAGAATCATGCTCCTACCCTCAGCATCCTGCCTCGTGACGGCATACAAAGCTCCGACAACTCTAATTTTATCACTCTACGCAATCTTTCTCGCACCGTCAACATCAGAGGTGGTCGTAGCAATGGATGGAATCGTCTTCGACTCCCATCTTTTGGCAGCTATATTGCTCTTAGCAACACCCTCGAGAAAATCTATCTCGCAATCTGCAACTTCCAACCATGCAAAAGGCCAAGACCTGAAAGTCCGACAAGCGCACCAAGGGACTCTACAGGATATTGTCGGTTCTACAGCTTCTACGAACACGACACGAGCATGCAACTCCATTTACAAGATCACCAAAGATTCCCACTGCACGGAATCTCTGAGCCACTCGACGCTCATCGAGGATTCCCATTATATGGGGTCTTCGAGCCACTCGATGCTCACCGGGGATTCACACTACGTGGGATCTCCGAGCTACTTAGGCTCATCAAAAATTCCCACTAAACATGACCTTGACTCCGACAACTAATCCCTCAAGATCGTCCCCCGGCTAATCGGAACTACAGCTTCCATGGTGCAGTTGACTCTAGGTGGTCATCGGAGATGCCGGTTTATAACTCCTCCCTACCTATGCCTCCCTCAGTATCCGGCAACTTCGGGGCATAACTGGAAGCTTAACCAAAGGCCCGCTCAAGTGCACCTCTGCGACCTCAACTTCAAACGGGTTTTTCCTCCACCTGCAGGCCTCACTCCTCGTTTGGAGGGCCTATACTCATACAACAGAAGCTTAGCGAGGGAACTTTCAAACACTCCACCATGGACGGAGACTAACTCCCAAGGGCATGGAATAATGAACATCTTCGCCTATACTCTACATAACTTTGAGTGCAACTGCTCATGCCTTCTAATGATGTTTTGTTTTCCCTTAATTCGAGGAATTGTAAAGGCCACTACTACTGGAGTTATCTGCAGTAATGATGTTCAGTTCCCAATCACCCTTCCATGTTTACTCTGTGCATGACATTCATGACGTGTTTGATTAATCCCGACAACCAACTTGCGTGCAAACATGCGATCGTCGTGTCGGCACCATGAGCACGGGAGCCGATGCTGCCATCCGAACCTCAATCCAGCATCGAGGCCAAATAGCACTGGCTACGTCTGGCACCCCGAGCACGGGAGCCGGCAATGCTACTCGAGTCGTCGGCCCATGGCGCGATTGAGTATAAACAACCACTAACTCGAACCTTGGCCCAGTGCTGAGGCCAAGGATAAATCATTCCGCGTCCTAGTCCAGGTGACTTGGCGCCACTCAGCGACCAACTAAGATCGATGCAAATCTCTCCTCGCCGGTTGCGAGTGCCGGTCGAATCTTGGTGTCACCAAGACCAACCTTAAATCGTTTTTTCCCGAAGCCCTAAAGGCTTTGGTGCAGTCATGGCCACGATCGGACCCTACGGGATGATGATCAGAGCTTTTCTACGCCAGCGAATGAACCACGCTTGGCGGCTCGCCCCAACCCGATGAACGACGGGAGAGCCACCCAGCTGGCGGACCACACAACGTGACGCCCTACGCTTTCGCTATACTTGGGATTAACACCAGGCCACCCAAAAGAGCAGGCGCACGGCCTGGTTTCGCAAACTACGGGTTTCCTAAGCTGAGGGAAACTTACTGAAACCAGCGCTCAGTCACACCCCTCTGGAATAATTGATGCAGAGCACGGTACACAATCGCTTTTTTGTTAGGTGTAACGATAAGTATGCTTATGCAAGTACGGGACGCCCGAAAAAATAAGAAGAACATCCGAACACTTAACACAAACTGTGATCTTTACTAATTCATATTTCATTTCTACACACACCCCAAATAGACCACATGTCTAACATTTCTTCTTTATGATGACAGGGTGTATATGAAAACCACACCATACCTTTAGGGACCAAAAGCGAGGGTCACACTCGCATATACTATTTGTTTACCTAACCCAGAGTATCTTTAATTCCTTTAAAAAATTATTGATGCTACTCATCTTTCTCTTGTCTTTGCTTTTTTCTGTACAGGTTCGGCACTTGACAGGTCACCACCAGCAATGGTCCCCTTCCTTTCAAAATTGCTTCCTCCTCCTCTACTCTTCACAAGAGTAACAGATACATAAGACATCGATGCATCCCTCCTGCCATTGTCCTCGTCGCTAGTAATTATTGTAACTTCCCCGAGAGCGATACATGACAATGGCTTAGGGACGATGTCCAAAGCGAGGACCAATGCAGCCTGGGTTTCTTCCCAAGTCTTCTTGGCGCCCGACTCCGCTCTCTTCTCAGCATCTTCGGCGGTCTTCTAATCAGCTAGCACCTTGGCCTGGAGTTGCATAATTGCATCTACTTCGAGTTTGCTAAGGGTCCCCTCGCCCTCTTTTGGTGGGCATCATCGATAGTTTTCCTTTTTCCTAGCCTACTCGGAGGCCCTTTCCTTCACCGCCTCAATATCGGCTAACTTCTTCACCACCGCAGCGGCAGAATTTTCCTCGGCATCCTGCCTAGCCTTTGTCCACGCATCTTGTATGACAGCCTCATCCTGTCCCTCTTCCCCTTCGGCTTCTCAGACTCTGCCACTAGTCAGGCTTCCTGGTCTTCCACCATAGCTTGCATTGTTGGCAAACTTACTTAAGCTATGCCTACCGCACGAGCACTTCAGCCAACCAAAACATCTCCTCCTCCAAAGAGGCTCATATAAATGTGGGATTCCGAGGCTACGGGATCTCGTACTCCTCTAGATTAGTCTCACTGTAACTCCAGCCGATACTCGGACCGTTGAGGTAGCACGGGGGCAAAGCCTGGTGTCGCCTCCGCTCCAAGGGGGAGTGCCCAGTGAAAGAGGCAACTATTGGACTCCTTAAGGTTCATCGCCCGCACCCTCTTCAAGTGGCAAGTATCTGAGCTCGGGGGAAGTCCCCCACCTATTCTTTCGCCAGCTCACTCATCGCAGGGCCTGAGGAAGATCCCCACCAGCTCCCATGCTGGCATTTCCATCACCACAACCTTCGAAACAACCATTCTAAAGAGGAACATATACCTAACCACGAGGATGATCCAAACCCAAAAGCTTGGGTCTCAGAAACTTCTAACCCCTACCAATACTAGGCAGGCCGGTCATAGAGGCCGAACCGAAAGACAGGGGGAGCCACACTACCACCCGTTCCCCGAGGAACATGGGAATTTAGACAAGTTCTTAGCATGCAAAATAAAAATTCATATCTCGATGCAAGTTCTGGAGTTTCCACGGCCGGTTCATTGGGTTCCCAGAGTATCTACGCCTTGCCAGCAAGCACATACTTAAACGCAACGTGAAGCTAACTCACACCCCTCGATGCAACATCTTTCTACCTACAAGCGCATCGGAACATGGTGGCGACCCCTAGTTTTAATAACTATGGCAGTGACTACTGGTAACCATCAACACCATTCTCGGGTCAGAAAATGGTTGCAAACGTAATTGGTTTGGAAGTAACGACTCGACTGTATGCCTATATCCTACATGCATATCCGAGCGGTTAGTCCAAATAAGTTCATTTCCAGAATCATTCGCCAACCAGTTCTGTTACATTCAAGTTCAATCACAAACCAGACATGGAACATTCAGCAATAATCTGGACTTGCTAGCCCGTCCCTGACGTCGAGTGTAATCCAGCAGATACACATGCTTGGGGGCAACCCTCTATGGACTATCACACCGGCCTGACAATCATGGGACCTGGTCAGATCCTCTTCATTCCCTGCACTAGCGTCATCCTCACAGCATCCATTGGCACCACCTCTTGAGAACACTTTTACCTCGCAACGAAGGCAATCTAGAGCCAGAGTCTAGGCCTTGGAGGCTATTCGGCTTCCCATCAGTGCCCAGACTCCACAAAAAGCCGATGCTTCAGAACATGATGGCAACCTTTAGCCTCAACAACTGGCGCTATGGCCATCACCAACCACCAGTACAATGCCAAAATAAAGATGCAACTGCATCATAGTTGGGTTATTAATCAGATCCCGAAACTGACAGCTCAACTAGACATCCTAAGATAAGCATACAAGCCGACATTCCAAGCAAGTCCACTCCTCAAGGACCACGTCACGAGACCGAAACTCACTGATTGCGGCTGACTCATCAGGCGCCATGCAAATGCTTAATTTTACTAGCCCAAGCTTGGATCCAAGACCAAGTCATCGGAATGCGAAATTATGCGTCGAGCTCCCACGCACTTACTAGATTATCGCACCCCTCAAACCAACTTCGACCTCTTAAAAAACTAGGAGGGTTTATTAAACGTCTGGGATACGAAGCCCACTCCCGTATTCACGCATACTTGGCGACCCTTATCCGAATTCCTAATTACGTTTCCCAAGATCCACCGCTCCATGTTCTTAAGTGCCAAATCGGAAAGCCTTCTTACTTTCCATATCTCTCTTCCCTTCTTTTGAAAACCTAACGACACCTCGATGATTTTCTGTCTTACGATGATTTTCTGTCCGGAGAAGAGAAGAAAGGAAGTAACTACAACCAGAGCCCTAACCGAACTTTCCGGGATCGGAATTCGGAACCGTACACTAAGCTATGATCATATTCACTTAAATTCGAAGCTCTAACTACCATGTCAATCGCGACTCAACCACCACTTGTGTACTCACCAAGTGCTCAATCATCAAAGTGCACACACCAAGCATTTGGGTCCGACCTCGCCTCAGAGGAAAATCCATATGAATACAGGCCACAACATATGGTAAGTATTGTCCTAACAATGGCATTCACATATATGCATTGTCGAAACTTTGATCAATGGGACAAGCTTGGAACGCTGAACAACCATGGGTTCGCAGATCCAAGCGATTTGGCGGATACTCCTAACTATCAAGCTCCATCCCAAGGACGTTTCAACAACCACTTAGGGCAATCGCGTGCCTCAGCCATGGCAATGACCATGCATGCACATTTTGGAAATCTCAAACGAGCAGACCAACCTGATCCAAATGCATTCCCACAAGCCTCAAGGGTTCAAATGTACACACCCAACGGTTAGCTCTTGATCCAAAAATTCATCGAAAAGCTAAAATGCGCGATTACAAGCCCATGGCATGCAATTCACTTTCATATTACCAATTCCAACTCAGATCGCATCACACAAAACCCCGCACAAACTTGCGATTGCATACGCGATTATAACCCGATAACAAACCATTTGCACTTCGATGCAATCGGGAATCATCACCTAAAGTTTATTGTCCTTAATCTACAGGAACTAAACTCCTTAGACAGGTTCCAACCCAAGCCACAAGGCTCAAGCAAGTCAAACCTCTTAGCAATGTTGGAATCCTAAGCCTATACCAGCCTATTCCGACAAGGCGTCCAACCGCTCCAAAGAAGTGCGCTCTCGACATACAACTCAAGAGGAAGGTCATAACTAATCGCTAAGCACTGCATGGAGATGTTTGCACCCATACTAGGCTCACCTCACTTCAAAGCACGTCCCGTTAACACAAGACATACTTTGAGGGGGCAAATGTTAATCGATCTTTTGGTTCAGTTCCCAAAAGTACGCAAGACATGCTCGACTCAACATATCGCGTTATATTACAGCTCAGAGGCGTCACCAATATCATCCGGGGACCAGTACTAGAAGACTTGAGTTTGGCCACTAGCAGGATGTCGTATCCCTCGAACGCGACCTCCATCAGTATCCGTCCGCATCCGAGCTGAAGGCGAGCCATCAAGCAGGTCCAAGCGCAGCGCCGGTGGGGGTCCGGGGCCCCACAGTTCCGGCAACGATCGACCTAGCTGTTTGCGAACAAATTAAACAACTGTTAAATCCGTTCTGCTTTCCTAAACAATAAGGATTGTTGTAGAGGGTGTCGAACTCTGGGACCAAAAATATTTTAATTAACAAATCCAGTCAAGTTATTCCAGTATTTTGTTTGATCGAAAATACAGAAAATAACAACAATTAAATAAAAAAGAGAGATTTATATAATAAGAGAAAACAATTAGGGGATAATGACATAGATTGGATTCATACTCATCAATGGCAAACAAATGAATATAGATCTAATTCATGATTCTATCACAAACATGAATCAACGATAATTAGGTTCTTAGAAACAAATAAGTAAATAACGACAAGCATAGCCTATGCAGGATCTGAGCTCTTAAACAACCATAGGCTATTAGGACAGACTCACTAATTAATTTCTAAAACCCTAAAATTAGATCTAAATATGATAATTGTTAAATCGAAAACGAATATACCCTGTGAAGGAGAATAGCTCTTAAACGACACAGAATATGAAGGTTCAGATCTAACCCTTGATTCAGATCCAGATCTACATGTATAAAGTCCTCATCTATTGGCTATGTGATTCATGTTGAATCATATCTATTAGCGTCATCACCCACTAATCAAAGGGGATTAGCTAGACAATAGCTAAAGAAGAAGAGAAACAGAAACTAAATAACATGTACATAAATAAACTAAAATACCAACTGAGAGAAAGGGAGAAGAAGAGTTTTATTCCAAGAAGAGAATTACACAATAAAACTAAGTGTGTTTTACAATGAATGATATACAATGCATTTATAGCTGATATGACAAAGATTACTTGGCAAATTCCACAATGTGGGACAAAATCCCTTTTCCAAAATAACGCATAAATCAAATAGCTCAGTGTGAACGCGTGAAGCGCATGAATGGGAAGCCTTGCAAATTACATGATATGGGACAAATAACTTAGCCCAATTAGCAACTAGACCAATGTGAATGCATGCAGATGTCATGGAAAATAGGTTGCGGGCTTCAACTCCAATTGCCTTGAGAATGAATAACAACTCCAAGCGATCATTATGGAAAATCATTGAATTTTGTCTTTAAAATATGCAGCAGAAGGCGATTGAATAGCAATTTTCTTTAGGTCTTCAAGCTTTAATCCAGCTCTAAAATTCAACATTCTTCTTGCACAAATTCTTCAAGCTTTTCAACAATTAAGTGCGTTAATCCATTCATCAAAAATAATCTATAAACACAACTATAAATGCATAATATCAATTATTTAAAAGATAAAATAAGATAAATATGCTGATAAAATATACACATTTATGTGTATATCAAATACCCCACACTTATCTTTTTATTCGTCCTCGAATAAACTAAACTAAGATATGTCACACTTTCGTAGGAAACACGATTGCATTTAGCGTATGCAAGAAGCCGTTAAACCCCTAGGTGTCCCTATTAGGACGAGTGTTGTTTCGTGAGGGTTTTCAGCGGATACTACCCACAAAATCCAAAGCGTCTTAAATACGCGGATTAATCAAACAATATATTTAAGGTCTTTCACATTCCAAGGATTTCACCTATCTTCAATAATAACGGTTTAGTCCCAAATTGTCCATCTCATAATTGGTGCAAAAATGAATAAAAATTTTCAAGCTGAATCGTAATTCCTTGATAACACTTTAATTGTCTTGAAGGATAAGAGCGTGGCGTCAACCAAAGTCCTACACATCAATAATGTGCACCCAATCATTTATTCCTCTTCTTCTTTTTTTTGAATGGTTTTGAATAATTTTGCACTAGTGTAACTGTACTGTATTGGATGAGAGTTATGCATAGATGAAGGAAAATTTTGTAAGTTCTAAAAGTATTCTAGATAAGAGGGCAAGTGTATTAGTTAAACTTCAGGCTACAAAAGATAAAGTAATACTAAGGCACATATGAACATTTTTATTTCCTTTTATCTCCTCTACTACAATCCTCACTTCCAAGTATGGTATAATGGATGTGGATGGAATGGAACTGAATGCTTTATAGTCAAGAATGATGAATGAATATTTTATTGAGAGACTCTCTCTTTATTTCACTTTTTTTTCTTCTTTTTCCCTTTTTTTCTTTTTTCTTTCTTTTTTTTTTCTTTTGCATGATGAAAAATGAATAGGGATGGAATGGACTGATACCGTACATTATTTCATTTGATTCCTCCTCTACTAAACAAACACTTCATGAAAGGAAAGTTTTGTGCCCTAGTCACTCTACTTTTATAACCTAATTCAACACACAAGTGTAGATTGATGTTATACAAAAACTGAAAGGAATGATAAGCAAAGTTTCGTAAGATAGATAACCCATATAAAATAAGATGTGGTATATGGTTATCCTACCTTAAAACAAGTACGGAGTGGGTAGTGTAATATTGGTATAAAAAGTGACGTTTCTGAACCTTCGAAAATAAATCAGTATAAGGTTCTTAGTATACCAATATAAGAAAAACTTATCAAAACAAGGATGTAATTCGACTAAAACTTGGGTTTGAATAATGTGGGGTATCGAAGAAGAACGCTACAATGAGTCATTTCTCCTTAATTGGGCTAAGTGGATTTTAGAACTTACGATTTTGAAAATTTGAGTGGAAAAGAAAATATTATGCATGAAAACGAACTCAGAAAATCCAACAAACGTAGGTGCAAAATCATTTTTTTGTTTTTTGTTTTTTTTTTGTTTTTTTTTTGATTATTTTTACTTGCACATTCTAATATATATAACAAAGGTTGACACACTCACTCCAGAACACGACTAACGTCTGCACAGGCTCAAGCTAGCATCTTAAAAAGACACATTACGACTCAATGAATAAATAATGTTCATTCCCATTACCCAAAAATTCAACTTATCAAACAAGAACCAAGGTGTTATTTATGAATTTAAGTTAATCTTTGTTCAACGAATGACCCAGTTCATAAAATTTGATTGCTGATGTAATGTAGATTCCCCCCACACTTGAGAGTGACTGTATCCTCACAGTTATTAATCAGACATATCTTAGTGAAAGGGAAAAACAAATAAGAGAATATTTACATATGTACAAAAGAGGGTTAGTGCGTCTTACCGAATGTAATGTGGCTCATGGTACCATACGCTCTTCCTCTTGGTTGGGTATTGGTGCCAAGTAAGGTTTAAGGAGTTGACCGTTGACCTTATAGGATGATCCATCAGTTGGATTCACAATTTCTACCGCACCATACAGAAAAACAGTCCGTACAGTGTAAGGTCCTGTCCATCTAGATTTTAACTTACCCGGAAATAAATGCAATCTTGAGTCATGTAACAAAACTTTTTGACCTGGCATGAAAGTTTTACGTAAAATTGATTTATCAGGAAAAACTTTCATTTTTTCCTTGTAAATTCGTTCATTTTCATGGGCATCATTTCGAATTTCATCAAGTTCATTAAGTTGAAGCTTCCGAAGTTCTCCTGCTTTCTCTAAGTCAAGATTTAAAGTTTTTATTGCCCATAATGCCCTATGTTCGAGTTCAACTGGCAAGTGACATGGCTTACCAAAAATCAAACGATAAGGGGACATACATAATTTGTTTTGAAAGCAGTGCGGTAAGCCCAAAGAGCATCGGTTAACTTTTGGGACCAATCTTTACGATTTTGATTCACAGTTTTCTTAAGGATTTGCTTAATCTGCCTATTCGATACTTCAACCTGCCCACAAGTTTGAGGATGGTACGGAGTGGATAACATGTGGGTTATCGAATACTTTCTCATGAGGGCTTCAAAAGAACGACTATAGAAGTGTGTCCCGTTATCACTGATTATTGTGCGAGGTGTGCCAAACCTAGAGAAGTTATTTTCTTTCAAGAAGCACACAACAAACTTGTTATCGTTTGTTTTGCATGAAACAACTTCGACCCATTTAGAAACATAATCGACAGCTAAGACGATGTACAGGTTCCCAAAAGAATTAGGGAAGGGTCCCATGAAGTTTATACCCCAAACATCAAAAATTTCGACCTCTAGAATGGGGTTTAGGGGCGTCATATTCCGTTTAGAAAATTTCCCTTAGAATTGACACCGATCACAAGTTTCCAAAATTCGTACGCGTCTTTGAAAAGGTTGGGCCAATAGAAACCCGATTGGAGAACCTTTTCGGATGTCTTTTTGGGACCGAAGTGACCACCACAGGCTTGGCCATGACAGAAAGAGATGACACTGTGAGTTTCAGTGTCGGGAACATACCTTCGAATGATTTGATCGGGACAATACTTAAAAAGATAGGGGTCATCCCAGAAAAAATGTTTCACTTGGGAAAAGAATTTGTGTTTATCCTACTTAGACCAAAAAGAAGGGGTCCGCTTGGTGACTAAGTAGTTGACAATGTCAGCGAACCAAGGATCAGTGGAAAACGAAAAGAGTTGTTCATCCGAGAAGTTCTCGTTGATCAGAAGAGAAGAAGACGGGGCATTTGGAAGACGAGACAAGTGGTCTGCAATAACATTGTATGATCCTTTTTTATCCTTAATGGTAAGGTCAAATTCTTGAAGTAGAAGGATCCAACGAATGAGACGAGCCTTAGCTTCCTTTTTAGAGAAAAGGTACCTAAGTGCGGAATGATCAGTATGAACGGTGATGTGTGAGCCAACTAGATATGGTCTGAATTTTTCTAGAGCGTAAACGACTGCCAAAAGTTCTTTTTCAGTGGTCGTATAGTTGATTTGAGCATCGTTTAGAGTCTTACTCGCGTAGTAAATAACATGAAGAATCTTATCGATACGTTGTCCTAAGACAGCGCCAACAGCAAAATTCGAGGCGTCACACATGATTTCAAAAGGCAGCTTCCAATTAGGAGAGCAGATGATCGGGGCAGAGACAAGTTCATTTTTTAGATGCTCAAAAGATGAAATGCAATCGGAATTGAAGTCGAAAGGAACATCCTTACCAAGAAGACAGGTCAAAGGCCGAGTGATTTTGCTAAAATCCTTTATAAAGCGACGGTAGAAGCCAGCATGACCTAAAAAGGATCGGATGTCCTTAACGGATTTGGCAAAGGGAATATTCGAGATAACCTCAATTTTGGCTTTGTCTACTTCAATTCCTTTATTAGAGATGACATGTCCTAAAACAATGCCATGTTTGACCATGAAGTGACACTTTTCCCAATTAAGCGTTAAGTGTTTATCTTTGCAACAGTTAAGAACAAGATCCAGGTGATGTAAACACTCAGTGTAGGAATACCCGAAGATGGAAAAATCATCCATGAACACTTCCAAAAATCGCTTGATCATATCAGAAAAAATGCTAATCATGCACCTCTGAAAGGTTGCTGGTGCATTACAGAGACCAAAAGGCATACGACGGTACGCAAATGTGCCAAATGGACAAGTGAAAGTGGTTTTCTCTTGGTCCTCAAGGGCGATAGGGATTTGATTATTGCCCGAGTACCCGTCAAGGAAACAGTAGTACTCGTGACCGGCTAGTCGTTCTAACATTTGATCGATGAATGGCAGAGGGAAATGATCCTTACGTGTTGCAGCATTAAGTTTCCTATAATCAATGCGAACATGCCAGTCCGTCTGGGTGCGGGTTGGGATAAGCTCGTTAGCTTCATTTTAGATCGCAGTAATCCCTGATTTCTTAGGTACGACATGAATCGGACTAACCCATTGACTATCGGAAATTAGGTAGATGATTCCATTGTCAAGACATTTAAGGATTTCAGCACGAACTGTTTCTTTCATTATGGGGTTTAGTCGACGCTGGGGATCACGAGTGGGATTGGCATCATCTATAAGGTGGATTCGATGTTGGACTATCGAAGGACTAATAATTCCCTTAATATCATCCATGGACCAACCAATTGCTTCATTATTTTTCTTAAGGATGGGAAGGAGCAATTGTTCCTGCTCTAGAGTAAGGTCAGAAGCGATAATGACAGGAAAAGTTTCATTGTCTCCTAAGTAAGCGTACTTAAGATGACTGGGCAGCAATTTGAGTTCAGATTTTGGGGATGACTCAATTGAAGAAACTAGTTGAGGGACAGACTCAATTGTTAGCGGCTCGACAGGAATCAAATCAGAGACATTTTCGGGAATATCTTGAAACAAAGTTTCATAATTTGATTCAATTTCGTTATTCATATGGTCCAGCTCAGATTCATAATCGTGGATAGCATGGATTTCAGAAAACTGGTCCACATAATAGTTAGGAGAGTTTTCAGTTCTAAAGATGTTTAGCTCGACAGTCATGTTACCGAAAGAAAGTTTCATAGACCAATTTCTACAGTTGATAATTGTATTAGAGGTTGCTAAGAAGAGTCGTCCTATAATCAATGGGATCTGGTTTGCAGGATTGCTTACCTGTTGAGTTTCTAAGACAATGAAATCAACTGGAAAGATGAATTCGCCTATTTTGATCAATACATCCTCGATTTCGCTCATAGGTTTCTTAATTGAACAGTCAGCAAGATGAAGGGTAACCTTGGTGGGTTTCAGTTCTCCTAGCCCTAATTCGCGATAGACGGAATATGGAAGCAAGTTAACATTAGCACCTAAGTCTAGCAGGCATCTATCGATTTTCTTATCCCCAATAGTACATGATATTGTGGGGCACCCAGGATCTTTGTATTTCACTGGCATTAATTGGGACAAGACCTCGCTTAGTGTTGCCGCTAGAAACACTTTCTTAGGTACTTGTGTATGAAGTTTTTGAGTGCACAAATCTTTTAGAAATTTCGCGTACTGTGGAACTTGTTGGATAATATCTAAAAGAGGAATGTTCACTTTTAACTTGCTTAAATATTTTTAGGATCTTTTCTATTTGGTCCGTCTTTTTCCTAGATTGGAGTCTATGAGGAAATGGAGCAGACAATTCAGTAGGTTGGGTTATTTGAGTTTGAGGATGGTCCTTGTCAGAAATTGGCTCACTGTTTAGAGCCGAGTTGGTCGAATTTTCGGTGGGATTTGGAAGATCATCCGGTAACGCATTTGGGTTGACCACATGGTTGTCAATCTTTTTGCCGGATCTAAGAGTCGTGACAGCATTCAATTGACTAACGTTTGAATCTTGAATGATGTGAATTTGGTTAGGGTTTGAATTTTGTCCTCTAGGGTTTTGAATGGGTTGACTTGGAAACGTACCCTTTTCCCTTTCACTTAATCTAGTGTTAAGTTGAGACATTTGTTTTTGCAGTTCATTCTTTTGTTGATTTGTGTTTTGCATAAATGATTGTAACGTGTTGTCTAACTTGTTTTGATTCTCAACACTTTGCTTAGTCATTTGCGCCAATAGGTTACTCACCTCAGATAAATTCCCCTCAATCATAGAAACGCGTTTTTCATGTTGGGGTGCCACCGTTTGATGAGATTGGTTGAAAGGCACCAGGTTCGAGTTGTACGGATTTTGCCTAAGAGGACGGTTCGAAACATTGTTCGGAAATGCTCGATTCGAGGGTCTGTTCATCAGGGTGTTATTTGGACCATAAGAAAGATTTGGGTGGTTATTTGGTCTGTTGAAAGCATTCACTTGCTCAAGGGACTAGGGACAGTCATCAGCCATATGATCAGAGTTAAGACAAATGTCACACATGGCTTGGGAAATGTTATTAGACTGAGTGCGTGTTCTAACAACGTTCAGGATGGCATCAACAAGAATATTAGAAGAAGAAGAGGACTCGACAGAATTACTATTGGATTGCGAATAGAGAGATTTTTCATTGGTTCGTTCCCATTGTTTCAATTTTTCTGCTAACTCATCCAGAACCCAAGCTTCCACGTCAGTTTGTTTTAGGAAATTGCCCTGACACATGGACTCTAACATTTGTCTGGAACTATTATCGAGTCCATCGTATACAGTTTAACATAACGACCATGTTTCATAACCATGATGGGGATAACTTAACAATAGTTCTTTAAATCTTTCAAAATATTGCCAAAAAGATTCATCCCCTTTTTGGTGGAAATTGGTGATTTCATTTCTGACTCTAGCTGTTTTTCCTGGGGGGTAGAACTTTTTTAGGAAAACTACTGTAAATTCATCCCATTTTTTAATCGAATTTGGGGGCAAGCTGCGAAACCATTTTTCTGCGGAGTCAGTTAGTGTGAACGGAATCAAACGAAGTTTAATACTTAGGTACATCATGAGAAAAATTTCCGAATTTGGGAAGGATGTTTATCTGACTCTATCGGATTTCAAAGTGGTTACCCACTGGATTAGGAAACTGAATGCAAGAAGGGACAGAAACTCTATCAGGAAGAATTCTATCAATCAGGGTGTGAGGTGTAGGCTCGTTAGCCATTTCTAAAGGTTGGTCGAGTGAACTGGGTTTTGAGGAAAGAGAAGGTGGTTAGATTCTAACTAAACGACGAGATTCTTGGTCACGGGTCCAAGTTTGCATGCACCAGAAAGAGGAAGAAAAGAGTTCGTCAAAGAAATTTAGACAATGGAGAAGTTAAGAAAGAGGTGAGAAGGAAAAAGGTTTTGAAAATGGGAGTTTTTTTTGAAAAGTACGACCTACAGACTAGCGAGGTTTAAAAGAGAGAAAAAAATGTTAAATTTTTTTTTATTTGTTTTTGTTTTTCAAATTTTTATTTGTTTTTGAGGAATTTTGAAAAAAAAATTAATACACAAAACAATCACACACAGAAATTAGCTACAATGAAATTTTCTGTCCTTGATGGCTCCTAACCCAAAATTATATAGTGACACGTTTGATTACTTAGATCAAAAGATTACTCAGCCAGTTAACGGACAGGAGTTATCGGTGCACCAGGAATCACCCTAGCAATGCAGCCGAAGGTTTAAGTACCTTCAGAGTAACAACCGATATAATATTTACGAATCATCATAATATTTATAAACGGTTATTTCTCTGCCGTAGTCTAGACACCAAGAAATAAATCATTCCAAATGAATCAACTATCAAAATACAATTAAGCCCTGGATGAGCCTGTGACTCCCTTAACTCCAGTGTCTAACAGTTATTATTAGTCAGATTCTGCGATGAAATGCAATTTGTGAGCTAAGAAAAGGGTGATGTAATCCCTCACCTTATGTGAATTGGGTATTGCCCTTAACATAATGAATAAGGATGCAGAAACAGCAATTGCAGAAATTAAAAAGATTTTACAAGCAAGCCGCTGCCGCTGTAGAAGATTTTTACAAGCAGTGTCTATATTTTTTTTATTTGCAGCAGAGCACCTGTAGAGTTAAGAATATTTTACAGTGATCAGCAGTCCGTCCAGTGCAATTGGGTAGCGCTAGCGCGTTCACACCCCACTTGGTGTGCAACCGCTCCAACCCATCTGAATCGTCCACAGAATTATTGTTGTTTTTCCTTCTATTAATTGTTTGACCGTCTTCGAATTCCACTATACCTGTCTTCGAAAAATTCCACTGTACCTGTCTTCGAAAAATTCCACTGTACCTGTCTTCGAATTCCACTATATCTGTCTTCGAAAAATTTCTCCTTTTTTTATTTTTGTACCCCTTATTTTTTTGTTTAGAGAGAAAGTAGAATGAAAACAAAACAAAAATGATATTTTTTTTTCAAATGATAAACAAAAGGAAAACAAATTGCTTGCTTTTTTTTAACAAATACTCGGGAAAGAGAAGAGTGTACTCGGCCCAAGCCCACGTATAAAATAAGCTCAACCCATGTCAACCAGTAACCCACAAAGATCATTGCAACTTTATAATTACAAAAGGGGGAGTTCAAGCTTACAAACGTTCACAGCACATTCCCAAATTAGAAAAGAATTGACGCAATTCAAATTGTTTTGGCAATCACTCCAAACATCAGTAACAAAGTCAAATCGCGGGTTTCAGGTGCTGAAGTGTGCGGATCTGGTCACGTGGAGAGTTCGGTGGCGCGATGTTGTTTATGAGTTTGGAGTTCGAAGATGCTATTGGTGATGAAGTGGCGTAGTTTTTGAGGCATGCGGAGAATTCCGGTTGCGGTGGTGGTTCACGGAAGCGTGGACGGGGAGATCGCTGTTTGAACGGTGACTGCGGGTTTGGTATGATGCGATTGGCAGTTAACGGTCTCGAGCAGTTTTTCTTTTCTTTTTTCGAAGTGGGTTTGTGGGATCCGATGAGATCTGATGATAGGCAGTGGAGAAGTGGATGGTTTGAAGAGTTATGAATGGTGAAGGGTGGTTAAGGGAGGAGGAGTTGTAAGGACTGTGGCTGGATTTTCTGGTGTAGTCGGTTTGCAGATGTTTTGTGCATGGGATTTGATTCGGATTTTTGGGTTGGAACAGTAGGTAGATGGTATGTGAAGGTTGTATGAAGGTATGTAGGGGGTTGAGGGTTGTTTGCGTTTTCTTTTTTTTTTCTTTTTTTTCCTTTTTTTCTTTTTTTGTTTCTTGCGTTTTGGACTGGTGGTGTTGTGATGTTTAGAGGATGGTTACGGGGGCAGGTGAGGAAGATGGTAGGGAACTTGTTTGTCCAGCAGTGGAGATTTGCTTGGTACAAGTGGGTAGAGGGTGCTTGTGATGAAAGGACGCGATGAGGTTTTGAGAGGAGGATGGACTGTTGTCGGATTGGAAAGATTTGTAAGAGGGGGAGGATGGTGCAATGGTATGATCAAAGAGTTGGATGCAGAGGATTTTCAGAAAGTGATGGGCAGAACTGAATTTTGTGAAGAATGTAGTGGTGGATGATCTGGGTGATTGTTGCGGCATGATTACAACAGGAAGGAAGTGGTTTCAGAGTTGTTGCATGGTAGAATGGGTTGTGTTGATCTGTAAAGAAGGAGAGGATGGTCGGGAAACAAGGCACAGAAAAAGAGGGAACAAGATAGCAAAAAAGGAAAGTGATCAGAGAAATAAGAAAGATGGAAAGGAAGGTTGAAAAAAGTTTTTTTTTTTCATTTTTCTTAATTGTAAAAGTGGAAAGCAATGTAATGGGAGAGAAATTAGAAGGTTGAAAGGGGAAAGAAATCAAACCGAAAATTGCAATTTTTTCTCTCTCTGAATTAGAAGATTATGGTATAAATCAGCAATACCAAACCAAAGCTAATCTAGAGATTTGTTTTTCTATATATAAAAAGAAAACAAAAATGAGAAAAAAAACAAATCAACTCACAAGAATATAATATTTTTATGTTTTTTTATGAGGGAAATCTAAAGAGGAAATAAAATAAATAAAAATATAACGCGAAGGATTTACTAATAAAATTTATTTTGGTCCCCGGCAACGGCGCCAAAATTTGTTTGCGAACAAATTAAACAATTGTAAACAGCTGTTAAATCCATTCTGCTTTCCTAAACAATAAGGATTGTTGTAGAGGGTGTCGAACTCTGGGACCAAAAATATTTTAATTAATAAATCCAGTCAAGTTATTCCAGGATTTTGTTTGATCGAAAATACAGAAAATAATAGCAATTAAATAAAAAAAAGAGATTTATATAATAAGAGAAAACAATTAGGGGATAATGACATAGATTGGATTCATGCTCATCAATAGCCAAAAAATGAATATAGATCTAATTCATGATTCTATCACAAACATGAATCAACGATAATTAGGTTCTTAGAAACAAATAAGTAAATAACGACAAGCATAGCCTATGCAGGAGCTGAGCTCTTAAACAACCATAGGCTATCAGGACAGATTCACTAATTAATTTCTAAAACCCTAAAATTAGATCTAAATCTGATAATTGTTAGATCGAACACGAATATACCCTGTGAAGGAGCATAGCTCTTAAACGACACAGAATATGAAGGTTCAGATCAAACCCTTGATTCAGATCCATATCTACATGTATAAAGTCCTCATCTATTGGCTATGTGATTCAAGCTGAATCATATCTATTAGCGTTATCACCCCCTAATCAAAGGGGATTAGCTAGACATAGCTAAAGAAAAAGAGAAACAGAAACTAAATAACATGTACATAAATAAAATAAAATAACAACTGAGAGAAAGGGAGAAGAAGAGTTTTATTCTGAGAAGAGAATTACAGAATAAAACTAAGTGTGTTTTTACAATGAATGATATACAATGTATTTATAGCCGATATGACAAAGACTACTTGGCAAATTCCACAATGTGGGACAAAATCGCTTTTCCCAAATAACACATAAATCAAATAGCTCAGTGTGAACGCGTGCAGCGCATGAATGAGAAGCCTTGCAAATTACATGATATGGGACAAATAACTTAGCCCAATTAGCAAGTAGACCAATGTGAATGCATGCATATGTCATGGAAAATAGGTTGCGGGCTTCAACTCCAATTGCCTTGAGATTGAATAACAACTCCAAGTGATCATTATGGAAAACCATTGAATCTTGTCTTTAAAATATGCAGCAGAAGGCGATTGAATCGCACTTTTCTTCAGGTCTTCAAGCTTTAATCCAGCTCTAAAATTCAACATTCTTCTTGCACAAATCTTCAAGCTTTTCAACAATTAAGTGCGTTAATCCATTCATCAAAAATAATCTGTAAATACAACTATAAATGCACAATATCAATTATTTGAAAGATAAAATAAGATAAATATGCGGATAAAATATACATATTTACGTGTATATCACTAGCCAGTTAGGTCAAAACTGTGGGCACCGCCCGATTCATCCGATTTCCGCCAATAAGTGTGTTTCTCAATATTACCGGATCGACTCAAAGTCGGGATTCAGCCATCAACTTCCATGAACCTCGCCGCTCCTACAAACATTGTCAAACCAAGACCTCGCACCCCAAAGAGTTAATGTGCATGTAAAAACGCACATTTATATTCACATATTTATTCTTGTTTAGTGCTAATAAATGTCATATATGGGTATTTTATCATGTTTAAACAATAATTGAATTGATTTCAGAACATCATGCATTTATGTCATATAGGAGGAAAATGGTCAATTTTGTGCTTGTATTATTTTGAGAATGTTTACTTGGACATTTTTCATATTTTTGCAAAAATTGGATGCATGTAAAAGAGGATTTCATAAAGACATATATGCATACAAAAAAGGGAAATCAATCAATGGAAAGGGAATCAGTTCAAAAGGAGGAGATCAATGCCTTGCCAAAAAAAATGAAAGAGGGAATCAATTCAAATAGAGAATTAATGGTGGACCCTATTCACTCTCCTTCCTTCTTTAGTGGAGACATGAAATTAGGGCTTCGTGAATCATTATTGCTAAAAGACAAAATGAAGCTTAAAGAATAGGCATTTTTGGTAGCACGCAAAAAGTTAATTTAGGGTTTTCTCTCATGTATAAATAACCCATGTATGATAATGTAAAGGATCATCTTGGACTTTTAGTTTAGAGTGAGGCAGAAATCAAAACTTCTCTTTTTCTGCCATGGCTTCTTAGCCATTTCTTTTTTGTAATCTGTTGCTTTAATGCAATATTAATTTGTTGTTTTTCATTTACATGTTATTTTCTCTTCTACAAGTAGAATAGATTTTTATCTTTATTTGCTCTTTATCTTGTTCTCTTTTATAATGAAATATCTTTATGTTAACATTGAATCCATTATGAGTAGCTAAACCCCTTCAATTTAGGGGTAGTGAAGCTCTCATGATTCATGACTAATTAACATAAGAATTTCTTGTTTCTAACTCTCTTATTTGAGCTTAATCTATAATTGGATATTGATAAAGTAAAGATTTTATATGGTGAAAATTGATAGCACATGCTGGTTGATTATTCCCAAATGTGTTATACTCATATCATTAATAGAATCATACTTTATCACAATCTAATTCATATTAGAACTATTATTTTCTATGTGATAATTAGGGCTTTAAGTTCGTATTGAAAATTGATGATTTATGTAGCTTGAATTTTCTGGCATATAAATCATGCCTGTATGAATACAACACTTAATGTGCTAGTTATTGAAGAGAGTTAGAACCATTTTTTATGTTAATTAGATTGATGTTGATAGTGAATCTACTCCTAAATTGTCTCCTAGTCTCATATTTGTATTTATTTTAACATTATTAGTTTTCTTTTAGTTTATAGTTAACAAGTTCACTCGCCCTTAGTTTAATTTGATTGAGTAAGATTAGAATAAATTCTTTCCCTGTAGATCGACCCGTATTCGTCACATACTACGATTGTACGCTATGCGCTTGCGGTATTATCACGATATTTCGTGATAACGGTTTTCTAATTTAATAGAATATCTGTTTAGCGAACAAGTTTTTGGCGTCGTTGCCGGGGAAAGAATTTAATTTTAGTTTTATTCTTCGAGTTAATTTTCTTATTTGTTTTTTTAAAAAAGTTGTGTGTTTTGTTCCATTTTGTGTTTGTGTTTTGTTTTACTTTTGTTTGTGTGTTTGTTTCTTTTCGTTTGTGTGTTTTTATTTTGTGTATATATGCGTTGATAGATTTCATATTGTGTTAGTTCTTCTATTTCCTTTCTCTTAAATAAAAAAGAAAAAAAAGAAATATACACTTGCCTTTTGTCTTCAATCCCTTTCCCATTTTTGTCTTTTCAATTTCCTTTATTTATTTCCCCTTTTCTTTCTCTCACTTATTTATTTCCATCTCTCTCTCATTTATTTCTTTCCTTTTTTCTTTTTCTTACAAATAATTAAAAAAAAATTACTGCTTTCCTTTTCTTCCCAAATTTTCTCTCCTTGCCTTATTTCTATACCACATAACTCTACACCATTTCATCACCACCACTCCTGTCATTTTTCTTTCACCATCTTCTGCCTCTCAGTCTCTCAACTCCTCCTTCCTTCTCATCTTCACTATCTCCTACTCCATACCCAAACACAAACATCCTTCAATTCCTACATCACCTCTTTATACACATATCAAAACTACCCCTACTGCTTGCCATCAACTCCATACACAGTCAAACATCACACAACCACCAAACATTCATCAAATCTACACTCAGCCTTGCAGACCAACAACACTTACCCTACATTCAATTTTCAAACAACTACGCCTCTCCCATTCTGCCCGAACTCTACCACCATACACGACAATTGCAAAACCCCTTCTTGTTTGTTATTTAAAAAAAAGAGTTTGCTTTTTTGGTTTGTTTGATCTTGTTCATAGATTTTGTGTTTTCACTTGTTTTTTTGTTTAATTTGGATTTTTTATGTGTGCTTGTGTTTTTCCATTTCTTTAGTTCTCTTTTAAAAAAAATATTTTTGCTTTCCAAATCTTCCCCTTTATCTCTCTCATTTATTTCTTCTATTTTTACAATTCTTCTAAAAATAAAACAATTCATTGCTTTCTTTTTATTCCCTCTCTAATTTTCTTTTCTTTCTTTGACTTACATCCCCTGATTGTCTTCCCTTCTTTCTCTCTAGTAATTAATTAAATTTATTGCTTTCAAATTCTTCCTTTATTTCCACTTTCTGATTTCTTCCCCCAAATTCTCTTTATAAATACTCCTTTTTTTTTAACAAAACAAAATAAAAAAAAATCTTCCTAAAATCCTTCCTTCCTCTATAATTTCTTTCCGCTTTCTGCCCTAATCATCATTCAACAATTCCTCAAATAAACCAATCCCACTTCACACCATTAAATCATTCCCTGCATTTCTCCATCCTCTTACCATCTTCAATCTCCAATCCATACATAAACCAAACCACTCAAATACCTCCTTCCAAACCAATACTACATCTCCCCGAACTCAACCTCTTCCTGCTCCACACAATACTACAAAACTTCAACAAATTTCTTTTATTTCTTCCTTCTTTTCCTTGAAATTCTCTATAGTCGTTCATCGCAAGTCCAATCCCATCAATTCTGCCGACTAACCTCATCAACTTCAAACTACCACCCGCTACAACCCCTCTTCTGTTTGCCTGCGCAAGACAGACCCGTATACCACCAAACCGAACACTATCTTCTTCCAACCCCCAAATCGCAACTTCATGACCAGCCTCAATTCGAAGTCTTCAACAATCCGAACAAGCCCAAAATCACATCCCGAACCAAAAATCCGCCTTTCACGTAATTGAAATTCCCAAAACCCAAATTGCCTAAATTCCATTTTCGCCAAAACACCAAGACCCATTCGCGACGCTAACAAGGCCTGTATAACTTCTGATTGTCGATTCTGGGAAGTTACTGATTCGTGATTTTACTTTGGGTTTCCGCTCTTCTCTTGATATCAGTTTCGGTGGTGATTGAAAAATTAAACTTCCATTTGCTGGGTTTGGAGAAATGAGGACCAAGACCTTATTTGTTTTTCTAGTGTATATTCAATAGTTGGGCTTGGATTACTTTTAAAGATATAGTGGCAAGGAAATATTTTGTTTTGTTGGTTAAATTGGGTAATGGGCAGCGTGGGTTGCAGGCCATTTGATTCACTTGGGTTCTCTTTTCTTTTGAATTTTATTTTCGTATTTTTGAATTGCTTCATTCTCCTCTTCTAAAAAAAATTTGCTTCCAAAAAAAAAACACAAAAAAAATCACTTACCAATTGTATATATATTGTCTCTTTTCAGGTTGCAGAAATAAGAAGAGCGCTTACTTGCTATCGATAAATTGCGTTTCTTTGCTTGTGCTTAAAAAAAAGCGCCGCTAAATAAAATTCTGCATGCATTGTTATATCTTTTCTTTCCTTGTATTTATTTTATTCGCATTGTTGTTTTCTTGCATTTTCATCAAGAATTCAAAAACAAAATAAAAATTCACTCGTAGTTGCATCGTTAATTCACGTTTAATTTCTGTTTTGCATTCATCTTATTTTTGTTTTTATTTTTTCTACGGACATCGTTATATTTTGACAAATTGATTTATTTCTAACGAATTATTTCTTGGTGTCTAGACTACGGCAGAGTAATAATTGTTTATAAATATTACGGTGATTCGTAAATATTATAGCGGTTGTTCCTCTGAAGGTACTTAAACCTTCGGCTGCATTGCTAGGGTGATTCCTGGTGCACCGACAACTCCAGTCCGTTAACTGGTTGAGAAATCTTTTGTTGAAATTAATCTAACTGTCATTGTTTAATTTTAGAAAAACTGTAAATACGTAATTTGCATTCATGTAGTTGCATTAGGTTCATGCATATATAAAAAAACAAAAACAAAAATAAAACAAAAAAATTTCTTGAAAATGTCTCAATTCCCTTATTCTTACAGGTTTTACGATAGTTGTGAAAATCATTATAATCCATGTAATTTTACACCAAATTCATATGGATATTTTAATAACAACTATTGTACAAACAATTTGGATTTTACGCCACCAACTTTTCAAAATTTTCAAAAAAATCCTGATTGTACACCACCAAATTTTCAAAATGATGATCAACCCTCAAGTCTTGAAATAAGTATTCAAGCTCTACTTGAAGAAAGTCAAAGATTTAATGAATCAAGTCAAAGATTAATTGAAT
Organism: Allium sativum; assembly: GCA_030737875.1. Lineage (NCBI taxonomy): Eukaryota > Viridiplantae > Streptophyta > Magnoliopsida > Asparagales > Amaryllidaceae > Allium > Allium sativum. The sequence goes on from CM060912.1 coordinate 714,106,070, forward strand.
TGATGTGAAACAATTCAAGTCAAAGTTTTCAAAATAATCAAAATTCAAATTCAACTTCAAATTCAAATGATTTTGCCAATTAAATTTCGAACTCCAAAATGAATTTCAAATTCAAAATGGGAATGTGAATAACTTTTCAAACGGTTTTGGCAATGGGAATAATTTCAATGATGGTGCGATTAACTATTCTGGTTCTCAACAATTTCAAATTGAAATTTCTCAAGTTAATAATTATAAATTTGATTTTGTTGAGCAAACGAACATACTTGACGATTACTTGAAGTTTCATGAGAAACAAAATCGAATCCAAACTTGTGATGATTCGAATAAAAATCCACCTTTACCCACAGTCGACGATTTTCAAATAACAACATTTGAAATTGATGAAAATCTTAATGAAGTTGTTGAAAGCTCTGTAATTGATCTGAATTTGAATTATCTTGAAAACGAAGATGTCAATCTTTAATTTATCTTCCTCTCTCAGATTCTGAAAATTTTGAAAATTTAGCAACTTTAGATTATCAACATGTCAAAAATGATAAAGTTGTTAACAACTGTTTATGTGAGGACAACTTTGATGAGCTAAAACTTATGAAACTGATTGACGATGATGTTGTTGGGTCTGAAACTGAAAGTGAAATATTTGAAAACTTTGAAATTCTTGAGGTTGAAAACAATGAAACTGCTGAATGTGATCTTAAGCACAATAATGATTTTTCTGAAACCGTTGAAACTCCTTGCGACTTGATCATTTCAACTGAACCTAACTATGATCACTTGTTTTTCAATGATAAATTTATGCAGTATATGAACTCTTTCTTGAATAAAACTATTTTTGAGAAAACACGATTTCAAAATTTACTGAAAATTCATTTGTTTGGTTTTGACTTTAGGTTTACGAATGAACCCTTAGTTAACAAAATTTCAAATATCAAAGCAAAACTGAACAATATTTCTCAAAACAAGTGTAGGGTTAAGAATGATGCACACATCTCTCAATTTATACATCATCTGAACAAATCAAACTTTGTTTTTAAAACTTTTACTGAACCCCAGCTCGATGACCTATCTTTAGTTGCTACAGATATTCAATTCGATTTTAGGATCAACTGTAAGCTAAAAATCCTAAAATTAGCAACTCAAAAAACAAAATTTGTTTTTCCAAATCTGAAACGCAACATGCCATCCTTTATGATTTTGTTTTCTGTGCTTAAGCTGTGTCTCTCATACTTGAGGAAACAAATGAATCGGTCTTTAGAAGACCGTTTCATTTACTTCTTGTCAATACATTTTCTGGTAGACTGTAAATATTTTTTTTCCTTTTCTCTTGTAAATATAAGTCATATTTTCAAAAAAAATCATTTTCTTTCCATGTGGGTTGACTATGGGGACACAGTCAAAATCAAGTGTGGGGGTAGAGTTTCATATTTATTTTGGTTTTGCGTAGAATTTTCTTTTTCATTTTCATTCAAAAAAAATCACATTTCTATTTACTTTTAAATAAGACATGATGGAGTAAGCATTTAATTTTGGTCGTTCGATTTATAAATTTTGAAATTTACTTCTCTTAGTGGATAATGAAAGGAAAGTTTGAATTATGAGCAAATTTGGTGTAACTAGTATATTGGGAATTTCGTAGGTGAAGAGTATGAAATGTTTTCTAAATTGTAATCCGATTAAATGACTGGTTGATTTTGACTACTTGCGATAACATTTTATAACTTTTAAGTGAAGTTGTGCTAAGATATTCTCACTTAATTCTCTCTCTTATGTAAAAAAAAGACGAAAGAAAAAAGAAGAAGTATATATATATAATTATCCAAGGGTATCCAACATTGCTAGTACATCTGGCGTTGGTGTGCAAACCCGCCAAGCTCTTTCGGACTCCTTGTTGACAAAGTCGGCGTCGGTATATCTTGATCTCATTTTATGAGTTGGACACCTAAGGATTACCAACATCTTGTTGACAAAGTCAGCGTTGGCCTGCACAATCCGCCAAGCTCTGTCCTAAACTTTCACGTCAGTCCGCGAGGCAGTGCATGAGTGGTATACCTTGGTCTTTTTGGTTAGGTGATTGTAAATAGTAATAATGTAAATATTTTGTAATAAAGAGAGATTAAAGCACTTGAAATCCAAGCACGCTCTTCACTTATTCGACCTAACTTGTTAACAAAAAGCAAGTTGAGATGCCATTTTACGATTGTTGATATCGATTACAGAATTCATTTCATATTTGCACTATGTTACTACCAAAACAACTGGCTAAGCAGGAGGAGTTTGTGATGATAACATGACTTTTGTTTGAAGTTTTGATTAGTAACGTACTTAAATTTCATAGTGACGACCCAAATTTGTGTTAACTCATTCGTGTAGTATTTAAAAGTAAATTATCAATTTGTAAATATTTCTTCAAAAACTTGTATTCATATTGTAAATATTTTAACATCTTGCATTTTTAAATATTTTTTGCATTTAACTTTTGGATTTTGTGGGTAGTATCCGCTGAAAACCCTCACGAGAATATACTCATCCTACAGGGGACACCCAGAGGTTTAACGGCTTGTTGCATACGCTCAATGCAATCGTGTTCCCTACGAAAATGGATTTAGCTCAGTTTTTCAGTTTATTCGAGGACGAATAAAAAAAAGTGTGGGGGTATTTAATGTGCATGTAAAATGCACATTTATATTCACATATTTATTCTTGTTTAGTGCTAATAAGTGTCATATATAGGTATTTTATCATGTTTAAACAATAATTGAATTGATTTCAGAACATCATGCATTTATGTCATATAGGAGGAAAATGGTCATTTTTGTGCTTGTGTTATTTTGAGAATGTTTACTTGGACATTTTTCATATTTTTGCAGAAATTGGATGCATGTAAAAGAGGACTTCATAAAGACATATATGCATACAAAAAAAGGGAAATCAATCAATGGAAAGGGAATCAATTCAAAAGGAAGAGATCAATGCCTTGCCAAAAAAGATGAAAGAGGGAATCAATTCAAATAGAGAATTAATGGTGGACTCTATTCACTCTCCTTCCTTCTTTAATGGAGACACGAAATTAGAGCTTCATGAATCATTATTGCTAAAAGACAAAATGAAGCTTAAAGAAGGGGCATACTTGGTAGCACACAAAAAGTTAATTTAGGGTTTTCTCTCATGTATAAATAACCCATGTATGATAATGTAAAGGATCATCTTGGATTTTTAGTTTAGAGTGAGGCTGAAAAAAAAACTTCTCTTTTTTCTGCCATGGCTTCTTAGCAATTTCTTTTTTGTAATTTGTCGCTTTATTGCAATATTAATTTTTTTGTTTTTCATTTACAAGTTATTTTCTCTTCTACATGTAGAATAGATTTTTATCTTTATTTGCTCTTTATTTTTTCTCTTTTATAATGAAATATCTTTATGTTATCATTGAATCCATTATGAGTAGCTAAACCCCTTCAATTTAGGGGTAGTGAAGCTCTCATGATTCATGATTAATTAACATAAGAATTTCTTGTTTCTAACTCTCTTATTTGAACTTAATCTATAATTGGAGATAGATAAAGTAAAGATTTTATATGATGAAAATTGATAGCACATGCTGGTTGATTATTCCCAAATGTGTTATACTCATATCATTAATAGAATCATACTTGATCACAATCTAATTCATATTAGAAATATTATTTTCTATGTGATAATTAGGGCTTTAAGTTCGTATTGAAAACAGATGATTTATGTAGCTTGAATTTTCTAGCATATAAATCATGCTTGTACGAATACAACACTTAATGTGCTAGTTATTAAAGAGAGTTAGAACCATTTTTTTATGTTAATTAGATTGATGTTGATAGTGAATCTACTCCTAAATTGTCTCCTAGTCTCATATTTGTATTCATTTTAGCATTGTTAGTTTTCTTTTAGTTTATAGTTAACAAGTTCACTCGCCCTCGGTTTAATATCATTGAGTAAGATTAGAATAAATTCTTTCCCTGTGGATCGACCCGTATTCGCCACGTACTACGATTGTACGTTGTGTGCTTGCGGTATAATCACGATATTTCGTGTTAACAGCTTTCTAATTTAATAGAATATACGTTTAGCGAACAAGAGTTGCAAGTCCAAGTCTTGAAACCCTAGCCCGCGTGCATACAAAATTCGTACCTCTCCAGGTTCGAAATTCGAACCCCTCCGAGTTTGAATTTCAAACCGCCTCCGGTTTCGAAATTCGAACCCCTTCCGGTTCGAACTTCGAACCCCCTCCGAGTTTGAAATTCAAACCCCCCAGGTTCGAATTTCGAACCCCCCGGGTTCGAACTTCAAACCCCTTCGGGTTCGAAATTCGAACCCCTGTGTATGTGAATTTTGAACCCCTCCGGGTTCGAATTTCGTACCCCGAGGGGTGCGAAATTCGCACCCCAGGCGGGTTCGAAATATGTGCAGGCGAGCTCGAAATTTGTGCATGTGGTCCTTATTTCTAACTACTCCTACCTAACCCCCACCTAACCACTTCCTATAAATACCCGATGGCCTCACACTTCAAAAGGGTTGGATTTTCTTCACTAGAGACCATCCTAGAGCTTCATGAGCCTCATTAGTGGCATCTCCTATTTGAGGAAGAAGGAGAACTAAATATATATTTTTCTAACTACCTTGCATATTGAAATTATAAAAGTGAATGTAATGAGCATGGCTCTACCTTATAATTCTTGAGTGATTAATAAAAGTTTAACATCCTTCCAAAGTGGACGTAGGCCTAATCCACAGTCGAACCACTATAAATTCTCGTGTCATTTACCGCTTTCTCTTACTTAGTCTTGCGACCAAATTAACTTTTCCTAGTAATAGGAATCTTTGGGGTTTACGACATTTTTTGCCATCAACAATACTCTCATTCTCAACAAGAGCCTTCCATCCTTTGAACCTTGCAAATGCGTTCGACTTGTCCTTCATTACATACACCCTAACTTTTCGAGAAAAAAAATCAATAAAAGAAATATAATATTTTGCTCCTCCTAAAGAAGCTACTAGTGCTGGTCTCCAAACATCAGTGTGCACATACTCAAGAATTCCTCTTGAATCATGTTTCCCTTTACTAAACATACCCAACACATTCCTCGCAAAACTCTAGATTATTGAAAATCTCTCTATCAATCATTACCCTTCTACGAAGAATATCCGAACTCCGCTCTGAGACATGACCCAATCTCAAATGCCACAACCGGGTCGCATCCAAGCCACGGGAACTATCAAGACCAACCCAAGTTTCACCTCCTACGGTCGCTTCTTGAAGCAAGTATACACTATGAGTCCTAGAACCCTTCATAACCACAAGCGGCAACTTCGAAACCCTCAAGATATCACTCTCAATAATGATCTTGCATCCTAAAGAATCTAACTATCTCAAAGAGATAAGCGACTTCCATAGCCCTAGAACATAGCGCACATTAGTGAGAGTATATACCACTCTGTCAAACATTTGAATTTACACGGAACTAATGCCCTTCCACTTATAAACAACATCATTCCCCATAACAATTGAGTTTCCTTCTTTATCTGAATAAGAAGAAAAACAATGCCTATTTGGCATCATATGATATCAAGCCTTCGAATCGAACACCCATTCATTGTCAGTAACATCTAATGTTATAGTCAACAAAACATCCACTTCTCCCTCACCAATACCTCTCTTAACCGCAACTGATGAAGATGCTACTTACTTTTTCCCCTTTTCTTTGTCTGGACACTCATTCTTCCAATGACCAGGTTTCCTACATATGAAGAACTTTCTATTTCTTTCATTCGAATTTCCTGTCCAACCTGACTTTTTAGTCTTAGAGCGCCCCTGGTTTGCCTTCTTCCCATATTTCTCCTTTTCCCCAAACAAACCATGACCATTGCCTGCACCACTACTTTCATCACTCAGCTCCTTCATCTGATCTCACAATTCCTTACTAAGAAGAATTGTCTTGACATCATCAAGAGTCGATGTATCCCGACCATAGATCAAACTATTTGAGAAACTCGTATAATGGTCTGGAAATGAACACAATAATATCATCACCTTCTCCTCTTCCTCAATCTTCAAATCTACCACCTTCATCTTCATTAGTAAATCATCAAACACATTCAAGTGCACCTTTAGCGAAGTTCCTTCCTTCATCCTATAGGTAAAGAAAGTTCGCAAAAAGATCAATCAATTTATGAGTGACTTCTTCGTATACAACTCCTTTAACTTGTCCCAAATACCCTTAACAGTCGTCTCACCACTAATTTCAGAGATAACATTCTCCCTTATAGCAAGTTGAAGTGTAGTGAATGCCCACTCTTCCATTTCTTCTCTTTCCTCATTCGAGATGTCTTCCAATAATAAATGTGTATCAAACATTATCCAATGTACCCAATTCCGCCTAAGAACTGCTTTCATCTTCCATTGTAATTTTTCAAAATCATGATCACCATTCCACTTGTCAATAACCATTTGTGACCCTGAAACTGTGTATGAACCATATACATAAGGAGCTATACCACTTGGACCAACTGTTGAGGCACTATTTGAATCTAATTCTGACATTTCAACATCTATCTACCAACATCAATGCTCTAATACCAAATTTTGTGGAGAATTTCGACTCAGGAGCACTTAAATCAAAACTCCAAAAACAGGGGAATACAGGTGGTAAACGTGCAAAAACAACCAATCAATATCTCAAAACATTCTCAACCCAATCTGATAAGCAGTCACAATCACCAAATAAGAGAAATAATAGAGCAATAACGAAAGTAAACCACACAGGGATTTTTAATGGTTATACTAACGTCTTGTTAGTGTATGTCCATTTTAAGAGAGAAACTAATTATATACCAATAGAAAAGTACCAGAGATTGATTGCAATAATAAAATTTACTAGAAAAAATTGATTTTGAGGAGATGAGAATTGAAGAAGATTAGGATTGCCAAAACCATAATTGGAATGAACCTAGGTCAATCTCTTCATTAATACCTTTTTCTCCTCCTAGCTTTTGAATCTGAGAATAGCTTATATAGGAAGAGTTCAATATTTGGCAGGTACCCAAATTGTCCATTAAACCTTCACAAATCAGCATGTTAAGTCGCTGGAAATAGCATAGAAGCCGCCTCAATCATCTGTCTGATATGGTCAGATATATGTCCCGTGATTTGGGGATAAAATTTCCCAATAACTCAAACGTATGACACCTACCCTCAAACGTCTGTCTCCTTCCCTGTTTTGGCACAAACATCCGAGTAAAAAACTCAGAATTCTGTTGCAACTCTCGAGTTTCATTACAGGCCTGGTCAGATGTCTGACCCATGTGATCAGACGTCTGACCCATGTGATCAGACATCTGAGCTGAAACGAAGAGCACCACTCTTCCTTTTCCACCTACAACTTCCTCTTACGAGCACTGATTTACGAATTTTCTTCTCTATTGTGAAGCTACTTTCATCCACTTCAATTATAGCTTATATAGTGTCATAAAATTTAACAAGTTTTTAGTTTAAATTGTGCTTTGGGTTTTGAGTTTTCAACACTAATTACAATAAATAAAAAGAGTTGACGGACGATAGAAGGAATGAAAAGGGATGGAGGGGTAGCAGAGGGGATGGAGGGAAAACTGAAGGATAGATTATTTCCCATTCTGATACTTCCGAAAACATGGAAAATAAATAAAAGGTATTTTCTATTTTGTGTGGTAACCTCATTTTTTAAAATGGCTATTTTTTAACAATAAACATGCTTCATTATAATTTTTATATGGATGAAAATTCAAAACTAAAATGAGTAAACAAAACACCCATGTAGATAATATTTTGACCGTACAGAATCTGATTGGGTAAATCACCACCATTATTGTCAAAGTTTCTATGTTACTCAGACAATAGCACTTATTGATTAAGAAATGTTAATCTACCACATAAATTTAATTTATTGAAAATTTGCTTCATTGAATAGGGAAGAATTTTAGTTGAACATAAATGTTTTCCTTGAAATTAAGTATCTTTTGTTTCCTCAAAGTTTGTTTAGTTTACATTTTTCTTTTCATAAAGAAAAATTCCTTAATTTAGAAGATGTACATCAACCGCCTTTGCCATCATGCAAAGAAACAAGCATCCATGACTAGATATTATAAATAGTGCAGTATTGTGATCACTGATAATCAAATATAAGAGGACTTTACTTTTCTCTTATTAATCAAATAGTACATATATAAAACCACAACCAGTAATGAATTGTGCAATTAAATAACTAACCAACATGCAACCAAATTTGCCTTGTTCAATTCTCTTTCGCTGGTTCAAAGTGATTGTGGTTGGTTTTCTGAACAAGTGCTCGCTTTTTTTTTTTACAGTAAATATTTTCTCGTCATAATATTACAACAGAAGATTCTCAACGTTATAATATTTAGCCATATGAAATGAAATTATTATAGCAAAGACTTCGTTGATGGCAAAGACTTTGCTATTATATTCTCATGTTTTTTAAAGCGGAATGTGGTATTTTCAAGGTTACCTAAGTTTTTATCTTGTTTGCTTGGCTCGAATGTATAACAGAGAGTTCAAGCGAATAGGTCAATTGTTGGTGATATTCTAATTATAAGCTAACATTGGTATTTTCCAATGCATATCTCTTCAAAAATCTACATGATGCATGTCGCTAAATGAAACATAGCATTACGGCACAATGGTTTATTCGTTATTCTATTTCCAAAGGATGTCTTGATGGCTTTCTCAATTGCCATTTTGTAAGAGTTTTATCATAATATGGCTATTAGCAACTTCATAAAGGTAGCTCCAAAATTACATTTGTGGATGCCACTATGCAAAATATATGCATTTGTGATAAAAAAATAGTGGAAATTATTTGATATAATAATAGGAATGTAAATAAATAAGCATTACAGTAATAGTAATCCGTACAATTGAATAATTTGTTTGTGTGTAGTTGTAATATCATTTTCTTAAAATAGAATTGCTTCCTCAGGGGCATTGAAGGATCATACACAAATGTTTCCCAATATGAAACGAACTAATCTTGCAATGTTGTGTTGTCAATTATAGAGAAACAATGAAGTCAAGAGAGTGACTTTTAAGAACAAAACTTGATGATAGGAGAAGAGAGTGCACAAAAAAGTGAGTGAGTTTTCCAGTTTATCCGTCGCTTTATATATAGATGCAGGGCGGTGCCTATCTGATATTAGGTGCATGTCTGCTATTAGAAATGAGTCACGAAAAAAATGTCTGGTATAAACAATTGCAAATTTCTAATTGTCTCTAATATGCCTTAAATGTTCATTCTCCCACGATGTGCATGCGGGTGCGAATGCGTGCACGCGCATGTAGGGTTGTGCATTGCACTATCCGCTAACATGATCATGCTTTCTCGTCTCTATTTTTCTCATAGTTAATATAACCGGGAGTACATCTTACATATAAACACATGATGTTTATGACATTCTACTATGTGCGACTATTCATATTCAAAGACTGAAACACCCCACCCTCCATTAAGGTCACTCACAAAGGGAATGCCTTAACTTTGGTGGAGGTTTGTAAGTAAAAGTCACAGATAAAGCACAAGACAGATATAAACACACATATATATAAGCAGTGGAAAACAATAGACTTTTTATTTCATAAATACGTGTTCATACAAAACATTTCCATAACTGTCACATAATAACTTCCAAAACATTACATCATCATTCTTGTCTTGGTTATTAAATAAAGAAGCATAAAACATAATTAAAATTGCATAAATTCCCATGATTGTATCCAACAGCCATAGCCAAGGAAAGAGTGTCCAAACCGTACATCTACTATCTTGAAGCTTGCAAAGAGTCTGACTAAGCTGGGTTGTTTCCTCCCTATGGACAGGGGGGGACGGAAGAAAAGAAGATGAAAGAAAATAGGGTCAGACCTAAAGCCTGGTAAGTCTAGTGACTCTTCAGTATGAGAATAAGAATAAGGGCATGATAGGTATAAACTGGAAATAGGAAAGTATCATAAACTAAGATAAAGCAGTTTTGAGATGAATATACTATCGCACCCCACACTATATCTCTGCACCTACATGCATCAGTTCTAAACTGGCACCCCATGCTGAGGGTGAAGTGATCCCCTTTTTCTATAGATCGGCTCCTACTCGCATAATCACATGTGTCTTACGGCCCCCAAAGATTGTAGATACCTATGCTGGTCCCACCATGGGGTGTATCAAGTCTCATGGTGGCGGCCCGACACAATCCAAGAATGCATAGGGTATACTACTGGTGCCCCCAGTGCCCTGTTTGTCTGCTCCAAAGTATGTGCACGCCCGCACTCCGTTAGAACCCACACTGTTGCACCCACCGCCGTCGCTTTTGACCACTTACAATCAGCCCAGTAATCGTGCCCCACCCTGCCTAGTTTCAGGGTACCATGATACCTAATTGGGTTACCGCTGAAATGGGTCCATGTTACTAGGGTTTTCTAGTCAAACATGTTAAATGGTTAAGTGTCTGTATTTACCCAACCCCACCCATCAGTTTAAATTAACATGTTGAATTGGTTAAGTGTTTTAGCTAACTAAACCCAACCATCCTGACTTGTCTGTCCTTAGCTTTTTAAAGCACCGACCACTCACATTAGACAGATATTGTTACGGTTACTGGATGTGCCGGTCGGTTCCGGGAAGATTTGCACCATAACTCAGTCTAACCTCGGGTCCTTATTGGGCTCCATGCTTAACCACCCACATTGGATAGGTATTGTTGTGACTACTGGACAGCCGGGCGGGTCCGGGCAGGTTTACATCACAACTCAATCCAACCTCGTGTTAAGCATACTCGTATTTTCTAAATTTACATATTTGTCTTTATTACTTAATATATGTAAATTTGTCAACAATTAAATGTTGTGGCCCACTTTCCAAGTTTAACATTTTTGGTATAAGGATCTATACCATTTAAATGCCACCAATTTTGGCATGTGACAAACATGCCAGTTTCATATATTTTTACCAATTTATGACAAGTTTTACCAATATTCCCAACGTTTCCCCGTCTAAATATTAGGCTAACAATCTTAGCCTAATTTTCGTCTGCATAGTTTTTAACATATAATATTAGGCTGAAAACTTAGCATAATTTAGCGCACACAAAATTGGCATACGGGAATTCATAAACATGACATAGGTGTAAACTTGGCATTTTTGGCATAGTCAATATGAACATCATAGGTGTGAACTTGCAAAATAGTCAACACGAATGTCATAGGTGTGAACTTGCAACGTAGACTAAATCAACATACATGTGAATTTGCAACATAGCCTAATTCAACTTACATATATGTGAACTTGCTTGAAATAGGGATCTAACCAAATAGGTGTCACATAAATTAGCATATGATTTAGACAACATAAGCCTAACATGTTTTGGATCTAGGCATAACATCAAACATCACTAGCATATGACAAGAATATGACATTTTCATAAGTATGTATAATTTTATGATAAGGATGTAAACTAGATCCAATCATATATCTAATTACAACATGAAACATGTACTAAAGTGGATCTTGAAATGGATCCAATTAGGAACTTGCAACTTTGGTATAAACATAGGAGCATGTATATGAACATAACCATTTAGGCATAAAGGTTCTAGCATAAAGTATAATCATGAGGTTCTAATCACAAACAACCTATATAATCACATAAACATGAACTATACAACTTGCATGTGATGTTATTTTCATTCTAAAAGTACAGTAGGATGAACATCAACTCAATTATACCACAAACATACCAATTCCATTCACAACACAATCATTTCAATACATAGATATGAATTAACATCGTCGTTACATAATAGCACAATTCCACTTCCAATTTACATCGAATCAAGACTTATTTTTATTCTCATCGGAAAAATCACTATACTTACAACAAACGACGAACTTGAATTCTGGATTTGAAATGCTTTCCTTTAGGTAGACTAACGTTGTTTTGATTCGTGTTTTACTTTAGTATTGGCTTGTCTCTAAGCTTTCTAACTGACGTCCACTCCTAGTTTCTTTCCAGCAGCATGACGGCTTTAGTACTTTATTATTTGTGTGGATTTAGGTTTAGACTTGAGTTGTATTTATAGAATTTTAAACTGATTAGAGCCATCGATGAAGCTAGACTGAATCCAGACCATCCATCTCAAGAGAAACCAATCAGAAAGCGACATGTAAGCCCTAGTGACACAGCCAAGCCTCAGAAATCAACCAGAACCCGACCAGGCCAGCCAGGGCCTAACCAAGCAGGTTTCTGCTCGGCCTGGGTGCACTTGGCAGGTGCGCCAGTGCAAATTTGTACTAGCGCACTTCACAAGTGTGCCAGTGCAATTTTGTTCTGGCGCACTTCCCAAGTGCGCTAGTGCATTCTGGCCCGTTTCTGGTTTTTCTGCCTAACTTCGTTCGTCCGTATCTTCTTCATACGGTATCTGTTTTACGCAAACTCGGACTCTATCTCAAGAAGAATTCCGAGACGAACGCAATGACGTAACCCATTTCCCTTAATTCCATCATTTAGAATTAATTATACTATAATATGTTAATTTACTGTTAACAGAAAATTCGGGGTGTTACATTCTCCCCTCCATAAAGGATTTCGTCCCTGAAATCTTCAAGTCTAGGGGAACGTAAGTCCTAACATCCAATCGTCCATCTACTCAACCATCAAACACATGCGTCCACTGTCCTTAAAAGAATTCTAATGCTTCATGATCATATGCATAGTGTGTGTATATGTTCTTAACTAATGCAAAATCAGGCAGTCTACTGATTCGGTTGACCTCCTTAATGCAAATCATGTAAGTGTCATGAATCCATTATGTATGCAAATTTGTCCTTACTCGTAATTCTACATGAGTGCGCAACCATTTATACAAATGCAAAATCCATATGATGACATATCAAGTTTCAACCACTCACAAATATGAATACATATATGCATATGTAGTATGAAGTGACTGAGCCGATCTAAGACCTAAGTTGTATGTGTATATGCATCCATGAGCAACCACTTGCAACCACTTGCAGCCATCAACCATAACATGTTTCAAATGCATGTTTACATCCATTAGTTTCTACCTAAGGATAAAAGGTAAGATTGAGGAGATATACCTAAAAAGATAGATATAAGCACAACTTAAGGAAAAAGAGAGATTAAAGATATACCCTAAAAAAGAAAAGGGTAAGCCGCGCGTATTTTGTCCTCAGTTTCCTAAGTATCGTCTTCCTCGGCATCGCTCCATTGAACTTTGACGAGCTTGACTTCGCGGTTGCGTAGCTTTTTGATTTCAGTTCCTACGATTCGAGTTGGAACTCTCCTCACAGTTGCTTGGCGTTCCACTTTGTCTTATTCTAGAATGCTTGGCTCCACCACTTCCGCAGATTCATGTAGACATTTCCGGAGATGAGAAACATGAAAGACGTTGTGAATTCTAGCCAGCCTTTCGGGCAGCTCTACTCTATAAGCCATTTTCCCAATCTTCTCGATGATAGGGAACGGTCCTACAAATCTTGGTGCTAGCTTTCCTGCGGATACAAAGCGAACGACGTTCCTTAGAGGGGATACCTTAAGGAAAACCATGTCCCCAACCTCAAACTCAAGGTCTGTCCTTCTTTTGTCGGCGTAGGATTTCTGTCTGTCTTGGGCAGTCTTCATTCTCCTTCGTATCAAGTCCACTTTTTATGAAGTCTCTCTAATCATGTCTGGCCCAAGTATAAGCTTGTCGGTAGACTCCCACCAACAAGTTGGTGATCAGCACGGTCTTCAATATAGAGCTTTGAAGGGCGCCATACCGATGGTGGCTTGGTAACTGTTATTATAGGCGAATTCCACTAAAGGAAGGTGGTCCTCCCAAGTCCCTCCGAAGTCAAGAATGCACAGTCTCAGAAGATCTTCTAATACCCTATTCACCCGTTCTGTTTGACCATCAGTTTGGGGGTGATAGGTCGTGCTCAAGCATAACTGTGTGCCTACAGCTTCTTGCAGACTCCGCCAAAATTCGCTCGTAAAGATGGGATCTCTGTCACTCACTATGTTGGAGGGTATTCCATGGAGTCGAACTATTTCCTTGAGATAAAGAGAAGCTAGAGACGAGGAAGTTCTTCTACTCTTGATAGGTATAAAGTGGGCGCTTTTAGTAAGCCTATCCACTATCACCGAAATGCTAGTATTGCCTCTTCTTGACCTAGGCAACCCGTCAATGAAGTCCATCGAAATGCTATCCCACTTCCATTGCGGGACTTCTAGAGGATGAAGCAGTCCTCCAGGTTTCTTTTGTTCCGCCTTGACCTGTTGGCATGTCACGCACTTAGAAACGAAATCTACCACGTCATTCTTCATGTCGCTCCAATAGAAAACTCTCTTTACGTCCTTATACATCTTGTCTCCACCTGGGTGTATTGTCATCTTGGAATGATGTGCCTCCTCAAGAACCTTCTTCAGTAAATCCCTAGCTTGTGGGACGCATAGGCTTCCATCCCGTCTCAGCCAACCCTTATCATCGATGGAGTACCTATTGAGGTGATTGGAAGTTTCACCCCTAATTAGTTTATCAATCACATCCACAAGCTGAGGGTCTTCTCGTTGTGCGGCCGCTATCGAGTCTAAAAGAGTGGGTCGTACCTCTAGGGATGCTAATAAACCAGGTATAAAATCTGAGGAGGGCCTAAAGTCAAAACTGGCTATATACTCCAAGCTTTGCCTTTCTACAAAGAGAGGGCTTAGGGTCAACTTCTTTCTGCTCAACGCGTCTGCTACTACGTTGCCTTTGCCAGGAGTATAGGAAATTTCAAAGTCATACGAGGCAAGGAACTCCATCCACCTTTGTTGCCTCAAGTTAAGATCTTTATGCGAGAAAAGATACTTCAACGATTTATGGTCAGTATATAATTCGAACTTCTCACCTAGGAGATAATGGTGCCAAGACTTAACCGCAAAGACAATGGCGGCCAACTCAAGATCATGGGTTGGGTAGTTCTTTTCATGCACTTCCAATTGTCTTCCACCATAAGCTACTACCCTCCCTTCTTACATCAGAACAGCGCCTAGTCCCGTACCACAAGCATCCGTGTATACTGTGAACATCTTGCTTCCATCCGGCAAAGTCAGAACTGGGGCTGTTGTGAGAGCCCTTTTTAATCATTGGAAAGCAAACTCACAATCCAAATCCCAAGTGAACGCCAGATTCTTCTTTGTTAGCCTTGTGAGTGGAGCTGAGATTTTCGCGAAATCCCTAATGAACTTCCGGTAGAAACCGGCTAGCCCAAGAAAGCTTCGGACTTTGGTTGCATTTCTTGGTGTCTTCCAATCTTGCACTGCCACCACTTTCGCGGGGTCTACAGCCAACCCCTCTTTGGACACTATATGCCCTAGAAATCTTACTTCTTCTCTCCAAAAGTGGCACTTGGAGAATTTGGCTTTTAGCTGATGTGCACGGAGAGTATCCATGATCTCTTTCAGATGCTGAGCATGTTCTTCCTCATTCTTTGAGAAGATCAAAATATCGTCTACGAAGACCACCACGAACTTATTGCGGAATTTTCTGAACACCCTGCTCATTAGGTCTACGAAATAAGCGAGTGCGTTTGTCAAGCCGGAAGGCATGACAAGCCACTCGAAGAAACCATCTGGGGTTCTAAACGCCATTTTATCAATACTATCTTCAGCTACCCTTGGCTGATGGAACCCAGTAGCTAGATAAGGTTGGGAGAAGACCGACGCACCTACAAGCTGATCAAACAGATCGTGTAACACCCCACACCCGCTAAGGTCACTCACTAAGGGAATGCCTTAACTTCGGTGTATTTTAAGTGAATATAGTACAGAAAAATTACAACAAGACAGATATAAATAATACTTGTTAACTAACACATCATTTCATTGCAGCAGAAGGTAAACATGTTTGGTTACAATAACAAAACCATAAAACAAGAGTCAAGTACTAAATATCCATCCTGATAAAAACATAAGTACATAATCCCACAACATAACTAATAGCCATAATAGAAAAGATAAGCTGAGCTTTACATCAACGGTCCAAGCTCCAAAAGATAGATAAAGCAATCTGATCAAAGCCCACTAGTGCTAGGCCCACTCTGAGAACCTGAGGGTTGGGAAAAAGATAAAAACAACGGGGTCAGACATAAATCTGAGCGAGTTCTATAACTTTAACAATACAATCATTAAAGTAATTAGGGTATGATATAAACTTGGTACGGTAACGACTGGGGATAAATGACTACACTAAGCAGCCAACTAGACATAGGAAGAACGAAGATAACGGTAAAGACGCATCTACCCACCCAAGGATAATTACTACACTGCACCACACCAGTCATTCCTAACTTAAAGGTTGATCCCACCCAAGGACTTAGAAAATTTAACTAGTAGTTTCGTGTACCCCTAGCTGACCACATAGGTGTCGTCTGCCCCTATCTCCACTAGGTGTACCCACTACTCCCCAAGCGATCGACTCCCTAACGTAGATATCCGTGTTGGTCCCATAGTGGGGTGTATCATTCCCCAAAGTGGCAACCCGATACCAACACTGATGCACGGCTTATACCTACACGATGCAACAACGTCTTACCTACCAGCCCGGGTCCACACACGCATATGAAACCCGTTGGACTTGCGTTTCCACCGCTAACCCGTTTTGGCCTCTTATAGTCAAGCTCAGTACGCGTGTCCCGTCCTCGACATGGGTCGAGCCCACAAAGATACATATGGGTTACTGGTTGAAATGGGCCCCCACAAGCTACCCACCTAAGCTTGCTCCCTCTAGTGTATCCCACTTAACCCTTTAATCATGTTTAATTACATGTTTCCACTTTGGTTAAGTATTATAATCGTATTTTCTATTGCCACCCAAGGCAACCACTAGATTTCCACATGCCACCCAAGGCACCCACTTAACCCCTCATGCCCCACTACATGCTTATCTGGTTAAGTGTTTCTTAATTGATTAAGACCGTAACCTTTGTAAAGACCTCTCACATTAGACTGTCTTTTATGGCAGCTGGATTTGCCGGTCGGGTCCGGGAGCCTTACGCCATAACAGAGTCTAACCTCGTGTCTTTACACTTGTCACGTATTTAGTTTATGCCTAAGACCTCTCACATTGGGCCAATCATTTGTAGCCGCTGGATTTGCCGGTCGGGTCCGGGCAGTCTTATGCTACAAAAGGGTCCAACCTCGTGTCTTAGTCGATTAATTACACCTAATTAATCACCCCCATATTTTGAATTAATTTTCCCTGATTAATTCCAATTTAATGATGTACATAATTGACTCAATTATGTCCATCCACTTATGGTATGCAACATCATACCAATTTCACCACAATTTTGTTAACATGAATATTAACCCCATCGTTCCCCACGTAATACGATAACATGACATACTTAAAAGGGAAGATTCATCACAAATACAATGGGTTCAACTTAGCATAACATTAGCATCAACATGGGTTTTAAAGGTGTCAACTTGCATATATGACCATAGCATCAAACCCAACTAGCATAAATAATCAACCCAAACTTGCATGAATCACATATGTCATAAAGAGGGTAACTTGCATAGATGTTCATGTCATAGACCTATCATAAAGGGATAAACTTGCATACATGTCATAGGTATAAAAAGGGATGAACTTGCATATGTTACTCATATCATAAAAAGGGGTAAACATGCATATATATGCATGACATACAAAGGGGTGAACTTGCATATGTATGCATATCATACAAAGGTGTAAACTTGCACATGTTACTTGCATATAACCAAACACCAAACTTGCATAACATGTCATATATGAACTTGCATATAATCAAACACCAAACTTGCATAACATGTCATATATGAACTTGCATATAATCAAACACCAAACTTGCATAACATGTCATATATGAACTTGCATATAATCAAACACCAAACTTGCATAACATGGTGTCATAATGGATCAATGTTTATCATAGTGATTTGCATAACTAGCATCATGAACATATAGCATAAAACTTGCATAACTAGCATCATGAACATATAGCATAAAACTTGCATAACTAACATCATGAACACATAGCATATGATAACATAACTTGCATTGATCCACATACATAACCATAACCTCATTATATCCTATCATAATTAGTTTAGCAATTGCTTGCTAAAGGCATAGAAACTCACAACTTGTTGATTAGCACTCCTATGAAGAAGATTAAGTTGCTAGAGTTGATTAGAAGTTGATTTGAGAAGCTATCTTCTTCTAAAATTTGATGGAGGCTCCTTCTAATTGCATTTTGACGGCATGACGACGTTTTATCTATTTTTAGTATGGATTAGGGTAGTCTTAGGGTGTATTTATAGATTTAGGATGTAGTTTAGGCCCTTAGATTAACCCTAGATTAGTTTAGAGCCATCAGATTTCGTCACAAGCCCCAAAACACAGCCCAAACCCCTTCAGACTGCACCCAGGCCAACCTGGCCGAGCCCCCAGGTCGACACCCGTGTCGACTGGGCAGTCGACATGGGTTGGGGCGGTGTCGACTGGGCAGTCGACACCCCTGTCGACTTGGCCTGCGCGGGAATTTTCCCGCCTTGCCTCCTGTGTGTTGAATTTCGAATTTTGCTCTAGTTTTTGAACTTGAATTTTTCTGAAAACTTTTTTGGGCCATAACTAGGTCATACGGACTCCAAATCACGCAAACTCGGACTCTATCTCAACCAGAATTCCGAGACGAACACAATGGCGCAACCGGTTTCCCTTAATTCCCACATCTGGGATTAGTTATTCTTTAATTTGTGAATGTTAATATTAACTGAAATTCGGGGTGTTACATTCTCCCTACTTAAAGGATTTCGTCCCCGAAATCTCTAAGTCAAGAAGAACGTATCCTACCAACCAAACAACCATCTACTAAACCATCAAACACTGGCATCCATTGTCCTTAAAGTTTCTAATGCTGTATGAACATATGCAAAAAGTGTGTGTATATGTTCCCTGTCTAATGCAAAATCAGGCGGTCTACTGATTCAGTTGACCTCCTTAATGCAAACCATGATAGTGCCATGCATCCAATATGTATGCGAAAGAACCCTATCGACACATACTATTTCTACATGTGTGCACAACCATACACCAAATTGCATCATCCATATGATAACACAACCATTATACATCCATTAATATAGCTACCTACACACAATTATATGCAATATGAAGTGACTGAGCCGATCTAGTGTCTAAAGTGTGTGTATATGCATCCACGAGCAACCACTAGCAAACACTTGCATACACACGCATCCATCAATCATAACATGTCTCAAGCACATGTTTCAACCATAGGTTTACCCTATCTAAAGGTCAAAGGTACTAATGAGAGGACATACTAAAGATAAGATAAGAACTAGATAAACGATAAAGGAGAAATTAAAAGACATACCCTCAAAAAGGAATGGGTACAGTGAACGCATCTTCGCTTCTGTCTCCCAAGTAGCTTTGCTCTCATCATCTCCCCATTGCACTTTGACTAGTTGAACCTCTCTGTTTCTCAACTTCCTAGTATCTGACCCAAGGATGCGAGTAGGAGCTCGACGAATCGTCGCATCACGCTCTATCTCCACTTCTCTAAGCAAGCTCGGCTCTACCACCTCCGCGGTCTCATGTAGGCACTTCCTCAAATGCGACACATGGAATACGTCATGTACACCACTAAGTCTCTCGGGCAACTCTACTCTATATGCCATCTGTCCAATCTTTTCCTTAATAGGAAACAGCCCTACAAACCTTGGTGCTAACTTCCCAACGGACCCGAAGCGAACAACATTCTGTAATGGAGATACTTTGACAAAGACCATGTCCCCAACATCAAACTCAAGATCTGTCCTCCTCTTATCCGCGTAGGATTTCTGTCTGTCTTGCGCCGCTTTCATCCTTCTTCGAATCAAATCAATCTTTTCCGAAGTCTCTCTAACCATATCAGGCCCAAGCAAGATCTTATCCGTAGATTCCCACCAACATGTAGGTGACCGACAAGGCCTTCCATAAAGAGCTTCGAATGGAGCCATACCAATACTAGACTGAAAGTTGTTATTATACGCGAACTCCACCAATGGAAGATGCTCTTCCCATGTACCTCCAAAATCTAAGATACATAGCCTCAAAAGGTCTTCTAGAATACGGTTCACCCTCTCGGTCTGGTCGTCCGTCTGAGGATGATATGCGGTGCTCAAACATAACTGAGTCCCTACCGCCTCTTGCAAACTCTTCCAAAACTCGCTAGTGAAGATAGGTTCTTGATCGCTCACTATGCTAGAAGGTACACCATGTAACCGAACTATCTCTCGAATGTAGACTGAAGCTAGCCATGGAGCAGTCCTCTTACTCTTCACGGGTATAAAATGGGTGCTCTTAGTAAGTCTGTCTACCACAACCCAAATTCCCGTATTACCCTTCCTCGATCTCGGTAATCCATCGATAAAATCCATCGAGACGCTATCCCACTTCCATTGCGGAACCTCCAATGGGTGAAGCAACCCACCGGGTTTCTTTTGCTCCGCTTTCACTTGTTGGCACACCAAACATCTAGCGACATACTCGGCCACATTCTTCTTCATACCGGCCCAAAAGAAAACTCGCTTCATGTCTTGGTACATCTTGTCCCCACCGGGATGAATGGTCATCTTCGAACGATGTGCATCATCAAGAACAGCCTTCTTCAAACCCTCGTCTTGCGGTACACAAAGTCTACCGTCTCTACGCAACCACCCCTTACCATCTAGGGTGTACCTACTCAAATGGCTGGACGACTCCCCCCTTATGAGCTTCTCTACTAACTCAACCAACTGTGGGTCGTCCCGCTGTGCCTCACCAATCCGTCCCAAAAGAGTAGGTCTGACCTCTAAGAATGCTAGCAAACCGGGTATACAATCAACGGAAGGTCTAAAGTCAAACATCGAGATAAATTCCAAGCTTCGTCGTTCAACGAACAATGGACTCAAAGACAACCTTTTTCTGCTTAAGGTGTCTGCCACCACATTACCCTTGCCAGGGGTATACACTATCTCAAAATCATAGGACGCTAAGAACTCCATCCACCTTTGCTGTCTTAAGTTCAAATCCTTTTGAGAAAACAAGTACTTCAACGATTTGTGGTCAGTGAACAATTCGAACCTCTCGCCAAGAAGATAATGGCGCCAAGACTTAAGCGCAAAAACAATAGCGGCCAACTCTAGATCATGCGTAGGGTAATTTTTCTCATGCGCTCTCAAATGCCTTCCCCCATAGGCTATTACCCTTCCCTCTTGCATTAAGACTGCGCCTAGTCCTGTCCCACAAGCATCGGTATAAACAACAAATGGCTTACTCCCATCTGGCAACACTAAGACTGGAGCTGTGGTTAAAGCTGTAACAACCCGCATTCTACGCATCAAAGGATCGTGGAATATTTATTTCTTTCACATATGAAGTCGTATGGTCATGTAACTTTGGGAGACGATTATTGGGGTCATTTCCCATGTTCATGATTTTTGTCGATTTTTAAATGACCGTTTTGCCCCTAGTTGGTACTGTTTTGGCCATAACTTTTGACTAGAAAGGAATTTTGACCTGAAATCACTTCCATTGGATTTGAATGATGGTTTCTCTTTCCGTAGAGTGGTTACATTAGCCAAACGGACTTACCGTTTGGGAGATATGGCTGAAACAAGGTTTAGAAGGTGAAAAACAGCTAATCGGGCTTAACCGGGTGATTAGCAACTAGGCCCAATGGGGGATTTCGGGATTTGGGGTATTTAAGGGCTGCTAGGGTTAGGATTTCGGTTTTAGACTCATTTTTCCAGCCGCCACTTATCTCCTTCAAGCTCTAGCAATGGCCTCCACCTTCTAATTTCATCCTAAATAATCTCTAATCACTTTCTAATCGAAGATTAAGCAAAACTACATCAAATCAAGGAAGGGTAGCACCAAATCAGAGAGAGAGCTGCTGGGACACATATGGATTGGATCCAAATCAGAGATTATTTTAGATCTAAAGTTTGTTTGTGGCTAAGGTGAGTGATTTGCATAGTTCCTCACTAATTATGGCTAATTATGGTAATTAGCGAAGATTAGCGAAATTATGGCTCAGAAAAATCTAGAAAAATTCCCAAAATTCTAAAACATCATTTTATGCCTCTGATATGAATTTGGGTTGATTTCGACTAATTTTGCAAGTCCCGGAATTTGGGGGATTAAGGGGTAATTAGTGATAATTAGCGAATTTGTGCATGTTAAAAATCTGGGAAAATATTCATAAATTCTGAAATATTGTTTTAGACCTCTGATGTGAATTTGGGATAATTTGGTTAAGTTTTGCTAATCATATCATAAGTTTCACCCAAACATGCTTAAGGGAAAATATGGGGTTTTGGCTACGTTTGATCCATTTTAACCTATCATACTGTTGTTTTGATGTTTGTGGTTGATTATACATGTTGCTATGACTGTATGGTATGCTTTGTGATTGTTTAGAAGTGTTAGATTGGTCGAAAACGCCGTCGAATGGCGTAGAAACAGTCGCAGGAAAACATGCAGGAAATGACCCAGAATCCGGATCGGATCGGTGGAGGGGAACGCGACCCGACCCGTTCCAGCATGGGCACCACGATCCGTCTGAAGGAGCAAGTCACGACTTAGCTAGGTGGCACGATCCGGTAGTAGAAGCACGACCCGAACCAATGGGTATTCACGATCCGAACCAGAGGAGGATGGGGGAGCTCACGAGTCGATGGGTACTAGGGCGCGACGACCCGACCCGATCAGAAGGCGCGACCCGACCCGGATGAAGCAACCCGACCCGACCCGAAGTGGTGACGCCGATCCGAACCAGGAGGAGGAGCCACGAGCTGGAGGAACACGACTCGATCCGCAGGGGGTGTTGGCGATCCGAACTAGGCCGAACCGAACCTTGTTGGTGATGGAGAGCTGAAGACCGATCCGAACCAAGAAACTTGGACTGGAGGAGTAAGACCGAACCGATTCGGTGATGACTAAAACCCGAGATGCAAAGGTAGTCCAAATGGAAGTTAGAGCTCAGGATCCCGGACCCAGTTGGGAACCAATGAGTTCACTTCATGGTTGGGCTTTGCTGCGGGACGTGTGCAAAGGGGTTGTCGGTATTCATAACTTTGGTCCACCACTGAGAGATGGATAGTGGGCTTGTAGTGATAGTTACACGGGATTGGATTCCGTCATGGCCCAAAGTATTAGGTGACCAAAGTAGTGGATATCGTATGCTTTACGCACTGAGTGAGGGATGTGAGGATGATTGCTATGCTTGATTGTTTGACATCACTATGACATGCACACCCCCACCCCCGTTATCTTTACACCATTTGAAAGGGCACCTTAGAGTGTTCTACAGTATGTAGTGCTAACTCTTTGGTTGCAGGTCCAGGTTCAGGTATGATTGGATTATACCTGTTATTATTCTGTTTAGATGCTTATCGCTCATACCAGGCTTTATGTCTGACCCAGAGTTTTATGTCTCTTCTTATTACTTTGGGTGCTCACACGAGCAGACTAGAGACAGGTTGTGGTTAGCTGGTGATGCGCGAGTAGCTGATTCGGAGGCGAGCGGGAGGCTTCCACGTATGATATATAGATATTATCCCTGTGTCGTTGGTGGTCACTGCTTGGGCATTAGTAGTGTACCTCCTTTATCTTGCTTTTGCTTTGAGACAGTTTGAAAAGTTGTAATAAGCTATATTTTGGATTTCCGCTGCTATGATACTCAGTTCTGGTTTTTAGCTTATGCATTGTCTCTTCTGTTTTATGTCAAGTATGTTATTATTATATTTTGTTCTATGCGCTGCGAGACATATTACAGGTTCCTTGATTAGTCCATTCTCTTTTTTTTTCTAGGCGACCGTCCCGTGCTAACTGGATATGTGTACAGCACACTTTTGGAGTAAATGTCGGTTGGTGCGGGGCGGGCCGTCACACTTGGTATCAGAGCTCTAGGTTGCGTAGTTAACCCAGGGAAAGACACTAGGGAGAGATAGTACGTATAAGAGAGCGCATATTTGTGATTACTTTGGTTTTCAAAAGCTATATATATACTATTGGTAGTATAAGAATGAAGTCGCACTGCACTAGCACCACTATGAGGTCGTTAATCGTTTCCCCTTTTACAGATTAACGATGAGCCGATATCCTAGAGGTGCTGGTAGAGGGACCAACCATGGGAATGCTCCTGACATGAGGACAATGTTCACTAACTTCATGAGAGACATGCTTAGAGATGTTCGAGGAGCAGTTCCCAATCCCGGAAATGGTGGTGGTCCAGTAGTGCAGGCGCCTAGGGTCGATTTCGCCAAGTTGTGCAAGGATTACACTAACCTTGGTGGGAAGTCGTTCCACGGAACAGAGTCGGCCACAGATGTTCAGGATTGGTTGGATAGCTGTGATCGTATCTTCGACGACTTGGGTCTTGAGGATGCGATGAAGAGAAGGCTAGCATCTCGTCAACTGCAAGGGCGAGCGATGAATTGGTGGAATGCCATTAGAACAGCTACTCCAGAAGATCAAGTTACTTGGAATCAGTTTAAGACTCGCTTTTGTGATAAGTTTATTCCAGCTGCTCATAAATCAGAACTGTTCAAGAAGTTCTTGGAGCTTAAGCAGAACGGTAGAGCAGTCTCGGAGTATATCGCTGAATTCGACACTTTATCGAAATATGGATGGTCCCTTATCGATACAGTCGAAAAGAAGAACGAGAAGTTCATAACTGGCTTGGATGGGTACTTGGGGGAAAGACTTATAAACCATATCGATGAGATGTTCGAGTCTATTGTAGGAAAGGCATTAAGGTCAGAGAGCCTTTTCCCTAAGTCGAAGACTGAGGTTGCTACAGCATCTGCAGAGGAGCCAAAGCCGCAAGCAGGCGGTGAAGGCAAGAAGAATTCCTAGAACAAGAGGAAGCAGAACCTGACCAAGGATGGTCAGAGTAAGAAAAATAAGAAAGATGGCGAATGCTTTAGTTGTGGCCAGAAGGGCCATTACGCCAGAGATTGTCGAGAAAAGCCTGGGGAAAGGAAGTGCTTTAACTGCGGCCAGGCGGGACATCACAAGGATGATTGCCCACAACCTCCTAGGGAGAAGCGGATTGTGAAAGCGTATGCTATCAACGCTGTTCCTTCTTCGTCAAATGCCCCAACTGCGGCGCAGAAGGAAAAAGGTGTCGTTATTCGAGGTATGCTTTCTATTTAAGATGTTTTGATCGGGTTTTGTTTGACAAACCTGAGTTAGTTGATAGACCTTTAGTAGTGGCGAACCCGATTGGTGGTTCGACTAGTTTTGGCATGATTTGTTAATGTGGTCTTATCGAGTCATGGATGTATATTTCCTTGTGATTGCTTTGTTTTGGGCTTTACTGGGTTTAGCATTATTTTGGGGAGTCGATCTACTCCAAAGGAATAGGGTGGTATTAGGTACCTACCTAGTAATGGCGATAGTAACTGGAGTTAAGGAAGCTAAGAAGTTATTGTTGTAATAAGTTCTAGTTGTCTCTGGGAGGCAAATGAGTACTCCAGTGCTAGATTGTTTTGCTAGTATCACCTCATGTGGATTGTCCGAACTCGGAGGAGATGTTCCTTGGGTGCTTGTCTGATATTGGTTTAGGCCTTTGGGGTTTGTGCTTAGGGAATGTCGATTTCGACTAGGATGGGTTGCGTGAGGGGTAAATAGTTGTGATTTTTCATTGGATGATATCTTGGTTTACTCGAGGAGTGATGGGCAGACGGAACATGATAAGACTGTTCAATGGTATAGACTGCCCAGAGTTAAACTCGATAGGGTTATGAGATTGCTCGAGTGGGACTCGAGAAAGATGCAAAGAATGGATTGTTTAGGACCCTATGTTGATGTTCTCTATTGGATAGTAGAACTTTGAAGGAATAGGATGTGTTCGTTGATCATGGAAGATACAACGAAGATTAGAGCGATTCAAGTTGGACTTGAACTCGTAAAAGAAAATAGGTGTTCGTTGATCTTGGAGATGCAACGAATAGGGAGACGACTCGCGTTGGACTAGAGTTTGTCGGTACTCAAGACTGGGTCTGAGTTATAGATTGACTCGAGTTGGACTCGAAAAGGCTGCAAGGAATTGGATTCAGCTCGAGTTGGACTCGAGAGGGCAGCAAGATAATGGATAGACTTGGGTTGGACTCAAGTATTTTAGGAGGACTAAAAGCAGGGGTATCTGGGGACGCCCGTTACCCTGGATCCGTTGGACGTGATCTAGTTATCCTTGGAGGATAAACGTACGTTGGACGTACGGTAGTCCGATTGGAGGCTGGGCTTCCATTAGTTTAATTATCCTTGGAGGATAAACGTACGTTGGATGTACGGTAGTCCGAAGGGAGGCGGGGCTTCCATTGGCCTGGGATTGGTTGGACCAGTCAAGTAGGCATCGGTGTATGTATGGGGGCTGGGCTTCCATTAGTTATTGATGTTGTTTGGACCAGACATACTAGAATCGACATATTGGGATTGGTTAGACCAATCATGTAGGTGTCGATGTGTTTATGACTTTAGCAGGTGATAGATAGGATTTGTTTGATGGATGTTATGGTTGCTATGTTTGTTCCTATCTTTCTTCTCTTGAGTAGACTATCACCTGTAGGGTTCCAGCGATGGGGAACAAAGTGATTGTAGTAGGACTATGAGCCAGTGCAGTAGAGTCGTCATGACTCGAGGGGCAAAGTGGACATAGTAAAGGATTAGTAAGGCTATGAGCCAGTGCAGTGGAGTTGTTATGACTTCATGGGGCAGAGTGGACATAGCAAAGGACTAGTGACTATGGATCAGTGCAGTGGAGTCGCCATGACTCCATGGGGCAGAGTGATCATAGTAAAGGATGTGGGTGCAGTACTAGTTGCATTGAGTAGGAGACATGCCAGTTTAGGGGTTTTGTTTCTAGGATGGAAGCAACCAGAGTATGTCACGGGATATGATTTCAGACCCAAGACTGAATTGGATTCAGAAACGCTAGTAAGCTTGACGATTAGATCGATTTTGATTGAGAGGATTGTTTCCAGTTAGAAGGACGGTCCTAATCTATTGGGAACCATCTCTAGGGTAGAGATGGGTATCGATGGAAAGAGAATGATCAGGTAAGGATTTGATCGAGAAGGGTGGCTTCGAAAGAATAAGGGACTAGTTGTACCCAACGTAGATGGACCGAGAGGTGAAGTGCTTAGAGCATATCATCACTCGAAATTGACTATACATCCCAGTGGTAACAAGATGTATTGAGACATAGAGCAGATCTACTACTGGGAAGGGATAAAGATAGGTAGAAGGCTTATCTCGATAAGAGACGAAGAGATTTGGAATTCTTCGTTAACGACTTGGTGTTCGTCGAGATCTCTCCATAGAGAATGTGATTCAGATTGGTTGGAGAGGTAGGTTAGCACCAAGATTTGTTGGCCCATTCCCAGTCCTCGAGCAAGTTGGGAATTTGGCGTATGAGGTAGAGCTACCTGACAAGATGGCAGGTGTTCACAACGTATTTCATGTTTCCCAGTTAAGGAAGTTTGTGCAAGACCCTAATGTGGCAATTTCACCAGATCAGTTGGATAACATCGAAGTTGAACTCGAGGCGGTTGGGAACCGCAAGTCTATGCGTATTGTTGGGAACGATACGAAGCAGCTTCGAAGGAAGGCGGTGAAACTAGTCAAAGTCCAGTGGGGTGAGAATGAAAAAGACTGTACTTGGGAAACAGAGGAGGAGATAAGAAAGAAGTATCCAGAACTCTTTGCCTAGTAAGGTTTTGGTAGTGATAGTTTCTTCCCTTGTTAGTAAACCGCATGCTAGGATAGACTTGTTTTGCATGTTGATTGTTGTTTATGGTTGATAGGCATGCGGAACCCTTTTTGTGTTTTGGTTAGGGAATTTCGGGGCTAAATTTCTTAAGGGGGGAAGAGTGTAACGACCCGCATTCTACGCATCATAGGATCGTGGAATATTTATTTCTTTCACATATGAAGTCGTATGGTCATGTAACTTTGGGAGACGATTATTGGGGTCATTTCCCATGTTCATGATTTTTGTCGATTTTTAAATGACCATTTTGCCCCTAGTTGGTACTGTTTTGGCCATAACTTTTGACTGGAAATGAATTTTGACCTGAAACCACTTCCATTGGATTTGAATGATGGTTTCTCTTTCCGTAGAGTGGTTACATCAGCCAAACGGACTTACCGTTTGGTAGATATGGATAAAACAAGGTTTAGAAGGTGAAAAACAGCTAATCGGGCTTAACCGGGTGATTAGCAACTAGGCCCAATGGGGGATTTCGGGATTTGGGGTATTTAAGGGCTGCTAGGGTTAGGATTTCGGTTTTAGACTCATTTTTCCAGCCACCACTTATCTCCTTCAAGCTCTAGCAATGGCCTCCACCTTCTAATTTCATCCCAAATCATCTCTAATCACTTTCTAATCGAAGATTAAGCAAAACTACATCAAATCAAGGAAGGGTAGCACCAAATCAGAGAGAGCTGCTGAAACACATAGGGATTGGATCCAAATCAGAGATTATTTCAGATCTAAAGTTTGTTTGTGGCTAAGGTGAGTGATTTGCATAGTTCCTCACTAATTATGGCTAATTATGGTAATTAGCGAAGATTAGCGAAATTATGGTTCAGAAAAATCTAGAAAAATTCCCAAAATTCTAAAACATCATTTTATGCCTCTGATATGAATTTGGGTTGATTTCGACTAATTTTGCAAATCCTGGAATTTGGGGGATTAAGGGGTAATTAGTGATAATTAGCGAATTTGTGCATGTTAAAAATCTGGGAAAATATTCATAAATTCTGAAATATTGTTTTAGACCTCTGATGTGAATTTGGGATAATTTGGTTAAGTTTTGCTAATCATATCATAAGTTTCACCCAAACATGCTTAAGGGAGGTACACTACTAATGCCCAAGTAGTGACCACCAACGACACAGGGAGAATATCTATATATCATACGTGGAAGCCTCCTGCTCGCCTCCGAATCAGCTACTCGCGCATCACCAACTAACCACAACCTGTCTCTAGTCTGCTCGTGTGAGTACCCAGAGTAATAAGAAGAGACATAAAACTCTGGGTCAGACATAAAGCCTGGTATGAGCGATAAGCATCTAAACAGAATAATAACAGGTATAATCCAATCATACCTGAACCTGGACCTGCAACCAAAGAGTTAGCACTACATACTGTACAACACTCTAAGGTGCCCTTTCAAATGGTGTAAAGATAACGGGGGTGGGGGTGTGCATGTCATAGTGATGTCAAACAATCAAGCATAGCAATCATCCTCACATCCCTCACTCAGTGCGTAAAGCATACGATATCCACTACTTTGGTCACCTAATACTTTGGGCCATGACGGAATCCAATCCCGTGTAACTATCACTACAAGCCCACTATCCATCTCTCAGTGGTGGACCAAAGTTATGAATACCGACAACCCCTTTGCACACGTCCCGCAGCAAAGCCCAACCATGAAGTGAACTCATTGGTTCCCAACTGGGTCCGGGATCCTGAGCTCTAACTTCCATTTGGACTACCTTTGCATCTCGGGTTTTAGTCATCACCGAATCGGTTCGGTCTTACTCCTCCAGTCCAAGTTTCTTGGTTCGGATCGGTCTTCAGCTCTCCATCACCAACACGGTTCGGTTTGGCCTAGTTCGGATCGCCAACACCCCCTGCGGATCGAGTCGTGTTCCTCCAGCTCATGGCTCCTCCTCCTGGTTCGGATCGGCGTCACCACTTCGGGTCGGGTCGGGTTGCTTCATCCGGGTCGGGTCGCGCCTTCTGATCGGGTCAGGTCGTCGCGCCCTGGTACCCATCGACTCATGAGCTCCCCCATCCTCCTCTGGTTCGGATCGTGAATACCCATTGGTTCGGGTCGTGCTTCTACTACCGGATCGTGCCACCTATCTAAGTCGTGACTTGCTCCTTCAAACGGATCGTGGCGCCCATGCTGGAACGGGTCGCGTTCCCCTCCACCGATCCGATCCGGATTCTGGGTCATTTCCTGCATGTTTTCCTGCGACTGTTTCTACGCCATTCGACGGCATTTTCGACCAATCTAACACTTCTAAACAATCACAAAGCATACCATACAGTCATAGCAACATGTATAATCAACCACAAAAACCAAAACAACAATATGATAGGTTAAAATGGATCAAACATAGCCAAAACCCCATATTTTCCCTTAAGCATGTTTGCGTGAAACTTATGATATGATTAGCAAAACTTAACCAAATTATCCCAAATTCACATCAGAGGTCTAAAACAGTATTTCAGAATTTATGAATATTTTCCCAGATTTTTAACATGCACAAATTCGCTAATTATCACTAATTACCCCTTAATCCCCCAAATTCCGGGATTTGCAAAATTAGTCGAAATCAACTCAAATTCATATCAGAGGCATAAAATGATGTTTTAGAATTTTGGGAATTTTTCTAGATTTTTCTAAGCCATAATTTCGCTAATCTTCGCTAATTACCATAATTAGCCATAATTAGTGAGGAACTATGCAAATCACTCACCTTAGCCACAACAAACTTTAGATCTGAAATATTCTCTGATTTGGATCCAATCCCTATGTGTTCTAGCGGCTCTCTCTCTGATTTGGTGCTACCCTTCCTTGATTTGATGTAGTTTTGCTTAATCTTCGATTAGAAAGTGATTAGAGATGATTTGGGATGAAATTAGAAGGTGGAGGCCATTGCTAGAGCTTGAAGGAGATAAGTGGCGGCTGGAAAAACGAGTCTAAAACCGAAATCCTAACCCTAGCAGCCCTTAAATACCCCCAAATCCCGAAATCCCCCATTGGGCCTAGTTGCTAATCACCCGGTTAAGCCCGATTAGCTGTTTTTCACCTTCTAAACTTTGTTTCAGCCATATCTCCCAAACGGTAAGTCCGTTTGGCTAATGTAACCACTCTACGGGAAGAGAAACCATCATTCGAATCCAACGAAAGTGGTTTCAGGTCAAAATTCCTTTCCAGTCAAAAGTTATGGCCAAAACAGTACCAACTAGGGGCAAAACGGTCATTTAAAAATCGACAAAAATCATGAACATGGGAAATGACCCCAATAATCGTCTCCCAAAGTTACATGACCATACGACTTCATATGTGAAAGAAATAAATATTCCACGATCCTATGATGCGTAGAATGCGGGTCGTTACACTCTTCCCCCCTTAAGAAATTTCGCCCCCGAAATTCCCTAACCAAAACACAAAAAGGGTTCTGCATGCCTATCAACCATAAACAACAATCAACATGCAAAACAAGTCTATCCTAGCATGCGGTTTACTAACAAGGGAAGAAACTATCACTACCAAAACCTTACTAGGCAAAGAGTTCTGGATACTTCTTCCTTATCTCCTCCTCTGTTTTCCAAGTACAGTCTTTTTCATTCTCACCCCACTGGACTTTGACTAGTTTCACCGCCTTCCTTCGAAGCTGCTTCGTATCGTTCCCAACAATACGCATAAACTTGCGGTTCCCAACCGCCTCGAGTTCAACTTCGATGTTATCCAACTGATCTGGTGAAATTGCCACATTAGGGTCTTGCACAAACTTCCTTAACTGGGAAACATGAAATACGTTGTGAACTCCTGCCATCTTGTCAGGTAGCTCTACCTCATACGCCAAATTCCCAACTTGCTCGAGGACTGGGAATGGGCCAACAAATCTTGGTGCTAACCTACCTCTCCAACCAATCTGAATCACATTCTCTATGGAGAGATCTCGACGAACACCAAGTCGTTAACGAAGAATTCCAAATCTCTTCGTCTCTTATCGAGATAAGCCTTCTGCCTATCTTTATCCCTTCCCAGTAGTAGATCTGCTCTATGTCTCAATACATCTTGTTACTACTGGGATGTATAGTCAATTTCGAGTGATGATATGCTCTAAGCACTTCACCTCTCGGTCCATCTACGTTGGGTACAACTAGTCCCTTATTCTTTCGAAGCCACCCTTCTCGATCAAATCCTTACCTGATCATTCTCTTTCCATCGATACCCATCTCTACCCTAGAGATGGTTCCTAATAGATTAGGACCGTCCTTCTAACTGGAAACAATCCTCTCAATCAAAATCGATCTAATCGTCAAGCTTACTAGCGTTTCTGAATCCAATTCAGTCTTGGGTCTGAAATCATATCCTGTGACATACTCTAGTTGCTTCCATCCTAGAAACAAAACCCCTAAACTGGCATGTCTCCTACTCAATGCAACTAGTACTGCGCCCACATCCTTTACTATGATCACTCTGCCCCATGGAGTCATGGCGACTCCACTGCACTGATCCATAGTCACCTGTGGTTAAAGCTCTCTTTAACCGTTGGAACGCATCATCACAATCTACGTCCCATGTGAAAACTAGATTCTTCTTCGTCAAGCGAGTTAACCGGGCTGATATCTTCGCGAAGTCCTTGATAAACTTCCTATAGTAGCCAGCCAACCCCAAGAAACTCCTCACCTCGGTAGCATTCTTCGGAACCTTCCAATCTTGGATGGACACTACCTTCGCGGGATCCACAGCTATCCCTTCTTTGGAGACCACGTGCCCTAAGAACCGCACTTCCTTCCTCCAAAAGTGACATTTAGAGAATTTAGCCTTAAGGCTATGCGCTCGAAGAGTCTCCAACACTTCCCTAAGATGTAGGGCATGCTCTTCTTCACTCTTAGAAAAGACCAAGATGTCATCCACAAAGACCACCACGAACTTATTAAGGTACTCCCTGAACACCCAACTCATCAAATCAACAAAGTATGCAGGGGCATTCGTCAAACCAAAGGGCATCACCAGCCACTCATAGAAACCATCCGGAGTCCTAAAGGCAGTCTTCTCTATACTATCCTCAGCCACTCTCAACTGATGAAACCCCGTGGCTAAGTCCAACTGCGAAAACACTGAGGCGCCAACCAATTGATCAAAGAGATCATTTATCCTCGGCAATGGGTGTCTATTCTTCTTTGTAAGTTTGTTGAGTTCTCTATAGTCTACACAAAGTCTGAGGGACCCATCCGCCTTCGTGGCAAAAACTACTGGAGCACCCCACTCCGATATACTTCATCTTATGAACCCCTTCTCAAGCAACTCCCCTACTTGCTTGTGGAGTTCCCTCCTCTCACGAGGAGCCATGTGGCGCACTGGAAAAGATACTGGCTTAGCATTGTCCACCAGATATATTCGGAAGTCTATCTCCCGCTTCGGAGGTAAGCCCTTCACCTCCTCAAACACATCCGAGTATTCCCGGACCACTCTAACAGATCGCAAACTCTCGACCGAAGCGTCAAGCGATTCAAGATAACTTAGCATAACAGAATTCATGGGATTACAAGAGATCTCGAGAGTGTTCCCCAAGCGGGTCATGAGCCTAACAACTCTCCTTTCGCAATCAAGAACGGCACCATTACTGGATAACCAGTCCATGCCCAAAATTAACCCATAGCCCGTGAAGCCCAAAACAAAAGCATCACATCTAAACTCAACGCTAAGTATGGAAATCTTCAAACCCAAACATATCATGGACAAATAAGTGGAGCCCCCAATTGGGTTTGAAACAACCAAGGGATCATCTACTAGACTGGTGTCTAAGTGCAGTGACTCAACTAATGATGATGAGATAAACGAATGCGATGCGCCAGAGTCAAACAAAGTACGGACAGGATGATCAAACAGAAAAACCAAACTTTCAACGGAAATAGTTCTACCTCTTTCCTGAATCGGTGGAACCGCGAGAGCCTGAACTTGCCCCCTTGCCTGACCTGGTGCCATGAGAGCCTGCACCTGTCCCCCTGAGGTAGATCTCGTCCTCTGCCCCTTCTTAGGGCAGTCCTTCACTAGATGCCCTGCTTCGCCACAGTGGAAGCAGCCAGTCTTCTTCTTCTTCCGACAATCTTTGGTTAGGTGGCCTGGTGTCCCGCAATTGAAGCACTTCTTCTTTCCCTTGCCACCGTTGCCTTTCCCACCCTTGTTTTGCTGTTGCTGTTGAGGTCTCTTCTGATCTCCTTTCTTCTCGGGTGCCTTATTAGCATTGGGACCCTTCTCTTCCTCATGCATAAGTGCCATGTCTACTAGCTTCTCAAAGGTGGCCCCCATAGGGATGTGAGTCATAGCCAATCCATGCATCGGTTCATTCAAGCCTTTAACGAACCTCAAAGCCTTCTTCTCCGGTGTATTCACCATGTCCATGCCAAACCTTGCTAGCTGATTAAACTTGTTGACATATTCCTTCACTAATAAGTTTCCTTGCTTTAGTGTCAAGAACCTTTCCATATACAGATTTTCTTCCGCACGTGAAAGAAACTTCGCCTCAAACCTTTGCCTGAAATCCGCCCAAGAGTCAACTAGGCGTTCTCCATTAGTGGCCTCCCACCAGAACGAGGCCTCTCCCTTCATTAACCAAGCAGCTAACTTGACTTTTTTTCCTTCTTCCATCTCAAAGATGTCTATCAACTCTTCCGTTTCCTTAAGCCAATCCCTAGCTTCCACAAAAGTTTCTGATCCTTGAAAAGGTTTCCCTCCCATAGCCTTAAATTCCTTGCAAGTCTTAGCAAAAGTATCCGCGCGAGGAGGAGGAGGGGGAGGAAGATCGGGTGCAACTGGTGGTGGAGGAACATTTGCTGGACCCGCAGTGGCGGCCCTAGCCTCCATCAATCTCCTATACCATACTGGTATCGCTACACCCTCCGGAAAGTTAAGATCTTCAGCCATGCTGAAACGAAAAAGGAAAGATTCAAAACGGAGAATTCGAAAGATAAAGATATGGCTATTGGGGATTATGCTTTTCTTTCAAAAACTTTTCTCTTAAAAGACATGTTTTTGAAAATACTCCTTCGAAAATGTTTTTAGAAAAATAGTTTTTCTAAAAGTTTTATCTGATCTGGTAACCTTCAGCTCTGATACCACGTGTAACACCCCACACCCGCTAAGGTCACTCACTAAGGGAATGCCTTAACTTCGGTGGAGTATTTTAAGTGAATATAGAACACAAAATTTACAACAAGACAGATATAAATAATACTTGTTAACTAACACATCATTTCATTGCAGCAGAAGGTAAACATGTTTGATTACAATAACAAAACCATAAAACAAGAGTCAAGTACTAAATATTCATCCTGATAAAAACATAAGTACATAATCCCACTACATAACTAATAGCCATAATAGAAAAGATAAGCTGAGCTTTACATCAACGGTCCAAGCTCCAAAAGATAGATAAAGCAATCTGATCAAAGCCCACTAGTGCTAGGCCCACTCTGAGAACCTGAGGGTTAGGAAAAAGATAAAAACAACGGGGTCAGACATAAGTCTGAGCGAGTCCTATAACTTTAACAATACAATCATTAAAGTAATTAGGGTATGATATAAACTTGGTACGGTAACGACTGGGGATAAATGACTACACTAAGCAGCCAACTAGACATAGGAAGAACGAAGATAACGGTAAAGACGCATCTACCCACCCAAGGATAATTACTACACTGCACCACACCAGTCATTCCTAACTTAAAGATTGATCCCACCTAAGGACTTAGAAAATTTAACTAGTAGTTTCGTGTACCCTTAGCTGACCACATAGGTGCCGTCTGTGTAACGACCCAAATTTTTGACCGTTCAAATCGACAATAAACCACACATGTCGACCCAAACAAATCACAAATGCAGGTAGTTATTGGGAAAAACAAGAAAAAGAAAGAAGGAAAAACCCAAATCACAGAATCTCACAGCGGAAGGACAACATATAATAAATAAATAGCAGTTAAAGCAGTTGAAATGTATACATTGGTTATAACATTCAAATGAATATCAGAGTTACACATATACAGATGTACATAATAAGCAGCGAAAAAATAATGCAACGGATATACATATGTATAGCTATATACGCCAAACTTCGTCTTCGTCCTCCAAGGCAAGGAAATCTTCGCTAACTGCAATATCTGCTGACCCGAGCGTATTGCATAAAAAGAAAACACAACAAACACTCGGATCAGCACTAAATCATCTCATATTAGTCAAATCAAAATATGAAATAACATCAGTGCCATGGGTACAGTAACTCAAGAGATGTTACGGGATTTTTCCATCTCTCAAGGATCCGTTAAACTAATACATACATAATATAGTACGCTATTATGATAGTGTCTACTCAGTAAAGTATGAATACTGAAAATAGCGTAAGCGGGATTACCATATTACCCTTACGCCGTTTATAGGCATCAACAGTCTATACAGTACCGTAAATTCACCGTACTGGTGTTATCAGAGGGCACTCCATAGAAGGCAATGCTAAATCAAAATCGTATGGGCTCGATAAGGATAAATATGACAAGGCACTCGAGGCAATGCCCAGGGTAGGATTCTACCAATTGCACTCCCGGACCGGTGGTAACGCATAGCAGCCACTACCGCCCACCTCGGAACACACTCCCATAATCATAAAATTAAATGGGCCCAAATCATCATCATCATAGTCATATAAATAGCATCGAAGAAGTGTGTCCGATCAAAGGCGCTAACCTCAATTAGTCACGGTATAGCTCCTGTTTTAGTCATTTCAATTCTGACCCGAAGGTCAGGGCTATTTCGTCATCGTACATCTTCTTCGATTCAATAATCGCCTCTAAGTCATCATACTCATTCTGGATACGTCATAACGTTCACAGTTGTCAAAGTGGTATCGACACTGACAGAGAGTATGCCTTATGTCGACTCCGGTCTCTTTAACAACCAACGCTTACATCTTTTCACATCGGTCGGTTCTTTTATATTTGAAAGGTTCGCTTTCATATCAAAATATCATATTTTGCTTCGAACCAATTTATATTCAAATAAAATAAAAATTTCATATCAAAATATCATAAATCATCCCAAGCTGATTTTTATTCTAAATTAGAATATATCCCATACCATTATATTATAATCATATAATATTTCCAAAACGAAATATTCAAATAGAATATAAATTTACCTCAAGGGTTTCCAATTATCTCGGATTCTCATCTCAACTCCATTTGAACCAGTGGTTCAAACTCAAGCATTTCCATTCGAAAGAACTTATACTTATAAAATATATAATAATAATAAAAAAATAGATGTTTATAAGGAAGACCTTAATATAAATAATTAATAGATATATTATATTTAGAATAGGATAAGATAAATTGTAAAACATTATATATCTGTAAATTGAAAGTTTACTAAATAATTTAATAATAGAATATAAGAAAAATTTGTAAA
Source organism: Allium sativum (assembly GCA_030737875.1). Taxonomy (NCBI): domain Eukaryota; kingdom Viridiplantae; phylum Streptophyta; class Magnoliopsida; order Asparagales; family Amaryllidaceae; genus Allium; species Allium sativum. Next base: position 714,143,432 of record CM060912.1, read on the forward strand.
AATAAAAACAGTTATTTGAAATCAAACGGTATAAATATATATATATAAGATAATTCTTTAACTAAAACTAACTTTTTCTTCCGAACTTCAATGCTTGAATCCAAATTCCAGTCTCAATGGAGTTGCCTCGCTCAAAGGACTTGTCTAAAATCCCACTTTAACTCATTTCAAATTCAAGGATTTAAAATCATACTCGTATCAAGTTTGAAAACATTTCGAGTATTCTCGATTTTCTTTATTCCCAAAAAATTAAATTCAATCAGCATTTATTAAATCTGAGTCTGCCCAATCCTTGAAAATCCCGAATCATATAAATTTTAAATCTTTAACACTTCGAATTCACTCTGGGAAAATTTCTTAAATCCTTTCAAATGATATTCCAGATTCAGATTTTCAAAGGAAAAATAAAACCTATCGAAATCGATACATTCCCTTAATTGAATTTTCCATCAAAATAGAATTCCAAATATTAAAATCATTTACCCAACCGATATCCATATATAATTTGCTACCCTATGGCCAAGTGAATTAAATTTAATTCCTCAATATTCAGGGATGGATCTATCATTTCAATCCAAATCAGGGCCACAGAGATTTATCATTTCACCCTGTGTTCTTAATTCATTTAAATCGATAAACTCCGGGTTCATTAGATGCCCGTAACATCAAGGGTAAATGGAATTTATCGTCACAATCAACATGCAATACGATATACTGAATTATGGGCATAAGCAGTGACAATATCAATTCAGTAATAAAATTCAACCAAACATCCATCATATCATTTCATTCAACTGATCAGCATTAACTGTTCCATGATTAACAAGGGTTCGAATTTCAACTAGAGATTTAAATTAAATTAAATAACTAATCATTTACTTAGATTGCATGTTAACACACTTGCATGTCAAATTTAAACAACACATCAACAATCCAATGCAACCATGCAACCAAACTTATTTCATAATTTAATTCAATAAATATGGGAATAATTCAGTATTTCGTGAGTGAGAAAACCACTCACTTTTGGTCTTTAATTCAGATGAACGTCCAACCATAGCCCAAAATTTGACAGTCTCAGAACGCAGCCAGGTTAGTGTCAAAACGTCCGCGATTCCGCCACGATCCCAACGCAGCAAACCGTGCGTCAATCCGACCTCGTACGAGAAAGTTATCAATGTTTTATCAAATTGGATTTCGAAATATATAAATTAATAAAATATCCACCAGACCCTACCACATAGTGACACGTGGCCTCTTACCTTTCTTCCCGCTCTGGCCTTCTACCTGCTACAGGCCCGTCGACCTAAGTAAACCCAAATCGAACCCGACTTTGACCGTGAACTGCTCCTCCCTCCGACCGCCAGAAGGGCCGAAACCAACTCCAATCGACAGGTGGTCCTCCGGCGCTTCTTCACTGACATCGACGGACCCTCCGGCGGCCTGAGGCGCCTCCGGCGATTCCAAACCCGAAATGGGTTTTCTGGCTTTAAATGCAAATTCCCGGTGATTTACTCCAAGGTAGAACCTCCAACCACCTCCGCTGAACTCGTGAGGACCTCCTCTTCAAAACCCAGAAGCCGGATTCGTCGATTGAAGCCTAGATCGAAAAACCCCAATTCAAACCCTAGGGTTACGAATTTTCTCAGCTTTGACCGCGAATACCGGTCGATCCGCTCAATGCATGTTGAAACGAACTGCAGATCCGTGATCTACTCGTCGAGATCTTCAGTTTGATATATAATTCAATGGGTTTTGGGAAGATTTTATTTTTGAGCTATATTTTGATTTTAAATTAAATTAAAAATTAAATAATTTTCAGCCATGGATGGAAAAATAGAAATGTGGAGATAGAGAATGGGCTGATGTGGTGGAGATTGGGCTTGTATATATAGGGCCCAAACTGATTAACGCATACACAGTTATCGCGTATCCGATTTTAACGTACATTTCACATTACCGGGCCCACATACTGACCCCGGAAAAATCTGGAAAAATTATTTTTGGTTATGTTCCGACGATACGATTCCAACGAAACTAATTTCGTTGAATTTCGAGACCGTTGGAAAAATGGCCTTTTTCGGGTCGATCCAATTTAACTGTCAACTGACAAAATGCGTTTTCTCTTACCACGCTTACATATTAATTTGAAAAATTCTGAAAATTGAAACCTAGCAATAATTCGACATTTCGGATCCAATGGCGCCAGTTTCGTCGAATTCCGAGACAGTCACCAAAACAGTTAAATTCACAGTTAAATAAATAAATAAAATATTCAAAAATTCAATTAACTGATTAAATTCAATTTAAATATTTAAAAGAATCCCAATTAACTCAATTGATAACTTAAATAAAATTTTATAAATCAAATTCACATATTTTATATTCCCATATATAATTATTTAAAATTTAACAAATCCGAAATTCAAATTTAAATTTCAATTGCTTATAGTTTTCTTTATATAAATTCCATAGCGACCTTTCGAAATTTTGATTTACTCATAACTTGCAATTTATCCGGCGAAATTTCAATTTCTTACATTCTCTGGAAAGATATGATTAATTTGATTACAACGTTTCCAGTTTTGTTCAATTCTGATTTAAAATGAATTTTATATATTTTTCCAAAGTTTGAAATCGAATTTTCAAACTACCGCGCCATTTCAGGTTCGTAATATAAATAAGTACAAATTTAACCAATAGTATACGATTTATTTAATTAAAATTTACATTTTAAATATACAGAAATTATGGTTCGTTACATTCCCCCCCACTTAAAATCTTTTCGTCCTCGAAAAGAGAACGAAACGATATCAAGCGCATATCTATTTTAAATTCATACATAAAAGTAGTCTTTATTAAGTAAGTTATATTTGTAAATCTCACAAATTTTCTAACTCCCGAAATCACGGAAAATTTTGGCAGCATCTCCTTTGTACGGAGAGGTCCGGGAAAAGTCCCAATTCATATATAACCCAAATACATCTCATCCAATGATGAGGCATCCCAAAAGTGGGGAAAACAAAATATAAAACCCTCAAAACCATATTCCACAAGTACGTACCTCTTTTAGCGTTATATTGCATTTTTATTTACCTTAGCGTTTAGCATTTTAGCGCAAACGAGCTTCGAAGCGAAATGCGGCTTCTTACACCTGCCAAATACTTACATACACATTAAGAATTTAACATATAGAAAATATATAACAATTGTATACAACCTACATATCAAGATTTCATCGTTTCAACTACAAAACCAAATATCCGTAACAGGCCAGCGAACAAATCGTTGATTATCACGCATCAAAGTTAGAATTTGGCCAAAGCATACTAGGCAAAAGTTGTTGCTATCGTCTCAGGTTTTCCGAAAATGTCCGGACTCATTGAATTCGGATAATCGGTTAAAAGTTATGGCAGTTTTACCGCAAGTGAACGCTTTAGCCCGAGCGCTGAAAAATGCAGGCCTGAATTGTTCATGTCAGTTTTCAACCCTTAAAACATCAAAATTTTATTCAGCATATTAAAGAAAAGTTTTAGTTTATACTCTGGCCTTTCCGAATTGTATTCGCACATAAAATCCGACGTTCCTTTAGGGAGTTATGGTCAAAACAATATAGGTATACGCTTCAGTTTTAAATTTTCTGCACATACAACTACGACTAAAACTTGCATTTCAGCTTAGTAAACATAGGAATTCGACAGGGCTTTATAAACAAAAGTTTTAGCTCGATTTCTAAGGTTTCGAAAAGTCCGGAATCGTCAGATTCCGATCATCCCATCAAAAGTTATACCTATTTTATTTCAGCTTATCGACTATTCCAATTGTTCATAAACATTGACTCATTTCATTTCAAATTCAAACTTTCCGGTTCCAAAGATTTTAGCCAAGTTTAACCATCTAAATGGATTTTCATTTCATTATGTTCGAATATGTTTCACCCTTATTGCTTAAGTATACTCATGTTCATTTCCAACTTATTTATTCGTTCATTAAATCATTTACATTTACTTCATAATCCAAGAATTTGATTTTTTTTTTCATTCAATCGCTTACTTAATCCAACAAATTTTTTATTCGTTTCTTGTTTCATTTTCAAGCATTAGTTCGAGTTCAAACTTGGATTTATTTTAACCTTTACTACAAACTTAATTATTTTAAATCCTTAACTCATTTTACATGAATCAATTTACCAAACTCATTTACATCAATTTCCAATTTCATTGCTTATTCTCTTCCTAAGTGCTTTATTCCCAATTGATCTTTGCCCGGCCACTTGAGTTAACTCTCATCGAGTCAATTTACTTATTTATTCGACTCTCAAGTCTTGGTTCGAATCAAGGATGGTCCATAACTCAAACTTATACTTAGTTCTCTAATCAATTATTATTTGGTTCTTAAGTTAACTTGTTTAACTTGATTGTCCTACTCAATTTAAGTTATATTCAATTGACCAAAAGTATTTATATTTCCCTTTTTTTTCGTTTTCACACCTAGATTTATATTCGATATATGATTCAAATGCGATTTACACCAAATTTGCTCACTCCATTCCGATATATTATCAATTTCCTTTTCATTTTATATTAAGTTTCATTCCATTAACTCAAATGTTAATTATCAAATTGATCTTATTCGGCTTCCTGAGCTAAACTTCATTTAGCTCGATTCCCCCACTCGACTTAAATTATATTTCATTCGACAAAAGCTTTGTATTCGTTCACTTCACTATTTGTACTCAGGTTTACATTCGAGGTATTGTCCAAATGAGTTTACCCCATTCAGATTCTCTATACCTTCATTTTTACGTGCATAATGATTCAGCATTCAATTCCTTCATTTTTAGTTTATCGGCCATCACATATTATCAATAAACAAGAATTTCTTCCAACTCCTTCTCGGATTAACTCAATATACTTATTGATCATTCAAGTCATGGGTTATCATTTTTATTACACCACTTAATATTTCTATTCATTTTAAAATAACTTAGGTATAAATTTTTTCTTCGAAGCGAATTTCAATTTCCCTACACCTTTATCAACCAAACTAGTAACTTATTTAACTCTATTATCGTCCCCGATTAAATCTAAGCGATGGTTCCTTTCCCTCAACGTTTAAATCCAAAATCTCAATGACTCGAGTTACTTTAATCCTTGAGTCAATGTCATTTGTTAAGGTGATTTTAAATTGCTTGATTCCGGGTCTCAAACTAAGTTTAAAGTAACAACATATATACTTATATATTTTATAAACCATACTATATGAAATTCAATTCCGAACTTTAATTTAAGCAAGAAATTTAAATTCTGGGTTTAAATTTTAAATTAAACTTTGAATATAGTAAACTAATGCCTTTAAAAATTTATACGATATAAAGTTAAATCCAAAACTTCTGTGGCAAACCTAATTATAATCATTATTGAGTGGTCTCTCCCCACTTAGACTCTTCAGAATAACCATCGATAATGCGTGCACTCATTACCAAGGCTATTTCGAAGATCTGAGCGAGGGATTATACACTCTTTTATAAAGACTTGTGAAAACTCCATCCTTTTTGATAATACTTATAATATGATTTCTATTTCAAACTTGACAAAACTTATTTCAAAAGTATTCTCAGGATCAAGTTTCAAATTCATTTCTATTTAAGTTACAGACATAATTTATAGCCGACTAGGCTTACGATATATCATTCTCGAATATTTTATAAAACCAGCTAGCTTTTCTTATTATATTTATTATTAAATTGACCATAATAGGTAACAACTTAATATTATTACCTACCAACGACCAGTGCTTATACCTTTATAAACCACTAATAGTATATATAATATATACAAAATATAATCGAAAACCATATTATGTCGATCATTCTATTCGACTATTTAGGAATTCCTATCGATTCTATGGCGTCCCATATATCGACCAGAATCCATAAACATTCAACAGAATGAGCCAACACATTATAAAACCATTTTATATCGAAATACAAGTACGCTCTCTCATATCACTCAAACTCATTCTAGGGCATTTCTAACCCCATCTCTAATGAGTTAATTCCCAACAGAGCCAGGGTTATCGATAACCTGGCTCTGATACCAACTGTAACGACCCAAATTTTTGACCGTTCAAATCGACAATAAACCACACATGTCGACCCAAACAAATCACAAATGCAGGTAGTTATTGGGAAAAAGAAGAAAAAGAAAGAAAGAAGGAAAAACCCAAATCACAGAATCTCACAGCGGAAGGACAACATATAATAAATAAATAGCAGTTAAAGCAGTTGAAATGTATACATTGGTTATAACATTCAAATGAATATCAGAGTTACACATATACAGATGTACATAATAAGCAGCGGAAAAATAATGCAGCGGATATACATATGTATAGATATATACGCCAAACTTCGTCTTCGTCCTCCAAGGCAAGGAAATCTTCGCTAACTGCAATATCTGCTGACCCGAGCGTATTGCATAAAAAGAAAACACAACAAACACTCGGATCAGCACTAAATCATCTCATATTAGTCAAATCAAAATATGAAATAACATCAGTGCCATGGGTACAGTAACTCAAGAGATGTTACGGGATTTTTCCATCTCTCAAGGATCCGTTAAACTAATACATACATAATATAGTACACTATTATGATAGTGTCTACTCAGTAAAGTATGAATACTGAAAATAGCGTAAGCGGGATTACCATATTACCCTTACGCCGTTTATAGGCATCAACAGTCTATACAGTACCGTAAATTCACCGTACTGGTGTTATCAGAGGGCACTCCATAGAAGGCAATGCTAAATCAAAATCGTATGGGCTCGATAAGGATAAATATGACAAGGCACTCGAGGCAATGCCCAGGGTAGGATTCTACCAATTGCACTCCCGGACCGGTGGTAACGCATAGCAGCCACTACCGCCCACCTCGGAACACACTCCCATAATCATAAAATTAAATGGGCCCAAATCATCATCATCATAGTCATATAAATAGCATCGAAGAAGTGTGTCCGATCAAAGGCGCTAACCTCAATTAGTCACGGTATAGCTCCTGTTTTAGTCATTTCAATTCTGACCCGAAGGTCAGGGCTATTTCGTCATCGTACATCTTCTTCGATTCAATAATCGCCTCTAAGTCATCATACTCATTCTGGATACGTCATAACGTTCACAGTTGTCAAAGTGGTATCGACACTGACAGAGAGTATGCCTTATGTCGACTCCGGTCTCTTTAACAACCAACGCTTACATCTTTTCACATCGGTCGGTTCTTTTATATTTGAAAGGTTCGCTTTCATATCAAAATATCATATTTTGCTTCGAACCAATTTATATTCAAATAAAATAAAAATTTCATATCAAAATATCATAAATCATCCCAAGCTGATTTTTATTCTAAATTAGAATATATCCCATACCATTATATTATAATCATATAATATTTCCAAAACGAAATATTCAAATAGAATATAAATTTACCTCAAGGGTTTCCAATTATCTCGGATTCTCATCTCAACTCCATTTGAACCAGTGGTTCAAACTCAAGCATTTCCATTCGAAAGAACTTATACTTATAAAATATATAATAATAAAAAAAAATAGATGTTTATAAGGAAGACCTTAATATAAATAATTAATAGATATATTATATTTAGAATAGGATAAGATAAATTGTAAAACATTATATATCTGTAAATTGAAAGTTTACTAAATAATTTAATAATAGAATATAAGAAAAATTTGTAAAAATAAAAACAGTTATTTGAAATCAAACGGTATAAATATATATATAAGATAATTCTTTAACTAAAACTAACTTTTTCTTCCGAACTTCAATGCTTGAATCCAAATTCCAGTCTCAATGGAGTTGCCTCGCTCAAAGGACTTGTCTAAAATCCCACTTTAACTCATTTCAAATTCAAGGATTTAAAATCATACTCGTATCAAGTTTGAAAACATTTCGAGTATTCTCGATTTTCTTTATTCCCAAAAAATTAAATTCAATCAGCATTTATTAAATCTGAGTCTGCCCAATCCTTGAAAATCCCGAATCATATAAATTTTAAATCTTTAACACTTCGAATTCACTCTGGGAAAATTTCTTAAATCCTTTCAAATGATATTCCAGATTCAGATTTTCAAAGGAAAAATAAAACCTATCGAAATCGATACATTCCCTTAATTGAATTTTCCATCAAAATAGAATTCCAAATATTAAAATCATTTACCCAACCGATATCCATATATAATTTGCTACCCTATGGCCAAGTGAATTAAATTTAATTCCTCAATATTCAGGGATGGATCTATCATTTCAATCCAAATCAGGGCCACAGAGATTTATCATTTCACCCTGTGTTCTTAATTCATTTAAATCGATAAACTCCGGGTTCATTAGATGCCCGTAACATCAAGGGTAAATGGAATTTATCGTCACAATCAACATGCAATACGATATACTGAATTATGGGCATAAGCAGTGACAATATCAATTCAGTAATAAAATTCAACCAAACATCCATCATATCATTTCATTCAACTGATCAGCATTAACTGTTCCATGATTAACAAGGGTTCGAATTTCAACTAGAGATTTAAATTAAATTAAATAACTAATCATTTACTTAGATTGCATGTTAACACACTTGCATGTCAAATTTAAACAACACATCAACAATCCAATGCAACCATGCAACCAAACTTATTTCATAATTTAATTCAATAAATATGGGAATAATTCAGTATTTCGTGAGTGAGAAAACCACTCACTTTTGGTCTTTAATTCAGATGAACGTCCAACCATAGCCCAAAATTTGACAGTCTCAGAACGCAGCCAGGTTAGTGTCAAAACGTCCGCGATTCCGCCACGATCCCAACGCAGCAAACCGTGCGTCAATCCGACCTCGTACGAGAAAGTTATCAATGTTTTATCAAATTGGATTTCGAAATATATAAATTAATAAAATATCCACCAGACCCTACCACATAGTGACACGTGGCCTCTTACCTTTCTTCCCGCTCTGGCCTTCTACCTGCTACAGGCCCGTCGACCTAAGTAAACCCAAATCGAACCCGACTTTGACCGTGAACTGCTCCTCCCTCCGACCGCCAGAAGGGCCGAAACCAACTCCAATCGACAGGTGGTCCTCCGGCGCTTCTTCACTGACATCGACGGACCCTCTGGCGGCCTGAGGCGCCTCCGGCGATTCCAAACCCGAAATGGGTTTTCTGGCTTTAAATGCAAATTCCCGGTGATTTACTCCAAGGTAGAACCTCCAACCACCTCCGCTGAACTCGTGAGGACCTCCTCTTCAAAACCTAGAAGCCGGATTCGTCGATTGAAGCCTAGATCGAAAAACCCCAATTCAAACCCTAGGGTTACGAATTTTCTCAGCTTTGACCGCGAATACCGGTCGATCCGCTCAATGCATGTTGAAACGAACTGCAGATCTGTGATCTACTCGTCGAGATCTTCAGTTTGATATATAATTCAATGGGTTTTGGGAAGATTTTATTTTTGAGCTATATTTTGATTTTAAATTAAATTAAAAATTAAATAATTTTCAGCCATGGATGGAAAAATAGAAATGTGGAGATAGAGAATGGGCTGATGTGGTGGAGATTGGGCTTGTATATATAGGGCCCAAACTGATTAACGCATACACAGTTATCGCGTATCCGATTTTAACGTACATTTCACATTACCGGGCCCACATACTGACCCCGGAAAAATCTGGAAAAATTATTTTTGGTTATGTTCCGACGATACGATTCCAACGAAACTAATTTCGTTGAATTTCGAGACCGTTGGAAAAATGGCTTTTTTCGGGTCGATCCAATTTAACTGTCAACTGACAAAACGCGTTTTCTCTTACCACGCTTACATATTAATTTGAAAAATTCTGAAAATTGAAACCTAGCAATAATTCGACATTCCAGATCCAATGGCGCCAGTTTCGTCGAATTCCGAGACAGTCACCAAAACAGTTAAATTCACAGTTAAATAAATAAATAAAATATTCAAAAATTCAATTAACTGATTAAATTCAATTTAAATATTTAAAAGAATCCCAATTAACTCAATTGATAACTTAAATAAAATTTTATAAATCAAATTCACATATTTTATATTCCCATATATAATTATTTAAAATTTAACAAATCCGAAATTCAAATTTAAATTTCAATTGCTTATAGTTTTCTTTATATAAATTCCATAGCGACCTTTCGAAATTTTGATTTACTCATAACTTGCAATTTATCCGGCGAAATTTCAATTTCTTACATTCTCTGGAAAGATATGATTAATTTGATTACAACGTTTCCAGTTTTGTTCAATTCTGATTTAAAATGAATTTTATATATTTTTCCAAAGTTTGAAATCGAATTTTCAAACTACCGCGCCATTTCAGGTTCGTAATATAAATAAGTATAAATTTAACCAATAGTATACGATTTATTTAATTAAAATTTACATTTTAAATATACAGAAATTATGGTTCGTTACAGTCTGCCCCTTATCTCCACTAGGTGTACCCACTACTCCCCAAGCGATCGGCTCCCTAACGTAGATATCCGTGCTGGTCCCACAGTGGGGTGTATCATTCCCCAAAGTGGCAACCCGATACCAACACTGATGCACGGCTTATACCTACACGATGCAACAACGTCTTACCTACCAGCTCGGGTCCACACACGCATATGAAACCCGTTGGACTTGCGTTGCCACCGCTAACCCGTTTTGGCCTCTTATAGTCAAGCCCACTACGCGTGTCCCGTCCTCGACATGGGTCGAGCCCACAAAGATACATATGGGTTACTGGTTGAAATGGGCCCCCACAAGCTACCCACCTAAGCTTGCTCCCTCTAGTGTATCCCACTTAACCCTTTAATCATGTTTAATTACATGTTTCCACTTTGGTTAAGTATTCTAATCGTATTTTCTATTGCCACCCAAGGCAACCACTAGATTTCCACATGCCACCCAAGGCACCCACTTAACCCCTCATGCCCCACTACATGCTTATCTGGTTAAGTGTTTCTTAATTGATTAAGACCGTAACCTTTGTAAAGACCTCTCACATTAGACTGTCTTTTATGGCAGCTGGATTTGCCGGTCGGGTCCGGGCAGCCTTACGCCATAACAGAGTCTAACCTCGTGTCTTTACACTTGTCACGTATTTAGTTTATGCCTAAGACCTCTCACATTGGGCCAATCATTTGTAGCCGCTGGATTTGCCGGTCGGGTCCGGGCAGTCTTATGCTACAAAAGGGTCCAACCTCGTGTCTTAGTCGATTAATTACACCTAATTATTCACCCCCATATTTTGAATTAATTTTCCCTAATTAATTCCAATTTAATGATGTACATAATTGACTCAATTATGTCCATCCACTTATGGTATGCAACATCATACCAATTTCACCACAATTTTGTGAACATGAATATTAACCCCATCGTTCCCCACGTAATACGCTAACATGACATACTTAAAAGGGAAGATTCATCACAAATACAATGGATTCAACTTAGCATAACATTAGCATCAACATGGGTTTTAAAGGTGTCAACTTGCATATATGACCATAGCATCAAACCCAACTAGCATAAATAATCAACCCAAACTTGCATGAATCACATATGTCATAAAGAGGGTAACTTGCATAGATGTTCATGTCATAGACCTATCATGTAACACCCCACCTCCGCCAGGGTCACTCTTGCAAGGACACTAGCTTTGGAGGGGCGTTAAACGAGGTAAACGTGCATGCAAATATCACAAGACAGAACATATAAGTAAAAACAGAGTAAATAAAGCAGCGGACAAAACTAACATTTCAAAACCATAGTCAAGTTACATCAAAGTACTTGGTCATTATTTTCCCATAAAACAAAGTCTAGAACATAAACTGAAAACTGAAAAAGGAACATAAAGTAACTATCCCCAAAGTAGCATAAGGCCATAGCATGCTCAAACCATACGTGAGCTATCCCGAAAAGCAGCAAAAGATCCAGCTAAGTAACAGTGTTCCCACCCTGCAAACCTGGGGGGGGGGAACAGAAGAAAAGAGGCGAAAGAAAATGGGTCAGTCAAAAAGACTGGTAAGTCCTATCTACTATTAGTATAAAAACTAATAAAGTTAACTGAACATGCAAACAGAGGTGAGATGTAGGGTGATAACTGGCATGGTGAAAAGTTAACAAGATAGATCAAGTATGGCATCGCATATACAAGGTTAAGTTGCACCAGGTGTGTACTAGTATTCCAATCCATGTCAAGTATAAACAAGAAATGATCCCTTAGCCCAATGTTGGCCCAAACCCATGAGATGACTTAAATCAAGGTCCAACTACTCGGTCTAGTCGATCGGCTCCCTATAAGCCTAACTCGTCGTGTATTGGTGTCATACGGTCCAAACATGAAATGTAGTCGACTGTGTTAGGTCCACCCTAGGGTGTATCCGGCCCTAGGGTGTCAACCACTGACACGAAACAAGCACGCACAGTCAAAACCTACTGGTGCCCAAGTCTGTCTTTCATCCCCGGACAATGTGCACGACCATGGTCCGTCGGAATCTACTATGACGCACCTACTTTTGTCGTCTTTTTGGTCGCTTACACTCCAGCCCAGTAATCGTGCCCCACCCTAGCCTAGTCCCTAGGGTATCCGATACTCCCTAGTGGGTTACTGCTGAGAAGGACCGCGTAACTAGGGTTTTCTAGTGGGTTAAGTGTGGTTAACCCCATCCAAACCATGTATCAAGTTGGTTAAGTGTTCCTAAAAAGGTTCACGGCTTAACCCTATCCAACTAAGCATTGGCTTGGTTAAGTGTGTCCATGTTGACTTAACCCTATCAACCCATCATGTTCATGTGGTTAAGTACATTCAAGTGGTCCATGACTTAACCCTATCATGTGGCATTTATTATCTTAATGCACCCCAACCTCTCACATTAGACTTTGTTGTGGTTACTAGTTAAGCCGGGCGGGTCCGGGTAGCTTTACACCACAACCTAGTCTAACCTCGGGTTTTAAGTGCGACATGACCAACTACTCACATTGGGTCCTATTGCTTGTAGCCACTAGTTAAGATGGTCGGTTCCGGGTAGATTTATGCTACAAACTCAACCCAACCTCGAGTTGGCCATTCTCATGTTTTCTAGAAGTCATGTCCGAGTCCGTGTTTTCAAGCAAACATTCATGTCATATTTTCAAGTCATGTTCTCATGTTATTTAAGTTTGCCCAACTACCTATAACGTATTCCCATCGCACGTAAATTCGCATTAACGCAAGTAGATCAAAGAGGGAAGGTAACCATACGACAAGGTGGGCATAAGATGGAAAAGTCTATCACAAACTAAACATGGTGATATTTGAGGCCAAAAGGGGTTCAACATACTAGCATATGTCCTCAACATGTATGATAGCATAAAAGGTGACTTGGCCTCATACATATCGAATAGCATAAGGGTGATTTGGCCACAAGCATGCATAATAGCATAAGGGTGCTTTGGCCACAAGTTAAACATGGTGGCATATGAGGCAATTGTGTTCATAAACTTGCATATTACATTATAAGCCTCAAAACATGCATGATATCAAACTTTAGCAAATAGGTGAAACATGATCATAAATGGCATGGGATGATAGCTAGTGACTCGCATATAACATCATATGCAAGATAACATAAGGCTTATGAGAGATCATAAACTTGCATATTACATTATAAACCTCAAAACATGCATAACATTCAAACTTAGCGAATAGGTGATGCATGGTCCTAGATGACATAGGATGATGACTAGAAGTTCGCATATAACATTATATGCAAGTTATCCTAAAGGTTATGAGAGTTCTCATATTGCATAATGCAACATTTCAAATCAAAGGTCATAGCTTTCTATGCACAAGGTCAAGGTGATAGCTTTACAAACTTGCATAGGGTAAACATATGCATAACATGTTAGAATCAAAGCACATATCATACTTAGGCCCAAACTCAACTTGCAACATGTAACATTTAACTTCATAGTTAGAGTCTAAGAGTAGTATAGGGCTTACAATGCTATGAAGACTATAATTAATATAAAATAAGATTGAGACGAAGCCACTAGCAACTCTAAATACTCCCAAATGACAAGCTCCAATGAAGACCCTTGAGAAACAAGCAAAAGATCCTTGCTTTGATGAAGAAAGATTGAACTTTAGCCTTAAATCAAGCTTAGAAACTCTCAAACAAGCTTAGGAACTCTCATATGAATGAAGATTGAGGCTATGACAAGAGGGTGGAGGCCATGATTAAACATTTGGGCAGCATTTAGTTGTAGGAATGATTAATAAGGGTTTAGGCTAGGTCTAGGGGTCTTTTTATAGGTGATTAGGTTAGTTTAGACCATAGGATTAACCCTAAAACACATCAGGTCCATCAAATCCCGTCAGAAACTTCTAGAGCAAGACTCACTTGTCAAAAATGGTGCACCAGAAAAACTGGTCCGACCGGGGGGGGGGGGGTCGACCCCTGGGTCGACATGGGTGTCGACCCATTGGGGGGTCGACACTGGTGTCGACCCCTGTGTCGACCCTGCCTGGGGCGAGAGAATTCCCGCCTATCCTGTTTTGGATGAAATTTAAACCTGAATTCGAATTTGAACTATTTTCGGGCTTGGCATTTTCTGAAAACTTCATTGGGCCATAACTTGGTCATACGGACTCCGTTTTTCGAAAACTCGGACTCTATTTCATGTATTTTTTCGAGACGAACGCAATGGCATAACCCGTTTCCCTCGATTCAGATTTTACAATTTAATTCTGCCTTGATTTACATTATAACATGTTATTAAAAATTCGGGTTTTTACATTCTCCCCTCCTTAAAGGATTTCGTCCCCGAAATCTTCAAGTTAGGAAGAATGTATCCTACCATCCATCATCCATCTACTCAAAACATCATCCACGTGCAGTCATTGTCCTTAAAGGATTCTAAATGCTGTATGATCATATGCAAAAGGTGTGTGTATATGTACTTATCTAATGCAAAAATCAGGCGGTTACTGATTCAGTAAACCTCCTTAATGCAAAGTATGTTAGTGAAATGAGTCCATATGTATGCAAATTCCTAACATAATTTATGATCTCTACATGAGTGCACATAACATTCATTCATATGCAACATCCACGTGATTGCATAACAAGTTTCATCCATGAATAAGTATAAGCACTCATGCATATGCAACATGAAAGTGTGTGAGCCGATCTTAGTGCCTAATGTGTATCATGCATCCACGAGTATCCACTTGCAAGCACATGCAACCACTTGCAACCATCAAGCATAACATGTTTCAAATACATGTTTCATCCAAAGGGTTTCTACCTAAGGTTCTCATGACAAGGTTAACGAGATAACAAGATAAACAAGATAAACAAGGTAAACATGGATAGCAAAAGAAAGATATGCTAATTAGGAAAAGAGATCGAGAAGATAGTATACAAGTAAGCTCCACTGAAAAACAGGGATCAAGGATATACTCCTAAAAAGATATATGATGCGTGTATCTAGTCTTCAACCTTCTAAGAACTTAATTCCATTGTGCTTTGACCGTTTTTAACCTTTCAATTCTGTAGCTTCCTAATTCCTACTTCAGAAATGTGAGTTGGAACTCATTTCACTGTCGCTTCTCATTTCACTTTCACTTATTTATTTTTTTCTAACATACTCGGTTCTTAACTTAACTGTATACTCATGACTTCATGCAAGCTTCCCCAAAATTCACCGTAAGGTATTCCACGTAGAAGAACTTTCCTTTGAAAATAAATACCAATCCATGTGGCCAAATGCACTTATTAACATGATTTCTATGAACCATCCGCGAACACTAATCGAATAGATCATTAATTTCCAATAAATGGGTCAAAAGGTTCTAGGTAACTAATCCTGATAGAACTCTAAAGGTTACGCGAGACTTCGAGGGTATTACCAAGGCAAGTCAAGAGTCTAACTACCCTTCTTTCAAAACCGAGGATGGTACCCTTACTGGATAACCACTTTATCCCTAGAATCAACCCAAAGCCCAAAAACATAATCCCTACTTCCAAACTCAACACTTAGTATAGACATACTTTTGCGAGAAGAGATACTTGAGCGGCTTGTGATCCGTATATAACTCGAATCTCTTGCCCAAAAGATAATGGTGCCATGATTTAAGCGCAAAGACAATCACCGCCGACTCCAAATCATGCGTGGAGTAGTTCTTCCCATAAACTTTGAGTTGCCTAACCCCATAACATATTACTCTTTCTTCTTACATCAGGACCGCGGCTAATCCCATGTCACGTGCATTGGTATTCACGGCAAACATCTTCCCTCCATCGGGTAAAGCTAAAACTGGTGCTGTGGTAAGAGTCCCCTTAAGCCCTTGAAAAGCAGGCTCCCACTCCAATTCCCATTCAAAGGCTAAGTCCTTTTTCGTTAACTTAGTAAGAGGAGCTAAAATATTAGCGAAGTCCTTGATGAACTTCCTATAGTAGCCTACCAGACCGAGAAAGCTTCTTACTTCGGTTGCGTTCCTAGGAGTCTTCCAGTCTTGAACCACAATCACTTTCGCGGGATCAA
The DNA here is from genome assembly GCA_030737875.1 of Allium sativum. NCBI lineage: Eukaryota > Viridiplantae > Streptophyta > Magnoliopsida > Asparagales > Amaryllidaceae > Allium > Allium sativum. The sequence goes on from CM060912.1 coordinate 714,160,051, forward strand.
CTGCTATGCCTTGCTTAGAAACTATATGTCCAAGAAACCGAACTTCCCTTCTCCAGAAATGGCATTTGGAGAACTTGGTTTTCAACTGACGCGCTCTAAGCGTATCCATCACTTCCTTGAGATGTCTTTCATGTTCTTCCTCATCCTTTGAGAAGATCAGAATATCATCCACGAAGACAACAACAAACTTGTTAAGGAACTCCCTGAACACCCTACTCATCAAGTCTACGAAGTAGGCGGGTGCATTAGTCAAACCGAATGGCATGACAAGCCATTCAAAGAATCCATCTGGAGTCCTAAACGCAGTCTTATCAATACTATCCTCAGCTACTCTAAGCTGATGGAATCCAGTGGCTAGATCGAGCTGAGAGAAAACAGAAGCACCAACAAGATGGTCAAAGAGATCATCAATCCTTGGTAACGGGTGCCTATTCTTCTTTGTCAGCTTGTCCAACTCTCGATAATCAACACATAGACGAAGCGAACCATCCGCCTTAGTAGCGAATACCACAGGGGCACCCCATTCAGAAATGCTTCGCCTAATAAAATTCTTCTCAAGCAGCTCCTTAATTTGCTTACTGAGCTCCCTTCTTTCACGTGGGGCCATGTGCCTAACGGGCAATGATACTGGCTTGGCATTATCGACTAGATAAATGCGGAAATCTATCTCTCGTTTAGGGGGTAACCCCTTAACTTCTTCAAAGACATCAGGATAGTCTCGGACCACCCTTACAGATTGCAGATCATCGATGGACGAGTCAAGAGATACAAGATAACATAACATGACGGGACCCCTAGGGTTACAAGAAATTTCTAGGGTATTACCGAGGCGAGTCATGAGCCTCACCACCCTATGCTCACAATCGAGAATGGCTCCATAACTGGACAACCAATCCATGCCCAAAATCAACCCGTATCCCATGAACCCGAGAACATAAGCATTACACGTGAATTCTATGGTCAAGATAGAAATCTTCAAATCCACACAAATCATAGATAGATGGGCGGAACCCCCAATTGGATTTGAAACACTAACGGGATCCTCAACTAGACTAGTACTTAGGTGCAAACTTTCAACAATGTCAGAAGAAATAAAACTATGCGATGCGCCAGAATCAAATAAGGTGCGAACAGGATAATCAGAAAAATAAACAAGGCTTTCAACAGAAATACTACCTCGTGCCTGAACTGGAGCAGTGTTGAGAGCATGCATTTGCCCTCCAGAAGGTCCTGCATGCTGATTCTGCCCTTGCCCTTGACCTTGCTTCTTGGGGCAATCCTTGCTAAGGTGTCCAGACTCTCCACAATGAAAACACTCGCCTAACTTCCTCTTCTTCTTCCTGCAATCCTTGGCCAGATGCCCCTTGATCCCACAAAAGTTGCATTTCCTCTTCTTACTTGACGTGTTGTCGTTCTTTCCTCCTTTCCCGGAGTCTATCTTCTTTCCTTGAGACTTATTTTCCTTGACCTTCTTCTTGTCACTCTTATCTTCCTCTTGAAGTAGGGCCGTATTCACCAAATTTTCGAAGGTCGCCCCCATGGGTATATGAGACATGGCCAAACCGCGCAATGGCTCATTCAATCCTAGAGCAAAGCGTAAAGCCTTCTTCTGGGGAGTATTAACCATGTCCAAACCAAATCGAGCAAGATGATTAAACTTATTCACATACTCCCTCACTGTCATGTCCCCTTGCTTCAAAGATATAAACTTCTCCAATTGCAGATTCGCCTCAGCTGATGATAGAAACTTAAGCCCAAATCTTGTCCTAAAGTCGGCCCAAGTCTCTATAGGCCTCGTAGCATTGGTGACCTCCCACCAATAAGCAGCTTCTTCTTTTAATAGCTATGCTGCTAATAAAACCTTTCTATGGTCTTCCACATCAAAGATAGCGAAGAGATCTTCAGTTTCTTTCAACCAATTTCTTGCCTCCACAAAAGTCTCCATCCCAATAAAATTCTTGCCACCCATCGTTTTAAAGTCTTTGCAAATCTTAGCGAAATCTGCTTGTGGATTCTGAGGAGGAGGAGGAGGGACCTCAGTTACAGTGGGGGTGGTTGCTGGGCCCATATTGTTGGCCCTAGCTTCCAAGTACCTCCGGAACCATCCGGGAATGGTCACTCCCTCGGGAAGGTTAAGATCGGCCATACTGAAAAAGGAAAAGATAGATTTAGAACAAGGAAACGAAGGATAGTGCTAATGGCTTTTGGGGAGTAGCCTTTTAAAACAAGTAGACTTTTCTTGGAAAATACTTAATTGGTTTTGAAAAATAGTTTTTCAAAAGGTAAATTTTAAAAACCTTTTGCTCAAATCTTGTAAACTTTATGCTCTGATACCAAATGTAACTCCCCACCTCCGCCAGGGTCACTCTTGCAAGGACACTAGCTTTGGAGGGGCGTTAAACGAGGTAAACATGCATGCAGATATCACAAGACAGAACATATTAGTAAAATCAGAGTAAATAAAGCAGCGGATAAAACTAACATTTCAAAACCATAGTCAAGTTACATCAAAGTACTTGGTCATTATTTTCCCATAAAACAAAGTCTAGAACATAAACTGAAAACTGAAAAAGGAACATAAAGTAACTATCCCCAAAGTAGCATAAGGCCATAGCATGCTCAAACCATACGTGAGCTATCCCGAAAAGCAGCAAAAGATCCAGCTAAGTAACAGTGTTCCCACCCTGCAAACCTGGGGGGGGGGAACGGAAGAAAAGAGGCGAAAGAAAACGGGTCAGTCAAAAAGACTGGTAAGTCTTATCTACTATTAGTATAAAAACTAATAAAGTTAACTGAACATGCAAACAGAGGTGAGATGTAGGGTGATAACTGGCATGGTGAAAAGTTAACAAGATAGATCAAGTATGGCATCGCATATACAAGGTTAAGTTGCACCAGGTGTGTACTAGTATTCCAATCCATGTCAAGTATAAACAAGAAATGATCCCTTAGCCCAATGTTGGCCCAAACCCATGAGATGACCTAAATCAAGGTCCAACTACTCGGTCTAGTCGATCGGCTCCCTATAAGCCTAACTCGTCGTGTATCGGTGTCATACGGTCCAAACATGAAATGTAGTCGACTGTGCTAGGTCCACCCTAGGGTGTATCTGGCCCTAGGGTGTCAACCACTGACACGAAACAAGCACGCACAGTCAAAACCTACTGGTGCCCAAGTCTGTCTTTCATCCCCGGACAATGTGCATGACCATGGTCCGTCGGAATCTACTATGGCGCACCTACTTTTGCCGTCTATTTTGTCGCTTGCACTCCAGCCCAGTAATCGTGCCCCACCCTAGCCTAGTGCCTAGGGTATCTGATACTCCCTAGTGGGTTACTGCTGAGAAGGACCGCGTAACTAGGATTTTCTAGTGGGTTAAGTGTGGTTAACCCCATCCAAACCATGCATCAAGTTGGTTAAGTGTTCCTAAAAAGGTTCACGACTTAACCCTATCCAACTAAGCATTGGGTTGGTTAAGTGTGTCCATGTTGACTTAACCCTATCAACCCATCATGTTCATGTGGTTAAATATATTCAAGTGGTCCATGACTTAACCCTATCATGTGGCATTTATTATCTTAATGCACCCTAACCTCTCACATTAGACTTTGTTGTGGTTACTAGTTAAGCCGGGCGGGTCCGGGTAGCTTTACATCGCAACCTAGTCTAACCTCGGGTTTTAAGTGCGACATGACCAACTACTCACATTGGGTCCTATTGCTTGTAGCCACTAGTTAAGCCGGTCGGTTCCGGGTAGATTTATGCTACAAACTCAACTCAACCTCGGGTTGGCCATTCTCATGTTTTCTAGAAGTCATGTCCGAGTCCGTGTTTTCAAGCAAACTTTCATGTCATATTTTCAAGTCATGTTCTCATGTTATTTAAGTTTGCCCAACTACCCATAACGTATTCCCATCGCACGTAAATTCGCATTAACGCAAGTAGATCAAAGAGGGACGGTAACCATACGACAAGGTGGGCATAAGATGGCAAAGTCTATCACAAACTAAACATGGTGATATTTGAGGCCAAAAGGGGTTCAACATACTAGCATATGGCCTCAACATGTATGATAGCATAAAAGGTGACTTGGCCTCATACATATCGAATAACATAAGGGTGATTTGGCCACAAACATGCATAATAGCATAAGGGTGCTTTGGCCACAAGTTAAACATGGTGGCATATGAGGCAAATGTGTTCATAAACTTGCATATTACATTATAAGCCTCAAAACATGCATGATATCAAACTTTAGCAAATAGGTGAAACATGATCATAAATGGCATGGGATGATAGCTAGTGATTCGCATATAACATCATATGCAAGATAACATAAGGCTTATGAGAGATCATAAACTTGCATATTACATTATAAACCTCAAAACATGCATAACATTCAAACTTAGCGAATAGGTGATGCATGGTCCTAGATGACATAGGATGATAACTAGAAGTTCACATATAACATTATATGCAAGTTATCCTAAAGGTTATGAGAGTTCTCATGTTGCATAATGCAACATTTCAAATCAAAGGTCATAGCTTTCTATGCACAAGGTCAAGGTGATAGCTTTACAAACTTGCATAGGGTAAACATATGCATAACATGTTAGAATCAAAGCACATATCATACTTAGGCCCAAACTCAACTTGCAACATGTAACATTTAACTTCATAATTAGAATCTAAGAGTAGTATAGGGCTTACAATGCTATGAAGACTATAATTAATATAAAATAAGATTGAGACGAAGCCACTAGCAACTCTAAATACTCCCAAATGACAAGCTCCAATGAAGACCCTTAAGAAACAAGCAAAAGATCCTTGCTTTGATGAAGAAAGATTGAACTTTGGCCTTAAATCAAGCTTAGAAACTCTCAAACAAGCTTAGGAACTCTCATATGAATGAAGATTGAGGCTATGACAAGAGGGTGGAGGCCATGATTAAACATTTGGGCAGCATTTAGTTGTAGGAATGATTAATGAGGGTTTAGGCTAGGTCTAGGGGTCTTTTTATAGGTGATTAGGTTAGTTTAGACCATAGGATTAACCCTAAAACACATCAGGTCCGTCAAATCCCGTCAGAAACTTCTAGAGCAAGACTCACTTGTCACAAATGGTGCACCAGAAAAACTGGTCCGACCGGGGGGGGGGGACCCCTGGGTCGACATGGGTGTCGACCCATGGGTCGACATGGGTGTCGACGCATTGGGGGGGGTCGACACTGGTGTCAACCCCTGTGTCGACCTTGCCTGGGGTGGGAGAATTCCCGCCTATCCTGTTTTGGCTGAAATTTAAACCTGAATTCGATTTTGAACTGTTTTCGGGCTTGGCATTTTCTGAAAACTTCATTGGGCCATAACTTGGTCATACGGACTCCGTTTTTCGAAAACTTGGACTCTATTTCGCGTATTTTTCCGAGACGAACGCAATGGCACAGCCCATTTCCCTCGATTCAGATTTTACAATTTAATTCTGCCTTGATTTACATTATAAAATGTTATTAAAAATACGGGTTGTTACATATCATAAAGGGATAAACTTGCATACATGTCATAGGTCTAAAAAGGGATGAACTTGCATATGTTACTCATATCATAGAAAGGGGTAAACATGCATATATATATGCATGACATACAAAGGGGTAAACTTGCATATGTATGCATATCATACAAAGGTGTAAACTTGCACATGTTACTTACATATAACCAAACACCAAACTTGCATAACATGTCATATATGAACTTGCATATAATCAAACACCAAACTTGCATAACATGTCATATATGAACTTGCATATAATCAAACACCAAACTTGCATAACATGGTGTCATAATGGATCAATGTTTATCATAGTGATTTGCATAACTAGCATCATGAACATATAGCATAAAACTTGCATAACTAGCATCATGAACATATAGCATAAAACTTGCATAACTAACATCATGAACACATAGCATATGATAACATAACTTGCATTGATCCACATACATAACCATAACCTCATTATATCCTATCATAATTAGTTTAGCAATTGCTTGCTAAAGGCATAGAAACTCACAACTTGTTGATTAGCGCTCCTATGAAGAAGATTAAGTTGCTAGAGTTGATTAGAAGTTGATTTGAGAAGCTATCTTCTTCTAAAATTTGATGGAGGCTCCTTCTAATTGCATTTTGACGGCATGACGACGTTGTATCTATTTTTAGTATGGATTAGGGTAGTCTTAGGGTGTATTTATAGATTTAGGATGTAGTTTAGGCCCTTAGATTAACCCTAGATTAGTTTAGAGCCATCAGATTTCGTCACAAGCCCCAAAACACAGCCCAAACCCCTTCAGACTGCACCCAGGCCAACCTGGCCGAGCCCCCAGGTCGACACCCGTGTCGACTGGGCAGTCGACATGGGTTGGGGCGGTGTCGACTGGGCAGTCGACACCCCTGTCGACTTGGCCTACGCGGGAATTTTCCCGCCTTGCCCCCTGTGTGTTGAATTTCGAATTTTGCTCTAGTTTTTGAAAATTTTTCTGAAAACTTTGTTGGGCCATAACTTGGTCATACGGACTCCAAATCACGCAAACTCGGACTCTATCTCAACCAGAATTCTGAGACGAACACAATGGCGCAACCCGTTTCCCTTAATTCCCACATCTGGGATTAGTTATTCTTTAATTTGTGAATGTTAATATTAACTGAAATTCGGGGTGTTACAGATCGTCTATTCTGGGAAGCGGGTGTCTATTCTTTTTAGTCAGCTTGTTTAGCTCCCTATAGTTCACACAAAGACGTAGTGAACCATCTGCTTTTGTGGCGAACACCACTGGAGCACCCCATTTCGAGATACTCCGCCTTATAAACCCCTTCTCGAGAAGCTCCTTAACTTATTTATTGAGCTCCTTTCTCTCCTTTGGAGCCATGTGTCTAACAGGCAGTGCTATGGGCTTTGCATTATCGACAAGATATATGCGGAAGTCTATTCCCCGCTTCGGAGGTAAGCCTTTCACCTCTTCAAAGACATCCGGATATTCCTGGACCATTCTAACCGACTGCAAATTCTCAACAGAAGCGTCTAGCGACTCTAGATAACTAAGCATAACAGCATTCAAGGGATTACAAGAAATTTCTAGAGTGTTACCGAGCCGAGTCAAGAGTCTAACCACTCTTTTCTCACAATCAAGAATGGCAACAATACTGGATAACCAGTCCATGCCTAAGATCAGTCCATATCCTGAGAAGCCCAAAACAAATGCACTACATCTAAATTCAACACTTAGAATAGAGATTTTCAGATCCAAGCAAACCATCGACAAATAAGCCGAGCCCCCAATTGGATTCAAAACAACCAACGGGTCTTCTACCGTACTAGTGTCTAGGTGCAGAGATTCTACTAAGGCGGATGAAATAAAGGAGTGTGATGCACCAGAATTAAAGAGAGTGCGAACTAGATGATCATAAAGATAAACTAAGCTTTCTACAGAAATATTTCTACCTCGTTCCTGTGGAGGTGCCACCAGCGCGTGAACTTGCCCCTCTGAGGTGGATCCAGTCCTCTGTCCCTGCCCTCGCTTCTTTGGGCAGTCCTTAGCCAAGTGTCCAGTCTCTCCACAACTGAAGCAACCACCATTCATCTTTGCCTTCTTCTTTCTGCAGTCTTTTGCTATATATCCCATAATGCCACAGAAATTGCACTTTCTCTTTTCACAAGATTTGTTGTTCTTCCCTCCTTTCTTGAAGTCTGTTTTCTTAGCCTGTAAACCCTCCTTTTCTTGAGGCACTTCCGCCTTTGCCTCTTTCTTGCCTTTATCTTCCTCGTGTAGCAGCGCCATGTCCACCAAGCTTTCATAGGTCGCCCCCATGGGTATATGGGTCATAGCAAGGTTGTGTAGAGGCTCATTCAGGCCTTTGACGAAGAGAAGGGCCTTCTTGTGTTGGGTGTTTACTAAATCCATCCCAAATCTGGCCAGTTGATTAAACTGATTGACGTACTCCCTGATCGTCATACTCCCTTGCTTAAGAGTTAGGAACTACTCCATCTGCAGGCTTCTTTTAGCTTGGGAGAGGAATTTCATCTCAAACCTCATCCTGAAATCTTCCCAAGTTTCCACTAGCCTCTCAGCATGCGTAACTTCCCACCATAGGAAGCTTCATCTTTGAGCAACCACACTGTTAGCTGTATCTTTTGCCTGTCATCAACTTCGAAGATAACGAATAAATCTTCAGTCTCCTTCAGCCAGTTCCTTGCTACCACAAATGATTCAGTTCCATAAAAGTCGTTTCCTCCCATAGCCTTGAAGTCTCTACACGTCTTAGCGAATTTGTTCCCACAAGGAGGAGGAGGAGGGGGAGGAGGAACCGCTACCACTGTAGGAGGAGGAATGTCTACTGGGCCCGCACCATTGGCCCTAGCCTCTAAGTACCTTCGGAACCAGCCTGGGATCGGTACTCCTTCTAGAAGGTTAAGATCTACAGACATGCTGGAACAAAAAGTAAAGTATTCAAGATAAAGGGGTAGAGGGATAATGCATATGGCTCTGGGGAATTATGCCTTTTAAAAACAACACTTTTTCTTGAAAACAATGCTTCTTTAAACTTCTTTTTGAAAATAGTTTCAAAAACTTTTATCTAGTCTGGTAAGTCTGTGCTCTAATACCAAGTGAAACACCCCACCCTCCATTAAGGTCACTCACAAAGGGAATGCCTTAACTTTGGTGGAGGTTTGTAAGTAAAAGTCACAGATAAAAAACAAGACAGATATAAACACATATATATAAGCAGCAAAAAACAACAGACTTTTTATTTCATAAATACGTGTTCATACAAAACATTTCCATAACTGTCACATAATAACTTCCAAAACATTACATCATCATTCCTGTCTTGGTTATTAAATAAAGAGTCATAAAACATAATTAAAACTTCATAAATTCCCATGATTGTATCCAACAGCCATAGCCAAGGAAATAGTGTCCAAACCGTACATCTACTATCTTGAAGCTTGCAAACAGTCTGACTAAGCTGGGTTGTTTCCTCCATGTGGACCTAGGGGGAATGGAAGAAAAGAAGATGAAAGAATATAGGGTCAGACATAAATCCCGGTAAGTCTAGTGACTCTTCAGTATGAGAATAAGAATAAGGGCATGATAGGTATGAACTGGAAACAGGAAAGTATCATAAAGTAAGATAAAGCAGTTTTGAGACGAATATACTATCGCACCGCACACTATATCTCTGCACCTACATGCATAAGTTCTAAACTGGCACCCCATGCTGAGGGTGAAGTGATCCCCTTTTTCTAAAGATCGGCTCCCAAAGATTGTAGATACCTATGCTGGTCCCACCATGGGGTGTATCAAGTCCCATAGTGGCGGCCCGACACAATCCAAGAATGCATAGGGTATACTACTGGTACCCCAGTGCCCTGTTTGTCTGCTCCGAAGTGTGTGCACGCCCGCACTCCGTTAGAACCCACACTGTTGCACCACCGCCGTCGCTTTTGACCGCTTACAATCAGCCTAGTAATCATGCCCCACCCTGCCTAGTTTCAGGGTACCATGATACCTAATTGGGTTACCGCTGAAATGGGTCCCTGTTACTAGGGTTTTCTAGTCAAACATGTTAAATGGTTAAGTGTCTGTATTTACCCAACCCCACCCATCAGTTTAAATTAACATGTTGAATTGGTTAAGTGTTTTAGCTAACTAAACCCTACCATCCTGACTTGTCTGTCCTTAGCTTTTTAAAGCACCGACCCCTTACATTAGACAGATATTGTTACGGTGACTGGATGTGCCGGTCGGTTCCAGGCAGATTTACACCGTAACTCAGTCTAACCTCGGGTAGTTATTGGGTTCCATGCTTAACCACCCACATTGGATAGGTATTGTTGTGACTACTGGACAGCCGGGCGGGTCCCGACAGGTTTACATCACAACTCAATTCAACCTCGTGTTTAGCATACTCGTATTTTCTACATTTACATATTTGTCTTTATTACTTAATATATTTAGATTTGTCAACAATTAAATGTTGTGGCCCACTTACCAAGTTTAACATTTTTGGTATAAGGATTTATACCATTTAAATGCCACCAATTTTGGCATGTGACAAACATGCCAATTTCATATATTATCACCAATTTATGACAAGTTTTACCAATATTCCCAACGTTACCCCGTCTAAATATTAGGCTAACAATCTTAGCCTAATTTTCGTCTACATAGTTTTTAACATATAATATTAGGCTGAAAAATTAGCCTAATTTAGCGCACAAAAAATTGGCATACGGGAATTCATAAACATGACACAGATGTAAACTTGGCATTTTTGGCATAGTCAATATTAACATCATAGGTGTGAAATTGCAAAATAGTCAACACGAATGTCATAGGTGTGAACTTGCAACGTAGACTAAATCAACATACATGTGAATTTGCAAAATAGCCTAATTCAACTTACATATATGTGAACTTGCTTGAAATAGGGATCTAACCAAATAGGTGTCACATAAATTAGCATATAATTTAGACAACATAAGCCTAACATGTTTTGGATCTAGGCATAACATCGAACATCACTAGCATATGACAAGAATATGACATTTTCATAAGTATGTATAATTTTATGACAAGGGTGTAAACTAGATCCAATCATATATCTAATTACAACATGAAACATGTATTAAAGTGGATCTTGAAATGGATCCAATTAGGAACTTGCAACTTTGGTATAAACATAGGAGCATGTATATGAACATAACCATTTAGGCATAAAGGTTCTAGCATAAAGTATATTCATGAGGTTCTAATCACAAACAACCTATATAATCACATAAACATGAACTATACAACTTGCATGTGATGTTATTTTCATTCTAAAAGTACAGTAGGATCAACATCAACTCAGTTATACCACAAACATACCAATTCCATTCACAACACAATCATTTCAATACATAGATATGAATTAACATCGTCGTTACATAATAGCACAATTCCACTTCCAATTTACATCGAATCAAGACTTAGTTTTATTCTCATCAGAAAAATCACTATACTTACAACAAACGACGAACTTGAATTCTGGATTCTGAGTTCTGGATTTGAAATGCTTTCCTTTGGGTAGACTAACGTTGTTTTGATTCGTGTTTTACTTTAGTATTGGCTTGTCTCTAAGCTTTCGAACTGACATCCACTCCTAGTTTCTTTCCAGCAGCATGACGGCTCTAGTACTTTATTATTTGTGTGAATTTAGGTTTAGACTTGAGTTGTATTTATAGAATTTTAAACTGATTAGAGCCTTCGATGAAGCTAGAGTGAATCCAGACCATCCATCTCAAGAGAAACCAATCAGAAAGCGACATGTAAGCCCTAGTGACACAGCCAAGCTTCAGAAATCGACCAGAACCCGACCAGGCCAGCCAGGGCCTGACCAAGCAATATGCTCATTCTGTTAGTATGACCCTTCTATCGTCATATGCCAGTATTATTTACTATGCCTATTCTCGTTCCCTTCTCCCCCTCTTTCCCTTTTTGTTTTTATAGCAAGGCTACTTTTGAGCCTAAGCCTACCGCCGAATACGCAAGCGCACGAAATTGGGAAAGATAAATTGGGGCATAACTTGTAATCGTGATTTAGACGGGGATTTAGGGCATAATAAACATGGAAATTGGTTAGTAATAAACATGCCTAGATTACAGTAACTAGAAATAGTAACTGCGTGAAGACACGAGGTTAGATTACACTTGTGGTAGAAGCCTGCCCTGAACCACCCGACAAATCCAGCGTCCATTAGTGGTTAATCTAATGTGAGGGGTCGAGTGCATAAATGTACACATAACGGTGCTAAGACACGAGGTTAAGTCCGACGTGGTAAAAATATGTCCTGACCCAACCGGCATATCCAACATCTACAAGTTGTAGACTTAATGTGAAAGGTCTAGAGCATTAATAACCATAAATGAATGAATAGTAATAAACTTGTAATACTTAACCCATTTGAATCTGTGAGAGTTCCATGAACCTACCACCTTAAGATGGGGTTAAGTAAACTTGCTTGAATCAGTGGGAGGGTTAAGTTAATTCTGTTGAATATGTGGGGATGGGTTATACATATAAAAAAAAAAACTTAATCTGTTGGGGGTTATGAAATCTTGTTAAATTAGTAGGCATAACCTGTTGAAATCCTAGTGGTGGGGATGCAAGCCTAGGGGGAAGCTTGTATCATCTGGTGTGTGGGACCCGTATTAGTCAGCAAAATATCTTGGTATCAAACGGAGAACCCCGAACTAGGTCGGGGTCAGGGCACGCTTACTGAGTTGGTTGTAGGAGGTCCATCTAAGGGACGGTGTGGGGGCAACGCATTCTGACAGGGTCATGTGCGTGCATGGGTCTGGATTCAAGGGAGGATGATAAGACGTCGTGACACCTGTAGATATAGTTGTGCATCTTATAAACAACGGGGTTGCCACTTTAGGAAGTGATATATCTGATTGTGGGGCCAGCACAGGGTATTTACGAGTTAGGGAGTCGATCAATTGGGGATAGTAATTAGGGTACATCTTGTTTTATTTGTTTAGGAGCCCGTTATTATCGTTGGGGGTAACACCCGTCAGTTCTGTGGGGATACTTGTTATTGTATAGGGTAAAACATCTCACTAGAAGTACACCTAAGTCTACCATCTTATACTTGTTGGGACCATCATGTTCTGTTATACTAGTATTGATGAAGAGAAAAGTATTAGAGAAACGTAATATATCCTGTTATCATGCTTAGTCTGTTATACCTGTCTTATGATATTGTTATATCCCTCTCCAGTTTATATGCCTACCATGATGCTTTTACTTATTTATATGCCAAAAATAACTGGACTCGCCAGACTTTATGTCTAACCCATTTTGTTTCCTCTTCGCTCTCTTCCGTTCCCCCCCCCCCCCACACACACACAAGGTTCTCAGGGTAGGAATACTCAAGCTTGATCATGATTCTTCTTTCATTCTGCTTGGAGTTGGTTATATGTACCACTTGATTTCGTATCTTCTCTACTATGGCTATATTTTGGGGATTATGCTCTCTTTATGTATTATTCTACTATAATGATGATTTTGGTATAAGATGAAAGTTTTATGTTGATCTAATGAGTTTTCAATATTCAGAATTATTATGTAATTGGGTTTGGACCACGTAGCTTTTCTATTTATAATGTTATAATTCCACTGTTCTTTTACCTGTCTTGTGATGTTTCTGCTTCTGTTTACCTATAACATTTCACGAAACTTAAAGCGTTCTGATAAAGAGTGACATTAACAGACGTGGGGTGTCACATTTGGTATCATAGCTGAAGGTTACCAGATCGAATAAAAGATTTTGAAAATTATTTTCAAAAAGGTCTTAAAAGAAAGCATTTTCGAAAGAAAACTCTGTTCTGAAAAATATATTCCCTAAAGCCATATGAAATATCTTTCGATTCTCTATTTGAACTCCTTTTCTTTTTCAACATGTCTAGGGAATCTAATATTCCTGAGGGCGTTCAGATACCATCTTGGTTCCGTAGGTATCTGGAGGCAACGACACCTACAGAAGGCCAAGCAAACGCCCCTCCCTAAGCTGCAGCTGTTGTTCCCCTTCTCCTCCTCCGTGTGCTGATAATTTCTCTAAGATATGCACGAATTTCTGTGCTATGGGCGGAAAGCCATTCCAAGGAACTAACTTTTGTAGAAGCAAGGAATTGTCTTAAATAGACAGAGGAATTGTTTGGAATTTTCGAAGTTGACAATTATAGGAAGATTCAGTTAGCCGTTTGGCAGCTGAAAGATGAGGCCTTGTTTTGGTGGGAAGTGCACATGCGGGACGTCCAGTTGAGACTTGGGATGATTTCCAACAGAGATTCAAGATGAAGTTTCTTTCTCAAGCCAAGCAAAGTATGCAAATGGAAAGGTTTTTGGTGCTTAAGCAAGGAAACATGTCTGTTAGAGAGTATGTTAATAAGTTTAATCAATTAAAGAGGTTTGGTTTGGAGCTAGTAAATACCCACACAAGAAAGTTTTGAGGTTTGCTAGAGGATTGAACGAACCCCTCTATGGGTTGGCTATGTCTCATATTCTGATGGGGTCAACTTTTGTGAAACTCTTTGATATGGCATTGATGCATGAAGAAGATAAAGATGAAAAGAAAGAGGCTAAGGTTGAGGAAACACAAAACAAGAAAGTGTGGCCCAAGAAAGAACAATTGCAATAACAGAAGATGGGTGGAAAGAACGGTAAAGCCCGAGACAAGAGAAAATGCCATAATTGTGGGTGTATGGGTTATTTTGATCAAGGATTGCAAGAAAAGGAAGAACACTTGTTTCCATTATGGAGAGGTCGGACATCTTGTTAAGGATTGCCCGAAGAAGCAAAGACAAGGCCAAAGGGAAGGATCTTCTGGAGGGCAGGTGCATGCTCTCGTGGCTGGTGTACCAGATAGAGGTAGCAAAGTTTCCGTTGAAGGTTTGATTTTTCTTTCTAAACATCCAGTTAGAACTCTTTTTTATTCTAGCGCTTCGCATTCTTTTATACCTGATTCTATGGTTGAGACTCTGCACCTTAGTATTAGTATGGTTTATGATCCCATTGTTGTCTCAAACCTCATTAGTAATACAACTCATCTGTCTATGATTTGTCGGGGTTTGAGAATATCTATATTGGGCGTCGAGTTTGAATGTGACACATATGTACTTAGTTTCATGGGCTATGGTTCGATTCTAGGGATGGATTGACTAGCCATGTATGGTGCCATTCTGAATTGTGAGAGGAGGGTCGTTAGACTTTTGACTTGCCATGGGAGGACCCTAGAGATTTCTTGTGACCCTAAATGGTCTGTCATGCTTAGTTTCCTAGAGTCACTTGATGCACCTATTGATGACCTACGATCTGTACCAGTAGTTTGTGAGTATCCTGATGTTTTTGAGGAGGTTCGAGGCTTACCTCCGAGGTGGGAGATTGATTTCCGCATATATTTGGTGGACAATGCAAATCCAGTTGTATTGCGTGTGCACCATATGGATCCAAGAGAAAGGAGGGAGCTCAGCAAGCAAGTAGGAGAGCAACTTGATAAAGGGTTTATTAGGCGAAGCATATCTGAGTGGGGTGCTCCAGTGGTATTCGCCACTAAGGCGGATGGTTTGCTTCGCTTATGAGTGGATTATAGAGAGTTGAATAAACTCACTAAAAAGAATAGGCACACACTTCCGAGGATAGATGATCTATTTGACAAGCTTGTTGGTGCATCTATTTTCTCTCAGTTAGACTTGGCCATGGGGTTTCATCAATTCAGGGTAGCCGAGGACAGTATAGACAAGACTGCCTTTAGAACCCCAGAGGTTTCTTCGAGTGGCCCGTCATTCCTTTTGGTTTGACGAATGCACCCACCTATTTTGTTGATTTGATGAGTAGGGCGTTTCAGGAGTTTCTAAATAAGTTCGTTGTGGTCTTTGTTGATGACATCTTGATTTTCCCGAAGAGCGAGGAAGAGCATGCCTTACATTTAAGGGAGGTTTTGAAAACTCTCCGTGCGCACTAGCTTAAGGCAAAATTCTCCAAATGTCATTTTGGAGAATAGAAGTGAGATTTCTAGGGCATGTGGTCTCTAAAGACAGGACAGCAGTAGATCCCACGAAGGTAGTTGTAGTTCAAGATTAGTGGATCCCAAATAATGCAATGGAGGTGAGGTATTTTCTTGGATTAGCGGGCTATTATAGGAAGTTCATTAAGGACTTTGCAAAAATATCGGCCCCACTCACCAGACTGACGAAGAAGAATCTGACATTCTCTTGGGGTATAGACTGTGAGGATGCTTTCCAGCGATTGAAGAGGGATATGGCAACAGCCCCAGTCTTGACTTTGCCTAATGGGAACAAAGTGTTCATAGTATACACTGATGCATATGGTACAAGGCTTGGTGTGGTTCTGATGCAAGAGGAAAGGGTAGTATTTTATGTAGGTAGACATTTAAGAGTTCATGAGAAGGACTACCCTACCCATGACTTAGAGTTAGCTGCCATAGTATTCACGCTTAAGACTTGATGTCATTATCTACTAGGAGAGAAGTTCAAATCGTACACCGATCATAAATCTCTCAAGTACTTGTTCTAGCAGAAGGATCTCAATTTGAGGCAACAAAGATGGATGGAGTTCCTAGCGTCCTATGACTTCGAGATTGCTTATACCCCTGGCAAGGGTAATTTGGTGGCAGACGCATTGAGTAAGAAGAGGATGACCTTGAGTCCTCTGTTTGTGGAGAGGAAGAGATTAGAGTTTATATCGACTTTTGATTTTAGACCCTCCACCTAGTTTACACCTGGTTTATTGGTATCATTAGAGGTGCGACCTACTCTATTGGACCAGATAGGAACTTCGCAACGTGAAGACCCACATATAGCAGATATCTTGGATAAGCTCAATAAAGCGGAGACTTCCAGTCACCTCAGTAGTTATACCATGGATGATAAAGGGTGGTTGCGACGAGATGGAAGGCTTTGTGTTTTCCGAGTTGGGAGTTTGTTGAAAATATTCCTTGAGGAAGCCCATCATTCTAGGATGACTATCCATCCACGAGATGCTAAGATGTATAGAGATATGAAGAGGGTTTTCTTTTGGGCTGGGATGAAGAAAGATGTAGCAGAATTTGTTTCTCGATGTTTGACTTGCCAGTAGGTCAAAGCTGAGCAAAAGAAGCCCAACGGTTTACTTCATCCATTGGAAGTCCCACAGTGGAAGTGGGAGAGCATCTCTATGGATTTCATTGATGGTTTGCCTAGATCGAGGAAAGGCAATACCAGTATTTGGGTTATAGTTGACAGGCTTACTAAAAGCGCTCATTTCATTCCCGTTAAGAGTAAGAGGACGGCAACATGGTTGGCAGTAGTCTATCTTTGTGAGATAGTCCGTCTACATGGAGTACCTTCCGGTATCATAAGTGATCATGACCCCATTTTCACCAATGAATTTTGGAGGAGCTTGCAAGAGGCATTAGGTACACAGTTATGTTTGAGCACCACTTATCACCCTCAGACCGATGGACCAACGGAAAGGGTGAATAGAGTTCTTGAGGATCTGTTAAGACTGTGTATCCTAGACTTCGGAGGGACTTTGGAGGAACATCTTTCTTTGGTAGAGTTCGCCTACAACAACAGTTATCAGGCTAGTATTGGCATGGAACCCTTCAAAGCATTGTACGGACGACTATGTAGATCACTGACTTGTTGGTGGGAGTCTACAGAAAGGCTTCTACTTGGACCTAAGATGATTAGAGAAACTTCAGAAAAGATTGATCTTATTAGAAGGCGCATGAAGACAGCTAAGGACAGACAGAAGTCATACGAAGATAAGAAAAGGAACGATATTGAGTTTGAGGTTGGAGACATGGTTTTCATCAAGGTATCACCTTTGAGGAATGTGGTTCGTTTTGGTTCGGTAGGGAAAATTACACCTAGATTTGTAAGGCCATTTCCCATAACAGAAAGAATTGGCCTATAGAGTTAAGCTACCAGAGAGACTGTCCGACGTTCATGATGTTTACCACATTTCTCATTTACGGAAGTGCTTGCGTGATACCGCAGAAGTAGTTGAGCCGAGTATGCTTGAGGAGGTAGAGGTGGAACGGAAGACGACAGTTAGACGAGTTTCTACCCGTATTCTTGGATCATAGGTAAGAAGCTATGCAACAGAGAGGTCAAATTGATGAAAGTTCAGTAGGGATATGACCATGAGGATGCAACTTAGGAGATTGAAGACAAGATTCGCGCTTCGTACCATTTTCTTTTGAAGGGTATGTTCCTAACTTCCTTTCCTAAGCTTTTATTCGTACTTGTTTCTATCGTTTAAGTATATCCTATTGATCGAATCTTCGACCTTTAGGTAAAAGTCCAACAGATGTAAACATGTATTTGAGACATGTTATGGTTGATGGATGCAAGTGGACATAAGTGTTTGCTAGTGATTGCTTGTGGATGCATATACACACACATTAGGCACTAGATCGGCTCAATCACTCTCATACTGCATAAGGATGCGTGTGCATATTTTTCTACTTTTAATGGATGAAAATGGATGTATCATCGTGTGGATGTTGCATTTGGATGAATGATTGTACACACATATAGAACTTACATGTTATAGTAGGATTATTTGCATACATGGTGGATTCATGGCACTAACATACATTACATTAAGGAGGTCGACTGAATTAGCAGACCGCCTTATCTTTTGCATTTGTATAGGGACATATACACACACCTTTGTGTATGTTCATATAAACATTAGAAATACTTAAGGACAATGGATGCCTGTGATCGGTGGATGAGTAGATAGATGATGGATGTTAGGATATACATTTCTCTTAACTTAGAGATTTCAGGGAAGAAATCCTTTAAGTAGGGAGAATGTAACACCTCGTAATTTTAAAAACACTATAATGATAAACTAAGGAATACTTAATTAGATATTGAGAATTAAGTAAACGGACTACTCCATTGCGTTCATCTCAGAATTCTACCTGATATAAACTCCGAGTTTGTGTAGAACAGACATCGTATGGAGAAGATATTAAGGTTCGAAGTTTATATACATATAAGTCATTTAAATATATAAAAAACAAATCTAGAATTCGAAATCAAACGACACAGGGAAGGGGAAATCGGTCCGTTGGGGGTCGGCCCTGTTCCCCGTGGGTGTCGACCCATGGGTCGCACCATAATGGGGTTGTCGACCCCTATGTCGACCCTGTCAGATCTGGGCAGATCAATTTCTGTGAACGTGGACACATTTCTGAGCAAGATTCGTTGACCTTAGGCTATATATAGGACCTCATTCTCATTGCTTTTATTCACCAAAAACAATGGAGATAACGAGGTGCTGCCCCAACTCAGTTTGAACTAGCCTATTCTTCTTCAACAAGTTATATGTATTCAAGGATCTGTGCTACAACATCTACAATCAATCTGCGGTTCTTTAGATGTAGCCAAAGTGAGTTTATGTTGCTTTTAGATATAAACACCTAAAATGTAATCTTGACATGTTTATGAGTTTGGATATAAGCCTACGCTTGTTAGTAACTTGAATCATAACAGATCTGTCATTACTTGTATACCCAATTTATTGCTTAGTTCTCATATGTCTGTTCATGATATCTCTATTATGTTAATTTGCCTAATAATGTCACTATATGCCTATTCTGTTAGTTTGCCTGATCATGTCACAGTATGCCCATTATGTTAATATGACCAATTATGTCATCATATTGTTATATCCCTCTCCAATTTATATGCCTACCATGATGCTTTTACTTATTTATATGCTAAAAGTAACTGGACTCGCCAGACTTTATGTCTGTCCCATTTTATTTCGTCTTCTCTCTCTTCCTCCCCCCCCCCCTCCCCACCCAACAAGGTTCTCAGGGTAGGAATACTCAAGCTTGATCATGATTCTTCTTTCATTCTGCTTGGAGTTGCTTAGATGTACCACTTGATTTCGTGTCTACTCTACTATGGCTATATTTTGGGGATTATGCTCTTTTTATGTATTATCCTACTCTAATGATGATTTTGGTACAAGACGAAAGTTTTATGTTGATCTAATGAGTTTCTATATTTAGACTTATTATGTAATTGGGTTTGGACCGCGAAGCTTTTCTATTTTATAAAGTTTTAATTCCACTATTATTTTATCTGTCTTGTGATGTTTCTATTTCTGTTTACCCATGACGCTTCACGAAACGTAATGCATTTTGATAAAGAGTGACACTAACGGACGTGGGGTGTCATAGTTGGGTTATGGAGAAAATAAGTGTGGAAAAACTTAATGGGAGAAATTGGGGATTATGGAAGGCGAAGATGGAAGATTTTCTCCACCTTAATGATCCTTACCAATCACTAAAGAATAAAGGGGATAAACCTAGTAAATTATCCGAAGCGAAATGGGAGACTTTGGATAAGAAGGATGGAGCGTCTATTCGGGGTTTTTTAGAATAATTCATTGTTTCATATTATTGCTAATGAAACATCTGCTTATGCAATTTGAAAGAAATTGGAAGGAGTTTATGCAAAGAACCCTGCGACAAACATAACATTTCTTATGAGAAGATTGGTGAATCTAAAGCTTAAGGAAGATGGATCATTTGGAGAGCATCTTAGTGATTTTTCGACAATTGTGAATCGATTGGTTAACATGAATTTCAAGGTGGCTGATGAGACACAAGCTTTGATGTTGATGACTTTATTACTGGATAGTTGGGAAACGCTTGTAGCTACGTTGAACAACTCAAATTTAAATGGAGTCGTTTCAATTGGTTAAGTGGTTAGTAGCTTAATTAATGAGAAGATGCAGAGGACAAACCTTATTGAAGGAAAGGTGAAGGAGGCAACAAAAATTAGAACTCCAATTGAAGAGAATCATGTTGCAAAGAGGGTTAATCATCAAAATATGGAAAGACAATAAAATAGACAAAATATGATAAAGGAATTCGTTTGCTATTACTGTGAGAACCTGGACATTAGCCGAGATTTTGTTATAAGCTTAAAAAGGACAAGCAGAGGATGAAGGCATTGGAAGAAGAGCCGAACGAACAAAATAATAATAGCGATGATGAGGTGAATTTTGGTGAGCAATTTTAGGGCAATGTTTAAAATGTTAATAAATACAAAAGCAAAAGTTGGGTCCATGACTCTAGTGCATGCTTCCATATATGCAATCAAAAGAAGGCATTTATTGATTACAAAGAGCAAGACGCTAAAGTGTAATCCGCCAATGGTAAAGAGTTGTGTGTTAAAGGGATAGGTTTTGTTAGATTAAATATGCATGGTGGAAGGGTGATGAAAATCATAGATGTTATGTATGTTCCAGAAATTACAAAGAATCTTGTTTATGTAGGACAATTGAGGTAACAGGCTGCAACTTTTCAACTCAACGTGGAGTCATAAGGGTTTAGAAAGATATTAGGGAGATCCTGCGCGCTAAAAGAGAAAGCAACAATATTTACAAAATACTTGGAAAGATGGTGGATAATGAAGAAAGTTCTCAATTTTTGGTTGAAGGGAGAAATTTGCCTGAATCAAGGTGGAGCCAACAACCTAAAACCACAAAAACCGCAAGGATACCATTGTGCTATTACCAAAGGTTCTGATATATTAGTGACATGTATGTTCAGTTGGGAGCATACATAATTTATTCGTTTGGGAGTTAGTTATATTTTGGAATATGAACACTTTTTTGGTAACATTGAAGATTATTTGGAGGTTGAGGACCTAAAAGGAGTTTGGATGACATTTATGGAATATCGTATCAAGGTGAAGATTGTTTAAATCTGATGATATGATATTCCATATATTAAAAGATTGTGGAGATATTTAAATTAAGTTAGGATTATGTCACATATACATTGCCTTATTTATGAATTTTCCGGATTTGGCAGTAATTTATTGCGTCTTTTATTACATAAAAGAAAGAAACAAACTATCTGCATGGGAAAGGTTTGCTTTTTAAAGGGTGAAAGAAAACACTTATTTATGAAGATATGTTCTCAATACTAATATAAATAAGCATGTATATGGTTCATTGTATATTCAAGGGAAAAGATTATTTTCTTTTTGTTTGGGACTGAGATATCTTCTCAATTTTTAGGCTTTCTCTTCTAATCATTTGGTGAATTAATAAAGATTTTGTTTGGAGGAATTTGTTTGTCATTTTTTTTAATTCTTATCTCTTCTAAAACCTAATTATGTAGAGATCATAATTATTTTCTGAACAGATTGGTATCAGAGTCTACTACACAAATTTTTTGAAGAGAGTTTGGTTATGGAGAACATAAGTGTGGAAAAACTTAATGGGAGAAATTACGGATTATGGAAGGCGAAGATGGAAGATTTTCTCTATCTTAATGATCTTCACCAACCATTAGAGAACAAAGGGTAGAAACCTAGTAATTTATCCAAAGCAAAATGGGAGACTTTGGATAAGAAGGTTGCATCGTCTATTCGGTGTTTTTTGGATAATTCAGTGTTTCATATTGTTGCTAACGAAACATTTGCTTATGCAGTTTGGAAGAAATTGGAAGGAGTTTATTCAAAGAACTCTGTGACAAGCATAGCATTTCTTATGAGAAAATTGGTGAATCTAAAGCTTAAGGAAGATGGATCACTTAGAGAGCATGTTAATGATTTTCTGGCAATTGTGAATCAATTGGTTGTCGTGAATTTCAAGGTGGCTGATGAGACACAAGTTTTGATGTTGATGAGTTTATTACCAGATAGTTGGGAAACACTTGTAGTTGTGTTGAGCAATTCAAATTTAGATGGAGTCGTTTCAATTGGTTAGGTGGTTAGTAGCTTAATTAATGAGAAGACGCGGAGGACAAACCTTATGGTAGGAAAGGATAAGGAGGTAACAAAAATTAGAACTCCAATTGAAGAGGTTTGTGTTGCAAGGAGGATTAATCATCGAAATACGAAAAGACAATCAAATAGACCAAACATGAAAAACGAATTCATTTTCTATTACTGTGAGAAACCTGGTCATCAGCTGAGATTTTGTTATAAGCTTAAAAAGGACAAGCAGAGGACGAAGGCAGTGGTAGAAGAGCTGAATGAACAAAATAATAATAGCGATTATGAGGTGAATTTTGGTGAGGAATTTGAGGGCAATGTTTTAAATGTTAATAAAGGCAAAAGAATAAGTTGGGTCCTTGATTCTAGTGCATGCTTCCATATATGCAAATAAAAGAAGGATTCATTGATTATGAAGAGCAAGACACGAAAGTGGAATCCGCCAATGGTAAAGAGTTACGTGTTAAAGGGATAGGTTTTCTTAGATTGAAGATGCATGATGGAAGAGTGATGAAACTCACGGATGTTAGATATATTCTAGAAATGACAAAGAATCTTGTTTCTATAGGATAATTGGAGGTAAAAGGCTACAACTTTTCAACTCGAGGTGGAGTCACAACGATTTGGAAAGATAACAGATAGGTGTTGCACGTTAAAAGAGAAAGCAAAAATATTTACAAAATACTTGGAAGTAGATAATGAGGAAAGTTCTCAATTTTTGTTGAAGGGAGAAATTTGTCTGAATCAAAATGGAGCCAGCAACGTAAAGCCACAAAAACCGTATGGAGGCCATTATGGTATTACCAAAGATTCTGATTTATCGGTGATATGTATGTTCATTTGGGAGCATACATAATTTATTTGTTTGGAAGTTAGTAGTATTTTGGAATAGGAACATTTTTTCGGTAATATTGAAGATTGTTTGGAGGTCGAGGTTCTAAAAGGAGTTTGGATGACATTTATAGAATATCATATAAGATGGAGATTGTTTAAATTTGATGATATGATATTCCATATATTAATAGATTATGGAGATATTTAAATTAATATAGGATTATTTCACAAATACATTGCCTTATTTATGTATTTTGCGGATTTGATAAAGTAATTTATTGCCTCTTTTATTGCATAAAAGAAAAACATCAAATTATCTACATGGTAAAGGTTTGTTTTTTAAAGGGTGAAAGCAAACGCTTATTAACGAAGATATGTTCTTAATACTAATACAAACAGGCATGTATATGGTTCATTGTATATGCAAGGGAAAATTTATTTTCTTTTTGTTTGGGATTGAGATATCTTCTCAATATTTTAGGTTTTCTCTTGTAATCATTTGGTGAATTAATAAAGATTTTGTTTGAAGGAATTTGTTAGTAATTTTTTTCCACTTCTTATCTCTTTTAAAATCTAATTGTGCAGAGAACCTAAGAATTTTCCGAACAAGTATTCCTTTCGGTATGATGAAAGAAAGTTCTACTCATTTTTGCCTTAGCACATATTTCACATTTATAACTTGAATTTATTGAAAACTTTGGTATAAAATCTAAGTTGACCATTTTTGTTAATGTATCAAAATTAATGTAGCCTAATATGATAATACCACATATTAGAGGATTCGACAATATAAATAGAAGAAACAAATTTATTACCGCAATCCATTGATACAACACTTTTTATATTCATTTTTATTAAAGCCACCGCTCACATATAATTTCTCAACATAAACTCCATTCTTTGATAAAACAGAGTTGTTGGAAACAAAGACTAACTTGAATCCATTTTTGCTAAGAAGTGAACATGTAACGATAAGCATTCTACGTATCGAAGGATCGTAGAATATTTATTTCTTTCTCATACGAAGTCATATGGTCGTGTAACTTTGGGGAATGACTATTGGGGTCATTTCCCTTGTTCACAATTTTTGCCGATTTTTAAATAACCATTTTGCCCCTGGCGAATCTTATTTTGCCCATAACCTTTGATTGTTAAGGAGTTTACCTAAAATCACTCCCATTAGATCCGGATGATGGTTTACCTTTCCGTAGAGTGGTCACATTAGCCAAACGGACTTACCGTTTAGGAGATATGGCTAAATTATGGTTTAGAAAGTGAAAAACAACTTAATTGGGCTTAACCGGACGATTAGCAGCTAGGCCCATTAGGAGATTTCGGGATTAGAGCTATATGAAGGCTGATTAGGGTTAGAGAAACCTTTTCTTTGACATTTTCCAGCCGCCACTTACCTCTCTTCAACCGTAACAATGGCCTCCAACACCCAAATCACCTTCTAATCACCGTTTAATCAAGTTTTAGCCTAATCTACATCAAAACCAAGGCAAATTAGCTTAGAATTTGGGATGGAGCTACTGGAACACATAGAGATTCAACCCAAATCAGAGATACTTTCAGATCTAAGGTTTATTTGTGGCTAAGGTGAGTGATTTGCATTGTTTTTCACTAATTACGGCTAATTAGGAGTGATTAATGTTAATTAACAAAATTATACATGATTAAATTCTGGAAAAATGTTTAGAAATTCTTAAATATTCTTTTAAGCCTCTGTTAGAAATTTGGGTTAATTTGGATATGTTTTGTTAATCCTATCATTAGTTACGATTAAACATGATTAAGGGGGATTAAGGGGAAAACATAGGTTTTTGGGTATGTTTGATCCATATTGACATATTAAGTTTTGTTTTGGTGTTTATTGTTGATTCCCTATGTTGCTATGACTGTATGGTATGCTTTGTGGTTGATTAGAAAAGTTAGAATGGTTTAAAACGCCATCGTATGGCGTAAAAACTTGCTAGAAAAGTCGTAGGAAACAGTGCAGGAAACCGGATCGGATCATCCCCTCCCCACGAACGCTCCTCCGAACTGCTGCACCACGAGCTAGTGCATCAACCCCGAACCGCTTGGAGATCCCGATCCGACCAAGAGCTCATGAACAGTTCACATCTGAAGCCCCCCGACCCAAACCAGAGCATACCACGTGCCCGAACCGGTGATGAAGGCCCAACCCGAACCGGAGCTTCATCACGAACCGATCCAACCAAGGAGCCTTCACGAGCTGACATGATGATCACGAGCGGGAGGAGAATCATGAACTGGACTATGAGGAGGTGCTACGAACCGAACACCAGGAAAGGATAGTTACGACCGAACTGAACCAAAGATGAGAAGGAGAACCAAACCGATCCGGAGGAGACCAAAACCCGAGATGCAAAGGTAGTCTAAATAGGAAGTAGTACTCAGGGTCCAGTTGGGAACCAACGAGTTAACTTCATGAGTTGGACTTTGCTACGGGACGTGTGCAAAGGGGTTATCGACGTTTGTAGCTTTGATTCACCACCAAGACAGATGTTAGGCTATGGATCAGTACAGTGGGGTAGTTATTACTCCATGGGGCAGAGTGATCGTAGCATGGCTATGAGCCATTGCAGTGGAGTCGTCATGACTTCATGGGGCAGAGTGGACATAGCAAGCGATTAGTGGCTATGGATCAGTGCAGTGGAGCCATCATGACTCCATGGGGCAGAGTGATCATTGCAAAGGATTTTGGTGGTCAAAGCAGTGGATATCGTATGCTTTACGCACTGAGTGAGAAATGTGAGGATGGTTGATATGCTTGATTGTTTGATATCACTATGACATGCACACCCCTCCCCCGTATCTTTACCCCATATGTTAGTGTTATCTTAGAGTGTTGTACATCCTGTTGTGTTAACTCTTTGGTTGTAGGTCTAGGTTCAGGTATGGTTATGTATACCTGTTATTGTTCTATTTTGTTGCTTATCGCTCATACCAGACTTTTTTCTGACCCAGATTTTTATGCCTCTTCTTATTACTCTGGGTGCTCTTAAACGGGCAGACTAGAGATAGGTTAGGTGGTATGCACGAGTAGATTTACCGGGGACGAGCAGGAGGCTTCCATGTATGATATTATAGGTATTCTCCCTGTGTAGTTGATGGTCACTACTTTGGGCATTAGTAGTGCACATTTTTCATTGCTTTAGAGAAGTATGTTGGAGTTGTAATAAGATGTATTTTGAATTTCCGCTGCTATGATGATTATGGTTTAGTTTTCAGCTTATACACTGTCTCGCCTGTTTTATGTCAAGTATATTATTATTATATTTTATTCCATGCGTTGTGAGACATTCTACAGGTTCCTAGTTAGTTCAAATTACTTTCTTTTCCTTTCTTTGGTGACCGTCCCGTGCTAGTCGGGCATTGGCACAGCGCACTTCCATTGGAAATATCGGCTGGTACGGGGCGGGCCGTCACACTTGGTATCAGAGCTCTAGGTTGCATAGTTAACCTAGGGAAAGACACCAGGGAGAGATAGTACGTATATGAGAGAGCGTATTTGTGATATTTTGGTTTCCAAAAGCTATATATATACATATACTATTAGTATATTTAAGGATGAAGTTGCACTGCACTGGTACCACTAAAGAGATGGTTAATCGTTTTCTCCTTATAGATTGAACGATGAGCCGATGTACGAGGGGTACTGGTAGAGGAGATAATAATGGGAATGATATTGATATGAGGACGATGTTCACAGACTTCATGAGAGAGATGCTTAGGGATGTTCATAGGGCAGCTCCTAATGCTGCAAATGGTGGTGGTGCAGCGGTGCAGGCGCCTAGGGCCGATTTCACCAAGCTATGTAAGGACTACACTAGTCTTGGTGGGAAGCCATTCCATGGAACAGAATCGGCTACAGAAGTTCAGGATTGGCTTGATAGTTGTGAGCGTATCTTCGAGGATCTGGGAATCGAAGATGCGATAAAGAGGAAGCCAGCATCCCGTCAATTGCAAGGACGGACTCTGAATTGGTGGAATGCTATTAAGGCAGCTACCCCTGAGGATCAAGTTACTTGGGATCAGTTCAAGGCCCGATTCAGTGATAAGTTTATCCCAACCGCTCAGAAATCAGAATTGTTTAGGAACTTCTTGGAGCTTAAGAAGAATGGTAGGGCAGTCTCAGAATATATTGCTGAGTTCGATACTTTATCGAAGTATGGATAATCCCTCATTGACACTCTCGAGAAGAAGAATGAGAATTTCATAACAGGCTTAGATCAGTACTTGAGGGAAAGGCTTATAAACCATATTGATGAGACTTTTGAATCGATTATTGGGAAGGCATTGAGGTCAGAGAGCATTTATCCTAAGCCAAACACTGAAGTCGTTGTTGCATCTGCAGAGGGGCCAAAGCCGCAGGCAAGCGGTGGAGGCAAGAATAATTCTCAGAATAAAAGGAAGCAGAGTCAGACCAAGGATGGTTAGAAAAAAAAAGATAAGAAAAAGTTAGAGTGTTTTAGCTATGGCAAGAAGGGCCACTATGCTAAAGAATGTCGAGCAAAGCCAGTGGACAGGAAGTGCTTCAACTACGGCCAAGTGGGATATCACAAGGTCAAATTTCTGTAACCCCCTAAAGAGAAGCAGATTGTGAAAGCATATGCTATTAATGATGTTCCTTCTTCGTCGAATGTCGCAACTGCGGCGGAGAAAGGGAAGAATGTCGTCATTCAAAGTATGTTTTCTGTTTATGATGTTCCTATTCGAGTACTGTTTGATGCTGGGGCTTCCCGTTCCTTCATATCTAGTAACCTGGTAGATAGGTTGGGATTGGAACCCGAGATAGTCGATAGACCATTAGCAGTGACGAACCCGATTGGCGGTTCGACTAGCCTTAGTATGATTTGTCGTAACGCGGTCTTATCGAGACATAGATGTACGTTTGCTTATGATTGCTTTGTTTTGGACTTTACTGGGTTCGGCATTATTTCGGGAGTCGATTGGCTCCAAAGATACGGGTTGGTGGTAGACTGTGAGGGCTTTTTGGTGACAGTTAGAGCGGATGATGGGCATATGGTAGTGTTTGGTGGTCTACCTAGTGATGGGGTAATGGCTAGTTTTCTAAATTCCCTCGACATCCCGCATGATGAGTTGTCAGATGTGTCCATGGCTGGCCAGTATCCGGACGTCTTCGAGGAAGTGACCGGACTTCCACCACACTGAGAGATTGAGTTCCACATTGATTTAGTAAAAGATGCCAGACTTATAGTGATGCCACTTCGTCGTATGGCACCAAGGGAGCAACGAGAGCTCAGGGTGCAAGCAAGCGACCTTTTGAAGAAGGGGTTTATCAGAAGAAGTGTTTTCGAGTGGGGAGCACTAGTTGTGTTTGCTACCAAGGCATATGGTTCCCTTCGATTGTGTGTGGACTACCACGAGTTGAATAAAGTGACGAGGAAGAATAAGTATCCTCTACCGTGGACAAATGATTTGTTTGATCAGTTGAGTGGCGCGAGAGTGTTCTCCCGGTTGGATCTCGTGACAGGTTTTCATTAGCTTAGGGTGGAAGTTGAGAGTATAGCTAAAACGGCATTTCAGACGCCGTCTGGATTCTATGAGTGGTTGGTCATGCCATTCGGGTTGACCAATGCATAGCATATTTTGTGGATCTTATTAATAGGGTATTTAGAGAACAGTTGAATAAGTTTGTTCTTGTGTTCAAGGACGATATCTTGGTTTATTCGAGGACAGAGGAAGAACACAAGGACCATTTGAGAGTAGTGATGGAGGTGTTGACAAAACACCAATTGAAAGCAAAGTTTTCTAAGTGTCACTTCTGGAGAAGGGAAGTGGGATTCTTGGGCCATGTTGTTTCAGAGAATGGCATTGTCGTGGATCCTGCGAAGGTGGCTACGGTACAAGATTGGTCTACGCCCAAGAATGCAACAGACGTAAGAAGCTTCTTGGGATTGTCTGGATATTATCGTAAGTTTGTCCAAGACTTCTCCAAGATAGCGGCACCGTTAACTCAGTTAACCAAGAAGAATCAAGCTTTTGTTTGGGACGAAAAGTGCGAGGTTGAATTTAAGAGTCTAAAGGAAAAGTTGACGTGTGCGCCAGTGTTAGTCATTCCTAAAGGGAATGAAGAGATGATGGTATACAGAGATGCATGTGGTATCGGGCTAGGTGCTGTATTGATGCAAGGAGGTAGGGTTGTAGCTTACGCTAGTCAGCAACTGAAACCACATGAGAAAAGATATCCTACCCATGATTTGGAATTGGCAGTGATCGTGTTTGCGTCGAAGATGTGGAGACATTATCTCTTGGGAGAAAGATTCGAGTTATTTAACGATCATAAATTGTTAAAGTATCTTTTCTCTCAGAAGGATCTAAATCTCCGACAGCAAAGATATTAGAATTCTTAGCTTCCTATGATTTCGATATCGCATATACACCCGGAAAAGGTAATGTAGTAGCGGGTGCATTGAGTAGAAGACATGCCAGTTTAAGGGCTATGTTTCTAGAATGGAAGCAATTAGAATATATCACAGGATATGATTTCAGGCCTAAGTGCGAATTAGACCCAGAAATGTTAGCAAGTTTGACGATCAGACACACTTTGATTGAGCGGATTGGTTCCAGTCAGAGGGACGATCCTAACCTATAGGAAATCATCTCCAGATTAGAAATGGGTATCGACGAGTAGATGAACAAATATGGGCTTGATCGAGATGGGTGACTCAGAAAGAATGGGAGACTAGTTGTACCCAATGTTAATGGATTGAGAGATGAAGTGCTTAGAGAATGTCATCACTCAAAACTGACTATACATCCCGGTGGTAACAAAATGTGTCGAGAGATGAAGCAGACCTACTACTGCGAAGGGATGAAAAGAGACATTGGGAAGTTTATATCCAAATGCATGAACTGTCAGCTAGTTAAAGCCGAGCAAAAGAAGCCTAGTGGATTGTTGCAACCATTAGAAATTCCAGAATGGAAATGGGAACAAGTCTCAATGGATTTCATTGATGGATTACCAAGGACTAGATCGGGCTATGATAGCATTTGGGTGATTGTGGACCGATTGACCAAGAGTGCAAGGTTTATACCCGTCAAGTCGAATAGAACGGCAGCTAAGTTAGCGGAACTGTATATGAAGTGGGTAGTGAGATTTCATGGAATACCCAAAGGTATTGTGAGCAACGAGATCCGTAGTTTACTAGTGGATTTTGGAAGAGCTTACAAGAGGTGGTAGGATCAAAATTACATCTCAGTACCGCATATCATCCTCGAATCGACGGTCAGACAGAGAGGGTGAACCGAGTATTAGAATCTCTTAAGGGCTTGCATATTAGATTTTGGAGGGTCATGGGATGACCATTTGCATCTGGTTGAATTCGCATATAATAATAGTTATCAGTCCAGTATTGGTATGGCTCCATTTGAAGCTTTGTACGGAAGACCGTGCAACTCACCATCATGTTAGTTAGAAACCAGTGAGAAGTTTGTGCTTGGGCCAGATGTGATAAGAGAAACTTCAGACAAGATCAGGGTTATCCAACAGCGAATGAAGGCTGCTCAAGATAGGCAGAAAAGTTATGCTGATAGGAGGAGAAGAGATCTAAAATTGTCCATTGGCGACTTGGTGTTTGTCAATATTTCTTCATTAAAGAGTGTGATTCGATTTGGCAGGAGAGGCAAGTTAGCACCAAGATTTGTTGGTCCATTCCCAGTTCTCGAGCAAGTTGCGAATTTGGCATATAAAGTTGAGTTGCCTGACAAGATGGCGGGAGTTCATACGTATTTCATGTTTCCCAGTTAAGGAAGTTCGTGCACGACCCCGATATGACTATTTCATCAGTTGGATGACATCGAAGTAGAACCCGAGGCGGTTGGGAACCGCAAGCCGATCCGTATTGTCGAGAGCGATACGAAGCAACTTCGAAGGAAGGTGGTGAAATTGGTCAAGGTTAAGTGGGGCGAGGAAGAGAATGACTGTACTTGGGAGACAGAGGAGAGCATTAACAAGACATATCCAGAACTCATTGCCTGGTAGGGTTTTCATTTCGATTTAGTCTTTCCGTATACTAGGATACGTTTGTTTTGTTTGTTTTGTGTGTTTAATTGTTTGTGAATGACTGATAGGCATGCGAAACACCTTTGTATGTTTTTGGTTAAGGAATTTCGGGGGCGAAATTTCTTAAGGGAGGGAGAGTGTGACGACCCGCATTCTACGTCGAAGGATTGTAGAATATTTATTTATTTCTCATACGAAGTCGTACGGTCGTGTAACATTGGGGAATGACTATTGGGGTCATTTCCCATGTTCACGATTTTTGCCAATTTTTAAATGACCATTTTGCCTGTGGCGAATTTTGTTTTGCCCATAACTTTTGATTGATAAGGAGTTTTGACCCGAAACCACTCCCATTGGATCCATATGATGGTTTACCTTTCCGTAGAGTGGTCACATTAGCCAAACGGACTTACCGTTTGGGATATATGGCTGAATTAAGGTTTAGAAAGTGAAAAACAACTTAATTGGGCTTAACCGGGCGATTAGCAGCTAGGCCCATTGGGGGATTTCGGGATAAGAGCTATATGAGGGCTGATTAGGGTTAGAGAAACCTTTTCTTTGTCATTTTCCAGCCGCCACTTACCTCTCTTCAACCGTAACAATGGCCTCCAACACCTAAATACTCACCGTTTAGTCTGGTTTTATCCTAATCTACATCAAACCAAGGAAAATTGCATAGAATTTGGGATAGAGCTGCTGGAACACATAGAGATTCAACCCAAATCAGAGATACTTTCAGATCTAAGTTTTATTTGTGGCTAAGGTGGGTGATTTGCATTGTTTTTCACTAATTACGGCTAATTAGGGGTGATTAATGTTAATTAACAAAATTATATATGTTTAAATTCTGGAAAAATGTTTAGAAATTCTTAAATATTCTTTTAAGCCTCTGTTAGAAATTTGGGTTAATTTGGATATGTTTTGTTAATCCTCTCATTAGTTATGATTAAACATGATTAAGGGGGATTATGGGGAAAACATAGGTTTTTGGGTATGTTTGATCCATTTTGACATGTTAAGTTGTTGTTTTGGTGTTTATTGTTGATTCCCTATGTTGCTATGACTGTATGGTATGCTTTGTGGTTGATTAGAAAAGTTAGAATGGTTGAAAAAGCCGTCGTATGGCATAAACACTTGCTGGAAAAGTCGCAGGAAACGGTGCAGGAAACCGGATCGGATCGTCCCCTCCCCATGAACCGCTCCTCCGAACTGCTGCACCACGAGCTAGTACATCAACCCCGAACCGCATGGAGATCCCGATCCGACCAGGAGCTCACGAACAGTTCACATCTGAAGCCCCCGACCCGAACCGGAGCATACCACATGCCCAAACCGATGATGAAGGCCCAACCTGTACCGGAGCTTCATCACGAACCGATACAACCAGGGAGCCTTCACGAGCCGATATGATGATCATGAGCGGGAGGAGAATCACGAACCAAAATATGAGGAGGTGCTACGAACCAAACCACCAGGAAAGGATAGTAACGACCGAACTGAACCAAAGATGAGAAGGAGAACCGAACCGATCCGGAGGAGACCAAAACCCGAGATGCAAAGGTAGTCCAAATAGGAAAAAGAAATCAGGATCCAGTTGGGAGCCAACGAGTTAACTTCATGAGTTGGACTTTGCAGCGGGATGTGTGCAAAGGGGTTATCGACGTCTATAGCTTTGATTCACCACCAAGACGGATGTTAGGCTACGGATCAGCGCAGTGGGGTAGTTATTACTCCATGGGGCAGAGTGATCATAGCATGGCTATGAGCCAGTGCAGTGGAGTCGTCATGACTTGATGGGGCGGAGTGGACATAGCAAGGGATTAGTGGCTATGGATCAATGCAGTGGAGCCATCATGACTCCATGGGGCAGAGTGATCATAGCAAAGGATTTGGGTGGTCAAAGCAGTGGATATCGTATGCTTTACGCACTGAGTGAGAAATGTGAGGATGGTTGCTATGGTTGATTGTTTGATATCACTATGACATGCACACCCCTCCCCCGTATCTTTACCCCATATGTTAGTGTTATCTTAGAGTATCGTACATCCTGTTGTGCTAACTCTTTGGTTGCAGGTTCAGGTATGGTTATGTATACCTGTTATTGTTCTGTTTTGCTGCTTATCGCTCATACCAGACTTTTGTCTGACCCAGAGTTTTATGTCTCTTCTTATTACTCAAGGTGCTCTTAAATGGGCAGACTAGAGACAGGTTAGGTGGTATGCACGAGTAGCTATACCGGGGACGAGCAGGAGGCTTCCACGTATGATATATATAGATATTCTCCCTGTGTTGTTGCTGGTCACTACTTTGGGCATTAGTAGTGAACCTTTTTCTTTGCTTTAGACACAGTATGTTGGAGTTGTAATAAGCTGTATTCTGGATTTCAGCTGCTATGATGATTATGGTTTAGTTTTCAGCTTATGCACTGTATCGCCTGTTTTATGTTAAGTATGTTATTATTATATTTTATTCCATGCGTTGTGAGACATTCTACATGTTACTAGTTAGTTCAAATTCCTTTCTTTGGCGACCGTCCCGTGCTAGTCGGGCATTGGCACGGCGCACTTCCATTGGAAATGTCGGCTGGTACGGGACGGGCCGTCACAGAACCAGAAATCAAATTCTTTCGAATATTAAGGACGTGTAGAACATCGTTGCAACATCTCGAAATTTTAACGATTTAGTAATTATTTTATTATAATGGTTTAGGAATTTAAATGCTTAGAATTCAAATATATTGAATGTTTAATTAATATAAATAGTGGAATAATAAATTTAATTCCGAAATAGTCGGAAATAGCTGAATTGACAATATTGTGTGAATTAAATAATTTTATAAATTTAATTCAATCTAGGATTGAATTATTATAATGAGTGAATTTATTTATAAGGACGATTGAACGTAATAATTATAATAAATTTATAAACGAGCTCGTAACATTGCGGTAGTTCGCAATATTGAGTTTTGAACTTTAAATGAATATACAGGGTTCGTTATAAGTCAGATTTCTTCGAAACAAGAAACGTTCGAATCTATTGATCTATATTTTGCTAATGGAGGTGAAAAATCGGGATTTCGCCTTGTAGATTGTAAGTTATGCCCAAAACAAATTTTCCGAAAGTCGCTATGGAATCATTTATAAACCATAACGATTTATTTAATATAATTAAATATTGGTTTCGAATTTGGACATCATTTTTGAGACGTATACTTTATTTAATCTATAGAATTTTTCTGTAATTTTTAATTTGGAAAACAAAAAACTTTTCATTTAAAGTGTTTTGCATGCTAAATCGGTATTTTTGGGATTTTGCACCTTAAATCGGTATTTTTGGGGTTTCACAAAATAAGTTAACTTATCTATATTTTTATATTTTTGGGACCATGGCACATTGCTCATCATAACAGTATTTTTATTTTTATCCGTAGCAGCTCCGACACAAATGGAGTTTTACAAAACGTGGTACGCTAAACTTTTAAAAAACATAGGATATATACAACCTGCATGTTTGTCATTTGTTTTAAGTTAACTTAGACTTGAAGTATGCCTAGCCTAGAACTACACAGCGGCATAAAGACTATCTTCTGTACATTTTCTTGGTCTAAAATAAAAGGGGTACACTTAGGCTAGAAGTATAGATGTGCACTAATATTCATACGTCCACGCCCTTCCTTGCATATGCCTACAATTTGAACTAATGAAAGCGTACTACACTTCATTTCCTTAGCTCAGAAGGAGACTGGTGTATGTACTTGCATCCACTCCCATACACATTTCCAGGAGGTAGAACCTTCAATGCTTTCTTATATTATTATTTTTTGATCTTTCTCCCACACAATAATAGAAATTCTTTTGTACATAACTCCTTAATGTAAATGTCAAACCAAATCAGTTGAACTATACTTTTGTATGACATACGTTTATACATATACACACACATATATATATAACGTTTTTGCAAATTGTTCAAATGAATGGTACAAGGATACATGAGTACGAAACCTATATATAATATATTGTATGTTTCCCTATTACTTAGCCGGTAAGAAACTAAGCTTCTATGATATAAACACACACACACACACACACATATATATATATATATATTATGCGTGGGACACCTACAAAGCTATGAGGTGAAGAGACATGGCAACCTCCATCTTCCTAACGCAAGGCCTAAGAAGATTGAAAAGAAACCTATGATGTGGAAACTCATGGCAGCCGCAACCTACTGCGACCTATGCTACGATCTATTACTTGGTAACCAAGCTATCCAATCCTATATATAACCGCATGTCTCCTTCAACTTCGAACTGCTGGGACAAATGACGTGAGAGGAGAGAATATAAAACCAATTAAATCCTACTCCTTAAATCCTGAAACAAACTCCATAAAAACCCTATCAACGTAAGCTTCAATACGATATGGGTCGGGAAGCTTGTGCATCCATTTTCAGAAGATCGAAGTTTTACAACGTTATTAGATTTCGTATATTTGGAGAAATAAAGGCCACAATGCGCAGATCTGGGTGTGTATTGAATAGAGGGGCTAAAATCGAGATTGTGTGAACTTTTTTGAGGGTTTATAAGATAATAAATGTCGACCAGTTTTTGGGAGTACACCATGCTTGGGAGTTGCAGTACTTGGGTGGGCAGCGAGATGATCGCGATGGAAACACAGAGGCTGAGACTCAGACGATGTAAATTATGGTGAAGAAAGTTGCGTTCATGGCCGGAAGAAAGATTGAGCACCTATTGCTGTCACAGGAAGAAAGGATGAGCATGTATGGGGATAACCAGGTAGATCATGGGAAAGGAAGACGTATGGTACTCATGGTCTTAAAATTCGTGAAGAGATGGTGAGGACTAAGGAATGAAGCCTGAAAAATTTCGAAATGACATGCAGTGTAAATACTGGAAACGGAAATAGAGAGTGGGAGAAGAAAGGGCACTGTAGCACGCGGGTGACATGAGTATGGGCCGAATTTAGATTGTGAGGCCCCATACCTTTATTAATTTAAGTCTAACATTAAATCAAATAACGGGTTAACTTATAAACCTTATAACTTATACATACATTATCAAAATTCAACAAAACAGGATCCTTAGGATCGTATGATCGTAATCTACCCAATTGAACTGATTTGGAACGATACAATTTATGGTAGATTAAAACGTTAGATTCGAATCATCGATCGTTAATCAATATTCAACGATTAACAACCAAGGTGAGTAGCTCACTAACTATGTCTAGTTTTATAATTTTATGAGCATTATCTAATATTGATAAAAATGATTGAATGTTGTGTGTGATGTTTATTTGGATGATTTGCTAAGTAATTGGTTAAAGTAATATATATAGTTACATATATAAATTGTTGATTTAATACTGATTCTATTTATTATAATATTTCATATTGATATGAAATTAGTGCTATTTATATTGATTAACATCTGTGGATGCACGAAAACAGGTTACACGAATCCAACTAGATTCCTCACCAATTATATTGTTATTTTTCATATATTATATTATATGATGTGATAAATAATCTGGAGTTGATTATTGTATGTTGGGATATTGAATAACATTGACCCTGAAATAAATTGATATTTAAATAACGTAACGTGTATTGGATAGGACTTCGAGTTTTAAAAAGGAAAAATCTATATTTAAATAGGAATTAGATTTCGAATGGGTTAGGATGTAATAACTTGTTTTAATTATATTAAAACAAGAAGTTGGGTTTATAAATGATAAATAGAAATGGGATGAAATAATTATTATAAAATAATTTGGAAAGGTAAATCTAAGAATGAATATTAGAAAAAGAAATTGGGAAATCATTTAAAAGGAAAACGATGAATTCATTTCGATGTTCGAAATATAAATAAAAATAGAAATAAAACCATAAGGATGTGTAATCAGAATTCAACGATGTCAAATGTTATAAAATAATTTATTTTTAGAAATTATATACTAATATAATTTAGAATTTGACAAGATTGTTAATATTTTGTTTGAAACCAATAATTTCTAATCGAGATTTAATTTATAAACTTGATATAAAATTTACAAGAAGTTGACTTGTAAATGAAATCGAATGTGTATGAATTTATAAAATAACTCGATAAACAGTATATTGATCTGTAATGGTATTAATAAATATGAATCAAGATTTAATTTGATAAAATGAGTCGGGATTTCTGTAAAGAAATGATATTCACGTTTTAAAATGTATAATAGTTTAAAATAAAATGTTTTGCAGATTTGATTGGTAAATATTTGAAGTGATAAATTTAAAAGTGAGTTTAGAAATTGAGTTGACTTGAAACAATGAATTTATTCCAACATTCGGAACGTTGAATCGAATATAGATTATTAGAAAGAGAATTATAACTTGAAATTCGAATATATCGAATTCAGGAAGGTACTATTTACTTTTGTTATAGTTAAGATTTAATTCATTTATTAAACATTATTTATTAATTTTACATAAAGAATCAAAGTTGTATTTTAATATTTTGGAAGGAGATATTATAATGTTATCACTATAACCAATGTTTTATACAAAGTTCGTTGAATCTATAAAAATGGATTTTGATCTAAGTATAGAAAATGAAATGATTTTGAAGTTGGGAATGGAGTCAAGGAAATTAGAAACTAGCTGGAGATTAGTTAAGTTGAATGGCTTGCTGAGTATCGATCTGATGTTGGTTTCGTCCTCCGGGGTTGCTACTTAGGGAGTTGTTCTCTTACTAGTTTACGGTTAGGGACTGATGGATGTGAAAGAATAGTGATGTGTGAATAAGTTATGGAAATGTTTTCCAATGTTAATTGTATATTTTTGAAATACGGGAAATAAGGAGTTGTGAGTATATGGGAGTGTCCTTTTTGAAAAATCATGAGAGGTTAAATGAGTTGAGAAATACATGGGTAAGGATATCGAAAGGGAATTAGAAAATGAATAATTTAATGATAAATTTAATTAAAGGGGCTCAGTGTTGATTGATGGTTGATCGATATAATTTCCATTTGGAAATAAGATCAGCGTTTGTATGGATGTTTTTCCTTTGATAGTTAAGTAACAGGCTATCAAAGTTTTGACCATTTTTCGTTGTCAATACAGAGAGACCGAGATCAGATTTTATTATCTGAAAACCATTCCGTATGGGCATTAGCGTTTTGAATCAAATATGATGAAGAAATTTGAAGACGGAATTTATGTAAGGGTTGTTCTGGCTATCCTAAGTAGAAATTGCCTAGAATGGATTTACAGAATAGTGCCTTCAGTTCGTCTTGTCCTAGGACAACTTGTATGGACGAATGTCAGACAAAGTATATCTAATAATCACGTAAAGTGATCTCTTCAAACGTATTTATGTTGGTAGTGGAGGAATTCGTTTCTCTTAGCTTTATACCCGTGGTATTTTTGGAGAAATCAATTTGTGATTCGGCGGGTATGATGATGTGGCATTCAAAGTAAATAAAGATGTGATCTATATAATGGTACGTCATGACCTCAAGCCTCATCAACCGGGAAATGACAAAAATCGGGCAGGCAGCATGGCTAAATGGGTCGCACCCAATTAGGATATATTGTCACCATCTAAAGAATATTAATATTTGTTACTTCTTTTCATTTCTGTATCTTCTGGGAATGGTTATGTTGGTACACCAACCGTAAGGTGATAATATAATCGGAACATTCAAGCGAAATGAATGGCCGGCCATGTTTGGCTGAGTTGCAAGATGTTCTTGTTGAACCCAAGTGTATCTCCTCTAGAGTACACTGATCGGAGTGGTTCCATACCTTGTCATAGTGGGAAATCCATTCTCCAATAAGAGCCCATGGTTTTTG
The DNA here is from genome assembly GCA_030737875.1 of Allium sativum. Classification (NCBI taxonomy): domain Eukaryota; kingdom Viridiplantae; phylum Streptophyta; class Magnoliopsida; order Asparagales; family Amaryllidaceae; genus Allium; species Allium sativum. The sequence continues at coordinate 714,199,156 of CM060912.1, forward strand.
ATTGTATATTATATATATGTGTGTGTGTGTGTGTGTGTGTGTGTGTGTGTGTGTGTAGAGCGTGAGATGCAAGCGTTCTGCTAGATTACTATTTGCTTGATTTATTCATTATGATAATATCAGAAAATATTGATCTTAAGAAATGTTTTGGGTTATCGTAAGGTGAAAACCGTCCGTGTTTATATGTGGATCAGTCTATGATTATCATTTCTTTTAAAAGGATTTTAAAAGTTAAACCAAGTAATTGGAATTTACTCACGCCTGGCCCATGACTGACACAGAGTTTGTTTTGTTTTGTTTTACCCTAAACTCTTGGGTGCCCAAATTTGTACGGGCAGTCAAGTAGTCGGGATTTTACAGATACTTGGAAGAGCTTGGAGCAGGAGACTTCAACATTAGATATATATATATATATATATATATATATATATATATAGAGAGAGAGAGAGAGAGAGAGAGTTTATTTCCACTGTGATGTTATGGGTTGTACTCTGAAATGGTATGTATATACAGTTATAAGTTTGTATTTCAAAAAGTCATGTTATATAAATATTCTATTTGTTCCGCTGTGAGATTCCTGTTTATTTTGATCCTGTTATGTTGTGTTATTCTTCTTATTCTATCCTAACTTTCTTTCTTTCTATTTCTCACTCTCTAACTTCTTTCTATTAATGATCTATAATTTCCGATGCTTGAATAGTCGACATAGTGTGTTATGTTGATTTTCAGGGTCGAAAATCACTATTCATTACAATTAAGCTCTTTTCCAAATGTCATCTTTAGAACAATTCTGTTTTTTCCTTCAACCTTTGATGTGAAGGAATTTCTCATAAACAATTTTCTTCTTACATCACGGTTTTGTAGTTGGAAAACATCCATTTATTGGCGGAGATGTATCTTGTGGCATCCATATATACAAACCATTTTTTGTATTGCCAATTAAATTGCATTCATAAATCACTGCAGATAAATTCATTTTAGAAATACCATCAGAGAGTTTCCCATATTCAGTGATATCTGCATATTCTTCTTTTTCTTTGGACCTTGACATTGCCTTGCCTTACGCAATTTATTTCTACTATTGTGACAGTGTCCTTTGAATTCCTTTAGTTTCTTTGTTTTTGGATTGTATATACGTTTATGCTTGTTTCTTCTTTAGCTTTAACCTCATTTTCCTTTGCTGTTATTGCATTAGTTGTTTTCTTTTTTGAATTCCTATTGTCCTCCTCGATTCTAAGTCAAATAAAAAGATCTTACCTAGTCATTTCCTTGTGCTTATCTTTTAGATAGTTCACGAAATCTTTCCATGACGAGTATAGCTTTTTAATGGCAATAACCACTTGAAATGATTCGCTTAACGATATTCCTTTATCATGGGTTTCATGTATTATCACTTGCAACCCCTAGATCTGTTTGATAACAGTTTTGGCAAATATTATTTTGAAATCGAGGTACTTTCCGACAATAAACTTTTTCATTCCAACATCCTCTGTTTTATACACTTTATCTAGAGAAGCCCAGAGTTGTTTCGAAATTTACACTATGCAGTACACATTATGTAGACTATTATCTTGCTTATTTAACATGTAAGTTTTACCAATGAAGTCCAAATTTTTCCAGACATTGAGTGTTCTTACTTTGATTGCATCGGGCTCCGTTAGATTTTCTTCTGGAGCATCCTCAGTGGGATATTTTGCAAGGTTTAATGTACTTAAGTAGAATAACAATATTTGTTGTCAGCATTTGAAATCTACTTCTGGAGCATTCTCATTGAGATATTTTGTAAACTTTTTCGACCTATCACTATATGACAAAGCGACAGTAGTAGTTAGAACCATTATTCTATTTTCGGTGGTGTAAACGGTTGGTTTATTATCGATGTGTTACTATCTTGAGTTATTGTCTAAAGTGACTCAAATGAGATACAAACAAACTAATTGAAAATAATTCTGGCAATAGTTAGTTTTTTTTCGATGTGTTACTTCCTTGAGTCATTGTCTGAAATATAGTGACTCAAATTAGTGAAAACAAACAAATTGCAAAGAATTATGTTTCAAGAATGTTTGTGGAATTTATTCGATATAATGAGAGGAATTTAAATAAGTCATAACCTACCATAATGGTAGTACGTAGAATTGGATACTTTGTCTGAGTGCGGTAGTAATACTATTTCTTTGAAACAGAATTGCCCCCTCAATGGCGTTGAAAGATCGATAAGCAACTATTTCTCAAGATGAAACATAGCGATCTTTGCAATGCTATGCTTGCAATTGCAAAGCAACAACGAACTAAAGAGAATGGTTTTTAAGAACTAAGTCTGGTGCTAGGAGTAAAGAGTGCAGGAAAAAGTGAATGAGTTTTTCCATACATCCTTCTGCCTATATAAAGATGCGGGAAGTACTTATTCGATAATAGATGTGTGATGACTGTCATACACTACCAGTGCACATATGACCCAATAGTGAGTTGTATAAGTACCCAATTGATGCATAATGATTGCCAAGAGAGGAAAATTGGAAAAGGACAGGAAATAAGGAAGAAGAGAATAGAATAGAAGAAAGGAGAATGAAAGAAATACTAAACGCCAATACAGAACCTATCATATATCTTACAAAGCATCAGATAAAATACAATAAAAATCATAGATATAAAACATGTGAGATAGTAATAACTATATAAATAATATCATCAGAGTAAGTGGCTCATACAGTCTTATGTAAATAGAGTTTATACACGTGGTAAATAAGCTCATCGACAAACTACCTCTAATAAATAGCCAATACTATCACGACTCCACAATGTCACACAACGGAATAAACAATAGTACAAATATGAGAAGATGTCACCGCTATACAATCCACTTGCGCAGCTCCGGATAACACTTACACCTGTAACCTAGCATACTCATTGGTGAGTTTGATGAGTACCCAAGGTAGTAAGATGGAACATAAAACCTTAGGTCAAACAACAGTGTGGTGTGAGCGATATAAAAACCTCAAAATACGGTAAAAGTCTAATAGTATATGGTATATATGTTATGAAGAATCATACCTGACCTGTCCTTACATCCACAGGGTCATCACATATAATAGAATAACATATGCTACTCAAAATAACAACCAAGGAAACTGTAATGGTCCACTCCGGGTTCACATTTTATCCTCTCTCCAGAATCATATAGGTGATAGTCTACCTATGAGAATACAAATAAGAATAACCATAACATCCATCAACCAAATTCTAACTGTCACCTTCTAAAGCCGTGAATACTTCGATAACTCGTATGACTAACCCTGCTTGAGTCAAAGGCTAAAGAAAAAACACCTGTTCAAGTCGGACTACCATGTGTCTCACATACGTTTGCCTTTCCAAGACAACTAGATCACTTCTCAAGCAATCCAAGGTACACGACCATTGCATATGAGGCATCCCAACAATACCCCTGCTTCGAGTCAACAACTAGAACTCTCCGAGCTCAATAATTCCTCGACACTCTAATAATTTACCCACAATTCCAACTTTAGGTTAGAGCACCACTCAAAATAATCCATTATTTGGCAGCCTCGTCCCAACTTATAGCACTCCTTCAACCACTTTCGTCAGAGTTCATAATCAAAGAGTCACAGCTTCAATAAGTTGTAACTTCCACCTCATGGAAGCAACTGTTGAACCACAACCTCCAACACAACACTGGAGATCTTATCACCCCATTCCATATATTGCACCATACATCCCTGCCTCTTGACAAAACACCCATTTTTCTTCACACCAAAGTCACCCATCGAAAAGCCATTGCCCTGACACCACCATCGAATGGACCGTCATATCCTGCTCCTCGAAACCGAACTGTCACCCACGTCAAATTAGCCAAAATGACCTATATCGATAGTAGTCTATATCAATCACGTTATAGTAATCGTTAATAATCACTATGATCATGTATTTAACTAAAATTATTTAGATACACATCAAGTGAAAAGGTCCGGCAATCGTTTGGAAATCCAAGCTCACCATCGAATTGATCATTTATCTTTAGATCCATTGCCGAATTCCAATGTTGTTCCGTGCTCTGGTTAGCCGTTATGCTCCAACGCACCTCTATCTTCGAGCCAGTTTACATGTTTTGATACTTCTTCAAAAACTATCTTGCCCATTCGAATCTGTCATTCTTGTGCGCTCAATCAGTATACACTATCATGTGAATTTGATTGATAACACTAAATTTTAACGGATAAGGTTTCTTAGTCCAATATTGTTAAAACGACATTTACAACCAAGCTGCACAAAAAAGCAATCATGCGACCAATAATCCTGTAATCATCTAAATGGCATACAAACACTCATAATAGCATTCATAATATAAATAAAACCTACCTAAAGTGATTGATGTGGATTTGATATCAAAATAGTTTAATTCTAGCAATTCGGTCAAAACAACACGTAATAATGCACAAATGGATAAAAATGTGAAACACATGTTTAAACTAACAAAGTATTTTTCATTCTTTTATTTATTATTTACTAGGTACAACTATCCTAAAAATTATAGTTTTAAGATTATAAATTATTTTAATATGTCAATTATTCATTGCACAAACAATTACAGATCAATAAGAAACAATATCACTCACCTTATCCAAATCAGCCCAAACCAGTATCAAAATGTAGAGCTTGTCAATACAAGTCTAATAAAAGAAACGATATCCAAATCTGACATTATATGCAAAGTTATCGCGTATATAAGTTAACCGATTTGAATTAAACAACTAAATTAATTCAAGTGCAATTAGCCACTAATTACCTATCATAATCTTTCTTCCTCAGTTCCATGTAACATAACCATGCGTATCACAAAACAAACTCACTTCTTCAATCCCCCTCTCCCTTCTTTTCTCTCTCGATTCTCAATAAAACATTGAATCGTTGAGTCCGTTGAACTCCTCTATATGACCTTGTTCTCCTCGACAACCTTCACGGCCTCCCTTCCTGACAAGACGTGTCCCACCCCCATCACGCTCCAGGCTTCGGCCTCACGTGGAGGCGATCCATCGCGGTCTGATGGACCTCCCCAAAATTTAGGCGCATGTGCTATTTTTGATGAGAAGAAAAACAATAGTTTTGGATTCGAGTATCATCGCATCAATCTTCCTATAACCGTAATCTTAGGCACCCTATGTTTCATAGCCATGACCAAAACTATGATGGCACTTTGCAAAATGAATGGAGTTGTAGATAAACTCAATTTAGGAATTTAGAAACTGATTCGTGATTTTTAATGGTTTAGATCAACGATAATTAATTTTTAAAGATAGAAGGAGAGTGATGACCATGAAATTGGAAAGGGAGATGGGTTACAGTAGTTGGCTAATGAGAATTTGGAGTTAATGGGTAATCAGGGGTTTTCATAATGTGATTAGGCTCAATTGTGTTAAATTCTCCATCTAAAACTAACACATGTTTTATTTCCGTACGATCAAACGCTATGTTCAATCACTACAAAACTTGATAGCATGTAATAACTCACTGTTACAATTTTAAAACTAAATATTTCATCGCAATCCGACACTGCACCCTACAACAACAATTTTCGCGCGTATTTGAAGATTTTTTTCCCCTGAAGCGTTAAATCTCGAAACATGGCAATCCTTATTCTTTTTCTTCACCTAATGAACCATTCGAACTCAATAGAAATAATTTCTAGTCATGGTTTGATCGTTTATGAAAAATCTCATTTTAGAGTCATCAATTGATTAACGATTAATCTTTAAATAAAAATTTAAATATCCAGTCGTTAAAATATGAGTCGTTACAAGATATTTGTTTGAATGGTTGTGACAGTTCAAACGGTTGTGATCCGTTACCAAATGAAGTGACCGTTTTATTTACAACTGTTAGAAAATGAGTCATAAAAGAAAAATGTTTGGTCTGAACAACCAAATCGAGTCGACTGGCAACTACAAAAATTTTTAGCCTCTCACCATGTGACAAAACGATAACGGTTGTTAAAACCATCGTTCTATTCTCGGTGGTGACAACGGTTGATTTTAATGTTGATGTGTTACTGTCTTGAGTCATTATTTAAAATATAGTGATTCAAATTAGCGACAAACAAATAAATTGCAAAGAATTGTGTTTCAAGAATGTTTATGGCAATTACTCGATATGATGAGACGAATGTCAATAAGTCATAAATTACCATAATGGTAGTCCTACAATGGAATACTTTTCCTGAGTGTGGTAGTAATATTGTTTACTTGAAACAGAATTGCTTCTTCAATGACGTTGAAGGATCGATGTGCAATTATTTTTCATGATGAAACAGACCGATCTCTGCAATACTGCACCAGAGTAACGATGAACTCAAGAAAATGGTTTTTAAGAACAAAGTTAGGAGAAGAGAGTGCACGAAAAAGCGAATGATTTTTTTCATTTATCTGTCAGTCTATATATAGATGTGGGAAGTACATATTCGGCAATAGGTGTCTATTTAAATGGTTGCAACAGTTGGAATAGTTTCGACCATTTATCAAATGAAGCTACCATTTTATTTACAAACAAGTCATAGAAGAAAAACGTCTGGTTTGAACAACCAAACCGAGTCGACTGCAGAGTGTTTCTAATACGTCTCAAATATTCACATCGCGGGTGTTGACACGAGCGAACAACCAAACCGAGTCACCGGGTGGACTGCAAAGCGTTTCTAATACGTCGCGGGTGTGGGCACGAGCATAAGGTGACATCCACTGGAATAATCATTTTTTGGTTTTTTTCCTTCTCATAATAAATATAAGAGAAACTTTTTTAATTTAGGTTGGTTTTTGAAACTTATAACAAAAATAGACCATTTGCAAACTAATTACAAAAATAGATGAATTTTCCTTCCGTTTAACATTGGCTGCATCTCGGACATCGCCAGTTTTATTTTATTTTCAATTGGTTCCATTTCGGATGGAGCCAATGAAAAAAAAAATGTTAGTGGCATCCGAAATGCCGCCAAATTAACACTGACGGCATCTCGGATGCCGCTAGTTTTTTCCTCTTTTTAACTGGCTCCATCTCGGATGGAGCCAATGTAAATTAAAACTTTTTTTTTACATTGGCTCCCTCCGAGATGGAGCTAGTTGAAAAACAATAATAATAACCTGGCGGCATCTGAGATGCCCTCGTGTTAATTTAATGACATTTCAAATGCTGTCAATATGATTTTATTTTCTATTGGCTTGAAAAAACAAAACAAAAAAATTGGTGGCATTCAAGATGCCGCCAGTGTTATTCCTAAGAAAAATTGGTCTATTTTTGTAATTAATTTGCAAATTGGTCTATTTTTGTTAGAAGTTTCAAAAACCGGCCGAAATTAGAAATTTTTCCTAAATTTAACAGAGACTGCATCTTAATATATGATGTTCGTTTTATTCTACCATGTGGGGCTGTTCATATTGTAAG